>JAZFAV010000011.1:12590000-14990000 GCA_037954035.1 Rosalia funebris | reverse complement strand
GTTGACGTTGCTCTCCGCTGCTTTTATTAGCTTTTCAGGAACATCCACGTAGATCATTTTCACTAGATCGTGTTCAGCGAAAGACTGTTCCCTATTGTTGTTTAGGACGTCCATGATTTGTTGTTCCCTCGACATTCTGTGGTTTATGTAGAAATTAATCTTTTCCATAGGGTTCTAGATGTAAAAAAAAAATAATTTAGCATTGTGAAAAAGATGAATTCTTCCAGGTAAATACCCCAAAAGAAATGAAGGAACAAACAACAAGATACAAATATTGATTCTTAATAATAAGCGTATAAAATAATTCGATACATACATGAATCACATTTCCATGTCCAGGATAGATCATGTCAGGTTGGATATTAGCAATTTCTTTTAGGGAGTTCATGTAGTCGTATAAATCTTCAAAAACAGCTGTGCCTTCGCCCAATATGCAATCGCCACTAAAGATGGCGTTATCTTCCAGTAGGTGGAGAATGATGTGGTCTTCTGTATGTCCAGGGGTATGGACGATTCTTAAAGTGGCCCCTTCTACTGAGAATTCCTGACCGTCTTTCACATGTTCTATGGTGACGTTTTTGGGAAGATCGTCCCGATCTCTTGGGAATTTCCATACTTGACAGTATTCTGAAGTTGTAAAGGTTACATTTAGGGTTTATTCTGGTTTTAGTGGAAATCAATCTTTTCAATATCAGTAATTTTAATTATCTTCTATATGATAAAATGGAAGAAAATATTTCTCTTAGTGTATTTTTAATTAATTATGAAAGGTAATATACAGTGCTTTCGCAAAGTAATGAATAGAATTGTTAAAAATTCAAAAAGTAACTTCAAAAGTTCGCGGAAGATTTTTTAAAACATAATACAGGGTGATTTGTGTAAGCAGTATTGACGTCATCGATTTTTTTAATCGTGCCTTATGGAATGCGAGGAAACACATTTTTTGATATAAATGATCGTTAAAAAATTAACTAAAACAAAAGTTCTCAGTTCCTAGGATTATTATTGAAAAAAGTCTGATGCTAACTTTTTTCTGCATTAGTATTATAATCATTAAACAAGCATGCAAATGTTTATCTTTATTTCAAACAGGAATGTCATTGTTTTTGTCACTGAATATTTTACAAACTATTCATTTAAAAGTGGAAATTTCTAGAAAGAGAAATAAAATGTAGGCAAAAGAATTAGGCCACTTCTTTGTTTCATTACAGGTATAGTTTCAAGGTAAACAGGACAATAATGACATGATATAATTTTGTTAGAATATTATGCAACATAATGGAATTGTTTTAGTTTCCACAAGCAATCAAAATTTATTATTTTAAGTTCATTGTATATTATCAGATTTATACCAGGAACAAGAAAGCACGAATATGCAGAAGTTTTAAGGAACCAAATTAAAAGAGAAAAACTTAGTTTATTGATGTACACTGAGAAAAGACTTGCTTAAGTTGTTTTTGCATTTTCTTTTTATGACAAATTTTTTAAATAAACGACTACATATACTGACTTTCAAAATTAATTTTAGATTTGAAAGAACTTAACTCAAGAATTAATTTTGTAGAAAATTTTTAGCATGAAGGGTAATATTTTGTCTGTATTAGTTTTATCATGTGTTTTTATCGTATTGTATGAAAAGCTAGATATAAACAAAGACCGCAATAAACGTTTTGCCAGGACCTTTCTTCCTATAATATATATGTTGGATATGCATTTTTCATTGTTGTGTCTATGCATTAAGTCCTTTGGCTGCCTTGAAGAGGTTAACATATTATACTTATGTCGAGGTAAGTCTTGCAGCTATAAATAACAATCATTACTGATTGCAACCTTGGCATAAATAAATACGAATTATCTTAATATATCAAGTTCATTTCACATTTTTGCAATAGCCGTTTCTTTTAAATAAAGTTAATGGGGAATAAATAATTAACATACTTGTTTTCTCGCGAATCCCTTCCAAGATATCAGTAAGTCCTCCAATATGGTCGTGATGCCAGTGGGATATAAAAATGTGGGCCAGGTCTATGTCCTCATAATTTAGAACACTTCTCAAATGATTGATGTATTGGGGGACATCTGAATCACCAGTGTCGATCAATATTCTCCTGAAAAAAAGTTCAAACATTAAATTTTAGGCCACATGGTCAAAATGATTGCTAGTGAGGAATCGACGAAATTAATAAAACAAAATCTAATACAATTTATGTCACTACGGCCATTAGTGCTAACTCTAGTTGTGTTATTCGCATTTTAAAAAAAGGTACGTGATGCAGGTAATTATTTATATTACGATAAAGTGCAATAAAACATTAAATTATTATGAGAGATTAAATATTAGATCCAGCTAGACATTTAATCATTAAATTATGGTGAGGCTGACATTGAATAATCCATCTTGCAAATTTGAGACATGATTATACAATTTTCAGGACTACATGCATAACGTATAGTTTATTTCATCACTATTTGCCAAATAAAAAATCTCAAAGCATAAACTTGGATTGTTTTTATGGCTAGGCTCAGGTATACTCTTCCGTTTATCGGCAGGGTAAGAGTTTTTTGTTTGACAAATAGCGATGAAATAAATTATACATATATACGAAAAAATAAACTTCATTTAATTGCAATTAACATTCTAAAAATAAATAAGAACATATTTGGATAGGATAATAAAACCCCCAGCCCCGTTAAAATCGAATACCCTGTACATTTGGTACAGGGTATTCGTCTTATCCATAGAAAATAAAGTTGTAATCGTGGTGGGAGGTGGGACTACATCAATGAACTGAAAACCAAACTTTAGAGTTCATTGGACTACATACATATATTCTCCAACCACGGTTGTAATTTGTAATTATATAATTTCTATGGTCTTATCTCCGCCCATACCATAAAATTTTCTCAGCGTTGCCAGACTTACAATGTCCCATCAAATTTACTACATCTTTTCAGATAATTCAAGTATCTCCAGCAACCTACATTTGCCATTATAGTTGTAAATTGACATTTATTTCTAGACAAGTTTTTACAATAAATACGAATATTAAAAAAAAAAAACAGCTATTTTAAATCAGCTATCAATTTATATATTATTTGATAAAAACTGGACGGTGTAAATCTGGATTGTTTTTACAATTTCCCTATTCTCTATTAAATATCCTACTTTTAAAGCTAAACCGAAATGACCAACTTATTTTCACATTTCACACAGAGCCAAGGGTTAGTACATTAATTATTTCTTACGATTCCAGAGTACCTGATATGGAGCCATACTTAATGTTACCAGATTCACCACATTGATTGACAATTTAATCATTGATTTTTTTATATCAACCGCAATACTTTATAATAACATTGTTTAGTGAAATTTATGCAGTAAGAAATAGTTTTAATTTTGGAAAATTATGTCGATTATTTTCATTTCACTAAATTTCACTTTTAAATATGAAAAACAAATTCTTTAATTGACACCACATTGATCGACAATTTAATCAATGATTTTTTATATCAACCGCAATACTTTATAATAACATTGTTTAGTGAAATTTATGTAGTAAGAAAGTTTTAATTTTGGAAAATTATGTCGATTATTTTCATTTTACTAAATTTCATTTTTAAATATGAAAAAAAAATTATTTAATTTAGAAAAATATTAATTGCTTTTGACATCTGCAACTACTCTTCCTACTCATGTATTTTTTTACTGAGGTTAAACAAGAAATAATTTGAGGGGGATAAAAAATGTTTTGTAATAAATATGAAATCTAATTTATCGTTTGTCTGTTAATGTCAAAAATCAAATTGAATGGAAAAAATAGTTTTGATAAAGGAAAATGAGAAGAATAAACTATGTACGAATATTATATTATTTATGAAATTATTATAAATAGAAAATTTAAGAAAATGGTTTTATAAAAGTTACAGGTTTCGGATTATTCTATTCAATAATTCATACCCAGATACTCCGAGTTTAGAAAAATCTGACAACATCGAATTACGTACGCTTATGTTTGTATATGACGTGCAGCTATTATATTAGTGAATAAAATGATTGTATCCTATAAGACTAAACGTACTATTGAAGTTATTTACCTTTTACCCGTTCCTACGATGTACGTATTAGTACCCTGTAAGGTCATACTTCCAGGGTTACACCCCAGAACCCTTATAATTCTCGAGGAAATTCTCGTTACTGCTGGTATTACTGCCGCCATGTTTCACAAACAATTTGTCAGAATCAAATGTCAGATATGGTAAACACCACTGTTACTCTCACAACACTAGAAATAAAAAAATATATAATTAGATAGGTACATAGATATTTTATGATTATACGATTGACGTAAATTCGTCCTTTAAATTTGAATCAAATTTAGTACGTACAGGTATATAATTATGCTGTATGCTTAATATTTTTGTATTGTAGGTACTCATTAAATTATCTAATTGAGAGGAAGTCGTAATAAAAGTAAATTATCTAACATGAACGATTTAATGTAAAGTAATAAAATTCGTAGCTGGTATATGAATAAAAAATTATTCATTTCAGATTCGTTGTTTCACGAAAACAGTGAACGTCAAGTTGTAACGAAACTGCAGAAAAAAGTCAGTAGTAAACTTTACACGTTATAGGTACAACTGTCTAGCTAAACGTCTACTATGAAACACTTTGTGCAATTAATTAGTATCTTAATTTTTATTGCTTTAGCGAAAAGTAACGGAGACGTAGAAACAGTAAGTAAATAACACTGTTTATTCTCTACCAGAATGTAAATAAATGATATACTTTAATATATTTATAAGTACCTTTGCCACGTCTTAACTGTATTCGTCGGTATATCGTCTTCGGCTCACTAAACTCTTATTTGCCGACGCTTGTGATTTATATAGCTCAGCGATTCCTTATCAGGAGCCTCTACCCTCAATAAAATACGTATTTTTGATAAGCAATCAAAGGGCATTTTTAAATCGTCTAATTATCTTAATCAGCTTATGTATGATTAAAGGGTCGTGATGCTGGAAGGTCAAGTATGTTTTCATTTGAATACCAGAATATAATATGTACTCATATTGTTGATATTTATATACATTGCTCCGATAACCGTTAAATGATATAATTTATAAATTTTCTTCGTATCTATTTGCGTTGAAGGATAATCGCGAACATTTTGTTTTAATTTTTTTTCTGTACAGAAGCAGAGCTGCAGTAGGCCACAGAAAGTTTCAAAAACCGGAAATCGCGCGTTTAATAACAACTTTTCATACTGACAATAAAATTAATTAATTTGTAGGTATGTCTTATTGTTAGTACCTAATAATTTTTAGTTGTTAGAGTGAAGGTTACATTGTCATATGTTTTTGTGTGTTCGTTAAAACACCTATAACTATAGAAAAAAACTCATATGGACTAGGTAATATTTAGTCACTTAAGATTATCTGCAAAATTTTGGATTTGCCTTCTTAATAAGTTAGCATTCATATCTGCAAATTTGGACATAATTGCTTGAGAAAATGCAAGTTCTTGCATACCTACGCGTTTAACAAAATTTTCAATAAATTAGATTTCTAAATTAGCTTACATTTAAAAGTAGCAAGTCTAATAAGATCGGAAGATTCTTTCACACAAAAGCTTAAAAATATTTTTCATTTTAAAATTTTCCTTATTATTTTTATAACTTCATAACAATATTCCAAGGAATTGTACACAGTGTTTTCGTAAATTAATGGATAAATTCCTTCAAAATTCAAGGAAAAACTTTTGAGAAAATCTCTTGGACTCATCAAATTTTATTTTAATCAAAGTGTGTGAATTGCGGTGGGTATTTATCATCCACTGGGGATTCTCGGTACTATTTCATGTTTTTATCTGACAGCAATAAAAAACATTGTCGTTCGCTCACGCTCAGACTACTGTCAGGCAGCCAACGGCACATAATTTGGACATTTGATGTAGTTGATTTCTTAATTAATCATTGTCACTAAATTGAATATTTTGAAATTGCAAAATTGTTTTTCTTCATTCGATGCTAAAAAGTTATACCTCGTGTCTCCAAAAATAGCCAATAGATTGGTGCAATGAGAGGTTGTAAGTACATATTTATTATAAAACTATAATGATAACAATCACAGGCATTTTGATTCACTCCTTAGGAACTAAGAAAAATAAAAAGTTTCAGTTCAGTTCTTCATTCCTCCTGTAAAATCGCCAATTTCAAGATACGAGATATCATTTCTTAGCCATCGATATGTAAAAAAGGTGCTCTTTTATATTGCGCAATAAAAGAGGCGATTGCCATTAAAAAATATATCGATGCTGTCATGTCTCCTACACGAATGACCCTGTATATATTAATTATATTTAAAAAATGCACAACTAGAAATAAAATTTGACAGGTTTGACAGTTTTTTCCAAAAGTTATTCTTTGAATTTTTAATGAATTTGTTCATTGAAAGCACTGTATATATTCTTACAAATATCAATTACAACATTAAAAATATAAAACAAATCGTGTTATGTGTATTTACTTATGATCTGGATTTGCTTGGTTAATTAATACAGTACAGTTAAGTTCAGGAAAATCAGGTACTTAGATCTTTTTCCAAACGTGTTCATGTTCATATTTATTAGAAGGTATAGAATAAAAAAAATTCACGTATTCTTTTTGTTAATATTCTTTATGTTTTCTATGTAGATAAATAAATTTCCTGTAAGAAATGGCTTGTGTTTTACTCAAACCAATTGGCTGAAATGAGATAGAATTATTTGATTGTCGTGGTAGTGAAAAAGAAAATATCAAACTGATCTATTTGTACATTACTTATTTGACTACGCAAAAAGTATATTTTAAAATTCGTTTGAATTCTTTGGTTTATCATAACAACTTGTTATGATAAATCAAAGAATTCAAACGTAACAACTATAGTTAATTGGTTTATAGTAGCTATAAAGTTTGTTTCTATAGCAATTATCAACGGTTTCCACACGTCAGACGCATGCGCCAAGGAAAATTAATGATTCTGCAGCGCAAATCCCAAATTTCTGCCGGAATTGGATGTTCCTGCAAAATATCTAATCCTGATATTTGATTCCGAACACAGAATAACTATAACACAATTTTTTTGTAACAATTGTGTAGTGACGCATTAAATTGGCGCACTAGCAAGGATAATGAGTGTGCCTCGATAGCTCAACGGTCAGAGCAACCAACCGGAAATTGGGAGAGCCGGGTTCGATTCCCGGTCAAGGCATATGCACTTTTATCCTTGCTAACGCCAAAGTGGTGACCCCGACGTGATGTGATTCGTTTCAGTACATCGAACCTCCCTTACATCTCAAATTCGTGGATTCGATTCCCGTCCTATCCATCGCCCTATAGTCCGGGGGTTACTGAACAACGGTTCGTAAGAATGGCGAACGAGGTCACATTCCGTTAAATTGTAACGAGACAAACCATGTCTCTAGGGAGGCAGTACTGTAGTGACGCATTAAACTGGCGCATTAGCAAGGATAATGAGTGTGTCTCGATAGCTCAACGGTCAGAGTAACCAACCGGAAATTGGGAGAGCCGGGTTCGATTCCCGGTCAAGGCATATGCACTTTTATCCTTGCTAACGCCAAAATTGCTATCAAAATTAAATCTACAGATAATATTTTAAACTAGAGTAGACAGTGGAAAATATCATTATAAATAGATAAATACATTTCCAGTAGATTTCGATTCAAGTGGATAGCCACACTTTTTCTAATAACATGTTAAAATATGGTTATAAATTACTAAAATAATTAGAGGCTGTAACGAATAATAGAAAACTTATGACCGAATCAAATTTAATCATCTTGGAGTTTAATCCTGGAACTGTTCTTGTAGCAATACATCAAAAACAGTGTAGAAGTAGTCGGCGACCACGCATAAGTAATAGGGATAGTTTGTAAACTCCGAAATGTATTGTAGAAACAAATCCATAATTACTTGGTCACAACTGAGGTTTGTTTTTCGACGCACTATATACCTAAAACACTAGTTTTCTCGTTACTCTTTTTTGTTTTCAAGTGAATACTTCTTTGGCGGCGTTCTGATATTTGACGAGAATGGAGAGTGAATTGGAAAAAATGTAACGTTTCGAGATTTCGTTACACGAGAGAGAAAAAAGATATAACGTAGAGAGAAGGAGAAAGAGGGCTATACATTTGGTATACCTAAAACACAGGCTTCGTTACAAGACAGAGTACACACATATATAACATAGAGAGAAAGAGAGCTATACATCATATATCTCAGTTTAGGCTATCCGCGTCTCCCTTTTGTGCGGTCCTTCGTCTTTAACGCCCACTCATATATTAAGTCCAAGGGCTCCAAGGTCTAAGTTGCTTGAAGGGGGAATAGTTTAGGAAGCATCGTGCGAGCAAGAGAGAGAGCCACATATTCATTGAATACATGACCACTACATAGATCGAACAGCTTTAGTCAACGACGACGCAGTAACATGTGCTATTAGTAGAGAGCTCGCTAGGCGTAATTCCTCTTAAAAATGAAATGTGTGGGGGTTTTGAAAGTAAAAGCTGCCACTGGTCTTATTTAATAGTTCATAATTTATTATCGGTCTGTGTGACGTTGGCCAAAAATTGTCATGGGAAAAAGGGCGTTATTCAAAATTTTCGAGTTATTGACACTACGTGATTGTCACAGTTGACATAAACATTGTAGCGCAAGAATAATCCCAAAGTCTGTAGCCGTTGCTTCAAAAAAAAATATTTAACAAACGAAAAAGCATTGACGCATATGGCGATTCAAAACTTTGACCGTCTATATCTCGGTTTGAGAACCTTTAGAAATTGTAATTTTTCGATGTATTTTGGTATTTATCAACCGATATTTCGGAAACGCGACCTTAAATCAAAAAACACCTCTCTTGCAATACTGTGAACTGAACCTTTGCTATTCCAACGGTTTGTCCTTTTCAATTTTCTGACGTCGGATAGCTGAGAAATTTAATTAAATGTAAAGCAAATCGTTGATTTATTTTCGCACGGCAACCGACCGTCGATCACCCGCCCGTACGTTGCGCGTCCCGCGCGCTGCAGTTGTCCACATTCTGGATAGTGTTTATTTACAAAATATGGCTATAGTATCTTTTATGAAAGGGCTGTTTTATCAGTTCCAAATAGGCTCTTCTGTAGCAAAATGACTAAGATTTCGTGTCTGTGATTTGTTTTTAGTTTATAGTAAAGTACCTACATACATATTTCCAGTTAGTGCCCAGGTAAGTCCATTGTTGAAAACTTAAGAATGATATTAAAAACAACATAACAGACATCGTTTGAATACAGCCTGCCATAAAGAAAACTGAAAATGGATCAAAGTGGAAGTTCAACGCCTGAAAGTGAGATCGAGTCAACTTTCCACGTTTTACAAACAAAAAGCATTTAAAAATGTTTAATTTGTGGGAAGTCTTCCGGGAATTTTGCAAAGGGTTCTGATAAAACGTTAAGAACTATAAAACAAACGCTACAAATTAGAGACAATATTTGTAAATCTGCCAGCACCAAGTCGTTGCATCAAAATATTGCCAGCACTGAAAGTGGGGACAAGAAATTGTTAATTTGGCATAAGTCTTGTTGTTATTGCAATTACATTAGCAAAAAAAGTATTGAGCTTTTACGTCGCAAATCAGAAAATATGCATGCGGAAGAATCGAACATTTCTGAAATCGGACCTTCGGTAACACTACGAAAAGAAAAATGTTGTATAAACAAGTGGTAAAATCAAAAAAAAGTGGTAACTACGAAATATTGAAATCAAGATAAAAATAATAGCCCAAATGATAGCTCCATTATGAAACGTATCGGCGAAAATTATTTGATTCCCATGGAAGTAAAATATCATGCGATGTGTTTTTTAAAGTTTTGGAGGGTATTAAAAAAAGTAGGGATCCCCAAGTACCTTCTAAAGTGGAAGGCGAATATGTAGATCCTGTAGAAGCATTGCTCTTATCGAGAATTAATTGCCGGATTTTAAAAAAGGAAAGGATTTTCTGTTTCGTCTATATATGCTAGATATACAGATCTTGGAGGAATATTATCTAAAAGACAGTTAATCGAAAAAGTAAAGGTTCATTTTGGTGATGACATTCAGATCATCAAGTCTAAAAAGGCTAACAGATCAGACATTATTATGTCCTCGAAATTTTCATCAAAAGATGAAATTTTACATTCATTTATGGAAATTTCGAGGAAGATCCTAATCCTCCACAAATATTTACGGGATCGTCGGAATATTCCGTTCTGTATAGTGTTATTAACAATATTAAGCTGGATATGGACAAAATTCCCGATTTTGACAATTTAAAAAATTTGGACTTAAACGGCTATTGAAAATATATTCCTGAAGCTTTAGTGTGGCTTATCACTCTTGTAATTTCTTCGGAAAATCATCAAGCTACTGAAATACAGATTTTGTCTTTTTGCCAAGATATAATATTTGCATAAATCTACTAACGTTTCATGTTTTTACCGGATGCGATACAAGTCAATTTGCCGGCTTAGACAAAAAAAACATTGTTGGAAAATCTATTTAAATTCTCACTACCTGCTACATGATTTGGGCGTAACATTTAATGACAAAACCTTTACAAATATTCACCGTTTTACTCTGCAACTCTATACGAATAACAAAGACATCCCTTCTATCGATTACCTTCGTGGCCTATTGGCTATTTCGAAAACAGTAGACAAATTACCGCCTTCAGAAGATAGTTTACGACAACATTGTTTACGAGCACACTATCAGACGCACATTTGGCTTAACACTTTAACAACGAAGCCATTTTTTTTTGAACTACTGTGACTATGATTGGAAACTTGAAAATTCGAATGTATTTCCTGTTTTACAAACTCTTCCGTCAATACCAACAGATTTGACAATTTTGACATCTTGTGCATGTAAGAAAGGTACTCTCACTTAAATTTTATTTTAAGACCAAATTACACACACCTGGCGTCTTTTCAGATTGCCGAGCACAATGGTGTACTTGCAGAAAGAATGGTATTTCTTGCACAGGATCATGTACGTGTTTGGGACAAAAATCCTGCCACAATGTAAAAACACCGGTAATGCCTTCTGTTTCCACAGATCTTATATACGATGATGGCGAACCCGAATCTGACGACGAATAAATTTTGCCATTTAATTTATTAGGTATTGATTGAAATACTTTCTTTTCCCTCATCTTCTTTGGTACTTATTATTTATATGTTTATTTAATAATACGTCAATAAGGGTTCATGAAATAGTTAAGAATTTTTTATAAAATATTTATTCATGATGTGAAATGGCTGCTATGTTCCGATGTACATTTAACGTACGTACATAATTTAGGTTGTTACTATCTGTACAATGAATATTATGCTAATGATTTTTATAATATTCATCATAATGTGACTTATATGGTTCTATAATTCATATAAAGTGATATTGTTGTTAACAAAATGAAAGATGCAAAGAAACAGCGTTAAATGCAAGTTAAACTATAATTATTTCTCTCCGCAAAATGTTGACAAATGCAGCGCGCGGGACGCGCAACGTACGGGCGGGTGATCGACGGCCGGCTGTCGTAGCGAAAATAAATCTGCGATTTGCTTTACATTTAATTAAATTTCTCAGCTATCCGACGTCAAAAAATTATAAAGGACATACCGTTGGAATCGCAAAGGTTTAGTGCACAGTATTTAAAGAGAGGTATTTTTTGATTTAAGGCCGCGTTTTCGAAATATCGGTTGATAAATACCAAAATGCATCGAAAAATTACAATTTTTAAAGGTTCTCAAACCGAGATATAGACGTTCAAAGTTTTGAATCGCCATATGCGTCAATGCTTTTTCGTTTGTTAAATATTTTTTTTTGAAGCACAAAGGCTACAGACTTTGGGATTATTTTTGCGTTACAATATTTATGCCAACTGTGACAATCATGTAGTGTCAATAACTCGAAAATTTTGAATAACGCCCTTTTTCCCATGACAATTTTCGGCCAACTTCACACAGACAGATAATAAATTATGAACTGTTAAATAAGACCAGTGGCAGCTTTTACGTTCAAACCCCCACGGGGTGACACATTTTCGGCGACGAAGCTCTCTACTATATACCTATACTTCAATAAACCGGTCGATACATTACTCACTATTCTGCAATCGAAAAAATTCAGTCCGTTTGGTCAATATTATGTAGTCGACTGTTTTAAAAGGATTGAATTCCAGCATCTCACTCTTAATCTCTCTCATTCTCTATTCTAAAGAAGTATTCACTTCTATTACTGTGTAATACACAGTACACATTATGTGTACTGTGCTGCACATGATATATTTTTTTAAATTTAACGCGTAAGAACATCAGTATATGGTATATTTGTATGTACAACGAAAGCCAAAAACACCTAAAAGTTTGAATTAAGTGAGCTTTTTCCGCCAATGATTTGTGTATGGTTGAAATCCAAATAAACGTATTAAAAGTACTTTATATATTCTAATATATGTTTATATAAATTAAAATAACTAACACAGAAAAATTAAAATATATTTTTCTCATTTAGTGCGATCTTTTTACAACCATGAGCTGATTCCATTCCATTAGCCATGATCCGTATGACCATCAATATTTTTTTTTCGATAAAGCATAAACAAATGAAAAGTATCACGCGTTTGAAGTCATGCAAATGACTCGCATTTTAATAAAATATAAATTATGATATAATTTATGAACTTATACAATTCTTAATAAAACAATGTTAAGCAATATTGCAAAGTGTACTTTCTACATTACATTTTATTTATATTGTTTAGATAATCTTTCTGTTTCGTTATCATAAACTTAAAATAACGTTACAATCTTTAAATTGCATTATAGTGAAAACCATATATACATATACCATATGTACATATATAATATGTACAGGGTTTTTCAATAGGGAGACTTGAAATTTGTTAGGTTATAGCGGCCATCTTGTTAAAGCAACATCTGTCAAATTTGTTGTGAATTGTTCAGTAGTGTATGGCAAATCACCATGAAAGGTTATAGCGTTCCACAACGTGTACAAATCATCAAATTTTATTTTTAAAATCAGTACTCCGTTCGAGAAACCTTCCGCGCATTACATGATTTTTATCCTCACTACAGCCGTCCCGCCGAGTCAACTATTCGACGGTTGGTGGCCAAATTCGAGTCAACGGGTTTGATTAATAATCAGCCAACACCCGTACGTCACCAAAACGCATGGTCTGCTGAAATCGAGCGTTGTTATTGACAGACCCTTTATAAGCATATATGTATATGATATCTGAATTATTGTCAAACAATAATAAATGATAAAGTGTTGTAATGATTAATTTGGTTTCATTTGGCTGCGTAATCGCGTCTCATTCGTAATGTGCGTACTAGACTGGCAGGCAGACGCAATATAAATGTTGTTATTCAGTTTATAGTCCAATGTATTTACAATATCAGTCAATTTTTTTGAAATACATTTGCTTTTGATTGGCTAAATCTTTTAACATTTTGGTAATATGAATGGTTCATCATAAACGCGAGGATGTAAAATTTATGCCCCTGAAATTATTTATATTTTGTTGTTTTTATACGTTACTGGTTTTATTATATTTTTGTATGCTGTTGATTGCGCGTCTAACTATAGTATGAATAATATTATAAACTAATTATACTGTTCACTGAGGTATTTTTTAAAATATCTGTATTTTAGAAACCGAATGAAACAGAAAAGAAAAAAATCATTAAAGTTAGCAATAAACATATATTTTAATAACAAAATCACAATAGAACGTAATAATTTAGAATAGAAGGCTTATTTAATACATAATGTTCAATAAATATAGTGCTTTCGTAAAATAATGAATAAATTTGTTAAAATTCAAGGCATAACTCTTGGGAAAACATCTCGAACACGTCAAATTTTATTTTTAGTTGCACATTTTTTAAAATATAATTAATATATACAGGGTGATGCGTGTAGGAGGTATGACGTCATCGATACTTTTTTGAATGGCAACGTCCTTCTTTTATCATGGAATATGAAAGATAGTTACTTTACATACATTACAGTAAATTTTTGAAGAATTTATTCATTATTATTTGTGAATAAATTCGTTACGAAGTGTTTACGAAAGCACTGTAAAATATAAAATGTTCAGTATATTTTTTAACTCAGTAAATTTTGGGTTACTCTATAGATAAAAACAGTGTTATTGAATTAGTTTGGGAGAGTTGATTCTCCTTTTATCACCACGATGTTTCTATGATACGGCATATTCTTGTTTCGTTTATGTTTCGATTCAATGCCATTCAAATTTTTTTCGCATTATTTTTTAAACTTTGATATTGGTTTATACCGCAACAGGGTCCAAGGGGTCAAATTTGGCAGAACTTTATCAGGGTCATAATTTATTTTAAAAGAGATATAATGAAATACATACGTAGTATACGGATATTAGAAATAACTACGTTTTATAAAATTATCAATGGCGTGGTTATAAATATATATGTATACAACAGTATTAAATTTTCTGCTTCATAATAGGAAATAATGGAACAGGGCCGTCTCAAAGTTAAATGCTATAGGTATTTTACAGTTAAAAAAAAATAAATAAACGAATATGTTATTTTCTATTTTCTAATTGTATTCTGTGATCTTCTCAACAGCATATTCTACTGAGTCCAACTATGCTCATGATAATTCAAGGGTGGTACAATTCTATGGTAATATTTCAATTCATCATCATGAAAAAGTAAAATGAAAATATTTCAATTTCATCCAAAATAAAATTATTCTTTATTTCTCTAATAAAATGAATTTCACGTGACCTCAGGTCTTCTATGCAGTAATACCAACTTTGTTAATTCAATGACAGCAGCACAGCACCCTATATATTTTCACGGCTTTTATTGAGGTAAAAAACCACGTTCAGTAAATATTTAGTAGACATATGTATTTACAATGAATGATGGGTCAGATAGTAATCGAGTGTACTCGTAGTAAATAGACATGGGAAATATCATTTTACATAAAACGTCCTTGTACATTCAATTAAACACAGCTTTTCCCAACAAATAAATTAAAAGGACTCGCTTGTTGAGCACCATGAGTTAAGAACTTTAACCCCCTTAGAAATGTTATTCCTGTCAAGTTATTTATCATTTAAAGATATATAATGTGAATCAAAAGAGATTAAAATAATTATGCGTCACAAAATTCATATATGTTAGAAAATGTTTAAAAATTCATATATATATATGATTACTTATATGATCACGATCACTTTCGGGTAGTTATTTAATACATCATTTTCCTTCATTCGTTATTAATTTTTTTTTCATCCACCCACATCCATATAGATATACAGGATGTTCCATGTGAGCATTTATAAAAAAAGAGAACACGTACCTACTCTTCTATCGAATATATTTGTGTCATAGTCGACGTCGATTTACATATGTCCTTCCTACAGAACTATTATAATTAAAATATATATAAACATATAAGAGCGCATTTTAGAATGTCAGTTATTAAAAATAATTTGTTATGCATATTTTATTTTGCAGTAAAATATTTTTATCACAGTATTTGTCATTCGATACACTCCAACAAGTCACCAAGGTTTATATATTACATTTAGTTTCGTATATTCTAGACCTACTTTCGAATGAAATTCAAAATGTTAAATACGGAAGTTTAACATCAATCCAGTTACGTTAAAAACTCTTTTATCGAAAACACGAATATCGAAACTAGTTCATTGCTTCCATGTTTTGAATATTCTTATGGTGGCCTAAAAACTGTTGAATGATAAAGAGTAACGATGATATTTTTGTTATTTCTTTAGATAAATAATAATTATAAAACAGACTCAATTATATTTGTAACCTGGTTAATTAAGTCATAATAACATATAGGAAGATGTAAAAACTACGTTGTTTATTGTAATCCACATTACATACATAGCTTTCTCTGAACATTTTGTTAATAGTCCACATTTTTAAATTTGTGGCTGTACTTCATACTCTTTAAAGTAATTTGATATACGCCATAATAGGTCGTCTCATGCAGACACGTGCGTGTATGAAGGTGGCCTGCTTTTAAAGTAAACACCAAGTTTACCATCAACGCTGGTGTAGGTAAGTGAACGTACGGGTAGGCGTGGATACGACAAACATTGGCGATGGACGATGGAGTTGATTAGGTGGTTCTGTACCGACTCCCTGAAGGAGACCATTCCTGGTATTGCCTGGTCTCATCACAAATTCCTCACTGACAAAGAGCATGTTATTATCGTTGCAATGGATTTTATTGGCGTTGCCAATTGACATCTGTATGATGAAGGGGAATTGTTACAGGCCAGGGGCGGCTAGTGTATAGGTGCTGCAGAGCTGCAGAACTGTCAAAAAATTAGATATTTGTATATTTTCGCGACATAATAATTACTAAAATTAATTAATAAAATAATTTGGTTAGTTGGTGCAGCTAATCAAATTATTGTGTTAAAGTCGCATTCTGTCCGCCGTCCTCTATTGAGTAGTAGACCAGATGAATTATCTGGGTCTCTACGCGAGCGCGTCGCGATACATTGAACTGGGCCATACGAGGTAGTTCTCAACATGGCTCGGCACACCCGTCCTCCCCCTCAACTCCCGCGACAATCCACACTTGGCGCTCGTAAATGCGCGAATTTACATGGTCAGTGAGCTGTATTTTTTCCAGCTAAGGCAACATCAATGAATGTTTACTCCTTCCTACTTCTCGTACAGTTGGCGGGCTTAAATCGTACCTATTTCGTATTTCGTGTTAATTTGAGATTTTAAATACTGTTTTGTGAATTTGTGTAGTGATTTATTGTACTAATTATTAATATTTATATACTGTGATACTGACAATGGATTTAGTTTATAATTTAGTTCATGTGAAGCGATTTTTTAAATACTCTTATGAAGAAAAAATTTATTTAAAAAACAATGGTAGGCCATCGCCCGATATTGTTATTGAGACTGCAGGTGTTAGCCCCGGAAAAGCATATAAACGTCAATTTAGTAGAGACATTTATTCGAAGAACAATTGGATTTGTGGGTGCAACAAAAAAAATGCGTTATTTTGTTTTCCTTGCTTACTCTTTGGCGGTGATAAAGCATGGACGGAGGTAGGGGTGACAGATTTGGTGCACTTAACTGAAAAAATAAAAAAGCACGATAACTCCAAAAGCCATCTACATAATACAATGGAATTAGCTTTATTAGGAACAACTAATATTAAAGCGCAGCTAGATTCAGCTTATTGGATAAATGTGCAAAAGCATAATGATAATGTGACAAAAAAGAGATACGTTTTGTCAAAAGTTATAAACTGCATAAAGTTTTGTGGGGCCTTTGAACTGGCGCTGCGAGGACATGACGAAGCTGAAACTTCTCAAAACCCGGGGATATTTCGTGGTTTGATAAATTTTTCTGCTGAGCTCAATGTAACTTTAAGCGAGCATCTACAAAATGCTTCAGTATTTAAAGGAACCTCTAAAGAAATACAAAATGATCTTTTAGACTATATATTAAAAGTATGTCATGAAGAAATAATTAAAGAAATTAACAAACCTTCATTTGTGGCAGTTATGGCAGACGAAACAACTAATGTATCTGCAAGAACTCAGTTAGTGGTAGTTTTAAGATATATTCTCGATGGTGAACCGATTGAACGTTTTTGGACATACCTGGAACCTACAAAATGTAACGCTGAAACTCTTTCGGAAAATATTTTAAGTGTTATAGACCCTCTAGTAGAAAATTCACCTTACAGGCCTTTTCTCTTAACCAAAGAATATGACGGCAAACATGAATGTTCTTCAAAAAGGTATTAAATTCCTAAAATTTTCTTGTGAAAGTCTATATTTTTGTATAAATGGATTTTACATAAAAATTTTGAAATATCAGGAAAACGCGTGACCTTGAAAATTTTCAAAATTTTTGCCTGCTGCGCAATTTTTTTACGGTCCCTACGGCGCCAGTAGTTTGGATACGTTTGAAGTTTTCACGCGGGCGGCCAATACCCTAGGATCGGGCTCTGTGCAGAACACCCGTTTCATTTCATCACGAGCCGTCACTGGTTACAGGCCAAGCCGTTTCACGTGGTGCGCGATTTCAGAACATAGAAGAACATAAGCAATGTCCGTCTTCCTCATTTCAATATCAGACCTCATAAAACCAACATCAAATCAAACCCTGCTCCAGAACCCTGTTTAAAGTTAAGCAACCCCCTTATTCTCCATATATGAGTCCCTTAGACTATGGTTGTTGTCTCCTATCATAAAGTGAGAAACTGATTTTTTTGCTGATCAGCTTAGTATGTTAAAAAAATTAGAGTAAAAATAATGGGGAGTTTATAATTTTATACATTTCATTGATACCACTAAAGTTAAGTTAACTATTTTACAGATAAATAAAGGGTGCTTAATTACTTGTAAATTATTTTGTAATATAGAGTCGATTCAGTGTGTTGGAACGCCTGATTTCTATCTGAACCGTAGATTGAATTATGTAAAAAATAGCTTTAATATCGGCCTTTTAAGTTTATTTAAGCCCATTCATTGGCATACTTTGATTTTCAATAGTTGCAGCCACCAATTAATAAATATAACTAATTTTTTCGTGTTCTAGGACACATTTAAATTTTTGTTCTTCAAATTGGATTGGAAACAAAATCACTGATGTCTAGAGAACCTAAGAGGTACAGAAATAAGGAGTTTATACTCCAACCCATCTGCAAATGCCTTATATAATAAGGACTAAACAAATTAGGTCAAAACATCTATTCTCCTGGCTATATGCCAAACGCAGAGCACTGAATTACATGACAAAATTTGTCGTATTTTTGTCTAACAGAGTTAGCACTAAAAATACAGTGATTGTTCTAAAACCACAAAGAAAGATGCAAAGTGTCACCTATCTCAGGATATCGTTAACTGCAATACCGGTTTCGACCTTTCTGTCTTGGGTCTCGTCAGTGCAGTGTACTGTAAGTGTAAGACCCAAGATAGAAAGGTCGAAACCGGTCTGCAGTTAACGATATCCTGAGATAGGTGACACTTTGCATCTTTCTAGACACTAACGTTTCTTGAACCAGGTGTTAAGTTTATAACACATATTTGGTGTATTTCTACAACTTCTAGGCATTTTTAAAACAAAATAAAAACTCACGACGCTATGTCACAAGTAAACGTACACACATTAAAAACGTACTACAGCGACTATGTAAATACCCGACTAGTATAAAACCAGAATATCCCCACCGGCCAACTTTGTTTGAGTAAATCCCCATACTTGTGTGTACGTTTCAATCCGATTAAACACAGGGATGCCGCAAAGATTGAGGCAAAATTTAATTTTATAGAATCTCGCTTTTAAAAACTACAAGTTGTTGTACAATGTATATTTACAAATACTGGTGCGTGATGAAAACAAAAAAAAAACACAGTGTTTCTGTAGTTCATGGTAACTAAGCCAAAAAATAAAAATAAAGTCCGCTCACAACTTCGTTGGCCTGTGTTGTAATATATCAGAGTTTCATTTAAACGTTTTTGTTCTATACTCTATACTATAGACTAAAAACCTTTAAATCTAATGGTATAGACTCTATATCATAGACCAAAAATCATAAATTAAATTAAAGCTGAAAATATATCTACATATATTTACTGGATTTGTTCAACCAGCTTAGGATAAATAGCTATTGACCGGTCTTTTGTGTGTTTTCTAAATATCTTATCGAACGTCTTGTCGTTCCCACGGATTTCATTAAACTGTATGTGAACTGTAGTACATGAATGAATTTATTTGAACAAAACTTAATTTCGTATATAATGCGAATATATTACAAAAACGTTTCGACGTGAATGAATTACGTTTATTGACCCTTTTTTGGTGCCACCCGGTAGGATTTCCACTTATTGATTTTAGCATAAATGTTGGTTGACATGCCGCATTTAAGTATCTACTCGCAATTCGCATTAAACCTTTTAGAAAAAATCATACCGGTGGTTATAGCGAACTCTAAAATGAAGGTAAGTAGTTGATAAGTACTATTTCATTCGAAATGGCATGAAAATCACTACCCCGTCTTTTTCAACCCTTAAAATATGGATGAAATATTATGCAATGTTTCGAACATAATGCATTTATGTTGTTTACATTAAATCGTAACTATTTTCTTTGCAATTAATTTCCAGAACGTTTAATCCCCACTTTGGTTACTGTGATATAATTTTTTTCGAAAATACAGGCTGTTTAATACATAACCTCGTTTTAGGCGGTAATAGCATAAAACTGCGCATTATATTTGGAACAAGAATTCTTGCAAATGACAATTATCCCGTTAAAATAAATAAATTGCTGGCATTTTTTAAATTTCAGATTGCACAATTTTATTTCAACTGGCATTATATTAACTAATTAAATAAATGTGTTTATTTATTTTTAATTGTTTACCTATGTCACAGGAAAACAATAGTGTTTATTTGTTACAATCGTCGATGGAAAACGTACAGGGTCTGTCGCACAACCGTTTTTTTAAATTTAATATTTCTACCAGGTTGCAGTGCATAATACTGCATAATAAAACTGACATTCTAAAGCTAGTAAACATAAGTTAATATTGTGCAAATTGTTATTTCCAAATATAATGGCGAATCAGTACTAATTTAAATGAAACTTACAATAGACAGAAATAAAATAAAATATTTTACTAAACAGAAATATGATAAACTGTCATAATAATAATATAACATATTTAAATGTCTTATTCATACCCCTGAGATATCAAAAATTATGTTGCTTAAAGGTAATAGTGGATTTTAAAATAATTGTCGTATTTATATGAATTAGTTTTTTATTGAGAAAATTTGCTATTGTAATTTTAAGTAGTGATAATTCGAAGAACGATAATCCTTTAAAATTTTTTTATGACAAACTTTTATTTTTTATACTTAATAAATGTTTACTATTAAATATTTCTTTTAATTTATTAAAAATGTTTTTATAATATACACTAGGCACAAAAATTAAGGAATGTAAAAAACCCTAAATTATTAGGCGATTTTCAAAGGTGACTTTCAAAGGGCAAAGGGTTTTAATTAACGTTTGTTGATAAAAAAAATATGGATTATTGCTAAAAAATATTTAAAATCTCAATAAAAGAATAAAAATGAAATAAACAGTTTTAAAACATTAAAACGGATTTTTTCGCACGTAGAACATCTCTATCTCGAAATTGAGTGACCGAGAAAAAATAAAAAATGAAAAAAATCGCAGCGCTTTGAAATTTTCAGCGTTTCTTTAGGATACTTTGAGGTTGAAAAGGAACAGTCAACATCCTTAGTCTATCCATTATTTGTAAAGTTATGCCAAGTTAAGCGAATACTCCTAAATACGCAACTTTTTACCTCTTTTCCAATCAACATTCACGCACCGAATTTTTTTTCATCATAAACTTGTAAAGAATACTTTGCAGTTTTTAAAACCCTACCTCACCTACCTGTATTTTCTGTACGATCATTATTTCCCGAGTAATTAATTACCAAAGTCAAAACTAACTTAAAAATCATTATACAAGGCTTCTAGACCACTCAAATTAAAGAGGATAAAATTATCTAAAAAAGATTTATGATGAAATCACTGAAAACATGTACTGAATCCGTGAACGTTTTGAAAGGTAAGCAAAAATTTATAAACATTTTTTTACGATGTTTTTTTTATGATTACTCAAAACCTGCTGATGATAAAAATGGATGATGGATGCTGATGGATTTTGAAAGATCTCAAGATATGAAAACTAGAAACCTGGAGTTTCAATTTATATTTTTAAAAATTGCTTTGCGATTATTTTTCTCCAAGTTCAGTCCTCTGAAAATCACCTAAAAATTTAGGATTTTTTACACTCCTTAACTTTTGTGCCTGGTATATGTCACATGTTCAAAACAGGTTTAAAGATCAGTCGATTAATAATCTGAGTTTTTTTGAAGAATTAGAAACAGGGACTTCATTGATGCGAATATTTATCATACTTGCATATCCTTTGCCTGAAGCCTTATGGCCTATAACCATCACCTACGATAGCTGGATTGACACACATTTTTTCGACATGAATGCTAATGCATTTAGATCATTATTTACCCTTTCAGAAGCTACTACAATCTGCTGAACCTTTAAATTAATGCTATATTTGGGTTTCGTCAGCGTAGACATGACTGAAAAAACTACAAACAAGAATGGTCCTAGTATGTATCCTTGAAGTACTCCTTTTAATAATAGCACTGCATTTATATTAGAATCCTGTTCAAAGCTATAATTATTAACAGTGACGTTATGCTCTACTTCTGTCACTTTTCTATTATTTGATACTTCCCATAAATTTAATTTTTGCTTCGTTAATACCAAGTCGAATGCTCTTTGCCGTTCCTCCAAAACCAGTGAAGTTTTCTTCGGATTTCTTTAATTATCTTACTGGGTTAGGTTTACGTTTAAGTTTAATTTTATTGGGAGGGCCTCGAAGCCCTGCATTACTCAGGCTACCACCCACTATATCTACTCGTAAGGCATTCACCGCTGGAGTACGGAGTTATTTTATTTTAAATTAATTTTGATTTCTTAATAATCTCTTTTATTTCACCTCACATAATTATCTTGATACCTCATACTATTTTGATACGTTTAATTTGTTCTCCATTAGGCATTCAAAGATAATGAAGTAATACCAGATGTCATCAGCAGTATCCCTGAATCATTACTCGAAGTTAAGTACCCCAAATCCGGCAAGGAAGTGAGACTAGGGAATGAACTTGCTCCCAAGTACGTAAGAGATATTCCAGACGTACACTATGAAGCGGATCCAGACAACTTCTATACTCTAATAATGACGGATCCAGATGCTCCCAGCAGGAAGAATCCGACTGCAAGGGAATGGAATCACTGGTTGGTGAGTAGCTTCTGATTAAGCATTTCTAAATCACAATCGCTTGATTACGAACTCTGAATTGTAACTTTTCTCGTTGCAAAATGTATTTTCGTCTTAAAAATATGCACCGGGAGAGTTAAAATATTGTCACTGAGAATTTTTCATCTTTTCTAACACTTGTTTTCTCATAATCACGGTCATGGTATAATTTTTATAGTTAAACTCACTATAGGTGTGGTCTAATGCACTAATGGTTCTAACAAACATTCACATCCGAGAATGCTTAGTTATCCATAACGAGTTGATGGTTTTTAAAGATAAATGAAAGTAAGGATCGCAATATTTCTCATTCTAATTAACTCAATGCAAAACCACAAAAGTGGTACGAACTTTGAAGTAGGTAGCGCATCTGCCATTGTGATAATCGTAAATTGTAAAATCATTGTTATGACTCGTAATTATTAAGAGCATTAAGGTCTGCAGTTGTTTTCAGGTAGTTATAATACTTTTCTAATATAATATACATACGAGGTCTGATCAAAAAGTACGATGAATAATTTTATTATGAACATTATTTTATTAGCATTCAAATTTGAACTAATCTCCTTCAAGGTACTGCCCTTTGCTAGCGATGCAATTATCCCCACGTTGTTTTAATTACTGGAAGCATATCTGGAAGGCTTCTTTCGGAAGGGTCTGCAGCTGCTCCGTCGTGGCCTTCTCAATGTCGGGAATAGTGTCAAAACGTTTTCCTTTTAGCACGGATTTGATTTTTGGAAAGAACCAGAAGTCGCATGGTGCTAAATCCGGAGAGTAAGGCGGATATGGACAGACAGGAATCTTTTTTTCAGCCAGAAACTCGCGGATCAGAAGCGAGGTGTTGCACGGCGCATTGTCGTGATGAAGGAGGAAGCCATTGGCCCATTTTCTGATCTATTTCTCCATCAAACGTTGCAGTACGCCCTTGTAATATTCAGAGTTTACACTTTTGCAATGTTTTCGCCGTTTAGAGATGTAGCTTCAGCAGTTTCTGATATAAAAATTCGTTCATTATATTTTTTTTATCAGACCTCGTACATATATCAGGCCTAGATATATGTACGAGGCAAAAAAATACACTACATAAACATAAAACACACCACATAAATTAGACAATATCCCATATCCAAAGTCGAAACTGTTCAGGTGGGGGATACATGTTGCAAAATGCGAGCAGCGCCTATTCACATCAACATTGCCAGTGCTGACGCTCGGAATTGAACCAAGATCACAGTAGTCAGTAGTTTAGTAACACTTGTCACATAACGCTCTAACCAACTCGGCTACCGTGATGACGACCTTACCGAATCTAACAGAAATATGAATTAACAGAAGCTTATTCATAAGTTCCTTCTTATTATCTGTCGTGAAAAAGAAGTTATACATATATAGAGGTCATTAATGTCTAAATTCATCTTACATAAGAGACTACGGTGGGCATTCAGGTTAGTTGCCCGAAGTGGAGCTAATAAAAGTGCAGCACTTCGCTCCGCGTCTACAACATGGATGGGTGGCCTATCGTATTCTCTTATAGAGGATTTACTGTTCGTTGAGTTTAATTTTTATAGGTTTTCTTTTTCACTTTGTTCAATCACTGCATATATGTATATTTTGTTCGTTTGCCTATAGATCCTATTTAATTAAAGTCTTAATATTCACAATCATTTTAATTGCATGGAGAATAATTGTTTGTTCTAAAGTGGAGTTGTAAAATATAATTTGTATAACGATATTAATTTTGTTAGACAAATATGTCTTGTTGGAACAATTCCGTTTATTTTATAGCAGTGTTTTTCAACCTTTTTCATGACACGACCCCCATAGTATCAAAAAATATTTCGCGACCCCCCAACCCTTAGCTTTTCTTCATGTATGTTAGAAATATTTAATCCATACAAAAATTTTAAGCGTTTGCGTTATTAGGATTCGGATATAAATATATACAGTAATTAAGTACGTAAAACACATCAATTTACACATCATGAATATCGATTGGGCACAAAAATGCATTGCTATTTGTAGTGACGGAGCAAAAGCCATGACTGGTGTGAAGAGTGGATTTATTGGTAGACTGAAAGAACAGATGCCAAGCGCTTGTTGGATGCATTGCTTTCTCCATCGCCAAGCTCTTGCAGCCAAAACCTTGCCACAAGAATACAGTCAAGTTCTAAATATTATTATTAAAATTGTAAATTCGATTAAAAGAAAAGCGTTGCAGACTCGATTGTTTCGAATCATTTGTGAAGATATGGGGGCACTCCATCGAAATTTGCTTTACCATACAGAGGTAAGATGGTTATCAAAAGGCAAAGTACTGACCAGAGTTATGGAACTTCGCGCTGAACTTTTAGTATATTTACAGCAAGCCAAGTCAGATTACTCGGAATTCATTTCTGACCCGGAATTCCTTTTGAAATTAGCTTTTCTTTCTGACTTATTTGAGCATTTAAATAACTTCAATAAAAGTCTTCAAGGGCGGGATGAAAATGTCATCACAGCAAAAGACAAACTCCATGGCTTTACAAAAAAATTGAATTGTGGTCATCGTCTATAAATCAAAACAACTTTGATTCATTTTCGTCGACACAGTCTTTCATTGAAGAAGTCGGAAGTGAGATAAACATCAATTCATATATATCTGGTATGAAAATGGTGTTAGATAATTTGAAGAAAGAATTGTGTCATTACTTCTCAGTGCAAGAGATATCGGATAACACTGGGCAAAGATGGATCTTAAATCCGTTTTTAAATGCAGCTATAAATGAGGCAAATTTAGCAACTAAGCTCAAAGAGAATCTGCTGGAATTATCTGCCGATGGGATGTTGCACTTGGAATTCAAGTCTGAATATTTGGATACCTTTTGGTGAAAAAGAAAAACAGAATACCCGGAATTAACAACTGAGGCTTTGAAGTGTTTGATTCCATTTGCTACCTCGTACTTGTGCGAGTTAACATTTTCATCAACGGCCCAAATAAAAAGTAAACAAAGAAATCGCTTAAATTTGGAAAACGATTTAATACTTAATGTTGCGAAAACGGATCCACGATGGGAGAAATTAATTGAACAAAAACAAGCGCAACCTTCACATTAAAATGAACGAGTAGTCGAAGATTTTATTTTTTGTTAATTTGTTTGTATGAATAACATTACGAGTATCCTTTTGTTAACTATTTCTTAATATATCTATCTTTTTAAAATTTATCGATTTTTTACTGAAATACCTAGTTCTCTGGACCTCTCGCGATCCCCCTACAAAGGCTTCGCGACCCCCCCAGGGGGTCGCGACCCACAGGTTGAAAAACACTGTTTTATAGGAACGAGATAAACCCATATAAATGGACAACATTCTGTTCATAATGAGATGGTGTACATAGTCGGAAAATCCAAGTGTTGTACGGTGTGGTTTAATAAGAAAGAAACTAATAAACTCTTATACAAGACAGTTAGAGAGAGAAATAATATGTCCGTAGTTGCCAAATATTATTGTTGCTTGCCTTACATTACTTATGCTCCATACCTGAAATAGAAAACAGTAGTTTATAGGAATAAAATAGGACAAATAAATTCAGGTCATAAACACACCTGCAGGTGCAGATGCACGTGCAAACTATAACTTTTTAACCTTCTTTATCTATCCTCAATTTAACCCTATTACTTTTCCGCACTCCACTATAAGCGGAAAAGTAATGTAATCGTGTAAAGAAAAATTGAAAAAATAAAATTTTTATTGGGTTTATTTTTCGTTTTTTGGCCTAAAAACAAAAAAAAAATGGTTTTTAAAAAATGTTTGCTGTGTGTGTGTCGTTGTCGTTGTCGTCGTTGGCGTTGTCGTCGGCATTTATCCTTGTTAGCACGATAACTCAACTAAATCGTGTCGGATCGATCGGGTTTTGATTGATTCTGATTGGGGACGTCTCCCAGACGACTTTTATTGATTTTGAGGTGGATAGAACACACTCTACCATGCACATGGGTCATGAGAAAGTATAATGGTGGACTATTTGAGACTTTTTTTTGTAAGCACGATCACTCAATTAAATCGTGTCGGATCGATCGGGTTTCGACTGATTCTGATTAGGGATGTCTACTAGACGGCATCTATTGATTTTGAGGTGGATAGGACATACCCCACCCTATCCATGGGTCAAGAAAAAGCACGATGGTGGACTATTTGAAAAAAAGTAAAACTGTCGCATAAAACATATATTCTGCATTTATGTGTTGGTTTATTTTTTCTCGGCCACTTAACTTCGAGATAGAATGTTCTAAGTGTGGAAAAGTCCGT
Source organism: Rosalia funebris (assembly GCA_037954035.1). Lineage (NCBI taxonomy): Eukaryota > Metazoa > Arthropoda > Insecta > Coleoptera > Cerambycidae > Rosalia > Rosalia funebris. Next base: position 14,962,680 of record JAZFAV010000011.1, on the reverse strand, counting down.
TTTAAGGTTTTAAAACTGTTTATTTTTCTATCGTTATTGGTATCCATTAACTTATTGTATTCCTCACGCATATAGGCTGATGGAAGTCATGGATTTTCCCGACTGTGTAACTTACCGATTTTGTAGTATATGATAGTAATACTTTTATGACAGTTTTAAATTCGAAATTTCCAAGTTCAGGGGTTGGGGAAATACGATTGTGTGAGTGAGTGAACGGGTTTTGCCTTTATTGTATTTGCGGCTTTGTTTACTTTAACATTATAGCAAATGTCCGATATAATTATAATTATTTAGAACAACTTGATTCTACCATTTCGCGAAGTGTTCTGATATTAAACGATGGTTATCAACCCGGTGCGGCGGGTGTATCAGCCAGTTGTGAAATATTTATTTTGAACCTTAAAATAAATATTTATAGATAGCGGAATTTATTTATAAGTTAATTTATAAAAAAACTTTAAAAATGAATCTGTTTCTTTATTTATTTACTTAAGGATATTCCATTGATATTATAATAGTATATCGCAGCATAAAAAATCAAACTGCGGCTGTTTATAACTACATTGCTTCTTCTAACTTGGATATCATTGCTATTACTGAAACTTGATTGGATTGCTCCGTGTTAGGTGCTGAATTATCGAATAATGAATACAATATATACCGTGTTGACAGAAACTTCACCGCTACTGGTCTCACTAGAGGTGGTGGTGTACTTGCAGCCATCCGCAAACACATTAATTCGATTCTGGTACCTCTGAACTTGAGTGATACGGAACTATCTCACCTCATTGACTTGCTATGCTTAAAAATTAATTGACATCATTCAAATATGTACATATTTGTTATGTATATTCCTCCAAGTGTTGGAGTTGCAGATTATGAGAAACTATTTGACTATCTCTCATCCTTGCCTGCTATTCAAAATAAGGATTTATTAATATTAGAAGATTTTAATATTCCAAAATATGCTTCGTACTTAGCTGGCCATCATCCTGATTGTAATGTACAAGTCCTAAATAGTTTGCTCGATCTGCTTAATCTCCAGCAGTATAATTTTATTTTTAACAAAGACAAAAAACTTCTAGACCTAATTTTGTGTAACAGAAGAAGAAATGTGGTGAATTCTGATGAAGTTATAATAAGTGAGGCTGATTGCCACCCTGCTTTAAGCATTACTGTGGAAATAAATGGTGACTGATTCAAAAACTCGTTTTCCCAAAAATTCTAATGTCAGTTATAATTTTAGGAAAGCAAACTTTCAAACACTTTGTAACGTTCTATTTGACGTAGACTGGTCCTTTCTTACCGTCTTCTCAGACGTTCAATCTGCGTATAAAAACCACAATGACGAAGAGGCCCATACCTACTAATTTTAAAGGGCTTCGGAATCTGGGAAAGAATGATATCGATATTGATTACTCCAATTATGTTACAAAAGTCAATATATCCATGGAACCAAAAAAATTTTGGGCTTCTGTATACAGCAAAAGAACTTCTGGAAACATAGCATCTCAAATGCATTATAACGATTAAACTCTGGACAATCCTTTGGATATTGTTAACACATTTGCTGATTTTTTTAGTAAATAGTTTTCACTCCCACCTGATAAACCTCTCCCTGATCAATATATTGCAAAGTTTTACTACCAGAGGGTAACACTCAAACTACAGAAATAAGAAGTTTATACTCCAACCCATCTGAAAATGCCCTATATAATAAGGACTAAACAAATTAGGTCAAAACAGCTATTCTCCTATGCCAAACGCAGAGCACTGAATTACATGACAAAATTTGTCGTATTTTTGTCTAACCGAGTTAGCACTAAAAACACAGTGATTGATATAAATCCTCCAAGAAAGATGCAAAGTGTCACCTATCTCAGGTTATCGTTAACTGCAGACCGGTTTCGACCTTTCTATCTTGGGTCTCGTCAGTGCAGTGTAAACGAGTATACCTTCGACAGATAAAGCTCACATCTAGTAGACGTTGCTACGTTCCACTGCAGTAGAACGTACCAAACGCCATCTCTTTTGAATGTTACCCTCTGGTAGTAAAACTTTGCATTATATTGATGATCTCAAGTTTTTACTTCGATTTAGATTGTTCGAAACTACCAAGAGATGGCGTTATAGCCACGAGAATAGCCAGGATATAGCCAGGAGAATAGCTGTTTTGACCTAATTTGTTTAGTCCTTATTATATAAGGCATTTTCAGATGGGTTGGAGTATAAACTCTTTATATCTGTACTCTCCCTGACCTCTGTGATGATTAACATCAGCATTACTCCCTTTAGTGAACAGGAAGTTCAAACAGCATTAAAGAAACTTAAACCTAAGCTAACCACTGGGCCTAATAGCGTTCCCTCATTCCTGATTAAGGACTGTGTATCATTTCTTGACTATCCATTGTCGATTTTGTTTAATTTATGCATAAAAAGCTCTTCTATACCCGTAATTTGGAAATACTCTAAAGTCTGTCCAGTTTTTAAAAAGGGCGACAACACGGATATTAGTAACTTTAGATCAATCGCTATTTTATGTAATTTTCACAAAGCCCTCGAAATATTAATTCACGACGCAATTTATTCCGATGTAAGTATGCAAATTTCAGAGTATCAACATGACTTTATGCAAGAACGATCTACAACATCTAACTTAATTTGTATTACCCAAAACATTGCTGAAACTCTTGACCAACGTAAGCAAATGGATGTCATTTACACCGACTTCACCAAAGCTTTTGACAGGCTCGATCATAATATACTACTGAGTAAACTTGCAAGATTTGGTTTTTCAATAAATTTATTAAGCCTTCTAAAGTCCTATCTCTCTAACAGAAAACAGTACGTTGAAGTCAATGGTTTCAGGTCCCTTGAGTATGGTGCCACGTCAGGTGTGCCTCAGGGCTCTATTCTCGGCCCCTTGCTGTTCAATATCTTTATTGATGACATTGTCACTGTAATATTTGTCAATTGTCTGTTATATGCTGACGACCTTAAATTATTTAAGGTTATTACTTCCCTGGATGATTGTGCTCTTCTGCAGAAGAATCTGTCTAATCTTAATAATTGGTGTACTAGTAACAAACTACATCTAAACGTATTTAAGTGCAATGTTATGTCCTATTCCACTAAATTATCTCCAATAATATACGATTATAGGTTAGGCGACTCTATTCTTCAAAGACCTGGCACATTCAGAGACCTCGGCATAATTTTTGAAAAAGATCTGTCTTTTATCACTCACGTAACTAAAGTAGTGTCTGAAGCGTTGCATACACTGGGTTTCTTAATAAGAACTAGCAGGGATTTCTCAAACACCGATACATTGAAAATTCTATACTTTGCTTTTGTCCGATCTAAACTTGAGTATGGATCTTTAGTATGGAATCCTTATTATCAATGCCATATTAACAGCGTGGAAATGGTTCAAAGAAGGTTTCTAAAACTACTATGGTTCAAATGAGACACTGTGTATCCACCTATTGGTTTCCCTCAGAATGGTCTTTTGGAAAGATTTGCGATTACAGCACTTGACGCGATTTCTATATAAGCTTATACACAATATGATTGACTGTCAAAACCTATTAGGCAACCTGAATTTTTATGTATCTCAATTGCATGCTCGAACATCCAAAAGCTTTTACCTCTCTATTCCGCGTACTAATATTCTAAAATTCTCACCCCTGTTTTTAATGTGCACTAAATATAACAACAACTGTGATACAGTCGATGTATTTAACTGTACTCTTTTGTTTATTAAACATTGTTATGCTTGATCACGCATCTTTGTTTTTCTTATTTTTCATAATATATTGTTTCATATACCTAGGTATTAAATATGTATATACGTATTTGTATTAAATTTGTTTGTTATTTCGTACAACATCGTATGTAAAAACATTTCGTACAACAACCTAAAAATTTCGTGACACACACGAAAACAGCCGTTTAGTAAATAGAGATGAATTCTAGACTCGTTTTTATTTGTAGTACTTTAGAATAACCGTTTACTTGAAGTAAGTACTTACATAAACGATGACTTTTAGTAAACGTGGACGACTTTTATTAAGTCTTAACGAATATAATACTAGAATAATCGATGTATTTTAGACTCATATTTATATTTATTTCTATGCGACAACAAACATTGATTACTAATTCAAACTTAATCTTAATTTAACTGATTTTGTAGTTTTTTAATTTAATAGTTAATTTATAAATATTGAATTATGTATAACCAAAATAGTGGAATATTATTATGTTGTAATATGACATGGCCATAACCCGAATTACAATATATTGACACATCTGAGAACCCCATAACGTTCCAAGAACTGAAAGTAAACAAGTCAAATTATTGACACCGCTTCTAGTAAGTCTTTAAAATTGCTGATAAGTAATTTATTGTGCTTTGCAATGATTTACTATGTTATAAATTATCGTATACATTACATGATTCATTGTAAACATCGTGACATGATTCATTGTGAAAATCTATGGAGCACATTTTTCGTAGAATTGAAAATAAAAGAGTTAACTCGCCTCAAAGTTTTTCATCCCTTTCTTTTTATTTTTCCAGCTCATAACTTTCTTATTACTTTTAATGATACATCGAAAGTTATGAATGGAAGTTGTAGAGAGAAGTTCATTACCTACAACATTTTTGTGAGACTATGGTTACGGAGATAAAGCAAACAAAAAACTAAAATAATTTTTTTATGTTGGTGGCGAAATTCGACTGTCCCTACAACTTAATTTTAAATCCACTATCGACCCCCTTGCAAATCCTAAGCAAGAACATCGTTTCTCTGCCCTGAATGTACGGTTGACCTTTACTTTTGCCCTTTTGACATTTTATAGCGAGTGCATCTCTAATCGAAGGTTTGCTATCGTCACAGCTATCTTTATTGACTCTATTGACTCAGAATAGTTGACGGTTGTTACAACTAAACCAGTCCCTTCGATTTTTAAGCTAGAACGCATGGAGTCTACAAATATTCTTCTTTCTCTTAACCTCTCCTCGAATTGGAGAAGTGTGCATTTGGGACCACTCATTATGTGGCTTAAATATTGAAGCTTTCTCTTATTTACGGTATTAATTATTTTGCACTCTTTAAACAAATTTTTTTTGGGTTATTTTTCATTTTTCGGCCTAAAAACAAAAAAAATGGTTTTAACATTTTTTGCTGTGTGTGTGTCGTCGTTGTCGTCGGTATTTATTCTTGTTAGCACGATAACTCAACTAAATCGTGTCGGATCGATCGGGTTTTGACTGATTCTTATCGGGGACGTCTCCCAGACGACACCTATTGATTTTGAGGTGGATAGCACAAACCACCCCCTCCCTTGGATCTATTTGAGAAATCTGTTTTGTTAGCATGATAACTCAACTACATCGTGTTGGATCGATCGGATTTTGACTAATTCTGATCGAGGACATCTCCCAGACGACACCTATTAATTTTGAGGTGGATAGGACATACCCCACCCTGTCCATGGGTCATGAGAAAGCACGACGGTGGACTATTTGACAAATTTTTGTTGTTCAAAAAAAAGGTTAACTCAACTAAGTCATCGATCAGATTTTGACTGATTTGGATCGAGGACGTCTCCCAGACGACATCTACTGATTTTGAGGTGGATAGAACACACTCTAGCATGTTCATGGGTCATGAGAAAGCACAATGGTGGACTATTTGAGAAATTTGTTTGTTAGCACGATCACTCAATTAAATCGTGTCGGATCGATCAGGTTTCGACTGATTTTGTTTAGGGACGTCTACTAGACGACATCTATTGATTTTGAGGTGGATAGGACACACCCCACCCTGTCTATGGGTCATGAGAAAGCACGAGGATGAATTATTTGAAAAAAGTAAACCTGTCGCATAAAACACATATTCTGCATTTATGTGTTGGTTTATTTTTTCTCGGCCACTCAATTTCGAGATAGAGATGTTCTACGTGCGGAAAAGTCCATTTTAAGGTTTAAAAACTGTTTATTTTAATTTGGTTTAGTACTTAATGATTCTATGTGTTGATATTAGTGATCCTATGTGTTCAGGGCATACTCTACATTCTGCGGTAGTACCACATTTCGAAGGTTTGCAATTTGTCCATGTGATTTATTTTGAGAATACACGCTTCAATTCCATACAAAATCATGGAAAATACTTAACAATGCAGCATCCTCATCCTAAGACTTATATCAATATCCTGTTAGTGAAAAACTTGTTCATTTTTACAAAAATTGATCTGGTTATTTCTATCCTCGCTCTTATCTCCTTTGTTCGTCCGCTCTTTCTTCCCGGGTTCCTAGATATCTATATGGCTGCACATTTTCTATGACGATGTTCAGTTTTATCTCGTTTTGTTTGGTATCTACTGTCAGGTTTATCTCGTTTTGATTCTGCATTGATTTTTATTCTTTTGTAACCACCATTAAGTTTGTTTGACTAAAATTTATTTTTAGACCATATTCGTTACATCGATCATTTAGTTTTCCTAGAAAGTGTTGTATGTCTCTAAGATTGCTCGTTAACAGGACGGTTTCATCAGTATACCTCAAGTTATTAACAACGTCTCCATTTATAACTATTCCTACTGATTCTTCATCCAAGATTTCATTAAAAATAGATTCGCTATAAAGTTTGAATAGGAATGCCGATAGAATGCATCCTTGTCTTACGCTATGGCGAATCTCTATTTCCTCCGTTAGTTGGATTTCAACTTTTGTATTAGCCCCTTGGCTCCAGTATAAGTTACAGCTATTCTCACGTCAGCGTCGTCTGGGTTAATGTTTTTCTTAGCAGTAGTTGATATAACTATCATGCTGCACTTTCTGAAGCGCCTTTCTAAAATCGATGTAACATCCTGATTTATATCTAAATATACATATATATATATATATATATATATATATATATATATATATATATATATATATATATATTATTTATATCTATCTCTTTTGACTGTATTAGTTCAAATGTCTACAAAGTGAATGACAGTGTAAACATAAGTGTAACGTAGTGTAACCTATTATAAAAAAATTAATATATAAAAAATCGGAAAAGAGAAATAGTTCTCAAATAGTTCTAATGTGTATGGTGTTGAGGCTAATCTCAATATTCTAGTTAGTCTAATTATAGTTATTTCTTGTGCAAGGCGGAAACCCGCGTTTATTAATTTCGGTGGCTAGCTAAAAAACTAGTCAGTACATGTAAAGCTTAAAGCTCGAATAACCGCATGCAATTTGTAACATTTTCACTTTTCCGCACTCAACTATACTAGCGGAAAAGTAATGTAATGTAATTGTTTAAAGAAAAATGGAAAAAAACATTTTTTCGTTTATTTTTCGTTTTTCGACCGAAAAACAAAAAAAAATGCGTTGTCGTCGGCATTTATTCTTGATAGCACGATAACTCAACTCAATCGTGTCGGATCGATCGGGTTTTGACTGATTCTGATCGGGGACGTCTTCCAGACGACACCTATTGATTTTGAGGTGGATAGGACACACCCCACCCTGTCCATGGGTCATGAGAAAGCACGACGGTGGACTATTTGAGATATTTTTTTTTGTTCGCACGATTACTCAATTAAATTGTGTCGGATCGATCGGGTTTTGACTGATTCTTATTAGGGACATCTACCAAATGACATCCCACCCTGTCCATGGGTCATAAGAAAGCACGATGGTGGACTATTTGAGAAGAATTTGTCGATTTTGCATTGAACGAAAAAAAACATATATTCGGCCTGTATCATATACGAATGAACGAGAAAAAAATAATTTCGTTCGATCACAAATGTATTGATATGATACTGAAGCAGTCGCCAACGAAAAAAGTAAAACTGCGCGAGGAGTAGCCTCAACTAAGGCTTGTAAATGCTTAGGAGTGACTTCCTTAGGTCGGCCCGACTTTGGGGCGTCTGTGAGAGAAAAATTGCCAGATCGAAATCTCTTGAACCACTTTTGACACGTTCGATCTTGAATAACATTTTTGCCGTACACAGAACACAATTTGCAAGTTTCGGCGGTTCTTTTGCCTTTTTTAAAATAACGTGTCTAAAATGCTCGGTTTTACTCATTTTCAATTAAGCTCCACACAACGTTAATAAAACAAGTTCACGAGTATAACGGTAGTAAACAACAGTTAAATATCAGGGTTAAATAGGGAAGAAGGCTTCAAGGCTGCAGCTGTGCGCATAACATCATAGGCCGTGACGTAAGTGGCTCGGAAAACCGAACGAACTCTTTGGACAACCCAATTGTTTAGATTAAAATAATTTTTTGTATTTTGTAGAATTTTGTTATGTATTTTGGTCTCTGATCCTTGGAAATTTTGGGCCACTGAGCAGTAATCGTAGTTGGCTATATTCTACCTAAAAATTTAAAAGCGTGGACTTGGTCACATCATAGTTTTAACCAACTATTTAAGTAACTATAACGAAGTCACGTTGCACCAGGTTTGTTGAACAAATCGATTACATACATTTTCATTCTTAATTTTTTATCACCAATGTGCACAAACAGCTAACTACCTCTTTAGTCACGCACACTATTTCTAACTTCCTTTAGAAACCTCGGGTATTTTCTTTGGGTCAAGAAAGGTACAAACCGACGTAATCTAACGATATATTTCCTAGGTTGTCAATATACCAGGATCACAAGTTTGTAATGGATATGTAATTAGAGATTATATTGGCTCAGGGCCACCGGAAGGTACGGGCCTACACCGATATACATTCCTACTGTATAAGCAACCGGAAAAAATAATCTTCGACGAAGAACGCCAGAACAATACTGATCCCAACAGAGGAAATTTTTCTACAGCGAAGTTTACGAAAAAATATGGTTTGGGAACGCCGGTGGCGGGCAATTTTTATCAGTCACAGTTTGATGATTCTGTGCCAGAGTTGCATAAACAATTGGGACTGTAATCTGATATTTGGCACAATAATGATGATATTAGGACTAGGATTAGCACAATCTACGTTACGTTGATGCAGCCCGTTCTAAATTTGTTTTAACCCTATGCCGAAAAGTAGTCCTCATTTGACAGTTTTTTTAATTAGAACTTTGAAATTTGAGCTAAATATGTAGCTGGTTGCATTCCATATTTAACCCTATGAAAAATGAAACGTGTACACATATCGCATCTGGAATATTTAATTTAGTTTATTATATTGCTACTGGCTGATTTTGGTATTGGTTATCTATGTCACTCTCACTATTTTCGTTACTTGATAATATACTTTCAATGTTTTTTCCTAGATAATTTTTTTAAAGCATCCTTATTATGTATGGAGGAGCTAGTTGTATATGTAATCGTTTATGACCTGTTCAACTTTGATAGTAGTATTATAAATTACTGATGAATTTATACCAACCTAATTTATCCTTAACATATGTTAAAAGTTTGTCTAAAAACTCTGTAAGGATGAGTTATTTTATCAAAAGGATGTGCACTTCTCTTTATGTATTAAGTTATAAATAAAATCCTTCTCCTAAATGTTATTTCATTGTATATGTCCATAGAATGCTATAGTTTTTAGTTTGTATAATAAATTTAGTTTACATAACAACACTTTGTCTTAAACCATCTGTTACATAAACTTGTTTGATCAATTGTTACCCATGTAGTTTTGTATATTTCATATTATCATGAAATTTATTAGAAATATTTTTTTTAAATAAATAAAACTTTTGAGAACAAAAAAATATGTTATACAGGGTGTAAAACATTCTTATGCTAAATGAGAAAATCGAATTTTATAAATTATTTTATTTCTATTCACTTTTGATTATTTCAAATTTTCTCAAAACACTCTTTTCTAAAAAGATAAAAAGAGGCGCATATATTTGGTGCATAACTTTTTTAAACTCGATTATCTAGCATTTTTCTTTTCAGATTTGAATTTTTTTTTTCACAAAAAATCTTAATCCTTTTTGCCAAAAAATCCACAGATACTCGTATGTCCTGTTGTCCATTATCACAAGAAGAATATTATATAACAGGAAGTTTTGCCTTTTAACTTAGTTATCGCCAGATGAATTGACTTTTATCGATAATGTTATTATTTTCAAGTTTAGTTTCTGTGTTTCTAAATTTATGGACAGTCTATTTTCCGTGAAATACGATATTTACGTCGTAGTGATCTTCAACTGAAACTGTAAGATATCGATGGAAGTGCCTAGTACTCTAGGGGCAAAGTTTATCTATGTTTTGACACAATTTTTATCTAAAGAATCTACTGTCTTATTGGTTATACAGGGTATCCAAAATGTATGGAATAATAGTTCTATAAGCTTAACCATTCATTATCACATTACCTACTTTTTTTTTTGTCTACATTATTACATTACATTATTATTACAAACTTTATTTGGTATGTATCATATTTAGACACTTGAGCAGTGAATTGATACGTAAACACCCAGTATATCTTACAAAAAGCTTTATTTTGATTGTAAAGAGTCAAACTTCAGGGGTAGTACAAGTTGTAACCATAAAATGTGGGCAATATTGAAATGTAAGCTATTGATAATATAGTTATTCTTTTAGGCAATAGAGAGAGTGACCACATTTGACAATAATCTGCTGGCATATGTGGAGTTACTTTGCTGTTAACTCGAATAAATTTTACTTTTCCGCACTCCACTATACGCGGAAAAGTAATGTAATCGTTTAAAAAAAATCTAGGTTTTTTTTCTAGGGTTTATTTTTCGTTTTGCGACCTAAAAACAAAAAAAAAGATTTTTAAACCATTTTGTGTGTGTGTCGTAGTCGTCGGCATTTATTCTTGTTAGCACGATAACTCAACTAAATCGTGTCGGATTGATCGGGTATTGACTGATTCTGATCGGGGACGTCTCCCAGACGACACCTATTGATTTTGAGTTGGATAGGACACACCCCACCCTGTCCATGGGTCATGAGAAAGCACGATGGTGGACTATTTGAGACATTTTCTTTGTTAGCACGATAACTCAACTAAATCGTGTCGGATCGATCCGGTTTTGACTGATTCTGATTGGGGACGTCTCCCAGACGACACATATTGATTTTAAGGTGGATAGAACACACTTTACCATGTTCGTGGGTCATGAGAAGGCACAATGGTGGACTATTTGAGAAATTGTTTTTGTTAGCACGATCACTCAATTAAATCATGTCGGATCGATCGGGTTTCTACTGATTCTGATTAGGGACGTCTACCAGATGACATCTATTGCTTTTAAGGTGGATAGGACCCCCACCCTCCCCCCGATCATGGGTCATGAGAAAGCACGATGGTGGACTATTTGAGAAAAATTGAAAAAAGTAAAACTGCCGCATAAAACACATATTCTACATTTATGTGTTGGTTTATTGTTTCTCGGCCACTCAATTATGAGATAGAGATGTTCTACGTGTGAAAAAGTCCGTTATAACGTTTTAAAACTGTTTATTTAAAGACATTAGAAGAGAAATATTACAGGACAAAAGAAAATAACGAAATAGTAAAAGCATAAGCATTAAGAATAAAGAAAAATTTAAATAAAATAGGAGCTAGACAACAAATAAAAATAATAAAATCAGGAAGCTAAAAGGTCTGTCCACCGACGGGGTGCCTTGGGCTGTTGTATGATAACAATAAAAACAATAAAGCACTTGCCATAATATAAATACTAAGGTATAAAGATGTCGGGTAATAAAATCGGGTATTTTATAGGAACACATAAGGAAATACGAGTATACTTAGCATAAGATAAAAAATTGTAACGAAGACTTAATAGGACAATAAACAGATTTTAAAGTGAGGTTATTAACTGGAAAATATTTAATTCATCTGGAAAGCAGTTTTCTCCTTGTTTCAGTTAGATGACGTGTTAATCGTTAGTTATTGTTCATTCGTTTCATGATACGTTCGTCAGTTGACAAGTGTCTGTTCTTGATAATTGATTCGACAATATTGACAAATTCGTTCGTCAGTTGAAGTCCTGATCGACAATTTTTGATGTTGATGTTTTGATCATATCGCTGTTGAAGGCAAACTTTAGTGAAACTGTTGCAAGGAACACCATACATGAAATTTAGGTAACATTGAAATGTAGTAGGCTATTGATAATTATGTGTTTAGTGAATAGATGTGTTTTATTCAATAGAATGGCCATTTTGAGACTAAGAGAATAATAAACTACAAAAATTAATCCATTAATAGCTATATTTCAGGGGAACGTAACAGCAGTATCATTACATTCTTTCTTGATGGTACATTATTCAAAAACTTTAGTCGGGCGCATATCTCAAACTTGCATTAATCTGTTTCAAAATTGCTTTCCCGATACAACCTCTCCAATGTTCATAATGTCTGCTTTGATTTAAAATTTTTGAGAAACTACCGATTTATGGGGTATTATAAGACTGATATTTTTGTACTGTTAAAATGCTATGTCTTGCTTAAGTTAACTGGTATTCGTTTATGAATAATTGTATCCATGCATAAAAATGAAAAATAAAAAACAGACATAATAAAAATGGCGATAATTAATATACACACACCCTCAAAAGTCTTGGATCCCCCGTATATTACAGATTTCGACTATGCTTATTTTGTTTTCGTTGCTAGGCAACAAAGGTGAGTTATTTAGCTGTCAAACAAGATCAAATACATTGCTAGATAAAATATTGTTGATTAGTTATAATTTTTCTTAACTATTCGTCAGTTTTATTGCATATTTAGCCAAGCGATTTTGATACTTTTCTTTACAATGCTAGGACGTGAGGTTTCTACGTTTAATAGCGCAAGAATTATTGCTTTGCATGATGCTGGACATTCCAATCATCAGATATCCGAAATGTTAGTCATTTCTAGATCTTCTGTTATGCGAATAGTGCATAGGTATCACGAATTAGGGACAGTGGAAAGAAGACCACGTAGTGGTCGGCCTCGAGTGTCAAATGAACGGCGGGATCGGTATTTGGTTTAATATGCCCGTAGACACCGAAATGCTTCAGTTCCAGCCCTTAGGGCTCACTTTCAAGGTACGTTTCGCCTTGTTATATCGACCTCTACAGTTCGAAGAAAACTCCATCATGAATATTTACGTGCAAAAAGGCCTTTAAGGGTACCTACTCTACTTCTATGACATCGAGCTGCCCGATTTGAGTGGACACGGGAACGTAGTGATTAGCTTTTGTAGCAGTGGCGATGGGTCTTATTCACAGATGAAACCGGAATTGGACTGGTGAGTGATGACAATAGGCAAAGGGTCTGGAGAGCGCCAGGTCGTCAAGAGAGACTAAATTTTCCCCGTGAGGTTGCTCCCTACAATGGTGGGAGAGTAATATTTTGGGGAGGAATAATGTTCCACCGCCGTACGCCGTTGATTCCCATAAATCAGAATATGACAAGTCAAGTTTATATTGAAAGTGTTATCAGGCCTACTGTTTATTCCTTACGCGACGAATTATGTGACAATTTCATCTTCATGGACGACAATGCGAGGCCACTTGAACAGGGAGATATTACCCGATCAGATTGTCCAGCTAATTCCCCAGATATGAATCCCATTAAGAACATGTGGGATTTTGTTTCTAGAGCAATTCAGAAACGCATGAACTCACCCCAAAATGCGGAAGAGTTAGCTGCAGCAGCAAGAGAGGAGTGGAACGATATTCCTCAAGACATTATCAACCGTTTGATTGTTTCAATGTACAGGCGTGTCAATATATTAGTGAGAAGTAGAGGCGGCCATACTGACCATTAAGTTGTAGTTTACTTTGTTAAAAAATATGTTTTGTTAATTTTTGTCATAATAAATTCACTTAAAAATTACTAATATTTTTCTCATTGTTTTTTAATTGATTGAATTTTTAAAAATCATTCCTGTATTGCAAGAAAATACATTTAGAAAAAACATATTTTGAAAAACAAATGCAATTTTTTAAAAACAAATTATTTACTAATACAAAACATCGGTGGTCCAAGACTTTTGATGGTGTGTGTAGGTAATTGCATTAAAATAAAAAATTATTCGACTTGAAACATTGTAAAATATATATTTCAGTTTTCAATAAAATAAAATAAAATGCATGAAATGAATAGTGCATTAAGAAACTGATAACGACAAAGTGTTAAAAAAATTGCCACAAGTATTGCTGTAATATCAAATTTTACTTCAAATAAATTATGAAAACATTACTTACAAAAGTTACTTACAAAATTATATCATGATATATTTTTATTATTTCCGCTCGTCATTTATACGTAAGAAATAGGTCGTGAACCTTTTGTTGTATGTTAGATACACGGACAGACAAAATAAGTAATTTACCCAGTTTAAAGTTGTAGAGGCACGATAAGATGCCTCTCCATAGATTGCACCACATTTTGTAAAGCGATTATTATTTTGTTTAATCAAGCTTCTAGAACGTGTTCAGAATTATAAAGACATATATCTGTTCTCAGCTTAAATATATAACTTTCAGTTTGATGCCGAAGTTATATTCAACATTATACAGGGTTTCTCACGGTAGCCGTTCGTTAGAGATTTTCGTGGTTAGAAAAAACTTAGAATTCTGAATTTTCGGACTACAGGATTATTTAAAATTCTCTTTCATTTTGAAATATTTTCAAGGTCATAACACTTCCGGTTATCCCGGAAGTCGCCAGTAACTTCCTTATTTTAAATAGAACACCCAATATATTATTTAATTCTTGGATTCCTGAGAAAATTTCATGATAGTTCCATTAGGTTTCCCTATACCTATTTTCAACTGTTTCTTAGATATCTTGATTCTTTTGAAAATCTTGAAAGACGTAGCCTTATTTTCAACACTGTGCCTTTTACCCATTTTCGACTGGTGCTAAGCACTTCTGGGGCAGACGGAAGCACGATAATGGTACTTTCGAAATCCACATTGACAATTAATTTATCGCAAACAGGGTGTCCAAAATTTTATCACCAATTATATCATTTTCAAAGTTGAAAAAGTTCGTTATTTCAAATATGACACCCTGTATATTATTGGATGATCGGATGCAGAATCTTATTCTACATCGATTGTAGAAATCTGACAATTCGTGTACATCGTCTTCATCTGACAATTCGTCTACATTCACCATGCGTATAAAACAAATTAAACAAATCATTATTGGACTATTCTCCATTATAAACTATACTTGAGAAAACTAACAAAATCACTAGAACTGTAAGTAGATACCTCACGAATTTGTGTGCTGATACTGCTTTGACATAAAATCAACACTGTTTCAATTCCTGTCAAAATCAAGGCTTACTAGATAGGACTTTTAGAGTTTCATCGGCTTTTAATAAAAAATAATGGATTAATAAGAAAACTGTTGGAAATAGGTATAGGGAAAGTTATAGCGAATTGATGTAGAATCAAATTCTGCATCCGATCATCCAATAAGATACAGGGTGTCATATTTGAAATAACGAACTTTTTCAACTTTGTAAATGATGTAATTGGTGATAAAATCTTGGACACCCTATTTGCGATAAATTAACTGTCAATGTGGATTTCGAAAGTACCATTCTTGTGCTTCCGTCTACCCCAGAAGCGCTTAGCATCAGTCGAAAATGAGTAAAAGGCACAGCGTTGAAAATAAGGCTACGTCTTTCAAAATAATCATGATATCTAAGAAACAGTTGAAAATAGGTATAGGGAAACCTGATGGAACTCATAAAATTTTCTCAGGAATCCAAAAATGAAATAATATACCGGGTGTTCTATTTAAAATAAGGAAGTTACTGGCGACATCCGGGATAATCGGAAGCGGTATGACCTTTAAAATATTTCAAAATGAACGAGAATCTTGAATAACCCTGGAGTCCAGAAGTTCAGAATTCTAAGTTTTTTCTAACCACGAAAACTTCTAACGAACGGCTACCGTGAGAAACCCTGTATACTGACAGTAAGTGTTTTAGTTGAATTTATATTGATTTATCCAGTGAATACGTTGAACACATAATAGCTTAGTTGTTATACATGATAATATATTATGCTCATTTCCGTTTTATTTTATAATTTCCAGGCGATTTTAATATTTCGCGATTCATCATTTTTGGATATCACGACTCTAAGACATGAGCAATGTTAAATCTTTTACAGTTCAATAACTTTCAACAGTTTAATTTTAGTCTTAATTTAAATAACAAAATCTTAGATCTATGCATTTAAAACCTTAAATGTGTTGTTCAAAAACATACTTCACTCTATAGTTAAAGGAGATAGCTATTATCTCTCTTCATTATTAACCATTGATACTCGTGTATGCATATTGATACTCGGTATTATATCGATATTGGTATTATAAACTAGGCACAAAAATTAAGGGATGTAAAAAAATCCTAAATTTTTAGGTGATTTTCAAAGGGCTGTAACTTGGAGGAAAGTAGTGGCAGATCAATTTTGAAAACAGGAAACTAAATCTCCAAGTTTCTAGTTATGAGATGTTGAGATGGCCAAAAAATTTTTACCATCAGCAGTTTTTGAATAGATAATCATAAGAAAACCAAATTTGGAAATTTTCTTTCCAAATTTCTCCTTGCCTTTCGCGGACTTCAATAAATCCTTTTCAATTATGTCATCATAAATATTTTTATATAATTTTATCCTCTTTAACTTGAGCGGTCTAAAAGTCTTATAGGATGATTCTTCACTGAGTTATCGTCGCTCAAAGCAAAAAAGTCTAGCTTTAAAAACAACATTTTTACAAGGCGTAGTTATTGGCTTTTGATAAAAAAAAAATCAATGCGAGAATGTTAATTGAAAAAGAGGTAAAAAATTGCGTATTTAGGGATATTCGCTGAACTTTTTGGCATAACTTTACAAATAATGAATAGACTAAAGAATGTTGACTATTTCTTTTCAACCTCAAAGTATCCCAAAGAAATCCTGAAAATTTCAAAGCACTACGATTTTTTTTCATTTTGTTGGGAATGATTGAATTTGTCGTTCTTGCTAAAAATCAATTTAAGGATGAATTTTTCATTTTTTACTAATTTTTTGAGGTTTAAAATGTTTTTTTAGCAAGAATGTATATTTTTTAATAAAAAAATGTTAATTATTATAAGAAAACATAAATAAGAAAAATTGTTTAAAAGAGAAGTCAAAACTGGTTTTTTTGCTTTGAACGACGATAACTTAGCGAAAAATTATCGTACAAAGCTTCTAGGTTACTCAAATTAAAGAGGATAAAATTATCTAAAAACACTCATGATGAGAACATTGAAAAAATGTTATTGAAGGCCGTGGACCTTTTGCAAAAATTTCGACAAATTTTTTTCCCATGGTTTTCTTATGATTACTCAAAGACTGCTGATGCCGCTCTGCGACTTTTTCTCCACGTTACAGCCCTTTGAAAATCACCTAAAAAATGATTTTTTTGTATTCCTTAATTATTGTGCCTAGTGTAAAATATGACGTACAAATATACCACGGCTATGAATATATTAAGGAAAACTGAGTCATTCCCCACAATTTATCTGAAATAGTAATATCAAACATCCATTAACTTACAAGAATTTAGTATAGTAAAGAATACTGAATTCGTTTTTGGTAATAAATAGTTTTTCTGATTATCTCAACATCTAGTGCTAAGTTTAAATATTTACTGGTTACCATGCTAGATGGAATTTTAAGCCTTGCATAACTCAGGTTATAATTAATCACATACACCAATTATTTAAAATGGTTGAGACATGCTTGAATACATTGTATTATTTTTTTTACAAACGCTCACACTGTTGCTCAACATTATAGTTTTAGAACTTCAAAAGTAACGAGAAGTGTAATATTATATGCGGAAAGTGGAAAATATTAGGTTGATTCATAATTATCAGGAGTTTTTAAACAATATTTACTTTGAAAAAATAAACATAAAAATTCAACAGAAACACGTTTAAATGATTATTCTGGAGCATATTCACCCTCAACATTAATAACTGCTTTCCATTTGCTTGGAAGACGGTGATACCACGGGCAAAAAAGTCGCGGTTCTTAGAGTCAATCCACGCCTTGACGTTGTCCACGAACTCATCCAAATCGTTGTAGACTTTGTTTGCCTGCCAGTTTTTCAACGAGCGATTGACGTGGTGATCTGTGGGAGCTTCAGTCGGTGAGTACGGCGGATGTGGGAGCAGATGCATTCCTTATTGGCGATGAATTCGACGACACGATGCTCAATATGAGGACGTGTATTATCGTTCTTTATGCGCAGTATTTTCGTCTCGATTGCGGAGAGTTCGTGAGGGATGCATTTAGCCAATTTCCATACTTTTCCGAGCTTTTGAGATGACGGAAGATGGTAAATTGGCCGACATTGAAGTCTTCGGCCAGCATTGGAGTTGTCATGCATTCATGATCTTCCACGGTTGCCATTAATGCTTAATTGTCGAAATCCGATGGCCAACCTCTTCCTGGTTAGTATTACCTGATTTGAAGCGGACAAACCATTCCCAACATCGACTTTCGCTGATTGTTCCTTCGTCAAAAAGTTAGTTGAGATCGCGAAATAACTATGCTGCCTTTCATGCTTTCCCGAAGTGGTATAGCATGACGATTACTATACAGAGAAGAATGTTTTTATGAAAAAAAAAAAAAAAACAAAAAATTAAACGAAATGCCAATTTTCACAAAGATACTTACACTTACAGATACACACTTTTCACAAAATGCGCCAGTATAAACGTCTGATACTCGTTATTATGAATTACACTGTAAACCGGGGTTATATTGACTTTGCGGGTAACTTTGACAGTTTTTGGACCTACATTGACACATAACGTTTTTGTGTATTTGCCCTTCAATTTCTCGCAAGACACGAACGCAGGGAAGGTGGGAGCGGCGGTAGCCTCTCACTTTGCGCTCGAAGACATAAAAGTTGCACTAGCTAATAACATTTATTTCACAACTCTTGCACCAAATTCAACTCATTGCTACAGCCCCTAGATGTCGGGGTATTCGCTCCCATGAAAAAACAATGGCGTAAAGTTCTTGATAAATGGAGACAAGAATCTAGAAGAAAGGGGTCGATACCAAAAGAGCAGCTTTCATTGTAATTGAAAAAGTTAATAAACTAAATATTACTCGTAAATTAAAAAACATTTTTCAAAGCTCCTTTAGATCTTGCGGCCTTTATCCATTTGATCCAAGCTGTGTTGCGAAAGATTCCGTCGGAGCAGACACAGGAATCAGGAAGAGTTCTCGACAATAGCTTACTCGAATTCCTCAAAGAAGCGAGGGGCTACAATTCAGAGAGATTGCGCCACAGAAGAGATAAAAAAATCCTCCACAGACCAGGAACTCAATTGATTAATGTTGAAGCACAGTCTTTTGAGGCAACACAAGCTGAAGCGACTATTGAGCAAGATCAAGATGAGCAGTTTCTGAGCAAAACGAGGAGGAATCCATTTCGGTGCAAAACGAAGAGGAAGGTACTTCTTAAGAAGGTACATCAACTTCTGGACTTTCGCAAAGACCTGCTGGATCTGTACCCAATTCAAAGAAAAGGATAAGATACAAGCCGAAAAAACTTTATGACAGTTTTAGTTCATCTGAAGATGAAATATTCCACTTAGATGAAGAAAAATAGAGACGAGGCCAACCCCTGTGCACAATTTGCAAATGTGATTACAATCACTATAATTCAACAAAAGACTGGATGTGCTACGTCACCTGCTTCCAGAGGGTATGCGGCATTTGTAATAGAGGGTCTAAAAAATTTACTAACGAGTGTGAGCGATGTGAAGATTCAAGCTAATTTTCTACTTTTTATTTTTATAAATGTTGATTAAGTTTAACTGTTTCCAAGAGATTGTTAATAATAGTAACAGTAAAACTGTTAATTATTTGTAATGACTGATTTTCACAGAAGACTGATTATAAGGTTGTAACCAAAGTCCTATTAATGAGTAAGAAATTGCTTAAATAAATATCTGATTTTTCTTATTCAAAGACTTTCTTTTTAATATGTTTAGCCCTTTAAACAATTATAAAAACGTGATATCATATATATTTTTTGTTTAAAAGGTATCAAATAAGCCCGTACTACTTTTAACTTTGACTTGTATTCAAAAATGTCAAAGTAACCCCGGACTAGAGGTTACTTTGACACCTTTTTAAATAAATAAAAAAAACTGGGGGTCCAACGGGCGCCGTTTCTCACAGATTTTAAAGCCAAAGGTTCTATTGGTTTGATAAGCTATAGTGAGCTCGAATTAACGTCTTAATTTTTTGTAAAACCAAGAAGAACCTCTCAAACTGTCTAAGTAGCCCCGGTTTACGGTAACCTATTGTTAGCCTACCCATAGCAAAAAGCCACGAACTCCCACTGCCCTCCTAGATATTTTTCCAAGCATAAGATTCTTAATTGCCCTTTTTCCAGGTTGTTAATATTCCCGGACGCAACATTGCCGAAGGAGAAGTCGTCACCGAATACGTAGGTTCCGCTCCACCAAAAGGCTCCGGCCTACACCGCTACGTACTCGTTTTATTCAAGCAGCCGGGAAAACTAACGTTTGACGAGCCCCATCACAACAAGAATGACGGAAAACGCGGTAAATTCTCCACAGAGAAATTGAGGAAAAAGTACAATTTAGGAAAACCGATCGCTGGAAACTTCTTCCAAGCCCAGTACGACGATTCCGTTCCCGCTGTGCACAAGCAACTTGGATTTTAATACTCCATATGGCGTGTTAGCGTTATCTTCAAGTACACTTCAAGTAACCAGCGATTCCAGAAAGAATTTAGATACACATCGTAATGTAACATGAAAGTACTTATCAGAAATCAAATACTTTACGATTATATTTTTTACTCTATATAAAGTATTGTATGTATGTATTATTCGTATTTATATATTTTTTTAATTTGTTTGATAATATGATATATTAAAGAGTGTAATAAGTCATATCCGTTGCCGTGTTTGTTAATTCATCCCTTGATAATGGTGCAAATCCACTGAAAAATTAGAGTAAGAGGGGAGATTATTTTAGATCATTCAGAATAGTTTGACAGCAATTAAGAAATGGTGGCTATTTTGTAAACTATTAATACGGATAAATGATAAATTTTCCAGTGACATATCAGAGGAAAGCAAGGGAGACTGATCGTATCCTGCACTTCTGGTCTCTGGTCATTATCCTCAATGAACACAATATCTTAGAATTAATGTACATATCTTACAAATACAAATTTTTACAAAGCTGTATTCCAAACTTTGTCCATTTTTTATTTCTAATTAATTCACAATTGTCACTTGTTATAGTTTGCCATTTCCACACATGAAACTTTGCTGACTTTTTATTCCGTCAATTTTCTTAATTTTTCTTTTATAATGTCTATTTTCATACCCACATATTTCTTGTTATTTCATTCCATTCTAAAATGTCTTATTCTTGACTGTCTCTCATGTTATTATTATTATTATTATATGCATATAGCAGACTCTCTATTTGAATGAAACATACATAGGTCTGTATACCCTACTTATTTTATCCAGTATTTTAACTATGCATATGTTACGAGGGCGAATCAAATATAAATGGGACTTTATTAAAAAAATTATTGATTGAAAAACAAAAGGTATAACAAAGATATTTAATCAAGTTTTTTGTTTAAATATTTAATCAATATATAAATATTTAATCAATATTTAAACAAATATATTTAATTTTTCTACATAGTCTTCTGCCTTACAAACACATGTTTCCCAGCAAGAAGGAATACTTTTTATTCCAGTATCGTAGAATGAAGCTTCAGGAGACAATTGCGCACGAATCTCTCTACGCCCTGGTCATCTTCAAATCCTTGCTCTCTTAGAGCTTCTTTAAGCGGCCCAAATAAATGAAATTACAGGGTGATAAGTCCGGGCTGTAGGAAGGATATACAAGTGGAGTCCAGTGCATTTCTTTCAGTTTTTCGACCGTTAGAGCTGCAGTATGTGGCCTGACGTTGTTGTGAAGGAGGATCGCCTCTCAAATTGGTCGGTTTCGTCCTTTGCGGCGATATGCAGCCCTCACCTGGTTCAATAACTTGCAGTAGTAAGCAGCATCGATGGTGTATCGCTCATGCAAATAATCAATGAGCAAAATGCCTCGCCGATTGAAAAAATGCTTTAAAAAACTTTGCCAGCTGACAGTCGAGTCTTGGCTTTCACTGGGGCCCTTTCTTGAACTCTTATGCCTGGCAAACACACGGGTCCTTGACAGTGTTTGGTACATAAACTGTGCAGTTAATCTACGAAAGATTGCCGCCACTTGAACTCCTTCATGAATAAGCATTATACGTTGCGCAACAGTGAGGTGCACCTCTCGCTACGACATCGTGAGTCCTACTGACGAACTGGTTGAGAGTGGGTAACAGCCGGCTCTTGCCATTCGTAATGATCCCACCCAAGCATACTGGAACTTCGGACCCGGTTCTAACAACCGTAGACTCTCAGGAACAAAAATCCCGTTTATATTTGATCCACCCTCGTATATAGTAAGGAGCTCAGACTATCCCCAACTTTTTATTAGGTGCATCTGATCATTCGCCTAAGTTATTTCGTTACTTCCAATATTTTAACATATGTCTACAATTTTTCGCAAAACAATGCCAAATGCGGATTTCAGATCCATAAACACCGTATAGTTCTTTTCCTTGTTCGTTTTCTCTGTCTATTATTTCCTTAATTACAATTATATAGTCTCGTGTTTTATACCTTTTCATAAATATGTTCTTCCAGCTTTTTTTTATTTACCTTTTTTCTTAGTTTATAATCTACTATTTTTGTTTATATTTTTAGCAGAGTTGATGCTAAACAAATGGTTCTATAGTTTTCACATTTGCATTTATTTCCTGTTTTGGTATAATGGTATTATTGCATTTTTCTTCCAATAATTAGGTATTCCATTTCCTGCCCACTCATAAAAATAAACCAAACTTTATTCGTCGCCAAAACCAAACACAGGATTGAGACTATCGCTTAAAGTTGCGGGCATGTTTAAAATTGGTTAAGGACTTGTATTTTTGACTTCGCTGAACTGTTTTAATATGAGATTAATTTAATCGATGTTAGGATTATGTTACTATTATGACGAGATAAATGAATAACATAATGTAAACACAGATTAAATTAACCTAACAATAAGATGGACGCAGAGGAGATGCAGAAGGATGTTAATTATAACATTTTCTACTTCTTGGGGCACTTTAGTTATTTTGCATTGCTTAATATCTGAGGTATGGTACATAAAGTTATGCCAAAAACTATCCTGAAGCCTTGTATACATCAAAACTAAATATATTAAAACACTACGACGACTTGTGATAACAGCTGCCTTAAAAAATATGATTAAAACTGTTATAAATCTATAGAGAATTTCATCAACAAACACTTTTAGGTGTTACATTTTCTATACTACATAATGTTATTAACAAATTAGTTTTATACACTTTCTGATGATGTAACATTGTCTGACGAAATTCAGGTTCAGTGTCGCCATACTCAACCTGCATTTGGTTAAATTTTGGTGTGTCGATAAAAACTAGTCTCCTGTATTTTTAAATTAAATCTCAAATACCAACGTTGAATCGTACTCGTACCCACATACGTTATACGAGTATATGTTTATTAAGTTTTATTTGTATCTATTAATATAGGTATATAATGGAAAATAATCGTTGTGATTCTTTAATAAGATAAATACGATGACACTTAACGAGATAAAATCGATGATAATCGTTGTTAGTCTCTCGATACTGTTAGATACAGAATTCGGCATTAAAACTACAGTATTAAATTTTTGCAAGAAAGTGTTCGTAGGCGATAAAATGGAGGTAAGTACTATAATCTTTATTATTTCATTAAATGCGGTTACTTCGAGTGATGTTGTTGCCTTTTTTCCCAAATCTAGGAATTATAATACAATAGCATTCCAAATAACCTATAACGACATCTTCTCCCTGCGCCAATTTACATATCTCATTTTAACTGTTATATTTAATTATCAAAATGTTCTAGTATCTTCAACAATTAAATAATTATTCCAATAACTTGAGTTACTACATGGTATTACAAACATTTATTGTAGAGTAAGGAACTATAATTTATAATTTCTGCAATATTTTAACGAAAATATAATTTTTTTGCAGTAATTTGTGGTAGTAAAAAATAGACAGCATTATTTGCAATTGTCTAGAGGTAACAGCATTAGTTTATACAAAAACAGATTATGAGTTATTTGTATTGTGCATATGCATACAATACTGCATCGATTCACTAAATCCGAAAGTGAGTATGGAATTGGGATGCATGAAGAAATCAATTAAGCCGCCAGTCCACTGTCGACAATACAGCGAGAGGCACGATCATAAGTGTTGTGTTTGAATAGTACACCGACGTAATCAATATATTTTGTGCACACTTTTAACGAGCCATATGAAGTTACGATGATTAAATTACACATATTAGGCTACTGTATGTACCGGGTTAGTCACCTAAAATTGACCCCCCCTTTATTTCTCTTAATTTCAGTCGAATCGAAAAATTCGTACAAGGATTTTACATGAGTTTTTATAAATTTTTTTAATTTTTAAACAAATTTTCAAAAACTCTGCAAATTGAAAGGAGGCGAACAATTTTTTATTTTTTTTAAATGGAACCCCCTATATTTTTTTACTTAAAAAAGTTATCCACAGTTTTCTGATTACAAAAATATATAATTGTTGTATCTTGGTAACTATAGTTCTTGAGATATTCATACAAATATATAGTCACATCACAGGAATAAGTTTGGCATAAGACCATAAATCAGGAGAGCTATGTTTTTGAGATATAACGACACATCTTGTTTTTTAAGAAAAAAAGTATGAAAATTCTTTGATGCGGCAACACATAATAATTATAATAAACAAATAAACCTTTATTAAAATGACAACAACAAAGTTTAATGAACACAAAACATAAATAACGAAATAATGATAAAAAAAAACAATGCGCAACAATACATAACATAAAACCAATGAACTTTATTAAAATTAAACATATCTATATGTTCTCCACGTATCCTCGGTTTCTATCAAGGCACAGTTGGCATCTTTTAATAAATTCATTTCTAACGTTTTCAAATAAATGAACATTTTGCCGCAAATTTTCTATTTCTTGACTGATACAGTCCTTCAACTCATCCGAGTTATTATATACCGAATTTTCGTATATGTTTTGTTTTAGTGGTCCCCACAAAAATAAGTCCAAAGGACTCAAGTCTGGGCTATTAGCAGGCCAATGTATAGGACCGTATCTTCCTATCCAAAATAGATATTAGTCATTTAAATATTCCGTTACGTTCCGTACAGAGTGTGGAGGGGCACCATCCTGTTGCCAAATAACAAAACTCCTGGCTGCAAGGGGAATATTATCTAAATAGTTCTCTACTTCCCCCGAAGAATATTCAAATACTGAACTGCATTTTTATTGCACCACATTACTAGAATAGTCTTATTCTCTCTTAAAATGTAATCGATAATTTAACACATTTAGTGATATTTTCTGTGTATAATGACAGCGATTACAAGTATTAGTGATAGATGATGTACACATTGAATAAAAAAAAAAGATTAGATACATACTGGCGTAAATTTAAGACTTTACACGGAAACTAGGTATACAAAACAGTATCCAAAATTTGTAAAATTGTCACTATCAATAAATCAGTGACTGTCCACGAGAGTTATTTGGAATTTACTGCATTATCCTCGTTTGATGTATTGTTCACATTTTGCCAAAATTGAACAACAAAGAATGAGAAACGATTATCAATTATGTTGAAAGGATAGATACCTGAGTCATTTTGATATTAAGATATTATAAGATATTAAGTTGCATATATTAATAATTATGGCAGTTGCAATTTGCAATTCAACCCATTGCAACGTCTTTCTTCATTATTAATAATTTACTATGCGTAGGCTTTTAGGGCTAACGAAATTATTCCGGACGTTGTCAGTAGCGTACCGGAAAAACGTCTAGAAGTAAAATATGCCCAAGCAGGAAAAGAAGTAAATCTTGGCAATGAAATAGCTCCAAAAGATGTGAGGGAACCCCCTGAAGTGCGCTATGATGCTGATCCTAACAGTTATTATACATTAATTTTTACCGATCCTGATGCGCCTAGTAGGAAGAATCCCATTCGTAGGGAGTGGCACCATTGGTTGGTAAGTATAATTGATGCTGGAGCGAACATTGTTATTATATAACCAACACTTACTGAGTATCTAGGCCATATACGCATTTAAGATATTGTTTAGGATTGTAAGGTGTTTCAAGAGCATCCGCTAAACTGTCGGTCAAGTGGTGTCGTGGACAACACTCTGGTCATTCGACCACTTGACTTTGTTTCCAATCTGAATTGACGTTATCATTCCGTTTATGTATGGCCAGATCTTCTGAGGGTAAATTACTCAATAATTACATCTCAGAAAGCCTCTAAGTTCCCTGGATTGATTCGGGGTAATGACGTCAATCGCTTGGAGTAGACCTGGATTGCTGGCTTGGAGTAATCCGAATGTGGGTTTGACTCCCACATCAGTTGGCTGGGCATGTTTATGTGTCCGTGTGAATCCTCGATGGTTATATGAAAGAACAGCACTAAGCTAAACTTCACTCCCGTAAAAATAAAGGCACATACAAAAGTTGATGATGCAAAATTCATCAAAAGTCAAAATAATCCGCTGGTAATCAAAATTTAGAAATTAATTGCACTAATTATTGAAGACTATAATTGAAGATTTGTTTTTGCTTAATGGCTTATATAATTATGGCTTTTATTTTGTTCGAAGTACTTGGGAGAATAAATAATTAAAGATACAATTTGAGGACAATACGAGTTTATTGATACCCTGTATAACAACTAAATTACGTACAAAGAAATTAAGATGTGTATTCTAACGTATAATCTTTCAGACTAACTTGCTAAATAGACTATTTTTATTTCAACGACATTTGAACAGTTAAACATTCGATATTGAGTTACCCGAACTCATAAATGCTGACCTAATGTTTATGTTTAATTTCAGGCACCGCATGAAGACTATTTTTAAACCTAAAATAATTATTGTTGAATGTAATATTCCAACACCCCCTCGCAACTATAATTATTTTTCAATCAGTCAACCAGACCACCCTTGGTGCTTAAATGTTCTAGCTTTACTTTATTTAGCGGCTTGGTTAACATATCAGCTATCATTTTTTTCAGTCGGACAATACTCGAATGCAATAACCTGATTTTCATACAATTCTTTTAAAAAATGATACTTTGTATCAATATGCTTCGTTCGATTGCTAAATTTATGGTTTGCTAGCTGCTTTAAACAGCTTTGATTATCTTCACCTGTCTTCAGCTTAAACACCCATTTACATGATATGATGTTTTTGTCTTCCGGTGTAAGTACTAAATCCCATACTTCGTTATTCTTCAAATATTTCATTTCCTCTTCCATAGCTTTCCTCCATTTTTCGCTATCACTGCTGGCAAGAGCTTCTTTAAATGTTTTTGGTTCTATTTCCCGAAGTTCAGCTAACTTTGCTGTGTAGCGCTCAGGTGGAACTCCTTTATTTATTCTATTTGATCTACGATCACCTCCGTGCTCTATGTAGAACTCTTCACTTGGTTGATAGCTGTTATCGCTGCCATAAGATTGTTCTGTACCTGAACTTTCATATACATTAAATTCCTCCGTAGCTTCTTCTAGTTCTTCAGTTTTTTCGAAATCTGCGGCCTCATGTCTCCCAGTGTCATTTGGCTCCGTTCTTTCTTGCTCCTTTTTGAACTCAATAGTCACTTCTTCATCTTTTATCTTTTTTTCTTTAACACGAATATTTCTTTCAGGAAATATCGCACTACGGCTAATTTTTATACGCCCTGTATCTAAATCTAACAATCTATATGCTTTAGATTCATCAGAATATCCTACGAAAATTAGTGATTCTGCCTTTTTATCAAATTTATTTTTAATTTGTTCCTTTGGAATATGACTATACACTTTAGATCCGAATATTTGCAAATTCGACGCATCAGGTTTGACTTTATGCCACAACTCAAACGGTGTTTTCTGTTTTAACTGAGTAGGTAGTCGATTTTGCAGATAATTGGCTGTAACAACTGCTTCCCCCCAAAATTTCTTTGGTAAATTCGCATCGATTAACATGCACCTAGCCATTTCGACTAGCGACCTGTTCTTTCTCTCTGCAACACCGTTTTGCTCTGGAGAGTACCCCGCCGTGTACTGTATCTTTATGCCCTTACCGCTTAAATATTCCCTTAACGCATTATTTACGTACTCGCCACCCCTATCTGACCTAATAACCTTTGGTACCCTGCCTGACTGATTACTCATTAACTCGATAAACTCTTTAATATATTTTTCAGTTTCATTCTTATGTTTCAGTAAATACACAGTTGTGTATCTTGAGAAACCGTCTATTAAAGTAAGAATGTACCGTTTACCCCCTGGAGTAACAGTCTTCATGGGACCGCAAACATCTGTATGTATTAAGTCAAGTATATTAAATGTGTTGCTTTGAGAAAATTTCGGGAAACTCTTACGAATAATTTTACCTTTTACACAGCAGTTGCAAGTTTCCCTAATCCTACAATCCTTAATATTAATCCCGATTGCCATTTTTCTTTCCATCAAGCGCTTGACTGCTTCTATGTCCCTGTGCCCAAAACGTCGATGCCACGTATGCTGACAGTTGCTGGAGTGTTCATTCACGATGCTCAGTGCCTGTTCTACAGTTGACAGCTTGTACAAGTCGGGCGCCGGCCTTGCACTCGCAATCACTTTTCCGCCTGAGACAATTTTACAGTTATTGTTGTCGAACTGCACGTTATACCCCGCACTAGTTAACTTTTTCACATAAAGTAAATTTGAATCTAAGTCCGGCACATACAACACGTCGTCGATTTTTAGCTTATTCACTCCCGCACTATTCGCGCACTTGATGAATGCTGTTCCTATACCCTGAACCTTGGAGTGTTGCCCTTTCTCCGCTAACCTCACAACGCCTTTTCTGCTACCGTCAAATTGGGTATAAAATTCTTTGTAGTTTACCATGTGACTCGAAGCTCCTGAATCCACATACCACGAAGCAGAATCCCTGTTTACGTCATTTGAGCTTGAATTTACCATAAAACACGCATCATCACTGTCACCAGTATTAATTTCAGTAACTTTATTGGCCTTTTCTCTTTTAAACGCTTTATACTTGAAACAGTCCCGTTTAAAATGACCTTTCCTGTTGCAAAAGTAACATTGCTTTACATCTGTACTTGCAGTTTGATTACTTTGGATCCTTTTATTATATACTGATTTCATGGCTGACTCGTTTTGACTTTTCAAAGCTCCTTGACGCCTCCTGTACTCATCGATTAATTTACTTTTTACGAATTCAAGCGTGAATTCACTCGATGACTTACTTTCCAGCGCTGTGATTAAAAAACTGTATGAGTCTGGAAGACTTCCCAGCAAAATGCCTGCTGCAAACCTGTCCTTAATTTCTTCCCCTAAAACGGCCAGTTTATTCAATAATTCCAAGAATGAACTTATGTGTGCTTCCATATCACCATTCTCATCTAGCGATAGCCTGCAAATTTGCTTTAACAGAAAAACCATGCTAGATAAACTCGATTTTTGATGATACTCCTTTAGTGCTTCCCACGCATCATGCGCGTATTCCTTATTTCTGATATGCACTAGTTGACTAACATCGACAAGTAAGGCTATGGTTGATAAGGCCTTGTCATTTTTCTTCTGCCAGGTGCCGTTTCGTTCCTCCGGTGTTGGTAATTCAGTCGAAACTACATCCCATAAATCCGCATTTATTAATAACATTTTCACTAAATAGTTCCAGGACTGGTAGTTTTGCCCGTTCAACTTTTCGATGTTATACTTAGCACTTTCCGCCATTTTCCAGTTGTCTATACAACAATAGTTATCACTCGCGATGTACCTTTTAATTATTCTCCCTTACAAGTGAGCTTACGCGACACACCTGGGCCCATAACCTGTTCGAAGTACTTGGGAGAATAAATAATTAAAGATACAATTTGAGGACAATACGAGTTTATTGATACCCTGTATAACAACTAAATTACGTACAAAGAAATTAAGATGTGTATTCTAACGTATAATCTTTCAGACTGACTTGCTAAATAATCAATTTTTATTTCAACGACATTTGAACAGTTAAACATTCGACATTGAGTTACCCGAACTCATAAATGCTGACCTAATGTTTATGTTTAATTTCAGGCACCGCATGAAGACTATTTTTAAACCTAAAATAATTATTGTTGAATGTAATATTCCAACATATTTTACTAGGTTTCTTATTATTATTTAGGTTTCTTGTTAATATTTGTCATTTATGCTCTAGGTAGTCAACATATTAGGGTCGAATGTTTCAGAAGGGGAAGTCCTGAGTGAATACATTGGTTCAGCGCCTCCGCAAGGTTCTGATCTCCATCGTTACGTCTTCTTGTTATATGGGCAACCAAAGAAGTTAACTTTTGATGAACTCCGCCACAGCGATACCGATGGAAAACGTGGAAATTTCTCTGCTGAAAAGTTTGCCAATAAATATAATATGGGCAAACCTATAGCTGGAAACTTTTTCGTGGCACAGTACGACGACTCTTGCCCAGCTTCGCGCAGGAAGCTAGGGTTTGAATAGAATTTTAAATACACGTAATATAATTAGTTGGAAATAAATTGTATTAACAAGAAGTACTCCTATATAATTTCGCATGTTTTTTACTTGATTATAATCTTGACTTTTTTAGTTTCATATAATTAATAAATTGCATGAATCATTTCGTTTTCTCAGATACATAGAAATTTTCCTTCCGCTCAGCCTCAGGACCACAGTACGAATGACATTGTCGCAATCACCTTTAAGGGGGTTACACACCTTCCGTTTATCTGTGCAGTTATCTGTCGTGCATAATTGTGTGAAGATCTGTACATTTATCTGAACTGAAGGTGTACACACCTTCAGAAGATTCTACTGAAGGTGCGTACGCCTTCTACACACCTTAAGATGCCGAACATAGTCTACAGGCTATGTTCGGTTTTTGCTTCAGTTTCGTCCGATCTTTTTTCAGTTCTCTCCCCACTTTCGACAGGTTTGATTCAAAAAGCGTTAAAAATAAATTAAGTTTAACGGGTGACAGAAAAAAAGAGTCGCAGTTTGTTGCAATTGAAGCTGTGTTGCTAGAAGAGAAGAAAGGAAAAAACGTCGTGAACGTTAGTGCAAGGATTAGTGTAAACGCCAAAAGCGCATAAACAGCACGTCAACTGAACAAACTGTACTATAAACTGCATAAACTACGCAGATTATCGTTACAAAAGAGGGTCCAAATGCACAGATTTTTCATCTGCGTAAATATCGGTCTAAACTGCGCAGTTCACACAGTCTACCGCTCAGACATGACGTTACACCTGATAAACTGCGCAGATAAATGGAAGGTGTGTAGCCCCCTTTATACGAGAATATAATAGGTCACTCATCCATGTTCGCGGAGCGCTGCACTTTTATCCGCTTCGCGTCGGGCAACTCACATGAATGCCCACCGTATTCTCTTTATTATTTGGATTTTTAAACATAGAAAGTATACTATTTCGTCAATTAAATTACTATCATCAGGAGATGATTTATACTAGTTAAGTTGAGTTGAGATGTTTTAGTTATGAGTTTTAGTCATCATCCAATGATGCCATCTTGGGTGTATATCATTCGAGACGCATCCCAAGTGACTATAGAATCTAGAAAAATATTGATGAATATATTTCACTGAATGATCAATAAAAATGTTATCTTCAATAACAAGATAAGTACTAGCCAACAAACAGGAGCATTTCCAGTAAATACAGCTTTTAAACAGCTAATTAATAACGAAAACAAGACTAGGTAAATAGCCTCTTTGACGATTCGATGAAAATTTCATTAACAAATAATAACCATTGTTATTGGATATGATTACCAGGAAATATTTAATGTTTACTATATTGTTATGAATATTATAGTTATACGGGGTGGACCAGGTTTTTCGTGAAAAACTTTGACAGCCAATAGGAAACGTTTTTTTATGAAACAAATCTATATAAACAAATTTCCTAAATTGCTTTTTTTTCGATTTATAAAGTGTTTAATTTTTTTTTCAATTCCTAATTTTTTTCTCTGCCACTTTTCGAGATAATCAATATTTGCCACGCCTGGTTGGCGTTGGTTTTTATGACAGCCTTTGACAATTTTAACATAAGACTTGTAGTCTAAGAGCCCGTGAATGCCAGACCTTCCTTATTTTATAAAAGTTTTTCAGCGCATGCTTCCAACACAGATAGGGACGATGGGCTACTATGAAGTTTGGGTCATCGTGGCTTTGGCATGTAACAAGTAGCAAAGGTGTGTACAATACCAACTTAAATTTATCAAATAATAAAGCGTAATTTTCTTATATTTTCTTCGGAATAATATTATAAATCACGTCATCCATTGCCAGACACTTAATATCGTGGCAACTCCTTGCCAGACACCCTTAAACTTTAATAAAATGTAGCTGTACTTACATTATAGTATAAAAGCTGAATTTTATACATGTTACTTGGGTAATTATTAGAATATGTTTCCTCAGTAGCCAGATAGTTTCGACAGTTCTAACCCTTGGTCAGAGAAACATATAAGATAGCCGTAGGTGCGAGCGCCTACTTTAACACCTTGTATATCGAAAACAAAGCAATTTAGGAAATTTGTTTATATGGATTTTTTTTTTATAAAAAAACGTTTCCTATCGACTGTCAAAGTTTGTCACGAAAAACCTGATCCACCCTGTATAATCATATAGAATTGTTTTACAGCGCTTAGAACGATTTCAACAAATATGTTAGATGCTGCGGCACAAAGAAACAGTTAAAATAACAGATAAGTAATTAATACGAAAACATATTATAAATATTTATTTGTAACTTTATTTACACTACCAATAATGTAGTAAACAAAGAAGTCATTGTTATTATTGTTTTGTCTGTATTATTTCTTATAACCTTGTTAATGTAGCCAATTTTAAATTAATGATATATTCGCCAACAAATATTATTAGTATGCATATACATAATATGTGATACAGAATCTACGTTACGAAATATACAGAATTTACGTTAATTTAATTAATGTCAAAAGATAATGTTAACGAAAATAATCGGCATCATCTTATAACATTTAATTAGTGGATATTGAAATACTGAGCCTTAGAACAAAACTATATTATAGTTATTAATTATATAAGGGAATTAACAAGTGAGTAATCCGGAATGAGTACGTACAAGTAACTGCCTTTGTCTTGAACATGGCTGATATCCAAAAAAGTTCATTCATTGCATCGACAAGTACCTGCGACTCCCATGCAACCTGTAAAGAGTTCAAAATAAAAAGCTCAGTGTATAAATTGAAATATTGACATTGTGTATTTCCTACCTTAATTTGTAAATATTCCTCATCCAGTACTTTTTTCAAAAATTCTTCGATTTGGTTTTTCTCCAGTATCTTTGTCTTCTTTTCCTGATCCGGGTTTCAAATATGAAGTAAGTTTACCATTCTTCGAAACATCAATACCTTTGTTCACTTTCAACATTGATTTTAGCATCCAATACTTTGTCCACATTGAAGAGACAGCAAACCGTTTCTCTATATTGTAAAAGTAGAATAGTAGTACCTCTTCTATAATTGCTCCTCATCTTATGCCCCTTTTTTCGCCAATTGTCGAATTCCACCAATTTCTTCTCGTATACACATTTGCTTTTCGCTGGTAACAGACGTAATAGTGCTTGCTGGATTTCAGTCGGAATGATGAAATTCTCAGCATTGTTACTCATTTTATGTGTCGATTTTGCAAATAATGTCGGTCTTGTTGACAAATAAACATGTCCTAGAAACGATTCCAAGACTCTAGTTTTCAGCTCAAAATCAACACTCTTGATCAAAATAGATCTGTCAAGTCTGACGTTTTTCAAAACTAGAATTTTTCACCTCCTAATTGACCGATTTTACTTGTGGTCGTGGATAAAACGTTGAATTATATTCGGGAATTAACAGTAACTAATAACTAATAACTATACAGTAAAAACAGGAGACGAGTTCTCCATGAACACCAACCAAGTTGACATCATCGGCAGACGATTAAAACAGTTGACAATTCAATGACAGTTCACTTTTAATGATATCTCGATGATGTCAACTTGCTTGTTGAAACGCGCATCGACAAATGTGAAATATTTCGGTGGAAAACTGTTCTCTTGTTTTTTTTTGCTGCATCGAAAGTTCCAGCTCCGTCCCAGATAGGGAATGTATGCCCATTGCAGAAAATCAGTAAATAATAATCAACTGATATGATAATGTATAGCAGGTAATCTTTCTATGCGAGCTCTCTTTTGACAGAGGGCTATCATCGTCTTGTTTTGTTAAATTTGTCTCAATCTAACCAAACATCTAATAAAACTCCGCGAGACAACATGATCAGGAAATTTGGTATGCAACAGAGTTATGATAACTTATGTTTATATGCATCTCTTACAGTCTATAATTGAGTCTACCTGTAGGATTGTGTAAATAAATAAATAAATGAAAGTCCATGAAGAGAAAGAAGAACAAACGAAATAATCATGCATTCGTTATTTATGCTAGTATTATATAGCAGAATTAATGATCTACATAGTCTACAGCAATACAAACAATGAATTGTACTTTATACTTGATATTTTTTTAGCGCTGGCGCTGATGCGTTATTGCACTTCAACAAATAACATTTTATTTATTCTGATTGTCTGTTAACGCCGAAATTGGACTGGATCATCATTAACGACGCCAGATCGTTTCATTCGAGAAAGAGACAAAACCCTCGACTTTGTTATCTGCTAGCAAAGTTCAAAATTGTATTGAGTTATCAGCGAAATGCTCTTAATTATATGTTACTGTCCTTCGGTATGTGTAATTGTTTTTACAAAAATAATGAGTCTGCCTCTTAGCCTTCTGTGGCTGTGATATAATGTTCGTTTATCAACAGAATGGTTTTAGTTATTTGTTGACTTGTCTTAAAGTTAGAGGGTGAAACCTTTGACAAAATGACAATAGGTTATATTAAATCAGTTTTAATACTTAATTAGAATAATACAGTTTTCTTAATTTGTCCATATCAAAATGATTGTAGCACCAGTCATTCAACATCTGGATAAAGTCAAGATAAAAAACCTAATTATTTTTATTATTAGGTTTAGCGACCACGTTAGCGATGATAATTCATAAGCTGTTACATATTTATTTAACATTTATTTACACATACATACTTACGAGTATATATTTATTTACACTGCACTGCAGATTGCAATTAAGTTTTTATGCTTTTACTATTATCTCCTAAGGGTGTCTCTCCTGGAAATATACACGGGCACATAAAACTGGTCCCATTTCCCGAATAACACGCTGAATGTTTGCTTTGAGGTCGTTGATTGTTGCTGGCTGGGTGGTGTACACTTTTCTTTTGACATAACCCCAAAAAAAGAAGTCCAGTGGTGTTGAATCACATGATCTTGCAGGGCAATGAATGTTAGAATTCCGCGAGACAACATGATCAGGAAATTTGCTATGCAACAGAGTTATGGTTGCACGTGCTGTATGACACGTTGTACCATCTTGCTGTTGTTCAAATCCAAATCATTAATTTGGTAGAAAAAGAAATTGCTTGGCATGTCACGATATCGCTTTCCATTTACTGTGATAGCATTATCAGATTAATTTTCAAAAAAGTATGGTCCAATTATTCCACCACTACAAAATGCGTACCAAACCGTGCATGTATTTATTTTACGTGAACAGCATGTGTATTGTCAGCGCCGCAAATTCGACAATTCTGGAAAGTGTTGGAATGCAGAATATATTTTATCTAATTTCACCACAAAGAAAGATTAAGCCAAGTAAAACAAGTAAATTAATATTGATTTAAAACCACATTAAATTTGGACACACGGAAATCAATTTACAAGCTTCAGAGTACACAAGCTTCAGGCGAAAGTTACACATACAGACAAGGACAAACATATTCATGACCACAGACAGGTGCTAAACTTCTCTTATTGCTGTGGCCACCTTCCTAGGAGAATACGGTAGGTCACCCGTCAATTTATAGACGGGGTGCAAGTGCTTCATGTTTTCAGCTCTGCGTCAAGATGGGAATAGAATGCCTACCGTATTCTTTGATACAAGATCATTTAAAATAACAATATACGTTGTTCTTTTAGACGATATGGATTATTCAGAATAATTTAAAATCTGAAAATCGCTCTCAAAAATGTTACTTACAACAATTATGTAGCTACTTATGTCACAAGGATATTAGAACATTACAGCACCTTAAAACGATTAAATAAAAGATTTAATGATTACTGCCTAGTTAAAAGTAAATTTGAGGTAACGCTTGACAATTATTTCATATTTAGAGAAGACGTTTGAAAATAAGAAATTTATGAGTGGACGCGAGAAAATTTTCGACAATTTTACGAATTTTAAAAAACTTTATGGGATATTGATGTGTTTTTATTGGAATTTTTAAAATATAACACGGATGAATGGAATATCACGTTATATTGGTCTATCAGACCGCGGGATTTAAAATATCACGGAAATTTATAGCATTGTGAGACAGGTTCGCATTTGACAGGCAGGCTCGACTAAACATTTTGTTACTTTGTATAAAGGGCAGTTCGTTGTGCAGTCTTGGAGGGTACGTATAGTACCTCCTGCTTGTAGTTGTTCAAATTTCATCGTAAAACTTGTCGATGTATACATATTTATGTTACTGTTTAAAATATCAATTTAGTGGCTGTAATAAAAGATGTTTGTTCCACCCTACGGTTATAGTAAGTTGAGATTCTATTTTTATTTTTACCAATTTTTAATAAAAAAACTTGCTATGAATAATAAATCCAGCAGAAACTGTGCAACATAAACTATATGACTGTTATGTCCTTTCGATGATCAGAGAATACATTTTGAGGGAATAGCCAATATTCTCGTAAAATGTATTCTCTTATAGTCTGGTTTCAAAATTGTAGGCAGTAAGTAATTGGCAACATGTGGACCAGACAATGCAAATGAACAAGACGCGTGCCTTGTCTCGCGCGCGACCAAAGAGAGCAGAGATCACACAGTGCAGGGAGTGGTCTTTACGATTTACAGGTAAAACAGACACGAGAATTGTTGAATCTAGTGGCGGCTCGTGGTAATTTGTCATGGGTGGGCAACAACTAACTATTAGTAGGTTATATAGTGCAAAATAATGAAGTAAAATATAATAAAAAGAAATTTTTTAAATTTTATCTTCATAAGTTAATGTATGAAATTCACGTTCTAACAAAAAGTTAACAATATCAGTATTAGTACCTATTATACTATTTCTCTCACGGTCGCCATGGTATAAATACTAAATAAATACAATACTAAACAAACACAATTGTAAAGTACCAGCTTCCACAGACAGACCGCCGCACTAATTTATTGTAATTATTGTTAAAGAACCGTTAAAATTTTGAAAATCCTAACCTACAGAGTACAGACCTCGCTGAGATAAACAAAGTCTCTGAAAACTGAACTCGGAAATAGGGAGATCGGACTGATCGGAGATTCTCGATTCCTTTCCCGCTTTGCCGAAGGCTTCTTCAGCAGGGTAGTCTAGCCCAACCGTGTCACAGCTTACTCGAGACTCGAGTAACCTGTGCTCGTGTTTCAAATTGTTTCATGTAGTTTACACGTGTATAATTATTTGTGTCTTCAAATCATTCGTAATTCTATTAATTAATTAATTCTATTCATGTGTTTACTGTTTATTTAATTTTATATTCCAGATTCCCATGTTTCTATATTATTGTGAAATAATTTAAACTTTCAAGGGATGTTGAAAGTATACCTAAGTCAATAATATCAATATTAATTTTAAAACTAATCTTGGTAGACACTTATTTACTTGTATTTATTTATTAAAGCAATAAATATAAGTTTTTATTTGTACGAGGCGCTTGCGCTGTCTCGTATGTATAAAGCCAGAAAGGCAAAAGGCGTGGCTGCTCACCCGACCCGGCACCCACCATGATAGGCATAACCACGATAACTATTAGTTCCACGGTTAGAAGAGTGAATTGCTGCACTTACTTGCACTGCAATTTTCCACCACGGTTTCGCTGTTAGTATTAGTATATATAATCAGAAATGTTCATTGTATTATTGTTGTTATGTAATATATAATGTATTTAATTAATTACATATTACATAATTATATCTTCACTAATTTCTATAAACTATAAATAACGAACTTTGGAACTGTGTGTTCCTAAAACAACTGAGTGGACACTGCCCACCCTGCCATCCCTGACTAGCCACTACTGGTTGAATCGTATTACCAGCTCATAAAAATAGTGTTCTATACCTACCACTATTTTGAAACAGGAGTATAGGCGATATACCGCCTATTTAGTAAAAACAATTGACTGGCGATCTAGGTGAGATGATCATTCTAAAAGGGTGATGAAAAATGATCATTAATGTTCAGTTAAATTCAAGTGCTGTAATTCTAAGAGAGTTACTGTGAGAACTCCCATTATATTCAGATTTTGATTCAGATGATATAGCAGTTGATGGGAATTAGGGATAAAAAGTATTAAAATGGAAAATTGAACTGAATATTTAAGAAATTCCAAGGTATACTGTGAAGACATCTACGAGATGGATCACAAGTCGAGACCGTGATAACTAGAAGATGCGACTGATCCATTAATTCTATTTCGTCGATGAGGAAACCCAAGTCAACACAAAAGCACTTTTAATCGATATCGACAAAATTTATATTACACTACATACTCATATAACCGATTATAACGACATAACTAATGCCATATTTTACAACATAGACTGTCAATATAACCCCAGCTGCCTATAGATATCTCGAACCTGACTATCGAAGCCGGCTTCGAAGAAATTTCCAGCAATTGGAGTGCCAAGTTCGTGTTTCTCCGCGAATTTTTTTATGCAGAACAGAGTTCTTCCTTCCGCCGACTTATTGGTCAGTTTTTTCTCCTTGTTAACATCTATTTCGCGCGGTTGTTTGAATAACAGGAATACGTATCTGTGTAGGCCGGAGCCTCTTGGAGGAGCTGCGCCGACGTATTCTGCTAGGGTTTACTTAGATTGTCTGTTCGAGTTGCCAAATTAGGGAATTGAACGATAAATTCTAAATTTTTTACGTTTTATGTAATAGGTAAATTATAATTTTGTAGAAAAAATGTTAATCATTCGGATAAGGTTGTGGCACGTAAAACTTATTTAAATTAAAGTTTACACACATTAAAATATAGTAACCTCCATTTCATGAATTTATATATTTTAATACATTTTATAATTGGTAATAATGACAAATTTAAATAACTGCTTCTTCTATATTCCACTGCAAATGATGCCTCGAGAATGCCAAAAAGAGGATCTATTTTTAAGAATAGTTTTCCTTTAGAATAGTGTTAAAATAATTTTGAGAAGCATAATGTTAAGTAGCATGACTAGATAAAAGTTTGAATTAGATTATGAAGAGGTTTCAGATCATACTTTACCTATATTTGGAAATAAAATTTAGAACCTTTAATAAATTAAAATTTTACAGGCTTTGTGCCATAGATCGTATTAAGAAGTCGTTATTACTAGAGTTTTTTACACCTATTTTGATGTGTGGCCACTAGTAATGCCGTATATAAATAAGTAACGTATCATCATCATGAGGTCATCAGTCCTAAGACTGGTTGGACGCTAACCTCCAGCTTCTCCTATCATGTGCTAACCTACGCATTTCGCTAATTGTGCTACAACCTACATCCCTTACTATTTACGAGCAGTAGTCTAATCTAGGCCTACCTCTGCCTTTCTTCACTCCTATTTTCTGCCTCCAAAATATCGCGGACTATTCCCCCATGTCTCAGCAAGTGGCCTACCATTCTATATCTTCTCTTCTTTATGTTTTTCCACATACTTCTTTTCTCGCCGACATTCTCTAATACTTCTTCGTTTCTAACCCTATCAGTCCACGGTATTTTCATCATTCTTCGGAAACACCACATCTCAAAAGCTTCTAATTTCTTCCTACTTACTTCCCCTGCCGTCCAGGTTTCGCAACCGTATAGTGCCGTGCTCCATACATACGTTTTCAAAAATCTCTTTCTTGTTTCTAAGTTTATTACCCCCGAGCATAAAAGTGCTTTCTTTTTGTTAAAAGCTACTCGACCCTGCGCTATTCTTTGTTTTATATCTTTATCGCTTCTTCCATCCCAATTTATTTTACTTCCTAAATAAGTGAAGTCTTTAACTTCCTCCAATCTTTCGTTATTAATTTGTACTTTCGTTTTTGCTCTGCTCTCGCGCCCTCTGCACACTAACACTTTAGTTTTGTTTTTATTCACCCTCATTCCGTATTCCTCTGTCAACACTGCCTCCATTTCATTCAACACTGATTCCAATTCCTCTTTACTAGATGCTAATACTGCTACATTATCATTATCTCAATATCATCCGCGAATCTCAGCATTTTTAGTTTCTGTCCCTGTACTTTAATCCCGAAATTCACTCTATCTTTTACGACATTAATCTCCTCTTCGATGTACGGATTAAAAATTAGTGGTGATAGCGTATATCCTTGTCTTACTCCTTTCCTAATACCTACTTCCCTTCTTTCCCCTCCTACTTCTTTAACAGCAGTTTGTTCTTTGTATAGATTGTGTACTACTCTCCTATCTCTATACTTCATTCCCGCGCTCTTTAATATTTCGAACATTTTTTCCCATCTTACATTATCAAAAGCTTTTTCTAAATCTACAAATCCTATATCGTAATATAATAATAATCCTATAAGTATCGTATAAGCTGTAATAATTTATATAATATGTAATACCCATTAAAAATTCGGAAATATCTAGATTTAGGGTATTGCATGTGAGATCCATAATGTTTTAAATAAGTGAATGCCCGTATAAACCTTCTTAAATTGTACACAGACAGTCTCGTGTTATTGTAAACTTTCAGTATATTTACGAGAGACAGAAACGAGACAGAAGTATAAATATTTATATTGCCACAGTGAACAAAAAAGTGGCAGTCAAACACGACAGTAAAGCGAAACTGAATTGTTTGTACCTACATCGATTCAAATATTTTAAGGCTATCTCGGCTTCCGTCGAGTTTCCAGAGTGTAGCAGCACTAATGCAGCACTCACGGTGGACAGCTTTATTTATTATATAAAGGGGTAATTAAAAACTTATGTATATTATCCCTAAATATAATAACACTGACTTAATTTTCTACAAACCACCAAAACACTATATATATATACACTACACTCGACGCGCGTTTCGCCAATAAAGTTGGCATCATCTGGAGATGATTAAAAAAACTAATTTTTTTGAATTAAAAACTAAGTTCTTCAATCATCCGGATGATGCAAACTTTGTTGACGAAACGCGCGTCGAGTGTAGCCTAAATATAATGTACGATCTGAAAGTTCTTCATTACTTTGAATTAAGTACTTTGAACTACAATCAAGTTATGGTTTCAAAAGATATAACACTAAAAAATATTATAGACATCTAAAACGGATGGACGAAAAGCCATAGTGATTCATAATTTGATTTTGAAGATTTATTAACTATTTTCATACTTCTTACCCTCATCAATATCATCTTTTGGTATATTGACGACCAACCAATGATGCCACTCTCGAGCTATGGGCCTTCTGCGGCAAGGAGTATCAGGGTCTATCATGCAAAGTGTATAGAAGGAGTCTTTGTCATAATCCCATGTGACAAGCGGAGGAGACTTTACCTGCGATGGTGTAACTATATTTCCTTCCTCGATCGTGACGTCAGGGTACATTACGGATAGCTTCTGAGGGGGCACGTCGTCTAGTACTTCTGGAACTACCTCCTTCGAGGTCCATTCCACGCTCATGGAGGTAGCGTATACCGTCTGGGCCACCAATAATTTTATGGGTTGTCTAAATATTTGCTTGAAATTGTGCACCACGATCATAATTTTAAAGGCCGAATAAGGGAAATGACATAAGGACATATGCTGTCACTTAAATTTTAACCATGACATTTATCAAAGTTAACATTCATTGTACATATAGTTAGTGTTTTTTTTTGAATTGGTAATATTTTTTAAGTTGCACTGTTTTGATAAAGATTACAAACATCATCCTATTGATGATGTTTAGAAGAGTGATGTATTCTCACAATTGTGTTTATCTGTCGTTCTTGGGGAATATAAAAGAAAAATATAACTTTTGAAGTATGAAATCTTAAAATAAAATTTCATGAACGAAAGAGAAATATACAGCATTTACATCAAGGATGGATGGATATGAGGAAGTCATATATTTCTAATGAAATATTTATAAAATCATTTGTAGAAATGAATTTATAAGTTATTCTTTCTCAACTTAGATAATACAATTGGTTGGTTTTTATAAAATTTATAAGTTAAGTATTAATTTAGAAAAAGAAAAAGGAAAGAAAAATACTAACTTACCTGGGACTTAACTAAAGTGGCTGATAACATTTAATTACTTATTTGACAACTACTTTTAACAAATATTCACGAGAATGTTAGTTAAGTCGAAAAATTATATATTTCTGAAATTTTAAAGCATTTGCGACAGTACATCTATATTTATCTTGAAGTAGAATTTTAGATTATCAGATGACGTAGAGGACCCACAAAAACGTTTTATGTAAAATGCGATTTTTCTGTTACAGTTTTCGCAAATGCAAATCTTCTTCTTCAAGTTCTTAATATGAAAATGTTGGGGGGGGGGGGAGGGTAAAAAATAAGTGGTATCTGGTTCAACATTTGGTTTTCGACCATAGGTATTTGTTGAATTACTTTAAATTTGTGGACGTAGAATGTTATATCAAACACGATGCCAAAGTTTTACTACGCAGAGGGTAATATTCAAACTGCAGAAATAAGGAGATTATACTCCCACCCATCTGCAAATGCCTTATATAATAAGAACTAAACAAATTAGGTCAAAACAGCTATTCTCCTGGCTATAAACTGCTAGATTGGAAACTACCAAGAGATGGCGTTTGGTACGTTCTACTGCGGTGGAGCGTAGCAACGTCTACTAGATGTGAAC
This sequence comes from Rosalia funebris, assembly GCA_037954035.1. NCBI lineage: Eukaryota > Metazoa > Arthropoda > Insecta > Coleoptera > Cerambycidae > Rosalia > Rosalia funebris. The sequence continues at coordinate 14,919,400 of JAZFAV010000011.1, read as the reverse complement.
TTCATCTGTCAAATGTATATTTGTTTACACTGCACTGACGAGACCTAAGATAAGGTCGAAACCGGTCTGCAGTTAACGATATCCAGAGATGGGTGACACTTTGCATCTTCCTTGTGGTTTTGGAACAATCTGAATCACTGTATTTTAGTGCTAACTCTGCTAGACAAAATACGGCAAATTTTGTCATGTAATTCAGCGCTCGGCGTTTGGCATGGGAATAGCTGTTTTGACCTAATTTGTTTAGTCCTTATTATATAAGGCATTTGCAGATGGGTGGGAGTATAATCTCTTTATTTCTGTAGTTTGTTATATCAAACGCTAATAGTATGTGTTCATGTGAGAAGATTATATTCATATAATAACGTATCACAGAAAGCACAAGATTTTTTCAAAAATTATACGGTATTTTCTTAATTTTCCAGAAAACATAAGAAATACTATATATTTCTTTGTTACTGGATGGATCCTGCATTGAACTGGAATTTGAAGCTAACGTTTCGTTTTCTATTGCAGGTGATTTCCCCAGGTCAACTTTCTGGATAGTTGCTGAGCCGAGACTGAGAAAAAATACTAATGGGAATCTGAAAACAGATTATTAAAAAGTAAAGAAGCCTAAAATAAGGGAAATAAAGAAAAATAGAATTGATTTTTTTTTTATAAAATAGATTTATATTTTAATATAATATCCACAAGAAGATGAATTTGAATCTGAAAACAGATTATTAAAAAGTAAAGAAGTCTAAAATAAGGGAAATAAAAACAAATAGAATTGATTTTTTTTATAAAATAGATTTTTAATACAACATCAACAAGAAAATGAACTTATAATTGAAAATCAAAAGCGACACTACTACACTTTTGATTGTTTTTGTTAGTTAATTTTCCTGTGGAAACTTACATACGTCGAATAAGTCTTGATATGCGAATGTTTTACCAAATTTAGATTTAAAAACAAGCATCTCCACATACTAAATCACATGTTTAATTACCAAGAAAGAATATACATATGTTCAAAATATCAACCTATTTAAGGTTGTACAACTAGTATAAATTCATAGATAGTATGTATTTAGTGCGGACTACAAATTAATGCACGAAAATATTGATAGACAATTCGCATTCAGTAAAAATATAAATGTAGAGAATTCATTGTAGGATAATAGGTTTGTAGAAGAATAAGAAATAATGCTTCTAAACTTTGCATAGACACTCTGTATCTAATTCTGAGAAATTTATATTGAACTGACAACACTGCATTTATATGAAAAAAAAAAAACTATAGCAGACACGCTTGACCAGTAGTAACCAACATGTTAGTGAGTTTTATGAAAACTCACTAACTCTAAAATATTTATTTTTCTGGAAAATATAAATAAGACACTGGTAAGATAACTGTACTGGTAAGGAATATGTACAATTCAAAGATTCACCTTCCATATAAGGTAAATTTCAATTGGCGTCAGATTTATCACTATACCAGCAGTCTTAATTTAGTACAGTATTAGTTGTATATTAAATGTCAAAGTATTTGTCAATTTAAAACAAAAAACATGGCCATATTAAGGCCCGTAAAACTCCTCGTAATTGCAAGGAAATCTCTGAAACTACTGCTCAGTAAGGCTCGGCTATCGGCCACTTCGATGAGCAAAGGATGGACAACTATGAAAGTAATTCCGGATGTCCTCGACGAAGTCCCACCGGGTAAGGTGATCGTGAGGTATGAGAAAATATCGATTAATGAAGGAAACACCGTAAAACCGGCACAGGTAAAAGATATTCCATATGTGGCTTGGAAAAAACAGGAGGGATCAATGTATACGTTGTGTATGGTCGATCCAGATGCTCCCAGTAATAGAAAACCGACTCTCAGAGAATGGAACCATTGGCTGGTTGTTAATATACCAGACAATAAGGTTAATGAGGGTAAGGTGAAAGGGGAAAGGAAGGGCAATAATAATAGTTATAGGCTATAACAGTAGATATTTAGCCTATCGTGAACTTTGACGATTTTAAATATTCAGGTATTTAGGATGTAGATTACAAAAATAGTATTATCGACATATCAAGATGATTAGTTTTAATGAAGTTACATAACTGGCATATTCAATTTATCTATTTATTTATATATCAGCCCATGCTCAAAGGTTTTATAAAAAAATACAGCCAGTAAGAATATTGAAGACATATTGAATTGCACAGAAGTCTTCATTGCACTGTAATGGGGATTTGGGAGAATATAATAATATGTTCTATGAACATATATTCAATTTATCTATTTATTTATATACATACATTACCATATGGGTAACCCCAATTACAGAGTAGAAAAAATTGCATGTAATCATAAGAATAATGAAGAAGAATAAATATAAAACTACAGTAAAACTAAGTATCAAATTACGAGTATTATTACGAGATTACTTAACTTGCGTCACAAGTATATTGGATTGGATCCACGTTATTGGATATTTTCTAAACTATCTTTATAAACTAAATATATGGGATTCCAGACAGCCGAAGCATATTCTAATTTAGATTTAACAAAACTAACAAATAGTAATGAATTACTATAATGAAACCGAAACTAGTGATTGTGGAAGAAAAATTTAATTCTATATGTTCTACGGCGTCAGTCTGATTTGAGAGAAACGCAAATATTCAGTTCTACTTAGAAATTGTTAAATTTATGATTATAGATAAGGGTATCGTTTCTCCTAATGTATGACATGACATTACATTTCCTCAAATTTAAAGATAGAACACCAATTATTGATATTGATATCTTCTAGTACCTTCTGAAGTGACTAGCAGTCTTCCAAGTTACTTCTTTGTGCAAAATTCATTTCAAAAACATAAGGATTTTGATTATCAGTTATATCGCTAATACAAATTACGAAAATAGTGGCCTCAATATAGGACCTTGTGTAACACCTAATATCTGTTTATACTTTTTTGACTGAAGACCATGGTATTCGACATATTGAATTCCATTTTGCAGATACGACTGTTGGAAAGATCGAAAATTTTGTTTAATTCGACATTCCTATTCATTAAAATTAAAATTAAACAGTTTTAAAACTTTAAAACGGACTTTTCCGCACGTAGAACATCTCTTTTCAAATAGTGCTCCCTTGTGCTTTCTCATGACCCATGAACAGGGTGGGGTGTGTCCTATCCACCTCTAAATCAATAGATGTCGTCTGGTAGACGTCCTTGATCAGAATCAGTCGAAACTCGATCGATCCGACACAATTTAATTGAGTGATCGTGCTAACAAGAATAAATGCCGACGACAACGACTATAACGAAGACAACGACGACAAGGACGACAACGACGACAACGACAACGACGACACAATACAGCAATGAATTTTTAAAACTATTTTTTTTTGGTTTTCAGGTCGAAAAACGAAAAATAAACCCAAAAAATTAAAATAATTAACTTTATTTTGAAACAAATTAGTTAATTTTTGAGTCCTGTAGTATAGGTTGTTTCCTCTTGCCAAAAGTAATTTAAACACACCCTAACTATTCTAACAAGCCTCCACATACAGTATTATGTTATGTTTTCTTTTTATTTAATTCTTTGTGACTACTTGAATGTCTCTTATATAGTTTTTGCAAAATTGTTAATACTGAATACTGTAAATATTCTCTTGGATAGATTACAGATTTTCTATTTCATTGACAATTTTTTTAGATGTATTTTAGAATGAATATTCTATACTAAACAAATCTTAGCATAGCTAGTATATTATTAAATTATAAATTTACAATTCTTTTAGGTGAAGCAATGGCAGAATACATAGGCACCGGACCTCCACAAACAACGGGGTTACATAGATATGTGTTCTTGGTTTACAAGTAACCAAATAAACTATCTTGCGACGAAAAAAAGTTACCAACAACACACGAGGGAAGAGAAAAGTTTTCCGCAAGAAAATTTGCTGAAAAATACAAACTTGGACAGCCTGTCGCTGGAAACTTTTTCCTAGCCGAGTTTGATGATTATGTACCAGTATTACTTAAAGAAATAGGATTCTTGAAATCATAATGACAAAATTTATGAATACTAATAATTGATAGGAAGATAATTAAAGTAAATGACAAATCAAAATACGTTCATACTTTAAAGCTGATACGAGAGATGATAGGCATTATATTACAAAATAATGTAACTACATATAACCTTATACCATTCTACTGTCATATACAAATATATTTTACTCTATAATAAATATTCACAAAGTTTTATTCAATTAATTAATCATAAAATCCAGATATAAGTAATTTTATACTGTTATCTTAACCTAATTGCAAATGTAATTATTTACATAGGTAAATATTTTACCCGAACTAAAAAAAAATGGGCTTTCATGGTTGATAAAATTTGGTTACGCCTGTGATATATCTACAGAAATTATTGATGGACTAGAATATTTAAGAAATTAATATTGTTTTAAACAGAAGATTAAAACGTTAGTTTTTACAGTCTGGCAATAAACATAATTTCATAATTTCCATATGCATTAAGAGCCTCATTGTTGATATGCTCAGAGAAAGATAGTTTATCATCAAAGTACACACCAAGATCCTTAATATTTTCTGAACGTGTTAAAAGTGTACCACCAAGAGAATAGTCATATATCCATGGTTGCTTTTTTAAGGTATAAGAGCAGACTTTACATTTATCTATGTTCATTGATACACTTATCTATAATATTGATTCGATGAACACCTCGACACAACAAGCTCGATGAGTTTTGCAATCTTAATTGGTCATCTAACCAGGTTATATCATTTATAAATAAGATGAAGAACAGTGGTTACAAACTTGAACCCTGAAGTACTCCAGAGGAGCTAAGAAGATTTCAGATTTAAAGCCATTATATAAAGTAAATACAACCAATCACGGTTTATATTTTGTTATTGAATATCCTTAACAACAATCGACAACTAGACTGTCAAAAGATAGAGAATCAAGGTTTCGCAAAACACTTCACTTTTTTTTTGTGAAACCTACCAAGTGTTTTCTTTCATTTACTAGTCAAAAATATTTCATCAAGTGCTTAGCGATCTCTCCATCTCTACTAGAATAAATTGAATTTTTATGGACCAACATTTTATTTACCGAATTTTTTATATACAGGAACTAAGTTCTCCACATTCTCGTTATTTGTATAAGAATTATAGCAAATATTCGATTGAAATTTTATATATGAAATATATTGCTCATTCGTAGATGATTTAATTGATAAAAATGTACGTTGACAATCGCGTAATATGAGTTTAAAATTTTTTGACAACCAACCCCAAAAACTGTCACTTATTCCACTTTATTATAATATCGAGATTACCGAAAAAGTAACTGCTTACGATAATGAGTAAAGGATGGACGGAGAAAAAAGTGGTCCCAGAAGTCGTGGATGATGTACCTCCGGACAGATTGGACGTTAAATATCCGGAAGTCTCCGCTAACGAAGGAAACGTTCTGAAACCGGCCCAAGTGAAAAACCCACCGCAGGTCTCGTGGAAATACGATGAAAATTCTTTATACACGATATGCATGACGGATCCGGACGCACCGAGTCGTACGAAACCGAGTGCCAGAGAGTGGCATCATTGGTTAGTCGTTAACATACCGGAAGTGAACGTAAGTAAAGGTAAGTGAATTTTTAGTTCAGCAATTATATAATATCAAAGAGACATTGACTAGTCATGTCTTACAACTGAAATATAGTCAGTATTGACTTCAGTGTCTGGTACTTAGGGCTAATAAATGTCAAGCACTTGTGCTCGCTTCCAGAATGGATGGGTGATTTAGTGCATTCTCCTGTAGACATCTCTGCAACATTGTCATTCGTATTATTATTCGATGTGGCGGAGTGGGTCCATTGTGGAGTTGTAACTTTAACCACAGCAGTCTGAGGCTGCGGAGGAAGAGGAACTAAATTAGGAAGAGGAAGTAAATATTAACTGTCCGTCTATCTTTTTTGAAACTCCGTTAAATAGTTTCATTTCTGGAGCTGAAATGTAAATAGCACTACTAATGTTGCATGAATGTTATGCGTTATTTTATAGTTTATGATTTTACACGAGGATCTAATGATCTATCAGTTTCTATATAGAATAAGAGATTCACGGTTTTATTTAAAAAGAGAAAGTTGTCCTTCATATGACTTCATTAGTTATTACATAAACTGGACTTCTAAGCACTATCGAACAGTCTAATGTTTTGTGTGTATACAAATTCAAAATAGTATAATGCCAAAAATTTATTGGTTTTAAAAACAAATATAAAACTAAATTAAAAACAGGGAACCATTTTTCAAGGGACAACGAAATATTGCGCGTTACACCAGCCTAGCTGGCATTATCAGAATATGATTAAACTGTTTCTAAAACTGGTTTTAGTCATCTTATGATGATGCCACCTTTGTTGGCGAAACGTGCGTCGAGTAACGTGTAACGGTATGTATTTATTTAAGCATATTCGCAAGAACGATTTGAGCGCATGCGCGTTCTTTCGCGGGAACTTTTATGGGATAAAAGTATGAAAAATTTGAAAGTTTATATGTATTTAGTCAAAATTAAAAAATGCATATTTTTAATATAGAGTGTCTTATTTGGAACAATAGGACGCGATTTGTGAATAAAACTAATAATATTTGACAAACTGAGGATTTTTATTCTTTAACATAAAATGGAGACCGATACGGCTACCAATGGAAAAGCATATCGTTCATATGGATACCTCGACTTATTTGGCATAATATTAACGTTTAGCAAAATTATCCATAACACGGGCACATAAAACTGGCTCTCTTTTCCGAATAATAACACATTGAATGTTTGCTTTGAGGTCATTAGTTGTTGCTGGTCGGGTGGCGTACACTTTTCCCTTGACATAACTCCAAAGAAAAAAAAAGTCTAGTGATGTAAAATCACATGATCTTGTAGGTCAATTGATTTTAGCATTCCACGAGGTAACATGATCAGGAAATTTGATATTCAATAGAGTTATAATTGCACGTGTTCTATGACACGTTGCACCATCTTGATAAAACCACCTCAAATACAAATCATCAATTTGGTGGAAAAAGAAATCGTTTAGCATTGTTAAAACGAACTATTAACTCTATAAGAGCTTCATTTTGTCCTAACTTTGCGCGAATTTTTCTTAATGCAACTGGAAATGATCGCATTATCTTTGACAGAACACAGTTGACGAATACTGTCGTTCCAACCGAGACCCCTTATATTAATAATTTGAATATTCGTTGATCAAATAATAGCTTCTGAATTTTTCATATTTTTTAGCGAACCTTATACTATCTCAAAAGTCAGACAAAACAAAATATAAAGAAATTGAATCTCTTTTAGATTATTATTCTGCATTAAAATGTTTGATGTTGTCTGTTGGTTTCATTCGACGTTCAGTTCATTTCACATCGTTGACAATTTTATTTTATAACAATCTAAATTAATGTCTAGTTAATGTCGAACACCCTCTTTGTATAACATGTATCGAAATATTTCTTTTTGTCTTTAAGGTGAGACACTATCGGAGTATATTGGCGCTGGCCCACCAAAAGGATCTGGATTACACAGATACGTGTTGGTCGTTTACAAACAACCAGGAAAAATCACTTGCGACGAGGAGAAGTTGACCAACAGGTCGGGCAAAGGAAGAGCAAAGTTCTCCATAAAGAAGTTTGCAGCGAAATATAATTTGGGAAAACCGATAGCCGGAAACTTTTTTGAGGCCGAATTTGATGACTATGTTCCTGAGTTATACAAACAGTTAGGCAACTAGAATATCGTTAAAGTACGAGAGTAGAGAATATAATATATATCACGTTATGTTTTCTACTTGAAATTGAATTCTACTCTGACGTATGTAATTTTTCATTAAACGTTTCTTTAAGGAAATGGAAGGTTGTATTTTATTTTTAGTTTTCTATGAATATTTCACAAGAGCTTTATTTTATTGATTTTCTGAATTTGAAGTTAAATAGACATTACACATTTTGTAGTAAACATAAGACTGTCAATAAACCTAATATAAAATCCTACAGAAGTGTTGGGAATACTTTAATCAAAATATTTTCAAATATTGTCACGTCCTATAACTATAAAAGAAACTCTATGCTGATCAGTGCATGACACCTTGACTACTAGCTCTAACGTCATCAGTATATAGTTTTTTGTTTTAAATGAGTCCCCCTTTTTTGCAAAGTGCATATAAATCATCTAACTGAAGATAAATTTTGTGGTATGGTGTTTTATTTTCGTTATTATTTAAATAAATTTTCTAAAATATATTTGACTTGTTTACAGATTCTTTTGTTTTATTCACACAGAGGCAGATCGGCATATCTATATAAAGGTAACGTAAAGGCAATTCGATAGACTCCTGTTTGCTTATGTTTCTACCAATGGTATGACCTATGACCTCTTCTTGGGACAATAATATTATCTCCATACCACTGTCCCATACCCCCTCCCCACACTTTGATGTCGAAAATAAGAAGGAGTTTCATTATAAGAGCAGGCAATCTACGGGGATATTTGAATCATTTTATATATAATGAAAAACCATTTTACCATTTCCACGTTATTGTTATTATTTTGTCTTGCTAATAGATATAGAAATCTTAAAATTCCCAGTCTAGTACTACAAGCGCGATTCCATTCACAATAGTCAGTATAAGTATGAAAGGTCTTATTCCATATTCGATCCCATTTTAACGCTTAGAAATCGTTGCATGCAGATGATGCTCAGTTCTCCGCAATCCCAAAGATGCGGGTTGGTCGGGGAAGGTTATACATAGAGGTAAGTACGAGTATATCTATGTTTAGCATTGACTTAGTTTTCCACAAAACACCAAAGTGCTATCCACTAAACTCGATGCGCGTTTCGCGATCTTAAGCTAACAATGTATCCTACTTATACCTAAATTATTTCTATTGCCCAGTGAGTCCTGACCGTCACGGTTGCGGCTCAGTGGGCCGTGAGTAACTAACCAATAAGGTGGGCTATGTGGAATGGGGCCTCTGTCACTATTCATACTACCTTTACACTTTTCAATTTCGAAATTTTCTAATGCATCTAGCTGTTTAATAGTTGTCACATTCCTAATTAATCTTAAGTTGCTAATATCTACCTTATGGTTGTTCTCGAAGGTATGTTGGACAACACTGGACTTATCTGTTTTACCACATTTGATATGCTCCATGTGCTCTTTGAACCTGGTTTGAATAGATCGTCTCGTCTGTCCAACGTACCTTTGATTACAGTCGTTACAGTTGATTTCGTAAATCCCCGACATGTCGTTTGTGTTAATTTTGTCTTTTGGATTGCCTAAAAGTTCTTTTAATTTATTTCTTGATGAATGAACTACCGTCTTCCCTATATCTTTAAAACTCTTACTAATACCACGGGTGAATCGAGGATCGTAAGGAATAGATACATATTTTTTTGGATGTTCCATGTCAGTTTGAAAGGTCATGGAATTTTTCTTAAAATTTACGTTTCCTAATAATTTTTTCAACTGCATCAACAGAATATTCATTACACTCAGCTATATCCTTGATTAGCGCTTTTTATTTTTCAAACCTATCTTTGTTGAGAGGGAAGCTTAATAGGCGATGGACTAGACAATTGAGGCTCGCCATTTTGTGTTGAACACAATGGTGGGAATCATTAGGGATATATTTGAGAGTACTGGTGTCTTTTCTGTATATATTAAATTCTAACTTACTTTCACTATTTATAATAACTAATACTCTAAAAATGTTAATTGCTAGGGATTGTTTCCTATAGCGATTATGTAATAGCCTTGCTATTTGGGAACCGCTTTGCGGTTTGATGGATCCTTTCTCGATTCCCGACTTGTAAGTTAGAGACATAGATCTTATCGATTTAGATGAAAATCCCACAGATCTGTTTCGGCATTTGTCCTGGATTGGCGTACCATGTATGGCACGGATGAGACCTAATAAGATCAAAACAGCTGTCTGTCGTTCGGATTCCATTCGGGACAAATGTCAAATCCTACTCGTGGCGGGGTCCCTTTTCAAAAAAGCTCTGGTCGTACAGAAACACGAGAAAGGGGTCGACGATCGCTGTTAGATATAATTCAATGCCTGGCGGGGCTTTAGCCCGAGGATTAGTTGTTTCCTACAGCGATTATATAATAGCTTTGCTATTCGGGAACCACTTGATAACCGCTTTGCGGTTTGGTGGTTCTTTTTTCGATTCCCGACTTGTCAGTTACAGACATAGATCTTATCGATTTAAATGAAAACCCCACGGATTTGTTTCGGCATTTATCCTGGATTGGCGTACCGTATACCGCACTGGTAAGAACTAATAAGTTCGAAACAGCTGTCTGTCGTTCGGATTCCATCCTGGACAAATTTCGAATCCTACCCACGGCGGGGTCCCTTTTCAAAAAAAAAAAAATATAAACATATTTTATACTAATGTAAATTGTTATACAAATTATTCAGTTCTCATATAATTAACGGCATTAACGTATGTACACATATATCAAACTGATATTAGTAAATCAAACTAATATTAGTTGAACAATAACATTAAAAACCGGATATTTCTTGTTAACATTGCAAGAATTACGATAATACGCACAATTTAATGACTTCGAATGTAGATATATACTTTTAAAAAAATGTTTTATATGAACCATGAGAAGGGATTGACCTCTTAGTAGTTCATTTGATTTTGTTCAGTTATATCTGGTTTTTTATATTAATTAATAACTATATATTTAGAATTATCATTTCATGTACATATGTACGTACTTTGTACAGCGCGTTTCATTATGTTGGTCTATTAATTTTTATTCACATAAAAATTCAATATTTTGAATTATTGCGAGAGTACTGTAGGCATTCAGGTCAGTTGCTCGACACGGAGCTAATAAAAGTGCAGTACTTTTTGCTTCAGTACTTTCATTGTATGCTTGCCTTCAACTCCCAACGAGGGATGTCTGCCATCCTTGTGAACATAGCTGTGTTTCTCCTCTTATCTGTGTATAATCTTCTCTTTCATATCGTTAGTATATAGAGGAAGGAAGTTGATTTAAATGTATACAAATTGTAGAAACAAACATTCAAGTTGCCATAATTCATGCTTGATTCTGAAATTTTGCTAACTTCCGTAATATTTGCTTAGAGAGTTAACAGAAGTATGTACAAATGAGTTGGTATGGTATTTGATAACATCGATTAGCATATAACTCCTTAATTCATTATTATTTCCGTCTGAATTAAATTTGGTACCTTGATACAAAGTATTATGGGTGATTGAAATTTTGCCACCCAAAAAGAATGTAACACTGTATGGACACTTGATAAATACGTTACTCTGAAATGTAGACAATATTTGGAGTTAATTATGTTCTTGTTTTCAAAATGGGCTAGTCACAAACAGCATAATTAACTCAAATATTCATACAACTACTATATTGTAGTACTAATTATATATAAGAGAAATGTATCGAAAGTGTATCATTCATTACATTAGTTCTTGATGGTACATCAGTATTTTAGTTTTCAGTTAAATAATTGAGTAAAATAACACAGGCCCACAAAAAAATAAAAGTTTTGTGTGCTAAGGAATAAATAATACTTGTTTTTTGTATTTTTCCCCTCTCAACACGAATCTAATGTCAGAGTTAGGGGTTACTGATCAAACTCTCTAAGAACAAACCTAAAAACCAATATTTGCTACAATGTTTCTGTAATCAGCATCTTTCTTATTGCCTACAATTTATTTTTTTTTATTGTTGACATTTGTTGTTGACACTTGACACTTGAAGTTGACACTTCTTCAAACCTCAACTATGATGTCTTTTCTTGATCACTCATAGCTTTCCTGATCAATCGTACGATTCGATGAATATTAATTAACACCATTAGGAACCTTGTGATTGTGTGTGTCCACACTCATCGTTACTTTAATAATGCTACTGTTTGAACTGTTAATACTCTTAAAAATCTATTTAGATGTTATGTCACTGATAACTAAATATAAACATATAAAACAGTTCATAAAGGTCATGTGGATGTTATAATCCGTTATAATGTGGACTGTGGTCTATAAGTAATAGATAAATTCATTTTTTTTAAGTGAAATAAATCTATTACTATTATACACAGTGAATTTTTAAAGTCCCCCCCCTGATTTTACTTTGGAACTAAGAATTATTTTTAAACTGCAACAGTGTGCGAGTAATACCTCACTTGGAAGCTGCTTCTCACATGTTGCAGACAGCAATATTGACAGCCACTAATATTGAAGATTCTAGAGAAAAATTCGGACTTCGAGATCTTCAAATATTTTTTAACAGAATGGTGTTTCTCTACACTTATGGCTCAGTAACAGTTATCTCAATGAACAGTATCCCAATAGGTCGATTGGACGCATCAAGGTGCAATGGCCTGCTCGGTGTCCAGATCTAACGCCTTTAGTATTATTTTTATGGGGTTATTTAAAATCTACAGTATATGCTACACGACCTGCTAATATCGAGGTCTCGAAGTAGATAATTACTGAAGAATGTAGGTTAATTTCCGCAGAAACACTTGAACGGGTAAGAGTATAGTTTTATAAATGGATGTTGTACTGTCAGCAAGAGTGAGGTATACATTTTGAGAAATTATTTTAAGATTTTTTAAAGATATCTGGTAGTATTTTTAACTTTTATCATTTCATTGTTGGTGAATTAAATTTATTGTCTTGAATTAATCTAGAATACATTTTTAATGTAAACACAAAATAAAATTTGGACATGCAAAAGTGACTTCTTGCGTGATTTCTCTCAGAAAAAATGACACTTAGCTTTTACAGGGAGATAATGCCTAGAAAGTTTGATGGCATGACAATATTAATTTAATCGATTTATTCAAAAATCAAAAGACAGATATCAAAATAAAGTCAATATATGAATAGATATTTGAAGCAGCTTCCGAATGAGGTGTTTTGTGCATAATATTGCCATTTAAAAATTATTTTCAAAATGGCGCCGCAACGGAATCTTTGGGGATTAGATCACTATTCACTAAATAAAACATTATCTTTACACTTTCATGTATACGTATATACTAATCAATATACGTCTTATCGATAAAGGATTTTGATAATGTTCCACTGAAATATAGGCAATAGTGGTTTAATATTAAAATTAATTAATTATTTTCTTAGTCAATAGAGGGCGTGATCATTTTGAAACTAAGATAATAATTTTTATCGTCCGTCGGTCAAGTGGTGTAGTGAACAACGCTCCCGCCGACATCCTCGGTTCAACGCCGAGTGGAGGCAAGAATTAGTCGGGGTTTAATTCACATGGCCACTTGACTTTCGGTTTGAATTCTCAAATAGTCCACCATCGTGCTTTCTCATGACTCATGGGCGGGGTGGGGTGTGTCCTATCCACCTCAAAATCAATAGGTGTCATCTGGGAGACGTCCTCGATCAGAATCAGTCAAAATCCGATCGATCCAATACGATTTAGTTGATTTATCGTGTTAACAAAAAAAAAATTCTCAAATAGTTCACCATCGTGCTTTCTCATGACCCATGAACAGGGTGGGGTGTGTCCTATCCACCTCAAAATCAATAGGTGTCATCTGGGAGACGTCCCCGATCAAAATCAGTCAAAATCCGATCGATCCGACACGATTTAGTTGAGTTATTGTACTAACAAGATTTAACGCCGACGACAACGACGACACACACACAGACAAAATTTCTTAAAAACCATTTTTTTGTTTTTAGGCCGAAAAACGAAAAATAAACAAAAAAAAATTTTCTCCAGTTTTCTTTACACGATTACATTACTTTTCCGCCAGTATAGTTGAGTGCGGAAAAGTAATAATAGGAATGATTTGATATTTAATTTAAAGATAAGAATATAATTGCAATATGAACAAAATGGTGTACAAGTGAACTAAAACTTAATTAACTTATTATAGCACCAATAAAATATTTAATAAATATAATTACAGTTCAGTTTCCAATTTAATACATTTAAAGAGCATCGATATAAAAATATATAAAAATGTATACGCAATATTATTTATAAGGCAGTCCATATATTGTATATTGTTTTATCTAATATTATTCTGTATAACTAATCCGTTGTATCCTTATTCCTTTCATCGACATATGGGTCCCATTGGGCCTTGAAGAAATTTCCTGCGAAGGCGTGTCCTAAGTTATACTTCTTGGAAAATTTCTTGATCGAAAAGTTAAGTCGATGAGCTCTAGAGTTGCTGGTAGTTCTTGGCTCATCGAAGGTGAGTTTTTCTTTCTGTTCGTACACCAAGAAGATGTACCGATGCAATCCTGTGCCTTTTGGTGGGCCAGAACCTCGGTATTCGGTTATGACGTCACCCGTTGATATGTCACTCCCTTTTATGTTGCCTACGAGCCAGTGATTGACCTAGAATGATTAAAGCTTATAGATTGGAGTTTATACAAGTTTTATTCTAAAGTATGTTTCGATGTTTTCTTGATTTCCGAATAGATTCAACATTAAACTGGAACTTGTTGCCAATGTTTCGTCATTCATTGTACGTGATTTCCTCAGGGTAGTTTTCTGGATAATTGATAATTTATATAGGATACGAATAGGGCGAGATTTGATATGAATGCCATGGAATAATAGATCCATGGGTTAAATACTTTACAATTCTCGGATGAGATATGGAATGTTGGTGATGAAATGAGTAGCCTGTATCACTGTTGAAGATATTGTGATTCTTCAGAACTTGTATTATCAATAATTCTTTGATAATAGCTAAAGGACCAAGAGTTTATTTCGATTGAAGGGGTTTTTATGAACGATTTTCCTCTTTCGTCAAACTAAACTTCTAGCCTGAGCTCCTTCCTACTATCAAAGAATGATTGGTGGTCATACAGAAGTGAGAAATCATTCCGAAAATTACCAATAACTTCAGCTGTGACCTCGGTTTCATCTAATTCTACCCGATTCGTTACTTATATAAATCCGCTTTTCCAGAAGTCACGGTTGTGTAGAAAGTTGCCTTGAGGAAGTCACCTGTTATGGATGATGAAGAGGTGACAATGAGCTTCAGATTTATGGTTGTACTTACCAAGAAGATAAGAAAAAATAAATAAAGTTACGTTCTAGGAACACTCTTAATTAGAGGTGAAATAAAAATAAAGGTAACATAATATACTATGTGTTTAAAAATGCTTAAATGTACATAAAAAACTTTATTTAAAATGTATATGCACTTGATTACTTAAATTTTAGATGCGAACAAATCCATCATTTTCGAGAGGTGCGCTGTAGCATTATTTCACATGTATTGTAAAAATCCTAATCTCAATTTTTACACTAGAAAATAGAACTAGAAAATATGATGCATGATTAATGATATCGAAAAGATTATTACTTTGATTTTCATTTTCGACACGCTTAATTTTAAAATAAACAACCCTGTTCTTTGGTGTTTATAAATGAAAATGTGACAAAACTATTAACGATATCGAAAAAAATAAAACTTCCTGTGTTCTCGCTTGCAACACTCTTAATTTCTAGGTAAATTTTTAAAAAAACACCTCCTGTCTCTTCTCAGTACTATATTTCACAAATTGCACCAATCAAGACGATTCTTTGGTTCCTTACACATAAAGATATGATAAAACAATCCGGAAGTTTCTTAGTAAAAGGAGAACTGACAATTTATTGTTAAAATGCCTTGTTAGATTGCCATCGTGGTCAAGTTACGTGGGTTTGAATGTGATTCGCGCCGATAATGACCTATTTTAACAAATCGAGCATCAATTGTAATATAATTACTAACCGACTTACTAATGTAATGCATCAGATTTGGTATGTATTGTGTACTGCATAAATTAACAAGAAATAATTTTTGGCGATAGCAAGGATAAAGAGTGCTTATGCCTTGACCGGGAATCGAACCCGGCTCTCCCAATTTCCGGTTAGTTGCTCTGACCGCTGAGCTATCGAGGCACACTCATTATCCCTGCTAATGCGCCAATTTAATGCGTCACTACAGTACTCCCTCCCTAGAGACATGGTTTTTGTCTCGATACAATTTAACGGAATGTGACCGCGTTCGCCATTCTTACGAACCGTTGTTCGGTAACTCCCGGGACTATAGGGCGATGGATAGGACGGGAATCGAATCCGCGAATTTGAGATGTAAGGGAGGTTGCATATACTGGAATGACGAATCACATCACGTCGGGGTCACCACTTTGGCGTTAGCACGGATAAAAGTGCATTTTGCCTCGACCGGGAATCGAACCCGGCTCTCCCAATTTCCGGTTAGTTGCTCTGACCGCTGAGCTATCGAGGCAAACTCATTATTCTTGCTAATGCGCCAGTTTAATGCGTCACTACAAATTAATGTTCCATCAGACATTGTCCTGGTATTAAAATTATTTTGAACATGATAAAGTTACCAACCTCTCTGTATTTTGGATCTTCCCTGCTTGGAGCGTCTGGATCCACCATCCCCAGTACGTAGTATTTCTCTGGATCAGCATCCCACTTTACTTCCGGCTGATCTTTGACTTGTGTTGGCGTTAGTTCTCCTCCAAAGGGAACTTCCACGTTGTCTGGGTAAATAATAGTGATCTTTGCGGACGGTATTTCATCTTGTGTGTCAGGAGCTGTGCCATCGACCTCCATTCTCTACAATAGGAAACGAATGAATAAATTGGTTAAAAATTCATTCAACTTATTTTTAGTTGCGTATTTTTAAAAAGAGAACGATTAGCCTAACTTCCCCCGCGTCAAAGATCTAGTGTAGAAGAGGATGGAAAATAGAGCGGAGGAAATACTAGAAGACTAATTCGGGTTTAGGCGAAATAGGGGAACTCGCGAAGCTATTCTGGCGCTAAGAGTAATGTTAGAGAAAACAATAGAAAAAGGAAAGAACGCTTATATAGAATTTGTAGATTTAGAAAAAGTTTTTGATAATGTAAGATGGGAAAAAATGTTCGAGATCCTAAAGAGCGCGGGAACGAAGTATAGAGATAGGAGAGTAGTACACAATCTATACAAAGAGCAAACTGCTGTTATAGAAGTAGAAGTGGAAAGGAGGGAAGTAGGTATTAGTAAAGGAGTAAGACAAGGATGTACGCTATCACCACTAATTTTTAATCTGTACATCGAAGAGGCGATTAATGTGGTAAAAGATAGAGTAGATTTCGGGATTAAAGTACAGGGACAGAAACTAAAAATGCTGAGATTCGCGGATGATATAGCAGTATTAGCATCTAGTAAGGAGGAATTAGAATCAGCGTTTAACGAAATGGAGGCAATGTTGACAGAGGAATACGGAATGAGGGTGAATAAAAACAAAACTAAAGTGTTTGTGCAGAGAGCGCGAGAGCAGAGCAAAAACGAAAGTACAAATTAATAATGAAAGATTGGAGGAAGTTAAAGACTTCACTTATTTAAGAAGTAAAATAAATTGGGATGGAAGAAGCGATAAAGATATAAAACAAAGAATCGCGCAGGGTTGAGTAGCTTTTAACAAAAAGAAAGCACTTTTATGCTCGGGGGTAATAAACTTAGAAACAAGTAAGAGATTTTTGAAAACATATATATAGAGCACGGCACTATACGGTTGCGAAATCTGGACGGTAGGGGAAGCAAGTAGGAAGAAATTATAAGCTTGTGAGATGTGGTGTTACCGAAGAATGATGAAAATGTGGACTGATAGGGTTAGAAACGAAGAAGTATTAGAGAAAGTCGGCGAGAAAAGAAGTACGTGAAAAAACATAAAGAAGAGAAGAGATAGAATGGTAGGCCACTTGCTGAGACATGGGGGAATAGTCCGCGATATTTTGGAGGCAAAAAATGGGAGTGAAGAAAGGCAGAGGTAGGCCTAGATTAGACTACTGCTCGCAAATAGTAAGGGATGTAGGTTGTAGCACAATTAGCGAAATGCGTAGGTTAGCACAAGATAGGAGAAGCTGGAAGTTAGCGTCCAACGAGTCTTAGGACTGATGACCTCATGATGATGATGATTTTTAAAAATATAATTAATTAAAAATCGATAACGATATTATATGAACCATCATGTACGTAAGGTGACTTATGTAGGAGGTATGACGTCATAGTTTCTTAATCCTAACCTAATTTTTTATTACGGAATGTGAAAGAGCACATTCTTTTATATACGCAATGGTAATAATCACATTAGTGTGAGTATAAGTTAGATATAAAAGAAAAAAAAAACGATTTTGCAATGTCAAAATTATAAATTTAATGGAATTGATTATATAAAAAAATCAACCAAACTCACAAAAAATAATTTAGGTGTGTCAAATTTGGAGATCTAGCTGGCCACTCAATCGGCCCCTATTTTCCTATCCATCGATTTGAGAACATCCCATCTGAACAAACGCAGACAGGAGGTGCATACTGGGGAAGTGCACCATCTCGTTGAAAGAGAAAGTCATTTTTCGGAAGATCAGATGGATATAGTGCATTAGTGCAAGAACAAGGCCATCTGGAAGAAAATCCAAATATTTTGCACCAATTAGGTTCACGTCAAAAAATTCTTCCATCGAATATGCTGCACCACACATTCATTTTCTTGTGGGGATTGTGAGTGTGATACTCCTTCATCCATCGCAGATTCTCAGTAGCGCAATAGCGAAAGTTTTGGCCAGCCGTTCAAATCGAAGGTAATCTACTCAGAAAAGAAGTGTTTCTTTTTGACGAAATTATCATTATTGCGTATATGTTGCATTTGCTAGCAAAATTGATTTCACTGATAAAAGATGTCTTTAAACAGCTCATGTACAAGACATACCTTAAGGATGGCGCTTTGTTTTTTTCAGAATGTTGTGTAATGTACATGCTGCCATATTGAAATCACAAGCTGATTGGTTGTCTTTGTGTTATTGCAAAAAAAAACATTAAACTGATAGTTTTCTGATGGTGAGAGTCGACTAGATTTAGAAAGATCACGAACATGCCCAAATTCGCAATATTTATAATCAACATTGTTTGCTGTGCTGTGGCTAATGGGTTACCGATTAGGATGAGTTGCAATTCATCTACTTCTCTCTGGATAGTGTCTCCAAATCCGATCACACAAAGAATTTTAATTCTTTCTTGTTCAATTAACTGCACCATTTTTTACAAAGTGACAAAGTTACTACTCAATAAACACTCAAAACATGCTGCTTTTGCCAAAAAAACAAAAAATAAATAATAAGAAACGTATTCTTTAAAGAAATATCTCCAAAGAGCGAAAAACCTATGTAACAAAGTACGATATCAAGTTTTTATCCAACAGCAATAAAAAAACATTATCGGTCGTAATGCCATTGCCATTAATTTAGTATTTTAAAATTGTACAATCCTTTTTCTTCACATTTTTTTATATAAACTATACCCACGATAATATAATTATTAGTAATTATCGGAAAGTATTCTCTCAAAAATTATTCTTTTAATTTTTAACGAATTTATCATTATTTTACGAAAACACTGTATATAAGCGTATGCCTTGTGTAAATGTATTAAATTTAAAAGAGAATTTTAAATATGTTTATTAAATATTTTAAATGATGTTTAACATGGAAGAACACATAAATTTATCAGCATTGTATTTATTCGTGGTCGAGCACCTATTACCTATTAGTGGGATGATGGATGATATTATACTTTCTGTAAGATCTTCCTTTACGATATCTTTCTCAAGTTATTCGGTATATGGTAAGTATGTAACCGTAATAAAATAAAGGCGAAGAATGTAGGTAAATATGTGAATAAATTGAATTATTACCAGTACATAATGTATGACCATGAGTTTCCTGTTGATAATATTAATAATGAAATATGTTGTTGTCTTCAATGCCACGTCTAAATTAAAAACAGAAAAGGGCTTACCAATATGGTATTATTTTTCCCCTAGAGGCAAAACACGACAATTTTATACTTTTCGACGCCACTTGTTTTTATACTTGTTATCGTGCACTTGCAGAACTTTGATAAGGATATGGTGAAATGATAAGAAATTTGATTCGCAAATGTGTGTATGTACGCACCTATTAGTCACATAGATATGTCCCACTGTTAATAATTGTTGTAAACGAATCTATTATTACATTATTAAAAATCGTCATACTATATCAATTATGAAGTGGGTAAGACTTATTTGATACTGGCGGAAATGATGAAAATAGTAACCATGTCAGTGCAGCCTGTTACGGCGAATAAAATTACTCAAATAATATACGGCCTTGAAACGGTTGGTTTTTGTAATGTGTGCAGTAAATACACAACTCACCTGTTTAATTTTTTGTAATTTTAAATGGCAATTCTAATTTATTAATTATTACTTATGTTTTTTAAAACACCTTCACATGTATTTTATGAATATACATACATCGGTGAATTCCACTTTTCTTGTAAATGATTATACAAGGACCTCATTTAATTTACAGATACATGGTAATTAGGGATGTGGAAAATTTAACTTTATTTATTATAAGTTAATATAAGATATAAATTTAGTTATCAAAAATATAAAGTTTCGAAGTATTTTAAGTACATAAAAAAGTATTCTTGCTGAACCTCGACAGGATGCACTGTTTTTGAGTGAAATGGCAAACATCCATTCCAGTTGAAAATTTCATGACAATCTCTGAAGTGCCACATATTATGTTGCTATAGTTAAAAGTTTGCACCAAAATAAATCGACCTTCTCTCCCTAAGGCCTTAGGCTACGGAGGGGAATGTGCCAAACTCCTTCTGTTGGGAGTTGAATCCAAGCATACAATGACACTTTCAATACTGGACCTAGTCCGCCACCCCGGATTACAATACGAAGAAAATATATGTAAACACCACTTTGAGAAAATACGATAGGTCACTCATCCATTTAGTGGTTACGGAGCATGGTGCTGCACTTTTATGAGCTTCACATCAGGCAACTGAGCACGATGCTCATCGTATTCTCAAGTGCATAGCAATTTTTAGATTTTCAAAGTGTGCCATAAGAATAATTGTATTTCTGTTTGAAAAGTACACGTTTTGTAGATATAGAAATTTAGAAGCTGGCCAAAATTCCAGTATTTCATATTACATAATTTTGAGGTTATTTAATTAAAAACCTTTTTGGGAACTATATCTCTAAGGAACTGTAATCTCTTTAGGAGGCATTCCAGAAATAAACTATACTAGGGTTTCTATGTTATTATAATTTTCTCTATGTGATCTGAAATATTTACATTATGCTATAATATAAATGCTATAGACTTTCTCCAGACTGTACTATTGTTCTTATATTTCAGAAAAAAGTTTATATATTCGTAATACGTGATTGGTTTCTTCGTAGAATGCTGTTAAGTCATTATAGAATAGTTATTAAAAAAAAGAATGATTTATAAAACCTTTATACAAAAATACCAGTCAATGCTTTTTTCTGAAAGTCGCTTCTAGTTCTATTAAAACATCCATCCAAAAAAGTTGACATCAAATTATCGCCTTATAGCATTTTTATCTATTACTAAAAATTTGCTGTCTAGAACAGCATAATATATTGTCACCAAATCGACATGGTTTCAGAAAATAACTTTCTACAGTGATAATCTCACTAAGTTCTCTAAATTTTATCTACCTTAACAGAGGTAAGAAAGTTTGTTTAAAGCTTTTAATTGTGTCAGTCATCATACTCTGATGCAAAAGCTAGAGCCTTATGATTACACGGTCGAAAATTAAATAAAAATGTGAATTTTAGTACTCAAATTTTTAATCTGAACTTACTGTATTTGTTTATAAAATAATAATTATTTATGTATCATATATTTTTATTTATAATTTCTTTATTATATTTATATCCTTGTATATTTAAAACACATGTTGATTATTTGTACAGTACATACCCTATTTGACTTCCTATTCTTTTACTTTTATTTTGATCAATAGAGTATACTCATTAAGATGATACTCATTATTTATTAATTCAATAGAATTAATAAATGATAAAATAAATAAAATAAAAATATTTAAATCCTAGTATTTTATTTAGTATTATTAAGCAATTATTTAGTATTTTAATTTGAACATAGTAGAAAAACAAAATAATGAAATAATTTTCAAATCACCTGTGAAACATAGGCAATAACGAATTTAACTAATTTAATTGAAATTATTCAATAATTGTATAAAGATAACTAAAATAATTGTAGAGGCAATTCTGATTTGGTCGATATTATAATATGACCATCAAGAGCATAATTAATTTTAAAATTAATTCAATATTGCCTTTGTTTCAAGCGAACTTATCGAAAGCGTCTTATTGTTATTACATTATTTTTGGATGGTACATGGATTACTGATAATATTAAAAAAGGAACAATAGTTGGAGGTGTATAAATACAGTAATAGTCATTATGAGAAATACAAAATATTAGTCAGGTTAGTTTGGCGCAGAAACAAAAATAGAAATGTTGGTTAAATTTAGCAACAGAGGTGAATACCTACGTAGTCGTTTACCACTTTACAATTTTCTTCACGATTATGTTTATAAATTTCTAATGCTTCTAATAAACAGAGTTTTAACCCTTCGGTTGGTTAATTTTTGAATTTGCTCGATTGACTCGTATTGTTATTGCAAAATAAATACTTTCAGTGTTAGACTATTTAAAATGGTCACTTACCTCTTTAATATTTACCGTGGAATTAGTCCCCATAACTTCTGCATAAAGAAGCATAGAAATTAGAGTTGTTAGTGAAAGCATTTTTACACAAACTGTATCGGCATCGTTACAAATATACATATCATGGTTCTTATATAAAATGAAAGTTATCTTTAGCTCTCTATGGAGAGTGGGTTTTGCAGGTGTGTCTATTAACCCAAGGTGAAGGTTAAAGATTACCATCCATTGGCACACAACGTAAATCTATTTATCCATTTAACACTTCTTTGGAGATTTGGAACACTAGAAGTGAACACTAAGAGAAATACCAACATTAACGTGATTGAGAATTAAAAAGATTTTGCATTAAAAAGAAAACACCGTTGTAGACCTGAAAAAGTACTGAATGTAATAAGTTTAGCTGATTACAGTCAAAAATTAACATAAATTCTTCAACAAATTACGTGATACTAGAGAAAAAAGTTAAATTTAAAATGATACTTAAAATAATTCATACTTAATATTTCTTTAAGAATATACTAAACGCGAACTAAAAAAGGATTATAATTTGTTCACTTTTGTTGAGCATTTCAAACAGTTTAAATAATGGTTAATAAACCTTTTAAATACCTATTTATAAACTAAGTCTGAACGATAAAAAAATCTGTAATCAATACTTTCAGGGCAAATTGACAAATTAAACTACTAGTACTATTTAAAAGAGCCCTAACAATTATTTTAATAAATAAGACATAAATCTTTAGTAAAGCGAATTACATAGGTAAGAATCAGACAAAATAGACGCTAAAAAAACCATTAATAAAAACAATGATCGAATATAAAAATACGATGAAGATACGACAAAAATATAGAGATGGAATACATCAAATGCACCAGATGAATCTGTTACTAAATAAGAATATGGCATTGTTACAAAACGCGAAAAAGTTTTAAGATCTCTAACATTATTAGGAACATCCGGACCAAATTTATACAAAAATATTTTAATACTCGTACTATCAAAGAATACTCTTACAAGATTTTCTAGAAGTGTGCCAAATCTTACATACCTAAAATAAATTCAAAAAGTACTATAGAGAAAAGTATAGAAGCATAGAAAGTTATTCAGAAAGCAGTGCTAAGAAAATCAGGAAATTTTCTCGAGCCACGTTGGCCACATCATGTTGTGAATTAAACCGTGATCTAGATTCAATTCAATTCAGTTATGAACAGCATTGATATAAGCGAAAATTCAAAGAGAACCGTATACGAGTATATTCGGTAGAATGCATTTATCTTAATAAACACATATTCTGAGTTGAGATTCTTACGTTTTCCATTAGAAAGTAGACTAATGAATTTCTTATACTGAGATGAGTTTCTTCATTGCTGTAGAAAATTGTTCACAGCAACCGCGAAGCGTTTTCGTTATATTCCGCCGCCATACTGTGTGGACAACCTGGATCGTTACTACTGTCTGGCCTGCCCTCACGGATTTTTTTTATCAAAGTATTCGTAAGGAATATGAACACCTATCAAACGCTCTTACTTACTCTGTGTTAATTAACTCTTGCAGAGTAGTGCACCAATTTTTATACAATTATATAATTATGCTGATTATTGTGACCAAATTAATGGCAAATCTTGTGAATTCACGCTCCATGATGATGAAATAATACATACATAGTCTACTATAATGAGGAATACCAGTACTGCTACTTACTAGCAGTAGAAAACTGATGTGTACTCAAAGGATGTGTAATCCTTGTATATATATATATATATATATATATATATATATATATATATATATATATACATGTTAAAATGAGAGCATCAGTCTGAAAAGTTACTATTTTGGTATTTGACTCTTTCGTCCAATTAAAGAAATTTATAAAGAAGCGGTAAACTCTGTAATTTTCTGCCGATGGAAAATAACGATGTTTTGACAAAATGTTCGTGTATACATACATATTAATGACAAGTATTTAATTTGAATTAAAGAGGGGCTATTCAATTTAATGAATAAATAATGTTTCAGTGTAATCCCATCGATGTACATCTAAAATAAATAATTTAAAATATTTCAATAGGCCATACGAATATAGCAACCTTAATTAATAATTTTATGTGCAACAGAAAAAATAAACATTTATTCTCCACTAATTGCTAGTATTTTGATGTTATTCATATTCTACTAGAAGATGGATAATACTGAATCAGATGGTTAATCTATTCCTATATTTGGGGCAATTGCATCTAAGCAGTCTCATTAGGTTTTTTCTTGACGGTACCTACATGTACATATACCTAAATACCTATTTTGTTTTGTTTTATTACTAATTAATATTCAACATTTCTTAAGTATTTACATATTTAACTTACATACATTAACTTAACATATGTATATTTATATATTTTTTCAGATATACGGGAGCCAAGTGGATTTGTTTTATTTTTATTTGTTTTAATTTAGAAACCTAATCTAAAATGGTCCACGTCATAACGAATTTTTTAAAATTTCAATCCTAGAATGAAAACCCTTCAAACAGAATGTCTGGTGTAGCTATGATAACTTGTAAATATCCTGCAACTGTGTCTACTATAGAAAATATTAAAATTCATATTATTAGTTGCCAATTCATCTGTATTTCTGAAAAAAATATTATAGTATTACATAACATTCAATACATAACATTCAATTTGTATTCAAATTAAGATTTTTAGGAACAATTAAAATTGACATTACTATTCTCGTTGGATATAGTGATATGATTATATTATTTGCCTTGTTTAATGAAAATAATTCATTAATTATTAACATTTCAGTCTACAATTGACAGAACAATTCACAATTAAACTCAACGAACAGCTCGAACAAACTGACTTGCACTAAACCATTACAAACAAAGACACTTTTAACATATTTAAGACCTACCTTAAGATTTATGTAGATTTATATCAACGTGTAATAAACAATTACATACATTCATACATATTTATTACAATTAAATCTCTAATTATTCTGTTTTCTCTTTTCGTCCACATACGGATCCCATTGAGCATTGTAGAAGTTTCCGAAGAGCGGCTTACACAAATTATATTTCTTCGCGAAATTTCTTATAGAGAAATTACGTCTGTTTTCTGTAGAATTTGCGGAGATATTAGTTTCATCAAATGACTGCTTCCCTTTCTGTTCGAATACTAAGAAAACGTATCTGTGTAGTCCGGATCCCTTTGGAGGCCCAGAGCCAATATACCCAGCTAACACTTCGCCAGTGGATACATCATTTCCTTGAATATTCACAACAAGCCAGTGGTTCGCCTGAAAAAAAAATGTATATATATATATATATATATATATATATATATATATATATATATATATATATATATATATATATATATATATATATATATATATATATTGTGATGGCATGAAACTAAAGCCTTTCACGAAAGGATTATTTATAGGAATAAGTCCTAGGTGCAATATTATTAACCTATAATATCAAGATGGCAAGCAAAGAATGGCAATATATTTTTTCGCTAAAACATGAAAAATGTCTCCCTCAGCTCTACCTGCTCAAAATTAAGCTGACCCTTTTTCATAATGTAGAACTTTTAAAGAACTATCTCACGTTTGCTATTAGAACTATAAAGCGTAGATTCCTGCATGCACAGTGGGGTAAAAAAATATTGGCACACTCCATTTTTTTCTGTAATCTCATAAATATAAATGTAAATTGTTTGATACTAAATTTATTTAAAAGCTAGCATGCAACTTAATTTTTGGTGGAAATAGATTGAGCGAATTAAAAATAAGAAAATAAATAAGAATATGCATTTCCAAGGGTCAAAAAAGTATTGTCATAGTAAAAACTTTCATTTAAATAAGTTCTTAAAAAAATTATTTACACTTTAATATGTTGTTACCATACCATTTCCATCAATTACTTGTTAACAAAGTATCAACATCAGGGACGTAGCGTCAGAAAAAAATCTAGGGATGTGATAAAAATTTTATAAGGGGAAGAGGTATAGTCGGATGTATGGTAGGCCATATAAAAATGGACAAAAACACTAACCTAAAATGATTATGCCGAGGTATATATCCTAATTTTTAAAATGAAGATCAATTCTTCGGTTTTTGTTTTGTTCAGCGAAAACGTCTATCACTGTTTCTTCAAATGTTGGAGACGATCCCATATCTTCTAACAAGGCACTTTCAATATTTATTAATGCTAAAGCTGACAGTCTTTCTTGCTTTTGAGAATTACGCAGATAATTCTTTATTCTCTTTAAACATGAAAATGATCTTTCCACAGAACTGCTTGTGGCAGGAATAGTCAAAATTAAACGACACAATTTTGATGACTCCGGGAAAACAGAAGATAATTGAAGGGACATAATATATTGGTGAAGCTCAAACACAGTGCTCTTTTTCATATCGGAATCACTATAAATCACTGAAAGTTCACTTTTTAAACGATTTGCGTCAAAGAATGTTCCATATGTATCGACTAAAGAAGAAAAAAGTTCGTCAGGAAAACGTTTTACGAATGAAGTAAATTGTGTAGAATCTAGAAGATTTAAGAATTTCAGTTTAGAAATTTCACCAAACCGTTGACTAATGTTCAAAGTAATAACGTCCAAGATTTCATAAAACAATCGTGCATAGGTGCTTTTCTTATCTTCTTCAGGAATTGAATCCAAACGCATTCTTTTACTTGATGATTGATTTTCTAACACAAATCTGTCCATATGGTCCCAAATGTCACTGAACTCGTTTCTCATTTTTTGAATATGTGATTTGAAATCAGCGATCTTTTTATTGCAGTAACTAACATCTGATATTTTTGTCTGTAGAATTTTAAATAGACTGTCGGAATGTGGGAATATTGCAGAAAACACTACTAAGAAAAAATTAAAGTCAAAGTCGCGCAATAAAGTTAAAAGGCCTCTAGTACAAACAACGGTTTCTCGATCCCATTCCTCATTTTCATTTTCCACAATTACTTGAAACAGCGCTTCCAAATCTTCCTTATGTTCATTCATTGTTTGCACGATCCGACTTTGAAAATTCCATCTTGTAGGAGCGACAGAAGGAATTCTCTTTTTTACATGAGTATCCAGTGCATGTGTTTGTTTGGACGATTTGGCGAAAAAAACAGAAAAACTTGAAAGATTACTGAAGAAAATTTTAACTTGTTTAATAAAACTAACTGACTGAGATAAAACTGGGTTAAGTTTATGGGCATAACAGTGAATAAAAGTTGCAGTTTTGCAATGTTCTCGAAGTCTAACCTGCAGATCGCTATGTTCTCTTGCCATTACAGCTGCACCGTCGTAAGTTTGTGCCACTAGTTTATCTGCACAACCGAAGTCTTTTAAAATTTGTAAGGTGTGTTGCAAAAGGGAATCTGCTGTTCTATCGGAGCTGACATCTGTGAAGCGCACAAACCTTTCTTCAACATTTCCATCCTCAGTCACATATCGGAAAGTTGCTGATAATTGCGATTTCATATCGATATCAGACGCCTCGTCTAAAATTAGGACTACAAAGTAAGTTTTCGAAAGTTCCGCTTTAATTTTCCTGATCATTACTTCACCCACTGAATGTATTAAATCATTTTGAATATCAGGAGAGAGACCGCGAAAAACAGTAGAATTCTCTAAATGCGTTTTAAGTATATTATCATTTCTTGCCATTTCAGTAATAAATTCTACGAAATTTCCTTTATTTTTTGATAATGCACTTTCATCATGACCTCTGAAAGGAAGGCCCAGTTTACCGAGTAGACAAGTCACTCTTATAAGATGTCTCAAAATTTGCCTGTTTTGTTTTACCATTTCATTATGTTTTTGAATATTTAATCTGTACTGAGTACTTAAAGCGAATTCAATTCTTTGATTTTTACCAAATAATAGCAACGCCTTTTCGCACGAAATATGATTCACTGAACTATTGTGTCTCTTTTCTGATCGATATATATTGTTTAAATCGATATAGCCGGATGTATTCCACACATTTCTTTCCGTCGAGAATAATAAGCAAGGCCAACAAAAGAGTTTATTCAGTTCCTTACAGCCACAAAGCCAGTGTTCACTTTTATATACATTGTCACTAAAATGCCGAACACACGATTTCAGTTTTGTATTTATATTCAAAATGGGCCGTGGTGGTCCTTCATTAATTATTTGTAATT
This sequence comes from Rosalia funebris, assembly GCA_037954035.1. Taxonomy (NCBI): domain Eukaryota; kingdom Metazoa; phylum Arthropoda; class Insecta; order Coleoptera; family Cerambycidae; genus Rosalia; species Rosalia funebris. The sequence continues at coordinate 14,890,501 of JAZFAV010000011.1, read as the reverse complement.
TTTGTGAGTATGCTAGAGAACTGAACGATGATCGTAACATTTTTTCAATTACACAATCACACTCACAATCAGTTGTAGAATTATTAGCCATGGCAATAATTCCAAACGGAGTTAAACGTTATAAAACCGACATACAGTCGCCAAGATGCGTTCACATAATCGCATAACTGAGTCCGGAAATAACGACAACACCCACTCGAGGTTCCACTGTTGACTGGGTAAGATCACTGACCTTGACCACTGCAGCAAGTAAGGCGGGAGGCCAATAATTTCGGGCGCCTTCACGGCCGATTTGAAATAAAGAAGTTCATGGTAGCGTTTAAAGTAAATAAGTCAGTTTAAAATAATTGAAAAATTGTAATAATTGAATAAATCGATTGAACTTTTAAATAACACTAATTTGCCAATTTTTTAAAGGATGCGACGCATCACTCGCATATATGTACGCTACGTCCCTGATCAACATAGTTGTCTGCATTCATAATACATAATAAATGAATGATAAAGTGATTCAGACCGTATACGCGACCATATAACTATTTTCTTTGGGAATTCAAATGTATTCAAAACGATGAAGAACGTTTGTAGGATAGGAGGAATACAAGTCGATACATTTTGATGAGGCTTTAGACAAAAATGCACACAGAATCACAGACAAAGGATATATTATACAGGGTTAGCTAAATATGTTTATCCAATATACGATTTTTAGTAGGATAAGAAATAATTGTTTTAATTGTTCAATAAAAGACATTTTTTATAGAATATTTGTCTTATATAGGTATAGAATTTTAATATAGGTTACTAACCTCTCTAGCAACTGGGTTCTGTCGACTGGGCGCATCTGGATCCACCATCGACAATACATAATATCTCTTGGGATCAGCAGCCCATTTTACTTGCGGTTCATCCTTTACTTGAGTGGGTGTTAATTCTTTCCCAAAATCAACTTCAAAACCTCCTGGGTATATAACGGTCAGTTTTGAAGGTGGAACATCGTCAATAACGTCTGGGATAACAGCGTCTGCTTCCATTTTTTATAATAAACTTTATGTACAGAGCTGTGCTTTAAAACATTTTCTTTATAAAATTACTTGAATAAATGATGGTACTTCAATTTAAAATTTCATATTATATATTTTTGTGAGTCGGGATCAGATATGCTACAAGGTTATCGTTCTTCTTCAAGTAGAAAATAAATAAACGATATATGAGTTGCAGATTCTAACTTGATAAGTTTTAAAATTAAAGGTAAATATAGATAAAATCATTATAGATGAACATATACGCAATGGTGTACAGCTTGTTAAGAATAGGAACATGTCTCGAAACTGCCATATCGGACCGCCCACGAGGTGCGCAGTAAATAGCGTGGTCTTTACTCAGTCGCATTGAGACCTTTGCAGAGAGAATATCGAGTATTATGAATGTACACAGAGTTCTATTTGGCTGCGCGTAAAGTGCATCCTTTTCCCTTCTAATGCTGCCTCACTCTCTCTTCTACACATACATGGAGAATCTCACACTTCTCCTATTTTTGATAAGCTGTATATATCATTTTATTAATTTATTGTAATTTTAGTATAACCCTTAAAAAAGCTCACCATAACTGCCATTATTATTATTTTATTTGCTTAAAACGGTTTACAATACGGACGGCATTGTTGCAATCATCCGTCCATTTTGCAGACATTACAGCTAGCACAAAAAAAAAGATTTTCATTAGCTCTGTGTCGACTATTGAAATATATATTCTCTCTACAATATATATTTCTTATTTCTGTCAAATTTATAATTGTTCTACACTCAATCAATATTTATTTAACAGAAAATCGATATAAGCATGATTAGTTGTTAGTTCTTTACAGATATTTCACATTAATTCATTTTCAAAATGATGATTGAATACCTATCAAAAATACAAAACTAAAAACAAAGTCAAAAACATAAAGCAACAAGATACTTGACAAACAAACAAGACATTATTTTTCTTTAACATTATATGTTAATCAAGGAATATATCATTTATTATACTTATGCGTTTGAATTAATAGCCCGCATATTTAAATCGGTTAAAGAATCAATTTCTGTTTACAATAAAGTTTCATGACAATTTCTAAAATATAACATTATTTTCTTTGAAACATATAATATACCTTTTATATGATCTATTTTACTAAACAATTAACGAAGTCTAATGAAATTATAGTATTGTAATTTGTAAATTGATTTTAAAACATTTACATAAATATGTATATCTTGGATGAGTATTTAAAATATAACATAAGAATCAAGTAGCACAATATATGTATGTATGTATAATGGAGAAAGATAGTAACGAGGTATTTTCGATTCACTTCCCTGAAATATAGGCAATAGTGAAGTCATTCTACTAGTTAATTATTCTCTTGATCTTAATATAGTATCGACCTCTATTGACAAAGAGTAGAATTAACTTTAAAATTAATTACTGCGTCGAGTGCCTCTTTTTTATTCTCAATTGTATCTACGTTAATACGAGAGTGGATCAAATATAAACGAGCCTTTGTTCATCAAATATTTATTTTGAAATGTTTCACAAAAATATAAATTTCTCTATTTTTCTACATATCCCCCTTATTTGTCTATACAGTTTTCCCAACGGATTGGTAGTTTTTTCATTCCGTTTTCATAAAAAGAAGCAGGGCCGGTGTCTAACCAGGTGCGCACAAACGCTTCCACCGGTTCATCGGTCTGAAATCGCTCGCCTCCTAGTGACTCTTTGAGAGGCCTAAACATGTGGAAATCACAAGGGGACAAATCTGGGCTATATGGAGGGTGTTCCAGCTGAGTCCAGTGCATTTCACCGATTTTGGCCTGCGTTAAAGGTATGAGGCCTAGCGTTATCGTGCAAGAGTAACACGTCACGAATGGGGTGCCTCCTCCTTTTTCGGCGATAAGCAAGTTTTACCTGATTGAGGAGGTTACAGTAGTAGGCTGTGTTAATGGTTCTTCGCTCATGCAAAACATCGACCAACAGCACCCCTCTCCAGTCCCAGAAAACCGTGGCTAAAACTTTGCCTGCAGACGTGTTTTCGGCTTCACTGAGTTTGATTCATCTTTGCGTCGCCACTCCATGCTTGCTCGTTTTGATGTTGGGGTGTAATGGTGTACCCACGTCTCATCGTAGGTTACAATTTTGCGCAAAAAATCTTCACCTTCCTCTCTAAATCGAGTGAGAAGCGTCTGAGAGATGCGAACTCGAGCAGCTTTTTTTCACTCAGCAACTTTGGGACCCAACGAGCTGAAATTTTTCGGAATTCCAAGTCTTTCGTTATGATTGTGTGGACATTCCCATAGTTGATGCCGAGTTCAACAGATATCTGAACCACCGTGGCGTGGCGGTTCCCTTCAATACAGTTTCTAACGCGTGAAATGTTAACCGGCGAAATGCTGGTGCGCGGACGACGAGGATGATTTACATTTTCGACACAGTTACGCCCTCCGTTAAATTCTTTGCACCAAACTTTTACACATGACCACGAAAATATTTCATTTCCGAACTGTGTTTGCAATCTGCGCAGAATTTCAGCTGGTTTCACGTTTTCGCGTGTAAGAAACAATAATAATTCGTTGCGCAACGCTGCTATGTACCTTCTTCTCACTCATTGTGATTGCTACTAATTAAACAAACACAGCAATACGACGCGTCGTCTCCGTGCCACCTAATATCCCCACTTCAGGCTCTTAATCCCCGTATTCACCTTGAACAACTATCCGGCGCGAAATTTAAAAAGGCTCGTTTATATTTGATCCACCCTCGTATTTCAATTAACATATACTGGAGATTTTGTATCAAGTTTTAATTTCATCAATCAAATTTTGGTTACATAGCTAAACTTTAATTATTAAATTGTTGATTGTTTTCATTGTTACTATTAAGATCCGATAGCTGATTCCTGTAGGTATCTGCTTTTTTAATGAAACTTAATTCAAATGAATAATTAATGTAAAATGTAATGTACAATGTAAAATGTAATACATTGCTGCCGGGTTGCATATCAAAAATTAACCGCGATTACCTTTAATTAATTATAGGGTAATCAATTTATTTTAATGAATTCCAACTACCTATATTTTTTAAGTGAATTAAATGTTATTTGAAAGAAAATTATGCAAAGAATTAAAAAAAAATGGTTGTCAGCTCTTAGTCAGCCGCAACATCTAGGTTGCCAGATGTAAACAGGTACATATATTATTGTTAATTATTTACACTCATTGTGTTTCTCAATAAAATGTTATGCTAAATTGAATTTTAATTTTTGCTGTACACGATAATATGTGGTTGTCTAAAACAATGGCCGCAAGTGGTGGTTGCCATGATTTGAATTAATTACTCTCGCTCTAGATGACTGTGAGTAAACGAGTGTAAACAAGGATACAATGTTTCTATATAAAATTTTATCAAAACTTATCGTATCTCAGTTGCAACGATTAAAAAAAAAAACAATTTATAAATATTGGTCAATCAGAGCAATGATATATGTATTTCATAATAATGACATTAGAAAATTATTACGATTTTAGTATTTTTTTTTTTTATTAAAAAAATATAAATCATATTTTTTACAAAATAATGAATTTTTTTTTAAAACATATTTTTCTAACATGAATTTAGTAAACTTAAATTATATAGCTCTGAGTGACCAATTATTCTATAGGTTAAGATCATAGACATTTTTGGAACATGTAAATTTTGGCTTACTGATAATTAACAATAATAATTTTCGAGATTCCATTGTCGTTAAAATAAATTTAAATCACATTTTCTGTAATTACTATAAGCTTATAAATTAGGTTTGAATTATTTAAATTTCAAGTCAAATATGGAGAAAAATAGCCATAGTTACGTTAAGAGAAAAACATTGTCAAAGAATAGAGCCATGGAATTTCTAAAATCAAAAAACTTATAATAATATATCTTAGAATATAATTCAGATTACTATAATTAAAATCAGCCCTGCTTCAGGTTGTTCAGTGTCGATAATTAGCGGCGCTACGACAGTTACGTTCTACACGTGAGGGAGTGTACATCGTATTTGTAACGGGGAAAAACTTTTACGTGGGAAGTGATGACGGGTTTACTGTTAAAAGATGATCAAGGTATTTAAAGAAAAAATATCTTGGCCATATTTAACAGCAAACTATGATCTGTTTTGCATTATTTTTATAATTGGTTTTGCATTAAAAAAAGTGCCTTCTAATAAAACGTTTAAAAATAAATAGATTCTCTTAAAATAATTAAAAATAAAATACAAACTCTTAAAACTTAAAAAAGATCCCCTTGAATAAGAAAAAAAACTAAAGAAAATTTTCGAAGATGTCTCCGTCTTGCGCCAAACAATAACCCAACCTGTCGTAAAATTCTGAACGAACGTTGGTCAGCATAAGAGGGCTAATAGTTGAAATAAATTTTCAATATTAGCCCTCAGTTGATTTAAATTATTAGCTCTTCATGAGGATGCCCGTATAACTTTGATTTAATATACCCCCCATAAGAAAAAATCATTAGGCACCAAGTCTGGCGATTTTGGTGGCCATTGAATTACGCCTCTCGTAGATATAATTCTTTGGGGGAATATCGTATTCAAATAGTCAATGACTATTCTTGAGTTATGGGCCGGACACCCATCGTGCTGGAACCAAACGTTGTCAAAATTGGGGTTAATGTTTGCCAATGCAGGAACAATTTGGTTTTGAAGAAGATTCAAATAAGTCTCCCCATTTAAATTTTCATCAATAAAGAATGGTCCAATAATATCATTCCCATAAATACCAGCCCAAACATTCAATTTTTCGGGATATTGTGTCCTTGTATTTAACAGGCGATACTGATTTTCAATAGCTCAATATCGTAGAATTGATGGATTGTGCCTACTATGTAACGGAAACGTGGATTCATCGGTGAACACGATGTTATAAATAAAATTGTCATCCGCATTTGCATATTCCATTACCGTGTTACAAAATTCCATTCTACGGTACTGGTCTTCATCGAAAATTTCTTGATGGGCTTCGTATTTATAGGAATGATATTTATTTTTCTTTAAAATTTTGTGAATTTTACCCACACTAAAACCAGTCTCCTCGGAAATTTTTGGATAGAAATATTTGAATCTTCTTCTACCATTGCACACACCATTAATTCCTGCATTTCAGCATCCTCGTTAATTCTAGGTGCCTTGTGGCATTTACAACCTAAAATTCATCCCGTTGACTTAAACTTTTCCACTACTGTCGATATTGTGTTCAAGGCAGGGATTAGACGATTTACATATTTGACTGAGAAAGGTCCCTTATTGCACCTAATGAATGTCCTTGAAGAGACCATGATATCAAATAAATTTTTTCCTCAAGTGAGTACGTCATAATTACTAAGTTTTGAATTAAAAGAATCTATTTAAAATTACACGTATTACTACGAAGTTCACTCGCCTAAATGCCAAACACGTATGCGACGGTAAATGTGAAATCTAAGTCGTCGATCATCAGGGCGTTCGGCCGGACTCCCCACCTGAGCGGTGGCTAATTTTCCGAGAAGGACCGAATGGTGGAACCTATGTACAGTTTTAAAATGAAAGCACGATATAAGTGAATCCCTTTATTAGGAAGGGGTTTTCTAAATGCAACTAATTTTGATGGCATTGCCATCTTTTAATGGATTTAAAAACTAAATAAAAGAATTTGATTATAAATTCGTAGTAGTTTAAAAATCTTATTCAAATACATAAGTCGAATCTTCAAACGGATATATATGATAATCAAGGCATCGCATTTACTTGTCGAAGAAAATTTTTATATTATATGTTTGCTGGGGTTGTCCTGGGAGAAGTTTCCTCTCATTTCTATTTTGTCTCGGTCTATGTAGTCACTTCGTCTATGATAAGTGTCTCATTTGTCAGCTCACAGCTGATTTTGTTGTGTTTTGGGTTTCTATTTGTGGTTGTACGTATTTTTAAATAAAACGTAAATGATAAAATTAAAGTAGTGTATTCAACTACAATAATGAGTGCACCAGACGGAAGTTTCTGGTGTTTTCTACCGTATCCAGCTTTGTATAAAATTTTTAGACATTTAACTTACAAAGAATTAGTGTCTGCTGGTGAAGTGTGCAGACTGTGGTATGAGGCCAGCCTAGACGATTTATTATGGAAAGAATTGTTTTTTAAAAATTTCTTAGTTGACAGATCTGTTCCAGTAGTAGCTGGTTAGTACGAAAATATGTTTTTTCACTGTCATATGGTTTTCACTTTGTGCATTTTAAAGGTAAATCATGGTATGAGGAATTTAAGAGATTGTGTTATCACATTCCAGTAATTCAAACAGATACCTTGCGGGAGCATTCAGACCAGGTTTTACATGTTAGTTTTTCTCACAATGGCAAGTATTTTGCTACCTGTTCCAAAGATGGATATGTTACCGTAAGTGTGAAATGAAGGTCACATATTTTTTCTAAAATTAGCATTTATTTTTAAATTAGTGGTAGGTAGTCTGTAGGTTTTGAATAAACATGTATTTTTTTTGTAATCAGTTGCTATGCATTTATTTAGATAGAGCTTATAGAGCATGAATTTCTCTTACAGCTGTGGACCTCTAAATGTCCAGTACAGATTAAGTATACTCGAAACATGAAATATTTTAAATGGAAGTATACACAGTATTCCCAATTCAATGAAACTGATACGTTACTTCTAGTATCGGGTGTTCATTTTGGGACCACCCACAGTACTTCGGGAGAAATTGCTGTCTTTAATTTAGGTTCGTATATGTTACAATATCAAAAAACAGAAAATGTTTTAGTAAACGGTATAAATTCTTATAGTCACCATTTTTCATGATAATCTGTAATCAGTGCCTTTTATGTAATTTCAGATGGTTTTGAGCTACAATGTAGGGTAGTAAACAAACCCTACGATATTTTTGGGACATGGTATAGCGACCAGTATCTCCTATCAGGTGATTTGCATTGGCTAGCACACCTCGTTAGTAGCTCACATTTGTGGCTTAATAAAGCATCACAGGAGGCTGAATCTGAACTGGTCCCGATAACTCATTGCCTTTTCCGCTTTTACAACAGAAATGCCAGTTCGATAAGGGCTATAATGATAGCAAACTGTCTCCCAAATTCGGAATATGCACTCGGCAACGATGAGCAAGAAAATAAGGATGACAGAGGAGTTGAAGGTAATTCATTACAGCATGGCAATCCTGTGAGTCATAAGGACATTAAGTGGATTCCTTGTGATGTGAAAAGAGGTACATGCTTCCATTTGTAACTGAATTATTATTAAGTTTAATAGGCTTATACAATTTTTATAAAAAAATATAGCAAGTTCCACTATTCCAGTAACTAAATTGCATAAAAAGTTTTGGTAATTAAATAACTGAGTGAATAAATATTTATATTTATAGTAAGCATAATAATACAGAATATTTTATATATTTCGTTTTGCCTATTCTTACATTTTGCATTTATTTCAAACATGAAGATCAGCAAAAAAGTTTTACCTAAACAAAACAACTTTGGTTCAATTTGAATGGGAATAGAATCTTTATATGTGGAACAGAATTTTATATGATTGAATTTTTGTTAGCCATGTCGAATACATTATTTGAAAAAATGAGGAACAGCGATGTTCCTAACCCTATATGGTACAATGCTGACTATCGTAAAGTCGAGTCAGAGAATGCTCCTGATGATAGTAACAGTGACGAGGATATGGGACATGACAACATGAATCATGCAGATTTTGATGATGAGATTTCTGATTCATCCATGGAGGCAGATCCAGATAGGTAAGATATTTAATATGATATATGTGTATGTGTATGAAGTCTGCTAACTTTTCATATCCTTAATTCCCTAGTAATTTTCAATTAACTTTGATATTTTAGTTCTTTTATAATACATTCATTGAAAAAAATACAAACAGATTTCTTCTAAAAGGAAAATATATAAACGAGATTAATTGTTATTAATTATTAATTGATTTTAAACATATACATGAAAATCTAAAATACACAAAATGGAGAATAAGAACAAAACTTAAAATGGGCTCATATTAAAATGTACTTATATATAATCTCTCAGGCATGTTTAATAGATTAAATGCATGCATCTACGGAGAAATATGATCAAATTGTGGTACGATTGTAAAATACTTCACACAGACATTCTGAATTTTTTGTAAATAATTTTTGTCTTCCTGTGTTAGGTAGGATCTAACATAATATATTTCACAAATCAGATAAAACCGTGGTTTCACTAAGCAAAATTTTCATATTTTTGTTTAAATATTTTTTGACAGAATACAGCTGTTTTAAGGCGAAAAATGCTTCCTTATGTATGTTACTGAAATGACTATAAAATTTCAATGCAGTCAAAGGAAACACCGAGGTTTCTTACAACATTAGTTGAAGCTATCACATCATTAATATCATTTATGTCCAGTCAAAAATAGTTTTTAAATCATTATTTGTAATTTGAGAAGCTGCAAACAAATCAGAAGGTAATAAACTATGAAGGAGCTGTATGTCATCAGTGTACATATGTAGTTTGCATGTTAAGGGAATTTCTTAAATATCTGCAAAAATGGAAGTGGCCCCAGTACAGAACCTTGTGGAACTTCTCCGTGAATTGTGAACTTCCCTGTAATCTGTGACATAAATATCGAGGACTGTGTATTAATCCTGGTGAATTAATCTTTATCTGAAAAGTAGTTTTGATACCATTAAAGTATTTTTTTACAAATTCCATAATGATGTAATTTAAAATTTGGCTTTCAAATAACTAATATCTAAAGAATTAAATGCTTCAGTCATATGCAGTAAAGTTAAAGACATAACTTGTGAACTGTCGACAGCTCATAGGATGTCATCAGTTATATTAACAAATTAGAAGTACTAAAGCTTTTTGGAAATCCTCACTGATTTGAGAATATTATTCTATTTTTGGTAATATATTGAAAAATTTATTACTATATTGCAGATTTACGGATTTTAAGGGGAATGGAGGGTAAACTAATGTGGCGTAAATCTTTGTATTGTTCTGAATTTTTCTATTTACATATATGCTTAATATATCATACCTTCCACCGAGGAAGCAACTGTCCCATTTTTAAAGATTTTTAATTCAAGCTATTACAGCCATATAATACACTAAATTTAATATTTTTTCTGATTTTGCATCTAAAATCTAACCTTTAGATTTTTAATCTAAAAATAGATATCCAAAATATTTTCTATTACAATTTTAGGTCTGTAAGAGGGGATAAATACCTGATATTTACGACTGGCTATAAAACTTACACCCCACATCAAATAGGTTTTAAAAGGATACAGCCATTTAGTTTTCCAAAAACTATGGACCCTGGCCCTTCTCTAAAAGAAAGGCTGATTCTGTTCGAACAAAGAAAGGAGCAGATGAGGGCGGGTAGCCCCTCTTTTGAACCCGATTGGCTGGATTACGAGCGGGTAGCAGATAAGTTTAGTAAAGTGGACCATTTGATTGACCTCCACGGGCATATTGTTGGAATGGGGCTAAGCCCTGATCACAGGTAGATACTATATTTCCTGTATCAAGAAACAGTCGCAAAATATTTTGTGATTCAAAAAGCAAACCGATTGTTCTTAATTTATTGTAGGTATTTATATGTAAACAGTCGTTCTTGGCCTGAAAATTATGTAATTAGTAATCCACTCGATCCACCGCCAATAGCCCAAGAAATTGATATTCATGTTATAGATTTGGTTACACTGAAACAAGTGGGGACCATGTTACGGGCACATAAAGCGTTTACATCAAACAATGAATGCTTCTTTATATTTTTAGACGTTTCCAACGAATACGTAGCAAGGTATATATACTTGTTAAAAAAAAACACGTCCGAACATGTTTATAATGTACATTTTTTAGTGGGGCGGAAGACAAGCACGGATATCTGTGGGACAGACATTATGGGGCTTGTCTGGCAAAATTTCCTCATCAAGATGTTGTAAATTCGGTAGCATTCAACCCTATGGATCCGGAAATGTTGGTAACGACGTCCGACGATCATAGCATTAAAATTTGGAGATCGCGGTCGAAAATAAGACAACTGGGTTTACGGGAATCGAATATGCCGAAGGCAGTAGAGTTGAGGCAGGGTAAAACTTATCCTACCACGAGGAGATTTAGATAATATTTGTCTACGAAGGAAAAGTATTTTGTGGTTTATGAATTTTTGTATTATACAATATTATTTATTTTACATGTGTGTGGTGACTGGATGCTTGCACGTTTGTAGGTGTGCAATATTTTGTTTTGTGATGATTTTTTTAAAGGTAGAAATATATGTTTAGTTATAGAATTGAATCTTTTTGGTGAGCTCTATTGAGTGTAATTTTTAGATCACTTTTACAGGTGAATGTTTTATTTTAAAAAGCAGGACGGGGATGAATTTTATTCCAAAGTAGATCCATAATCCATATCCATCATAACAAACATAAACTTCTATTTTGAAAAAGGTTTGTTAAAATACAAAATGAAGGTCCGTTATTTATCAAGTCAGATATACTTGTATCACAGAATAAGGAACAGCCAGAAGCCAAACTCTCCTTGTTGCTAGCCGCGACGCCGAGGAACCTTGAAGCTGCGAATATTATTCCGATACCCTGAATTGTACCCTGAAACGATCAGTATCGTAGAGATTGCCGGAGCGGTAAGTACGGCTACGGGGAGTAATATAGTGCGAGTGATATCTAAAAACTTTGTTGTATTATTTCTACAGGATGTCTCCTAAAAAACGCCGCAAGCCATAACTCGGTTATTTATTATCTGATTTAAAAAAACAAAAAATCAAATGAAATGGCTCTAAATACACTCTAGAGTGAGCATACCGCAGTGTTTATTAACTTTTTTTTTTTTTGAAAATCGATGATCAACTTTTTTTTTTCAAATGGCAATATAGTTTTTTTTACGTACTATTGCGCAGATTTCTTTTCTGAATCCAACGGTGTATAACAAATGGACATTTGTGAAACATTTGTCACAGAAAAATGGTGAAAATATTCACGGATACAGCAATAGGCGCCCGGTCGTTTAATTGATGACAAACGTATTTTGACTAATCATCTGTGCCGTGGAAAACAAAAAATAAACAATAAATAGAGTAAATGTCATTTCAACTTCCGCATCGCAGTTTTTTACATTATTTTGCTTTTGTGTCATAGTATCATTACAGTGTTATTTTTTGCAAAATAGTCAACAGTGCAGTATGGACAGTAATCAAATATTGACGAATATGATTCAGGTATACTGTCAGTGTAATCAGAATCGTGGTGCGGCAGTCCGCCTTTATAGAGAGCGGTTTCCTCAAGAAGTTTCCTCATCAGAACCACATAAGTTTGGAAGATTTGAAGAAAATTTAAGAAACTATGGGGCATTTAAGAAACCGAAACGAGGAGAACGCGAATTTAATAAAATACGGAGCTCAATGTTCTTCTTAATGTTGAAGAAAACCCAAGAACCTCCATTCGGGAAATTTCAAATAATATTGGAGCTTCAAAACGAACTGTGACTTCAATATTGAAAAAGCACAAATTTAAGCCATACATACCTCAAAAAGTACAGGCATTAGAGGAAAACGATAGAGAACAGAGACAACAATTTTGCCATTTGTATTTAAATTCAATGCGACGAGACTCACTTTTCCACACTAAGATTATTTGGTCAGACGAACGTACATTTAGTGTCAATGGTATTTTTAATAGAAATATCCACCGATATTGGAGCCAAGAAAACCAAAGGATTATCGTCGAAACTAATTTTCAGCGAAGATTTAGTATTAATGTGTAGTGTGGAATTTTGGGTAATAGATTGATTGGACCATTTTTTGTCGACGGCACCCTAAATCAAGAAAAATATGATCAAATATGACATTTTGTTGAAGTTGAAATCACATTTACTCGATTTGTGGTTTATTTTTTGTTTTCCACGGCACAGATGATTAGTCAAAATACGTTTGTCATTAATTAAGCGACCGGGCCCCTATTGCGGTATCGGCGAATATTTTCACCCTTTTTCTGTGACAAATGTTTCACAAAAGTCCATTTGTTATACATCGTTGGATTCAGACAAGAAATCTGCACAATACTAAATAAAAAAAACTATATTGCCATCTGAAAAAAAAAAATTTAAAAACAGTGCGGTATGCTCACTCTAAAGTGTCTTTAGAACCATTTCATTTGATTTTTTGTTTTTTAAAATCAGATTATAAATAACGGAGTTATGGCTTGCGGCGTTTTTTAGGAGACAGCCTGTATAATAGAGCCAATATAAATGTGGTTTATTTACGATTTGGGTACCTATTTGTTATGGATATCGTCAAACATAAAGGACGACACAACAGTTCAATACATAATTTGCTACCTACGCCTATGGAAATCCAGCAAAAATTCACATTTAAGCTAATTGAAGGTCACTCGTCGTTCGACGGATTTATGAATGAAATACGGGAGAGTTAGGCTTCTGGTCGTTCCTTATTCTGCGCTTGTATCATGAAGACGATGTATGGAATATTTAAATCTTATATTGGTACTGCTGTTTTATCAGATTTTCTTTGTTTTGATTTTTTAGCAATAATAGCAATGTAATCAGCATTTTCTTTATTTTCCGTCTTTGAAGGTACAGCGATAGTGAGTATTAAAATTTTTGTTATAAATAGCCAAATTATTATTTCGATGTTATGCAAATATTGTAGCATTATGGTATTTTAGTTGAAGTAATTAAAATTATATTAATTTCAATTTTCCGTTTATCGATAGAACAGAACATGTGATTTCAATATTGTTTCTCAAATAAATTAAATTTATTTTACAGAAAGGTTGGGTTAATTTTTTTTTTCGTCCATGTACCATCGAGAATGAAAGTAATGCAACACTTTCAATGCTTCCCCTGAAATATAGACATTTATAAATTAATTTAAGATTAATTTAATAGCTAACCAGATGGTTATGTTGTTGGTCAACCATTTTGTGACTAAAAGTAGTATTATCAAAATTATATAATTATTGGCGAAGGTCACGGACTGGGCGACATCTAGCGTTGTACAATGCAATCGCTATAAAGGTGAACTCCAAATAGTTTACTCATTTAAATATAAGGGTTATGTCGTGTCTATCAATGTCGTGTCTATCTTTTAAGCTTTTTCATTTTCTTATTTATTGGAAATATTGTTTTAAGTGGTAACATTGTTTATATTGATGAAAAAATGCAAAATTTACATAAGGCAATTGTCAGCAAATAGCGGGCAAACCTCTATTTTCGACATTGTCAATTTTACGGCGCCATCTCTTGGTCATGAGTTTTGTGAATTGCCTATATTCCAGGGGAATGACCATGTGTTATTTAAATCCCTTTGTTAGAAATAAACATTCCTGTTTTTACTTTCTGCCATGCTATGGTAACAAAGAAGTAATATTAAAAATATATCGTATTTGTATGGTAATACTTTTGATTACTTAAAAACATACTTTTGTTTAATAAATTTGTCTATAGACTAAATTTCATCTTGTAGAAAGCTTAAATTAGTTTGTAATATCAATAAACATAAGTTGCAACCCTTATATAAGACCTTTTGAGGTTTAAGGAGTATTCTTATAGTACTTCATTTGAACTACCTAAATATAATACATTTTTGTCATGCAATTTACTAATAGAACAAATAATTTTTGAGAGCTGCCTTATATCTACTAGACATAGATTTTTCTAAACTATTTTCTTGAAATTGTGCCAATATGAAAATGAATAAAGCAAAAATATGGGAGATAAATATGGAAACGTTCGTTTCCACATTTTCGTTCAGATATTATATCAAATTTCAGTACAAATGAATTTCAACTTAAATACACTTTGAACAATTTTTCTCACACACCTATAGACCTAACTTTAAATAAAAATTCATTTATAAATAGTCTACCGAGATACTACACCCTTTGTATTTTTAAATTTAGTTGAAACATTTTTTTCATTTTTCTGCCATATGATAATTCTAAATGGTGGATGCATTTTCAATCTAATTACATAAAAGTGAGTAAACAAAATTCCATCAACTTGATATAATAGTTATGCAGGGGCAAAAGTAAGTATAATAGATATAATAACCTCTAAGAGGCATGTAAAAGTGTTATTTATATCAGATGCAACTGTTGTCCTTAATCGTATGCAATAAATGTTTTTAAATGCCGTTTGTCTGGTTCAGGCTATTTTTAAAAATTAGGTGCCTTAATTCATGTTATATTAAAAAGTATGTGAACTATCCGTTATCATAGTTCAGAGGTTTTCATTTTAAATTGTATACAATGTGCCCCAAATATTTTTAAATTACTGTAATCCACTTACACAAACTATTAAATGCGTTTACATTTAATTATTGTACTGCTTTTATAGTTATTTATTTATAAAATTTAATCATATATCTTGTATTTATTCAATATTCTTGGTTGAGTGGAAGAATAGTCGCTCCATGTCACATTATGCAAAGGAAAATTAAAACGATTTATTATTATTATTGTTCCTATTTAAGAAGATAAACAATTGTTGGTTTGTTCCACTATAAGTTGAAGTCCTTATAATAAAGGTTTTCTATGTATTTGTTAAATATTGATTGTGTAATATAGCTGGACAAAAATTCATTAAACACAGAATACTTTGTTTAATAAGAATATTCTCCACTAATTTAAATAATTACAAATCAAATTTATGAAGTGGTGTAGTGGACAATGCTTCGCAGGGATCCCGGGTTCCATTCTGAATGGAACAAGACAAGAATTGGTCGGAATTTTTTTTACATGACTACTTGACTTTCTAGATTTTCCGAGGGTAAGTTATTTTAAAATTACCTCGCAGAAGATCTCCAAGTTCTTTGTATTAACCTGAGGTAATGATATCAATTGCTTGGGGCTGGTATAGATTGTGGGCTCGGAGTGTTCCTTCATGGATTCGATTCCCACATAAGTCAGCTGGGTATATATGTTTGTATGAATGTCAGAGCTCAGGTGGAAGAATAGCATTAAGATAAACCTTGCTCCTGTAAAAGCAAAGGTTAATATCATTTAGAATAGAGGAACTAATGCATAATAATTTATTTCTTTCGAGCTTTCGCTCAATAACCTTTACATAAGACTGCCACCTGTCTCTAGGGGGTTCTCCTTTTGTTTTTATTATATTACTAAATTATTGTTCATTCCTTTTTGAATTTTTAAACTCTAAGTATATTTAAGTTTAAGAGAATACATATAGTACGAGTATATGGTTCTTTAACAGACAATTTTACAGATAACATATAGATGAAAAATTAAAATTTTTCAAAATGATGATTGGAAAGTTGGTGTTCCTTTTTTTTTTTTTAAACAATATTCGTCTTCTATTTGGTAATTATGATCGAATCTTTATATATATTTTTATTTTTCTGAATCAGTTTTACAATATATAGTTATAGCTCTATTCTTGAGTATGTTTAAGCTACATTTAAGGAAAAAAAAACAAATGGTGTGTACTTCCTTTCTTAGTCACGAAGATACAATATAGATGTATACAATTGATCAACTAGCTATTTCGTTGAAGCTATAACTAAATCATATACCTAACATGCTGACATAACAGGTGTTAGTCATAGTATATTTTATAGTTCTAGATGATAATGGAATTCTAATTTGTAAATACATAAAAAGTATAGAACTGTTGTTTTTTTTTTATTAGCTACAGATTAAAGAAGGGGCACTAGGTTTTGAGAAGCTTACATTTCAAATTGATATCCTTATTTTAAATGTAAATTAGGACAGTGTTCATAGGCCACAAAATTTTTCCAAGCTGAAGCAACCAATACATATCTTTTAATTTATTTTATACCAAATGAAATGGCGACCATAGACAGTATAAGGGAGCAAGAGATAACTGCCATTATTTTACTAATTAATAATTTGGCCATAACAAACAGAACAGTGTTATACAATATGGGTGTTTAACTCTACCATTTACGAGACACAAAACAATGTGAAAATCACTTGATTGTAAGGAGCTATTTTTTATCTCCATTTTGATCCCTCATCAATTTTGATGACTTTTCGTTAATCAGAAGGAAAACGGGTTATAACGAGCATCGAATAGAAGTAACAATTATTTAATGGGTATAATAAATACATATAGGATAAAAATTGCAAAATTTGTGGAATTCCTTAAAAAAGCAATATTTCAGGTTCAAAATAATTGAATCTGTAGAAAATATTTTTTATTGCCATTTATAACCTTTATTATTTAAGAAAATCCATAAATCTTGAAGTGACATTATCTTTGGTCCATAATGTATAATGTGTTTATTATATTATTAATTAGGTGATTTGCACATTTTGTTTCCCATAAATGGCAGACTTGAGCATCCATGCTGTATAACATTTTTTTTATTTGTTTTGGTCCAAACTGTTACTGTTAAAATAATGGCAGTTATACTGCATACACCTTGTATATTGGTTGCTTTGCAGTAAATATCCAATGAGAAGTGTTATATACAATATCATTAGAATACCCAGTCTTCTGAAATTCCAAAAATTGTAAGCTACAGCTTTTTAGTAGGAAAATATATAAATTTCTTTAAAATTCAACAAAGATAAGCATATCTACATACATAAAAAGATCATACTAAATCATAAAAATACTTTATAGTTTTAGACAATAATGGAATATATATATATATATATATATATATATATATATATATATATATATATATATATATATATATATATATATATAATATAATTAAAATTTCTTAAGGAACTCAATACTGTGCTTCAACATGTCACAAAAATACAAAGTTATTGTCTTTTCTATCGAATTTTGTCACAAATTAATGGAGTGCAAGTGACAATATTGAGTAACGATTAGAGTGCAAATATGCGATGAATGGTTAGGCTGTCGAGTGCAAACATCCGATGAATGGTTAAGATGCCAAGTGCAAATTATTATAATATATTTAAATATAATAGTTTACTTTAACTAGAGTTGAATTTCTAATGCCCATAATTTAAATATTAGATTAGGAATTTTGATTCACATTCCTAACCTCTACAATACTTATATTATTTTTAGGCATGATGTCTATGATCGTTAAATCACAACAAACAATGCAGTGAAGTGTCCAAATATCTAATGTAAACAACCATTATATGGTCAGGTCTTTTGGATCAATTATTATTTAACTTTAGCTATATATTTTTTAAAATATGTTAATGAATTTAATATCCTCGTTATCACTGTATTAGCCCAGAGAGCAGGTTGTAAATAAAACAAATTTTATTATCCACTCGATTTCTTATATTAATATTCACAACTACTTACATTTGATAAATACATTAGACGTATATTACAATAAAATTAACTTATATTAATCACCTTATACTGTTACAGTCAAATCTTACATATTGCATAGAGGCAGCTAAAAAAAAATTACCACCTAAACTATCACTGTTCCTCCTCTATCACATCAGATATATCACTTATACACAAAGTATAATATCACTGAGGAATATTAAGGTGTTATTTTTTTTTGGTTTAGTCAATTTCAGTACCATTTTTGTTACGAAGAAAATTGCTAGTCAAGAAAATTGATAATTGATATAAATCAATGGATTATAAATTTAATTTATTTTGCAAATTATGCCCTGAGATCATAAGAGTTCTGTATGTTAAGTAGTGCTAAATCAATTTATTTAAGCTTTATTAATTGCGGTTTCTTAATATATTCTTATAGATGAGAAAAATTCGAAAAAAAATTCAAATTCACTCCCTTACACCTAATTATAAGTGTTGAAATTTTGTCAGCTGCCTCAAGCTATACATCAATTTACGTTTAAAGAATATCAGGAATTGCATTTGAATTTGATTATGAATTAATTATCGATAGTCACGGTATGACTAGAATCTACTTTCGCGGTAGATGTTCCACCTCCATCAAGCGAATCCGAAGCACTGTGCTTCCTATATCTCTTCTTTCTTTCCACGTGACCATGACAGTGGTCACATTCATCGTCTGAGTCTTCGGAAGAGCTTTCACCAAATTTACGAGGCTTTTCAAATATACAACAACCTAAAAAGCATTGGGAAAATCAGATATGGTTTCCACTGTTGATTACAAAAAATATCATATTGAGAACAATAAAAAAAATTAAGTTACATAATTTAGATCATGGTAAATGCACTAACATTTCGATTTCTTTTTACCCATATTCTCATTATCAACGGTCTCTGTACTCCATTGCACTTTTCTATCGGTTCTAGGCTTTCTCAACTTAAGGGTCACTCTAGGAACATCCTAAAATAAAAAAACTATTAGTAGTAATAGTAATAATAATAACTTCATTGTTTATCATGCTATAAAAGTCAAATAGCAAGAGTTTGTAATAATAGTTAACAGAGAATGAAGAAAACTAAAATAAAACAATAGATAAAAATAATTTTTTTTACAGAACATCAACATAATAAATCAGAAATATGCTTTGATATACATACACATGTATAATGAGGTTACATATGTATACTTTCATAAATATAAAGTGAAGCAAAATTTCAGTAACAGAATAAAGGGGAGTAATTATACAGTCATTAAAAATAAACGTCCGAAATTTGAGAAAACCAGTGATAAAGTTTGACAACAGTTTAAAATGTTTAATCTCAATTCAGATAAGGACGATTCTTCAAATTGTAAGTAAAATAACCCTTAAGGACAATATCCTTAAGGGTTATAACATTCTTTTAATCTAAGGAACATATGCTCTACTTCTTCAGGTTCGAACAAATTACAGACTACATTGAACGGTTTGGTCGATGGTATAATAATTTTTAATGATAAAAAAACAACATTAAGTTAGTGTATTTTAATTTGAAATATCACTAGTATCATAGAATACATCAGTTTGCTATGAAATCAATAATAAAGTTAATCCTGTATTGATAAAACAATAAACAAATTCCAATTGTTTACACACGTCAATACCACTTCTTACATGCAAATATATGAAAGTGCATGAAGTACAAGTTATGTGATGTAAGTATAAAGCATGTCAGCAAAAATAATATATTTGATTAAATTTCAAGTAGTTTATTATTAATTAAATTAACGGTTGAAAATCGAATTAACCATTTTTTGTGCTGACTGAAAAAGATATATTCACATTTACTTAGAACAGTAATTCAACTCCTTTTTCTATCCAAATGGATTTCATATCCACAATATTATTCCAAATAACTCGTTTTCCTTAGACTGTAGTCAATAAGGTTAAAAATATTTTATGAAAATATTGGTTTTTAGTATCTTCTTAAAGCTTTTTAAGAGTAAATCCTTTGATGACACGCCACGTGAATTTACACTGTCTGTAATACTTAAAAATTGTATAAAGTCCATGTTATTCTTTGGACGACATTAATTTCAGTTATATCTGATAAAGATGTGAATAGGCTATAAGATATTTACACAAATTTATAAAATAAACAGAAAACGCTGGGAAAATAATAGTTCATTTCTTTTCAATACAAACATACAAATTAAGGAAGATATAAAATATTCCTTTTTAAATTTAAAACAAAACATTCAAGACATTCACAAAATCTCATCTAAAACGCAATATTTATGTATCAAAGCCAATGACTAATAATGGGGGTTACAGAAATGAAAGTTTATTTCTATATACTTTTATATGTGGGCAATTTTTATTATTATACATTTTGTTGTTAAAAAAAGAAATGTAATATGAAGGTAATTTGGCAGTACTGGCATATTATTGCCAATAATGTTGTCAATATTATTTATTGCTGAAATTATGAGTATGGTGGTATACCCCCAACATTCATTGGTGATCTAGTGTTGTCACCATTACCTTTTTCCATTTTGTACTGCCAAATCTACAGTATTAAAACTATAGTGTATTATGCAATTTTTTGGGATAAAAAAATAAAAATATTGCAAAATATTCTTTATTTACTTTAAATTATTTCATTAAATGAAAGTTAAATACATATGATTTTATGTTCCTATTATTCATAAAGAAATTCACCAGAAGTCGTCAAAATTCAACACAAACAAACATCAAAACACAACAAAATTCAAAATTTACAAAGGCAGAAAAAATTATATATTAGTTTAATAAGGGTTAGGTATTATAGGTACTATCAGGTACTATATTACTCTAAAATATATTATTGTAAATACATGACAAACAAAAATGCATTAGAAATGCAATTACTTTACGCAAATTAAGCATAATAAGACTGAATTGGAATAATTTGCTGGGATTCCTATAAATAACGAGACAAAAATATTTAACTATTATATAACATTTAAAAAAATGCAGTTTAAATGCAAATTATTTAATATTTTTATAGAATGGTTTTTAAAATACTTTTCATATTTGAAATAAAATGTTTGGCAATATAAAAAACTACATGAAACTAGAATGGAAACAAAAAATATCACTCAATAATTTTCTTTTCTTTTAAAAGGTCAATCCCTTTGTCGTCCATTCCTAAAACTTCATGCAACACATCTCTTGTGTGCTGTCCTAAAGTAGGCGGACAACTCCTGACTATATTTCCTCCTTCGCTGTACTTAACTGGGGGGCCCACAATCTTAATACTTCCAGCAACAGGGTGGTGCATACTTTCCACCAAGCTAATCGCTTTAATATGAGGATCGTCAAAGACGTCTCTCAGAGAATTTACTGGGCCACATGGGAAAGAACTACCTTCAAAAATTTTACTCCATTCTTTGTTGGTTTTAGTTTTTAATATTGCACGTAATAATGCTATGAGCTCTTCTCTGTGATTTACCCGTGATTTATTGGTACTATATTTCGCGTCTTCCGGTAGTTCTGGGTGCCCAATTCTCCTACAGAAATCTTTAAACATTAGATCAGATCCAGCTCCGATCGTAAAATAACCATCCTTTGTAGGAAATGCCTCGTATGGCACAATACTTTCATGGGCAGTTCCCCACCGTGAAGCCTCTTTACCAGCATTGAGGTAGTTCGAACCAATGTTTATTAAACTGGCAACTTGTGTTGACAGCAGGTTGCAGTCAATTTTTTGTCCTAGACCAGTTTTGGACCTCTTTATCAGAGCAGCCATTATAGCACCATGGGCATACAGACCTGAATGTAAATTTGTATATTATGGTAGGAGAATGTCGAGTCATTAGAAGATATGCATATATAATATAGATACATTAATTTTTCTGAAATTATATACAGGGTATTTTTAAAGGAAATGACAAAAATGATTCCACTGAGTGGAGTAAAAAATAAGACAATTGCAGTAAAACTGGGCGACGATGTATTTTATTAGAAAACTATCAGTTTAATCACAAAATTACAAGAGATAAAAAAGTTGTGGAATAAATAAGTCTTTCTAATGCAAATTTTTAACTAATTTTTTCATATAAAAATCTAATAAAATAGTCGACTCTCTAGTTGGATTGAATCCAATATTTCTAATGAAACATTGGATTGGATGGGGTTGACCCTCATCCCTTTGTAAAGTGAGTATAAACGAACAAATAATAACCAGAAGTCTCTTCAGTAGTAGGATACGTAGTTTTGTAAATCTTCATCTTATAGAAAAAAAAAAAATATATAATAAAACGTGAAACTTCAGCTCCTTCTTTAAGGTGGGTATATATTCTCAAAGATACAACTTTCATATACGGTATTTTTACGTCAATCGTCTATATTTTTCCCTCTCTATTCGTTTGAATAATTTTTGCTACTTCATTTAA
Organism: Rosalia funebris; assembly: GCA_037954035.1. NCBI lineage: Eukaryota > Metazoa > Arthropoda > Insecta > Coleoptera > Cerambycidae > Rosalia > Rosalia funebris. The sequence continues at coordinate 14,867,663 of JAZFAV010000011.1, read as the reverse complement.
AAACACACTGTATACATCGATAAATTGAATTACAACTTTGAGCTTGTCAATTTATTTCTCTCGAGTATATATTTTTCTATAATAAGTGTATTGTTTGATGAAAGTGTGCCACAGTTGTGTTGCTAGTTGAAAATGGTGTCTAGTCTACGAATTAGTTAATATAACTTGAAATTCCTTTAAAAATTACTTATGGCATATAATAAAACTGCTTGTTCAACTAACCTAAACAAGAATAATATAACCTTGATGAATTCGGTTTTAATAAATTTATTGTATAATGTGTTTCATTGTACGAATCATACAATTTGAATATAAGTTAAAATACTAACTGCTTTTTTGCAACCAAAGACATTGCTTACACATATGTTCAAACCAAAAACTCAACAGATAACAATTTATAATTAAATAAATACTTTCCTTGGAGTTCTAGAACTGTCATACTTTATGTTTTTGAATACTCTGAATGTATTAACTCATTCATTAATATTTCATTACCCACCTGTAGCTAAGTCTGTCATAGCTACGCCAACTTTAACAGGCTCTCCATCCTTAGGTCCAGTTATATGAAGAAGCCCACCTTCCGAAGCTGCAATAGCATCATAACCAGGTCTGTTCTTGTACAGACCTTCTGAACCATAACCGGTTATAGAACAGTATATCAGTTGGGGAGCTATTTTTTTTAAAGCTTCATAGCCCAAATGGAGCTCTTCCAGTTTTCCCGGCACGTAATTTTCCACAAGAACATCTGATTTCTTTGCCAACTCATAAATAATTCCTTGACCTTCAGATGATTTTAGGTCAATACATACGCTCTTTTTATTCCGGTTCAATGAAACAAAGTAACACGTTTCTGGAGTGTCTCTAATGAAAGGCGGACCCCACTTTCTGGCTTCATCTCCTGTTCCTGGGCGCTCTATTTTCAAGACTTCTGCACCTAAGTCACTCAGAATCATAGTACAGTAGGGGCCAGCGACTATTCTTGTTAAATCCAGAATTCTCACACCGTGTAATGGAGAATTCTCTGCCACTGCTTGTGAGCTTATTGATTTTATGCATTTTAAAATACAGGTTTTGACATCAAAGAGAAAAGCTCCTCTATTTAAACGAAACATGTTTACGATAACAACAGTCTAAAGTGGATATTATCACTTGCGTAACACAGATATTTGTAAAATGTATTTACGTACCTGTTCATCAGTCTCCACCACAGTGACGGTAGACGTAGTACCTTCCTGCTGTTCTTGAAATGTAACCGCTTCCGCCATATTTTTGTGTTTATTTTGATCGTAAGTATTCGCCATACACATCACTAACAAATAATTTATTTGTTAATTTGAATTACATTGGTAATCCTTTTAGATAAGATAAATAATAATACTATGACCTATTTCCAGATGCTAAATTGACAGCACTTTGTACACATGCGTTTAGTTTAGATTTTGACAAGTTCCATACAATTCCATGTGCGTTGCAATAGTTGTTATCTCATTTATCGACATATACGTGCAGGCTTTTGAAAAAGTATATAAAAACATTTTTTATCCTTTGCAAATAACCACAGTTATGAGGATGAATATTGTACGTTTGATAACATTAAATATAAATTACAAATTAATGTTTTAAGAATAATTTTAGAATTTACTTAAATTGAGAGTAATTATAATTTAAATTTCAAGTGTACATTGAACTTTTATAAGCATAAAACAAAAGAATCTGATTTCCTAAAAGTAAACAGACGGTAATCCAATAATGAATATACCTAGTGTTTTCTCCTTTATTAATAAATATGTATATATTTCTCAGTTTAATGACAGGATCGGCCTCAGTCTACCGAACCCAAATCGGAATAATCCTAAATCTTTATTTATTTAGATTACTCTATATTATTAAGAAACAAGACATGTTTGAAACACAACAAGATATAGACAGTACTGAATACATTTATTCGGTATTAATTATTGTATTATTTCCTAGTAAAAATATCTTATATTATCTTATTAAATACCTAGTAAAATTGTAAATTAAAATTGATGCACCTAAAAAAACTGTTGTTATGTAAGTAGTATATTTATATAAAACGGTTAATAAGGATTTTATAAAATTCCGAAAATGTTAAAATTTCATATTTTGTTTATATATATTTAAGTGTAGGAAAAATCTACTTTTGCGTAAAAGGCAGTGGCGGCGCTAACATTATTTTGTTGGGCGAAAATAGGCAGGAAATATTTAGGGTGGGCGAGGGCGTTAAATATATCATTTTATGAGCAAATGTGATATAGTGGTGTTATAAGAGGTTGGGCGAAAAGGACTTTGCCTGGACGGTTGCCCACCTGCGCCCACCCCTGTCGCCTCCAGTGGTAAAGGCAGATATTAATGATGTTGATTGGCTAATTGTAAAACCATTTACGTTAATAAAATAATACACTAAATAAATCAAGACTGAATATGGATATTTTTTATTACATTTCAAGATTAATTAGTTTTTCAATTTCTCTAACAATAAGAACCATTTAAGCGTTTTCGTTGGTACAATTCGTGTCCCTTTTCCTTATTTATATTTGTCTGTATAGCAGGTTTAACAGGTTTTTTGGGAATTTAATTATCAACATACAAGTTCCTTTTTCACGTAATATATGAAACAATCGGCACTATTTAAAATTGAATTTTTTTATCTTGAAAATACGAATTTTAATTGATTAGAAACTATAGTTCATGACAAAGTTAGTATTGTTCTGACAATAATCGTTTACAGAAAGAGAAAGGGGACAAAAATGATGTTAATTATTTCCTTGTCATTGCTGGTTCCTGTCGCAAATACTGAAAGGTAGAAAATACTTGTTTAGCTTGTAGTGACGCATTAAACTGGCGCATTGGCAGGGATGCACTTTTATCCGTGCTATCGCCACAGTAGTGACCCCGACGTGATGTGATTCATTCCAGTATATGCAACCTCCCTTACATCTCAAATTCGCGGATTCGATTCCCGTCCTATCCATCGCCCTATAGTCCCGGGGGTTGCCGAACAACGGTTCGTAAGAATGGCGAACGCGGTCACATTGCGTTAAATTGTATCGAGACAAAACCATGTCTCTAGGGAGGGAGTACTGTAGTGACGCATTAAATTGGCGCATTAGCAGGGATAATGAGTGTGCCTCGATAGCTCAGCGGTCAGAGCACTCAACCGGGAATCGAACCCGGCTCTCCCATTTTCCGCCAGTTTAATGCGTCACTACAAGCTAACATAGCAACTGCGGATTAGTTCCACTAAACATCTGGAGTATTGCATATACATATCTGTATAGCCGCTTCCATGAGCGATGTCTAGTGCGGTGAAAAAATATTCTTATGTAAAGAAAACATGTATGCAATTAGTAAACGACAACCTTCAACAGTTCAATAGGGTTAACTGAAATTGAAATCTGAATTTGAAATTAAAATTAATGAAGAAAAAATATATATACATAACATATCCCTAAATGTATTGAATTCGTTTTACGGAAACAGAGTGAATTCAAAAGTTGTGCAAAAGCAAAAGAGTTTTTTTGATATTCTGTCTTATTTATAACAGCTTGAAGTTTTATAAATTTTAAATTTTTTTAACTCTTTAATTTAAATTTTTAAATTAACCTTCAACATGTTGATTAACGAACAATGTCCGATCATTTTGAATTTCTATTTTCATTCATGAGGGAAATGAAATACAATATAATATAAATGAAATACAATGCAAGTGGTTGGATCCGGGACAAAAATACATGATACGGTCCTGCGCATGTGCCAAAATATAATTGAATGCCTATGCTGTGATATGACTTCGGAATTTTTAATGTATTTGTGATGTATACTGAGATATTTTACGTAAGAATTAATAATCGTCAATATCGATCGACCTTTGATCACTGTCGCTACAATAGCTGCTTACTTTTTCCTCAGTTCCCCCTGTACGGTAAAATAGATAAGCTACACGTTACTATATAAATATTTTTAATCATCGTCTGGTGGTAAAATAATAACGAACGTATTAATAAACAAATATAAAAAATGATTATATGATTAACATCAGTCTCTGCAATTATATAGGAAGTAAGCAGCAAATTTATACATAACAGTTTGCAAAGAAAACAGTTTTTACAGTATTAATAAAATGTTAACGTTAATTCTCGTAATTAAGCTTACATAGCCGCTTAATAAAAATACAAGTGTTCTCTGTCTGTACAATGGAAATATTTACATAGTTTAATTAAGTAACCATAAATGATACCGTGTTTGGCGGTTGACAACAATTTGAAATCAGCAAGACAACATTGATCTTTCATATTGAAGATTCCGTGTTACATTTTAAAAAAAAATATGCAGTCAATGGTTTAAATCTTTAGGAATTATATTGACAGTGAAATATAGTCATCATCATACGTGTGTAGGAAACAGTAAGTACATTTTATATGTAGCTTTATTTAAGTTTTGCTAATTGTTGTGTGATGTTAATTGAAAAATAATTATATGGTTGTTTTCTTATTCTTTTTGCAAACGTAGGATGCGTGAAATGGGGACAAGTTTCACGCCTTAAAATATCTAAAATATGAGACACTATGTCAATCGAAATAAATTAAAATTACCCTTGAAATTTGTTTCTATTAAATACATATGTATATATATGTACATGCATCATATAAATAGTGCATATTAGATTATATTATAAATTAATTTCTTTTAACACACGGGGGGAGTAGTTACGTAAAATAACTGACTTAAGTAAATTTGAAACGTACAATAAAATGCATTTAAAATTCAGTTTATATCAGCCACGAAAATAATACCATAAACTTTACCACACGATTAAGGTGATTATTATTTCTTAATACACTATGAATATGCTCAGCTATTGCTGAATTTCTAAGAGAAAAAACATACCTGCCATATATGAATATGAATAATCCATTAAGGGAATTCCTAATATACGAGTATTTGATTTAACCTTTGTGGTATAGATTAGGGAATATAATTGAATAACGTTACTAATATATCCAATTTTTGTTTTAAATTTCAAGGAAAACGTTACATTGTTTATATCATAGCGATGTTTTTATGTTGGTGAGCACTTTTAATTTGTTTATGTATGTTTTTTGCACACGATAATTTACAATAAAATTTCGGGTCAGTATACTCTCACTTGTGCCGGATGTGGTGTGTATATTATCTAATTAGCGTATAGGAAATAAACGTGAAAGTTGCAATACCTACTTATATTCCGATCTGTATACAGTGCATTCAAAATTTAATGTACAAATTCAATAAAACTGTTACGAAAGGCAACGTTAATTTGCAACCAATAAAATTCAATGGGTATTAAAAGGGTACGAAGGGTTAAATTCTCCGCGAATTATTAAAAAATAAGTTCGTATCTCTTTTATTCGGTGATTACATTATGGTACATGGGTCTCGTCAGCCACTGAGTAATTCGGTAATTCATTCAATATATTTTTATAATCTGTTTTTTTGTATAGTACAAAAAATATCCTAAAGATTAAAATCACACTAAATTAAATAATTTGGTGTATTCTACGTGAACGTTTCTAGCTATGTTAATAGCTGGTTGTCAGTTAATAGATACTGAAATTCTCTATTGCTTGTTATGAGTTTAATTACATTTTTGTAAAAAAAATTATCATTTATCCTGAAGCAGAGAGTAATTTTCATCAAGCTGAAAGTATATTTAAAGAAGGATTTCCTGATAATTTTTAATTTGCGGGGAAATATCTCCCATTTTCAGATAATAGGTACCTTAGGGAAGTATTTTTAAAGAGTTATCAGAAACATAAATAGGTGGAAATTGTTGTAGCCATGATAAATTATTAACAGTAATTAACAACAACAGTAAAGTTGAAAATGACGTAATTTCATGCCTCATTTGAAAGGCACCAACGTCGGTTTTGGTACCAACTAAAAATACCTAAAATCATTTCCAATAGATATATATGTAAAGGAAAGTCTTTGTAAATTATTTAAAAACATCAACATTTTTTTATTCGATAATTTGGTCAGTTCAGCAGATGTGGTTTAACACATGACCCTCTCGTTTACCAGATTTGGTGCTGTTGAACTTTTTTCTGTGGGGGATTTAAAATCACGAGCACAACAGTGTACACTACACAAGTATAGTAATGTACTATACTTGTGTAAGTATATTGTAACTATTGGTATAACTATATTGCTGTAACTGTAATGCGCTAGAGTGTTTCTTTCATTCGCACAAGAGTATTACAAAAAAAAAATAAAACGGTTTTCACCCTCTAGTGGCAAAACCGTGCGACATTAAAAAAAAAAAAACAAAACAACAAAATGTGTCGGAAATTTTTATATCTACAACTTTGATCTCTCGATATTTTTCTCTACAATGCATAGTTTTGGCTTAAAATCGAAAAACAGTTCAAAAATACTTCAGCACGCTCTAGCGGCGCAACTAAGCACAATTTCTAAAAAATGAAAAGAACAAAAATTGTGGAGAATCGTAAAATCTACAACATCAAATCAGGTCATGTTTTCCCCCAAATGCATAGTTTTTCAGAAAAACGCAAAAAACCGAAAAAACGGCCAAAAACGCATATACTACATGCTTTCATTTTAAAACTGTACATAGGTTCCACCGTTCGGTTCTTCTCGGAAAATTAGCCACCGCTGAGGAGGGGAGTCCGGCCGTACGCCGGCCCTGATGATCGCCGACTTAGATTTCACATTTACCGTCGCATACGTGTTTGGCATTTAGACGAGTGAACTTCGTAGTAATACGTGTAATTTTAAATAGATTCTTTTAATTCAAAACTTAGTAATTATGACGTACTTACTTGAGGAAAAAATTGATTTGATATCATGGTCTCTTAAAGGACATTCATTACGTGCAATAAGGGACCTTTTCTCAGTCAAATATGTAAATCGTCCGATCCCTGCCTTGAACACAATATCGACAGTAGTGGAAAAGTTTAAGTCAACGGGATGCATTTTTAGGTTGTAAATGCCACAAGACACCTAGAATTAACGAGGATGCTGAAATGCAGGAATTAATGGTGTGTGCAATGGTAGAAGAAGATTCAAATATTTCTATCCCAAAAATTTCCGAGGAGACTGGTTTTAGTGTGGGTAAAATTCACAAAATTTTAAAGAAAAATAAATATCATTCCTATAAATACGAAGCCCATCAAGACATTTTCGATGAAGACCAGTATCGTAGAATGGAATTTTGTAACACGGTAATGGAACGTGCAAATGCGGATGACAATTTTATTTATAACATCGTGTTCACCGATGAATCCACGTTTCCGTTACATGGTAGGCACAATCCATCAATTCTAAGGTATTGGGTTATTGAAAATCAGTATCGCCTGTTAAATACAAGGACACAATATCCCGAAAAATTGAATGTTTGGGCTGGTGTTTATGGGAATGATATTATTGGACCATTCTTTATTGATGGAAATTTAAATGGGGAGACTTATTTGAATCTTCTTCAAAACCAAATTGTTCCTGCATTGGCAAACATTAACCCCAATTTTGACAACGTTTGGTTCCAGCACGATGGGTGTTCGGCCCATAACTCAAGAATTCGAGAGGTGTAATTCAATGGCCACCAAGATCGCCAGACTTGGCCCCTAATGATTTTTTCTTATGGGGGTATATTAAATCAAAGTTATACGGGCATCTTCATGAAAGAGCTAATAATTTAAATCAACTGAGGGCTAATATTGAAAATTTATTTCAAACTATTAGCCCTCTTATGCTGACCAACGTTCGTTCAGAATTTTACGACAGGTTGGGTTATTGTTTGGCGCAAGACGGAGGCATCTTCGAAAATTTTCTTTAGTTTTTTTTCTTATTCAAGGGGATATTTTTTAAGTTTTAAGAGTTTGTATTTTATTTTTAATTATTTTAAGAGAATCTATTTATTTTTAAACGTTTTATTAGATTTTTTTAATGCAAAACCAATTATAAAAATAATGCAAAAAATATCATAGTTTGCTGTTAAATATGGCCAAGATATTTTCTCTTTAAATACCTTGATCATCTTTTAACAGTAAACCCACCAACATCACTTCCCACGTAAAAGTTTTTCCCCGTTACAAATACGATGTACACTCCCTCATGTGTAGAACGTGACTGTCGTAGCGCCGCTAATTATCGACACTGGACAACCTGAAGCAGGGCATACCGTACCGCGTCCCCTCACTACACATTATACGAAATCGACCGATTGACTTGCTGTCTAGTAAAAAAATTAAAGAACGGTATATATATATATATATATATATATATATATATATATATATATATATATATATATATATATATATATATATATATATATATATATATATATATATATATATATATATATATATATAAAACAACCCTTTTTTTAACATGCGCTAGGTGAAAAATATGTTGACACAACCCCAACACAACTTTCTGTACAGGTCGCTTAGCTGTCGGAAAAATTTCCCTCAATTTTCCTAATTTGAAGGGACTAGTAATAAAAAACCAGACTTACATGTGTATGCGTAAAAATTGAAATAGCAAAAGTCTATTGCCAAGAAGTACAGGAAGGACATTGGTTAAGATGAAATGGTATTTCTGTTAGAAACCACTTGAGAGTGCCTCCTTTTAATAGACCATTCATCAGTTCATTAAACTAGTTATCAATTTTGTATCTATTACGAAGAACCTTTTAATTACAATATTATTATAAATGAAACACCAACAACTGGCTTGACATAAAATTGTATACTTTCTAAATTTGCAACCTATTCACAGAAAAAAAAAACAAATCGTTGTTGCCAGAATTACCTTTTAATACAGAAATACCTTTCAATTATGTGATCCCCATTCTCATTATATTTTCTTTAATTGATATTAATCATCTACAAAAGTGCCATCTATGATATGATGCACTTTAGTTTTATGTCAAATGATAAATGCATAAATATCTGGTTTTTGTCACACATACATGAGTTTTTGACTCTGGCAAAGTTAGTAGAGGAGTAACTATTTACCCCCACATTGTATATTTTTAATCACGTACATATTTATTCACGTATTACTGGATAAATTCATTTGAAAATAATATTAATAGTTGCCATAGTAATAGACTGAACATTCCCTTAAATATAAATATTGTGATATAAGACAATTATCTGTAAAAAAATATACTTATGCAGATAAAATATGTTATAAATATTGTTTGAGAATTATGCTAATAATAGAAACGATGTTATTCGCGGTCAACATAATATGAAAATTGAGGAATTCGTATTCGAAATATTCTCATATTATATTTAGAATAAACATGCAGTTGGTTAGCTAGGTAAAAATAAAAAAAAATCAAAAACCCGTTCAGTTTTTTTTTGACCGCCTATATTCAAGAAATACAAACATTACCACTGAATATAATAGTAATAAGTGATATAAATGTTTGTGCTTATGTTATTTGTGGGCCAATTATGACATAATATATACTAACAAACCAAAATAGTTATCAGTTACACAGAAGTTGTCTGATTTAAAATAGGACTATTATAAACACAATATTTTTTTCAATAAATGCACTAAGTGTTCGTGGAATATCTCCGGCCGTATTAAAGGTTATGTTTATTTTTCTATATCCGGTACATATAGAAATAATCGTGTGCCAGATAATTTTTTATATTAAAAAACTTTGCTGACAGTTTTAGGAAAAAGAAACTAAAAAAGCCGTATTATATAAGTTTTCAAGTAACATTTTTCATATATCTAAAACAATATGATCAAATACATATTTTGTTGTGATTCTAATAAATCTGACATAATTAATTCTAATAAATCCATCGTGTCGACAATCTAATCTAAATTGGCATTGCGTTTTTTATCTAGTTATTATAAGCTGTTCCTAATTTTAATACTTTACAATATATCAATCTCTACGATTCTCTTCTAATAAACTTTATAAAAAAACACAATTACAAAGTATATTATTAAAACAAAGTTTGCTATTAGTGCGTCTGCCAATGGGAAGTAATTTCAATATTATAGTTCAATTAATTATTTAATATAATCAGTAAACTCTCGTTTTATAAACTATGTAGGAGTATTAAATAAGAAAATATTTCGTTCAACAGATCGCACGACTCATTACATATACTACATACTGGTTGAGAAGACCAATGACCTAATTACATCTTAATACCTTCCTGCAACACTAATCTATTATTTTATTTTATAGAACCCACAGCCATGACCGAAAATCAAATAAAACCCTTAATGGACATCTACCGTTTTGATTTTGTTGACTACGCTGTATTTTCGTCGATGTTAATTCTATCAGCTCTAACGGGTTTGTACTACGGATGCCGAAATAAGTATTGCAAAAATAAAGAAGCTCAAACACTCAGGGAATATCTGACAGGGAACAAAAACTTGAAACCGTTTCCAGTGGCGCTGTCGCTCATTGCAAGGTAAATATTAACCATGTCTAGTTAATAACAGTCAGTAAAAATTATAAAAAAAATTAACTGTTCAGAATGATAATTCTGGAAAGGGACTGGAACCCAACAAAAGCAGGAGGCCAGTTCTTCACGAATATGGAAAGATTAAAAACTTTCTCGACGTGTGTTCCGTTAACTAAGTTGGCATCATGGAAGATGATTAAAACTGATAAAATTTTAATCATGTCTCGACGATGCCAATTTGGTTGGCAAAACGTGCGCTGAGTAACGTGGAATTTTTCGGTGTTAGAGGAAAACTGGTTTCCTGGTTTTGAAATGGTTCGTTCATTATGTACTGCGAAGTTGCCTAAAAACTAATTTATTTGACATACAGGAAAGGCAGATCAACAGGAATATTCTCGATATTCTCGAGTTCGTATAAGCATAATAATAATCACTATCAGTTCTAGTGACTCCATTTGATGATGAAACATTTAACAAATTGGTTACCTATCTTACTTTATGCTGGAAATACCCGAAATATATACAATGTTTCAGGTATTTTTGAAATTAAGGAATGCGAAAAGTAATGTATAAATGCCATAAAATTGGTACTAATGTTTTTTAATCACTTGGAGATGTCAAAAGACGTATTAGAAATGCCACTTTGAGGGTCACCCTTTAATTTTGTTGAGCCATATTTTTAAAATTTATGATGTCATGGATATTTTTTAATGACAGCCCCTCTTTAATAGCGCCATTTAAAAGAACTCTTTTTTACGTACAGTAAAGTAAAATAAGGGACTGGTCACTTACGAATTTTTCTAAGCAAAAGGATTTTTGAAATCAACAGGAAATAAAAATCAAGCCAAGAAAAGTCATTGAAATAAAACAAAATCATTCGTTCATATTTAATATTGGGCAGTATTAGCATTCGAACTATGTCCTGACAATTTCGAAAAGGAAAGTACGGTTAATAACACCAGAAATGATTGAAAGTGTACAAAGGGAATTTGTTCACCGTTTTGGATATTGTCAAGTTGTCAATGGAGCACATTTTGAACATTTAGTGTAAATTAAGCTTCCTGTTTTAATAATTAGTGCATTTTAATTTGCTTTGTCGAATTATTACTCAAACAAATCTTATGTAACCAATTCCTTGTTTTACTTTACTGAACGTAAGAAAAGATTCTTTCAAATGGCGCAATCAAAAATGGGACTTTCCATTAAGAACAATTATGTAGGATGTTATAATTTTTAAAAATATGGCTCGAAAAAATTAAAAAGTAGTTTTCAAAGTGGCATCTCAATTACACTTTTTAAAATGTCGGATTTACATTAGTTTTTGGACCTACTGTATATTGTTTTGTGGTCTAATGGACAAGCAATAATATACACGTAGACGGAGGTAAATAATTTGTAGGTCATTTTTATCTTTTTAGTATATAAGGTGCATTGAAAATACACAATTTTGAAGATTTATTTTTAACGCAAGATATATCTTGGTGAAGGAAGTTTAGTATAATAATTTTAATTGATTATATATGACAGAAATAATATTTTTTCGATGTATAAAGTTGCTGACTGTCTTATGAACTAATTGTCTCATAAGACTTCATTTACCTTACTTAATTATATAATTACAAATATGAGAATACCATGGGCATTCAGGCCAGTTGCCCGACGCGAAGTTGTAAAAGTGCAATATTTTGCTCATAGCCAATACAACGAGGACAGTTTGGCGCCTTGTGGCACCCCTGGGTATGGCCGTATTTGTTCTCGTCTCTATCTGTAACCTTCCCCTTTGCAGCTTGAAGCTTTAGGAAAAGGATGTCAATTGCTGTGTGTGCAAACTTTCTTTAAAATTAAAGCATATCATCAACATTACCATTTCTTCAGTAACTTGAGAATAGAGTAGAGAAGTTGCTTGTACCAAATTTGATAAACTATATATATATATATATATATATATATATATATATATATATATATATATATATATATATATATATAATAAAATATGTATACAAAATTTAAATAAAACTAGTTAACTCTAGGGGAGGTTCTGATCTAGCGACCCAAAAATTACACGATTTTCTCGAATTTTTTTTCCATGGAAGGAAGTAAATAAAGAACAAATTTTTTTTGATTTTATTTAATAGGTCTTAAAGTATGTATAAACACTTTTTTTTGGTAAAAAATAGTATAATAGTAATTGTTTATTTATGCTGAAACATGGCCGCCTCAAAAAAAGTATCCAAGTGGGCGGCACTGTAGCACTTGTAAATATTATCTGAAATCAGAAATCCAAGAATTGTTATGAAATATATTACATTTATTGGAGGTTGTACCTATAAAACCAACAAAGAGTCAAAAATTGGAAAAATGGCGAACATGCAAATTTTAGTTTCGTGTTTTCGCGCTTTTTTCCGCTTCTCAAAGTGCTGTCATCATCATCATGAGGTCATCTGTCCTAAGACTGGTTGGACGCTAACCTCCAGCTTCTCCTATCTTGTGCTAACCTACGCATTTCGCTAATTGTGCTACAACCTACATCCCTTATTATTTGTGAGCAGTAGTCTAATCTAGGCATACCTTTGCCTTTCTTGACTCCTATTTCTGCCTCCAAAATATCGCAGACTATTCCCCCATGTCTCAGCAAGTGGCCTACCATTCTATCTCTTCTCTTCTTTATGTTTTTCCACATACTTCTTTTCTCGCCGACTTTCTCTAATACTTCTTCGTTTCTAACCCTATCAGTCCACGGTATTTTCATCATTCTTCGGTAACACCACATCTCAAAAGCTTCTAATTTCTTCCTACTTGCTTCCCCTACCGTCCAGGTTTCGCAACCGTATAGCGCCGTGCTCCATACATTTGTTTTCAAAAACCTCTTCCTTGTTTCTAAGCTTATTACCCCCGAGCATAAAAGTGCTTTATTTTTCTTAAAACAAAGTGCTGTAACAAATAATAATAAATATCATAATTTTTTAGACTTGTTCTCCAATAAATTTAATCTACTTTGAAATAAAAATTTGAGATATCGTGCCGTCCAGTTTGAAAAACATGGTTTCGAGAAAAACGCGTTTAAAGTTTCTGTGCACGAATTCACGCTACCGCGTGAATTCCATTTTTACGTAAAAAGGTGGTTCCACGTTTTCGCTATAATTTTAAAAAAATAATAATTTCATACAATTTCATACAATTTGAGGATGAGGCAGCGTACTCCGTTCATTGTCGGATCTGCGCTGTTCGAAGTCAAGCAACGGATTGCACGGTGCGACTTGGATGGGTGACGCATGGTCTTATTCTCATGGTGCCGCGGTGGTACTGACTTGGTATTTGGTAACAGGGTGGCAACTGGGCCAAATACTGGGCACATTATCTGCGTGAGTTCGATTCTCACCAGAGGGAACTTGGCACTTCCCTCAGGACTGGGTGTATGTCCGCGTTTATATGTGTAACCTTCCCCTACACAAGACCTGCCTGTAGGCTTTCTGGGGAAGGATGTTCTAATTTCTGTGTGTCCAAACTTTATATAAACCGTTTTGGGAATATATTCTACGGATGAATTAGCTATCAAAAAATGCAAAAAAGTAGATATTTTGGTCGGCTCTGATGAGAACCTCCCCTTAATTATAAATTTAAGACAAATCTTCATTATGCTTCTTACCATAACCAGAAGATACTCTAACGTATTATAAAATTTTGAAGTTACCTTACTATAAACCTATAGCGTATATCTTCCCTCTTCATAAAATATTTAATAACACAATTAATTCCACTTTTCTCATTGGACATACCTTGCTCTCAGTGTGAAGCAGTATGTTACCCTTGTTTTAATTTGTTTTACTTAGAGCTACGCAACACCAATTATGCTAGGAATTCTCTGCATTTATTTAAAATACAAAAAAATATAATGAACACTTTAATAATATTGGTATATTTACTTTGATCTTTAACCAGGTAATTTGTAAGGTAATTTTCGTACTTGTTACTAATTAACTTTCCTTTCTATTTTTCTTTTTTTAATTTTGTATTTTCAATAAATTTAGCTTTTAACATAGGCACAAGAAGCTCCATTTATACATTGTATATTTTTTAATGTTACTATATGTAATAATTATTTGAAATCAACTTAATAGTCTTATATTGTTAATGTTTTACCGGTGCATATCTTAGTTTATTAAATTAATTTAAATTTTTAAATGTATGGCTTTTAGGTTTTTTTTTCTATAGCCATGTTCATGTTGTTCATTCATTCGATATTCACTCATGCTGTTATTATCATTATGTGTAACCCTGATATTGGAATGTTTCTTTAAGTCCTATTGGGATACCTTGTTTGTTAAAACATTAATTAATTCAAAACATTAAGCTTAAGAATTCTAAATTATTACACTTTACATGTGCCATTTTAATAATTTTCAGTTATGTCTCGGGTGTAACAATTTTGGGGACTCCATCCGAAATATATAATTTTGGGACACAGTATTGGTATATAATAATCGCCATTTGGTTGAGCGGTTTAGTTGTTGCCAACGTTTACCTTCCCGTATTTTTAAAGTTACAAGTTAATTCTTCATACGAGGTAACGTTTTTTAATAATAGCTTTTAATCAAACTCTTACTACAATTCTTATTTTTTTTGCAGTACCTGGAACTTAGATTTAATAGAGTTGTTCGCACTATAGTATCAGTATTTTTCGTCTTAGATGAAGTAGGTATATTCTACATCACAGTATATGTAAATATAGTATAGAATTTGTTTATTTTTAGGTGATGTTCTTGCCAATTGTGATATATGTACCTTCGTTAGCATTTAATCAAGGTAAGATAATTAAAACAGTCTCGATTTTTTAACTCTATGGTATTCATACTTAAAATCGTTTCTATAATTATTAACTACCATCAACTAGTAACAAATAATTTTAAGCCTACAGTAAACAGCAACTGGCAACATAAAATACAGTTAAAATTGGTATTTTTGCTTTTAAAATATTTTTAGTAGTCTTTTAAATCAAACAAAAGTTGCTATTTATATTTTATACCTCTGTTATAAACCTCTTTAATCGCTAATCTAAATTAAATATCAGTCTGTGTTCAAAGGGATGATAAAACACACTTTATACAAAGGTTTTATTTTATGATTGAGCTATATATTATTTTTATATGTATCATAAATACATGCAAGCATGAAAAACAAATTTTGGATAAGTTATAAGACACTACATAATTATATAAGAAACATATATTAGATACTCGTAGATAAACAAAATATGAAACAAAATGAAACAGGAAAGAAGGAGACTTTGACTTTCTTAAATTATTTATCCGATGTTTGAAAGATAGTTCAGGAATGTATATTTCTTTAAATTGTATTACTATATATTATATCGTAGTTTTTAAATTATTTTTTTGGTTTTTATCTTTTTAAATCAACTGATTTAGAATCTTCTGATTATCTTTTTTCGAAAAATCGCTTTGAGGCGTGAAGGGATTCTATACAAATGCCACCTTTTCTCAATTTTTACATTCATTTCTGACCTGTCATGACCAAAAAAAATGCTCATTTCTTTTGTGTTAAGTACCAGTTCATTATATTACTCTCGTAACAATATTACGCCACGTAGTTTTTCTTTTTAGGATATTGGTATTTCCATTATCTATTATGGATATTTAATATCAATGCCTACTAATAAAGCTGCCACGTCATTTTACTTAAAAAAAATCAGATTTTTGTTTAAGACTTTAGGGAACATGAGGTCCCCAATATAACGTTCTATCTAAAATTACACCTAAGAATTTATAGGAGTTAATAAATTTTATAATTACATCTCAAATTTTTATTTCTGGTTCAGTCTGAGGTTTCCGTGGTCTACAAAAGTTAAATGTTTTGGTATAAATAACTGAAAACGTATATCCTTTTCTATACGCTGCTCCTATTATTTACCTCTCTACTGAAGACTTAAAACTTTCTCTATCTGCTTCTCCTATTACTTGATGAACTGCGTTTTGAATCGTGTTTTGTATATCTTCTACTGCACCGTTAGTTTGACTCTAAAACATTGGTTGCTCAGGAAACTTTCAATGAATAAAGACAAATTTTCCTTTAATCTCCAGTTATGTTCCAGTATTCCACATCTTGAAGTCATCAAAAAAGATAGCCACCAGGTGGTTTCTATTTGCAAAGCTATACGGTACATTGTCCTCAATATAGACATGGCATAGAGCAGCAGCTATGTCATTACTGAGTCAAGGCAGACGAAGAATGACTTCTGCAAGGCTTGACGTCAGACACTTACAGACGGCAATTACTTAATATTGTACCGGCTCGGCTGTAAGACTGCGATAGGGAAGGTAACGAGAAATCATCCTTCTATTAACTTCTCCAAGAAAATCATGGATAATTGTCCATATGATCGCTAACGATCGATAACGGTCAAAGCACTCCAAGAAGATAGACTAAATTATCTACGGTAGATCTAGATTTTCAAAAACTTGGTTGATTTGAAGATTACGGATTTCATAGGTCGATTTTTGAGTTGATCATTTTCAAAGTTTCATAAACAGCATATAAACAGAGTCTGTTGAGACATCTGAGTGATTTCTGAAAAGGAATTATTTTAAATTCACAATTTTACTGAATTTGTGTAATTTCTTTCAAATATTTAGTACGTATTTGTATTTGTCATTTTCACTATTAAGTCAGTAATGTTATGGTTTAAAATCATTACAATTGTATAGTTTACTTCATCGCTATTTGCCAAATAAAAAATCTCAAAACATAACCTTGGCTCGATTTTATGGCTAGGCTCAGGTAGACTTCTGTTTATCGGCAAGATAAGAGAGTTTTTTATTTGGCAAATAGCGATGAAATGAATAGTATATGTATATACGGTTGCTATAAAAAGTATTTGCACAAGACGTATCATGAATTTTGTATCTCGAATGAAGATTTTTTAGGTGTATATTTCATTATAAAAATGAGTTTTTATGAGACAGCAAAAATTCGTCATTCATTAATAAGAACGACTCAGCATCTTGAACGGAAATTTTTTAGGTGTATATTTCATTATATAATATAGAAGATGGAAAGAATATTTTGAAGAGGTACTAGAAGGAGAACAGCAGCAACAGGAAGAGAAGAATGAAATAACATACTATAGTGCAGAACCGGAAGTAGAATCACCATCGTATGAAGAGGTAACGAAAGTAATAACAGATCTGAAAAACAGGAAAGCACCAGGTGCTGATGGAATAGTAGCGGACTTAATAAAGAACGGAGGAGAGAGACGGTGGAGACAAATGCACAAACTAATACTACATATCTGGGAACAAGAAGAGATGCCAAAGGACTGGAAACTAGGAATTATCCTCCCGATACACAAAAAAGGTGATAAGACCAAGTGTAGTAATTATAGAGTAATAACACTACTTAGTGTCCCTTATAAAATATTATCAGGCGTGATCCATAATCGAATGACACCCTACTCAGAAGAAATACTAGGCGAATACCAATGTGGATTCAGGAAAAATAGATCAACCACAGACCACCTGTGTACGTTAAGACAAATACAGGAGAAATGATATGAGCATAACATAGATATGCATTATCTGTTTATAGACTTCAAACAGGCATTCCACAAAGTACATTTATAGGAAGAAAATGCTACAAAGTTTAACCCTCCTAGGAATACCCCGAAAATTAGTAAAAATGGTAGAAGTCACCATAGCAGATTCGACAGCAACTGTAAGAGTACAACAGCAGTTCAGCGAAGAATTTAAGGTGAAAGCCGGGGTAAGACAAGGAGACGCTCTCTCGGCAGTGCCTTCAACTTAGTACTAGAAGCAGCTATCAGAAAAGTGAATAGAGCTGGAAGCATCATAAATAAATCCACACAAATACTTGGGTATGCGGACGTTATTACGATAATTGCAAGTGACCTTGCCTCCTTGAATCAAACTGCCATAGATCTTGAGCCACAGGTAAATAAAGGAGGCCTACAAGTGAACAAAGACAAAACGAAATATATGTATTGCTGCATGAATCCCCCAATACAACTACCAAATATTAATAGAAACAGTGGACAGATTAAAAGCGTCAATAATGGTAACGTCCAAGATGAAATAAGCGCAAGAATCCAAAAAGGAAATAAATGCTACTATGCTTACTTAAAATTAATAAGGAGCAGGATACTAAATAGAAGATCTAAGATCACAATCTATAAGACACTTATAAGACCCGTAGTAACCTATGGATGTGAAACATGGACGCTAACAAACAATGATGAAAATCAATTAAGAATATTTGAGAGAAAGATCATTAGAAAGGCCCAGTGCAAGAAAACGGTATGTGGAGAATAAGAATGAATCACGAAATTGATGCACTTATAAATGTAGAGGATATAGTAAGATGCATAAAAAGTCAAAGGATAAGGTGGTTAAGACATGTATATAGGATGGAGGGCGAGATAATTGTGAAGAGAATCCTTGAATGGAAACCTCAAAACACAAGATCAAAAGGGCGACTCAAGAAAAGGTGGATAGACGATGTGGAGGAAGACCTAAAAACTCTAAGATTAGGAAACTGGAGGAGAATAGCGGTAGATAGAACCAGATGGAGGAACATAGTAGAGCAAGCCAAAACCCACCAAGGGTTATGAGCTAAAAGAAGAAGAAGAAGAAGATATTTCATTATAAAAATGAGTTTTGATAAATCGCTAAAATAATAAACATACCTTTATCTGCTGTCCGATCCGATATATGTATAATCAATAAACAACACAGGCCAAATATGTAGTGAAGAAAAGTTCATCATCCGAGAAGTTAAAAAGGATAAATAAAGCTCTTGATTGTAAAGCTTGTTAACTATTTTAGAAAAACAATGTACCTATTTTAAATATTGTCTAACAGTATTGTTGTTTTCGTATGTTATTTAATTTTACTAATTAATTAATTATTATCTAATGTGTACAAATACGTTTTTTGTGGTGCCTATAGGTTTTACTTATATCGTAATTATATAGTGAATACAAATATCACTTTACTACATAGTTATGTAGTGACTAAAAAAAATCTATTTATGAAAACGCCCACATAAGTTTTCAGCTGAAAATCATCCATTTATTATGTATTACTGATTTTAATATTCTACTTTTTAGTTACTGGTATCAACATACATGTGATCGGAACAATCGTTTGCATCGTTTGTATTTTCTATACTTTACTTGTGAGTATGTTCAAGAATTTTATTATGTAATAAATGTGAAGGGTTTTCAGGTACATTAGAGTTATAACTAAAAACAATCAACTTATAACACAACGGAAAAGCTAAACTGAATTATACGTGCCTACATCGATTTAAATTTGCGCGATAATCTCGGCAGATTTACTTGAGTGTACTGATGCAACACTGATGATGGATATATTGTTAATATATCCATCATGAGTGTTGTAATAGCGAAATTTGCTGTATTTTGTCACAGAGCACTAAAATACAATGATTTAGATTCCTCAAAAACCACAAGCAAGATGCAAAGTGTCCTCTATCTCAGGATACCACTAACTGCAGACGGGTTTCGACCTTATCTTGGGTCTCGTCAGTGCAGTGTAAGTGAGTATAACTTTGACAAACGAGGCTTGCATACGACAAATTTTGCCATTTAATTCAGCGCTCGTCGATGTCATATAGCCAGGAATAGGTGTTTTGGCCTGATTTGTTTAGTTCCTATTGTATAAGGCATTTGCAGACGGTGTGGAGATATCTTCCTACTTCAGTAGTTTGTAAAAATTACCATCTGCCAATTAAAACTTTGCATTGTATTGATGACATCAAGTTTTATTTGGATCTGGATTGTTTTCGAAACTGTCGAGAGATGGCGCTTGTTACGCTCTACTGTGGTAGAACTTACCGGCGTCTATAAGATGCGAGCTGCATTTGCCAAAGGTATACTCATTGCTCTATTTTTCGCACTATTAAAAAAGTACCTATTTATAGTTAATTAGCTATTATACTGTTTATAACCCATCTGTACCCGAAAATCTTTATTAATTGCAGATAAAATTTAACATTGTTGTCGTTACCATTTCTTCTGCGACCTATTAATTTGCATAATTTTACAGGGTGGTCTCAAAGCCGTTGTGTGGACGGATTCATGGCAGGTGATCGCCATGTTCATATCGGTTGTGGTGGTGATAATTTTGGGTACGATCTCCATCGGAGGACCAAGTGTAATTATCGAGCTGACTAGCAAGGGAGAAAGATTCGAATTCTTTAAGTGAGTATATAAATTAATAGGCCACTTGTGATTGGAAAATAGTTATTTATGATAAAAGGATCATAAGAGCCGTTCGTTATGTTTTTTTCGACATTCCTTCGTCTATGATCCCAATTACATTTATAATTTTATCTGTGGGCATCGATTAAGTTCCTTAAAAATTTAAAAATGAATATTTGCAATGCAATGACCCTGATATATTTTGATTAATTTGATTTATTTGAAAATAGTAAGCTAATTTGTTGTTTCGTTGACAACGATCGAATTGTTTATACATTGTCCAACAATATTTATAGCGTTATAGTAGTCTCTGTATGTACTTATTGTTCAATTATTAAATGTTCGTTGTAATTTAACATAACGAGTGATTTATATGATGATGTTTTATCCTGGGATAAGAAAATGCAGTCCCATGGGGATATGGATAGAGGACATTCACTTCTATATAATCCTCTTTGCAAATGATCAGGTAGTTCTTGCGGAAGACCAGCAAGACATGACTTACACGATAAACAAACTCATAGAAGAATTCACAAAATGGGGTTTAGAGATAAACATACAAAAGACAATACGTGACTATAGCAGGCACAGAACAAGACATCGAAACAGAAAGAGGAATAATAAAAAACGTTAGACAGTACGAATACCTAGGAGTTATAATAGATGAAGACGAAAAGGATAATAAAGATATACTAAAAAAAATAGGAAAAGGAAAACGTCGGGGCACAATATAAGTCCCGAAACGCTACCTATGACGTCATTTGATGACGTTATTCGGGACTTGACCTGGGTCCCGAGGCGGGACTCTGGTCATAGCCATTAAACAAACGTCGATATTAGCAAATACGTACAGGTTATTTCAGACCTAAGAAATCTACAATTTTTACCAAACAAGATGTCACAAAGTTTTTGGCAGAAGCTGAGGAAGGGGAAAGTGGAGACTGTAGAAGACAGGAACTGACAGATTTATTAATAGAAACAGACGAAGACTCCGCTTTTCGAATTATTATATCAAATAAAGATAAAGGTTAGATCAGAATTTTTTTCACATCTGGGAATATTGAGGAACTTGAGAATATGCTGCGATGCGTTGAGTTAACATAGACCTCAAAAAATAAAACCCGCCACAGGTAGGATTCGACATTTGTCCCGGATTGGAACCGAACGACATACAGCTGTTTCGAACTTATTAGTTCTCATCAGTGCCGTACACGGTACGCCGATCCAGGACAAATGCCGAATGAAATTTGTGGGGTATACATCTTTATCGATACGATCTATGTCAGTAACATATAAGTCAGAAATCGAGAAAGGAACTACCAAACCGCCAAGCGGTTATCAAAGTAGTTCCCGAATAGCAAGGCTATTACGTAATCGCTGTAGGAAACAAATACTCCTCGGGCTAAAGCCCCGCCAGGCATTACATTGTACCTAAAAGCGATCGAAAATAAACACGAGAAAGGGGTCGAGGATCGCTTTTAGGTATAATTCAATGCCTGGCGGGGCTTTAGCCCGAGGAGTAGTTGTTTTCTATAGTGATTATTGGCGGTTTGGTAGTTCCTTTCTCGATTTCCGACTTATATGTTATTAACATAGACCATCAACGCTTTTTTTTTGGTTTGTATAGAACTAATAAATGTCCGAGACAACTTTTTGGAATTTTTATCTTCGCCAAAATGCCAAAGGTAGCGTCTTTCTTGAATAGTACTCCCAGAAGAATATACCAGGAATTCCTTCAAGCGACCAGCTGCATTATTTTTGCCAGATTCTCATGCTGATTTGTCCACAATGAAACGGAGGTTGGAAAAGTAGTTCCATGGCTGAAAGCTATATAAAAAATTCTATTGAACATGAGAACATCTATTTTAATATGAATCAGTATCAAATACACCAAAAAAGTGAAACATAAATCAGTATCTATTAACTGCATTTTTAATATTCATAATAGAGTTGAGTTTGAATAAATTACAACAGTTAATATGCATTTCGTTTTTCATTATACCACTAATATAACGAATTTCGTTATAAAGGGTGTCCCAGCGAGAGGTAACCGATTATGTTTGTAATTATTGGGCAAATAAATAACATTTCTACAATAATTTTGGGTTCAATTGTTTATGTAAATTATGCCATTAGACATGGAATACAATATCTTGTAAGTGGCCGCCTTTGCTTCTATGGAAGCAGTGGATTCCTTTGATGAAATTCTCCATCACTTCGCGGCATAGCTGTGGCTCTATGTCCGCAATAACTTCGCTAATGTGATTTTTCAGCTGTTCAATCGCAATGGGATTATTGACATAGACTTTTCCTTTAACGTAGCCCCACAAGAGAAAGTCTAATGGGGTCACAAGAGCGTGGTGGCCAATCAACTTCAGATCTGTGAGAAATTATGCGCCCAGGAAATTTGGTACTCAAAGTATTCATAATTTTGTTAGCTGTGTGGCACGTGGCACCATCTTACTGAAACCATATATCGCCTACATCCAAATCATTGATTTGTTCGAAAAAGAAGTTTGTTAACATCTCACGGTAACGTACACCATTTACAGTAACCGCTTCGCCTGCTTCGTTTTCGAAGAAGAACAGCCCAACAACTTCTCCTGCCCACAAAGCGCAGCACACGGTAACTCTTGCTGGATGCATGGGTTGTTCGTGGATGAGACGTGGATTTTCAGCTCCCTAGATGCGGCAATTTTCTTTGTTTACCTAGCCTTTTAATTGAAAATGCGCTTCATCGCTGAATATCAGTTATTCCCAAAACTCGCCTCAACTGCGATGTTCTCTAACACCCATTCACAAAACTCACGGCGTCGTGCATGGTCTCGTGGTTTCAACTCCTGTGTCAACTGGATCTTATACGCATGAAAATGAAGTTCTTTCGTCAACATTCTCTGTAATGTTGACTTTGAGAGATTTAATTGTTGGGAACAACGTCTTACGGATATGGTGTTCCTGCAGCAACACTTGCACTGGCCGCTTTAATATTTTCAACTGAGCGGTGCCCACGGTGACGTATAGGTGTTTGTTTATCACACAAGGAGCCACTTTCCCCGAATTTCGCCATGACGAGTTGAATGGTCTGCTTAGCAAGTGCCTCACGATGACCCATAATGCACGTAATTTTCTTTCAGAGCCCACATCGAACTATTACTTTCGTAGTACGCTTCGACAATAAGTATGCATTGCTGAACAGTATAGCACTCCATTTTGTTATGGCATGCTCTCTGTGTAATAACTACGAAGCATCAACTTCGAAAAGCTGTCGCAAGAGTAATGGCGGCAAGTTTAAATCAGCTACCTCCCGCTGGGACACCCGTTAGTCCTAATACCACAATAAATGGCCTTATGGTATTGAAATATAGCATTTTATTATGATGTTCTAGCAGATAATATCATTTTATACTATCAGTGGCAAAATTTTTAAAAATCAAAAACTCATTCATTAAAAACTCGACAGACGTAAATTTTTAAGAGACATATTCTGACGTAATTGTTTTAGTGTCTGTAGTTCTAGCTATACCGTACGTTTTTTGAAATATGGCCAAAGTGCCAACAAAGTTGCAGAAGATTTTGTTAATTTTTAGTCAATTGGTAATTGCCTACTCTAAGAGTAAATATGTAAAGTTTGATAAGTTATATGTGTTTATGCATATACGATAGTTACACGCTATTTATTTTAGTTTTAACCCAAGTATGTACGAAAGATACACCGTCTTCAGTGTCGTTATCGGGGGATTCACCTACTGGACTTGCTTTAACTCTGTGAATCAAACAATGGTTCAAAGATATCTATCACTCCCCAACGAGAGACAGTCGAAACTGTGAGTACCTATAATTAAGTTTTTTTTAATATCGATTGCATATACTGTTTTTTTAGTTCTGTCCTTCTATTCACTGTCGGGGTATCTTTCTTTGTGTGGATATGCTGTTACGCCGGCATCCTAGTATACGCCACTTACTACGGCTGCGACCCTCTATCTTTAGGCAGAATTAAAGCCGACGATCAGATCCTCCCCCTGTTCGTGATGGAAACTGTAGGACACTTAAGGGGTGTCCCAGGACTCTTCATCGCTGGAGTTTTTGGGGCCGCATTAAGGTTATTAGGCTTTTGAATATCTAATTAATTATACTTCGCGCGGGACTTAAAAAAATAATAGCCCGGTTAAAAAATTCATCAAAGCGTTCGTTGATCCAGGTCATTTATCAAAACTCATAAATAAAGGGTATTCCACGGGGTCAGACAAAAATTTAAATATCGACTTGACGACGGACTCATGCTTAAAACGTAAAAAACGGATTTTCCTAATTTTAAAGTCAACTGGTGTACTTAACCAGAATTGTAAAAAAACTTTGGTGAATCATATTGAAAAAAGGTTTTACTTAAGAGTCTTCAAAATATTTTGTTCTGTGAATTATTCATGCAATAATTTTATTGAATCGAGGCATGAATTTATAATATTGTTTTATTATCGATGATATGTGTTAATGATAAACTTTGAACTAACCCCATTTCAGAAAAATATGTCTGAAAATAATAGACTAACACAAATTATTTGTTTGTGCACTTCCCATCACCCAGGAACATTTTGTATACCGTGTATTAAATTGACGGCTGGAATTTACAATGTTTTAAGAATAATTTTTATTAAATAGTTATTTAAGCCAGAGTGTCAAATACCCGATTTGTAGTACATAGTTTATTATCACTCGAAAAGCAAATTAAAGTTTGAAAATTTGAAAAGTTGAAAAGTTTGTTTGAAAATTAAAGTTTTGTTAAAAAGTCTACACTATCACCAAAGTGTCTAACTTGATTGTTTATTTAGTGCATCCTCTTTAATAATAAAAAAAAAACAATACAAATACAATCTTCACGTTTAATTTAATGAGTCATGAAACACGTGCATTTTGAGACCACACGATTACTATTCATTGTGCGAAGTAACAGCTCAAGCTGTTACAATGTGTCGTTTGACTGTTTTAATGCAAATGCGAAGCTGCCTCAAGATGCTATAACTTTGTTGTTCTTTAACCCCCAGAAATGTTAGATATATTATAATAGATTATAATTTAAATCCTGCGCTTTGTTAAATCAGTGCAAAGAGGTTTGCCTCTCGTTCATCCTCGTTAAAACTTGCAGTCGCTCGTTTTTTACCACTGGCGCTGGATGTACTAGAAAAATGCACAAATTAAAATGTGACACTATATTTAAATGTACTTATACTATTAAGTATTTGATCGTTCTCTCTCTACCAGATTAATTTAATTTCATCAGTTCGGTATTTTAATAAGAAAATATTAATATGTCAAATAATAGTTGGCAACTATGGATATTAGAATTACGATCCAAGTAATTAAAACCAGACGTTAAAACAACAAATTTTTTTGACAACAATTTTTTTATCTTTATTTTTTTATGTTATCTCTCAATTATCATCTGATCTCGTGGAAGTTACTAGATATTATGCAGTATACAGGAGGTTACTTTATACAATGGAATTTATTTACCCTAAAAAAATAACAAAAAACGAAAAAGCTAAACTGTCATATGTTTCATACCAAAAATAATATTGTAGTCTACGCCCACTACTCTAAATTGATAAATCTTTAAATTTTACTTTAAAATCTTGTAGTTTATTAGAACTAAACTTGCATTGAATAAAAAAATAGTTTAGAAATAATGTACAATAGATTTATTTTTTCTATGTTATATTTAAAGGGTTATAACTTTTTAGGCATGCAGTTTGGCGAGTAGGTAAATTGATCAAAGTGGCCTATTTAAACATCTAGTTGTTACCATATTAGCTTGACTACATAATTTAGTCATGGGAAGGGGTTGGAACCCTCGATGCAATAACAAAAACAAAAAGAAAAAGAGATCAGATTCTCGAAAGATTACACGTGTCTACGACACGTTTCGCTAACCACGTTGGCATCAATGGGAGATTATTAAAATTAGCAGTTTTAATCTGTTAATTAATTAACATTTGATACATTTAATTGTTAATTAATTAACATATTCAAGCATCTGTCGATTATGCCCAGATGGGCGAAACTTGTAATCTTTCGGTGTTCGTGGAAAATTGGTCCCCTGTTTTTTTTACATAATCTAGAATCACCCTGTATATACCCTTGACTTCATGGTGAATGTCTAACACCAAACATCGTATGCGACAATATGACACATTCTTTAGCCGCAAATAACCGGACTATTTTTCAGTTCTTTATCTGTCGTGCTGAATTCGACGGCTCAAGTATTTTTGGAAGACTTCATAAAGGGTTGTATGAGGATAAATTTAACGGAAAGTACAGCGAAGCTGATTGTGAAGAGTGTTGTTTTAGTGTTAGGAGTGGTCGCAGTTGGATTTCTTTATGTTGTGGAGCACATGGGAGGAGTTCTGGCGGTGAGTGTTTTCTTTCCTCTCTACTTTGACGTTTTAATCATCGAATTATTTGACTATATCGAGGTAATTTGCATTGTCGTGTAATATTAAATATCATTTATTGGTGTTTCATAAGGTATAGTTTGAATAAGCCCAGAATGGAGTAGAAAATATACACACACTGTCAAAAGTCTTGGACCTCCGATGTTTTGTATTAGTAAATAATTTTTGTTAAATATTGTTTTAATTTTTCAAAGTATGTTTTAAAAATTTAGTCAATTAAAAAATATTGGGAAAAAAATTTGCAATTTTTAAGTAAATTTATTATAACAAAAATTAACAACATATTTTATAACAAAGTAAACTACAACTTAATAGCCAGTATGGCCTCCTCTGCTTCTTAGTAACATATTGACATGTCTGTGAATTGAGACAATCAAACGATTGATAATTTCTTGAGGAATATTGTTCCATTCCTCTATTGCTGCTGCAGATAACTCTTCCGCGTTTTGGGGTGGGTTCATGCGTTTGTGAATTGCTCTAGAAATAAAATCCCACATGTTCTCAATGAGATTCATATCTGGGGAATTAGCTGGACAATCTAATAGGGTAATATCTCCCTGTTCAAGTACCTCTTGAACCGTTCTTGCGCGATATGGCCTCTCGTCGTCCATGAAGATAAAATTGTCACCTAATTCGTCATGTAGGGGATAAATAATGGACCTCATAACACTTTCAATATAAACTTGACTTGTCATATTCTGATTTATGGGAATTAATGGCATACGGCGATTGAACATTATTCCTCCCCAAAATATTACTGTCTCACCATTTTAGGGAGCAACCTCACGGGGAAAATTTAGTCTCTCTTGACGACCTGGCGCTCTCCAGACCCTTTACCTATTTTCATCACTCACCAGTCCAATTCTGGTTTCATCTGTGAATAAGACCCATCGCCATTGCTGCAAAAGCAATTACCACGTTCCCGTACCCACTGAAAGCGGGCAGCTCGATGTCGTGAAAGTCGAGTGGGTACCCTTAAAGACCTTCTTGCACGTAAATTTTCATGATGGAGCTTTCTTCGAACTGTAGACGTCGATATAACAAAGCGAAACGTACCTTGAAAGTGAGCCCTTAGGGCTGGAGCTGAAGCAATTCGATGTCTACGGGAATATTCTGCCGTTAATTTGACACTCGAGGCCGACCACTACATGGTCTTCTTTGCACTGTCTCTAATTCTTGATACCTATGCACTATTCGCACAACAGAAAATCTAGGAATGACTAACATCCCGGATATCTGATGATCAGAATGACCCCAGCATCATGCAAAGCAATAATTCTTGCCCTATTAAATGTAGAAGCCTCACGTCCCTGGCATTATAACGCAAGAAAAGTATCAAAGTCGCTTTGCTAAATATGCAATAAAACTGACGAATACTTAAAAATTGTAACTAATCAACAATATTTTATCTAGCAATTTATTTGATCTTGTTTGACAGCTAAATAACTCACCTTTGTTGCATAGCAACGAAAACAAAATAAATATAGTCGAAATCTGTAATATACGGGGGGGTCCAAGACTTTTGACGGTGTGTGTATATTAACTGGTGAAATAAGGAGAGAATATTTTAAGTATTTCAAAAAATTATCCAGCTGAGGTAGATTAAATATATATTTATGTAGAGAATATATTACTTTTCAAACCACGTCACAGTTTGATTTGTATAAATATTATATTCGTCAGTGAATTTATTTAGGCATAAAACTGTTATTGCTATTGTTATCTCCAAGTTTTTAATCTACAATTCACTTTTTTCATAGATAGGTTATTCTGGTCTATTTAAATTCAATAATACATTATGTCCATTAGTACTGCAAAACTATGACATAGAAGGTTAAGAAATGTAAAGATATGCTATCAAAAAAATGGGTCTTACCCACTAATTGGATGCTTAAATTGTGTACAATTTGTAATAATAACTTAATTGTCATAAAGAAGTGAAAGAATGGTAATGGGTAACGGATTCTCTGATGAAATCTGTTGCGATGTATTACAGACAAAGAAGACTTCCGTCGATGATGACTTCACTCTCCATTTGATTAGTGATAAAAATGTGTTCGTTTATTTGTAGATGGCGACCTCTCTATCGGCTATTGCGGCAGGAACAACATGTGGTATATTTACCCTAGGAATGTTAATACCATGGGCCAACACGTACGGAGCCATTGTCGGTGCCATAGCTGGTATTATAACATCGGGACTGGTGTCTTTTGGAGGTCAATTTGTTGCAGCGTCCAAGCTAGTAGTGGCCCATAAACTTCCCGTTTTCGCCAACGAAAGTTGTTTCGATAAATATGGGCTTGATAGTAATGTTACAATTCCCGCAGTAAGTATATTTTCCATATAAATAATTTATCGATAAGGTTAAATATAAGTAATAGTTGTAAATGTACCACGCGACGAGTAATAAAAATATTTTGGTGTTTTGTGACAAATTGATTCCTGTATTTTGGTGCAGATGTAATTTAGATTTAGAATTATAATAAACTACAGCACCCTTCATTTAGATAGGTGACAGACCAGCTCATCTATAATGTCTAGAAACTTGTCATGCTTCTCGCAGAAGCTATAAAAACTTAGGTAGGATTCGACTAGTCGTCGCATAATATGTAAAACTAAAGGTTTCTTGTTATATATTAAGCAAGTAGAATATCCCAGTGTATTGCAAGAGGGGTTCTTAATAGTAATAATATTCTGGGTTTGTAACAGTGGATATAACAGTAAGTCGTTTGCAATTAATGCAAATAAAAATGGAGAGAAATTATTTTATCCAAGACAGTTTAATAGGGGACAGTTGGAAGAAGATAATACCCTAAGCGTTATTCTTATTTTCATTACTAAGAAAGAAAAAATCATCTAAACTTATCTTCAACTGAACAGATAAGAGACTGATGATAATATGATTCTTATAGATTAGAATGAATATAACATATACCGGGTCCGGCAACAGGATTGAATGGTTTTGAATAGGTTGCTGTGGAAATACTGTTTATTTGCCCAACGTCAAG
Source organism: Rosalia funebris (assembly GCA_037954035.1). Lineage (NCBI taxonomy): Eukaryota > Metazoa > Arthropoda > Insecta > Coleoptera > Cerambycidae > Rosalia > Rosalia funebris. The sequence continues at coordinate 14,837,482 of JAZFAV010000011.1, read as the reverse complement.
TAGTGATAAAATTGTATTTTATTATCGAATGTTTTGTGTTACAATGGCAAATTGGCCGGTCAATTAACTGGTCTCTTCTATTTTACATCATTTATCCTGATCTAGTCCATCGTGCAAACCCAGAGGCGTTTTCGCCGTGAATTTAATTTGCTAGTGACCGCTGAAGTCCCTAAAAAAAAATGCAATTTTGAGATGGGTAAGAGATTTCGACGAAAGGGGCAGTGTAAACTCAAAATTTGTCGGGGGTACACGTAGAGTTCGTACACAAGGTAATATTGAAAGAACCAGAGTAGCCGTTGAACGAAGTCCATAACGTTCTGTAATTCGGCAATCAAATGCACTGCAAATATCAGAGCGAAGTATGCGACGAGTTTTAAATCTGGATTTGAAATTTCATCCGTATAAAGTACAGATAGTCCAGAGGCTGAACTCTGTTGATAAAGTTAATCGCCTCAATTTCTGCAATGGTTCTTGCAACATTGAACAACAATACGGGAATTCTCGTTAAACTGATCATGTTTGACGAAGCTCACTTCCATCTCAGTGGGTACGTTAATAAGCAGAACTTTCGCTACCGAGCAGAACATAACCCAAGAGAAATGCACGAACACCCACTTTATGACCAAAAGGTAATGATATGGTGTGGAGTGTGCAGATTTCTTGTGATCGGGCTTTTTTAAAGAAAACAGCCACACCGTTACAGTCAATTCACTTCGGTACGTTGAGATGTTGGAAACATTTGTGGCTGTGGAACTCCAAAGGATGGACCAAGATGAAGTATGGTTGCAACAGCCATACAGCTAGACGGTCCATTGCTGTTTTACAGCGGATGCTCCTGAATCGGCTAATTTCGAGGTTTGGCGACTTTGCATCACTCGCAAGATCACCGGATCTGACGGTCCCGGATTTTTTTCTGTGGGGATTCTTAAAGTCCAAAATGTACTCTACTCGTCCCCAAACAATCCTGGAACTCAAGGAAGGAGTTCGTGAAAAGATACATTCGATAAACAAAAATTTACTGAGACGCGTTATGTTAAATTTCAGAAACAGATTGCAGCAATGTGTAGAAGAAGACGGTGGCCATCTTAGGGATGTGATCTTTGCAAACTAAGTGTTATAAGAAATTTCCAGAATTGTGTTTTTAGTTGTAATAATAATTAGCCCAAACATACTCTTTGTTTCTTAACAGTGGCCTATTTAAAACCTTTCAATCCTGTTGCTGGACCCTGTATTATATTCTTCGAAATACTTATATTATATACCTACATTTAAATACATATATATTTAATTATGTTTCTACAGCTTCCCGAGCCTTCTTGGAATAATGAAGACGTTCTGGCAAGTTGTTTGAGTTTGAGATTTCTCACATTTTCTTGAAATTTTCATATTAATAACAAACATTTAATTACTAACAAGCTATCATCATTGTATTATATATGATGTATAAATGAAATGGTTAACGATGCTTAATGTTATATTATGTTCACTAAGAAAAAGAAAACAATATCTGCATGTTGCTTGGACAGTTACAGAGTAATTAATTTATTTTCTTGGGCGTATAATATCTTTCGTATGGAAAATTCAGTCTATTTTTCTTGAAATATTGTAATAATTTAGTAATAGTTTAGTCTGAAGATACATCTCTTCTTAGTAATTCATTAACTCAGATTCCCTTACTGTTCCTTTTTTAGATGACTTCTCTATTGGTTCTGCTAGTTATTACCTCGAAACTCTAATCATTCCAAGCCGATGAGCCCTACACTTGGTAATTTTACTAAGCTATTTTCAACGAAAATGAGATCTTCTAAATTCTTGATGCTCCATCTCTATTACAGCTTTAATTTGTCTAGTAATTCATATGCAAAATACTAACACAAGAACGTTTATTTGTGTTTAACATCCACTGTGTTGTTGTTTTTTCTTATAACTTGCCCAGCATAACAAAGTGCATAACTTAGTATAGTGTGCATAATTTACAACTTCATACTTACCTACTTTTATCACTATCCTTTTTTTCAGATCGCGTATCCTGACGAGTCAGATATTTTCCCGCTATTTCGACTGTCGTTTTTGTGGATCACCCCAGTGGGAGTATTTACGGTTATGACCGTGGGTATTATTGTCAGTATTCTAACAGGAAAGACCAATCCAAAATTTATGGATCCTGAACTGATTTCACCCGTAATGCACTGGATTCTACCCGGTGAAGCCCAGAGATACGCTGGATCTGCCATACGGAAGGCAAGAAATCGAGAAATAGTCGAGAGTGAGAAGATGGTTCGGGATATTCAGATTTCGACTGTGGATAATAAGGTAAGTTGGTATTGTTGAAGGATGTAGAAGGGTTCAGTTACAATTAACATACACCTGGTGATGTCTTTAAACAGAAACATCACTGTATCTTTGTAATATTGAGCAGTGGCGTGCGGTAATATTTTTATGTGGGGAAGCGCCCCAAAAATGATATTACTTCATTTATCTTTTTGATAGTATTGGTGTGGCTACCTTGAATTGAAGGACAATTTTTTTGAGAAACATCATTCAAGTAAAAGAAAAAAGAAATCCACTTACCACAATGATAAATAGATTTATTTGTAATGTAAGTTTATTTTATGGAGTAAGTCTTCATGGAATCTTAAATTCTACAAGATAAGGGTGTTTTTTAATTATTGACTTCATGAACATAAACAAGAATTACTTTTATTGTAGCGATATAAAAAATAGACAGTAAATGGCCCAGCAATAAATGAAGGTTATTTTTATAGCGTAAAGATATGGAAAATAAACTGGCATTGTAAGAATTATTCAGAAGTTGTAGCTGAAAAATTGTGTAGTGTAATGAGTAATGATTGATTATTATTTAAATTAATACTGTCTGTTATTTTCAGGGTCTCTCATGTAGTGGAACACCATCGCCATTATTACGTACCTAGCAACGTTTGTATTTGTACATATTTATATGCCATCACTTTTTGTACTCTTAGTAAATTTATATAAAAAAGACCATAATTCGTCAGTTGTTTTAGTTTGCTGCACAAAAAAATGACAATACACCGAAAGATTTACTCTAACATATTTATTTTTCATTAACATAGAAAAGAGGACCAAAGATTCAAAGGATTTCTTCAAAATCTTTAAGTAAGACCAATGATTTCAAAGGATTTGTGGAAAATTATTTTATTAATAATAATTCCGGGTGGGTAAATTTCTAGTAGTGTGATAATAATTAGTGTGATTGAGTATGATGACATGTGGGGGGCAGTCCATTAGCTTTCTCCTTTTTAAAGCTTAATCATATGATTAAAATGTAACCACTGAATCTTTACGTAATACTAATTTAAAATCTAGTTGATATAGTTCAGGCAACGAAGACCAAAAAAGCCAAATAGCGGAAATAATTCACGTAGAAGCCAATTTTGGCATAGTTGTAGGATAAGGTGTCCTTAACAACATATTAAAAGTATTGATGGATGGGAATGAATCTAAGGGGGTAGGGGGCTGTAAAGGTCCTTTGTTTTCAGTTTCTTGTTAATAACTCGAAACTACTACCTCTAGCGAAAACGTGCTTATACGAGTATACTAAATTAATCTAAGATTCTCTACAAAAAGGTCCTATACACTTTTCGCTAGGATCAATAATTAAGGAGATATGGAGGGGGAAAAATGGCAGTTTTAAAAAAATCGGTTTTTATTATTAAAAATCAAGTTTTAATAATAAAGGAACTATGCTCAGACCGCGTACTAATGACTTTACTGCATGTACCGCCCTTTGTGTCCGTTCTGGGGGCGGGGGGATAATTACCCTTATTACCCCCCCCCGTAGGACAACGCTTGTCTTGTAATATATAACGGAAGAATTGTGTCGTTGGAGGAGTTCGCTGGAGTGGTTCTTGCAAGTGGAGAGCAGCACGTTGATTTACGTGTATCGCGGCAAAAGAGAGATTCACGAGATCGAGCTATCGAGATTCAGGAATGGTTCAATGACCATCCCCCTTTTCCAAAGTTGAATTCCCTGATGTCGCTGTCAACGGGCATTCTGGGAAACTCCAAAGTAAACTGCCACCAAGCCCTGGATATTGGAACCAAAACCATGCAAAGTTTCATTGGCAACAAATTTGGTGACATGAAGCAGTCTAAGAAGAATGTGGTTTTATTACTAGCCAGTATGAGCAGTACCATTACAATCAATGATCAGACAGTTACTGTTAACCCTCTGACAATTTTTCAAAGAACTCTCGTAGCAAAAAAGGGCGACGAAGATGTAGCAGAGCTTTTGACATATGGATTAACTCCATTCCCTATGGCTCTGTTCAACGAGGGCAGAATGCGAAAAGGAATTTTCTTTCTACGATGTTTTGCCACTAGAGAACAACGCAACTCTCGATCTCACCCAAAGCAGTAATGTGGTAGACGGTGGTTTCCTTCTTCACCGCATGAAGTGGAAAGAGTCCTCCTGCATTTCTTCAATTTACCATAATTTAACATAATTAACATATTGATTGACATAAACTTTAATGAAATCACGACCATCACAGTTCAACAAGAACATTTTCCTGCTAATAAAAGGAATAAAACAAGACTGATCCACTTGCTCACCGAGAAAATGACAGCAGCAGGGACTGAAACAACTGTTGATTCATGGGATGCTGATGGCACTATTGTGAGGCGCGGGTTGGATAAAGTTGCTGTACAACCAACACCTCATTGGATTGGCACCACCATCTATAAAGATGTACTTCATGAAGCCAGGCCGTGGGAAGGTGGAGACAAATTGTTTTCGGTGCGACAACTTCAAGAGCTTCCATTCGCCAAGGCGATCCTCCTTCTCCATAGCTTCTCCGGATGCGATACCACCTCAACGATACATGGAAAGAGCAAAGTGGGAATCTCTAAGCTCTTCACAGCAAATCCTGGCCTCACCCATGACATCTCAGCAATATTCACAGATCCCTCAATATCAACTGAGGATATCGAACAGGCTGGCGAGAAGCTTTTTCTGGCTGTATATCAAGCGCCCGCACATCAAGACAACCTGAACAAACATCGGTACTCAGCATTTCTGAAAGCGTCAACGAAGCCCAAATCAGACTTGGCCACTCTTCCTCCAACTAGAGGAGCTTCAAAGCAACGCTCGCTCAGAGTATATCTACCGGTAAATCCATTTACATATAGTTGTTAAATACTGGTTTTTTTAAATTACAAATATCAATTTGTGCTAAATACTTACGTTGGTCTCATTACTTTCTTACAGATACAACAGTGGCTCGGCAACCCTCTACCACCTACTCAATGGGGTTGGGCCAGGGGAGAAGGTGGGATCCTTAACCCACTTACCACGAATGACCCTATGGCACCCGACTCCGTTTCAAATATGATCTTTTGCCGATGCACGACGCACACGATGGGTGTGGGGCGCGCTGCGGTTTCCGTAAAGTAGGGATGGTCTGCTCCGATGTCTGTGGCGTGTGCCTCGGCTCATGTACGAACGGAGTCCCCATCGAAGACAGGATCGATGATGATGAAAATTCAGATTTTGACTAAAATTTATGTTCCAGATACATCCTTTGACACAAATTTCTTTATTTCATTTATTATTATTGTTATTATTTATTATTAGTGAACTATTTCAGTTTTAACAATAAACATTTCATTTTTAACAATAAAAACAGATTTTTTAAAAAATTGTCAATATTTCCCCCTCCATATCTCCTTAATTATTGATTCTAGCAAAAAAGTGTGTAGGCCCTTTTGTGTAGAGAATTTTATCTAGATTAATTTAGTATATAAGCATACTTTCGCTAGAGGCATTAGTTTTCGAATTATTAACAAAAAACTGAAAAAAGGGACCTTTACAGCCCCACCTCCCCTTAGTTTCACTCCCACCCATCAGTACTTTTAGTATGTTGTTAAGGACATCCTCCCCTACAACTTTTACATGAATTATTGCCGCTATTTTTCCTTCGTTGTCTGGACTAATAGGTCTTTCGGATCATAACGCTTAAGTCTTCGGTTATCAATGAGTCTTCTACGATGTTGAATCATCAAACTGTTGGGATGGGCACTTAATCTTTATAAGTAATTGACACTAATTTTTTATTATTTATACTCTGCTTTACATCCACCACACTGAGGTCGCGACTGATAACGTTGGGCATGAACCATGGGGCATCTATGAATATTCGTAGATGCTCCAGACTGGAATCTTTTAAGAATCTTGATACTGGAGTTGGAGGCTGATTCTTACAGCTGTATCCCATGTGTCCAAATTGGTTTCAAAATGTTTTTGTAGACCAATACCTTATTTTTCAGCGTTAGCTGCGATTCTCTGCCTATAAGCAAGTAGATATTATAAAGCTTTAGTCATAGTTGTTTCCTCTTTGCAAATATGCACTTTCGCCAGTCTGTAGTCCAGATACGAGTACATTGCCAAATACTTTGCTTTCTTCTTGTTGAGATGGTATCTAGTTATTCAGTTAAATGATACAGGTTCCATTATTAAGTGTGAAGGTAAGATGACTTGCTTTCATATTTGAAGCTATTTTTGTTTTTTTTTGTGTACAGCTAGTATCGCAGTATGTTGTTCGCAAATGTGGCTGTAGTGGGATTTGTACTAATAGGTAAATCAGCTGTGTAAATCAAGTATAGTGTCGGTCTCAGTACACTTCCGTGGTGGACTCCGGATTTTATCGATAGGATTGTCGTTTACTCTTCTTAGACTGTCACTAGAAAATGTCTGTATTGATGTAAGGCCTGCTGTCCGCTGGACAGCCTTAGGTACTAATTTGAAAATTAATATTAGCGTTGAAATACAATTGCTTATTTAATGTCAAGTATTTTAGCATAATTTCACAAGAGACTCGAGGAATACGTTTGTTATTTCCACAACATGAATTTTGAAATCGTTTTTGGAAATTTTCAAGTGGATTTAGATGAAACTTTATCACTTCACTACATCCAAATATACCATACCTTAACTAGAGTGGTAGGCCATCTTTATTTGAGACATTTAAAATATTTACGGGTACTCAAATTTATATAGAATAATTTGTAATTTAGATTTTGCATAATTTATATGCATCTCCCATCTTAAATTGCAATTGATGTAGTTGCCCGCGTGTTGAAAAAAATCAATAATTGCATATGCAAGTTTAATGCGATACATAAAAAACGTCATCCCTCGACCATAATGCAGCAGATATTTCAGATACGCGGGCTATTAAACAATAGGTGGAAATTTAATTTTGTTTTCCTTCCCCGAAGGCATCGATGGCCAATAATTAAAAATTTACGTTTATTTAGGCACGTTACAAAGCGTACAAACAAAAATTAATAACTTTTTCTATTGTTAACTTCCAAACATCCGTTAACAAAAGTATGAATTTGCCATTCAATTAACAATGGTTCATTGGGGCAGTTTGTTTAAATATTCGATACGTGTAGTCGTTAAAAAAAAATCATAGTGTATATGAGTATATTTGTAATATGATGTAAACTACAATTGATAAATAATTTAATGAGGATGTGGATGCTTTTCATTTTTAGGACTGACAAGGATGTATTAAATGAAAGTATAATCATACAGACTAAACTATAAAACATGCTACCACAGATATAAGTTGCCTTTATATTGTACGGCCCAACAGTGAAATAGGCTGTTTCGGTGCACATATCGATATTAGATATAGGTTAAGCAATGGCGGTCGCGATTATCACTGGAATAAATGGGTGAACACCCACTTCCAGCTATTTACATGTTATTGAAGTTGCAGAAGCTAGACATACTTAGGCCAGGAGAAGGTATGTATCTGCTCGGATAGCAGGGCGCCGTTGGCATCCCTGAATTCAGCAACTACAAAATCGAAGCTGGTCTATAATTGCTATGAAGCATTGAACCACTTGGCAGGGAAGGGACCGGTGGAACTCTTATGGATACCTGGGCATAATAGCATTAAGGGAAATCTAATTGCAGATGACCTTGCCAGACTAGGGACTAGGGAAAACCTCTATGGAGCAGAACCCGCAGTGGGAATAAGTCGGAATCTGATCAGAGACCGCATCAATGACTGGGAAAGAGACCAGCACAATAAAAGTTGGAAAGGAATAACGGGTTGTCGAATAATCAAACTCTTCATCCAATACTCAGAGATTGAGAAATGGGCCCAAGAATTCATTAAATTGAACAGGCACAAAGCCAGAACCCTGGTGGAAATCATAACGGGCCACTATAGTAGCCTGAATGCATATAAGCACAAGCTGAGGCTGACTGACAGCCCGGCCTGCAGATACTGTAAAGGAGACGAGGAAACCTCGATTCATATTCTTTATACCTGCCCCGCATTGGAGGAGAAGAGGTATCTTATATTAGGGACCCCTATTATCCTAGAGGAGGCGAGGCTTAAGGCGGGGTACGTGCCTAAAATGGTTCTTTTATGGGATAGCATTTTTGGATAATGACCCGGATAAGAGGGTATCGCCAAGGGACTACCCATGCGATCAGTGGCTGATGAGGCCCAAACCTATATAATATAATAATAATAATGATAATAATAATAATAATAATAATAATAATAATAATAATAATAATAATAATAATAATAATAATAATAGGCCAGGTTTGTGTAGAAGACACCCCATCCCTCGGATAGGATATAAAGCCATAGGCCTCTTATCTATTACATATTAAGTGAGTAAAAGCGCGTACCAACTATAAGAGTAGGGAGTCGGTAAAAAATCCAGTTTTGGGGTAACTCGTCTCCTGTCGTCGGTGATAGATTCCGGGTGTGGGAAATAAACTGTGGTTAAATAGCAGTATTAGAAAATGTGCTTACATGATGTAAAATTGTTCTGTTCTGTATAATTTTCTGACGTTAGCGATTATTAAAACTAAATAGATAGCATTAAAATCATACGATTAAGATAAGACTTGATAAGAATTTATTTCTAGCGTCTGGAAAATTGTTATACACCAGCAAGCAAGAGAATTGTTATAATGAAATTGACAACGAAGGATTGTGATGAATTTATCGAGTTTGTCTAATTTGGTCATACGAGAATTATCTTGAACCATGTTGTTCGTAAATGGAATAAACTTAAAATATATTATCGTAATGTACGACGTTTGTTCAAAAAGTAACAGAAATTTTGTAATTTCGCGAGTTGTATTAGTCCGATTCGCGCGATTTTTTCGTTGTTGTGTTGGTAAACATGTCTGAAAAGTATCTGTACATCGTTATCCACATCGTATACTTAGTCTATTGGCAGCTGTCAATCGGTTATTTAGTCTGTTGGCGTGTTACATATATTTTGGTACGATCGGCGATTATTTATTTATTTAAAAAATGGATCAGACAATTTGCATAAAATTCTGCTATAATAATGGAATAAAGTGCAGTAATGTTTTAGAAATGTTAAATATTGCTTTTGGCGAGTCACCTATGAGTAAAACAAGAGTTTACAAATGGTATAAGCGTTTCCAGGAAGGCTGTGAAGACGTTGAAGATGACGAGTGCCCTGGATGTCCCAGCACATCAATAACCGATGAAAATGTGAAAGAAATGATTATGAACGATCACCAAATCACAAGCAGAGAAGTCGCTAATGATGGTGGCATATCAATTGGCTCATGACATGAAATTTTCTCGGGGGTTTTGGGTATGAAACGTGTGGCAGCAAAATGTTTTCCAAAATTATTGAATTTCAAACAAAAACACCGGCGAATGCAAGTTGTTTAGGAGTCGCTAAATGAAGCCAACAACGATGCTGAACTACTGAAACGTGTCATAATAGGTGATGAGACATGGGTTCACGGATATGATGTCGAAACTAAGGCTCAATCGTTCCAATGGAAGCATTCTGGATCGACAAAGCTCGGCAAGTGCGGTGGAATGTGAAGGTTATACTCATTGTGTTCTTCGCTTTTACCGGCATAGTGCACCATGAGTTGTTGCCACAAGGTTAACTAATCAATAAGGAGTACTACCTATAAGTTCAACGTCGTTCACGTGAAGCAATTTGAAAAAAACACCTGAATTTGTGGCGAAATAATTCATGGCTTTTGCACCACGGTGTATGCTATTGTTCGTGAATTTTTGACCAAAAGCAACACTACGGTGTTGCTTTTGGTCAAAAATTTGGTTGGGGCGTCATTGCGATGACGCCCCAACCTCCATATTCGCCAGATATGATTCCGTGTGACTATTTTTTGTTCCCAAACATAAAGAGAATCCTAAACGGCCGTTATCTTACAAGCACAGATGAGATTAAAAGCACATCGCTGAGATAACTAAACACTATTCCAAATATCGATTTCCGGAAGTATTTCAGGGATTGGAAGAAGCGCTAGCATAAATGTATGATATCAAATGGGGACTATTTTGAAGGTGATAACATTTATGTAGACGAAAAAATAAAATTTTTCCAAGATACGAAAATTCCCGTTATTTTTCGAACATACCTCGTACATCGTCATGCATAAAGACGAATCCAAAATACTGATGTTGAATGCTTTACAACATCAGAAAAAATTATTATCAGAAAAGAACACAAATTACTTGACGTGGTGTAAGGAGTTAATGAAGATATTTTATCGGAAGTAGCAGAAAAGTAAGAATCAGATAACTGTATGATAGAATATGGCAGCTGTGAAGACGTTATTGGATTAAGTATTAAATTTTAACGACTTTTTGAATAACGATTAACGACAGTTTATTTATATTAGTTTGAATTTTTATGTCGTATTTTTTCAAAATAAATATTTATACAATTTTGGTTTGAGATGTTCAGCAAAAGGATTTTCATATGGTGAAATTGGTGTATCAATTATTTTGGGGCTATTCTATTTCAAATACAATAAAACATGCCGAATAAGGTAGCGATAAAACTATTAGAGAAAAAATAAAACACAAGCATCTCTAATTAGTATGATAAATAAATAATCTGATGTACCCAAAAAATTTATTTATGCCAATTTATTTTGTTGAAAAGTCATAATTATTAGCATTATTAACAATGGGGTAAATATTTTATGATAACATTAACTTTAATACATTATTTGCAAAAAAAAAACGTAAATACTGGAGAAATACGTAATAGAACTTAAGAGTAAATTATCATTCCTTTAATCTTTAGTCTTAATACCTTAAGAGTACAGAATAAAGGAATAGTACAAGAAAAGGAGACATTCATTTAGTTTTTTTTTAATTATCAACTGAACTCACAAATTAAATCGAAGGGAAATTTAGTTATGTTTACAGTTTCAGAAAGGTTGCTATTAAAATAAGATTTAGTTATAAATAGATTTAGTATTTTACATTGAGATGATTTATAACTAAATTTGTGTTTGACATGAAAATGAATTTGATTTAACTTCGGGAGATACTTCTTGAATATCCTTCCTAATTTACTTCGACTGTTTAACTTACTTTCAAATTAAAAAATCTTATCCTTATAGTACACATAATTCCAACAAGTGCGTTAAGAATATCATAAAAACATAACATTTTATAGCTGTTAAAATAAGGTTTCACAAAGTTATAACTTTGCTCTTTAGATAAAATTTTTTTTTTATTTTATAAAGGACGATATATAGAAAAACATTGATCATTTGTGGATGCAGAAATAATAAATTTTTTCGTAAAGTAAAAAAGTAATAAAATGTTCAGCCGTTCAAAGTTAACAGAAGGGAAGGATATTCTATAGACAGACTGTATGTAAAAAAAAAAACAATTTAATGTTGAAGACATCGTCGTAAATTTATATATTTAAATTTTGCCTAGAGACTAATCTATGAATACATCAAGGCCAGAATTCTAACACAAGTAAGACAGTTAATTAACTCGAAGCTTATATTTAATGAAGAAACTCCGTACAAATTTAAAGGGTTATGTAATCAATATATTAATCAAGCGCACAAACACAATTACAGTTCATTAACGAAGTTTTAATATTTACCAAACTTCTAATTAATACTTCTCAGTACATTGGTATTCAATAATATTTTAATTAGAAGGCTGCTTATACATCCATCTCTATTGTTTAATTATTCATTACCAGCTCGAAAATACTTGATTAAACTTTTTAAACTCTAATTCGTGTACGCAGAGCGAAGGAATACGAGATAATTTGGGGTTCAGATTCTACGCCTGTTTTACATTGCACAGAACAAAAATCTACAAATGGCAAGATGGGCGCTATAAACGGGAGATAATTTTACGTTTAGGTTTGAGAAAGGTGCTCGATAGTGGATGGATGTCCATTTTCATTATTGAGTTATGTGTTTCTATAACGTTGGTATTGACACTGGGAAATTTTAATCATACGAAGTTTAAGAATAACTTTTTCTATGGATAAATTTTAGTGATACCGAAGATTAAGAAACTAGAAAGATAGGTAGATGAAAGATAGCTTTCTAGATGACTAGATAGGTTTATGTTAAATACATTATTTTATTATAAATGTATAGTTTTACTCAATGAAGTAAAAACGGAATATTAAATATATTATGGGGTAACTCCACTATAATAACCTAAAAAAGGGCTTTTAACAAAAATTTGACAATTTGTTTTTGGATGGGAGAAAAGGTAATAAGACAATAATATTTAAGGAAGTTATTAGGCACATATTTAAGTATAATACAAAAAAATTATTATCAAAAAATATTCAAAAATGGCGACACTGGAGGCATTCTCGCGAGACATGTCGAATTATAGGCGCTCAATGTAACTCGTGCAAATTTAAATCTGGAAAAGGAATCACTTAATCTACATGATTATAGCTAGTGAAATACGTAGGGGATTTTGAAAATATTGAATTTTGTGTGATTAGTGAATAGCTAAATAAAGAAATGTTAAATTTTCGACAAAAAAGGCAATAATTTGTTAATAAGTAATGTTTAAATTAACTTATTGAAAATTACGTACGTATTTCACTTCAAAATGTTATTTTAAAAATATCGTTAAAATTTCGTATAAAGAGAATGAAAATTGTTGGAGTTATGATGCGTGCCGTTTTGAAAAATCATGCTTCGAAAAAAAAATGCGTTTAAAGTTTTGAAATGTGTGTGAAATAGACATGAAAAATCCGACTGTTTAAAAATTTCTAACGCTAATCTGCTATCCCAGGACCATAAAGCTGTCCGTTTATATTTAAATATTCCTCCTCATTCTCTTTCCTCCAATCTTTTATATTAGAGCGTGCCTCCTTCGCTGTACCTGTCAAAGACATCTCGGTGTACATGATCCGCTTAGCATCGGCTTCTAGACAAATATTGTATGATTAGACGCCAATATCCATCTCTAAAACTTTCATAAATCGAAGAATATTAGTCAGACCATCATTAAAAGTGCGCACAGCAATATCAGTCACTATATTCAAGACTTTTTGCCACCCGAATAAGATTTTGGAGCCAATTTACAAACAGTAGTATTGAAATTTTTCGTGTAGCCTCCCAGGCAACGGTTTAGCAACTCGTCTCGGCTTAGGTCCTCTTACATCGGTTTGATGGCTTTAAAAACTTCCTTAGGAAGCGGCGGCTTATGATGGAAGGTGTCCAAGGAATTCGCTGCTTGCGCCTTTTTCCAATCACACCAATACTCTGAGCTACACATCAGGCTGCGCCAATATCATTCGTACTATGGTTCAGAGTTGTGGTCCGAGTTGGGGTCAATATTGGAGCTATTATTGTATGCTTAGGTTCGAGTCCCAATGGGGGGAGTTTGGCACCTCTCCCTGAACATGTTTTTTTTCCTAAGCATGTATTTCTAAAGTGTGTCTGTCTTTGTCACCATGTGTAACTTGCCCCTCCTTAGCCTGATACTTTAGTAGAGTCGGTTGCTGTGTGCTTACGACTTTTTTAAAAACATCTGTCTAAAATAATATGACCGACGTCTCTATATATTTTTAGTAGAACGAATGTTTGTAGATTCACTTTGGAAACACCTCAAAATAGATGATATATGTAGATATTATTTGAACTTTGTAAACATGTCGGCTTTAATTGTTTCTTTATTATCTTTATTTACGTTATTTTGTTTTAAAGTGGATATAAGTAAAATTACGTCATTAATTTTCCAACGGATACGGCTATTTTACTTAGACTTAGAAATATAGTATGAGTTACATGCCTTGTAACTAATATATGATATGATTACCAGTAATCTTACCAGTCACCACTGGTGTCGCTTTAATTTATTTCATTTGTGCTCCTTTTCTAAACCATTTCTAGATTCTGTTAATAATATAATTATAAACTTTATAAGCCAATAACTAGCTACTTTACTCAATTTTGAATCGCCTTATTATAAATACAAGTTACAGAATTAAACATATTTATTTTGATTATAATGAATAAAATCCAGCATCTCATCAACCTATAAATTCCATTCCAATACTGTCCCTCATTTGAAAGAATGCTTCATCTATTTTTCAACAACTGGTCCGTCAGTACAGCAGACGTATTATCAGATATGTGGAATAAAAGTTTTATTTATGTAGGAATTCTCTGTACGTAAGAATCCTCTAAGGACGTTGCTCATGTCAGCTTCCAACTTTAAGAGAGAAGGACACGCGATCTAGTAATCTTCGTGATGAGTAAGCATACATCACTATTATTACTTATTTAGTACTATGTATACGGGGACCATGTCATATGCTTTCAAATATTGTGTAGTCTTCCTCTACTTTTATTAATTGCACAAATACTTAGTAAACGTATGCACGTACTTTAAATGTGAACAATGTTTCTGACTGCTCTTCTATTGTACTATTGCATGAATATTTTTAGTTGATAAGTCAGTTTAACCCACAATTATCCAAAAGTGACAGGAACTGTTTCACTTGGAAATGTACCCATCATTTTCAAAATGATCGAAGAAGCAGTTGCTTTCTGCGTTGCGCTGAAGAAAAAGTTTATAGAACATTACGACTGCACCTTTGATTATATTAAGCTATTGGCAAATAGGTTTAAAAAGCGAATAAATAACATATAAACATAAAATATTCCTCATAATCCCTCTAGGCTAGGTAAATGATAATAAAATGGATTAGTCTGGGCCTTAACACCGTTAGATACGTGGTTATATATAATATGTTTGATACTTAGGTAAATGCGCAAGTTTTGAAAAGTTTAAACTTAAAATCTGAAAGATAGAGAAAATATTTTATTGCAATAAGGGAAAATATGGTTATATTATTTGGTGATATATTATTTGGGTAGGTTAATTATGTTTAGAAGAGTAAAGAAGTGATAAATACATTTCATTCAGATGATCAACTGTTTAAATAATTTTATTCATCGGTTGTTAAAGTATTTATGTTATCTATATTTACATTAATTATAATTTATTAAAAACAGGAGACTAGTTTTCCATAATACATTGAAAAATTATAATATCTAACTTATCTCTACCCCCTATTTGTACCCAATTTTTGTCCATGGTCAATAAACCGTCACGAATAATTCTTTATTCGCTGATTCAATGATTTTTCAACATCAAAATAGAAGAAGATATGTCAGCACATCCGTTCCATTGTATATGGCAAGAACTTGGTTTATCTCAACAAAAGTAATTATGTATCCATAGCCTAGTGCCCTATCACAAGTTTTCATTCAGGTTTTAAACCAAACTTACTCAAAGGGAATTTTTCATTAATTTTTTTTTTCAATGCGCTTATGAACATATGTTTAGTTTAGTTAATTATTTCTAACAATTACTCCAGTCCGCTTTTGAAGATTTTCAGTTATAGACAGTTTTGTAAAAGATTTAAATAATTTTAAAGACAGTATTCAATAAAATAAGGATATTACCTGTTTAGGTAAGTTTATAGTATAATTTAGTATAAAGTTTCCAATATCATAAGCCTCAATTAATACAGACCGTCATACCTGCGTTTTAATGACTGAAAAGTATATTTTGCAAAATGTTTTGACAGTGTCCAATAATCTTAGAAAACATGTTATCCAGTTTTTATATTTTTAAAGAAAAAAGTTATTAAGTTGCTCCCTCCTCGTATGTTTAATACTGTACGAAGAAATCTACTATCCATTTCAATTTCAATAAATGATTCAAAACATAAAAGTTTTACGTAAAACTGTTACTTTTATTGCATATCACTTTGGGCTGACATCTGATTAAAAATTTACGAGAGAATACGCTGCCCTTAAACTTTGAAAACTTTGTACACCCTTTCAATGATATTAAATCTAGACGTATATGGCTTTGTTGTAGGGTAAATAAATACACTGTTATATAAAATCGACGCCAATATTTCAATATCTCAATATATTCTGTAATTTTGCAGACAGATGCAGAAAATTTTTTGCCTCATATTTTTTTTTTGTTCAGATGGAGGCATAACTAAAATACATGACAAAAATTAAAGTTTTGTTAAAGTGTAAAAATTAAAAGTAAAGAAATTTAGAATGAATTATTTCAAATTATGTTATATTGATTATAATAAGTAAGCGTTTTATGAACCCATATAAATAAGATTAAGATACATATAAAGTAATAAAGGGATAAAGGGAAACGATGATCATCCGATCCCTTAAATATAGTAAAAAGAATTTTAGTAATAAAAGCAGAATATCGAGAAGACTTGGAGACGCTAATATTCTTAATACGACATTCTTGACAATATCAGTTACGAACTCATATGTAATGAAAATATTTCTTTCTATATCAACTTTCAAAACAGCCTTAGTTCAAGGAATGGAGAAACCTGAAGAAATGATATGATTCAGACCCAGTAAATTAGAAAAAATAAAACGGAAAATGTCGGAGATGGTACCAGAAATAGAAAGCTTCAAGGTTGTATTCAAAAAGAGAATGGTACATTCTTCTGCATAATGAAGAAAATATAAATGTAAAACACACTACACAAATTAGAGTCACTACACAGTCTTCCAAATCTAACGCTAAGATATTTGAGGGTATGGGGAGGTGTGAGGATTCACATGTGGGGACAACATCTATCCCCACCGAAATTGCCACTGCCAGTCATGGTATTCGAATCCAGGTCATGGTAGATAGTGGCTAGTCGTGCTTTATAGATAAGGATTTGTCTATACAATTTGTATAATTGATCTTTGCGCGTGTATAAATTTAGTGACGACACACGGATCACATGCTACACCACTCGCAATTGTTACGAATATGCCACAATTATCAGCACGTATGTCTAGCGACATATGTTTCAATCAATTACGTACGGCATAGACAGTTAATAATTTGCCGAACAAAATGCAATTATGAAGTCACGTCTTAGCTTTATTGTATAATTTGATTCATTGGCGTCTTAATATTTCATTTTTGTTTCATTTATTTTGATTTCTGTTGAATTTATTTCATTTATTTTGATGGAAATATCACTTCCATTGAATTTTTTTGTGGAGAACCTTTTCATTACTCTGTTATAGGTTGACGGATTTGTATTGTACTAACTGTTATCCTAAAATGTGTTTTCGGCACTACACTGTTCAAAAATGTCAGTTCATTGATTTATACGACGCACACGCAAAGAATCATACAATATGTATGAGATGGACATATTAAAAAAAATTGCAGTTTTTGTTCGTATTGAATTAATATAAATTTTTGTCTTTTATATCTTTTAATTATATTTCGTTTTCATTTCTTTATAAGAAATAGGTATTTTATTCCTATATTGTTTGCGGTTTTATATATGTTTGTGTTCATATTTCTAAGCTACTTTATTATTTATGTTATGAATAGTATTAATATAGTGTGATTTAGGAAACCTGTATAATATTAGAGAAATTAATTCTTTCTTATCGGATCACTTGCATTCTAATAATTTTGGTTGTTACAAAATACATTTGAAACGAGATTAAAATGTTTCTATTTAGAAATATATGCTTGAGATGTTAGAGAAAACGTTAATAATAATACACAAAATCATGTTTTTTGTATTAAATTGGGGAAAATGTGATAAAGGGTGCAATATAATCCATTTTATTGTATTTCTGTATTTTAAGTTTTTTGTAATATATTCTACAAGTTTCAGAAAAACATAAGTCACATTATTAAAATATTGAGATATAAAATTATCATATTGGTGAGACATTAGGATTTGTGAGGTATATTTAGGAGGGCATATTTCGGAGGACAGGTGTTTATTTCCATTCCACTTATTTGAAATCTGTCTTGCCACTTGTTACCAAAATACCCAACAAAATATTATATTAAATTTTTTTATACAGCCGCTAAAATTAATTCATTTCACAGTGTGATATATTCGATATCAAACGGTGGACACCTGGCGTATACATTTTTCCGGGCCGAACGCCAATTATAAAAATATAAAATTCACATGTAAATTTTTTCACAAATTAATTATTCAGGATAAAGCTTTGTTCAAACACGAAACATGTTATGTATTGGATTCATAAAATTTTCATTAATATTTATAATGAAAAACATCAGGATAATTTAATTAAACCAACCGAAAGAGGGGATAGGTATGGATGGAATTGTTTCACCGGCCTGCAATTGATATTTCATAATTGACCCAGCAACATACGTCGGACTGTTTAAATTAGCTAGCAGTATAGTAATGTAAAAAAAACTCAATTAGAAATAGATGTTGATCCGTCATTTTCAATACAGCCACGCACAACGTATTTTGTTTGTTTACCTTTATGCATTTTTGTAGCTTATTATTGGGCTTATTAATAAATGCATGAAATTCAACAACTTCGAAGAATTGTTAATGACGATACAACTACTGAGTGAAAAAACAATACAGGGTCAGTCTGTATGGGCACGACTGGTTTATCAAACACTGTCATTGTTGCAGTGGATAATACCATTTTAGGGTTAGTAATATATATTTTTTTTTAAAAAGGGAATCGCCACGGGTAGGATTCGATATTTGTCCCAGATGGAATCCGAACGACAGACAGCTGTTTCGAACTTATTGGTTCTCATTAGTGCCGTACACGATACACCGATCCAGGACAAATGCCGAAAAAAATCCGTGGGGTTTTCATCTAAATCGATAAGATCTGCGTCTGTAACTTATAAGTCGATTCCCGACTTATAAGTTATAGACTAGAGATCAATAAAATCATATTTTAATCGTGGATTACTACGAAGATCGACTGCACACAGTTTCTCAATATTTCTCTTTATGAAAGAGCAATATTTTGTGGGTCTAATGATGTTCGATATGTAAGATTTGGTTGTATACAACGAAAGCATGATTTTTTAAAGCGCACCTCGACCTACTCAAATATGTGGATTTTTAAATTATCCATATCTAAGGTCGATATATGTTTATGTATTTTTGTATAATCGACAAATATATTATATTTTTGCATGCATGATATAAAAATTACTTTCAACTCATTTTCACACCAACTTTGAAGTACAGTTGATCAGTGCGTTGTTTTACTTTTCCGCACTCCACTATACGTGGAAAAGTAATGTAATTGTGTAAAAAAGTTGTTGTTCTTTTCTAGGGTTTATTTTTCGTTTTTCGGTCCAAAAAAAAAACCAATTTGTGTGTGTGTGTGTATCGTTGTTGTCGTCAGCATTTATTCTTGTTAGCATGATAACTCAACTAAATCGCGTCGAATCGATCGGATTTAGACTGATTCTGATCAGGGAAATCTCCCAGACGACACCTATTGATTTTGAGGTGGATAGGACACACCCCACCCTATCCATGGGTCATGAGAAAGCACGATGATGGACTATTTGAGAAAATATTGAAAAAAGTAAAAATGTCGTATAAAACACATATTCTGCATTTATGTGGTGGTTTATTTTTTCTCGGCCACTTAATTTCGAGATAGAGATGTTCTACGTGCGGAAAAATCCGTTTTAAGGTTTTAAAATTGTTTATTTTATATGGTATCTCCAATAGGCCTAATCCGCAGTCGAAATTGAGGGTTAATTCACCTTGCGTCCCTTACGATGATTCAAACCAGACTCGCTTTCATCCTCATCATCTTCAGGCATCAATTCTGAAGTAGGGTCAGCAAGACCAGAAGAAGGAGAAGATGCAGAATTTTATAATCTACATTTTTTATTAGAACATTTTTTCGAACACTTCAAATAACGGCGCTATTGATGTACTGTTCCTTCTATCCAAAATTAGAAAATTCTGATGGTTGGGTATATTTCTGTATACATTATACTATTCAAATATTATCTGATGTTGTGTATGTTGACAGGTTCCGTCAAAGAAAACCTATTGTGGCCTGAACAAGAGATTTTATAAAGCAAATTGGGTTGGTGGGTGCCGTCAAATACCAGATATGAGCTTGTAAAACTGTGAGCGACGATCCTGTTTAGCTCATGTAAAGCTTCTATGTTTATTTTCTGTTTCCATTTTTATGTATTTATTATCTGTCTTTAAAAGGCCTTTTAGGTCCATGCAGAACAGATGCATTACTGAAACAGCTTTTATTAAACCTCCCGATTACGGACTGTCTAATGATTAAAAATAAGTTACAGACGCTATCAGAAGCGAATGATGTGTCATTCAACTTAGGTTCTCATCTGAATATTCTAAGGGTGTTGTTTTTGCAGGAAAGTAACAGTTACGCATTTAAGGCCGGCCATACACGTTTCAGTATGCTTGCACGGTAAACTTGTTCAGGTAAAGTGCACAGGTTTACCTGCACAGGCAACCAGCTCACACACGTTACGGTAAGGCTTCATCTATCAGTTGACCTCATCATAGCATCCACGCAACAACATGGCAATTATTGTTAGCTATTAATAAGTTGGATAAATCGGAACAAGCACATTCACTTTTTACAAGATAAAGTGTAGTTCAAGCAGATTGCCGCGATTACAAGCAGATTGCGGATAAATGAAACAGTGTACCAAAAATTGCTTCCATGGTCTCCTTTCTTAAAATGAACCATACAGTTATGAGAACTGCTATTTCTCCACTGCTCCTTACACGCCGGAGACAAGGTTCTGATTTGTACAACTCAATTATATCTTCGATTACTTGATTTTTGTTTGACATGTTTTGCACAACAACTTAAAATCAACGAACGCCTCAAAAAATTCAACATCTTCCTAGTGAAAACCTACTACGACTGAACTGATATATGTGTAGGTGTCGGTACACATCATTGTGTGTGCTGTACTTTAGTATATACAACTACACAGGTAGATATAATTGATTTTCTGTTCCTTCTGGGTCACCTGAACAAGTTGTACAATCTGTACAGTTTCACAAAAAATAGTTGGCATACACGTTCCGGTTTACCTGCGCAGGTAAACTGTGAAAGTCAACATTCCCAGTAAACCGTAACGTGTATGGTCGGCTTTACTTGAAAATATGTTCCACTAAAAACTAAATTTGTAAAAAACTATTTTGCTATAAAATAAAACTTACATTAGATAAGCCGATTTGATTATAAATAATTTGTACCTGATTTGATAATTGATTTTATTACGAAAAAAGTGTACAGGTTTAGTTTAGGGAATCGTAGGAATACATAATGAAAAATTAAATCACGGAAAATAAATTTTAAATAGTTTCCACGGCTTGCATCGGTTAACTGCGCTTGCATTTATTTGGAATTACAGTAATACGAGCCCTTGACATATAATAATGCAGCAAAATACTCGCATTCAAGTATACCACAAAAAAAGAAACGCACGACTGTGAAGCACATAAGCCCCCAATAGGCGCTCGCCGAATAATATTTGAATATTCAAAATAATCCAGGGTTGTATTGTCTGGATAGGTAAATTCCGGTTGAGTTTAAATCTCCCATGCACTGTTTGTCGAGTTTTCAACAACTCTGTATTGTACGAGATTAAGTGTTCATATTATTTAAACTGGCCCCTAACGCAAAGTAATGTGCAAATAAATCGGTAATATATGCATTTAGGGTAATCTCAGCGTATATTGTGTAAGTTGTAAGCTTCCTATATGAAAAATATACAACAGCTAGTGCTGGAGAATAAAAAGAAGTTATGTTGCCGCAAATTCAAGATCGAGTACTCGAGGGCCCTAATTTCACATTATATCTTCATTTTAGCTAAATTGACTACGTTTGCTAAAATAATGGAGACCCGTGAAATTGATTATTTTCAGCATCAGTGGTTTGTTTGTGTCGATTTAAAAATGGTCACCGTACTAGGACAGAAAAGTGGATATACCAATATCCTTGTCATCTCTGTTTGTGGGATAGTCGTGCAAATCAAAAGCATTGACAGCAAACTGTTTGGCCTTTGAGAGACACTAAGACCGTTGGAAAAACCAACATTGTTCACGAGCCATTAATAATGAGAGAAAAAGTAATACTTCCACTTCTTCACATCAAACTGGGTTTAATGAAATAGTTTATAAAAGCTCTGGGCAAGTCAGGTGATTATTTTAAATACATTTGTTAAAATTTTCCAGCAGTGAGTATAGAAAAATTAAAGGCAGGAATTTCTAACGGTCCACAAATTTGGAAACTGGTAAAAGATCCAGATATTAACAGGTGTATGACCGTTGTGGAATCTGATGCATGGTTTCGTTATGTATCTGTCATTAAGAATTTTTTGAGCAATGGCAAGGCAAATAATTACCAAGAACTAGTACATAAGATGCTAAAATATTTTGAAAAATTAGGGGCCAATATAAGCATCAATTTAAATTTTTTGTATAGTCAGTTAGCCAAATTTCCTTGAAACTTAGGTGATTACAGTGGGGAACAAAGTGAACGGTTTCATCAGGATATTCGATTAATGGAAGAAAGTACTAAGGAAGGTGATATCGTCACATGACGGTTGTTTATTGTTGGAGTGTGCAGAGGGACTCTTCAGAGCATAAATATAAAAGAAAATCGTACAAAAAACACTTTTATAATTTTTTATATTTTTTGTATCAATTTTTCTTTATTTTCTTGTTAATTTCATATTTAGAAAATTCAAAACAAGAGAAATTGCTTACTTCATTTTGTTTTTCTTACTTTGCATTAATATTTATCATGTATGTTTATTTCAGAAACTATAACCAATCAAGAAAAAGATGCAATTTTCAACATCAGGGGTAGTAATGTACAGGGTGAGCGAAACTCGATGTCTCAGCTCTATTATAAGAAAAGGAAAAACGATAGGAAAAATTTGAAAAGAGGTTCTTAAATGGGATTGAGTAAGGTCCATTTTAAGCTTACTATACATATTTTTCCATATTTGGAAACTGAAGTAATGGCGTCATCGGATTCTTTGTCCCGGAAATATATCTATATTTTGGCATATTTGAAATGAGTTAATTATTCTAAACAAATTTTATGAAGAAAAGAATTTGCTATCTTCTTCCGTTAAAGCAAATTTGTAAAAAAAGTATTATCAAAAATTCGCAATCGCCACGATTTAAACAAGCAGCCTTTGGATACAAGTAGCAAAGTCGCATCTGTCAGTAATTAAACATTGTTAATTAGTATTATTTATTAATTTAACATTACGAAACATAATATGTTACAACTATTACCACAGAAAGAAACAAAGTATGTGGGCAATCACTGCAACAAATTCTCTACCATCTCCTACTTCTAAACACTTATCCAATCTCCGCCTTACTTCTCTCACTGAAGTCTTACGAAACATTTCTCTAGATAGTTCATTGCAAGTATTTCTGCTTTTTTCTTTTAAATGTTGCAATTTAACAGATGATGTTCTGTAAACTTTATTTTTCAAAGTTTCCCATAAGAAGAAGTCTAGTGGAGTCAAGTCCGGTGATTGGAACCGATACAGTGGGCGCCTAGCCCACTGTATCGGTCCATTTATACCTAGCCAATTTTCTCCGTAAGTTTCGTTTAAATATTGTTGGACAATTCTTGCTTTATGTGGTGGAGCTCCGTCATGCTGGAAACACATGTTTGCTCGCAGCTGTAATGGCACATTTTCGAGAAGCACAACAGGAAGTTGTTCTTGAAGAAATTGTAAATATCGCTCACTATTTAAAGTTCATTCGTAAAAATATGGACCGATCAAATGCCCATTAATAAATACCACACCAAACGTTAATTCCGAAGTGTCCTTGGTTTTCAATCGGATTGACAAAATGTGGATTTTCAGTAGCCCAGAAATGTTCATTTTCTTTATTGGGCTTACAATTACTAACAAAACGGCCTTTGTTCATCTACAATACATGCTGAAAAAACCGATTGTCATTGATCTCTATCACTTGGTAACATAATTAATTCTTCGTTATAAATTGTGAATTTTATAATTGTGATAACTATTTTCTTTAAAAATTTTTCGTACCGAACTATATTTTAAATTCAACTCACGACAAGCCTGGCGAATCGAGTTCCTTGGATGATTTTCAAAATACTGCAAAACAGTGACAACAGTATTGTCAGAATTGACCCTTTTAACAATCATCTTCCCTTTCGAGAAGAAAATGCCTCGTTTTTGCACGTAAATTGCGTTCCAATCTTGGAAATATTTTTAAGCTTGGAATAAGACGTTCGGGATGTCTGGGCGTATTACTGATCTGCTCTTCTAGGGTTCTTTTGAGATTCCCCATAAACTAATAACATATCGACATTTTCGTTGTGAACATTTTTCAAAGTCAAATGACAACAAAACAATGTTTGTCAACCATTAGATTAATTATGACAGATGCGACTTTGCTATGTGTTTTCAAAGGCTACTTGTTTAATCGTGACGATTGCAAATTTTTTATATTTTTTTTACAAATTGCTTTAATTGCTAATTTTTTAACGGAAAAAGATTGAACATTTTTTTCTTTACAAAATTTATTTATAAAAGCTATATATAAAAAAATATAACTCTTTTTAAATATGCCAGAACATAGGGATGTATCTGGGAAAAAAATCGGTTACGTCATTACTTCAGTTTCCAAATATGAAAAAATATGCAAATTTAGCTTAAAATGCACCTTACTCAATCCTATTTAAGAACCTTATTTCACTATTTTTTTATTGTTTTTCCTTTTGTTATAATAGAGCTGAGACATCGAGTTTCGCTCACCCTGTACTCAACTACTCAGAATCGACTCTTAAATTCCTGGAAACAAATTGACTGTTCCTAGTATCAGTAACTTATAAGTCGGAAATCGAGAAAGGAACCACCAAGCCGCCAAGCGGCTATCAAAGTAGCTCCCGAATAGCAAAGCTATTACATAATCGCTCTAGGAAACAACTACTCCTCGGGCTAAAGCCCCGCCAGGCATTGAATTATACCCAGAAGCGATCCTCGACCCCTTTCTCGTGTTTCTGCACGATCAGATAAGGTTTCAAAAAATAAAACCCGCCACAGGTAGGATTCGACATTTGTCCCGGATCGGAACCGAACGACATACAGCTGTTTCGAACTTGTTAGTTCTCATCAGTGCCGCATACGGTACGCCGATTCAGGACAAATGCCGAATGAACTTTATGGCCTATACAACTTTATCGATACGATTTCTGTCAGTAACTTATAAGTCGGAAATCGAGAAAGGAACCACCAAGCCTTTTTATTTTTTGTTCCTAGTATAACAATTTTGGTATGAAAAGAAGCGAGAATAGATAGTAGAGCATTTACAAACAATATCTCCATTATTTAGAAAGATAAAAAGATGAATTAAGAAAGTGATCTAGTTATTCAAATGATTAGTAACTATATGTATATTATGGTGAGGAGTACGATATTGTTGCAAAATCATCAATCTTAGCGACTGATAATGTTTTTTTATTGCTGGCAAATGAAAACCTAAAACCCAAAAAGCAAAGTACACGTTACTAGGCCGGAAAATTTAGATTATCTAAAAGAAAGAATTTGTCACGAAATACAACGTATACCTCCTAACAATGTTCAATCTTATTGGCAATATTCAAAAATAATTTATTAATCGTCTTGGATATTATCAACAGCAAACTGTATACAATTTAAACATTTAACTTATTTGATTTTTTAAATAACACAGGCCTACAAATTTTGATATTTAGAAAGGTTATTTAGGTTTAATATGTGATTGTAAGTGAGTTTACGCTGATTTCATATTTATGTTCTGTTCTTGCTCCTCACGTAAGGTTTTTGATTAACCGAATAATTAGAATAAATTAAAAACTAAAGGAAAAATTACATTTTAATAAACATTATATTTAATATACATTAAAAAACATAGTAAAAAGCAACAACACAAATAGTTTTGAATCTATAATTTCTTTTTCCTTTGAAAATCTCTGCCTTTTTAACAAAAACCTTCATTTTGTAGTTTTTCTTGTGTAATCATTCATTGGATTTTTCTCTCCTCAGCATCCAGCAGTAATCTGCCATCATCGCCATATCCCATCGACCCTGGTACCTCCTTTCCATCTCCTTTATGTCTTGATGGACCATTTCACGTTGCTGCTCACTAACAGCACCAATTTTCTGGGAAGTAGTCCAGATGAACATGCAGAAAATGAATTTTTATGCTCATATTACAATCAAATTGCTTAAATTTATGGAGCATTTTATTGACAATTTCTTCATACTACGGATGTTTATAATTTTTTAAAAAAATTGCTGTTACATTTTTAAAGCTATCCAAGATTCTTTTTCAATTTCCGTCACTATTTCTTCAAACTGTTGGTCCTGCATTAATGTTTGTATTTGTGATCCTACGAAAATGGCATCCTTTTTCGAGAGAAAGAGCTGAAAACTTGCCACATAAGTACTTAAAGCACTTCCCATTTTTATCTATAGCTTTTACATATTGCTTCATTAATCCTAATTTAATATAAAGTGTAGGCAAAAGAATTTTTTTTTGATCAACCAAATTTGCATAAATACTGTTTTTTGAACCATGTGTTAAGTTTCTGACAAATTATATTTGGTGTATTTTTACAACTTCTAGGAATTTTTAAAACAAAATAAAAACAAACAACGCGATGATTCGAGTAAACGTACACACATTAAAAACGTACTACAGCGACTATGTAAATACCCGAATAGTATACGACTAAAAACCGGAATATCCCCACCGGACAAGTCTCGTTCGGTAAACTCCCCATACTTGTGTGTACGTTTCAAAACGATTAAACACAGGGGCCCGCAAAGATTGAGGTAAAACTTAATTTTATAGAACCTCGGTTTTAAAAACTACAAATTATTGTACAATGTACGCTTACAATCCGAGATCGTGCAGAAACACGAGAAAGGGGTCGAGGATGGCTATTAGGTATAAGTTAATGCTTGGCGGGGCTTTAACCCGAGGAGTAGTAGTTTCCTATAGCGATTATGTACTAGCCTTGCTATTCGGGAACTACTTGATAACCACTGTGCGGTTTGGTGGTTCCTTTCTCGATTCCCGACTTATATGCATTTGTATTGGACTGGCGTACCGTGTACGGCACTGATGAGAACTGATAAGTCCGAAACAGCTGTCTGTCGTTCGGTTCCCATCCGGGACAGATGTTGTATCCAACCCGTGGCGGGTTTTCTTTTCTGGAAACTAGTATTACGAATACCACTGAAAGTGTAAAGCTTAATGGCGATAGATTTTCAAGAACTAATAATAAATCCAAGTTTTAATTTGTTATAACACGTCTTAATTATTTAACGAAAACAACGTATACGTATTTTCCAAAGATATTCTACAGATCTAACGCAACATAAGCAGACGTTTTCCTGCTTTGTCAAAATGTCGGTTTAATATTTAAACATTAGAGCGTCTAGCCGCACATGATTGCGATACCAGAAGTACGGGATGCCATGGAAACGCGGAGGCTGGAAACAATAACACAATGCCTATGCCCCTGAAAAGCAGCGCCCCGCTAGTACACATGAACGAGAACGGCAAATTGTTAGTGAGTTTCCTGAGTTTTGTTCAGTAAGCCCAACCAATTAGACCCCCGTGAAAGCCTCGTTACCTCATTATTCACTGACGACTATTCAATCACTTGTTTGAACTACCTACTTCTTTCAGCGGCTTTTCAGTCGAACGGGCGCATCAACACATGTTTACGGAACAATCTCTCCATTCAGGTCTGTCCGCCGGAGTTGTAACGTTGTTTACTGCCATTCAGCTTTTGTGATAACTTCGTGGAGTTAGCAGTCATCCGTCCTTACGAATATCCAGCATACAGCGAACGGTTAAAGTATGGAATAAATTCATTAATACTGAAATATGTTTACTTTAAAAAAGAAATCATTGGAGATTAGCCACTAAGGAAAGAAAATAAATTCATCGTTTTATAGACTTAAAAAAGATTTTGAAAGAATAAGAAGAAATTATATGTATGAGATAAAGAAGAGTTGATAGAAATATGATAGCAATCATCTGAGAACTATATAAGAACAACAGAAACAAACTAAGAATACTCAGCAAAGAATCCTCAGAATTCGAGATAAGAATAGGATTGAAGCAAGGATGTGCATTAAGCCCGTTACTTTCCTCTATAATCCTAGATAATACAGGGCCCATCAGGGAGGTATGGTATTTTTGAAAAGAATGGCACAAGTTTATATTTGAACGAATTTTAAAATTTATTATTTTTATACATTAGTCTAAAATTAGTATTGCCATTGAAGACTACATAACATAAGTCAGCTGCGAAAAATCACATTAGTTAGGTGACGTCCATTTTTGTCGAGGCATACTTGTGGACGGGTGGCAAAATCATCCATCTCATCATGCATCGTCTTTCCTGTGCAGTCCCAGGTTTCAAGGATCCTGTTATTTGAAACTTGTTCACTCACATCATAATGGTATCCCATTTTGGAATGGTTTCGAAATCGTCGCTGTTGTGTAAATGTAAAAGTGTTGTAAATGAACACACTATGTGCCATAGACCACGGCTCCGTGGCTACTGAAATGGCATCTCGCAACGAGTAGATATTAATAATCCTGAAAACATTCACTCCACGCAGGTGCGTATAAAAGTCGTCTCAAAGACACCATACCTCTCTGGCGGACCCTGTATTATAAAAGAATGCAAAGAAAGGCAAATGGAAAATGTGATACTACAAGAACTACTATTTACCTGACATGGCTGACATGGCTGAAACAGAAGAAAAACTGCAACAAAACCTAGAAATATATTGGACCAAAAAGAACTGAATAATATAAGTATGAAAATAAACATCGGAAAAACCAAAAACGTGATATGTTTCAAGAAAGAAAGTAAATATAGAATTGTCATAAAAAGACAAGTTCTGGAACAGGTTACAAATTAGAATTATTTAAGTGCAACCATAGAGGAGCCGAGGAGAACAGATAAGAAAATAAACCAATAAATTGGAAATGCTGACAGGCTGCATAACTCCCTAAAATCCATGTTCTTAGAAAAAAAGAGATATGAAAGGAAATAAAAGCATAAGCATACCAGAATGTCGTAAGACCGTTTATACTTTACAGCAGTGAATCCTGAACATTAACAAGAAATAATAAATGCAAAGTCGTAACAACCGAAATGAGATTTCTAAGGAGAATACCATAAAAGGGGTTACAAAGAGAGACAGAATAAGAAACGAGACAGTAATAGCAGAATTAAATGTAAAACCAATAAAATTGATAAAAGACAATTGAGTTGATTAGGCTACATATACAGGATGAAGGAAGAGAATTAACAAGAGATATATACGAATCCAGAGCACAGGGAAGAATAAAATAGGACGCTCTCAACTGAGATGGGTGGACCAAGTGCGACAAGAAGCAGAAGAATGGAGAAGTCAGTGGATTGAGATGAGACAATTGGAACAGGATAGAAATTTTTATAAAAGAAAGATACGCGAAATGAAAGTAAACATCGTTAGAAAATTGCTTTAAAAACTTGTACATATCTTCAAAAAGGTAATAGTTTTCAACTTAAAAATTAAAATATGAATTTTAGCCTCCACTTTTAGATGGGTAGGTATATCTCCTCAGGGGTGTAATTTTCATATAAAAATTGTTTACTTTAATCGTCTTATTTTTGACTCTCTATTCACTGAACTGATTTTTGTTAATTAATTTAAAAATAATCTATTATTATTGTTTATTCATATCAATATAATAATAATAATGATAATGCTCTATTGTCCAATAGAAGAATTACATTTACAGAACAACGTGCGAAATACATGTATAACTATAACTAAAAGATAAATAACTAAATATAAACATATATATATATATATATATATATATATATATATATATATATATATATATATATATAAAATATATACGTAGATATAACTAAAAACAATAGTATCTCTAATTAACCTTAAATATAAATAAATAATGAATCATATAGTACTACTATAACTTTAAACATAAATAAATAATGGGGTAATAATGGAGTATTAAGAATCACATGATGTAAACTTAATTTTTGTTTTCTGGTTCTCAATTTTCTTTAAATAAACTGCATATATATGGTAAAATGATTTACATTAATATCTACTTTTAATTTTTGTTTAGCCTCAATAAAATTTAAACATTTAAAATTATTATCTACGCAGGACTCGGTAGAATGGTCTGATATGTGGTATACATTAAACATTTATAGTTTATTTCATCTCTATTTGCCAAATAAAAAATCCCAAACTGCTCTTATCTCATACCGTGGTTTGTTCTTATAGCTAAGCTCAGGTAGACCGACCGTTCAGTTTATCGGCAAGATAAGAGAGTTTTTTATTTGGCAAATACCGATGAAATGAATAATACCTGGATTTGCTCAATTATCAGCGTGGTGGTCAAAATTACCACATTTGAAACATGTACTATTCATTCCATCGCTGTTTGCCAAATAAAAAACTCTCTAATCTTGCCGATAGACAGAACAGTCTACCTGAGCCCAGCCATAAAAACAAGCCACGGTATGAGATAAGAGCCGTTTGGGATTTTTTATTTAGCAAATAGAGATGAAATAAACTTTACATATTCGAAGGCTCTACACTTAGCCCAGTCAATAAAAAGAGAAGTTTGTTATAATGCATAATTTTCTTAAATGTTTCAGGATCACACTGAATGATGGCCATAATTTTATATATAGTATAGCTTCTTTAGCTTTTTTACTTTCTTAATTAGCCTTCGGTTTTATGATCACTGCTTCCTCAGCAACAGCATCGGTAAAATTTTTACGTATTCCTGGCAAATTATCATTTACAACGTTATTATTAGATCGAATAACATTTTTAAGATAATCTATTTCTGTTACAACATAGAATTGTAGATTTTCAAAATATTTGGCAATCTTAGTAGCAAAGTCAATATAAACTACACAATCTTCACAAAACCATTTAACGCAGTTACAATTATTAATTGTATCAAACCGTCTACCTTCCATATTAAGATATTCAGATTGAAAATAATTTGAGCCCAGTCCTTAACCTTTTAAATTATCTTCCTTGTCTGCTATTTCCTTATTACGCTTAAAACAAGCTAAACTTGCCATATTGGGAATATATTATTCGAGTTTGATATTCGTTGTTGAAGCTAGACTTGTACTGGAATGTACCACAAGAAGCTATCACTTTTTACCACTTTATATTTATAAGAATTTTGATAACTAGTCCAATTTCTCGATTATTTCAATAAAAATTGCTTAATCAAAGCCTAATAAAATTGTCTATGCAACAAAAAGCTCACATTTTTTTTACATTTCGGTATATAATTCACCTATTAAATGTAAGTTCTCCATAGTTAAATCTTTATAGTTCTTCACAGTTTAATAAAATCAAGTACAACTCATTATCTCATGACTTATCTTACCAACAGTCGTGATGAAAATGAAACGGATGTTCTGCGCAGGGCCGATCCTAGGGTATTGGCCGTCCGCGTGCAAATTTCAAACGTATCCAAACTACTGGCACCGTAGGGACCGCAAAAAAAATTGCGCCGCAGGCGAATATTTTGAAAATTTTCAAGGTCACGCGTTTTCCTGATACTTCAGAATTTTTATGTAAAATCCGTTTATACAAAAATATAGACTTTCACAAGAAACATTTTTGGAATTTAATACCTTCTTGAAGAACATTCATGTTTGCCGTCATATTCTTTCGTTAAGAGAAAAGGCTTGTAAGGTGAATTTTCTACTAGAGGGTCTATAACACCTAAAATATTTTCCGAAAGAGTTTCAGCGTCACATTTTGTAGGTTCCAGGTATGTCCAAAAACGTTCAATCGGTTCACCATCGAGAATATATCTTAAAACTACCACTAACTGAGTTCTTGCAGATACATCAGTTGTTTCGTCTGCTATAACTGCCAAAAATGAAGGTTTGTTAATTTCTTTAATTATTTCTTCATTACATACTTTTAATATACAGTCTTAAGAATCATTTTATATTTCTTTAGAGGTTCCTTTAAATACTGAAGCATTTTGTAGATGCTCGCTTAAAGTTACATCAAGCTCAGCAGAAAAATTTATCAAACCACGAAATATCCCCGGGTTTTGAGAGGTTTCAGCTTCGTCATGTCCTCGCAGTGCCAGTTCAAAGGCCCCACAAAACTTTATGCAGTTTATAATTTTTGACAAAACGTATCTCTTTTTTGTCACATTATCATTATGCTTTTGCACATTTATCCAATAAGCTGAATCTAGCTGCGCTTTAATATTAGTTGTTCCTAATAAAGCTAATTCCATTGTATTATGTAGATGGCTTTTGGAGTTGTCGTGCTTTTTATTTTTTCAGTTAAGTGCACCAAATCTGTCACCCGTACCTCCGTCCATGCTTTATCACCGCCAAAAAGTAAACAAGGAAAACAAAATAACGCATTCTTTTGTTGCACCCACAAATCCAATTGTTCTTCGAATAAATGTCTCTATTAAATTGACGTTTATATGCTTTTCCACGGCTAACACCTACAGTTTCAATAACAATATCGGGCAATGGCCTAACATTGTTTTTTAAATCAATTTTTTCTTCATAAGAGTATTTAAAAAATCGCTTCATATGAACTAAATTATAAACTAAATCCATTGTCACTATCACAGTATATAAATATTAATACTTAGTACAATAAATCACTACACAAATTCACAAAACAGTATTTAATATCTCAAATTAACACGAAATACGAAATATGTACGATTTACGCGCGCCCGAGTAGGAAGTAGTAAACATTCACTGATGTTACCTTAGCTGGATAAAATACAGCTCACTGACCGTGTAAATTCACGCATTTACGAGCGCCAAGTGTGGATTGTCGCGGGGAAGGACGGGTGTGCCGAGCCGTGCTGAGAACTACCTCGTGTGGCCCAGTTCAATGTACCGCGACGCTCTCGCGTAGAGACCCAGATAATTCATCTGGTCTATTACTCAATAGAGGACGGCGGGCAGAATGCGACTTTAACGCAATAATTTGGTTAGCTGCACCAACTAACCAAATTATTTTATTAATAAATTTTAGTAATTATTATGTCGCGAAAATATACAAATATCTAATTTTTTTGGCAGTTCTGCAGCTCTGCAGCACCTATACACCAGCCGCCCCTGCTTACCAATATGAAATATATTTACAAATTTTGAATATTTTGTGTTCACATGTGCATTCACCCTAATTAATATTAATAAGGATCCGGTAGTAGGGCGGAGTAATACCAACCCCCACAATTACTTCGCTAATTATACTAGCTAAATATTACCGAAATAGAAACTCCAACTCGAGAAGCTTAGCATTCATCAAAGAAATATGAAAGCAATTTGAGAAGCCCATATTTGACTAGAAACTGTTTAGTTTGCATCGGACTCGTTAGGCTGAATAAACAGTAGTTCACTACGATCCTGACCCGTGTCCAGGGCCTAATCGTCCGTCAGTCAAGGGTAAACTCTATTAATAACAATATCCGGCGGGCATAAGATTAAAGGAAATTGATAACTGCTATTTACTTATCTAGTATTTAGACGTCATACATATTCATCGGATGATGTGGCGAATATATCGGCAGGTCCCAGTAATATGTTATGTGTTTTCAACGATTTCTGCTAATGTTTCTCTTAAGGTCTGTTTTGTGTATATAGAAGATAATAAATCAAGCTATCAAATCGCGATTCATATTATAAGATGAATCGTTAGACAGTGTGGCCCCACTTTGGTGTTGCATGGATTGATATCTCGGGTGTTATTCGTAAAGCGTCTATTTTAATGAGCTGTAATAGAGTTGAACTCAGGTTACTGTTATTACTAAGGCTGTGGAAATGTGCTGTTCGTCATAGACGTACGGACTGTAATAAGGGTAATAATAATGCAAAGTAATTACTAATAAACGCAGAATAATAAATATAACACTGTATGTACTTACCCTCTTAACTATCGTGATGAACTAGCATCATCACCACGAACTGAAGACGATCCGTAAATATTTTACAGCACTAAGTGGTGAACGGTTTCCTGAGGAATATTCTTCCATTCGACAAGAACGACTTGATCGAGTTCTCTAAGAGTCATTCATAGAGGCAAGTATGTGGTGCCTAACTGATCGTCTTAGTGCATCCCATAAATGCATAAATGCTTCTATGAGGTTTATAGCTGGGCATCTTAATGGCCAGTCCATAGTGGAATATTCACAAATCGAAGGTAGTCCAGTTTCTCTCTAGCAACGTGGGATCGAGCGTTATCCTGCATAAAAATTAAACTGTTCCAGAAAATTAGAGCGAATGGCATCATATGTTCTTCTATGTTTCCTACGTAGAAATGTGCATTCATGGATCTCTCCATATAGGAACCAAATCCTTGCGACCATCGAAACAACTTCCTTCCCAGGATATTATTGATCCACTAAAAATGGGATCCTCGGAGAGTTGTTGCAGACAAAACCTCTATCTTGCCCTCCGCCGGAGTAATCATTCGGCTATCTAGTGAATTAAGACTTACCCTCGTTTCGTCTGAAAACAAAGCTCGCTTCCAGTCGTTAATGGTCCAATATACGTGTTCTCTTGCAAAACACAGCCTAGTAACTCTATATTTTCTGGCGAGCAGTGGTGCAATAACTACTATGGTTTTGGTTTTAGAAATGGTTTTTCTACTATCTAATCCTCATTCAACAAGCCTTTTTCTGACCGTTCGTCCAAAAATTTCTACATTTTGAGGTGCTGCCAGTGCTGAGCTATAAAGTGGAAGAAAGTCTGTTTCTTCAGGCGAGTTGCATAAGATATTGCTCATCTCGTCCATCTGTAGACTTCTTATGACATTGTCCTGGGGTTTAACAGCAACTCCCAAGATTATTGAAACGTTTAACTGTTCCATTAATTGTTGATTGTCTAACTCCTAACAAATTACCCACATATTGCTGGCTACGTCCCTCGTTAACCAGAATTACCGCTTTCACTGCTTCATATTCTCTTAAGCTGTATGGTTTAATTTTTCTATTCTAAATGTACTGGACAAAGTGTTTCATTCGGTTAATACCATTGAATTAAAAATCAATAGCGTAACTGAACTTATTGCCTTTTAGTCCAGGCAACGAAGGAAAAATAGCGGCAATAATTCATGTAGAAGACAATTTCTGCACAGTATTTGCACCTGTTGTTAAGGACACCTTCCCCTACACCTGCATTTGTAGGGGAAGGTGTCCTTAACAACATACTAAACGTACTGATGGATGGGAGTGAAGCTAAGGGGAGGGGGGGGGGCTACAAAGGTTCCTTTTCTCAGTTTTTTGTTAATAACTCGAAAACTACTGCCTCTAGCGAAAATATGCTTATATACTAAATTAATCTAACTGTAGTTATATGCTAAATTCTCTACAAAAAAGGTCCAATACACTTTTTCATTAGGATCAATAATTAAGGAGATATGGAGGGGGAAACATTGAAAATTTTTTTAAAAATCTGTTTTTATTGTTAAAAATGAAATGTTTATTGTTAAAACTGAAATAATTCACTAATAATAAATAATAACAATAATAATAATAAATGAAATAAAGAAATTTGTGTCCAAGGATGTATGTCGAACATAAATTTTAGTAAAAATCTGAATTTTCATCATCATCGATGCTGTCTTCGATGGGGGTTCCGTTCGTACATGAGTCGAGGTACACGCCGCAGGCACCGGAGCAAACAATCCCTGTTTTCCGGCAACCGCAGCGCGCCCCATCGTGCATCGGCAAAAGGTCATATTTAAAACGGAGTCGGGTGCCACAGGGTAGTTCGTGGTAACTGGGTTGAGGATCCCATCTTCTCCCCTGGCTCAACCCCATTGGGTAGGTGGTAGGGGGTTGCCAAGCCACTGTTGTATCTGTAATAAAGTAATCAGACCAATGTAAGTATTTAGCACAAATTGATATTTGTAATTTAAGGAAACCAGTATTTAACAACTACATATATGTAAATGAATTTACCTGTAGATATACTCTGAGTGAGTGTTGCTTTGAAGCTCCTCTGGTTGGAGGAAGAGTGGCCAAGTCTGATTTGGGCTTCGTTGACGCTTTCAGAAATGCCGTACCGATGTTTCAGAGTACCGATGTTTGTTCATCTTGATGTGCAGGCGCTTGATATATAGCCAGAAAAAGCTTCTCGCCAGCCTGTTCGATATCCTCAGTTGATGTTAAGGGATCTGTGAATATTTCTGAGATGTCATGGGTGAGGCCAGCATTTGCTGTGAAGAGCTTAGAAATTCCCACTTTGCGCTTTCTATGTATCGCCGAGGTGGTGTCGTATCCGGAGAAGCTATGGAGAAGGAGGATCATCTTGGCGAATGGAAGCTCTGCAAGTTGTCGCACTGAAAACAATTTTGTCTCTACTTCCCCAAGGCCTGGCTTCATGATGTACATGTTGATAGATGGTGGTGCCAATACAATGAGGAGAACTATCAAGACACATCCTCCGCAACTATTGCTACTGTTGGATGTACAGCAGCTTTATCAAACCCGCACCTTACAATAGTGCCATCAGCATCCCCTGTAGCAACAGTTATTTCAATACCTGTTGCTGTCATTTTCTCGGTGAGCAAGTGGACCAGTCTTGTTTTGTTCCTTTTATTAGCAAGAAAATGCTCCTGTTGAAATGTGATGGTCGTGCTTTCGTTAAAGTTAATATCAAGATGTGTATTGAAGAAATGTAGGAGGACTCTTTCCACTTAATGCGGTGGAGAAGGAAACCTACCACATTGGTGCTTTGGGTGAGATCGAGAGTTGCATTGTCCTCTAGTGGCAAAACATCATAGAAAGAAGACTTCTTTCCTTTTCGCATTCTGCGCTCGTTGAACAGAGCCATGGGGAATGGAGTTAATTCATATGTCAAAAGCTCTGCTACATCTTCGTCGCTCTTTCTTGCTACGAGAGTTCTTTGAAAAATTGTCAGAGGGTTTACAGTAACTGTCTGACCACCGTTGATTTTAATGGTGCTGCTCATACTGGCTAGTGATAAAACCACATTCTTCTTAGACTGCTCCATGTCACCAAATTTGCTGCTAATGAAACTGCATGGTTTTGGTTCCAATATCCAGGGCTTGGTAGCAGTTTACTTTGGAGTTTCCCAGAATGCCTATTGACAGCGACATGAGGGAATTTAACTATGGAAAAGGGGGATGGTCATTGAACCATTCCTAGATGTTAGCTCGATCTCGTGAATCTCTGTTTTGCCGCGATACACGTAAATCAACGTGCTGCTCTCCACTTGCAAAAACCACTCCAGCGAACTCCTCCAATGACACAATTCTTCCGTTATATATTACAAGACAAGCGTTGTCCTCCGGGGGTAATGAGGGTAATTATCCTCCGCCCCCAGAACGAACACAAAAGGCGGTACATGCAGTAAAGTCATTAATACGCGGTCTGAGCATAGTTCCTTTATCATTAAAACTTGATTTTTAATAATAAAAACCGATTTTTTAAAAACTGCCATATTTCCCCTTCCATATCTCCTTAATTATTGATCTTAGCGAAAAAGTGTATAAGATCTTTTTTGTAGAAAATTTTATCTATATTAATTTAGTATATAAGCATATTTTCGCTAGAGGTAGTAGTTTTCGAGTTATTAACAAAAGACTGAAAACAAAGGATCTTTACAGCCACCCACCCCCTTAGCTCCACTCCCATCCATCAGTACTTTTAATATGTTGTTAAGGACACCTTCCCCTACAACTGTGCCAAAATTGGCTTCTACATGAATTATTTCCGCTATTTGGACTTTTTTGGTCTTCATTGCCTGGACTATTTAACAAATCACTTTAAACAGCTTTAAATGTATTATTAATAAAGAATTACAAAATGTTACTTTTCACCTTCATCCTGTAACCTACATAAAATGTTTAACGATTTAAAATTTCGAAAATTTTCTAAAAGTAGAAAAGATAATGAAAAGTTTTTTTTTTCCAGAAGTGTACTATGGCTTTCCCTGTTTGTTCTATTTTCTCTTGTAGCTCTAATATTTAGCTTACCTTCAAAAATATCCCAATACACTACTCAGTCTTTTATGGATAGAATGATATTTATTATAAAGCATTTGGAAAATCTTAAAAACTCACATATTGCGACTAATGCTTAGTTTGTGTTTTATTTAATTGCATAATAAATAATCCTCATATAATAGTAAATTACCTAAATTAATAAAAGCTAATGTCATTTTAAGAGCTCCGAGAAATTACTTAAACATTATTTGCGCAAATGAAGTATTTCATTATATATGTACATTAATAATTCTCTTCACGTAATTTAATAACGGAGATTTATGCGAGTTTTTCATAGCTCGAATCTTCCACACACCAGATACACTTTGTTTTAGTACCTCCCCTTGGACACTGTTAAGATTAATGCCACCATAATTCACTATGTATACAATTTCTGCGGTGGATTCCTTTCTGTACAGGTACCACACACTTTATGTTTTAAACGAATTTTATTGTAACGCGTCCCGCCTTTTATTTTATTTAAATTGTCGAGTAGAAATACATAAAACCCACACAAAGGAGATTTACGTAAACCAGAAACATTGTATGTATACATGTGTGAAAATATATTTTCTGATTAGGGGGCGTGTAAAGGATTTATGTCTCCGGTGGGGAAAATTTGTATTCAAATTGCGTTTGAATATTCAGATATACTGTAAAATTTCCTATACTCTATAAAGCAATTAATTCTATCTAATTATATAGTAGATTTCATAAAGTTTTGTCTTCAAATTAAGTTCCAGCAACAGTGATTATATTCGTATTAGAATAGATTAATTTGAAATAACAGATGTAAATTCTGTTATCCTGTGGTCGTCATCAAATTTGTCCTTGACTTCTCCAGAAGAAATCTACCAGGTATGTAAATATGAAACCGGAATTTGCTCATAGATGGCCTAGCTGCTAATGTAGTTACCGTCATACCGTCATTGGCGCCATTTTATTGTTTTGACATCTGATAAAGGTCTTTATCACACAACAATACAAGTTTCATACAACAACATCGTTTTTAATAGCGTTGAACATGTCGAATTTTGTACCTGGAAACTTATTTGCTTACCGCATTGATTTTTTGTTACCATTTGAAGAAAACTGCTGCAGAATCACATGGAATGCTTGTCAAGGCCTACGGCGAGAATGCTCTTGGTAAATTACAGTGGTAAAGTACTTTGAGTGATTTAAAAAATTTAGAAGTGGTAATTTTGACGTGAAAAACGAAGAATGTGGAAGACCACCGACAAAGTTTGATGATAGCGAATTGCAAGCATTATTGGATGAGAATAACGCTCAAACGCAACAAGAACTTGCGGATCAATTAAATGTGACAGGAGAAGCCGTCTCCATACGTTTGAAAGCCATGGGAAAGATCCAGAAGATGGGAAAATGGGTGCCACATGAACTGAATTAAAGACAGCAGGAAAACCAAAACACCATTTGCGAAATGCTGCTCGCCAGGTACAAAAGAAAGACATTTATCCATCGTATTGTGACTGGCGACGAAATGTGGATATATTTCGAGAATTCTAAATGCAAAAGATCATTGGTAACTCCAGGAGAACCATCGACATCGACTTCAAGGCCAAATCGCTATGGACAGAAGATAATGCTCTATGTTTAGTGGGATCAGAAGGGTGTGACCTATTATGAGCTGCTAAAATCTGGTCAAACCGTTAATATTGAACGCTACTGACAACAAATGATCGATTTGTATCAAGCTTTGCGTGAGAAATGATCATAATATAAAAATGGCAATACAAAGCGATTTTGATTCATGATAATGCGCCATCACACACAGCAGAATTGTTCAAGGAAACGATTGAGGTGTTTAGTTGGGAAATACTTTCACATGCGTCTTACTCACCAGACCTCGCTCCGTCTGATTACTACTTATTTGTATCAATGGGACACAGTTTCTGAGCAGGACTTCATCTCTTAAGAAAATGTACGATGACTGATTTGCCTCACAAGAGCAAGAATTTTTTTGGCATAGAATCCACAAATTTGTCAGAGTGATGGGAAAAATACATAGCGAGCAATGGACAATAATTCGAATAAAATATTTTTTATCATTTTCATACAATAAAATATTTTCTATATAAAAAATCCTGTTTCATATTTACATACCTGATAAAGATTAATATTGTTGTCTTTTGCTTCTCCATTATACATCGTGGTTCAGCTTCTTTTAATTTCTAAGATGACTGAAACAGCACATGAAGTGATTGCCACGTCATGCACGTCTTGGAGACTGAAACTAACTATAGACAACAGTCTGGTCAGGTACAGACAGGAGATAACAGTATCCCGTTAATATCCGACGAAGGGGATTGATTCTAAATCAAAATACGGTTTTATATCAAAAACTCTGTTACGTTGTGGGTTTTAGCTGAACGGATATTATGCAGAAGAAGAATTTTACTCATGTTCTTCTATGCCTGAAGTCCTGCACCACGTCAGTTAGTTATACTCTGAATATATTGCGCCGATGTAATTCATTCTTTCTCGTCGTATATTTGTGTTATAAAATGTATAACGTTATTAAAATTCAGCGAGGCCATTAACTTCAGCGTACTTATTTTTTATTTATGAGAAACTTATGGCGGTTACTCTGTAATCGTTAGCCAAAATCTGTCACAGTTTCATACAGCATATCAATCCAGTAATATTTAACAATCACCATCATTATTTGTCGAAAAATAGTGGGCGCTTTCCTAATAAACATATATTTCACTGCAAACTGCATCACATATCTGCTCGAATACGTCTTTTGTGAGAAAGAAATATTGATGAGGATACTCCTCCACTTAATTTTTGCCGCACACAATGAAAACTTTCGGCCAACAAGGCCGAAACGTTTCAGCACATTTGAATGGAAATTTAAGAGATAGTGTGGTATTTTTCTTGAATCTTTTATTGCAGAAATGTGTCCTTTTTAATTTCGCCACCACATTGTAGATCATCTGAATTCTAGATCATCTTATTTCTCAGTAGTATATTCTCTGCTTTTGTGGATATTTTCCTTTCAATTTTGCATTGTTCTTAAGACTACACAAATCTTTCTCGCGTTGTCGAGTGGGAGTTATGTATCATTTACAACATTGTCGATAACCCTATAAATGAAACAATTGAATATTGAATTGTGTCAAAAAATAGTATACTAATAGTTTTTTCTCGCCCTGTAAATATTTTAAATTCACTGTATAAGAGAATATATGAAAAATTGTACTTTATTATAATGCCCAATATGATACCCAGTATATCAAATGTTATATAACAAATAAAATAAATAATTATGAGTTTTATTATAGCCAATATATTATCCGATATTTTTTAGATCCTTAAAAGGCTTTGAGATTGAGATAATATAATTAAAGACATCTTTGGATGAGGTATATTTGTCAGACCAATAGATCTATTAAATCTTAAAAATATACAGGGTGACCGAAAAAAGATGCATCATATTTCTTCACTATATTTAAACTATGCAAATAAAGAAATTTTGTATAAAATTTCGTAAGCTGTTGATTGTTAATATATGTACATACAATAACTGTAGCTGTTTTGGTTAACTGTAAACATTGAAATCAGTGTGCAGCAATCATTGAACGACTCAAATTATATTATATATTAAAGAAAAATGTTGATAGTTATTGCAGCCATAAATACACGACACAAAGAGAAACAACTGTACTCAGTTCACTATCTTCGAAAGTATTTGTGTTTCATTTATTTTCTACATCGAAAATTAGTTAAAAAGAGATTGTTCTAATTTTTACTCCCCTTTGGTTTTATTATAATATAGATCAGAAGATCGAGGCTACTGCTTTACTTCATGATTGGATACTTGGTTGCTCTGATTAATTTACAAGTCTTGTCTTATGACAGACAAAAACGTCAATTGCTTGAAAAGTTTCTCAAGGTTAATCCTAGCCCTAATTAATCCACTGCCCTAGTCTCCAGACTTGTAGTTCAGATTAAGTTAACTAGAGAAGGCATAATATGTACTACACGTTAAGTCTCTTATCTCAATCTATATCAGATTCATCTACTCTATCCAACGACGTTATGTCGAAGAGAAAATGGTTTACTGCTCTAATAAATACGAAACTCGAGAACAAGAAAATTCATCTATTCTCTATTTCAATTTTCTATTCAACTATTTTCTGTTATGAGTTATGTTAGAACTTGGGAAACTGAAAATCCGTTCTTAAAAGGGAGTCTTTAAGGCGCTGTATTTATATAGGATGGAACACGAATTCATCACATAGTTTCCGTTTTTAGACTATCAGATAATGATTTTCAAAACCATATATTATAGCCCTAGATTACCCTAAATTTGTCGGCAAGGGTGTAGGTTGGCCCTTGATTTTAACCCAGTAGGATTTTTCCTTGGGACTATCTGAAAGACCAGATACAAATTTTCCAAACTCTAGTTTTGAGCTATATAAGTCAACTATAATGGCTACAATGAATTAAGAGAAAAGAGCGTAGCAGCATGTCTAGACAATTTTGTTCTTCGCAGGTGTACTTGTGGCTAACTCTCAAGGATTTTAGTTTGAACATAGTTGATACATGTAAATTGAAATACTTCTCTATTAGTTGTAGTAAATATATATTTTGTTTGATACGTCATTTGAGAAAAATTAAATTTTAAAAATTAAGTTTAGTTTTATGTTTAATTTCTTATTATATTGATA
Source organism: Rosalia funebris (assembly GCA_037954035.1). Taxonomy (NCBI): domain Eukaryota; kingdom Metazoa; phylum Arthropoda; class Insecta; order Coleoptera; family Cerambycidae; genus Rosalia; species Rosalia funebris. Next base: position 14,794,500 of record JAZFAV010000011.1, on the reverse strand, counting down.
TTATAATTATGTTTATCGCTTATGCTGTACATGCATATACAGGGTGGAACGTAAAAAACGCCGCAAGCCATAACGCTATTATTAATAATCCGGTTTTAAAATTGAAAGAAGACAATCAAATCATTGTTTACAGACATTTACTGAGTTTTTATACAATTTCATTTCAAGGTCACGCTATATTCAACTTTTCTTATTTAAATGGCAACCTATATATATTTTTATGTAATTAAAAAGAGAATATTTTTATGTTTCTAATGATGTATAATAAGTCGTATTTTAATAGACGTATGATTCAGAAAATAATAAATTATTTATAAATTCATAAAAATTTTAAAACATGGCAAGATGGCTTGACCTTGAAATGAAATTATATAAAATCTCAATGAATGCTATATAATAATCTGTAAACAATTATTTAATTATCTTCTTTCAATTTTAAAATCGAATTATTAATAACAAAGTTATGGCTTGCGGCGTTTTTTACGTTCCACCCTGTATATAATAAAATAAATAAAATAAATATTATTTTCTGTTACAGCAATTGTATAATTAACTGAAATAGAAGATCAGCAGCAGTGACCAATTATCACAATAAGTATTTTTTCAGGCTTCTTTATTCCAACTATACTTTAACTCATTTGATTTTTAATTGATGAATACGATCTGCTAGTTCATTCCATCTTAGCATCTTAAGTTTTGTACATTATTACATTACCACTAAATATTTGTTCTGGTACAGTCTACGTACAAATTATTTAGTTATTTTACTCAAGTTTCACCTCATATTAAATATATCCATTTCATATTATATCTTTGGTATGTCGAGTAGTAAATATATCTTACAAATATACGTATTTAACCGAGGGATTTGGCAAGGTGCATCATGAAAAGGATTTCCTACAAATAACCAAAGACATATCGCAAACAGGATTACATAACGACTGGCTGAATCTGGAGGACTACAGGATCCAGGGAAAGTACAGGTGCTTATAAGCTGCTTACCACAGTCATTGATACTGCAGATTCTATAGGTATAAAAACGTTCACGTTAGGTTGAGTTTGCGTTGGAAATGTCAAATAAATGGATTCTGCTAGCGATTTGAAATTAAATTATGAATACAAACATTTTCATGAAACGTATTAATATAATAACCATATGCTATAATAATTTAGTGTATATATTACGGCTACAATGGATACTTGGTTAGCTTTAAAACTAACCAGCTAGTTTGTAAGCTAACTAATTACGTTATTTTGAAAGAATCAGGAACTGAACTATATACGCTGTTATTTTGAAGGGACCTAACTTCACCTAACCTAACCTAACCTCCATGGTGCGAAAGGGCACATAGCGATGTCGGGTATTATTTAACCCAGGTCCTTACTGGGCACGGCTGTTTCGCGGACTACCTTTTGGATATAGGCAAATGCGAGAGCAGAGAGTGCCGGTCCTGTGGAGAGATCGCCGATGTCGGCCACACAGTGTTCAGCTGCAAAAGGTGGATAGGAGAAATGAGAGCTGCGGAGCAAAAGATAGGACATGCTATGATTGTAGATAACGTGATCCCAATCATGTTCGAGAGCAAGGAAAGATGGACAGTGGTGGAGCAGATGGTAATGGCCATCATGAAGGAAAAAGAGAAGGAGGAAAGGGAAGTGGGGAATGAATAATTATCCTGATTGATATGCCGAAGAGAAGTAAAGCGAGAGCGGTTCTTCTTCGGCATTACATTGATATGATAGAGGGTTTTCTTAGTCGGTAGGCGTAAGTATACGAATCCGACACTACCTGGCCAAACAATAACAGATCACCAGAGGTCAGGTGTGTTTTGAAGATTTTCCTCTCGAGAGAAAAAACCTAACCTAACATAATTGTCTACTTATTCTGGTTAGGTTCCTTCAAACGAACAGCGCATTTAGTTTAGTTCCTGATTCCTTCAAAATAACAGCGTATTTAGTTAGTTTACAAACTAGCTGGTTAGTTTAGAACTAACTAAGCAACCATTCTAGCAGTAACATAGATACCTATGTATGTACCACAATCAGAGATATTTCAGTGCATTAAAAAAGTATTCCAGCATTTCCTATTAGGAATCGTGTTCAAATATTTTAATCTATACATTAGCATCTGTACTTTTTCGTATTTATAGAAGCGATCTTAGACTGTGACCGATATACAAAGGAAGATTAATGTGATATATTTAAATTCAAACCAATTTAAAAATTTTATGTAAAATATGAGACATATTGTTACATCATTTATCGATGCGTTAGTCGGCAAATCGCATTATATCAACATATTTTTGCGCCGGCCGTTAGTTTTACGAGGGAGAAGTTTATCTTAGGGATATTCTTCCACCTAACTCCCAATAATTTACAAGGACACACGCAGACGCACCTAGCCGACAGAAGTGGTAATCGAACTTATGTCCGGATTACATTGAGCTGGTAATCTAGGCTAGCTCCAAGTGGTTGACATCAGTTGATATTCTCGATTAATACAGGGAATTTGGAGAACTTCTATGAGGTAATAATGGAATAATTTACATTCAGAAGATCTGGTCATGCTTATAAATCATCCATGTCAGTCCAGATTCAACTACCACCAATGCTCTGAAGAGGATTGTAACAGTAAACCGACGATCTAGTGCAAAAGAAATTATAGTACTATGGATGAAAGCCATTGGAAACAATATTTCTGTATTCACAACTAAACACTCAATAAAGAAAATAGAATAAAAATTATACTAGATATAGTTAGGCAAAATAGAAGCGGTTATTAACTAAATGACAGACAATCAATCGGTTACACTGGGCCAGAGAACATGTGCACTGGACTTTACAATAATGGCACCTAATAATTTGGATTGACGAATCCAAATTTGTTTGAGTGATACCAGAAAATGAGTGCTAAGAATCCCACAGGAAACTTATTATCCTGACTGTTTGGTTAGGAAAATGGAGTTCTCTGCGTCTCTTATGATCTAGGGGTGTGGGTGTAGGAAAATTGCATTTCGCAGATGGTACTGTGATAGCATAAAAATATAAACAAAATATTGACAATATGTCAATGCACTGACGCGCAGTAAATTTTCCAGCAAGATGATGCTGTGTATGACAGAAAGAACTGTCAAAGCTTGGTTTACAGAACACAATGTCCCTGTTATGGAATGGCCCTCTAGAAGTCCAGACCTCTCACCAATATGCCACAGTGTTTCAATAGAAACATGAAAAAACAGTTGCGCAAACATCCAATCCGTTCAGTTAACGATCTACGCATAAAATTGCAAGAAATTTGGGACAATACGTTTCCTGAAGAGTGCGCTAAGCTGGTAGATACAATGTCTGCCAGAATGAAAGCCGTTATTGTTAATAAAGGTGATGTAATACAGTTTTAATGAAGCGATCGAACTATTTTGAAACGCGAATCTTAATGTCCTTTATTAACAAACTGGTCACTGACACATCATAACGTAGTAATATTTCATTGTATTTAAGTTAAAGGTTTATATTTTGTTTCTGTTACCAATATTTACATTTAATGAAATAGTTTCGAGTGTTATTATTATATTTATTTAAATATATTAGCTATAAAATTATGCCTGACCGCACTATTATGACCCTGAGCTCGTAGTTCGAAACAGAGGTAGAAATACCCGAAATTAATTTAATCGATAATTCAATTTATTTCAATATAATCAATTCTGAATTTGACAACTTTCTACAGTTATTTTAATGGTGTGTTAATTTTATAGAGCAATGTACATAAGTGGGGCAAAATTATGTGTTTGTCCTTGCCATCTCCTCTTGTGCCGCTTTTTAATATGCCTCCGCCAAAAGTTCTATTTAAGGCGACGCCGACGCCTCCATCATAATTTACCCACTTAATAGTTTTAATTCCGCGCTTCCCATTCTCCCGAAGATAAAGTTTAAAGCCTTATTTAGCATACATGCTAATTAATTTGGGTAGGTACGAGTTTAGAGCACAATTTATATTCACACGGCATGTAAAATTAACCGTTTAGATATTGTCAATAAAGTGGATTTAATTAATGCTAGTTTAAAAAGTGTAGCTGCGAGATATGCAAATGTGACGCTCAATTTGTAGATGTGTTAACAAAGGCGTCGTCTCCAATTTCCCCGATGGGGTCGCGACTTACCTGACACAGTAGTAGAGCAAAACCGCTACCAGGCCACCCTCGGATTTGTCCGCGGACATTTGATGTGGATGACATGTGGTCATTGTTGATCTGAAGAATTCTTGGCGCAGGTATAAAACAGGTCTGTACAGGTATAAAACAGGTGTGTACCGGTTTAAAACAGGTATGGTGGTATTAGGAAAAAAACATGACGTCATTAAACAGGTTACTATACCTGTTTTAAACCGATACACACCTGTTTTATACCTGTACAGACCTGTTTTATACCTGCGCCAAGAGTTCTTCAGATCAACAATGACCACATGCCATCCGCATCAAATGTCCGCGGACAAATCCGAGGGTGGCCTGGTAGCGGTTTTGCTATACTACTTGACACATTACCCCAAAAGATAAATGATAAACTTGTCACGTTTATTTACGGCTATTGGGAATTTGGAACTTTTAGAATATCTGATGTGCTGCACGAATGGCAAGAAACAACGACTTCGATAAATTAGATTATTGAATACATTCCTCAACTGGTCACATGGCACTTGCTTTGGAGGATCTTCTAAATCTTTATAACGATAATTAATAAGCGCATATGTAGCCCAGACAGAGCAGAAATTACTCCAATTGTCATCTCGGCCACAGGCGTAATGACCAAGAACCTAAGAACTATTCAACTATTTAACCCATCGAAAAGCTGGGACCGATCTACACCTATAAGCAAATGCAGAAGAGCGTCATACTGCAGACCCGCCATATGACAAGGAAGATCCTGAACCAATATCAAGCGACAAAGTGGAGGGAACAGGGATGGGTGAACTCTCTTTCCTGCAGTCAGAGAGCCTAAAGGCCTGGTTACACAGTGCGAGCTGGCCTAGTCAGTTACTGCAGTAAATTTATTCTCCAGCAGTAAATAGGACAGTAACTCATATGAGTTACTGTTATGTGCCAGTCGGTCAGTAACTTGCATCCGAGGTATTTCAACATTTTTTGTTTTTACTCGCCCATCGCCTTCCCCCACCACTCTCAAGCCAGCAGCTCACATACGACTCGGACGACAACTCGCATGATTTTGCGAAATGCCAGTAGCTTGTATGCTCAGTACATTTGTGTACAACGAAATTCACATTTGACTGCAGTCTCTCGGGCAATACCTGTTTACCTGTGTCATAGCAGCTACTCTTATCGTATGACCGGTCGAGGCCAGTCGGGCTACTGTCATGTGAGTATACAGTGGCAGTAGTTGTCTACTGTCACGTTAGTAGCTCGTACTGTGTAACCAGGCTTTAACACATGAGTAGATTTTCCAGCAATTTTGCTGAGAAAGTGCCTTCTTTAAGTCGACAATGATGATAATCATGCTATCTACTCGCAACTACAAGAAGTATATATTAAAAAAGGAGGTAGAAGACAACTGTCGTTACTACAACAGACCAGAAGAGACAATCGATTATATAAATGGGGGATATTCCACCCTGGCAGACTCAGTATATCGGAGAAGATACAACCAGGCAGCGAAGATAGTTCACGCGAAGATGGAGCAAAATTATAACTTATTATCTAACCCGGTACCATACCACGAGTATGAACATCAGCTGCAGCCAATCCTTGAGAACGACCGATACCTGTTTAATTTGGTAGACTAAAAATCACTGACAGATCACTGGATTAAAGTAAGCCACATATTTAGACGCATTATACCTTCAGCCTCTTGACTTAGAACTTGAGCACATCTGGAATTTGGATAGGCATCTAGGCGACAGAAATAATGACCAGGAACCTAATAGCCAACATAGAATAGCTAGGACTTGGGAACTACATCTATAAGCCAACCCAGAAAGAAGAAATTTTCTGGACCAGTAGACAAAATTAAGCAGATTGGGATAGAATAATGAATCCATAATTTCGAGTTATTATTCGACTATCCATTTTTACTTTTCCGCACTCAACTATACTTGCGGAAAAGTAATGTAATCGTGTAAAGATAAATGGGAAACAATTTTTTTTTCGTTTATATTTTGTTTTTCGACCTAAAAACAAAAAGAAAAATGGTTTTTAAAAAATTTTGTCTGTGTGTGTCCTTGTTTTCGGTATTAAAATTTCTTGTTAGCACGATAACTCAACTAAATCGTGTCGGATCGATCGGGTTTTGACTGATTCTGATCGGGGATGTCTCCCAGATGAAACCTATTGACTTTGAGGTGAATAGGACACACCCCACCCTGTCCATGGGTCATGAGAAAGCACGATGGTGGACTATTTGAGAATTTTTTCTCGTTAATACAATACTCAACTAAATCGTGTCGGATCGATCGGGGTTTGACTGATTCTGATCGGGAACATCTCCCAGACGACACCTATTGATTTTGAGGTGGATAGGATACGCCCCACCCTGTCCATGGGTCATGAGAAAGCATGACGGTGCACTATTTGAGAAATATTTTTTGTTAACACAATAACTCAATTAAATCATGTCGGATCGATCGGGCTTTGACTGATTCTGATCGCGAATGTCTCCCAGACGACACCTACTGATTTTGGGGTGGATATAACACACTCCACCATGTTCATGGATCATGAGAAAGCACGATGGTGGACTATTTGAAAAAAGTAAAATTGTCGCACAAAACATTTATTCTGCATTTATGTGTTGGTTTACTTTTTCTCGGCCACTCAATTTCGAGATAGAGATGTTCTGCGTTCGGAAAAGTCCATTTTAAGGTTTTAAAACTGTTTATTATACAATTGTTCGTTTCTAGGAACTATCCACTATTTACATTTTAATGCCCTGTAAGTAATACTTTACAGGGCATGCAGCAAACACTGTACTTATACACTAGGCACAGAAACTAAAGGATGTAAAAAATCCTAAATTTTTAGATGATCTTCAAAGGGTTGTAACGTGGACAAAAATAGTTGCAGAGCAATTTAAAAAAAAGTAAATTGAAACACCAAGCTTGTAGTTTTGAAATTTAAGTACAATATTTTTTATCATCAGAAATTTTTGAGTGATCATAAGAAAATCATAAAGATGTTCAAAATTCTTGTTTGCTTTCAGAAGATCTATGGACTTCAATAAATTATTTTCAGTAATATCATCTTAAAAAACATTCTTAGACAGTTTTATTCTCTTTAATTTGAGTGGCCTAAAAGTCTTGCACGATGACTTTTCGCCGAGTTATGGTCGTTCAAAGCAAAGAAGTCAGTTTTGACACTTTGATAATTAATTACTTGGGAAATAATAACCGCACAGATTACTCAAGTAGGGTTTTAAGAACTGAAGCATACACTTTATAAGTAGTAGTTCTTGGTTTTTGATAAAACAAAAAATGGTACCAGAATGTTGATTGACAAAGAGGTAAAAAATTTTGTATTTCGGGATACTTGCTTAACTTGGAACAACTTTGCAAATAATGGATAGACTAAGGATGTTGACTATTTATTTTAAACCTTAAAGTATCCGAGAGAAACCCTGAAAGTTTCAAAGCGCTGCGACTTTTGTTTCATTATGTTCGGAATGGTTGAATTTGTCGTTTTTGCTAAAGACAATTTAAGGAAGAATTTTGAACTTTCTATTCATTTCTAGAGGTTCAAAATGTTTTCTTATCCAAGTCGAAACTGACTGCTTTGATTTGAACGACGATAATTCAGCGAAAAATCATCGTACAAGGCTTTTAGACCACTCAATTAAGGAGGATAAAAACACCTCAAAGAGCTTTATGAGGAAATCACTGAAAAAACATTATTCCCGAAGAAAGTCCGTGGACCTTTTGAAAGGCAGGCAAAAATGTATAATTTCTTTTTATGCTTCTCTTATGATTATTCAAAAATGCTGATGGTAAAAAATTTTGAAGGTCTGATAAATCTGAAAACTAGAAATTTGAAGCTTTAATTTCTTTTTTTTTTTTTAATTCCTCTGCTACTATTTTTCTCCATGTTACATCCCTTTGAAAATCACCCAAAGAATTAGGATTTTTTATATTCCTTAATTTTTGTGCCTAGTGTATTTTTAATGCCCATAAATAATAACAAATATATGGGTTTGTATTTTGTTCTACATTTATTTGAATTCCTTGCCTACAAGTATAACCAAGGATAACAACATTATTATAAATTATGCTTACATTTGAATTAAATGTTTTTAAAAGTATTTTGTTTATTGCAGATTTTCTCGTTAATGACTTAATTCGATCTAGAAAAATCCAGGATATAACTCTCTATTGAAAACCCTTGATCTACGTTTATGAACGTTAATTCACAGTAATTTCTCCGCATTTGTAACAATTCCCAATGCCAGTCCGTGGCTTCCATACTAAACACATCGTGATCGCTTCATTTTAGAATGTGTAATAAAAGGCCTTTTCAATGTTCTGCCGCCTCAAATCGGGCCCTAATGAGTTACATTGAGACGTTTTGACGCCTTTCTTACATCTCTAAGATTTCTAAATTATCCCTACGTGTTAAGAATAACTAGTCCCTTGTCTTAGGTCTAAACTAATTTTCAGCTACCTCGGTTTGGGATAAATTAAGAATTATTGATGCGTTCCGAGTCTGTTTGAAACTTTTAGTTGGGGAAAATTTGATTCTAACGGTGAATGCGACAATTAATAAGTTAGAAATAAGTCGGTTTAATATTTGAAATACATATAAATGTTTGTTTATATGTATTTTTATTCATACGTACCTACTTTTATTTTTTTTATTTAAATATTGAAATGTATATAAAACGAAGTGGCACAAAAGTAACAGGTATTAAATTATGTATATATAAACACCATTTCAAGAATTTAAGAAATAAATCTTTAATTTTATTAAAGTTCTATGAAAATTAATCTATGAAATTATTACTTTTACTAAAATTACTATGGCCAACGAATAAAAAAATGGATAAATAACACAAAAGAAATTTTGAAAATAATAACAATAATCAAGCTGGAAAAAAGACTGCAATAAAAATGAAATTAGAAATATTTAGTTAAGTGTACTTAATGTAAATAATGTGAGATTGCTAATACCTTTGCTGGCAATTTTTCTAAAATAGCGGAATAAGAAGCCAAGAATTACTATTCATTTCATCGCTATTTGCCAAATAAAAAACTCTCTTATCTTGCCGATAACCGGAACAGTCTACCTGAGCCTAGCCATAAAACAAGCCACGGTATGAGATAAGAGCCGTTTGGGATTTTTTATTTGGCAAATAGAGATGAAATAAACTATAGGTTGGACAAAACTTATCATTGCCATATACAACATCTTCTCATATTTACAGAGCGGTATTTACATTAAATCTGAGCAATATATGAAATGTCTCTATTAATTGTTGCTAATGTTTTAGATGTAATGCTTCATTTTTCAGGATTCTTGAACTAATCTGTCTACCAAGGTTATTCTCCGGAAGTAAAATGGCTCTTGTTATTCCTTTGAATAAAAAAGGAAACAAAAACAATGTTGATACTGTTTTGAAAAACTGGAAACTCTTTTTCAAAAAATTCTGTCTAATTATTTGTCAATATATTTAGAGAACAGGGGCAGCTTCTAATATACTGAGGTATATACATCAGCAATTGGACAATGGCAAATATGTAATACATATTTTATTCGATTTATCTAATGCTTTTGACTCTTTATGTCTATTTATAGACTATTTAGTAAAGATATTAAGTTATTTAAATGTTCTAACAATATTTAGTACATTGTTAGAAAGTTTAAAATTCTAAAAAAATTTAAAAATCTAAAGTTACCCACAGTTTTCTGATCACAAAAATATATAATTGTTGTATCTTGGTAAGTATAGTTCTTGAGATATTCATACAAATATATAGTCACATCACAGGAATAAGTTTGGCATAAGACCATAAATCAGGAGAGCTATGAACCGAAATGATTTAAAGAAACAATAATGCTTCGTTTGACAGTTATGTTATGTTTGACTTATGTTTGATTGTTATATTATTAATACGCTTTAAGTTAAGTTTTAATACACTTGTTAATATTTTTTTTACCGAACACCCCAATAAATCTACTAATCTTCTGCAGCAGGCAGAAGAATTTAATATTTCTCAAGCAAGTATAAAACGTATATTAAAATGTCATAAATATAAGCCTTATAGTATTTTGCCAGTTCAGCTTTCAACCGAAAATAACTTTGCCGACAGAAGAGCTTTTTGTAGAGAGATGATTGAGAGAGCAGAAAACGACAATAACTTTTTAAAAAACTTATTTTGGACCGATGAAAGTAGCTTTTCAACGGCTGGACTTTAATAGGAAAAATGCGCATTATTGGGCGCCCGCAAATCCACATGTTATAAAAAAGATAAAAATCCAAGGATATAATACAGTAAATGTGTGGTGCGGTATTCATCAAAATACAATTGTGGGTCCGGTATTAATTAATGGATCCTTTAATGCAATTCAGTATTTGAATATTCTTCGGGGTGAAGTAGAGAACTATTTAGACAATATTCCCCTTGAAACCAGGAATTCTGTTATTTGGCAACAGGATGGTGCTCCTCCACACTCTGTATGGAACGTAACGGAATATTTAAATGACAAATATCTATTTTGGATAGGAAGATACGGTCCTATACACTGGCCTGCTAATAGTCCAGACTTGAGTCCTTTGGACTTCTTCTTGTGGGGAACACTAAAACAAAACATATACGAAAATTCGGTATATAATAACTCGGATGAGTTGAAGGACTGTATCAGTCAAGAAATAGAAAATTTGCGGCAAAATGTTCATTTATTTGAAAACGTTAGAAATGAATTTATTAAAATATGCCAACTGTGCCTTGATAGAAACGGAGGATACGTGGAGAACATATAGATATGTTTAATTTTAATAAAGTTCATTGGTCTTATGTTATTTATTGTTGCGCATTGTTTCTTTTATCATTATTTCGTTATTTATGTTTTGTGTTCATTAAACTTTGTTGTTGTCATTTTAATAAAGGTTTATTTGTTTATTATAATTATTATGTGTTGCCGCATCAAAGAATTTTCATACTTTTTTTCTTAAAAAACAAGATGTGTCGTTATATCTCAAAAACATAGCTCTCCTGATTTATGGTCTTATACCAAACTTATTCCTGTGATGTGACTATATATTTGTATGAATATCTCAAGAACTATACTTACCAAAATACAACAAATATATATTTTTGTGATCAGAAAACCATGGGTAACTTTTTTAAGTAAAAAAATATAGCGTGTTCTATTAAAAAAAAAATAAAAAATTGTTCGCCCCCTTTCAATTTGGAGGGTTTTTGAAAATTTGTTTAAATATTCAAAAAATTTATAAAAAATCATGTAAAATTTTTGTTTGAATTTTTCGATTCGATTGAAATTAAGAGCAATAAACGGGGGGTCAGATTTAGGTGACTAACCCAGTACACAATGTTATAGTACGAGTACCATACGGTTCTGAATTAAGTCCATCACTGTTTCTTTTAATCATATGAAAGCTCGCCCCAACTATATTACTACTGCGTTCAGCTTGGGGAGTTGATGGGAATCTCTTAAATTATTATAACAATATAATATAGAAATTCATCGCCCATAAAATTAAAAGTCATTAATACCTTTTCATACCTTTTTAAACCTTTTTACGTCATACCTTTTCAAGTCATACCTTTTTAAAGATGAAGGCTGAAAACAATTGAATTTCATAAGTAGGTTTATTATTCCCAGAAAAAGCCAAGAGCTGTATAACACCTTACAAATTTATTTTCATTTATTTTTGGTGGTTGATTGTATTAATTTATATCTAAGGTTTGTTTCAGTTTTCCAGTTGTTATTCGCCTTCCATTCGCTATCTGCCCACTGCCCTCAACTTGTCAGTCACTTTTAATTGAACATAATTACACGAGTAATTATTGTAAGTATCAATAATGACACAAACAATTTTCCGGTATCTTCTTTATGTTCCCCAAAATCATCGATAATTCGTTAAAGATTCCTTAAAGATTCGCAGGGAACGGTACTAAGAATTAATGTAGACCTTCTTGATTGGTGTCACGTATACAGTCAAAGGCATCAAATCTTTATCATCTATGTCATGTGGATACTTTAAAGGTTTGCGTAGAATGATACTTCAAAGAATCAATGTGGACCCTCTTCTTAAAGATCAATAAGATATTCTATATGTATTCCATTGATCATTAAACGGAGGGTAGATATTAAAAATAAGCAAAAGTTTAAATACGGCAACAATTCCTATTTATACTATTCACCATCTAACAATAAGAATAGTCACATAAAAGAAATAATACAGTTTGTATAATGGATATTTGCGACGTATATCAATTTAGTGACGACGCACGGATCACGTGCTACACTGCTGGCAATTGTTAGTAATATGCCACAATTACCAGCACGTATGTCTAGCGGCATATGTTTCAATCAACTACGTACGGCATAGACAGTTAATAATTTGCCGAACAAACTGCAATTATGAAGTCACGTCTTAGCTTGTATTGTTATTATATATTATATTGTATAATTTGATTCATTGGCGTCTCAATATTTCTGTAGATATTATTTAATTTTTGTTGAATTTATTTCATTTATTTTGATTTAAATATCACTTCCATTGAATGTTTTTGTGGAGAACCTTTTCATTACTCTATCATAGGTTACCGGATTTGTATTATACTAACTGTTACCCTAAAATGTGTCTTCGGCACGACACTGTTCAAAAATGTCAATTAATTAATTCATGCGATTTTTACCTGTGACACACACGCAATGAACCATTATACAAACCATACTATTCATATTTTCCACTACTAGAGGTAAAAATTACGAAGTCGTAGTTAGAACAAAGCATCGATATCAGATGATGTCTTCATTTATATAATTCTATATTTATTCGTAAAGAACATACAGTTTAAATATGATAATACAAATAAATGTCTAAATTTCTCCACTGCTTAATTACACACTAGCAATGAATATAATCAATATATGGAACTGAAACTGACAGGGAATAATACAAACAATTGAGTTTGTTTTTAATTAAGAAATATTGGTTAACTTTAGATGTTTTAAGTGTCGTGTTTGTCATGACGATCGTTATTATCGCTTGTTCTACAGGAGGGTGTATTCATCTAAAAGAAACAGACCAAAATAAAATAAAATTATTGTATAGGTCAGATTACCATTGAGATAATAATTACGCTAACATAATTTAAAAATAAATAGTTTTAAAACCTTAAAACGGACTTTTCCGCACATAGAATATCTCTATCTTGAAATTGAGTGGCCGAGAAAAAACACATAAATGCAAAATATGTGTTTTATGCGACAGTTTTATTTTTTTCAAATAGTCCACCATCGTGCTTTCTCATAACCCATGGGTAGGGTGGGGTGTATCCTATCCACCTCAATATCAATAGATGTCATCTGGTAGACGTCCCTAATCAGAATCAGTCGAAACCGGATCTAAGCGACGCGATTTAATTGAGTTATTATGATTAACAAAAAAAAATTCTCAAATAGTCCGCCATTGTGCTTTCTCATGATCCATGAACATGGTAGAGTGTGTTTTATCCACCTCAAAATCAATAGGTGTCGTCTGGAAGACGTCCCCGATTAGAATCAATCAAAACGCGATCGATCCGACACGATTTAGTTGAGTTATCATGCTAACAAGAAATTTTAATGCCGACAACAACGACAACAACGACAACACACACACAACAAGAATTTTTTTAAAACTATTTTTTTTTGGTTTTTAGGCCGAAAAACGAAAAATAAACGATAGAAAAATGTTTCTTCCATTTTTCTTTACACGATTACATTACATATTCGCTCTGGTAATAGTTGAGTGCGGAAAAGTAATACGATCAGGAAGTCTGTGAAATAGACATATGATCGAAAGAGTTAATGATATTTTCGGGTTAGATTTCCGAGAAACAGTGTAGTGCCTGGTAATATAAGTGCACGAGTCTTTTTCTGGTCGTGTCACCTCTCGTTTTGGTGACCAAAATTAGCTGCCACGATCTTGCGAATTAATACGCATGGACCTCTTTCTGTTGAGTTTTCTTAAATTTCAAGTTTACGCCAAAAAGACCACGACCACTCAAGGATTGAAGGTCGAAATTGAACACTGTATCAACGAAATACAGCCACATCTATACAGAACCGTTATTGATAATTTTGTCAGAATAGTATTCGTGTGCCACCAAATCTGTGGCGGCCATTTACTAGATGTGTTGTTTCATACATGATTCCCAAATATCTACATTATAGATCAATAAGTATTTCAATACTTTGCTACAGAAAACCATGTTTTATTTAAAATTTACATCTTGCACTCTCATTGTAACACCGTTTATACACAAGTTATCTACAAACGGCCCACGATTATTTTCGAATTTTCATCCTTCCTCCGCCACACACTCGCTCTAAAATACTTACTTTAAAATTTCATTGAAAAAATATCAGAATTTGAGATAGTAAAAAATTCAGAAATGCGAGAAATATGATTTGTCAAACGATATATCTATTGTTACAACAGTCAGGTTCCACTTGTTTTGTATTTATTACATATTTTATGATATAATCCTCCAGTAGTTAGTTATTTGTACTATATCATTATCTTCCTAGACGGATTGATATTTGTTTTCCATATTCATATCACAAAAGTTTTTATATTTTTTCTTCAAACCCGTCTCTGTATTGGTGGGTGACTAATTTATTTTTAATTAATTGCATCCGTAATTGCATTATGGCCGTTTGTCGCATGTCCTACACAAGCTTACAGCATATGGCGTGCGGAACTCTATGAATTCCTCATTGCCCTAGGGGGGCACTCATTTACGTGCACTTTTATTGTGTCAGTTTGTTTTGGAGATGACTTTTATATATATGTTATCGATAATTGCTATCCAAATTATACAGGTAACAATTTGGATAGCAACAATTAACAGGTAGTGATACAATTATGCACAGTGCATGAATTTCGGTGAGTTTCTTCTTTTCTTATTTGGTTTCCAAGGAAGAGATAAAATACCGATTCGAATAATACGATGACTACATTTTATGGCTATTGCCAGGTAAACTGAAGCTGTACAAAGATATTGGGATTACTATGAAATAAGTATAAGTACAATAATTATAAATATATACCTTTACGATTTTGAGGTGGGAAGCGCCTTATGTCTTTTTGGGGATGTTTCGAAAGCAACAGCTCGAATATTATAGCAATCGCGCAGTTTCAGTTTAGTAAATATATTAATGCATATTTGAGGGAATACTAGAAAATAATAGACAAGAGTCACTGGGTCGTGCCGCTTGTAAAATAAAAAGCACGTAACGTTTCACTAAGATATTTGATCCTTGTTGATTTTTTATAGATAATTATTATATTATTATTCACTCAAAAGTAAAAATAGATATCCAAACCAGGGGTCTAATAAGTTCCTTATCATTGCAAAGGATTTTCATAAAATGTTTTGCTACGCGATTGTCATAAATAAAACATTAACGGTAGAACGACGGACGGGTGGGAAAAGTAATTATTATAGAAAATATTTTTCAAAAATATTTTGCAAAATTTAACTGTTATGGTCAATAATAAGTTAATAATTCTCATTCATTATTGACTTACTATTTTACAGCTTCCCGGACCCAAGACCCAACGGTTACTAAAAATGCTTAAATATAGCAAGACAATGCGATGAATATATATTTTAAATGCTTTCTCCGCAAGAGTATCAGTTATTGTCCATTTTTTTCCATCATACATATGTAGCACTTTAAAAAACTCCAATTTTTTTCACGTTAATTTGAGTAACCGAATTACTATTCATTTCATTGCTATTTGCCAAATAAAAAACTCTCTTATCTTGCCAATAAACGGAACAGTCTACCTGGGCCTAGCCATAGAAACAAGCCACGGCATAAGAGCCGTTTGGGATTTTTTATTTGGCAAATAGCGATGAAATAAACTATACGTGTGTAAATGACAGCCAGATTTGCGTTTATATTGTAAGCCCCACAGCAACCGATAACAGTTTACTAATCTATCTCCCGTCATCCCTTTTTCATATAAGGTATGAAAAATACATCACCTTCGATTCGATTGCAGTGGTGTTTTAATTGAATTGAAAATATTTGCAGTATTAATATATTTTGGGTGTGCATAAACAATTTACTAGACATATTGTGTGATTTTTGTGTGATGGAAACTCGTCTAGACGACTGGCATTAGGGAAGGAGTTAATAGGTAAGTTAAGTATATAAGTACTTTAGTTTTAATCAAAATACAAAATAATTTTTGAAGAAAAAGTTAGCACTCGAACGGGATTACTCTTTTTCAAATTGGGGGTATTCCCAATATATGTATATACGATACATATATTGCATATAAAATTTTTTGCAGAATTAATATAAGTACTTTCTTTGTTAATAAAAATTTATGACAGATTTTGTTGTATGTAAAAAGATACTTTAATTTAGTTAGACATAATAAATAAATATGAATTGGACACAATATATGAATAAAAAAAGCAAACAGTTAAATAATGAATTGACTTGGTGGTATTATATTGTCTATGAAGTAATGGCATACAGATGTACAATTGTTAATTAAGTAAAAATATCTGTTTCTTTGCAGGTAGGTCCCGAACGAGTTGGACACCGTTTTTCGTACAAGGTAAAATTTTTTCCTGTACTAGGCAGTGTAACAGAATAATTAATAAAGAATTACATAGGAAGACTATCATGTAACTATGCATAAACTAACTGGCATAGTATGAATATGAAAAAGTATAGCTTATATTTAGTGGTCACAAATATAAGATATCATCATGTATGATGATGTAGGGTCATGACCTTCATAAGAATAATTTTCAGAGTTTCCTGTATTTCCTTAAAACGTCATACAAGACTCAACAATGAGTTTGTTTAAAAATATATGGAAAAATATGAAATACACAAGAAAAACTTCATGTATGTATACTTTATTTCATCACTATTTGCCAAATAAGAAATCCCAAACAGCTCTTATCCCATACCGTGGCTTGTTTTTATAGCTAGGCTCAGGTAGACTGTTCCGATTACCGGAAAGATACGAGAATTTGTTATTTGGCAAATAGCGATGAAATGAATAGTACAAATGAGTTATTAATATGACCAATGTATCTAGTTCTAGTCTAGTTTGATATCTTGCAACCGACTTTGTTGTTACTATAAATTACTTAAATGTTATAAAGGGCTTATATGTGAGCCAACTTTCATAGCCACAGGTATATTATAAAAAAATGAGATCAAACGTAGTATTTTAGTTAGGGAAGTTATTTTGTTGATCGCCCCAAATAGGTAATAAAAACGAAGATGATAGGAATAGATTCCCGGGGGTTTATCGGGCTAGACAGTAGGTAGCACTTTTCAGTCTCTAAAACAATAATCTTGAATGTCTATTAACAACAATAGTGGTAATGATGTCCTATTTTAACGGTAGATTTTTTGTTAAATATTTATTAATCAGTGATAGGTCTACGATATACCATAGAAAACACACCTCACAACTTCACTATGGAAGCGATTATCAATAGTAGTATGACATACAATAGCACTATAAATATTTCAGAACATTTAACTCTAATAGCAGATAATATTCCACACAACTATAATAGAGATGTGAAAATAGTGTGTCGTACGTACATATACCTATGTTATATTTATTTCTGTGAGTACTTATTGTGAGTATTTCTGCGAGTGTCCACAACAGAACAGAGACGAAATCTCTATGTGTATAATATGCGATGAATAATAAAATAAAATTCCATATACACGTCGCATTATGTTATAATAAAATGGAGATTCTTTATAAAGTTACTGGAGAATACCTTAATTTATGATTCCTCAACAGTAATTATGCTATTATGTATAAAAAGTTTAATACATTCATTCTGAACAATGAAGTTTTATGAGACAATCGGTAAATATTTTTCGGAAATATTATAATAAATAATAATGTAACTGTCCGTCTTAAACTCCAATGGATCATTGTTTCTCAAAATAATTGATATATCTTACGTATATATGTATATCTCACATATACATATGTATATCCTCTATTCATTTAATTATTTTAAGACTTAGTGAGTAAAGAAATATTGTTGTGAATAGTGACAAAAATGCATTGGAATAATGTAAAAATTAAGAGGGCTGTACTAACCTCAATCTTCAATGTTGAACATTGAGGTAAACAAACCAGTTTTTTGGAGAAACCTTTTGCAACTACATGAATTGATGTATTTTTATTTCAAGTATATTATATACACTAGGTAAAAAATTAAGGGATGTAAAAAAGCCCAGGGCTGTAGCTTGGATAAAAACAGTCGCAGAGCAGCTTAAAAAAAAAGAAATTGAAGTTCCATGTTCCTAGTTTTCAGCTCTTGAGTTCAAAATTTCTTACCACCAGCAGTTTTTGAGTAATCATAAGAAAATCATGGAAAAAAAAAATACAAAATTTTTGCTTACCTTTCAAAAAGTCTAGAGACAATACATTTTTTTCAGTAATTTCATCATAAAGATCGTAGCACATTGAAATGTTTAGGGTTTGTTTGGAATACTTTGAAGTTGAAAAAAAAATAGTCAACATCCTTCGTATATCCATTATTTGCAAAGTTATGCCAAGTTAAGCGAATATTCCTAAATACGCAATGTCTTACTTCTTTTTCAATCAACATTTTTGCACCGAAATTTGTTTTCATCAAAAACCAATAACTACGACTTATAAGGAATACCTTGATGTTTTAAAACCCTACTTGAATTTTCTATACGATCATTACTTCCCGAATAATTAATTACCAAAATTAAAACCGACTTTTTTGCTTTGAAACACGATAACTAAGCGAAAAAACAAATCATCAGGCAAGGTTCTTAAACCACTCAAATTAAACAGGGTAAAATTATCTAAAAAAGCATTATAATAAAGTCACTGAAAAAAATTTATCGAAGTCCGTGGACCTTTTGAATAGCGAACAAAAATTTGGGATTTTTTTTCCCATGGTTTTCTTATGATTACTCAAAAACTGCTGACAATAAAAAATTTCGAACTCAAGATCTGAAACTTGAAGCTTTTATTTGATTTTAAAACTATTCTGCGACTATTTTCCTTTAAGTTTCAGTCCTTTGAAAATCATTTAAAAATCTAGGATTCCTTTACATCCCTTAATTTTTTTTGCCTAGTGTAATAGAACATTTTGTATTTGATAGATACTTTGTATACCATATTTTCGCCTATTTCACACGTGAGTGATATAATAAAACTAAATAAATGACACTGAATTGTGGGTCAAAAGTTTACCTCTCAAAAGCGCTTGTTAGCATGAATCATGTTTTTTTTTCGGTTCTCACCTCTATATCTTTACAATCAAAATTCACCGAAACCGGAAGTCGATTCTACGATATAATTCTTTTTTATTCGGCAAACGTCAACTGAATTTGTTTTATCCACCCTATTTCCTAACGAGTTAAGTTTCACACTGAAATGATAACTGATTATCCCTAGTTGCTTCTAAATTTTCTAATTATATAAAAAATTGCTTTCCCTTTGTAGTACTACCGAGAAATATCTCACAAAAGGAAACACAGTTATTAGAATCGTAACCATTTCAATTACGATTTCAAGCTAATTGAATGGGACGTCTATAGCGGCTTTTTACGAATGGACGTCTGTTCTGTTTATTGCTATATTTTTATTATCCCATGGAGAATTGATTCGAAGTACATCAATGAATCTCGACCTTGAACGTATTATCGTGGTTGGACTTGATACACCGCACCGGTTGGTTGCATTCAGCTTGTCGGGTTAATAAAAATTCTGTAGATCATACCCAAAAACATTTATTGTAAAAATAATGGAGTTGTGGCATTTGTCGATAATTTGCACAATGTTCCTCAGAAGTAACCTGTTCAGAATTCTATATTCATTGTAATTTTGTTTTTAAGTTATGGAGTAGAGCTTATACCATCCGCTATTCTACATTTAAGTAAATAAACTGACCCGAACTTCAATCAATAATAAACTCCTAACACGCACGTAAGTGCGCGACAAGATATAAAGAGAGACTACAGCCTCATCCTAATATACAGATTGTCAAGAATAGGAAAAAGTGTGGGATCATCTATGCGCGTAGGAAAGAGGGTGAGATAGCATTCGCAGGGAAAAGGATTCACTTTACGCGCGGTTAAATCGAACTCTGTGTATAGTACGCACCCATAATTGACTCGTTAGCAAACCTTTACAAACTTCAAAAAGGGCGACTTTTACTCTGGGGGCTTTATGATTACACATATTCAGAACTAAAAATTTATCAAAAACGCATTGTTTCTTACGGATTGACACAAAATTAAGCAAAATACCACAATGTTTTAAATATAAATGCTTACAGAAATTATGCAAAATAAAAGCTTCGCTGCACTTGTATTAGTATACAGTGCTATTCAAAAGTCCCCTCCCCCCCTCTTATCTTTTTAACGATTATACATAAACTAGTGAAATTTGGTAACTGAATATTAAGGGTTGTAAACTTCCCTACTAGTGATGATAGATGACGTATGCGCCAAAGATGACGTCACAAGGTCATTGTGACCAATAATTTTAAATGGAATTCTATGGCAAGCGACACCTCTTTTAAAAGGTATCAAAAAAACCTATTCAATGATACTAATATTGTTTGTATTTATGGTAGTTTTGGATAATAATTTTAATTACAGATTCAAGAATCAGTACCTACTTATAGTAATTGTTCGAAATGAGCTCCATCTACTTCCTGGCAGTAAAACATCCTATTGCAAAACTCTTCTCGTCCTTTTTCAAATGTGTCTGCGGAAATAGCCCTACATTCTGTAACAATACGTTGTTTTAAAACATCAATATTGTCAGGCTGAGTGGCGTAAACCTTCGATTTAAGATACCCCCACAGAAAAAAAATCTAAAGGTGTGAGGTCCGGTGATCGAGGCGGCCATTCCATTGAACCTCGTCGTCCAATCCATCTACCAGGATATTCTTCATCCAAATACCGTCTTACTGCATCGTAATAGTGTGGAGGAGCACCATCCTGTTGGAATGTTATTTCCAAAATGTCGAATTCATCTTGATTATCTTCCAAAATTTCAAGGATTAACGGTTCTATTGCATTTTGCAACATCTGCAGATACACCTCACCGGTTAAGTTGGTATTTAAAAAAACAGGCCCAACGATGTGGTTTCCCAGTATACCTGCCCAAACATTGACCTTCTCGGGATACTGAGTATGTGTTTCACGAAACATGTGAGGATTTGCGTCACACGAATATCTCACGTTTTGTGTATTTACATTTCCATTTAGATAGAAAGTACTTTCGTCACTAAAACAAATTGTTTTGACATAGTCTGGCTGTTGGTTAATTTTAGTCTCCATATTTTCACAAAATTGCAGTCTTCGGTCTGGATCGTCGTCTGAGAGTTGATGAACCATTTTTAATTTGTATGGGTGAAATTTGTTTTTTTTTCAACACCCTGTGCACTGTACTTTGACTGACTTCACAGGTTGATGCAACTTGAGTTGTTGAAGAAGTAGGATTTACTATTACTTCTGCCAGTATATCAATTTTTTTCTCATCAGAAATTTGTGGTCTGCCAGATCGTTTTGCATCATTAATACTACCCGTTGTTTTAAACTTACGAAGAAGCTCTCTCAAATAAGTCCTCGAAACTGGGCGATCGGGAAACCTTTCATTAAAAATGCGTTCTGCTGCATGAATATTTTCTCCAGTTTCACGAAGTATTAGGATCGCTGCTACTTTATCACCTAAAACACGTACCATTTCTCTTCTTGAAGCACTTAAACGGGAGACTTGCAAAAACGTCAGATTATTTACTATCCAACTATCCAGTGGCGGAGCTTGAATTTTAAATTTTATTATTAACTGATTTAATTCATCACAGCTTTGCGGTTTTTGAAAGCCAGTTGTCAAAACTGCTGTAAACAGACACAATATTAGTATCATTGAATAGGTTTTTTCGATACCTTTTAAAAGAGGTGTCGCTTGCCATAGGGTTCCATTTAAAATTATTGGTCACAATGACCTTGTGACGTAATATTTGACGCATACGTCATCTATCATCACTAGTAGGGAAGTTTACAACCCTTAATATTCAGTTACCAAATTTCACTAGTTTATGTATAATCGTTCCAAAGATAAGAGGGGGGGGAGGGGACTTTTGAATAGCACTGTATATTTGTTGCCGTGGCTCCCAGACCATAACTCAGTTACCTAAGGACTAACCTAAAATCCACTTCAAGCTGATACCACTTACTTGATACTTGATAACAACCCTGACCATCAGTTGAGTTTCCGTCATTCACACTCAACCAGTCAACAGTGTCATAGATTAGTCCATTAAATAAATACATCCATAGAAAGTAAACTTTACTGTCCATAAGTATTCCTCGACGTAAGTCAAGCGTTCGAGATAAGGTCTGCCACGAAGGACTGTTATATAAAATTAAGCTCTCTCTGTCACCTTATTTTGAACTATTGAAGTCATATCTAATATATCGCCAATTTATAACTACAGTTAACGACGAAGCTTCGAACGTGATCCCAATCAAATTTGAACTCCCCCAGAGTAGCGTACTAGGACCAGTACTCTATTTATTATATACCTCAGATATGCCAACGACAGATAACACAATAATTGGAACATTTGCTAATCACACAACAATACTGCTCTGCACAGTAGTACTGTTATTGGATCCGAACATCTACAGCAACACCTACATCTGGTAGAAAATCGAAAAAAAAAATTAACACTATAAAATCCACACAAGTTACCTTTACTCTAAGGAAAGAACAATGCCCATCAGTTACATTTAATGGTACTATAATACCAGAAGCCTCACCCAAAACATATTTAGAAATGCATCTAGATTTAAAACTGAACTGGAGAGAGCAAGTAGCAAAAAAGAAAAAACAAATTGATTTAAAATTCAAAAATTTGTACTGGCTACTCGGGAGAACATCGCATCTTTTTTTAGGAAGCAAAGTTTTAGTATATAAGGCGGTCATGAAACTTATATGGGCATATGGGATAGAACTGGAAGGGGATGCGTCAGCAAATCGAGTATTAACATCCTTCAGAGAGGCCAATCCAAAATACTCCGATCAATAACAGATGCACCGTGGTTTGTATCAAACAATACACTACACAAAACCTCGGAATTTCATTCATCAGTGATGTTATCCAGGACAGAAGCAATAAACACCATAATAGACTCAAAACACACCCCAATCCACTCTTACGAATACTCCTTCGCCGACAAAACTATAGAAAATTAAAAAGACAACTACCAATGGATATAAAATAAACCAAAATTCAAGGGGGATCTTCGCTGGAAGTATCCTCACCCCACCAACTAAAAGACTTCTCCTCATCAGCACTATGGTATCAAGTTAGCCTATATAAAATATTGCATTTCTGATTGCTGATATCTTAGAACGACTTATATGTTACTGAGAGAGATCGTATCGTTAAAGATATATATAGTTACATAGAGTTAATTCGGCATTTGTCCTGGATCGGCGTACCGTGTACGGCACTGATGACAACTAATAAGTTCGAAACAGCTGTATGTCGTTCCGTTCCGATCCGGGACAGATGTCGAATCTTACCTGTGGCGGGTTTTATTTCTTAAAATGATATCTTAGAAATAAAAGAAAATGCTTTCGAAAAGTCTAACGAATCTAAAACTGTAGCCATACTATATTAAATACTATTTTTATTATGGTGGCCTTCAGCCGGGCTCAACACCCCGATGCCACCGGTAGATAGCGGTGATAGATGGCCCTTAACGGGGAACTTAACTCTTGCCCGTCGAAGTCTCCGTCAGCCGAAGGGGATACGGTGGAGGGTCTCCACTTAATAAGCACCTGGCCCGCTGATTCATGGGCTCTAAGTATAGGACTGTTTGAGCCGCCTTCGCCGACGGCCCTCTTTCGAAGTATGCTAGAGAAAACTCTTGCCAGGAGTGGGCAGGTACAATATAAATATGTTAATGAAATTCGATGTGGACAAATAATTATACATTAAATGGTGTTTGTTTTATTCGCGGGAAGGTTATGATTTAAAGCAAAGGCAGATAAAGTTGAAGACAAAAATACATATATAACAATAGCTGATGTAAGTAGAAATATAAATAATGACTATATGAAGTGTATAGTATGGGTAAACTTAATTGTTTATTATAGGGACTCTCGATAATGTAAGAGTTATTAAAGTAAGAGAGTCATAATAGAGATTATAGAAATAATAGAGTAGGTGCTAATAGTTCATCTATTTGTATGGCGTTCAAAAATATAAAAATAGATCAAGAAAATAAATAGTTATTTGAATAATATTTTTTAATATACCACGTTTTTAAAACTGAGTAAAAAGTATAAAATAATTTCTCCTAGCCTCATACAGATTGCTCCAGATAACTCCATACAGATAGTCCTGGGAATTTGTGATTGTGAATTTCTAATAGCTATCAAAATACTTGTAAGACTTAAAATAAAAAACGTGGGGTGTATGCAATAGATAATTGATGCATGAATAATCCACCTAGGTCACTAACAATATTATTACACTTTAATGATATGAACTATTGTTTGAGTTTTTTCAAAGACGGTTACTCTCTACACTCCTTACTATTATCAATTGAATGCGCCCCACGTTTTTCATTTGAAATCTTACAAGTATTTTCATAGTTATTAAAAACTTAAAATCACAAATTCGAAGGACTGTCTGTATGGGGTTAGGAATCTGTATGGGGCTAGAAGAAATTATTTTATACTTTTTCGTCCATTTTAAAAGCGTGGTATATTAAATTTATTTCATTCAAATAATTATTTTCTGTTTTTTAGCCTTGTGTGTGTGAAGTTTTTCTATCAATTTTAAACATACTGATTGAGATTATAACAGAGACGTGGTAAATTTCAGGTTCATTTCAGTTTCTCTTCACCTGATCATATCTGAACAGACAAACAACCAAACAGACAGACAAAAAAGTGAGTTAATATTGAATTGTTATGCAGTATTGAGCTATTTTTAAAGTTTAAAGTCTCTAGCTCATCGAAAAGTTAGTTTAAGATCAATTGCAGAATTTGTACCGAACAGACAGACAGACAGACAAGAAATCGAGTTAATAAAAATCTGGGAAAATAGGAATTGCCGTTTCTTTAAATTTAATAAACTTTCTGGTAATTATTTACGTTAGTGTATACTCTGTATACACTAACTGTAGTGTATACTGAGATTCCTATCAAAATCTCTCCTCACCAAGCCACCCTCCTATTTTTGAGGGTGTTGCAAAAGAATTTGTCTTCAGTTTTTGGAGGTTGGACACATCTTTTAAAGAAAATGGATTTTCTACTTTGCCTCACGTCACACCACGTTTTCTTATCAAATAACATTCACGTTGCATTACATAGATACCTAATATTAATGTAAGTAGATACTACAACATTTCCTTTATATATACCATATATTAAAATCATCATAAAACTCATTATTCATTACAATTTTCTTAATTTACTTGCAATGTTTATAATTTTAATTCAGCCGTTCATTTGCTATCCAAGCGCCCTCTATTAAATCCGATGTAATTTTATCACAGAACATACCTAAAGTTACGGCTTCGTGGATCAGTATACAGGGGACCCATAAGTTATAAACAATATGTATATTTAATAATTAATGTCAAAATCATTTATGGATATTAATGTATGTGTAAAGTATAACTATAATCGTTCATCTTTCCGAAACATTTTCTGAAGTTATCTAAAATATTTATTCGGGAAAATAAATAAATATATGTACATGCAGTAAAATATTTCACAAATATATGAAGGGTGTTACAATAAGAATCCAAGATTTGAATTGGGCACCACTTTGGCTATCATGATTCGATAGGTCAATAATTATGGGAAATCGATAGGAGACGAATACAACTACATGATACAACAAGGCGTATTTATTGTTAAATATTACTATCAAAATGGTGAAAGTTTAGTTGCTATGATTCATAAAGTGCGTCCAATTCTTGGTAGAAATAATGTTCTAAATTTAACAACTGGGAGAAGAATAATCGAAAAATTAGGAAGTATTGCTTCAGTTATTGAGACACACGACACTCTTTGCGTGGCTCATTTTCACCTTGATGGCTTCATTAATAGACAAAATAGCCGAATTTGGGGCTTAGAAAATCCGTGAATGGTTCATGAGACACAAATGCATCCCCAACGTGTCACTGTTTGGTGTCTTTGGGCCTCAATTGGAAGATATTGCTCTTCGACACATGTGGTTTAAGCAAGATGGTGTCACTTGCCATACCATCCGTGAAACATTGACAATTATTCACGAGTGTTTTCCTGGTCGTGTCGTTTTGATGACCAGAATTGACGGCCACGATCCTGCGATTTAACACCTATGGATTTATTTTCTGTAGGATTTTTTGAAGTCTCAGGTTTCTGCCAACAAGCCTACGGCCACTCAAGTATTGAAGAACGAAATTGAACACTGTATCAACGAGATGCCGCCACATTTATACAAACCCGTTATTAAAAATTTCACCAGAAGAGCATTTGTGTGTCACCGAAGCCGTGGCGGCCATTTACTGGATGAATTGTTCCATACATAATTCTCAAATATTTACATTATAAATCAATAAATATTTCAATACTTCGCCACAAAAAACCAAGTTTTATTTAAAATTCACATCTTATTGTAACACCTTTTATTTATCACTACCACCTTATACGATATGTTGTTATTATGTTGTTGTTATAAAAACTACTTACATACTCAAATTATTCAAAATTTATTATCCTATTAGTTATATTACATATACATTCATATATAGTTAACTTATGGAGCCCCTGTATAGTGACAGATGAAGTAGTAACCCTAGGCACGCTCAGTAACCAAAGCACATCGAGTTTAATAGAGGGCGCTTGGATAGCAAATGGATGGTTGCCTGAAAATTGTAAATATGGCAAGTAAATTAGGAAAACCGTAATGAATAATAAGTATTATGGCGACTTTAATGTATGATACGTGTAAACGAAGTGTTTCAGCCTTTATTTAAATTAATATTAGGTATCTATGTAATGTAAAGTGAAAGATTTGAACATTTATTTTCTTAAAAATTATGTCCAACAGCCAGAAACTAAAGCCAGATTTTCGTTTAGCATCCCCGAAAATAGGGGGTTGCCAAATTTTCGTGAGGATTTTAGAGATTTACAATAAATTAAATAATTACCAAAATTCTATGTAGTTCTGCAGAACTAATACTACAGTTTTTAAAGAACTGGATGAAATAAAGACACGATGACCTAAAGGTCTAAAAAATCATTTATATACTCGTATGTAGTATTCCATGAATAATAAAATGTTTTAAAATCCACCGTCACAATTGTTATTTCAAATCTTTAATGCCACTATATTATCTTTACTGTCTCGATTATATTTAAATGATAAGGTTGATAAGGTAAGGATATCTCTAACAACCAAATGAAGGTCTCATATCATCATCATCATCACTTTTGTAGTCCCCATAGTCTCGACTATGTTAACTTCTTTTATTATTTATATCATTTCCATATCTATTTTATATACCATTTTCAACAATAGTCATGTTAGTTCTTTAAATATGCCCTAACATGAGTTTCGAGGTATATATCATTGTCATCATCAATGTTACATATGTATGATATGTAACATATTTATATAGTGATATCATCCTTGTTAGTTATATTTCAGTTATATCTGTTGTTTATGAGTCCTTCAAAGTATGTCGCTTTCATAATAATTACTACTTCTAAGTATAGCGAAAATTTAAATTTCTATTCTATCTGCAGGAAGTAAAACGTTTGGAGTAACAACATGTAATTTACATCTTCGGCCGCGTTAAAGTATTATCAAAAGAAAGTAATTAAATCGAGACACATTTTATTTCTAATTTATGCATTAAAGTCTTAAGCTGTCTGCATGTGAAGAATGAATTTGTTTGTTCTTTTTTATAACGTACTCTTTTGTACGGCGACGAATAATTATATGGCTGGTTGACTTTTGTAATTAAAAAATCTTAAAACGCAATTATCACACGCAGTAAGTATGTAATGGCCCCCAATCTTAATGTTTCCGGAGCGAGTCCTAAGTCCAGGGGCGTAGTTACATATCCAACAACTATTTCCTACGTAAATATAAAATAATATAGTATCCTTGTTGATCAAAATCTTAAGCTATTTAGAAATTATTACTAATTGTATTTTACAGCGACTTTCAATAATGTCTACAATCATATGTGACTAAACATAACGCAGATGTTGCTGGAAAAGTTTCTAACTACGTTTCGCAACTATTTATATCAATATTTTCTAACTAATATTTATGGCAATTAAATGCTAGAAACTAACGATTGAAAACAATAGGTAATAAAAATAATACCAATAGAATCTGTCCTATTAAGGCGATTTAATCATAGGCTCGATTCGTACTTCAATAAACTTCTTGTGTGTTAACAATTCACAGAAAATCGCATAATATACTCTCAGGGTCTTTCAATAATTCGATTCTCGATTTTTAAACGTAAATAAAATAAGTTATGTGTGAGATGCCACCCAATTTTTGTTTATTTGCTTGGAGCTTTTTTATCTGCGGCCTTGTTTCGTGGCACATATTCGGGAGGTTCAATTTTCGATGACCTTGTCGCATAAATCTGGCTGAATTTGCTGGATGGCTTTCGTTATGTTGAGTTTGAGGACATCAAGTGTTTGTGGCTTATTGGTAGACCTGCGATTTAAGATAGATAGGGAAGAAGTCTAAACGTTATATAGCACGATCTCGGTGTCCAGTTCACGTCGCCGCTGTGCGAGATAATCATGTCCTCAAATCAGTCGTGCAGAAAGGTCATCGTGGCATGCGGTGTGTGGCACGTAGCGCCATCCTGTTGAAACTGACATGCCGTCGGTATCCATATCATCCAGTTTAGGTCACAAGAAGTTGATTATCATCGATCTGTAGCATCGATAGTCGTTGATGGTTATGGCGATGCCAGTTTCATTTTGGAAGAAGTACATACCGATGACTCCGCCAGACCAAAATCCGCACTAAACAGTGACTTTCTCGGGATTCATTTGGTGCTGGTGTATCTCGTGTGGACTGGTATCATCCCAAATCCGACAGTTTTTGCTTGTTCCAGAGCCTAAGCAGCGAACACACGGCGTTGTCTATGGTCGTTTACCGTAAGTCCCCGGATCAGTTGGATTCTATACGGGTGCAGACCCAAACCCCGATGCAAAATTTGTTAAGTTGAAGTCGCAGAAAGGCCAAGTTCTTGTGAACGAAGAAATTGACTACTTCGGGTTTTCCCGTACACTTTCACGCATAGTAACGATGTTTTCAGCAGACCTTGCGTTTCGGGAACGTACGAGTATTGACCTGATTATTTATCAAATCGGTTGACTCGAGTTTGGCCACCAAACGTCGATTAGTCGACTCGGCGAGACGGTTGTGGCGAGAATAAAAATCACGTAATGCGCGGAACATTTCTCGAATTGAGCACTGATTTTGTAAATAAAATTTGACGATTTGTACACGTTATTGAACTCAATATCTATAACCTCCCAACGGTGATTTTCCATACACTACTGAACAATTAAAATTTGACAGGGGTTGCTTTGACAACATGGCCGCTAAAAACAAATTTTGAGCGTCCTTATTGAAAGACTCTATGTTATGGTTTTACTGAGAAGTTTAATAAGAATAACTTGAAAAATTTATGATAATGTTCAATATTGATACTGGTAGAAGTTGGAGAACAAATTAATAGTATCAAGCGGAATAAAAGAGTAATTATAAAGAGGAATAATTATTTATAATACTACAAGGCTTTAAGATACCAGACTGGAATTAAGCATCATATTTACTTAAAAACTAATAAAACTTTATAATCTAAAACATTGGGACATAAATATTAATTTATTTGATTAATGGACAAAGTTATAATACTTACGTCGCTAATTAGCAATTAAATTAACAACAAAAAATAATTGTAGGTCGTAAAGTAATCTGTAACACAAAGATAATTGAATACATTTACGTAAAATAATAATTAATCATTATTTAATTTGTCCCATACTATTTTGAGCGCTGTAAATTGTTACAACACATAAGTTAATTATTTCCATTAACAAAACGACAACGATATCAATAATACGTCATAAAATTAGTGTAAAATATATAAACACAGGCAAAATAGCCAAATGTACAAAGTACAGATATAATATGGTGTGTATGTTGGGTTCTAATATATGTAGTGTATTCCATATATAACTGTGAGGTCATTCATTTATTTTTAATGGGATTCCTCATTTTTATTTTTATTTTATCGCCCAATGTATTGTTGTTGATTTGCATTTTGTCATATATACATACAAAACAATAAGAATTCTACGAGAATTCCAAGTTTATTAGTATATGAAGGTAACACTTATGGCATGACTGAAGCCTGCCTGCCCCGGATCCACGATTTTTCCTAGCCGGGGCAAGAACTTGACATTGGCGCCCCTCACTTCCAGAATTTGAGATTAATGATTTAAAAAAACACAAAATAAATATACTGGGTGGAATTTTTTGTGACCGGGAGAATAAAAAACTTTCAATTAATTTGCACTCTTTATTATATATTTGCTAATAACTTTTCCTTTTGTAACTAATATAAAATATATACAACCAGTGTAGACAATGAACGAGCCAGACTGTACACATACCTTCAATCCTTAGGTCCCAGAAAATGTTACTGTCTAATCTTGCTACAGCTTTACACGTCAAGCTTTTCTTTCCGCGATAGAATCTATTATCTCATTAAAGTCCATATCATAGGCAATTTTATTTTCGATGGCTATGACCACGAGATCAGATAGACGTTCCTGACTCATTGTGGAATGTAGGTAGGTTTTAATTATTCTTAGTTTGCTGAAACTTCGCTCGCAACTTGCAGATGCCGTCGGTACTGTGCAGTATTTCCTTAAAGCTATACTAATAACAGTAAAAGCTTCTTGAAAGTCATGTTTGCACTTACATATTTTGCAACAGGTCAATACACTTCTCTTTTCGTGGATTCTGACTATAAGAGGAGCTAGCTTTTTAAATACGGCGAGTTCCTGGTAGAAATCAACTGCGTTTAGGTTTCCGGAATATTTTCGAGCTAGATCGGCTCCATTTTTCTGTGGATATTCAGTGGACATATTTACAAGCGCGTGGCCACAGAGGAAGGTGAAATTTTCATTCAGGTTCTTCGCGATTTCTACCCTTGTTCCTCTTTCAGTTAAGATTTTGTCAAATACTAGTTTTATATCTTTGGAAAACGGCTGAGTCGGAGCTAGTATTCTTGATTCGTCCTCGCAGGTTTCCTCGTATTGCCTTTTCCTTCTTGAAATTCGTTTACTTTTGGGGACTGGCACGATTCCCAACTTTTCCGACACAAGTGCAGCTTCTTCTATCCAGAATTCTATTGATTTTTCTCTCATTTCTTGCAAGATTTTAATAAGATCCTGCATTAGTGCCACAGAACGCGAAATGATTATGTTCTCTTTCTGTATTTCGACGTTAACTCTATTAATTTCTCAAAGAATATTAGCTCAAAATGAATGTTAGCCTCAAATGAACACCTAGGCGCTTTAGTGAAATATATTTTTTTCAAACATATTAATTTTGTGCCCCCTTAAATTGCTGCCTGGGGCACGTACTTCAGTTTGCCTTCCCCCCCTCTAGACTCGGGGCTGAAGCCTGCTACCATGAGTGCTGTATCAGTAGTGCTGTATTCGGGTAACACCACGGCAGCCGTGATGCCGTCGCGGAGGTTTTCCCATTTTCAAAAAAAAAATGGATCAATTACCAAAAAATTAATTTTGTTTTGCAACAGCTCTTTGATAGACCTTGAGTACTTAATATTTCTAATCCATTTAAAAAAGAAACTGTAAAACGTTAACATTTTCCTCTAGCTATCTTAATTTAGAAAGCCATCCACCGTCAGTGGCGGCTCGTCGGGGTAGGCAAGGTAGGCGCCGCCTACCTTTAAAATTTTATGTAATTTCTCATAACAGCGCAATTACAATGAACTATTAACGTTTCTGATAATACAGAAATATTTAATATAATTAATAATGACTACTTTATACTAATTAAATTATCTATCGCCGTCGGCGGAGCTGGTGCCGTAAACACCCTTTATATATACCACCGCAGTCCGCACGGCGCCGCGCTACACCGAATTAAATCATTTTATTCCTAAACAGAACAACCAGACCAGGCTCGGTTCTCCATTCCACCGCCTGAAAATCGATAGCTACACGTCAACCAGATGTCGGTAAGACGACAAACAGCGTTGTTGTAATGGCAAAATAATTGCAGCTCAGACGTCTGCAGCCAATTATATTCTTTAAATAAAGCACTTGAAGGCGAATGCAATTGGCGCCTGAAGTTGATCGGCGTTCTTCGGCAGATCCGAAGACGCCTTCGCATTGAATAAGCCGTGACATTACTGGGGATATTGGGTTATATAATATTGTGATGATCAATTTGAAACATCGAGATAAATATCGAGTCAATGTTGAAATATTTTGTGGAATATGAATTTCGAGAAATATTTCCAGAGGTTTTTAAACTTATTGTTTTAATTGCTACAATTCCAGCAACAAGTACATCGGTTGAAAGACATTTTTCTTGTTTAAATTGTATTAAAACGCATAGTCGGAACTGTATGAAGAATGAACGTTTATCGTCGCTTGCACTTATTTCAATTGAAAAGGAATTATTTAGCACACTTCAGAAATCTGATGACTTCACGGAAAATATAATTAACAAATTTTCATTAATTAAAGATAGGCGCATTAATTTAAATTATAAAAAGTAGTAGGTATCCACTTTGTAATTGTCAGTCAATAATGGCGATGGTAAGGAAGGCTGTGAGGAGAGGAGGAGGCCTATACCCTAAAGCGCCCTAAAATAATGTATTATTGTCAACCCAATTTACATAATATAGGTATAATACTCAATAAATATATTTCGTTTATTCCAATTTATTTATACCCACAATAACTATTATTATTCACGAATAACAAAGAGGTATTAAGTTCAAAAAATTCTTGTGAAAGTCTATATTTTTGTATAAATGAAATTCAATCATTGAAATTCTGAAGTACCAGGAAAACGCGTGACCTTGAAAATTTAAAAAATTTTTGTCTGCGGCGCTATTTTTAAGGGTTGATGAAACTCATACGCCGCTATCGCCTACCCTAATATGAATGCTACGAGCCGCCACTGTACACCGTTTCCATTCATATAAGCGACCCTGTAACAGACATAGGCAGATCGAATAATAAAACTTCTGTGTTAAGGACGTCAATTCAGTGCAACTACAACTTCGTGAAATTAATTTAATAATGGATCTATAAATGATGGATATCTCTCAAAGGTGAAATACATCATTTATGAATATTGGCCAGTTAGACACGAACTAACAAACAATAATATAGAGAAGCGTCTAAAATAGCTGTAAATATAAATAAGTAGTAATAGGTCGTAGTACGAATCGAAAAGTTTAGACAGTAAATAGGCATTATATTTAAATGATGAATGAACGTGGTGAAATATTTAGCAAGATTAGTGTGATAAGTAGATATGTATCTATAATTTATTTCATCGTTATTTGCCAAATAAAAAATCTCAAAACACACCATGGCTTGTTTTTATGACTAGGCTCAGGTAGACTGTTCCGTTTATCGGCAAGATAAGAGAGTGTTTTATTTGGAAAATATCGGTGAAATGAATATTTCTTATCATTATGATTTAATTTACGGCCTAAAATAGTGCTTTCGTAAAGTTATAAATAAATTTGTTAAAAATTCAAGAAAGAACATTTGAGAAAAGCTCTTGGACCCGTCAAATTTTATATTTAGTTACACATTTTTTTAAATATAATTAATATACACAGGGTTGTTCATGTAGGTGGTTTTTTATTACCGAATAAGAAAGAGCACATTATTTTTACATATGCTATGGTAATAATTACATTAGCGTGTATGGTTCAGATAAAAAAAAACGATTGTGTATTAGAAAATGCAAAATTTAATTTAATGCAATTTCTTTCAATAATGTTGCCTCTATTGACTTTTTGGTAAAAATTCTGTTCTGATTAAATACATTACTTTAAAATATTTTTGTTGTACGGTTTAGTCTTTACATTGTGTTTTATGATTAAATACCGGATGTCACTTTTCCGCACTCCACTATACACGGAAATGTAATATAATCGTGTAATTTTTTTTCTAAGGTTTATTTTTCGTTTTTCTACCTAAAAACATTTGTCCTGAATCGGCGTACCGTGTACGGCACTGATGAGAACTAATAAGTTCGAAACAGCTGTATGTCGTTCGGTTCCGATCCGGGACAAATGTCGAATCCTACTTGTGGCGGGTTTTATTCTAATTTTTTGAAACCTAAAAATCAAGAAAAACAGTTTTTAAACCATTTCGTGTGTGTCGTTGTTGTCGGTATTTCAAACTTGTTACGCTAAATTAAATCGCGTCGGATCGATCGAGTTTCGACTGATCCTGATTAAGGACGTCTACCAGACGACATCTATTGATTTTGAGGTGGATCGGACACACCCCACCCTGGCCATGGGCCATGAGAAAGCACGATGGTGCACTATTTGAAAAAAGTAAAACTGTCGCATAAAATACATATTCCGTATTTATGTGTTGGTTTATTTTTTCTCGGCCACTCAATTTCGAGATAGAGATATTCTACGTGTGGAAAAGTCCGCTTTAAGGTTTTAAAACTGTTTATTTCAATAATATTGGCTGACGTTCTAAAAATACGTATCACTCTGTGTAAAGAAATATCAACAACGGTATCATCTTTCAGTAACATTCTTCTTTTTTGTTGACTTTATTACCTCACTTATTTTAGAGTACACTGTCTCTAGATGTGCACCACTGGGTTATCGGGAACTAAAAGGACTGCAATATTGGTTAAATAGGATATTTTTTATTTTTATTTTGGGCTATAGCCAAGTAATAATAGGTCCAACAGGTCCCAGATTTTTACTTTGTGAAGCAACTTTTTGAAGATCAATATTTTAGTGTAACATGCTAACAGTGTAACAGTCTTTTGTTTTTGACATAGCATAGCTAACTCCTCTTATTGCCACCATATTTTATTTTTCGATTTTTAAAGCGGAAAAGCCTTTGAAACCACAATATGCCTAGTAGAAAGTACTTTTGAAGGAAGTGTTTAAATCATTCTCAAATCACTATCATAAATATAGAAATTGCTGGTTACTTATGGCAAATTGTCTGTTTTAAAGCCTTCATGAATTTTAATGTCTTTGCTTTTCATAAAATTATTAATTTTTTCAGAACGTTAGAAAGTTCTTAATAACATTCAATAAGATAACAGAAGCCTTTGTAGATGACTAGATTCGCAGAAAATTAGTAAAGTAAATTTTAGGAGGCTGTTGCTATGAAATAATTACTAAACATTTTATTACTTGATATTGAATTTTTTTAATTGTTAATATTTTTTATTATTTTAACTGTTCATATTTCATTATGTTGTAATGAGAATGTTCATTATTTACGTTTATCATTTTTGTACCTGTAAGACTTGTAAGAAAAAATGTACGACTCAAAACCATTGACTGCAACACATAGACATTGGTTTATCCCAAAAAACGTAATAAATTATTAACTAATATTGTATGGTCCAGTCTATCGAACACCCTAGGAAAATTAGTGTGGCAACATCTATTTGTAGTTGCTTGTTAACCGATTCGGATATTGACAGCGAAAACACTGTTATTCAGTGGCTGTCGGTATAATATTTGTCTGGGGGTGCAATCGATAAAATAATAACAAACGAAAAATTAAAATAAACTTACCTATGTCCAAACCTGAGTTTATTTATATAAGAAATCCATTCGTCCGTTTTTGGACTTCGCAAAAACGTCAATTACAGGATTATTAAAGTCTGGAATCGCTGTAGTTAGGCACTTTCTCCATACTTATCATGTAAAGTGAATTTAGTCTGTCTAGCGCCTTTGTATTTTTCAAAAAGTTTTGAATTTTTTATACATCGAAAAATAGCCTTCACTTTCAACACTTATAATGGGTTTGGTACAAATTTAATTTTAATAATAAAACAGTTTCACTAAACAGTCCGTCAGGTTTCGATCTATAAATAATTGCAAAATTGCTAAGCAACTTGCTGCTTCATGAAAATCTTCCCTGCTGTATATATTCACTTCCGTTAATTCACTTTCCAATTTGACTTTGTCCAAAAGTCCATAAGTTTTTCTTACATTGTCAAAATATTGAATGGAGAATTGTTTCTCATAGTCACTAAGTTTATTGGGGAAAAATAGTTTCCATGCTAACAGGTACTCTATAAACTCAAATTTGTATTTAGTTTGGTTAATTAATATATCATACGCTTCCTTTGTTTGTGCAGAAAATGATATGTCATTATGGGATCGCCTTGTATTTTTTCAGGCAAATATGAGGAATTAGTTGTACGTATTTTTATATGTAATTGCGTCTTCAAAATTACTCAAATAACTGCTCATCTTGACAGCATCCAATGATAGAGACTGAAACTCTTTAAAAAGGATTTCATAATGAGGTATAACCTTGGCGAAAAACGCGAGCCAGTATTTAAAGTAATCGAATCGTCATTTAAATAAAAAATGACCCAATAACATTTGAGCCTGATTTTTTGTATTGCAATCATTTCCCGCAGTGTCAAAAATACATTCTAAGTATTCTTTTAAAAGGTCAGCATTTTCAGAATTCAGTTCGATTCGTACAGTTCGTACAGTTCGATTGTATGTTGCGTGCGGTGCACGCAAATATGATAATATACGTATAGATATCTCCTGTTTCACGCGCCCGAGGCCTCTCTTTCTAACACATGGCTAAACGGTTCTCTGATGTGTGGAATATGTAAATTGAATTCTCTATACATACATATATTCCAAGTTGCAGATTTAATATCCCGCAGATAAATCTGATAAATTCTAGAGCTGGCGAATCTCGCGACATTTAACAAGTTGAAGCGAGACTGTTAGATATCGGAACATTCTATGTATAATGATAATGTACTCGTAATGTATAGTAAACACCTAATAGATATTTTTACGAATCTTTAAGGGAGCTCACTGCACAAATTCACCTACAATAAAGCCGCCACTGCAGTTATTATAGATAATATAGAATCACATCTCCTAAAAGTATGCTAATAAGTTAAATAACATTAAAATTCTTAACATAAATTATAAAGGCCGTAATAGTTTTAGAAATTCTTAATGCGATTCAATGATATTTATCGTCATACATTAACAGCGTATTATAGGACCATACTCTATTCTAGTACGCACAAGCGAATAAAATAAATGTTTTGATCATATTTCGTTGTGAATAGCTTACAGTTATTTAACAATAAAACCTAATTTTTGTGTAGTTGATCCAACTATATTATCTAGGCGTTCATTAAAGTGTAATCTAAAGTCAATAAGAACATCTAAATATTTTGGTCTAGGTACTTAAGGAAGAAGGAAGTAAAAACATTGTTCGAGGAAGCCGTTACTCTGTGATAGTTCATAATTCCTACGCAATTGAGCAAAACAGCTAAGTTCTAAACCACTATATTTACGTGACTGCAGTTTCAACACATTTTATGTCATTTTCAAAATTATGATTCAACTCTTGAGTTGAATTGATTGAGTTGAATCATCGTTTTGAAAATGACATAAAAAGTGTTGAAACTACAGTCATGATTTTTGAGTAAATATAGTGGTATAAAACTTAGTAGTTGTTTTATTCAATTGCGTCGGAAGAAGGAAGTAAAAATGTAGATTATTTAAGGAAGCATTGAACAAAGAAAAATAAAAAAATTTGCATTTGCTTCCGGGAACATATAATTATCTTGAATTGAGAAATATATAAGTTTAGTCTAAAACTAGAACACCTCTCTTCGGTTATGTAAGAATACATATCATCAACTATATAAACATTTCATTTGTTTCTATTTTTTTAATGTTGAGTTGTTGAGCTATTGTTTGGTATTAAGTTAATAGAATCTTGTTATATCTGAGGCTTTTAGAAGTAAATTCTAAAAAATCTGCATTAATAATTTCAGCCAGATGCATCAGTTATTTTCCATATAGTACATTAGATTGGAGATGTTCGAAGTACTTGGGAGAATAAATAATTAAAGATACAATTTGAGGACAATACGAGTTTATTGATACCCTGTATAACAACTAAATTACGTACAAAGAAATTAAGATGTGTATTCTAACGTATAATCTTTCAGACTGACTTGCTAAATAATCAATTTTTATTTCAACGACATTTGAACAGTTAAACATTCGATATTGAGTTACCCGAACTCATAAATGCTGACCTAATGTTTATGTTTAATTTCAGGCACCGCATGAAGACTATTTTTAAACCTAAAATAATTATTGTTGAATGTAATATTCCAACACCCCCTCGCAACTATAATTATTTTTCAATCAGTCAACCAGACCACCCTTGGTACTTAAATGTTCTAGCTTTACTTTATTTAGCGGCTTGGTTAACATATCAGCTATCATTTTTTCAGTCGGAAAATACTCGAATGCAATAACCTGATTTTCATACAATTCTTTTAAAAAATGATACTTTGTATCAATATGCATCGTTCGATTGCTAAATTTATGGTTTGCTAGCTGCTTTAAACAGCTTTGATTATCTTCGTACATAACCACTTTCGGTTCTAAATTCGTAAACTCCTTTATCGCCTGCTTTAACCAGATTGCCTCTTGGCATCCTTCGGCCAGTGCTATATATTCAGCTTCGGTCGATGATAGTGATACGCAACTCTGCTTTCTGCATCCCCAATTAATAGGTGCACCCCGAAACATAAATATGTATCCACTATTTGACGTTCTATCCTCTTTATTTTCCGCCCAATCGGCGTCTAGATGTTTTATTATTAGTTTTTGATTCCATGCCTCTGTTAACAATAT
This sequence comes from Rosalia funebris, assembly GCA_037954035.1. NCBI lineage: Eukaryota > Metazoa > Arthropoda > Insecta > Coleoptera > Cerambycidae > Rosalia > Rosalia funebris. Next base: position 14,755,237 of record JAZFAV010000011.1, on the reverse strand, counting down.
TCGAAGAGTTGCTTGCCGCACTACAGGCGCAAACACTTCATCGTAATCCACACCGAATTTCTGACTAAAACCTCTCGCTACCAATCGTGCCTTGTACTTGTTCGAGATCTTATCTTCACCTGTCTTTAGCTTAAACACCCATTTACAAGATATGATGTTTTTGTCTTCCGGTGTAAGTACTAAATCCCATACTTCGTTATTCTTCAAAGATTTCATTTCTTCTTCAATAGCTTTCCTCCATTTTTCGCTATCACTGCTGGCAAGAGCTTCTTTAAATGTTTTAGGTTCTATTTCCCGAAGTTCAACTAACTTTGCTGTGTAGCGCTCAGGTGGAACTCCTTTATTTATTCTATTTGATCTACGATCACCTCCGTGCTCTATATAGAACTCTTCACTTGGTTGATAGCTGTTATCGCTGCCACAAGATTGTTCTGTACCTGAACTTTCATATACATTAAATTCTTCCGTAGCTTCTTCTATTTCTTCAGTTTTTTCGAAATCTGCGACCTCATGTCTCCCAGTGTCATTTGGCTCCGTTCTTTCTTGCTCCTTTTTGAACTCAATAGTCGCTTCTTCATCTTTTATCTTTTTTTCTTTAACACGAATATTTCTTTCAGGAAATACCGCACTACGGCTAATTTTTATACGCCCTGTATCTAAATCTAATGATCTATATGCTTTAGATTCATCAGAATATCCTACGAAAATTAGTGATTCTGCCTTTTTATCAAATTTATTTTTAATTTGTTCCTTTGGAATATGACTATACACTTTAGATCCAAATATTTGCAAATTCGACACATCAGGTTTAACTTTATGCCACAACTCAAACGGTGTTTTCTGTTTTAACTGAGTAGGTAGTCGATTTTGCAGATAATTGGCTGTAACAACTGCTTCCCCCCAAAATTTCTTTGGTAAATTCGCATCGATTAACATGCACCTAGCCATTTCGACTAGCGACCTGTTCTTTCTCTCTGCAACACCGTTTTGCTCTGGAGAGTACCCCGCCGTGTACTGTATCTTTATGCCCTTACCGCTTAAATATTCCCTTAACGCATTATTTACGTACTCGCCACCCCTATCTGACCTAATAACCTTTGGTACCCTGCCTGACTGATTACTCATTAACTCGATAAACTCTTTAATATGTTTTTCAGTTTCATTTTTATGTTTCAGTAAATACACAGTTGTGTATCTTGAGAAATCGTCTATTAAAGTAAGAATGTACCGTTTACCCCCTGGAGTAACAGTCTTCATGGGACCGCAAACATCTGTATGTATTAAGTCAAGTATATTAAATGTGTTGCTTTGAGAAAATTTCGGGAAACTCTTACGAATAATTTTACCTTTTACACAGCAGTTGCAAGTTTCCCTAATCCTACAATCCTTAATATTAATCCCGATTGCCATTTTTCTTTCCATCAAGCGCTTGACTGCTTCTATGTCCCTGTGCCCAAAACGTCGATGCCACGTATGCTGACAGTTGCTGGAGTGTTCATTCACGATGCTCAGTGCCTGTTCTACAGTTGACAGCTTGTACAAGTCGGGCGCCGGCCTCGCACTCGCAATCACTTTTCCGCCTGAGACAATTTTACAGTTATTGTTGTCGAACTGCACGTTATACCCCGCACTAGTTAACTTTTTCACAGAAAGTAAATTTGAATCTAAGTCCGGCACATACAACACGTCGTCGATTTTTAGCTTATTCACTCCCGCACTATTCGCGCACTTGATGAATCCTGTTCCTATACCCTGAACCTTGGAGTGTTGCCCTTTCTCCGCTAACCTCACAACGCCTTTTCTGCTACCGTCAAATTGGGTATAAAATTCTTTGTAGTTTACCATGTGACTCGAAGCTCCTGAATCCACATACCACGAAGCAGAATCCCTGTTTACGTCAGTTGAACTTGAATTTACCATAAAACACGCATCATCACTGTCACCAGTATTAATTTCAGTAACTTTATTGGCCTTTTCTCTTTTAAACGCTTTATACTTGAAACAGTCCCGTTTAAAATGACCTTTCCTGTTGCAAAAGTAATATTGCTTTACATCTGTACTTGCAGTTTGATTACTTTGGATCCTTTTTATTATATACTGATTTCATGGCTGACTCGTTTTGACTTTTCAAAGCTCCTTGACGCCTCCTGTACTCATCGATTAATTTACTTTTTACGAATTCAAGCGTGAATTCACTCGATGACTTACTTTCCAGCGCTGTGATTAAAAAACTGTATGAGTCTGGAAGACTTCCCAGCAAAATGCCTGCCGCAAACCTGTTCTTAATTTCTTCCCCTAAAGCGGCCAGTTTATTCAATAATTCCAAGAATGAACTTATGTGTGCTTCCATATCACCATTCTCATCTAGCGATAGCCTGCAAATTTGCTTTAACAGAAAAACCATGCTAGATAAACTCGATTTTTGATGATACTCCTTTAGTGCTTCCCACGCATCATGCGCGTATTCCTTATTTCTGATATGCACTAGTTGACTAACATCGACAAGTAAGGCTATGGTTGATAAGGCCTTGTCATTTTTCTTCTGCCAGGTACCGTTTCGTTCCTCCGGTGTTGGTAATTCAGTCGAAACTACATCCCATAAATCCGCATTTATTAATAACATTTTCACTAAATAGTTCCAGGACTGGTAGTTTTGCCCGTTCAACTTTTCGATGTTATACTTAGCACTTTCCGCCATTTTCCAGTTGTCTATACAACAATAGTTATCACTCGCGATGTACCTTTTAATTATTCTCCCTTACAAGTGAGCTTACGCGACGCACCTGGGCCCAGAACCTGTTCGAAGTACTTGGAAGAATAAATAATTAAAGATACAATTTGAGGACAATACGAGTTTATTGATACCCTGTATAACAACTAAATTACGTACAAAGAAATTAAGATGTGTATTCTAACGTCTAATCTTTCAGACTGACTTGCTAAATAATCAATTTTTATTTCAACGACATTTGAACAGTTAAACATTCGATATTGAGTTACCCGAACTCATAAATGCTGACCTAATGTTTATGTTTAATTTCAGGCACCGCATGAAGACTATTTTTAAACCTAAAATAATTATTGTTGAATGTAATATTCCAACAGGAGACAGTAAATTCTCCATTGTATATAAATATACAAAATTTTCAGTTATCACTTTGATATACATTGGTTCCAATATCGCAAGTGTAGTCAATATGTTAAGTTTATCTGAATATTTATGTTACACTTTCGATTTTGTGAAAAATTGGAATAGTGGGATACAAACTGTTCAAAGTACTTGGGAGAATAAATAATTAAAGATACAATTTGAAGACAATACGAGTTTATTGATACTCTGTATAACAACTAAATTACGTACAAAGAAATTAAGATGTGTATTCTAACGTATAATCTTTCAGACTAACTTGCTAAATAGACTATTTTTATTTCAACGACATTTGAACAGTTAAACATTCGATATTGAGTTACCCGAACTCATAAATGCTGACCTAATGTTTATGTTTAATTTCAGGCACCGCATGAAGACTATTTTTAAACCTAAAATATTTATTGTTGAATGTAATATTCCAACACAAACATTTTCAGATACGGTAGATGATTTCGTAAGAGGCACAAAATGTTCACGTTAAACAAATTTAAATTGGTTTAAACTAAAAAAATTTAATGTTTAGATGTTTAATTTTTTTAATTGATTTGTATTAATTAATTCACAATTATTTCCTAATCGGAAAAAGTAACCACATGATAATAAGTGGTGGGATGCGCCGGTTAATATCCCTGGCGCATTCGCCACGACATATAATTGAGAATGAATATTTTGTAATTGACATCAATCACCGTGCGCCGTTTCAGCAAGGGAATACGATAAACTCAATGTCCATCTGTAGCATCATTCAATATGCATGGGCATTAATATACCCCAGTTAATTTTGCGGATAAATAATAGATACGTAACTAAGTGATGGATACATCTCAGTAGGCCAAAGTCATCATTTATGTCTCGCGGCATCGCTTACGTATTGATGATGACCCGGCGATGACCACGGCACGCTATATCTCCAGGTGACCACGAAGAAGGCATACCCGTTACCTTCTTCGGCGCCCAATCATACTCCACTGATTTGTCACCTGTCTTTATCGAGGCCCTGCCTCCTCGTATATGCCAGCAGGAATTGAGATTCTACTGGCAATTGGATCGCGCAATCGCGGATTCCGTACCGCCTCTCCGACCCGATAAATTCCGCGGTGTTCAAAGAGTTGGCGTTGCGTTCTTGTCGCAGGACGCCACACGGCGAAATTTCGCACCAGGTAACGCGAGATTGCGAGGCCCCACGAACCGGCTCGAGTTCCTGCGAGACGTTCGTTCCTGCAAGGCAATCGCTCAGTCGAACGCAGGCGTTTGTTTGGTCTGTACGTGTGACTAGATTTTTATGACTTGCCGCGTGTTCTCACACAATAAATAAACGATAACATAACCCACCTCTCCCCCTTTAATTGTATGTGTCACTGACTGAATTTGTGTCCACTGTTGTCTCTATTTAAAACATTATTGCTCCAGTGGTTTTGGGATGATGGGTTTTTGACTGAACAAAACGTGTTGTGTCAAGGTAAACCAGACTGGTGTGTTGTGTTATGGTGTCTGCCCAAATATAAAGACAAATTCGTCTAATTTAGCTCCTCCCACCTACTACAGGGGAATTCTGTCAAGAAAATTAGCATACCTGTAAGTGAATATTCTCTACCTGTTTCGCTGCTGTGTAATTCTTAAACGGGGAAAAACAGGTTTAACGAGATGTTTGCTTCTCTCCGCGGACGCCACGAAATTTGCAACGAGAAAAGAAACGGGGAACAGCATCAAAATGACCTATTTATTTTTGTTACGATTGCTAAAGAAATAGAAACTGCTTATTTTAAGTAATAAAATTAATATATAATATAATAAAACCAACGGAAACATTTTTCATATACATATATTTTTCATGTTTTTAAAATTATCGAATAGTAAAATCAGAAACTGAAAAACTGGCAGTTCTCAATAACTTTAGCGATATTTACGCATAAAATATTATTAAAACACTATAAACTATGAAAGAAACATTTATAGACGATGGAATCAAATTTATTTAAACTCGTAGGAGTTCACATTTTCTTTGCAAATGCAGACGATTTCGACGAAGTTATTTAACTTAATTGTACACCTCTTTCGTATATTTAATGAGATAATTTTGCGTTAAGCTGTCAGCGTAATAGCATTCCTTATTTTTTACATATGTTGGGTACATGTGTACGTACTTAAACGTTTGTTTGTTTTTAATTTGCTGCAAGTAGTATATAGATAAGCAAAAATATCTGTGTTTGGCATTGAATTTATATAGACTCTACATTTATTATATATGTATATAATATCTAACGCGTCTGTAATGCGTTTATTATTATTATAACATCGACTAGATAGGATCTTCTTAATCTGCCACAGGTGTCACCTGAATATTGATTTATAGCAATTTCATATAGCCTGAATGCACGTTAGGGTATTTGTCAAATCCTATCTTTGAAGCAACAATTTGAAGTGAAGAAAAATTCAGTCTTAGAAAGGTCAGGTTTCTGTTCCCGTAATATGTGTGCAAGTTTGTTTTTTATACCTACAGAGGGAGGATACAGGGTGAAAACCACTATGTAGTAATAGTAGTTCTGCCGAGATTTATGAGAAACGTTTGTATATCGATTTTCAATCTAAGGTCTTGTAAATTAAATTTGAAATATATAGGGTGATCTATGTAAGTTCAGTACAAGAGAGACTTTTCTTCACGATTATAATGACCTATATGTAATACCTGTATTTTAATTGTATTACCTAATCAATTATACATTCTAACGTATTAGTTAACTATAGATACTAACTTTTATTATCAGGTAAGATTGTCAAAAACATTTATTTATACTTTATTATATGTTTAAATGTATTAAATTAAAATAAATATTCAAAATATTCTCCATATACTTGTTGAAAATTGTCTATTCTGTGGAAAAATTCATGAAAAACTTTATCTTCTTGACAAATTTGAGGTGAAATATTGTTTATTTCTGTTTGTATTCTCTCGTGTGATATAACTTTTTTTCTGGTTGTTGTTACGTATACTTTATGTTAGAGACAGTCTCACTAGAAATATATCCAATGGTATAAGATATGGTGATCTAGGTGGCTACTCAACAACACCTATTCGTCCAGACCGTATTTCTAGACGTAGGAACGATTTCTTATTTGGGTATTCTCTACATAGGAAATAGTATGTAAAATACTTTGAGTATTCTCTTCTCGTCTCTATATAGTTATGATGTAAAGGGATGGTGTCCATTGGCGTTGAAATTAAATAGTTTCACTTGGTAAGGTCAGATGTAGTGCATTTTTTTTTTTAGAATAGGAACAACTTAATTTCTGATGAAATTTAAATACCTTTCAGTTGATAAATAATTCATTCAATAAATATTGGATAACACAGATATCTATAATACCGACTCAAACCTTCCAATAAATATTCTTCATTGACCTATATCTATATCTATCGACTGAGTTATTTAATAGGTGGCGCTCTATACTGAATACAGTTTGTAATTAAAATTTCAACAAAAATAATCTTTCTTTAAGATAAAGGTGAATCTATTGGAATATTATTAACTTTTATGGCTGAGTTCAGATTGATCTCCCAAAGTGACGGCTACTCTCAGCCTCTCAATGTGATCTCAGTATCATGCGACTTTGTCGAGGTGACTCCAAAGGCAAGTGTGACGTCATAGAAAGTGTTGAGAGCGATAGGCTTGGAACAGGTATAACCCCTTTACATCTTGGTTTCATTTCAAGAAGAATGGAACCAAGAGCTATTGAACTTCAGTCCAGCTTCTTCATTATATTTTCATAAAAAATAACTCTATGATCTAGATCGTCTTAGTTCCTGGACAAATTATTTTTTTTAGGAACACAGTTTTTCTTTATGGAGATATTTTACAACAGTTGTATGGTTGACTTTATTTTCTAGGAAAATATGGTGTATATATGTGTGTATGTGTGTGTGATTTGTTTCAATGATACTCCAATTATCATCCATAGAGCAATTTGGTACGACACTGATGTTAAATTATCTTGAAAATTCAATATAATTTCTAGTTTTACGTTATCTTCAGCGAAATGAGGTATCATGAGGCATAATATTTAAATTTTCAATACCTTTTTAGATAAAAAATGTTAATATACATTTCTATACATCACCGCAATTGTCATCATCAAAATCATAATTCTCATTAAAATTTCTATTCGATCAATCTCTGTTAAATACTACACGAGTAAACAAATCGCAATAATATTGCGACGCCCCCTCGCTCATATCAAAGGCACCTCCGGAGCATGCCTGTAGAGACTTTGGATCAAAACTCGAACTCCGAAACTCGAACGAAAAGCATTTCGTACATCGACCTAAAAATTTCGTGACACACACACACACACGAAAACAGCCGTTTAGTAAATAGATACTATTTATTAAGCAAAAATTACTTTCTGTTATCTTGTCATTGCCTAGGTTAATCAAATATTACGGAAAGAGTTCTTATAAAAATGTGGGTCATTTTTAAATTCAATTTACTGTTGGTATGTTGTTAAATACAGAATGACGAGTACTGTAGAAAAATAATCTTGATTTTAAAAATTCCCCCATTAACTTATTTTTAATTTTTATAATATTTTAATCCTATATTCGTTGATTGCGTTAAAGTTATTTCAAGTTGACATTATGGTACAAATTACTGTCGTGGATCAGCCTACTAAACGATTTAAATTAAAAATGGACAACACAAAGCTTTAAAACCATTACTAATTGTGTAGCAATTCATATTAAAATCAGCGCATAATAAAATATTAATTAAATGTTTTAATTGGTTTGAAGATAAAATTTAAAACTTCAACTCATTTATCTATAAATATCTTCTTATCATCATTTGTAGATCTATATCACCATAAAATATCCGAGAGTACTAATTTACATGAAACCGTACATATGTATCTCGAAATCTTTATCGGTGCAATATTGACGTAAATCAATTTTTTTCACTTTTTTTTTTGCTGAAATCATCATCACCTTTAAAATTACTCCTACAGTAAAAGTTTGCTAAATCGTAGACATTAAAATGAAACGAGTTAATGGAATTCCTATTGCACCATGTCATTATTAAACATATAAAACACAACATGTATCTCACTTGTCTTTTTCTTATCATTCAGATACTATAGGTTATATAACATAACACTAGAGTCGAAAATAATTTTACTGAGTGACTCATTTTCGATTATATCTCTAAAAAACGTCCAATGCACACACCATATGGCCATAACGTATGATCCATTGCTTTTTAAATTATTTTTTAAAATGTTTGAATGTTGAATATGAGTTAGGATGTTTGGGTGTGATAGTTTCAGATATAATTTTAAGAAAATGATACTCAAAGAGTTTGGCAAGAGAATCTACTGTTGTATTTTTGTTATCCTTGTATACATGTACCGGATTAGTCACCTAAAATTGACCCCTCCTTTATTTCTCTTAATTTCAATCGAATCGAAAAATTCAAAAAAGGACTTTACATGATTTTTTATGAATTTTTTGAATATTTAAACAAATTTTCAAAAACTCTGGAAATTGAAAGGGGGCGAAATTTTATTAATTTTTTTTTAAATGGAACACTATATTTTTTACTTAAAAAAGTTACCCATAGTTTTCTCATCATAGAAATATATAATTTTTGTATCTTGGTAAGTATAGTTCTTGAGATATTCATACAAATATATAGTCACATCACAGGAATAAGTTTGGCATAAGACCATAAATCAGGAGAGCTATGTTTTTGAGATATAACGACACATCTTGTTTTTTAAGAAAAAAAGTATGAAAATTATTTGATGCGGCAACACATAATAATTATAATAAATAAATAAACCTTTATTAAAATGACAACAACAAAGTTTAATGAACACAAAACATAAATAACGAAATAATGATAAAAAAAAAAACAATGCGCAACAATAAATAACATAAAACCAATGAACTTTATTAAAATTAAACATATCTATATGCTCTCCCCGTATCCTCCGTTTCTATCAACGCACAGTTGGCATCTTTTAATAAATTCATTTCTAACGTTTTCAAATAAATGAACATTTTGCCGCAAATTTTCTATTTCTTGACTGATACAGTCCTTCAACTCATCCTAGTTATTATATACCGAATTTTCGTATATGTTTTGTTTTAGTGTTCCCCACAAAAAGAAGTCCAAAGGACTCAAGTCTGGGCTATTAGCAGGCCAATGTATAGGACCGTATTTTCCTATCCAAAATAGATATTTGTCATTTAAATATTCCGTTATGGTCCGTACAGAGTGTGGAGGAGCACCATCCTGTTGCCAAATAATAGAATTCCTGGTTGGAAGGGGAATATTATCTAAATAGTTCTCTACTTCACCCCGAAGAATATTCAAATACTGAACTGCATTCAAGGACCCATTAATGAATACGGGACCCACAATTGTATTTTGATGAATACCGCACCACACATTTACTGTATTATATCCTTGGGTTTTTATCTTTTTTATAAAATATGGATTTGCGGGCGCCCAATAATGTGCATTTTTCCTATTAAAAAGTCCAGCCGTTGAAAAGCTACTGTCATCGGTCCAAAATAAGTTTTTTAAAAAGTTTTTGTCGTTTTCTGCTCTCTCAACCATCTTTCTACAAAAAAACTCTTCTGTCGGCTAAGTTATTTTCAGTTAAAAGCTAAACTGGCAAAATACTATAAGGCTTATATTTGTTACATTTTAATATACGTCTTATACTTGCTTGAGAAATATTAAATTCTTCTGAAGCAGCGTTAGTAGATTTATTGAGGTGTTCGTTAAAAAAAAGTAAAACGTCCATTTCCATATCTTCTCCTGTTTTGGGCTTCCTTCTTTCTCGTTTCTTATCTTTTAAGGATTCGCTGTCCCCAAACTTGAGATAAATATTAGAGAAAGTGTTCTTGGAGGTAACGCGTCTTTCAGGATATTTTTTTGCATATTCTCTTTTAGCTATATATTTGTTCTTATTGCTGGTTAAGTAAATTTCTAATATTTCTTTCCTTTCGCCTAATGAATATCCCATATCAATATATTAGATATATTAACAAGTGTATTAAAACTTAACTTAAAGCGTATTAATAATATAACAATCAAACATAAGTCAAACATAACATAACTGTCAAACGAAGCATTATTGTTTCTTTAAATTATTTCGGTTCATAGCTCTCCTGATTTATGGTCTTATGCTAAACTTATTCCTGTGATGTGACTATATATTTGTATGAATATCTCAAGAACTATACTTACCAAGATACAACAATTATATAATTTTGTGATCTGAAAACTGTGGGTAACTGTTTTAAGTAAAAAATACAGGTTGTTCCATTTAAAAAAATGAAAAAATGTTCGCCCCCTTTCAATTTGCAGTTTTTGAAAATTTGTTTAAATATTCAACAAATTTATAAAAAATCATGTAAAATCCTTTTTCGAATTTTTCGATTCGATTGAAATTAAGAGAAATAAAGGGGGGGGGGTCAATTTTAGGTGACTAACCCGGTACATTGGCATATTTTGGAACACTCTTTACAAAATAATTTTAAGAATCTGTCGATAAGTTGTTACCTATAATAACTTGCTTTTACGATTTTCTTTGCAAACATCAGCATCACTTTCTTTCTTTTCTAACACCCAGTTAAAAGATATGCGACGCTGTAAATGGCCTCCAACTTTTAATTGTTGTGTCAACTGAATTTTGCATGCTGAGAGTTGCAGATCTTTCTTTAAAATCCGATGAGTGGTGGCTCTTGACACAGATTCAATTGTTGTCCATGACGTCGAATTGATATATTTGGATCTTCGTCTACATTTTCTCTCTTACTGCAGCAATATTTTCATCTGACTGGCCACGGCGACGAGGACGTATTGGTGTTGCCTTGTCAATAACAGAACCCGTCTCTTAAAAATAGTTGTATACAAAATATTCATTTTTGAACTGTTATTCGCGGCATTTTGACGTCATATAATTTGTAGGTGACAGTCGTTATAAATTGACGCCCTATCATTGACGGAATACAAATGGCAAGCAATTCAAATCCTATAGTTCCAACTGAGACACTCTATACTTGGTTCCATTCGACAGGAGTTGATTTATTATTGTGTACGCCTTGATAAAAATTACTATATTTAGAAGTAGATTGGTCGAAATTAGAAATACATCATCATTTTGGTGTATATAACTATTTAATTTAATTTTTGTCGCCTCTTGTATATTTGCAGCTGTAGTACCTTAAAATATACAGGAATATGGCTTTCTACCCGCAATTATTCGTTACCTTTACCCGTGTTAAGTTGTTGTCCTTCTTTATCAGAAATAGTTTTCTATTGATAATTTTTTGATGGGTTATGTTTTGTTTCGACTTGCTGACACAATATTCTGTTATTTATTAATTAATGTATTTATTTACCAAGTAGTTCAATTTCGTCTCGCAATTCCTTGATGTTTGGCTATATCTTTTTGTAACTACAGAAATAAGGAGTTTATACTCCAACCCATCTGCAAATGCCTTATATAATAAGGACTAAACAAATTAGATCAAAACAGCTATTCTCCTGACTATATGCCAAACGCCGAGCGTTGAATTACATGACAAAAATTTGCCGTATTTTTGTCTAACAGAGTTAATGTTTAACTAAAATACAGTGATTGTTCCAAAACCACCAAGAAAAATGTAAAGTGTCATCTATCTCAGGATATCGTTAACTGCAGACCGGTTTCGACCTCTCTGTCTTGGGTCTCGCCAATGCAGTGTAAACGAGTATACATTTGAAAGATGAAGCTCACATCTAGTAGACATTGCTACGTCCCACCGCAGTAGAACGTACCAAACGCCGTCTCTTGGTAGATTCGAACAATCTAAATCGAAGTAAAAACTTTGTATTATACTGTATATCTTTTTGTTTTATAATTATACATACATTTGAATATATGCATTTCTTTTTTATCGGTTTCGCATACTTAGATCCTCCATGGCGTCAAAAATGCTAGTGTCACTTTTCCCCCTATACTATTCACAGATGGTCCACACGAACATAATATTATATTATTATCTTCGACAAAAGTTGATATTTCTGTAGTTAGATACATCATAATTTGGTTGCAGTGCGTATGAAGACTAAGAAATGTATTGTGTTATTTGTAGATAAAGTCAAGACATTGATTGACACTTTTTCCAAATAAATAGCTTTTATGTTACCAAGTACCTTTGTATTGTTTTCAATTAATCACTCTGTAGATTACATATTTTGTAAACGATATATAACCCGTGACACCATGCGTCCATGCTTTAATGAAGGTAAATATTTCCAGTTTGTCATATCAGTGATAATACCTTTATCATAAACCTTTATTTACATTCTTCACGGTATTTACCTTTCTCTAAATAAGATTATGTCGAACGTATTTCTGTGTCTCGTATAATACGTTTATGTGATTTAATTTATTTGATATAACATTTAATGGTAATGCTATTTACATTACTGACGGTGAAAAAAGAGATGAGCAACGTAAGGATACGTCGCAAGGTAATGATAGGTCCACGACATTGCCAATAGCATTAGTTATATTTCACGTATTGTATAGGTATCAATTCTCTTACAGAACAAGATCTTGGAAACAATTTAATATTAAAAATGTTAATGGTACTTATGCCCTGTCACTTGTAATTTTATCTAGCTAACGCTGACTTCTTTACTATTTATTATGTCTGTAATTAACCAATCAATCAATTAGGTTACAAGTAGTATAGGCCACCGAAATAAATCTATCAAAGAAAATTTAATAATATATTAAATAAAAAATATACAGGGTGTTCCATTAAAAACGCATTTCTCTTATATTGCACTTACATGATCCAGCCTGTACGTTGAAAATGTCGTTTATAAGACACTGTTTCAGATAAAATATGTGCATGCTAGAGTATTTCTCATAGACGTCTAAAATAATTCCAAAAATATTATTCCAAAAGGTGTTGCAATAAGAGTCAAGATGTGAATTTTAAATAAAACAGTATTTTCTACAGTCTTCTTCTTCCTTCTTCTAAGTAGGTCTAGGACCTGTTCCTCTTCGATGAATATCATCGGCACTATGAGCTGTTTATCTGTTTCTACAGAGGATAGGCACCTGGCCCTCTAACCCTCGTCTTTCTTCCGGGCTTGGGACCGGCAACACTACTACTGGGCTACTCAATCCACCCAGCAGCACTGCAGGCTGAAAACGGCAACAGCACGCGATATTTTCAAGCGGTAACCCATCCAAGTGTTAACTGCGCCCGAGGTTGCTTAACATCGGTGATCGGACGAGGATCAATGTTTTACGTGGTATGGCCATTGCCTTGTTGCCGTCTTCTACAGTAAAGTGTTCAAATATTTATTGATTTATGATGTAGATATTTGGAATGTGTTGCATGGAACAACACATCTGGTAAATGGCCGTCACGGCTTTGGTGGCACATGAAAACTCTTCTGCATAAATTTTCCATAAGGATTTTGCATAATGGGGCGGTGTTTCGTTGATACAGCGTTCAATTTCGGTCTTCATGAGTTCATTGGCGTAAAGATCGTGGCGGCCAATTCTTGTCACCAGAACGGAAGATATGACCAGGACAAGACTCGTGCAAGACCGTCAATGTTTCATGAGTGCTATGCTCAGTGGCACCGTCCTGCTGAAACCACATGTCTTCAAGAGCAATATCTTCCAATTGAGGCACAAAGAACTGAGTTTCATGTCATGATTGGGTTTACCATTTACCGTTAATGCATTACCTGCTTCGTTTTCAAAGATAAATGGTCCAATGATTCCTTCACACCACAATGCACACTAAATAGTGACACATTGGTGATGTATTTGTTTCTCATGAATCATTTGTGGATTCTCTGAGCTCGAAATGCGGCAATTTTGCCTATTAATTAAGCCATCAATGTGAAAATATGCCTCGTCGCTGAAGATGATTTTGTCCTCGAAATCGCCATACACTTCTTGTTGTTCAATGATCTAATTTGTGAACTCTCTTCGCTGTACATGGTCTGTTGGCAGAAATTATCGAGTCAACTGGACTTTGTAAGCATGGAGATGCAAATCTTTTATGTGAATACGGTAGAGAGTGGCTGTTGAAATGTCCAATTTTTGTGCACGATGACGAATCGAGGTCCAGGGACTCTCGGCCACACTCTTGCGAACTGCCGTGATTTTTGTTCTGAATAACCACTATCACTCGCTTCGTGTGCTTCACATCAATAACTGAACCATAACTGAACCACTATTTCCGAATTATTCGATAATTTTTTTCACAGGTGGTAAATTTTGAACATTATTTCTACCGAAAATTGGACGCATTGTTGTATCATGTCGCGCTCAATTTTTACTAAATCCAATCTGTCTTCTATCGACATGATAATTACTGACCTATCGAATCATAACAACCAAAATGGAGCGCAATTCAAATCTTGTGCTTTTGTTGTAACATTCTTTATAATTGTCCATACATCGAAAACAACAGGCCTGTACTTGAGAAATATTTAAAAACACTTGTTTTCGAGTAACACAAATATTGCAATATTAAGATTATTATTAAGATTCTATATTAAAGTGGTATTGTTAGGGAAAATGATCTATTGGCCTCCCTTTATTCTAAATGTATAAACGAGTAATACGCAACTTTTATGGCGATAATTCGGAGACCAAAATGATATATAAAGGTCTCACACAGTGGCGGCTACTCAGGTGAAGTAGGTGAAGTGCTTCTTCACCAAAGAAATTGAGACTGAGATTTCTTTTTTTTTATATTTTTGGGATATATAATCATGTTTTTAATATTTATATTCAAATAAATTTTGTTATGAAAAACCTATTATATTTTTATGTCAAACATAATATGCTGCTATGCTACTAAAACACTGTCTTTACATTGGAACGTCCTTTAAATCTTCAATAGTCCATGCGCGCGTTATCTATAACATAAATAACTCGCAGGTGCACAGATGAAAATCAAGTGGCCTCAAATATGCACTATTTCAACGGGTTGCCATGGTAACGTGATGTCACGCAATAGTCTACGCCTGTTTAGCCCGTCTTCTCCCTCCACCTACGTGAAGAGTTTCCCGAAATTTTATAAGGTATTTTATAAGGTACACAGTGGACTGCATCTATTTAATGTACTGAAGCTCAGTTTGTTTTTGAATTTGAGCGATTTATTAAATTTGCGTTGTGTTTTCATCATTTTTAGACTTGCTTTTTGATTTTAATGTGTCAAATTTTTCAACTTTGTTAGTGACAATATTAAATGAAACAATAATTTACATTATTTATAATGAATCCAGTTAACGATATTATTTGTAATTTATTGGAAATACCGTTCTGTCGCTGGAAAGGCGAAGATAAAAGAGACGTTTTACTAGAAGGAAGACCTACGACTGTTTTATCAATATTCGCCAAAAAAGATATTAAGAAATCTGGAAAATCTTATAACGTAAATTTCAAATCTGCTTGGTTCTCAAATTATAAATGGTTATGTAGCAGCCCAATGTTAAAAAACTATATTGCTGGCCCTGTTTACTATTTTCTAATAAGCAATTGGTTTGGAACAGGAATGGATTTGTAGATATTTTAAATATTATGAGGTCATTATATAAACATACCGATTCTGCCCAGATATTCTATATGATATCCTACAAGAAGAATCATTAGATACTAATTTTTGCGTGCATAAAATAAAACAGACACGTGAAATATTGAACAGAGAGAGAAATGACGACTTTCTTTAAGACAATTTTTAATAAAGCAAGTAGAATGATGGAATTAGAAATTACAAAATGACAATGCGCTGGTCTTTCTAACGAAGCCATTAGTACAAGATATAAAGCACCTTTTTATGAAATATTGGACCATATCTTAATGGATATAGACGTCAGGTTTCAGGACAGCGAAAAGTTGAAATTTGTTTGTCTCGCTGATACTACAAAATTTTAACAACATAACTCGTGTTTCCCTTTTAAAGCTTTTGCAAATTTGTAACAATTTTATGGAAATATATTTACCAAACATCAACGACTTAAAAAAACGAACTTTGCCTGTTATATAGCGATGAAAGTTACAGAACTATACCGCTGCATGAACTGCTCAAAAAACGGAATGAATACAAAGACATTTTAACAGAAGCTTACAAACTGTTTTGTATCATTTTATCTATTCCATCAACAAGTGCGTCAGTGGAAAGAGGCTTTCCGTGTCTTAAACGTATTATTCAAGAAATACCATTTCCCAAGAAGAAGTTTTTAGCAACTGTTTCTATCGAGAAACAGTTGCTAAGTAAAGAATTATTGCTAGAACTAAAGAAGGATCAGCCATTTTATGAAGATGTAATAGATAACTATGCCTCACTAAAAGATCTAAGAATTGATTTGGTGTACAAAAATTAGATAGCTATAAGTTTGGCTATAAGTAAGTCTTAAGAAAAATTAACCTACTTTTTTCTAACTGTTTACACATCCTAACTCTTCACCAATTTTCTAACTCGCGAGCCGCCACTGTCTCACATGAAATACAGATTATAATTAAAATCCGTCTCTGTTCGTTTATTCTATGTTTTGAATAGACGTTAATCCTACAAAACAGCGACGCAGTTTTTTATAATATTTACCTTAACCGAATAAGCCTGTGGATTAGTAACCACGAGATTTTTAATTAACAACAAAAATGATAGGTATGTTTATTAAATTTATTTATGATAAAACGACGAAGGTCAAATATCTACTAAATATTTCTAACTTCATGAGTGTTTCCTGCAGGAAGAAAAACGATTACTAAACTAAATATTATTAGATAGTTTGAATTTTGTATAATAAAAATACGGCAATGTTATAAATTTACCTTGAAAACTATTGTTACTGTAGTAAATTTGATAAATTCAAGTAACATAAATAACATGGTTAAACTTTAAAAAATTGGAAAGGGTATCCTGAAATGTTCTCCTATTTTTGGGTGAATAAATCTCGGTTCTTGAAAAAATATATTTACATTCACAATTTTTCGTATTCTTCTATTCTTTCGTATTCTATTTCTTTCGTATTCTGGCTTTTAACTGAAGCAAAGTCCTAGGAACATCAGTATACCTTAAATTTCAAAAGGCACCCTCCCCCTTCCATGAGAAGAAGTCCATCGGCGTCAAATCAGGATTTCTGGACGACCAACTAATATCCCCCGCTTAGAGATCACTTTTACAGGGAACATCGGTCTAAGGGCTTCCATTGGTAAATTTGCAGTATGGGCCCCATCTTGTTGAAGCCATATCTAATCATTAATCCTCATATTCCTCACGTGCAACAAATAAATCAGGAAAATATTTCAGGACACCTTGTATTATACCTGTACTACACTACTGTACTTGTATAATCTACAGTAGTCTATGCTACTACTGTAGAGTTAGTTATGCCTTATAGTATGTACTAAAAACCTGGAAACAGATGGTTTTAATACCAAAACCTGAGTGTAATTGATTCGTGAATGCCAAGGCCTACAAGAATTAATGAAAACATTTATTAAAATACAGACCAGAAAAGTCCTTATCAAGAAAAGACAAATCCTTACATCTTTATCAACATGAGCATAAATATTATAAAGCATGCGAGGCAGCTCTGCATTAATTAGTATCGAAAACTTGTTCCCTGAACTCCATAAATGCTTCGTCAAGAAACATGGTACAGATCATATAGATTGTACATAGTTGACATCTATATTGCATGTAAGAAAGAATTACATCCACGTTCTGTGAAACGTTTCAGGTGTAAGTTGTTACAGGTTTTTCACAAGGAGCCGCTATGGTTAATCCGGTTAATGCTTACATCAAACAAGAATATACAATTAAATACGCGCCATACAATATCAGAGTTAAAGCAGAATCTCCTGTTGATAATAGGAAAGGCTAAGAGACTATGGTTGAAATGTGGCGTGCAAGGAAGGAGAACATATGGTTGAATAGGAGAACATATGTGAATTCTGCAGACGTTGTATTAGTTTCCTTCATAAATAGGAGAAATTTAGGAAGAACCTCCATCTTAACCTCTAACTTTCTGATACAACAGATGAAGTATATCATTAGTAAAACTAAAATGACTCTTATGATGATAAAAAGAGCTTTTGGTAAAATATGAAGGCTCAAACCACACACAAGTACTGGTTATATGATGCTGGGGTCAAACCATTGGGGTTAGGGCCAATAGCAAAAATATAATACTACTTTTACAAGTTTGGAAGAAAATATAAGTCTGGAAACATTAGAATAAAATGCTATGTAGCCACTTATAGCTGCAACTCTTGTTAATTTTTAAATAATATGGGTCTAATATTCACCCGTCATGTACTTGAATCTACTTGAAAACTACTTAAATATAACTACTTGAAAATAACACTGCATCACTGTTATACTTAAATATTTTATACTTAATATATGTACTTGAATATGTAACATATAACACCCGTTATATATATGTGTTTTGTACATTCATATATTGCTTTAATAATGTTCACGATAATGAAGTACATCATTTTCTAATATTTCTTTTTCTGTGGAGATGGTGGAGGACTTGTGATCTATCGTCTTGTACTACATATTTAGTTTCTACAGATAATTTTGAAACATAGTAAACAAGATTTTTTCAGAGATCTACACTGATATTTTACATTTTATTTATATTTATACAATTTACTGCAATATTATTCTTAAACGGATAAATAACGACAGATTAATATCTCCCTTAACCTACATGTTCCCATATTTGATGGGATTATCTAATCAGCGCGTTAATTGCTCAATTACAGATGTCGGGTTTCACAATTTAGGCAAAGATCTTGGATCGGATAAAAAACAAATTTGAAGGTTAATTCTCACTGACTCATTACTGTAGATAAGATTTAAACGATTATTAAAATTTAATTTCATATTTTTTATCAAGTTGGCGTATAGTGAAGACAGGAAAACATGTAAAAATTATTAAATGTATCTAGGTATATAGGTAATTGAAGAAGCCTTGGTAGGTATTTCCGATTCCATGTGCATATAATTGTAGGTGTTGAAGAATGGGCATATTGTTGTGTTAACGATTTCAATCTGCAAAGAATTATTAAGACGTAGATAATACATATCAATGCTAGTGCCACTTTCAATGAGCCGGAGCAGTAGAATTAGATATTATTAACAGGATCACATATACTTTTACAGATGACGTGGTTTTGTGAGTACAGAGATCTTAAGATACTTATGATCGTTGTATCAGAATAAACCTTTGTTTATGATGAATATTTTACTATACTTCCATTATAATTATCATTACAATATATATATATATATATATATATATATATATATATATATATATATATATAAATACCGATATATAAAAAATTATCTTCACCGAAGATGGCCATGAAATGAATGTCTGTCTTGGATTATATGGTCCCTAAAGTTTATAAAGTTACGTGCTATTCTGGCATAATGAAAACAGCAGATGTGTTATTTATTCTTGAGATAACATAATAATGAACTACAAGTTTGAGAATTATAATGAAGATTAATAATATTTTTATTAATAAATTACATGTTTTTTATTAACTAAATAACAGTTGGAAATGTTCCTCGACTTGTTCAATATGTAAGTTTACGCTCTTACGGAAGCTTATGCAAATGCCTCTCCTTATGATATCAAAAATTTTGTAAATGTGTAGCATTTTTAGGGTTGTGTTTGCTCATTATTTAATAATAAGCTACATAAGTTTGGAAAATCATATTTCTTAAGTAAGGATACGAAATAATAAATATAAAAATAAAAATAATAAGTAAGTGACAAAATAATGGTCAAACAAGGGGATCCAGAAGAAATTCAACTTATGTATACAAACTGATCAACTGGTCCAAACTTATCAACTTATAGCATGTCGTATATGTGCCTTTCCAATGTGGGTTGCTGAAAATAGCTATGCCGAAGTTCATCATCGCGTAATTGTTAAACAGAATCAGTTAAAATGTCATTTCAGTAATGTTCTTCATTGACTGTGGAATAGAAAAATATGGACAAATATGGACCCATTTATTTTTCGAGAAACTGCGATCAACTAAAGATCAATTTTGTGAGCATATAGTAGATATTCAATAATCATATAATAAATACGCAGATTATCAGTTCTCTACATATATTTTAAGAATTGACAAACGCCGAAAGATGAAACCACGCTTCCAAAAAAACAAAAAAAAACATGTTCATCAGATCATCCTTTACTAAATAACAAACCACTGGAAGTACGCAAATCTTCTGCGCTGGTTTGCTTGAAAAAAGGTATGATTGACATGATTGCATCGTATATTCCAAAGTTCTTCTTTACAATCGTTCGAAATATTCTATAAAAAAGTCCAAGTTTCTTGACGTTTCAAAGGTTTTGCAAGCTTCCCTAGCAGCAATTTTAGACGTTGATATGCACAAATACTGCATGTGCCCTGCACATATGTATCACAAGTCAGGAGCACGTAAATGTCAAGGCTTTATTACGGATCATCATCATCATGAGGTCATCAGTCCTAAGACTGGTTGGACGCTAACCTCCAGCTTCTCCTATCTTGTGCTAACCTACGCATTTCGCTAATTGTGCTACAACCTACATCCCTTACTATTTGCGAGCAGCAGTCTAATCTAGGCATACCTTTGCCTTTCTTCACTCCTATTTCTGCTTCCAAAATATCGCGGATTATTCCCCCATGTTCTCTTCTCTTCTTTATGTTTTTCCACATACTTCTTTTCTCGCAGGCTTTCTCTAATACTTCTTCGTTTCTAACCCTATCAGTAAAATACATATACGAAACGGACGAGATGCCAGAGGATGATAAGAGGAACATTTTCGTTACTATACCGAAAAAGAGAGGAGCCGACAAATGCGAGAACTTTAGAACGATTAGCCTAACTTCCCACGCGTCAAAAATCTTAACCAGAATAGTGCAGAAGAGGATGGAAAATAGAGCGGAGGAAATACTAGGAGAAGACCAATTCGGGTTTAGGCGAAATAGGGGAACTCGCGAAGCTATTCTGGCGCTAAGAGTAATGTTAGAGAAAACAATAGAAAAAGGAAAGAACGCTTATATAGGATTTGTAGATTTAGAAAAAGCTTCTGATAACGTAAGATGGGAAAAAATGTTCGAGAATGATAAAGAGCGCGGGAATGAAGTATAGAGATAGGAGAGTAGTACACAATCTATACAAAGAGCAAACTGCTGTTATAGAAGTAGAAGGGGAAAAAAGGGAAGTAGATATTAGGAAAGGAGTAAGACAAGGATATACGCTATCACCACTAATTTTTAATCTGTACATCGAAGAGGCGATTAATGTGGTAAAAGATTGGATTTCGGGATTAAAGTACACGGACAGAAACTAAAAATGCTGAGATTCGCGGATGATATAGCAGTATTAGCATCTAGTAAGGAGGAACTAGAATCAGCATTGAACGAAATGGAGGCAGTGTTGACAGAGGAATACGGAATGAGGGTGAATAAAAACAAAACTAAAGTGTTAGTGTGCAGAGGGCGCGAGAGCAGAGCAAAAACGAAAGTACAAATTAATAATGAAAGATTGGAGGAAGTTAAAGACTTCACTTATTTAGGAAGTAAAATAAATTGCGATGGAAGAAGCGATAAAGACATAAAACAAAGAATAGCGCAGGGTCGAGTAGCTTTTAACAAAAAGAAAGCACTTTTATGCTCGGGGGTAATAAACTTAGAAACAAGGAAGAGATTTTTGAAAACATATGTATGGAGCACGGCACTTTACGGCTGCGAAACCTGGACGGTAGGGGAAGCAAGTAGGAAGAAATTAGAAGCTTTTGAGATGTGGTGTTACCGAAGAATGATGAAAATACCATGGACTGATAGGGTTAGAAACGAAGAAGTATTGGAGAAAGTCGGCGAGAAAAGAAGTATGTGGAAAAACATAAAGAAGAGAAGAGATAGAATGGTAGGCCACTTGCTGAGACATGGGGGAATAGTCCGCGATATTTTGGAGGCAGAAATAGGAGTGAAGAAAGGCAGAGGTAGGCCGAGATTAGACTACTGCTCGCAAATAGTAAGGGATGTAGGTTGTAGCACAATTAGCGAAATGCGTAGGTTAGCACAAGATAGGAGAAGCTGGAGGTTAGCGTCCAACCAGTCTTAGGACTGATGACCTAATGATGATACATTATCAAAAGCTTTTTCTAAATCTACGAATCCTATATAATCGTTCTTTCCTTTTTCTATTGTTTTCTCTAACATTACTCTTAGCTCCAGAATAGCTTCGCGAGTTCCCCTATTTCGCATAAACCCGAATTGGTCTTCTCCTAGTATTTCCTCCGCTCTATTTTCCATCCTCTTCTACACTATTCTGGTTAAGGTTTTTGACGCGTGGGAAGTTAGGCTAATCGTTCTAAAGTTCTCGCATTTGTCGGCTCCTCTCTTTTTCGGTATAGTAACGATAGTGTTCCTCTTATAGTCCTCCGGCATCTCGCCCGTTTCATATATGTATTTTACCAGTTCAAACATCCTATTTACTACTTTCTGTCCCACACATTTCCGCCTGTATTTTATCTACACCCGGCGTTTTATTGTTCTTTAGCCCCCTTAGTGCTATTTCAAATTCCTCTCTCAATATAGGTTTTCCTACATCTTCCCTATCGATGCTAGATTCTTCCTCCAATATCTCTCCTTATTCCTGATCCTCGTATAAAGTTCCTAAGTACTGCTTACATCTATCCGCTTTCTCCTCTCTTCCGATGAATATGTCCCCCGATTGACTTCTAACGTTTCTACTTATTGTTCCTATATATCTGAAGTTCCTCTTAATTATTTTGTAAGCCTCATCGGCCTTACCTACTTGGAGCTTATCTTCTACTTCTTTGCATTTATCCTCTATCCATTGTTCTTTCGCTTTTCTACACTTTCTAATGATTTCCCACTTTATTGACTTATAAGTTTTCAGTCCTTCCTCGTCTCGTCTGTTTTTGTAGCCTCGTCTCTTTTGTATTAAGTTTAAGATTTCGTCCGTTATCCAGGGCTTCCTAGCTTCCCTTCTCTCGTGTTCTAAAACGTCCGTAGCCACGGAATCTAGCCTATTCTTGATACCCTCCCACTCAGTTTCTGCGTTCTTGATTTCGTCATTACTCGCTTTATTACGGATAGGAAACTAGAATGGAAAATAATTTTTACTTAGTTGTTACATTACACCAAATAACTCGTTATAGGAACGCTTACGTCCTAATTACGGCTAGTGTTTGTTGACACTTGAAATTTTTCTAACGCCTTCAGCACCACCTGCGTAATTGTATTGCCAGTACACTCAGTCAGGCTTTTGCTAGATAATGGCAGTGAACATGTCGATTGCCGAGGGTCTAGTACACGTACTATAATACTTACAATAGAATTCTTTTACTATCTTTCGTCTCGTCAATACATAACCGCAGTCGTCTATTTGTGTTATTTACGTGTTATTTTCTCTATAATGTCGTCGCGTACAGTTGATAAATCTCTCCATAATACTGTTCGATTTAGTAATTGGAACTGTGTATTGTATTTGTGCCAATATTTTCGAAATAGTTCTTTATCCAGTATCTGAAGTGAACTATTATAGGCTATCAACATCAACAATAAGTCAAACCTAAATTGATTTTGCAAGGCCACGCCCTGTGTTCCATGTTGATGTTGTATACAATTCGCAGTCGGATTTGGACCAGCACATTAAGGGGTTTATCGTATACTCCACACATAGCTTTCATAAATAAACTTAAATCACCAAATTTACTAATAAACTTTGAGCACTTATAACATATAACTGGGCTTTTCTTGGGATTTCGCACATGCGGCATACCTTATCGAATTAAAACATTTCAACTAACATAGCGGAGATCGTAGGTACACTTTGATCGATAAATTAAGGTCAACTACGGCCTTACGGAAATTATAATTGCAACGTTCGTAGCACATGAAGTGTCAATTATATGCATTGCTCGCCCACAGCCTTAAATTGATAAGCACGATGATTATTTCGACAACTATTTTCCCAGGACATCCACCACCACGATAATGGTCGAGATAATGTTTGATATTTCGGCGCAACGATATAAATAATCGTGAGGCGTCACTATATACTCCTTTATCTCTATTTTCTACCGATTCCTATTTCCTTCAAGGAAATCGCGTAGTGTAAACAAACGCCAATGTCAGTCGAGGCGATTGCTAAGTCCCATGTGAACCTAGTCCCATTCAATCAGACACGATATCGATCTGGTTCATCTTGCCAATGAAACGGACACAATCCTCTAATAAATACAGGAACACAATAAGACGGGCGCCCCCGAACAAAAGCTTGTCTTTGGGCAATTAGCTAAGTAGGAGGAATTTTACAAGCAATCGGGAGAGCGAAAATAAAGGATAGCACTATCGCCACCGAGAATTAGTTAGGATCGTAACGAAGAATAAACGTCAAAGGTCGCATTAAAAGCATTTTTATATTGAAGTTATTCATTTAATTTATTTTAATTTTTTTATTGTTTATTTAATCCCGTTGAGAGTTATAAATTTCATTTCAAGTAAATGGTTTCATTGGTTCAATAATGCAAATAAAAATATCAGTCTTAAATTATTCATTCCTCAAATAATTAATAAGTTCTTATGTAATATAATAATAATTTGACATAATTTCACGTCAACGAAAGAATAGATATGTAAACTTTCTGGCAAAGTTTTGATAGTTATTAACTTATTTCGATATCTATTACTTGCATTCGAGAATGAATTTTCAGAATGCAATGAAAATAAATATTAAATAATATAGTATCTTCATTAATATTAACAAACCACATGACCTCTTGGTTTCTTTTAGATAGTTATTTTGTTGTCTCTAAATTGGTTACGTTTTGTCTTAAATCTAAGGTAATATCTTCTTAAAATTCTAACCTCACAATAATCTAGCTAATTACCTTGTTTTGATTGATCATAACAATCATGACATGAATGGGTAAAGATCAGTAGTACCGCTCAACCTAAACCCAGTCAACTCATGCCATTATCAAGGACCAGGATGAGCATGTGACACAAATGTATCCAATTAGATGTTATGTTGATGGAACGCAGAAGAAATATTGAAACATTGAAGAAATATTTATTATTTGCTAATTGTTCATTGGCATGCCTTGCATCGTGATTTTTTTTAGTTTTTTTCATTGGTTTTATTCTTTATTGTTTTTTTGTGTAATTTGTTGGTTCTTCTTCGTTCAGATGGAAATATTTCATGGATATATATTAACCATAGACATATATAGAGCAATAACAGAATCACTTAAGAAAAATACAAAGTCCTGTATTTGATAACTGACAAGAGGTGATAAGGATATTTGGTATATCCACTTCGCTGTCCAAGAGTATGGTGATCATTTTTAAATCAACATAAATAAATCATTGATGCTGATATTAAGCAATTTCAGGAGTCTTCATTATTTAAAAACGTAGCCAGTTTAACTAAAATGAAGATATAATGTGAAATTAGGTTCATCGAGTACTCAGAAACTAATCTTAAATTTGTGGCAACATACATTTTTCTTTATCCCCAGTGTTATCAGAAGTATATACTAAGTTGATCCATGTTATGATCAACCATAGTATCTTTTCATAATCAGTTTACCTCAAATTTTGATAATATTTTTATATTTGAAGTAACTCACTTAGAAGGCACTGTATTTAATTAACTTTAAAAGATTAAGTAGCTGCAATCACGTCTGTGATATCTAGTTATAGTAACTTTAAATCTATTTTGTTAGTGTTATTTCTTTAGAAACAAGTTGTTGATATTTCTAGTATGAATAAAGAAATATGACACCTTACTTACAACTGTCATATTTATCAAAGCAATTTTGTTAATTTTAAAAAATGCCATACCATATGGCCATACCTAGTAAAAACAACTGTTAGTAATTTATTATAATCGGTGGTTTCTCTTATTCATACATCAAATTGTTGTTCTGCATATCATGTTACCTTTTATAAAACCCAAACTTATGATAAGAATATTGCATGTTTGGGTTTAGCATATCGCTTTTGAACTATACCTCGTCGACCTATAAATGTCTATTCTGGCAGTTTTTATTGCACACTCGGTGTGCTCGAGGGGTAGCGCGGCAGTTTAATCTGGTGGTAAATATGAATAACATTATTACCCCAAGAGGAGGACGTTATGCTCTATCAGAAAGTTTAGTGCGTTTGATTAGCATAAATAATGATGCTATCGTTGGCAATCTTGACAGTGGTAATGTTTACTCATGTATTTTAGTTAAAATATGTCAGTTTTGTTAGATGACAAAATTGATTTATTATTATTGAAATAGTTCATATTTGTGTAAAACACTAGTTGCATATAATAATTTAATTTAAAACCATGTATCTATATAAAATTATTGTATTGAAAGAAAGCAATTATTTTACAAAACATTATAAGAAATTAGTTATAGGTAAAACTCTAAAATTTTTAAAAGTATTCAGTTTAATTTTATTTATATTTTTTTATTATTTTTATATTTGTAAGCGATGACCGGATGAGAATAAGACAAATGGAAATAATGTGGCATGTGCATGCATCTGATTGTGATCCCATTGAAAAAGTGCTAGAGATACACGTATGGGATAAGACAAGTATTTTTCCAAGTAATTACTTCACTTCAACTCATTCAAGAACTAGGAAATTCCATTATGGAAACTAAATATTTTCCTAGAATTATTTCCTAGGATTCATTCATGGTTTACTCATAATTTCGACTCAATTTTGGAATTAGGTATTCTTAAATGATGGTTATGAGTACAGTGGCGGCTCGTGATGAAATGAAACGGGTGTTCTGCACAGGGCCAATCTTAGGGTATTGGCCGCCCGCGTCCAAATTTCAAACGTATCCAAACTACTGGTGCCGTAGAGGCCGCAAAAAATTGCGCTGCAGGCGAAAATTTTGAAAATTTTCAAGGTCACGCGTTTTCCTGATACTTCAGAATTTTTATGTAAAATCCGTTTATACAAAAATATAGACTTTCACAAGAAAAAAATTTGAATTTAATACCTTTTTGAAGAGCATTCATGTTTGCCCTCATATTCTTTGGTTAAGAGAAAAGGCTTGTAAGGTGAATTTTCTACTAGAGGGTCTATAACACTTAAAATATTTTCCGAAAGAGTTTCAGCGTCACATTTTGTAGGTTCAGGTATGTCCAAAAACGTTCAATCGGTTCACCATCGAGAATATATCTTAAAACTACCACTAACTGAGTTTTTACAGATACATCAGTTGTTTCGTCTGCCATAACTGCCAAAAATGAAGGTTTGTTAATTTCTTTAATTATTTCTTCATGACATACTTTTAATATACAGTCTAAAAGATCATTTTGTATTTCTTTAGAGGTTCCTTTAAATACTGAAGCATTTTGTAGATGCTCGCTTAAAGTTACATCAAGCTCAGTAGAAAAATTTATCAAACCACGAAATATCCCCGGGTTTTGAGAGGTATCAGCTTCGTCATGTCCTCGCAGCGCCAGTTCAAAGGCCCCACAAAACTTTATGCAGTTTATAATTTTTGACAAAACGTATCTCTTTTTTGTCACATTATCATTATGCTTTTGCACATTTATCCAATAAGCTGAATCTAGCTGCGCTTTAATATTAGTTGTTCCTAATAAAGCTAATTCCATTGTATTATGTAGATGGCTTTTGGAGTTGTCGTGCTTTTTTAATTTTTCAGTTAAGTGCACCAAATCTGTCACCCCTACCTCCGTCCATGCTTTATCACCTATCACCGCCAAAAAGTAAACAAGGAAAACAAAATAACGCATTTTTTTTGTTGCATCCACAAATCCAATTGTTCTTTGAATAAATGTCTCTATTAAATTGACGTTTATATGCTTTTCCGCGGCTAACACCTGCAGTCTCAATAACAATATCGGGCAATGGCCTACCATTGTTTTTTAAATCAATTTTTTCTTCATAAGAGTATTTAAAAAATCGCTTCACATGAACTAAATTATAAACTAAATCCATTGTCACTATCACAGTATATAAATATTAATAATTAGTACAATAAATCACTACACAAATTCACAAAACAGTATTTAAAATCTCAAATTAACACGAAATACGAAATAGGTACGATTTACGCCTGCCCGAGGAGTAGGAAGGAGTAAACATTCACTGATGTTGCCTTAGCTGGAAAAAATACAGCTCACTGACCGTGTAAATTCGCGCATTTATGAGCGCCAAGTGTGGATTGTCGCGGGAGTTGAGGGGGAGGACGGGTGTGTCGAACCGTGCTGAGAACTACCTCGTGTGGCCCAGTTCAATGTACCGCAACGCGCTCGCGTAGAGACTCAGATAATTCATCTGGTCTACTACTCAATAGAGGATGGCGGGCAGAATGCGACTTTAACGCAATAATTTGGTTAGCTGCACCAACTAACCAAATTATTTTATTAATAAATTTTAGTAATTATTATGTCGCGAAAATATACAAATATCTAATTTTTTTAGCAGTTATGCAGCTCGGCAGCACTTATACACCAGCCGCCCCTGTATGAGTAAACCATGACGGTGTCAACTTCATTGCGCGGTGCGCCTAGCTTCATCGTTTTTATGCATTGTAACGTCATTTTTTTAATTCAACATATATCGAGCAATATGCTGATTGAGTATCCAGCGCTGTATTTGGTGGAATGTTCGTATAATTCATGTAGAAAAAGAACAATGATGGCTCCGAAACCTGTTTCACATGTCGTGTCGCATCATTTCAGGTCTCCGGCTTATTTCATTGACACTGGATTTTTCGTTGAAACATTGCGACGATCTTGGAAATTGCTTAAGTTTTCATATATGTAGACTAATCTAGTTTGTATCGTCGTTGGAATCATGCCGTGAGTAAGTTACGAAAATCGAGCATAATAAGTAAACTCCTGGACAAAATTAACGCATCAGTGAAACTTTATTACACATATTCTTTATAACTGAACAGATTATTATAATTATTTTTTCGAAGACTTAATTCATATTACCTCCATGATTTTAATTAAATAATTGATTCCAACTAATGGTTAACAAATTAGAATGGTATTATTAGGAAAAAAAAACATGAATAAATAACAGAAAGGAACAATAATGTCAAATAAATGCTATGAAAATAGTGTCAATGGAAAACTTTAGAAAATCAATTAGAGGTGAAACTAAATCGAACAATTCAGTGTCGTGTAGATTCTTCTTTAGCTCCAATCACTGTTTCAATTCGTCTGGGCATGCTTATTGATCAAGTGGTGAACGATTTCCTGAGGAATATCATTCAACAAGAACGATTTGATCGAGTTTCCCGTGGATAGGTATGTAGTGCCTAATTGATCGACTTAGTACATGCATATATGCTTTACGGAGTTCATATTTGGGTTTGTTGGTGGCCAGTCCATAGATGGAATATTCAAAAATCGAAGATACTAGTATTGTACCTCTTTAGCAATGTGAGGTCGAGCGTTATCCTGCATAAAAATTATATTAAAGCGGGGATAATAGCATCACATGTTATTCCATGATGTTTTCTATGTATGAGTGTTCATTCATGAATAACCCTTATATAGGAACCTAATCCGTGCGACCATCGAAACAAATTCCTCCTTAGAACATTATCGATCCACCAAAAAATGGAATCCTCGGAGAGATATTGCAAGCAGCAAACCTCTCTCCTGGTCTCTTACGGACTCGTTGACGTCCATCTGACGTGAATTAAGACTTACTTTTGTTTCGTCTGAGAACAAAACTCCCTTCGAGTCATCAATGGTCCAATTTACGTGTTCTGTTGCAAAACACAGTCTAGTAACTCTACAGTCCCTGCTCAATTTATTAGACTCACCCCTCATAGCGCGGTTTTTTAATTTCTGGCATATATTAAAATCAGTCTTTGCACCTGATGGGTATGCGTATGTTACAACAAATAAATATTGAGAGATACATAACCAAAAGGTTTCGATCTGATAACATAATTCAGTCGGTATTGCAGAATTTTCATGCAACTGTCAGAAAGAGACTTTCTATGCTCTGTATGTCTGTTCCAGCACAAGCTGGAACTTGTGTTGATTTTGGATGAAAATAATTGTTTTGCTTTAAACTTTTCCTATTTTCATTACAGTAATTCAAAGGTGAGTAATGATTTTACTATATAATGCCATTATTTATGGTTTTTATACTTTTTGTTACAAAAGCTTCAGTCGACTAACCCCTAAATGGATTTTTTATTAGATGGGTAAACGTCAAGATCTTTCTTCGGACGAAAAATCGTCTGTAACTGCACTTTTACGAAATACTGAATACAGTCAACGGGAAATTGCAAACAAATGTGGGATATCGCAATCATCAGTTCGACGGTTGAGTTAAAAATTACAGGCGGACCTATCTGTTGGTTCGGCTCGGACAGGTCGCTGTGGCAGAAAATTGCTGATAACTCCTAGAGGGCAGAGATTCTTAAGAAATATGGCTGTGGAATACAGAAGGGCAACCGACAGTGAAATAAGGAATAAGTTTCATGAGGCAGGCTACAAGGGATCGGTGGCTACTGTACGAAGAAATTTGTACGGTTTGGGTTTCAAATGTCGAAGAACAGTTAAAAAACGAAAACTAACACCAGTCAAGAAGAGGCAGAATTGGGCTATTTTGCATAAAAAGCTTTCTGTCGATGACTGGAAAATGGTATGTCATTAAAATTTATTTTGTTTTGTGGTTCTATTATTTTTGTTGCATGTCTCCAGGTCTGATTTAGCGATGAAGCAACTTTTCAAATTATGGATGATAAAACCCAGTTTGTTCGAAGACGTCCAGGTGAAAAGTTTAATACAGAATGTGTAGTGAAGAGAGTGAAGCATCCTACATCTGTGATGATATGGTCTGTCATAAGTGGGAAGGGATTGGAAAAGCTTTATGTCGTAGAAGGAACCATGCGGCAAGATCAATATACAAAGGTTCTCCAAACAAAATTGATCCCACAGATGAGGGAATGGTTTGGAAATGGTCGTAAGATATTTATGCAAGACGGGGTCCCTTGTCATACAGCCAAGAATATAAAAAAATTCTTAGCAGAACAAGGAATACCTTTATTACCATGGCCAGGGAACTCGCCAGACATGAACCCTATCGAGAATGTGTGGGAATGCTTAAAACGATAATTAGCAAAAGAAAACATAACCAATAAGGTTCAATTAATTGAGAGAATAATTTATCATTGGAGCCATAATAATCAATTAAAGGAAATTGCAAAAAACTGCATAAACAGCATGCCTCGAAGGGTGGACGCCTTAATAAAAACCAAAGGTGGTTTGACAAAATATTAGTGGTATAAAAATATGTTCAGTAATTAGTATCAATATATATATTTTTTTTGTATAATAAATAATCAGAAATGTGAAATCACACTTTATTCTCATGTACATATACTTAACAAAGCCAATATTATTTATACACCTCAAAAAACAACAATTTTGCAAGTGAGTCTAATAAAGTGAGCAGGGACTGTATGTTCTCTGGTGAGTAGAGAAGCAATAGCTGGATTTCTATTCTCTAGTGCTCCTTCATTACGCCTTTTCCTGACCGTTCGTCCAAAACTTACTACATTTTAAGCTGCTGCTAGGGCTATGCTTAGCTTTATACTGGTAGAATGTCTGTTTCTTAAGGCGACTTGCATAAAATATTGCTCATTTCATTTGTACACTGCTTACGACCTTGTCCTGGGGACTCAAAATAACTTTCGAGTTCAGTGAAGCTTTAACTCTTCGACTATTATTGTTGATTGCCTAACTCTTAACAAATTAGCCACATATCGCTGGCTACATCCCTCGTTAACCAGACCTACCGATTTTATTGCTTCATCGTCTGTTAAGTTGCGTGGACCATTCATTTCTTCCACTCCAAGTGTACCGAACAAAATGATTTATTCACTTGATGACGTTAAGTAAAAAAATCTCAGCGTAACTGACTTTATTGCCTTTTAAAAATAAAAAATAGCAAGTTATTCCGAAGTCAAGGCGTTAATCTGGCACTTAGAACACGAATGCTGAGATGTTATGTCTTCCCCGTCCTCTTCTACGGTGCTGAAGCTTGGACCACAACAGAGGCAACACTCAAACATCTCGAAGCATTCGAGATGTGGTCGTACCGTCGGATGCTGAAAATAAAATGGACCGATAGAATAATAAATGTCGAAGTCCTTACACGTATGAACAAATATACAGAAATCACGACAACCCTAAAGAGGAAAAAGTTGTAATATTTTGGGCACATAATGCGACATCCAGAAAATATAAAATTCTTCATCTCATAATTCAAGGTAAGATAGAAGGTAGGAGAGGCCCTGGAAGAAGGAGAACATCTTGGTTAAATAACTTAAGACAGTGGTTTAACAAAACAACTGTACAACTTTTCCGCTCAGCAGTTACTAAAGTTATGTTAGCTAACATGATCCAATCTATGATCGCTAACGATCGATAACTGTCAGAGCACTCCAAGAAGAAGAAGAAAAATCACTTTAATCAGCGTTAATATTACTTCTCATCTGTCAAACAATTTCGATTGTTCAGCAGTAGTGACAAGGTATATCCTAGGGCACCTACATAAAATATTTAAAGATTTAAAACTTCGAGAAATAAGGAAATAATGAAAAGTTATGCTGATGCGTTAATGTTGTCCAGGTGTAGTTATATATTAGTGGACTGTAAACTATATGTATTTAAAATAATCACATTATTATTATGTATGTGAGTTTTATTGGCATTTTTGCACATGCATATGCTAAAGGTAAAGTGGTGCAGTAAGAATATAACCATAAGCTACAAGGGCAGATTATGAAGAAATCTATTCAGTGAAAATACAAGGATAAAAAGCTCAAACAATGTTTCATTTTCAACATAAGTTTCCTCTGTACTTGACTATTATTCCATAGGTTTTGTACGCTGTCAAAAATGTTTTAGATAGTGTGTTAATTTCATATGAAGATGTGCCAGTTTGGAACGAAATCAACATTGCAAAGTAATGGCAATTGTGTAAAATTATCAGGACGTGTGGTGTAAAATTCATCATCTTGTGGAGTAAGCTTTCATACAATGTATGGTATCCATTTTAAACTTTTTATGGTAAAACATATGTTACGATGGGATGATGGGCGTATATAACCTCTATTTTTATCCATATTGCTTAAGGGAGAAAGGTAAGACGTCATTGAAATGGAGTACATTTTATTGTACTTTTCTCCAACCTCTCAAAGGTATCCGATACTTCCATTAGGTAGTTAGATTACATAACTTATTATTTAGAGCTAGTGGGTTCTAGCAGCTGCTGCTACAAAAGTTCTACTACAAAAGAATGACTCATTTTGTATATTACGAAAGCCTATACTTATGGGTCGCCTTAACCTATAAATTAGGGTCGCTTTAGTGAGAATTATCTACTTTTATATTTTTTTTTAGCACGATTTTCATTATTAGATTTTATTGAAGGACTATTTTGGTAATCAATCTCCTGAAAACTTCAAACGGCGATGCTACAGGAAACCTCTATTACATTTTTGAACCGTTATACAAGTATACAGGTTCAAGAATGTAGACCCAAAGTATAGTGTTTTGACCGTAATGCCTTCCAATATCTCTGTCCACCTTGTACGGGTTATTTATGTTGCTCCACGCCACCCGACTTGTGGCCACGGTCGCTTCGACTTCCAGCCTTGTGACGTCACTCAGACGTGTACCTAGGAGTAATATATCGTCTATGTTAATTCCATCCCGAAATATTATACATTTCATTGGCATGAACTCTGCCCAAAAGCTCTATGTCACTGTCGTACTTAAATAATTCGAATAACTCTTGGCTCGACCCGTTGCCAGTTCTCCTGACAGCTCTTATAAATTTCTTTGGAAAATTAATAATTACGGTAAGAATAGGTGAAGGGTACAGGGGAAGAAGGCGGTTTGTCAAAAATCATAAATATTGCAGGAGAGAATTTTTAATAGATTCAGACCATGTCATTTGTTCTCGGATGGCTTTTTGCTATGTGGAAATGTTAAGTATGATTTTTTATCATTTCATTAATAGTTATTCTTAAGAAAAAAACTTGTCCAAAGCCTTATTTTTGAGAAATTTTTATGTTGATGTCAAAATAAAATAGTCAAGAATGAGGTATGTCAACATAATTTATTTTATGAAAAATAAACAAACTGAAAGAAAAAAACATTTAGAAATGAAAGGATTTCTTCATAGAAAAACATTAAATAGAAAATAATAACCCATTCCTAGGAATATGACTTAATGGAACTGCATGAGTTTCATTTTTTGAGTTTCTTTGGGATTTTTCTTGTGTTACCTCTGAATCCGGAGATGTTTGTTTCATTGGTACTTGTCTCGACGTTCCTGGTTTTTATGTATGTGATAGATCACTAAAGTACTTACAGGCTGTAGGATTTTGGCAAAACTTCATGAGAGCCTGAAGGTTATTGTACTTTTCAAGGGATATCGGTAGAAGTCCTGAAAAAAGATAGGCAAGGAAAAATAATTAACACGATTATCTTCATAAGTTAATATTCCTTCCTAACCTTCATAAGATACATTGGGCAGTTCAATCTAATTTTCTGTTCTCCTCGAGATCCAATTTTTCCATTTTTTTTTTATCCACTACAACTGCAGTTTCCAAGCATCCATTCCAGGATGATCTAAAATGGGGAAACTGCGGATCTTCTGTCTGAGAAATTACATGCGAGGCATTTTCTTAATATTTAGTTCTTCCGTTAAATACATTTTTTTTAATCTTTCAAGCTATAATGGCTTCCACGACCCTTGAATGATTTAATGTGTTAAGCCATACAATTTCTTACGTCTATGGAAAGTTTATTTGGTCTGGTGTGATGCCTCGTCTCTTTTGGAAGAGCACCAGAAAGCTATAGTGATCTTTGCAAACATTCAAAATCCATCTGTGGTAAATCGAACTTTGTATGAATAGGATGCCTCGTGAAAGTTTGCGAGGTTTTTATCAGCCACTCTTGATCGACGTTGCTGTACAGGAAAATCTGTATCCAATTCGCATAACTATTTGGTACAGAATAACCACTGGAGTGATTGGAATTTATCTTTTGATAATAATGAAGACAATGTAATGACGGTCAATGTGGATCAGTACTAAATATTGGTTTGAAAATTTTTATTTTCATCTTTTACAAAACCCCAAGAATTTATTAATTCAGCAGGATGGTACTACATGCTGCGCTGTTAGGCAGGGTGTTAACCCTTTAAAGAATATGTTTCCTAACTGAATATTTTTTCGTAATTGCGACCTGAACCAGCTTTCAAAATCGCCCGACTTAATGGCGTTCGATTTCCTTTCATAATAATTCCACACAAATAACTATTTTGTTCATCCACACTATTCAATAAATTGAAATTTCTAAACATCATATTTCTGGCCTCCAAGGGAACGATATCAAAACATTTCAACCGTTTGCAGTGACAATTCTCTCCAGTTACATGGCTTTGGAGGTTGCTTCTTCTAACATCGCGTAATCTTCAATGTTTCCTTCTTTTTTCCCTTTATTTTCAGCACAATAACTTCTTTCATATTCCGCATTACTCTCCATTTTTATACACAAGTATACCATTCACCAGCAATAACTAGATGTTGTTTCGACTGATGCAGTGTGCTAACACAATGGCAAAACAAACTATTTGTACTGGCTTCGTTGAGAGATTTGAGATAGTTGACATTCCCACGTTTTGTCTAATACCGCATGGACGTCCCACGTTTTTCCCCTGTATCATATATTTTTCAACACCTATAACTTCGTACCCTACGTATTCTTGCCTAAAATTGCCTACATTGCAGTGCAATGGAAAGATTGGTCCTTTCTCTACAAAATGCTGTGACAGTCTTTCGTACGTAAATTTCGTATTTTTACTGACAAACCGCCTTCTGCCCCTGTACCCTTCAGGTGGAGAAAATAAATATAATAGTTCAGAATTTGTGGTCAATTTACGTATTCACCACAATTATTACTGTTACTGACATCAATGTCAGTTACTGAAGATGACATATTGGAAAAATGTAATTCTTCTATATTCTATCAACATTTATTCTATAAACGTCTATAGCGCGCAAAATTGTATTGTGTCGAATATATACAGCCAGTGGCAAGCTACTAGGTGAATCCTTAGTTATTTATACTACATTCGTATGTCGAAACGGGGGAAATTTGAGATCGACATTATATATTAATCAGCGCTGTCAAATTAACCCATTCAGTATATGCCTTTTTAGTCATAACTAAACCCCGGATTTTACTGCGGACATTTCAGAGTCGGACTTATACGTGTTCTGAAATATCTATTAGAAATACAAACACCGTCAAGAAATATCACGATCTTATAATAATAAGTTATATAATAGGACATTTCATGCCAGTAGCTTGTCTACACTCTGGCTCATTTTTTTCTTTATGTAAATTAACTGTTTGTATAAATTAGTAGATCTTCAACTCACAATTTTATATTAAATAAAATGTATTCATTCACCGCCTGCTACCTGCTGCTCTATTTGTTTCACTAGAAATTTTGAAAGTATCTTTCACTATGTGCTAATAATAAAGGTATGTGAGAGCGAAAACAAAAACATGGCTCTACTTTTTCTTACAGATGCTGCGCCATACATGAAAGCGGCTTGTCTACTTTTGGACGGAACGTATAATTAAGATATGTTACGTGTAACGGGCCTAGCGCATGGTCTTCATCGCGTAGCAGAGGCAATCCGTGATCGTTATCTGAATGTCGATTACCTGATAGCGAATGGCAAACAAGTAATAGTGTTCTTAAAAGCCCCACAAAGAGTGGCATTATTCACAGAAATGTTTCCTCATACACAGCTACCTTCAACGCCTGTAATAACCTGGTGGGGAATGTGGATTGAGGCAGCTTCATATTATTACTGCAATTTTGAAAATATCATCAGGGTGTTAGAACAGTTGGGTCCAAATGATGATATTGCTATTACGAATGCGCGGATCCAGCTATTTAACAAGATTTGGCGTATATATACATGGCGATTTTTCGTACATACCAAAATTCATTGAAAAAAAACACAGACAGATGAATTTTCAATAGTGGATGCTATAAACGTTGTTTGCGATCTTCAGCAGTATATCTTTTAGTGGGAGGGGGATACTGCGAAAGATATAAAGAAGGACCGGACTATTCTTGAATCAAATTAGTTTTACATAGACTTAATAATCACCTCCTGAAATATGGTAATTGTCCCATCCATCTTTATTTTTATTTAATCAACATTATTTTATAACAAAATTGCCAAAATTAACAACTGAGCGCAGTTACGCGTATATTTTAACAATTTATAATTAAATTCATATTTCATAACAATAAAATAAATCTACAGTAGACACTACAGTAATTCGTATTATAAAATACAAATTTGAGTACAAGTTAAATATGAGTGAAAATGGAAATTAGCAACTCCAAATAGTTATTAATTTTAGTAAAGTAATTTTGTTATAAAGTAGTAGTAAGTTTACAAATATTCTAATTTCTGTAGAGTGGAAGAAATCAAGAATAAATTCTACGCGGCCTGTGAATGAGACGATCTTCGACCCCATCCATCTATTTCATATAAATTATAGATCATTATGAGTCAGGGAACACATTTAATATATCGGTACACCACAAAACATCTCGTAAGACGAATTTTAGATGGGAACCTTTTTGTTGCGGCAGCTGTACATTATCATCAACCAAAGTACAATAAAAATTCTAGGCGGTACAGACCTGTTTTATGAAAGTGTATCACCAATTAAAAATAAACCTTCGAGTGCTTAAACACACTGTAAATATACAGTAATTTTATCTTTGCCAAAGATTTACTGCCGTATTTTTCCAGGAGCAAGTTTCTAGCTGCAATAAATAAAAATTTTCTTCCAAAACATTTCATAAAACGAACTGTAGATGGAAACCTTTTTGTTGCGGCAGCTGTGCATTATCATACTTAACCATAGTACAAGAAAAATTCTAGGCGCTGCAGACCTGTTTTAATAAAATGTATCATCGACTAAAAATAAATCTTCGAGTGCTTAAAAACACTGTAAATTTATTGTTATGGCGATATAATCTGCATAGAGCCTAATTTTTAGCACGAGTTTTTTGGAATTACGCATCTTATATCATTTCTTCATTTACCAAAGTGGAAAAAATGTTTTTTAATTATGACAATATTTTAATATAATAATTTCATATTTGCTCAATATTTACTGCCATTTTTGTTCAGGAGCAAGTTTCTAGCTGCAATAAATAAAAATTTCTTCCCAAAACATTTCACAAAACGAATTGTAGATGAAACCTTTTTGTTGCGTCAGCTGTACATTATCATCAACCAAAGTATAAGAAAATGTTCTAGGCGGTACAGACCTGTTTTATTAAAATATATCATCGATTAAAAATGAATCTCCAAGTTCTTAAACCCACTGTAAATATACAGGTGTTATAATTTGCACAGGGCCTAATTTTCAGCACGTGAGTCTCTTGGAATCATGTATTTTATAACATCTTTTTCATTTATGAAAAATGAAAACATATTTTTTAATTATTAAAATATTGTAATATAGTAATTTTATTATTGCCCAAGATTTACTGCCATCTTTGTTCGGGAGTAAGTTTCTAGCTGCAATAAATAAAAATTTCCTTCCGAAATATATCATAAAACGAATTGTAGATGGAAACCTTTTTGTTGCTGTTGCGGTAGCTGTACACTTGTACACTATCATTAACCAAAATACAAGAAAAATTCAGGACGTTACAGACGTGTTTTATTAATTAACATGTATCCTAGATTAAAAATAAATCTCCGAGTTCTTAAACATACTGTAAATTTGCTGTTATGGGATACAATCTACATTGAGCCTAGTTTCTAGCACATGAGTCTGTGGAAATTACGCATTTTATAGCACTCTTTCATTTATTTCAAAAAATAAAACCCGCCACAGGTAAGATTCGACATTTGTCCCGGATCGGAACCGAACGACATACAGCTGTTTCGAACTTGTTAGTTCTCATCAGTGCTGTACACGGTACGCCGATTCAGGACAAATGCCGAATGAACTTTATGGCGTATACATCTTTATCGATACGATCTCTGTCAGTAACATATCATATCGATAAAGATGTATACGCCATAAAGTTCATTCGGCATTTGTCCTGAATCGGCGTACCGTGTACGGCACTGATGAGAACTAACAAGTTCGAAACATTTTTATTTATTTCAAGTGAAAACATTTTTAAAATTATTACAATATTTTAATATAGTAGTAATTTCATCTTTATCCAAGATTTACTGCCATTTTTGTCTAGCAGCAAATTTCTAGCTGCAATAAATACAAATTTTCTGCCAAAATATTTCATAAAACGAATTGTAAATGAAAACTTTTTTGTTGTAGTAGTTGTACATTATCATCAACTAAAGTACAAGAAAAATTCTAGGCGTTAATAAATCTCCGAGTTCTTAAACACACTGTAAATTTACTGTTATGGCGATATAATCTGCATAGAGACTAATTTTTAGCACATGAGTCTATTGGAATTATGGCATTTTATAGCATTTCTTCATTTACGAAAGTGAAGAAATGTTTTTTAAATATGACTATATTTTAATATAATAATTTCATATTTGTCCAAGATTTATTGCCATCTTTGTTCAGGAGCAACTTTCTAGCTGCAATAAATAAAAATTTCTTCCCAAAACATTTCACAAAACGGATTATAGAGTGTAACCTTCTTGTTGCGTCAGCTATACATTATCATCAACCAAAGTATAAAAAAATATTCTAGGCAGTACAGACCTGTTTTATTAAAATGTATCCTCGATTAAAAATAAATCTCCCAGTTCTTAAACACACTGTAAATTTACTGTTATGGCGATATAATCTGCATAGAGCCTAATTCTTAGCACATGAGTCTTTTGGAATTACGCATCTTATAGCACTTCTTCATTTACCAAAGGGGAAAAAATGTTTTTTTAATTATGACAATATTTTAATATAGTACTTTCATCTTTACCCAAGGTTTACTGCTATTTTTGTCCAGGAGCAAGTTTCTAGTTGCAATAAATAAAAATTTTCTCCCAAAACATTTCATAAAACAAATTGTAGATAGAAATGTTTTTGTTGCGTCAGCTGTACATCATCATCAATCAAAGTATAAGAAAAGATTCCAGACGGTACAGACATGTTTTATTAAAATGTATCCTTAATTAAAAATGAATCTCCGAGTTCTTAAACACACTGTAAATTTACTGTTATGGGATATAATCTGCATTGAGCCTAGTTTTTATCACATGAGTTTTTCGAAATTATGCATTTTATAGCATTTTTCATTTACGAAAATGTAAACATGTTTTTTAATTATTACAATATTTTAATATAGCAATTTCAACTTTTCCCGAGATTTACTGCCATCTCTGTCCAGGAGCAAGTTTCTAGCTGCAATAAATAAAAATTTCCTCTCAAAACATCCCACAAAACGAAATGGAAGCCTTTTTGTTGCGTCAGCTGTACATTATCATCAACCAAAATATAAGAAAATATTCTAGGCGGTACAGACCTGTTTTATTAAAATGTATCCTCGATTAAAAATAAATCTCCCAGTTCTTAAACACAGTGTAAATTTACTGTTATGGCGATATCATTTGCATTGAGCCTAATTATTAGCACATGAGTATTTTGGAATTACACATTTTATAGCATTTCTTTATTTACGAAAGTGAAAAAATGTTTTTTAATTGTGACAATATTTTAATATAGTAATTTCATCTTTGTCCAGGAACAAGTTTCTCTCTGCAATAAATAAAAATTCCCTCAGAGCCATTAAAATTTCGTGTAATGGAGAAGGTTTTGTTTACCATCACTTTTAATGGTTTAATTAAAACTTTTAAGAGAAATAATTTGTCTGGAGCTTTATCGACGCTAATGCCTAGCTCGCGCCTAGCACCTCGCCTAATGATATTATCATGTAGAGATCGGGCTTATTGATATATGTTTATGAAATTCTTCGCGAAACTATCCGGAACGTAATTAAGCCCATTTAATTAAACTGACAGGGAACTAATACGCCGTATCCCCCATAAATTGAAGTTTCGTGTACACCGACATGACTGTAATGATATAGAAACGTTTCTCCCTGGCGCGATCTCTTATCGAAACTTTTAATCTCTTCACTAAGTGCATAACTTTTAAGACATTTTATTAGAATGTTTTATAACGGAATCAATTTAGTGCATGAGCGGGTGGGTATATTGGAAAGTTTACGTCCTTTTTTTATTGTCGAAACTACATGTACCATGTTAAGATTAAATGAGATTGTTTTGCAAAGTTTTATGGCAAAATTGGTGTGACAGATTTTAATTAAAACAATTATTATTTGTATCGGAACTGTAATTCGATTAGGAGGCCAAATTGCTTTTATTTAGGAGCAGAGTGTGGAGGAAATATTGATTGCATGCGAAAAAAACGTTATCGGAATGATATAAGGTTTCGTGTGAGAAATATATTTTTTTTATTAATTTTATAAATAATGTACGACGTTGTAACATGCTGTTTATCATACATATTGCGTTTGATAAATATCTATTATATCTTTTCATTCAAAATCGACTGTTTAAACACAAAGCCACATAAATAACATAAAGCCATTCAAAGATGTTTTGCACCAAAGTTTGTATTCGTAATATTTTTTATGTATCAATTTAAGACAGAATATGCCCAGCTCATTAGAATTAGGGCATTATCGTTTTATGTTTATAAAAAAGACACTTAAGAACAAGTAGAAAATTTTAAATTGGAGTTTAAGAGAGGCAGTCTGTAAAATATTGTTCCAATATATAATTGTTCATGTTTTGAATAAATATATGAATTAAATTTCTACTTTGTTCTTAAATGTAACACTCTGTATATTTTTACACATTTACAATGGCGTTTAAACTTCAAATATCACTATTATTGATTAGAAATTCCATTATAACATTGTGAAGTAATTAATTTTTTCAAAAAAGTGCGTTTAATTTTTTAATTACAAAAAAGCCTGAAAACAGAAAAGTATTTAGTAGCAACTTCCCATACCCATCTTATAGTTAACTAGTCGTGCTGAAACACTTCTGAAGCTTTAAATAATAAATCCTTTAAATAATAAATAATCCCGTTAATCTAAACTAAATGTTGAAAATTACGTCTGTATATAATCCTCAAATCTGTTTGGAAAATTCTATGTAACATTCGGCACCAACTTGAGTGATATAACTTGAACTGCATGGATTGTTCTAGCTTCTATCACTTAGAATCTTTGGTTTTTTCTTCTTAGACATGGGGTTTCAAATGTCCTCAGAAGAGAAAGCCCATTGGGTTTAAGTTTGGCGATACTGGTGGCCATTTAATGGATCCTCGATTTATTGAATAACAGGGACATTTTTTTTATTGAGATAGCAGTGAATATTAATTCCATAATTCTGTAGAGTATGGTCTTGTTGAA
Source organism: Rosalia funebris (assembly GCA_037954035.1). Classification (NCBI taxonomy): domain Eukaryota; kingdom Metazoa; phylum Arthropoda; class Insecta; order Coleoptera; family Cerambycidae; genus Rosalia; species Rosalia funebris. The sequence continues at coordinate 14,712,484 of JAZFAV010000011.1, read as the reverse complement.
AAAATACATTGCGGATTAAAAATTTACGTTGATAATATTGAGGAACAATTTCTTGTTATTCGCTGTAGCAAGAGGTTCTTTAACTGATTTCAATAATATTTTTAGGGCTGATTTCAAATTTGTTTTTGGTTAGTTTGTAGAGTTTTTCATATTATCTGCATATAAGAAATAATATATATATCTAAGGTATCTGTTATGTCATTAATAAATATATTAAATAATGAAGGCTCTAAAGCACAACTCTGAGGCACTCCTGACTTAAATGCCATTATGTGTTATGGTACTCGATATGATACGTAAGATTTGAATTAATTTTGAGTTAAATATGAAAACTCAATTTCATTAAGTTTTTGCAAAAGTCAATTATGGTTAAGTTTGTCAAATACTTTGGAGAAATCCAAAATGACATAGAGTTTGGGTCTGTACATCAATCATATTTTTAGCCCACTGATGCTTCAATAAATCGTATCTCCAATAAAGTCTCCAATGTTTTACAAAAATTACAGATAATACATTTTTTCTATTTTTTTACAGGTATTATGAAAAACTGTACAGGTTCTATGAAATCTGGAATTATAAATGGCGGAAAATAGAATTATAAACGAATAACAAAATATTTTAGTTCAATCCCTGACAAGAAATTTTTAACACCACCTTTTTTTTTGTTCTGATGTATTCACAAAAACCTCATTTATGTATATTTAAATTGTATCAATCATAATCATAACAGCCATCATAACAATGTTATTCATAAATGAATAACATTTACTGAAGAAATTTACTTAGTATGTATTTAATCTAATATATTATCTTCTATTACATATTTTTTATGTTAGGGAGTTAGCACTTGACTATTTGCATTTGCGTAGAAATATTAGGTGCTCCTTTTTTGCTGTTGACAATAGTACGGAATTTTAAAGGATTATACTTAATACACTTCTCAGTTCATTGACCATATTCTTTTATAAAAATATTGATATCTGTTTTAATAGTGGAGAATACGGTAGGCATTTATTTTAGTTGCCTGACAAGGAGTTAATGAGACTGCAACACTTTGCCTTACGCTTCCAACATGGATGGGTGACTTATTGTATTCTCCTGTAAAGGTATATATACCTTTACAGGATATATATATATATATATATATATATATATATATATATATATATATATATATATATATATATATATATATATATATATATATATATATATAATAGCAACAATGTTATTCGTAAATATACTTCAATCATGTCTGTCAATTTACTATTATTACTCATTATTAACTTTTTTGAACAAAAGTAACAATTAACAAGATGATTTACAAAACTTGTCGTTAAACAACAAATAGTCTTAAGTCAAACAATGCATTGACATTTTAAATTGTCATGCTCCAATTGGATTTCAATTTCAAGGCATATCTGACCCTATCTAAAAACATCGAAATTTTGATCCAGAGAATTATAGCTACCTGCTTCTTTTATTAATAGAATAGAAAGAAGATGTGAACTACGAGTATGTATTCAACAAAATGGCAGACATTTTGAACAGAATTTATATTGTTCGTTGTTGTTTAAATTTAGTATATTACACAAATAATTCTTTGAAATCTATTATTATGATGATGAAATTTATTATTGTGATGTTAAATGACATTTTACTATGCCATGTTCCATTTGGTTTTCAATTTAAAGCCATCTTGCCACGTTTTAAAATTTTAATGAATTAATAAATAATTTATTATTTTCTGAATCATACGTCTATTAAAATACGACTTATTATACATCATTAGAAACCAAAAAATATTCTCTTTTTAATTACATAAAAATATATATAGGTTGCCATTTAAATAAGAAAAGTTGAATATCACGTGACCTTGAAATGGAATTATATAAAAACTCAGTGAATGCTATAAATAGTCTGTAAAAAATCATTTGATTGTCTTCTTTCAATTTTAAAACCGGATTATTAATAATAGAGTTACGGCTTGCAGAGTTTTTTACGTTCCACCCTGTATAATAGCAACAATGTTATTCGTACTATGGTCCAGAGTGGACTTACTATTGGCCCAGCATTGGTGTCACTGTATGCTTGGACTAGAGTTCCAACGGGAGGAGTCTAGCATATCTCTCTTAGTTTGGGTATATTTGTCCCCGTCTCTATGTGTAATCCTTCCCTTCACAATCTTAGGCTTGAGAGGAAGGAAGTCGATTTCTGTTTGTCTAAATGTTTAATCTAGTGTTTTGTTTAGTTAAGTGTCTTTAATTTTTTTCTTAGTAATCAATTCATCAGTAACATATAAGTCGGAAATCGAGAAAGGAACCACCAAGCCGCCAAGCGGCTATCAAAGTAGTTCCCGAATAGCAAAGCTATTACATAATCGCTCTAGGAAACAACTACTCCTCGGGCTAAAGCCCCGCCAGGCATTGAATTATACCAAAAAGCGATCCTCGACCCCTTTCTCGTGTTTCTGCACGATCAGATAAGGTTTCAAAAAATAAAACCCGCCACAGGTAGGATTCCACATTTGTCCCGGATCCCATCCGGGACAAATGTCGAATCCTACCTGTGGCGGGTTTTATTTTTTGAAAATCAATTCATCAACAGTTTGAAATCTTGGCGATTTACGACATCCTGATTTTAAAATACCTTTTACCTGTTCCGTATACTTAATACGATTTCTTGCATATTATTTCTTGAATATGATTTCTCTCTGGATGAACAGTAGTAAATCAATAATAAACATCTTCGTGTGTACGTATTCATCTCCGGACCTAACGAAGGACAATCAAATACGGAGATGATAACTGATAATTATTTCAATATCAGTTCAGTATTGAATAAAATTGAGTTCTCTAGAGGAGGGGGATGGCAAGTATAGCAGGAAATTTTATGTTAAATTGCCTCCTAAAATAAAAATTGAAATATGTGATGTTTATTTTACTCTGTACGGTGGAGGGTTATATGGTACGCCATAGGAAAAATTTTACATCTGCTCATCATTTGCGCCGATAATTTTCCGAATCAGTCCTCGGGGTATGCACGGTCGAGCTGAATTTAAAATAAAAATAATAAAGAATTAAAATAAAAATATACAAAGTTTAATGAATTCCATCATTAAAATAAACGGAAAATACGGCTGTTTTATCGCCGCGCGCTGAAATATAAAAAATGACATTCGTTAATAAACGCGGAACAAAAAAGTAATAAAACATTGTATTGCGTATCCAAATTAATTTTCCAACGTGAGTGAGTTATTACGAAACCTAATATAAAACAGACATACGAGCATTTAATAAAACTCATCCCAATTTAATCTATTTTAATAGCAGTCATTGTCTGAGTAAGGAATTACAACTTTAATTAACAACTGTGAAGAATTTTGCTCGCACACACATTGTACTATAATTCAATTAAAATTTCTAATTCGTTCGACGAGTAATATCTTTTATGTTCGAGTGTAATTACGTCGGAAGTGAGAGAGGCGTCGCGTCGGGTCACGCCGCGCGGTCTCTGCATGAATTTGTTTACAAAAAGCGGTTATCTAGCCAATTTATTTATTTAACGACGTTTTATCTGGCTCGTCCCGGTCCGCACATGTGGCCCGTAAGAAACGGCGTCTCTCTAACCGATCCACATGTAATTGCTGCATGAATATGTATGGAACATTATCTTGTATTGAATTATTTCCTGCATCATTTTCCCTTCGCCGAGATTCATCGCGCCCCGGCAAAATCGATACACTTTATTATCATATTCAGATTCATTCCGCCGCTGTGTGACGTATTCCGAGCAATTGTGTGTTAAATTTGTTTTCGCTATAACACATAACATAATATCTACCTGGTCAAACTGGTCGATATCATCATATTTAAATTCATATTTTATGTTGCGTGGGTCAGAGCCGTATTTAGATTCAGATATTCTAGTCTGGAATTTTGAAAAAATCGATTTTTTTACGTGCTTTTAAAGTTAAAATCTTTAACACTGACTTAGTCAGTAAGCTTTCCCCCCAATAAAGATAGGTTTGAAAAAGAAAAATCTTATCAAGTATATAGCTGAGTGTAATGTATATTCTGTTGTATACTGGACTAGGAAACGTAAATTTAAAGAAACACTTCGAAATTTCTCGACCTGTCAAACTGAAGGGGAACATCCAGAAAAATGTGTATCTGTTCCTTACGATCCTCAATTCACCCGTGGTGTTAATAAGATTTTTAAAGATATAGGAATGACGTTAGTTCATTCATCAAGAAATAAATTAAAACAACTTTTAGGCAATCCAAAAGACACCATTAACACAAATGACAGGTCGGGGATTTACGAAATCAGCTTTAATCATCTCCAGATGATGCCAACTTTGTTGGCGAAACGCGTGTGGAGTGTAGTGTATAGTGGTGATTTGTGGAAAACTATGTCAGTCTTATTCTCACACTAAACTCCTCCACTCCATTACTCCAGTATTTTTAAACCTTTAAGAATATTATGTCTTCCAAAGAAAATTTGAAAATTCAAAATAATTACAGAGATATAGCTATTTTAGTTACCGTTATTTGACTGTTATCGCGACGCAGGCGGCTGCCTAAAATTTTTGTTCAATACTTTAAACACATGTTCTATCCAACCGATTCACTTTAAATTTGGCACGGACCTTCAGTATACGACTTTCTATCATCCCTACCATTTTTAAAGTAGTGTAAAATATTTTTTTACTATCTTTAAAAAATTAAAAACTTCGAAAAAAAAAGGTATATACTTTTTTAAACAGCCGCCATTTTGCAAAAAAAATTATTTTCTTTGGTACGATGATAACGACATTTTACTAACTAAGAATCTGCTTTGAAATTTCAGATGAGCGGAAGGGTGACAATCATGTCAACCAGCTTGTTACCTGCTGTAACCAAAATAATACTGCATGAGTTCAATCCTCATGATTCCAAATCATAAATTTGAGTTTCGACAGGCTCACTCAACAGTGCAACAGTATCACCGAATAGCACAAGTAATAAGTAAAGCATTCGCAAGTAAACAGTACTGTTCAGCTGTCTTTTGGATATAACCATAAAGTTTGGAATCCAGGATTATTATTTAAAATTAAGCAAATATTACCTACATTGTATTATAATGTCCTAAGATCCATATCTAGAAGCATGACAGTTCCATCTTAAAATAAACAACGAAATATCCACAAACCATCTAATTAATTCAGGAGTTTCCCAAGGAAGTGTACTACTAATGTACACTTCCTGTATACTTCTGACTTACCAAAATCGGAAAATACAACAGTAGGAACATTTGCTGATGATACTGCTGTCATGTTAAGTCATCAAAATCCCGCAATAGCCTGTAATCATATACAACAATATCTTGACCATCTCCAACAATAGCTGCAAAAATGGCGTATTAAAGTTATCGAGAATAAGTCAGCTCATGTAACGTATACCCTTTGACGAGAATCCTGTCCACCAATTACAATCAAGAACATACATATACCACAAAGTAATCAAACCAAATATTTAGGATTACACTTAGATAACAAACTGAACTGGAGGCAACATATACAAAAGAAGAAAAGACAAATTGATATAAAAACAAGAGAACTGTATTGGTTAATAGGAAGAAAGTCAAAGCTATCAACAGAAAATAAACTCCTTACCTACAAGACCATCATAAAACCTATTTGGACCTACTGTATAGAGCTGTGGGGATGTGCAAGTCCAATACGGCAATTATTCAGAGGTATCAGTCAAAAATACTAAGTAGTATATATGCTTCCTGGTATGTATTAAATTCTCCACACTGATCTACGTATCCCAACCGTATAAGAAGTCATGCGTGAAAGAATAGCCAACCATCATCAAATACTAGAAGAACACTCTAATCCACTATTGGAACAGTTGCTGTTACCCCCCGAACAACAGAAGACTTAAAAGACTATTTATTGCCAGTTGACTTAAAATAAAGTGCAAACGAAACATCATTGGAGGTTAACCTCAACATGTTATTGCAAATACTAGTATATTAGCATTAGTGAGCATATTAGCTTATGGAATGAAATGAACATTCTGACTGCTGATTAAAGTATTATAAAAAATATTCTTCAAAGAAAATTATACAGGAAATTATATAAAGGAAGTTATAAATGTTGAAATTCAAGTAAATAGATTGATATTTTTTCCTATATGATGCGGACTAGTGGCTTGCAGGATTTATTTTCAGTTTTGAAAGCCTATCCAATGAAATAGACTAGTGGTAATGAGATGAGCTCAATCTCTTAACACCTCGTGTATTAGTGTATGAGACTGGCATTGCACGAAACACAACCGCATTATGAAGTTAAGTAAAACAAGAGATAGCTTTCTGCGACACACCCAGTACTGCGAAGCGCTGGCTTCGGTTTAGGGCAAAGGAGTACTTATCGGGCATCTCCAACACAAGTTCTGTGCAAGTGTGTATCCTCCCAGGCTCGGTAATGCATATTGTAGATGCGTTGATAATGTCAGCCAGCCGGCGGTGTTGCCAGTCTCCGCTAATGTAGAATGTGTGTTTATGGATATATTTTATTAAAGGACTTGCTAATCATTCGCAGATAATGTAAAACTTCGTTTAATTATACGCTAGATACCATCTATATGGCGTTTGCCTCATGGTTATTCAAAATCGCCGGACTCGTCGCGTCGCGGTGGTTAATGTTCTGCAAAAATGATACAGTTTGTGTTTCATTTATCGGGTCAACATCTTACATTACATTAAAATACAATTTACGAACAATTATTGACTAGGTAAATGCGTTCACAGGGGGAAAGGTCAGTGTGCATGTATATTTGTCACAAGTCCATGTGACTTGTGACAAATATGCCTTATTATATAAGGCATTTGCAGATGGGGTGGAGTATAATAATCTCCTTATTTCAATAGTTTGAAAATTACCCTCTGGGAAGTAAAACTTTGCATTATACTGATGATCAAGTTTTTACTCCGTTTTAGATTGTCCTCGAAACTACCAAGAGATGGCGTTTGGTACGTTCTACTGCGGTGGAACGTAGCAACGTCTACTAGATGTGAGCCTCATCTGTTAAAGGTATACTACACTGCACTAATGAGACCCAAGATAAAGTCGAATCTGGTCTGCAGTTAGCGATATCCTGAGATAGGTGACACTTGCATCTTCCTTGTGGTTTTGGAACAATTTGAATCACTGTATTTTAGTGCTAACTCTATTAGACAAAATGCGGCAAATTTTGTCATTTAATTTAACATTCTGCGTTGGCATATAGCCAGGAGAATAGCTGTTTTGACCTAATTTGTTTAGTCTTTGTTATATAAGGCATTTGCAGATGAGGTGGAGTATAAGAATCTCCTTATTTCAGGAGCTTAAAAATACATTTGACAAAATGACAAAAATAGCATCAACATTTACTTACATCTTACATTATATTAAAATGCAATTTACCAACAATTATTGACTAGGTAAATGCATTCACAGGGGGAAAGGTCAGTGTGCATGTATATTTGTCACAAGTCCATGTGACTTGTGACAAATATGCACCACATACCGATGTGTCAAATACGTGTCCAGTATTGCATACACTCGTGAACAGAATCAACGTATCAGCAAAACATCATTATTTTTTATAATTTTTCGAAGTTTTAAATACTTAAACATTCTATGTAGGTGGCCTAAGATATCCTCTGTCACTATTGATCAACAATTACAATTGTTTGACAGATCATCAAGTGAATGAGACACTTTATCCAGTACACTTAGAGTAAAAGAAAAGAATCGTTCAAGCAATTTAAGAGAAGATGAAGCAGTGAAAACGGTAACTCTGGTTAACGAGTGACGTAGCCAGGGATATGTGGCTAATTTGTTAGGAGTTAAACGATCAACAATTAGTCGAATATTTAAACGGTTCAATGAACTTGGAAGTTACTGTAGAATCCCATTTATAGACGAACGGTCAAGAAAAGGCTTAATGAAGGAGGATTGGATAGTAGAAGACCAGCTATTGCACCACTGCTCGTCAAAGAACATAGAGTTACTAGACTGCTTATTGCAAGAGAACACGTAAATTGGACAACTGACGACTGGAAGAGAGTTTTGTTTTCAGACGAAATAAGAGTAAGTCTTAATTCACCGGACGGATGTTAACGAGTCTGCCGGAGGCCAGGAGAGGGGTTTGCTGCCTGCAATATCTCTCCCAGGATTTCATTTTTTGGTGGATCAATAGAGTTCTGGGGAGGAATTTGTTTCTATGGTCGCATGGATATGGTTCCTATACGGGGGAGAACCATGAGTGCACATTCGTATATAGAAAAAATCGTAGAAAAATATGTATCCCTGTTTGTCGGAGACAATTTATTTTTATGTAGGATAACGCTCGGCCCCACGTTGAAAGAGATATACATATAGTCTAATTTGTTAAACATTAGTTGCATTTTGCAATCATTTAATTATAATATTATGTAGGTACTATGATTTAAATCTTAATAAAAATAAAAGTAATAATGCGAAATTTTACTGATGTATTAATTTTGCCCAGGAATTTATTTATTCTTCTCTAGTAATTAATTGGGTACGTATTGAAATTTGTATTAACAAAATGTTCGGTGCATTATCTATTTACATGCGATTCATTTGTATATGGCTTTTGTGTAACAAAGTGCTACACAGAACAGTTTTCTTACTGCTGCTAGAGATATATATTAAATTAACAGTTTTAAAACCTTAAAACGGACTTTTCCGCACGTAGAACATATTTATCTCGAAATTGAGTGGTTGAGAAAAAATAAACCAACACATAAATGCAGAATATGTGTTTAATGCGAGAGTTTTACTTTTTTCAAATAGTCCACCCTCGTGCTTTCTCATGACCCATGAACACGGTGAGCTGTGTCTTATCCACCTCAAAATCAATACATGTCGTCTGGTAGACGTTTTTAATCGGAATCAGTCGAAACCCGATCGATCCAACACGATTTAATTGAATGATCGTGCTAACAAAAAAAATTCTCAAATAGGCCACCATTGTGCTTTCTCATGACCCATGAACATTGTAGAGTGTGTTCTATTCACCTCAAAATCAATATGTGTCATCTGGGAGATGTCCCCGATCAGAATCAGTCAAAACCCGATCGATCCGACGTGATTTACTTGAGTTATCGTGTTAGAAAGAATTCTCACATCCACCGTCGTGCTTTCTCATGACCCATAGACAGGGTGGGGTGTGTCCTATCCACCTCAATATCAATAGGTGTCGTATGGGCGACGTTCCCGATCAGAATCAGTCAAAACCCGATCGATCCGACACGATTTAGTTGAGTTATCGTGCTAACAAAAACAATTTCTCAAATAGACCCAAGGGAGGGGGTGGTGTATGCTATACACCTCAAAATCAATAGGTGTCATCTGGGAGACATCCCCGATCTGAATCAATCAAAACCCGATCGATACGACACGATTTAGTTGAGTTATCGTGCTAACAAGAAATTTTAATGCCGACGACAACGACAACGATGACACACACACAGACAAAATTGTTTACAAACCACTTGTCTTGGTTTTTAGGCCGAAAGACGAAAAATAAACGAGAAAAAATTGTTTTTTCAATTTTGCTTTACACGGTTACATACATTATTTTTCCGCTAGATGAGCGCTATAGATGAGCGCGGAAAAGTAAAATGGACTCGCTCAATTAGAAATGCATCCAAAATACGATTTTATTTTACATTTTTGCTGCGAACCGTTCCTCTGCAGACTCCAACCCAACAGTAATTGGCCACCATATGACGATCTCATCTTCTTTGATACGTTTCTTCCATTATTTGGATATCTTGATGACCGTTCATCTTGTTCCTCACTACAATCTCCTAAGTTAAAAGGAAATTTGTCTAAGTGACTATGCAAAAAATGTAGCTTAATGTTCATATTGGCTCCCAATTTTTCAAAACATTTTAGCATGTACTAGCTCTTGGTAGTTATTTGACTTATGATTGCCCAAAAATGTTGAATTATAGATACATAACTAAACCATGCATCAGATTCTACAACGGTCATATATCTGTTAAAATTAGTATCTTTTACAAGTTTTAGAATTCGTGGACCGCCAAAAACCCCTGATTTTAATTATTCCAGACTTAGTGCTGAAAGTGCTTGGATAAATGTATATAAGACAATCATCTGACTTGTCCACATCTTTTACAAATCAGTTCATTAAGCTCAGGTTGATGTGAAGAGGTCTTCTCAGTAATATTTTTTCTCTCTTTATTAATGGCTCGTGAACAATGTTGGCTTTTCCAATGGTCATAGCATATCTCAAAAACCAAACCGTTTGCTACCATTGCTTTTATTTTGCACGACTATTCCATAAATGAGGTCATAGCGATATTTGCTATATCCACTTTGATGCCCAAGAAGTATGGTGACCAATGTGAAATAAACACGAACAAACCACTGATGTTGAGAATAAGCGATTTCAGGAGTCTCCGTTATTTTAACAAATGCACTATTCATTTCATCGCTATTTGCCAAATAAAAAACTCTCTTATCTTGCCGATAAACGGAACAGTTTACCTGAGCCTAGCCATAAAAACGAGCCACGGTATGAGATAAGAGCCATTTGGGATTTTTTATTTGGCAAATAGCGATGAAATAAACTATGGTCAATTTAGCTAAAATGAAGATATAATGTGAAATTAAGTTCCTCGAGTACTCAGAAATCGATCTTAAATTTGTGGCAACATAAAACATTCTTTTGTTTCCCAGTATTATCAGTAGGAGACGAACAGTCCTACTCTTCATACAAGAATATTTTTTATTTTATTATTTGGCATTACTTATTTTATTTTATTTGAATTACTACGAGCGGCTACTAATAACAACTTCAAGTCATACACCTGACACCAAAAATTTCGATTCACAGATAAGATAACGTGTAAATCTAAACTCAAATAATAAAGATAAGAAATAACAATAAAGCCAAAATACATTTTATATTCATTTGGTGTTATTACATATTAGTAACTCTTGCTTTACCGTAGAGACTCCAATTGAAATTCAACAACCATAATTTAAATGTTAGTGTTAGTGGAGTAATTTTTTTACTTTTCCGCATTCCACTATACGCGGAAAAGTGTGTGTGTGTGTGTGTGTGTGTGTGTGTGTGTGTGTGTGTGTGTGTGTGTGTGTGTGTGTGTGTGTGTGTCGTTGTCGTTGTCGTTGTCGTTGTCGTTGTCGTTGTCGTTGTCGTTGTCGTTGTCGTTATCGTTGTCGTTGTCGTTGTCGTTGTCGTTGTCGTTGTCGTTGTCGTTGTCGTTGTCGTTGTCGTTGTCGATGTCGTCGTTGTCGTCGGCATTAATAGAATTTCCTGTTAACACGATAACTCAACTAAATCGTGTCGGATCGATCAGGTTTTGACTGAGTCTGATTGGGGACGTCTCCCAGATGACACGTATTTATTTTGAGGTGGATAGAATACATTCTACCATGTTCATGGGTCATGAGAAAGCATAATGGTGGACTATTTGAGACTTTTTTTTATTAGCACGTTCACTTAATCAAATCGTATCGGATCGATCGGGTTTCGACTGATTCTAATTAGGGACCTCTAAGACAGACGATATCTATTGATTTTGAGATGGATAGGACACACCCCATCCTGTCCATGGGTCAAGAGAAAGCACGATGGTGGACTATTTGAAAAAAGTAAAACTGTCGCATAAAGCAGACATTTTGCATTTATGTGTTGGTTTATTTTTTTTTTTCGGCCACTCAATTTCGAGATAGAGATGTTCTACGTGTGGAGAAGGCGTTTTAAGGTTTTAAAACTATTTGTTTTATTCTTTATTCATAAACACATTGAATTTAAAATGATTAATTAATTGAATATTATGTGTATAGCTTGGCCCCAATATTTGGCCATATTAATTTTATTAATGGCAAGAAATATAAAATGACTCAAAGTGATTTTGAAGATTTAAAAAAATCGAGACAAAAGGGCTCCCAAAATTAAAATGATAGGAAGATTATGTCATGATCAAATAATAAGTCAACTATGTGAAGCGATACTAAGATTGAACATATTGTAGTAATACATATTTAGTCCACCACAAAATACAAGTAAAAATAAATTTCGAGTTTGCATACAAAAAGTTATATTTCTTTCAACATAAATTATAATTGACTATATCTCAGTTAAGAACACATACTTTTTTATTTTTTAATGATATATTATTTGCCTGTTAGATAATATATGGTCTCTATTCATTTTACAAAGAAAATAATCTTTTAATATATACCTGCAACTTGTCTTGTATATTTATTCACAGTTGTATTAGGTTGTGGTCTTTCTAGATATCGATTAAGTGTTGTTTCATCAACCATAACAAATTAATTATAAATAATTATCTATCAATAACTCGTCAAAATTAGAAATAGTTTGATAATTGTTAAATTTGATGACTATAATAAATTTTATCTTAAGCCTTTTGGGCTGGAATCGAAAAATTTGCTGGAAATTGACACAAATGAATTTTTAGGTAAATTGATATCTCAAAATAAAAAAAGAATACATACTATGTTCAGTGTTATAGAAGAAAATGGTTAGTAAACCTCATTTATAATGCAATATTCTGTACACAAATTAGGTACCAATGCAACGAAATAGTCGTCGCCTCAAATTCTGCACCCCGTATAAATCCAAAATTTATAGAATACGCCCTCTGTGTTCTCTGTTCTCCTAAAAGTTCAAAATACAAACGGTATCTACCTAAGAAATAATAAAACAGTTGAAAAATATAAATCAGTGAATATACTATTTCATTGATTAAGATAATTACATACTAAGCTAAGGATTAGTTTATTTAATGAAAATAAAGATAAGATAACAGGATAAATCCTCCCTACATCTCGTGGTCTATTAACCTCGCTAAATTTATTACAATGAAATATCTACAAAATATAAATATGAAAAAAAAATTTAGTATTGAAATAAAAATGAGATACTGGATAACAACAAAACCTACTAAGGTGGCTTAAATATATAGGGTGTCTCAGCTGGAACTATAGAATTTGCATTGCGCGCCATTTGTGTTCTGTCAAAGATAGGGTGTCAATGTTTAACGACTCTCATCTACAAATCATACGACGTCAATATGTTGAATTTTAAAGATCTGTGTCTATCATCTGTCATAAGGTATGCTGATAAATGCTGATTTTTCTTTAAAATCCGACGCGTGGTGGCCCTTGACAGATTCAATTGCGCACGACATCGAATCGCTGTGTTTGGATACTTCGCTACACTTTCTCTCAGTACAGCAATACTTTAATCTGACCGACCACAACGAGGACGTATTGGTGTTGCCTTATCAGTAACAGAACCCGTCTCAGCAAATTTCTTGATTAAGTTATGAACTGTTAACTCTGAAGGCGCTTCACTTTGTCCTAATTTTGTGCGAATTTTTCTTAATGCAACTGTAAACGATCGCTCACTTTCGTAAAACAGTTGTACACAAACTATTCACTGTTGAATTGTTAATCGCTGCATGTTGACATCGTATGGTTTGTAGATGACAGTCGTTAAATATTGACGCTTTTGACACAACACAAATGGCACACAACACAATGGCGTTATGATTCTAACTGAGACAACCTATAGAACGACCTGAATTATAGTTCCTTACTGTTGAAACGACGAATGTTATTGAACATGCAAGAGATTTAACTTGATAATTTAAAAATAAATAGTACATTATAGAGACTTAATGAAATTCGAGGATATTTTCCTTAAAATTGTCATTAAAAACTGTGGTGGTCAATGAGTTGAAAACTGTAGTATTATTCCATCAATAAAGTCCCAATAATGTTAAAGTCAGTTGAATTAGCAGCTGCCAATACTATAAAAGACTTGAACAGACTTTTAATAAATGCCTACTATATTTTTATTATATGAGCACTCTATGGAAATCATATTATGAAATTTTAAAACCGATAGACCAGTAAATCTACATTTTAATTTAAGCTGGAATAATGTTGCAGTTTTTAAACTTACAGGAATAGTTAACAGCGACCTATATTCAGTTGCATCGTATTAAAATACATAATTAGTTTTTATTCTGTTCGTCGTCCCTTCTTCAATACAAACTCATAAACCTAATTATTTAAGCTCTTTATAAAAGAGCCCCAGTTAGCTTTCGTTCGTTTTTATTTGAAAAATCTGTACCGTATTCGATATGCGAGTTATTGAACACAAATGCCTTGCTGGTTTTACTTAATTAACTGACCCGTTAGCAATTTCCTAGTGTCGGAGATTTATCTCAAAGTTAATTATTTATGTACATTTTATTTTGAACGAAACCCGTGATTACTGTAATGCGTCTTTAGTATATTAATATGCCATTAGTTAAGCCCAATAGACATCGATATATCTCCTTATGCTAATTTAAGCAATATTGCCTATATGTTGGTGCTACAGCGGCGGCTCGTAACGAAAACTTTGGGGGATTCACAAAGTTTTTTTTTTTACTTGTGTTATATACAAGTATAAAATATAAAATATATACCTGGTAAGGTTACTTACCATTTTGCAGGATATTTCTTGCATGTATATCTAACAAAAACACGGGTATAGAGTATAGTAAAGTACCTAGTTTATATCAACTTGACGATAACCAATATGTAAGTTTTATAGAACAATCACAAATTAAACACAATGTTTAAATAGAAAGTCCATTCTCATTTCTTTGAATTCTGCGAATCTATTGATAACTAAGTTATTAAAATCGGGAATCTCTTGCACCAATTTTTTTTTTCTATTGACAGCATGGCTAACGCAGATAATCGATCTTCATTCATAGTGCTTCTTAAAAATGTTTTAATTCGTAAAAATTTCTTTCTGCTTCTGCAGTGGATGTCGGAATTGTTACTATATTTGGAGTAGATCATAGGTTGCTGAAAAAACTTTCTGTGGATTATTTTCGATAATGAATTTCAGGCAGTGTACAGCTCCATATAGATTTCTAAAATCTGATCTTTGATAAATTATTTCTAGTTCAGTTTAAAGTCTATACCAATCCACTATACCAATTTTCACCCAACAGGATTCCGCAGTTTCCAGAGCAAACAGTATACACGGAAAACAAAACAAACTATTTTTCAAACGCATAGCCAATCATATTTATCATATAGTTCTATTTTAAATAGTCTTAAAATCTCTTTTTGTCCCGTTTGTAATTAGTGTTACGTTGTCGGTATTGGGACGCCGTTGTATTCTCGGTTTGGGCCTCCCGATATTTTTAACCTGAATTTTTCTTCCACTGTTAATTTTCTAAAAGAGTCTCTTAAAAAGCTCATACTATATTTACACTTTTCTTCAGAATAACATCCCGCTATCGTATCAATTTTTCAGGGTTATTATTGTTTAACCTGTTAAGCGCATGTCTGGTAAGACTCACAAACATGTGCACATGTGCAGTTCGGCACATAAAATGTGTGCCATATGGGATAGAAAAGGAGCGATTTGTAGCACCGATTAGCTGGACAGAGAGCTACATAGAAAGGCATGCCTTATCGACGGCACATTCGACTAAACTACAGACCGATTGAAGTAGGTATGTTGCCGGCTGTTGCGTGATATCATTAAGAGAAGGAATTTTGGTTTTACCAAATTGTTCGTGAAATCTATAATTCTGGGGATTTTGCTTTATTATTACGTAAAAAATGAAAAGGAGCATATTTGTGAGACGTTAATTAAATAGTTAATTTATAAATCAATTAATAGGAAATAAACCATGATTAGGTGTGATTTTTTATTTTCTTTGTTTTCTTTTTCATTAGGGGGGCACGTGCTCATGTGCTCTTATATAGGAGCCGCCACTGACGGCTATCTACTTAGTTCATTTCTATAATAAATGGTTATCAACTTACGAACTGTCAATGGCTTTCTTTAGCTGACAGTGAGCAGTTGAAACGTTTACAGTTATTTCTGCAGATAGATTCAACTACGGGAGAATATTATAAATATTATTTTTCAATATAAAATAATATCGTTGTCAATAGTGGCCTTGAAAAGTGAAAAACGTTTTCTCAACTCAACTTTAAAAATGTGTCAAAAATAGCTGTGTTATGTTGATACTATTAGTAATGGTTTATGAATTCTAGAGATAAAATAATAATAAAGTACGATTTGAGAAATGACAGATTAATAATGTCTTTATTAACAAAAAATCCAAATTAAAGTAAATTTAGGAAATGTCCTCCACCTTGTCCAATGAACAAATTTACCTACATCCTTCATCATCCCCCTATCTTCTACCTACAATCATTTTGCAGCATTTTTAATGCAACAGTTGTATATTCGGCTAACATTTCTAAAAGTTCAAAATACACACATTATCTACCTAACATTAACTAAACAACTGAAAAGTACATATAAGTGAAAATACAGTGAATATACTATTTCATTGACTAAGATAATTACGTACTAAGCTAAGGATTAGTTTATTTAATAAAGATAAAGATAAAGATAAGATAACAGGATAAATCCTCCATACACATTGTGGTCTATTGAAAGCGAAATTTATGAACTGAATGTCTATAAAATATACAAATGTAGCCAAATATTAAATTCTGAAATAAAAAAAAGATGCTGGAAAAATTAAAATCTGCCAATATGGCTTCAATATATTTAAATAAAGTTATCACTATCATTTTACTTCCGTTATTACTCCGGAAGTCCGACTTTATTTCTTACAGATATATTAAATTTTGGCTATTATCGATGAATCTTTTATTAGACATTCATTTAACTTTTTTAATACTTTTTAATAACAAACTGATTCTATTTGTGTTTTCAATTTTGACAAAAATTTAGTGTACAGGATGAAATTAATGCAGGAAAAATGTTTACCCGATCTGTGATACAAAATATCTGTGTAGTTTACTATAAAAAAATAGACATCCCTAATATGAGTTATTTTTGTTAAAGATGGAGGGGGCTGCAATTTAAAAAATACTATGATGACGTCACAACTCAAATACGAAATCTGAAAGAAAATGTACGTCAGTATGATGTCTTTTTAAAAAATAAAGTTGACGTATTTTAGAGTTTTCCAAAAATACTATACAAAAATACAAAATTAAGAATATTATGTGAACAGGTTGTCATTTTACAGCTACTATTATTATTGTGAGTCAGAACTCATTCTTTTGCAAGATATTTTTCTATCAATCTCTCGTCAGCAACTTTTAACATAAATGTGCACAAATATTTGCTCTGTAGCTCCTACAGTGAGTGCTACTTCAACATAGTACGTTTTTATTTCACTGTGTTAAACCGTCGCCCTGTTTCATAAAGATATATAATAAGAAAGAGAGACCATATCATAAAGGGCAGAAATAAACTAACTGTATTCATTCCCCTTGAGTTTTAGTTACGCTAAGGACTATACACTACAGTTACAGCAGTTCCAATACGTCCATTAAGGCTGTAAAGCTAGCTAAATTGCACATCATCCCTCGCGTACTCCCCTCTCCTCTCACTGCACCGCGGATCTCAATAAAGTCCGTTAAAACTAAGGCGACGGAGAGTTAGTCCCGACGGCGCATACGCATTGCTGGTTACCGGCATGCCGACGCGAAGAATGATATGCAATACTGCCAGACTCACAGTCTTAATGGACGCTTGGTCACTGCACTACAGGCACAGCAAATATTGGTTACTGATAAGCAGCTCGAAATTCAAATGAAATAAACTGTCAAAATCACCCGCAAATATATATATTTTTGGATTATTGAAAATGCTTTCCTCAAGCATTTCCAAGGAGCTCTAACTGAAGTGATTTTTTAATGGTTCACTTAATTTATAAAAATACATTTCTATAAATCTAAAAGCCTGTATATACTGGATATACATAAATCTTCTTAACATACAATGCATACAAGCTACTATTTTATTTTGTGAATTATATCCCAAAGTAGAAATATTTATAGAGGGTTCGAATAAAGGGTACAAAATGAATTTGAATAATGTAACAATTACCTGATAAAAAGTCCCAATGAAAATGTTAGGCTAACATAATAACGAACCTAAGGTATTTGATGTGTTACACATCGAAAAGAAACGATTCGGAAATATTTATGACATTCCAAATATGCCCATAACTCAACTCTTCGGCTGACTAAAGGCATCTAAGCAACCCGGTAGGGGTACTGTAAAATGAAAGGGTCACTAATCAGAGACGGATTAAGCCTATTAGAAGTATCTCAGAATTTAATGTATGTTGCCAATATGTAAATTAATACATATTGCATGAAAATCAGGCTGTGGAAAATCATGAAATCAACTTGACAACTTTTATAAAGCTGTCAGCAAAATAGTTTTGTATGGAGTCGATAGAGCATGCGTTTCCATGTATTCTAGTGGAGGGATGAACTGATTTAGATGAATCTGAGATCGCTCTCACGTTCCTATTATTCAATATATAGCAGGACAAATCAAAATAAAACTTCATAAAACCAGCATCATTAACCAGTTATCTTTATTGTAACATTGAATCTCTTATGTAATTAGTTTTGTGGTATTTGCAGCTTTGCAGGTTTCCATGAATATTCTATAAAATTATTTTGATTTCAAGTGACAGTGGAATTAAACTCATGGATTTAAAGTTAATTTTGTACTTCCTAATAATACTGGAGTCCAGTATTTAGTCATGTTATATACAGAAAAAGTGTTTGACATCGAACGTTGCTTTTTGACACCGACGTTAAGAAATGATAGGTTAAGCTTATAACACCATACAAAATCTTACTGTAGAACTATGTTTGAATAAAAAACATACAAACGTGTACTGTAGATTAGCAAATCTTGATAAGTTGGGGGTAAATGAGTCGATTTACCTTGTAATTTTCTATTGTTGTGCAAGTAGTCCAGTGGAATACAAAATTAAAACTTACCGAGCTAAAGAACTTTGTTCATTATTAAAATGCCTGGGTCGGTGTTGAATATGAAAGAATGTATAAAAATTCTAGAAAACTATTAGGATTGAAAGAAAATTGCAATTAAGAAATATATATTGTGAAATAATATCACAATGTACTGCTGGTGTTTTCAGACCATAATAATTTATGTTTTTAGTAAGGACTTGTATATAATTTTTCTTATATAAAATTAAATTCCTTCAAACCTTTCTAAAATTTCTAAAATAAGCGTTACACTATGTATCAATAATTATCAATATGAATGTATTCAAGGTGACTCCAAAAAATGATTCTTGGAATTTAGTTACAAATATAATGTTTATTATAGATCCTTCATCATATGAAAGATATTCCGATTAGTGTCTGTATGTACAATATTTCGACCGTAATGGTATCGTCAACAGAAAACATCACCTGTAACTATATTAGCAGCTTCCTTAGTAGATGGTCAGAAGTAACAAATTGCTGTCGAAATATAGACATTTATGGCGAAGAAAACATAATGTACATAGTAGACATATTGTACTATCATGTAACTTTCAGAGAAGGAGCAGCCTTTTAGATAGTTGTATTTGCACATTTTCCATCATTAAGGATTGAAGAAAGACACAGAAATGACTCTTGGACAGAAAATCTCTCCAAAGTTATTACATTAAAGTATTTACATTAATGAAGTGCACTTCTTCCATTCTAATAGCTAGCAGCAACATAACTCCTTGGATGACAGCCAAGTTGTTGCATTCTGATTACGAAATCAGTTGAATTATGCTTACACAGTTGAATAATTTAATTATACAAATTGTTTAAATTCATTGTTGATATGATATCATAGTGTTTGTGGATTTTCTCTGGGATTTGATAATTTTAGTTGCTGTTTGGGAGACTATGATTTCATTATTAGTAAAGCAGTAATATTGACATGTTTTATATCACACGTGCTACCATTTCTGATAAAAAATATCACGATTATCGAGGTGGTTCCAAGACCCATTTGGACCCACTATTGTTACCTCTTATCTCAGAAGCAAGGTAGATTTTCCGTGTATTACAATTACGGGGCGACGAAGGAGGAGAATGGGGTGTTAACTCTGAGTAACGTTTCTTTACGTCTACAGCTATGAGAAGAAAATAACAGTATTTTGAGCGGCCTTAAATCATCCAAAGACCATCTCGAAGCCAAAATATTGGCATGTTACGACTTACTTTTCTAAGGATAAACAATTGTATTAACATAATTTATTACTAATAAAAATCTACATTACTGCTGGTAGTGTATATAATCAAATCCACACTTTGCCAGGGACCAGGGATTACTTTATAAGCTAAAACAAAACATACCTGGCAATTTGTTTATTCTCCTTAAGTCATACTTAGAAGACAGATTCCTTAGAGTAAGATACGACTCGGAAATAACACAGCTTCATCCAATAAGATCTGTTGTCCCCCAAGGAAGTGTTTTGCGGCTTGCTTATCTTATATTTGATTTGATTTGATGTCCTATATTTTGATTTTCACTAAAGATCTACCAACTAGTCAAAATCTCATCACTTGCAAATGATACAGCGTTTCTAGCTGAAAACCCAGATCCAAGAATAGTAGCAATAAATCTATAGAATAATTTAGAACCAATAGATGATTGGGCTAAGACATGGCGTATTAAAATTAAGAAGAGTCACAACATATAGTATTTACCAAATACCACTGAGAGTCACAAGACGTAAAAATTAACAATAAAACCATTACTACTAAAAACTGCATTAAATATTTAGGATTACGTCTAGATAATAAATTCACATGGACGGATATATATGGATGAAGAAAAAACAATTAGACACCAAATTTCGTAAGCACTATTACTTGATGGGAAGAAAATCATAACTTTCACTTCGAAATAAGCTCTTAGTTTATAATGTCATCTTAAAACCAATTTGGACTTACGGAATACAGCTTTGGGGAACGGCTGCTAAATCCAACATTGCCATCCTTGAGAGATTTGAAGCAAAAGTTTTACTCTCAATAGTTGATCTCTATAGTTCGTTACAAATAAGGGTATCCATCGTGACCTAGAGATGCCTTCACTAAGAGAAACAATTGTTACAAGTAGTGACAAATACATAAAGTGTTTAAATTGTCACTCAAATGCCCACGTATTAAATCTTTTGGACAATACGAGAAGATTCAAACTCAGGACGCCACTGAACTTACCATTTAAGAACTGAAAGAAATACTATCAGTTACTTCATGATAAGAACTTTGTGATAAAAACTGCAGAGTTTTATTCATTGGAATAATTCTCTATCGTGACACTTACTTCAAATCAATATATATGCTTATTGTTTTGTTTACTCTTTGTAGTCATAGACAGATTTCATAATACACGCAGAAAAAAAAATAACTTCTTATACCAGAAGCAAGGTACATTTTTCGTGTATCACAATTATGGGGTAACGAAGGAGAAAAATAGGTGGTTAACTCTCAGTTAAAGAGTTAAAGGTTAAGTAACGTTAGTTTACATCTACAGCAATGAGAAGGAAATAATAGTATCTTGGGCGACCCCAAACCTACTCATCCAGAGGCCACCTCGAAGCCAAAACATTGGCATGTTACGATTACCTTTTTATGGATAAACAATTGTATTAATGTAATTTATTACAGATAAAAATCTACGTTACTGCTAGTGGTGTACATAATTAAATCCACAGTTCAAATAAGTTCATTATTTTCTTAATCGTGTAGCTAAAATCGCCGAATCCCACCCTGTCACCTGTGAACCTTCAGCGGAAGGGTTGGCTCGGTAAACGGGCTCAAGGCACACTTTAATCAATTGTGTGTACAGCCGTGCCAAGATTCGAATCGCAGACTGGGCCACTTTCTTTCTTTTAATCCACTCAATTTGACGCTCGCCCCTGGATTCTTTACCGGAATACGCACACACATTCTTACGGCGTGTCTTATTTTCTTCTATCATGATATTCAGTCATGACTTCTATAACATCCCTTTTTGTTTTGATTCTCTTAGTAATGGATGTGTATAATTATTTTTAGAGATATTGTAAGAATGCATAAGGAAGAGCTTTTTTTTAAGATACTAAAATTTTGGAAAATACTGTCTTAAATATAAAAATGACAATGTTTGATCATACTGCAATAATGCTGTTGAAAAATTTACAATATATAAAAGTTAATGGAGGTTTCCGATAATGTGTTCACACAATATCCACATCCAAAGCCTCTAAACTACAAATAATATGAAACTGAAAATTCGTTAACAGAGATTCTTCTGGCAAGGGGCTGGAACTTTCAATGCAGCAACGAAAACAGGGAGTTCTTGCTACAGTTTTCCATGAACACCGAAAGATTACACGTTTCTCGACGCGCGTATCGCTAATCAAGTTGCCATTATTGGGCATAAAACTGAGTTTTAATCATGACGGTTGCTTCCTATTATGACAACTTGGTTGGTGAAACGCGCGTCGAGGAACATGTAATCTTTCAGCGTTCGTGGAAAAGTGGTTTCCTGTTTTCGTTTTTTATTTTTAATACGGATTTTGCAAAGATGCTCTATTTCATGAAAGTAATACCAAATATGTGAACCTTTCGGTTCTGCAACTTCCTTATCTTAAATAGCACACCATACGTTTTATGGTACATCTGAATTATATCTACTTCTTTCAATATCATTTCCTATCTCTAAAGCTAAAAATACTTGAGGTATTTCGAATTTATTTAAATCTTACATGAAAACTAATTCTAGAATACTAATAGATGAATATTAATAACTGCTACGATAACGTCTAATAATCATTTTTACTATATATGTATGATATATGGACTTTATATAATATGTATACACTACCAATGCTTCAAAATATACAAGGTGTATGTACAGGGTATCTAAAAAAGGAGACCGACCTTCGACAAATTTTACTTCTAATAAATCCTATGGGAAATAAAATTTATTTTCGTAAGTTCGTACACCAATTCGACAAATCAAATTATGATTGAATTTTGACGGTTCGCACTGTCAAAAATTAACGAAGAATATTTCAAAGGATATATCAGACCCGCCATTTTCTGAGACCAGGGGACAATGATACCTCTAATACCTGGGTCAGATCTTGAACTACCCAAGACCACAGTATAACTGATATTATTGTAGCGATTTCTATAGGAGAACACGATATGTCACCCATCCATGCTGTGGAATCAGAGAAAGCGTTTAATTTTTATTAAACGCATTCTCTAGATTGTCTAAGCTTCTTTTAGGCAATTGAGTTAATTACAACCAGCTTTGTTCTTAAAATTTTAGAAATTCCTGCAGACACTATTACATACCCAAAGTGATATCCAGGGAGGTAGTACCAAAAAAAAATCAAAATTGTCTTCTGTAGCCAAGTGCATTGGAAGTGCTGCCCTATCCCCCCTTAGGTACGTTTACTGGATACTCCTCTTGCTTATTTGGCCAAGTATCGTTCATATGAAACCATCGCAGTTGACATAGGAGGCTTTAAGGAGCAACGCACCAACATCAAATTCTGTTTCTTGTAAAAGAAAACAGTGGCAAATATAGTTTCCATGATTCGTGAAGCTTACGAGATAGAAGTTCTAAGCCAGGTAACAATATATGAGTGGCTTGTCCGGTTCAAGTGGTAACTTGAAGATGAATCCTGTTCAGGACGCCCCTCAGTATTCAGAACAGACGAAAATGGTCGAAAAGTATATGAACATTTGAATATGAGACGTGTCGCGGAAAAGTTTGTTCCACGATTGCTTTATGATGACCAGAGAGAGAGAACCGTGTGAGATAGTGCCAGGAATTGAAAGAATAGGCACACACCGACTCTGATTTTTTTGTCAAAAGTCATTACAGGACATAAATCTTGATATTACGGCTATGACAACGAAACAAAACAGTAGTTCAGCTAGTTGAAGATACTTTCATCGACCAGACCAAAAAAGCACTGCACGTAAAATCAAATGTGAAGTTCATGATGGTTTGATTTTTCTACATCAAAGGAGTCATTCACTTTGAATTTGTTTCTTAGGACACCACAGTGAACCAAAATTACTATCAGGAAGTGCCAAAGCGATTGCGTAAGACAGCGAGAAAAAAACGACCTGAAGTGTGAAGATCGGGGACTGGTTTTTTCATCATGGCAATGCACCCATCTACACTTAGCATTGGCTGGCGTTGAAAATCAACCAGTTTTTAACAAAAAAGGGCATGACAATGGTCTCGCGCCATATTTATCTGATTTAGCCCCTGCGACTTTTTGTTATTCCCAAGAATGAAGCGTAACCTAAAAACAAATCGTTTTAAGGACGTAGAAGAAGTTAAGAGAAAGTCTCTGGAGACACTTAACAACATTAGTTCAGAAGAATATAAAAAATGCTTCAAACAGTGGAAAAACCATTGGGATAATGTCATATCATCTAATGGACAGTATTTTGATGAAGATTGATATTTTCAAGATGTTATCTTGAATTAAGAAAAAATGAAATAAATAATTCTCGCTTTTTTTTTTTGGAAACCCCCTCGTAACTATTAAATTAATACTTTTCTCGAAATAAGTGATCTGTGAATGAAATAGCATTTTTCCTGTCGTTTTCAGAAATCCGGAATATGTCATTTTTTGGCGGAGGCAAACTAATATGTAATCCAGATACGGGTATTTTAATTTTCTTGTCATATTACGAAGAAATTTGGAAGGTGCTTGCATAGGGATAATCACCGTTCTTTCAGTACTCTCAATAACAAAAATGAAAACTTTTAAATTAAATTATTTTTTAACAATTTTCTGTTAACAAAATTCTAATTTCTTCAAGAGAGAGCTGGACATTCTAGTTTTTCGCATATGTGACTGTTTTCACACACAAATTTCATTGTAGTATCCTTCCTCGATTAACGGCTAAATTAGATACTCGGTCAATATTATTTTGAAAGCTATTTAACTATGATGCTAGAATAAAAATTATAATACTAGAAATAATCGCCTCTGTTTTTACACTTGTCTGGGCTCACACTACTTCTTTTGTATCGAGAAACATTGTAGTCTTAAAAACTACTATAAGAGAGACTAATCTCAAGTTTTATCTTATGGGAATCTTTTCTCTATTTTATAGCACCTTTATTGCAACAACAAATATACATGTAGTATGTGTACTTTTTAAATCACTACACAAACAAGCTGAACCATCATTACGTTTTTAAAAATGTGGTTATCAATACTGATTAACACGTTTAGTGCAATATTAAAGTGATTAAATAAATGCATTTTAATTGTATTTATGACATTAGCCTCAGCAGCGCTTATGTTTATTGAAATAGGTTTCTACGTTTTTTTTTTGCGATAACATTGGAAACTTCTAACCGATTACAAATCAGCTCTGGAAACATTGAAGTATTAGCCGTTACGATAAAATATACTGTAGCGTTTTATTGTTGTTTAACAAGTTGCAACAATTTTCAAACTTTGGGTAAGTTTAAATATCCCTCCTTTAACAAATATTTGCATTACGTTAAATTAACTAAAAAATTTATTGGTGTGAAACATTCTCTTTCAAACAAGCTCAAAAAGATAAAAATCGGTAAATAAATAACAAAGTTGTAAGCCGAAATCAAAGTTGTAGTTTTTTTGACAATCCGGTATATCACTGACGTTGACACTTAATATGTACTTGGTGTACTTGAGATGTATCTGTTCATTTTTAATAACGACAATCTATTTTATTAGTTTCAAGTTCAAAATTAACAATATGCATTACAATAAAGAAATCCTGCTCCATTTTAACCAATCCAGTTAACCGTCCGAGAAAAAAAAAACCGGGTGAAAATGAAATAAGAATAGCCCAGAACGTAGCGGAACCATACAAGCGTGTTCGCTTATTCCATAATATGTAAATGTTGGTCCCCGAAAAATTTACAATTCAGAGAAGTTAAAGATACCTATCTAGAGCCGTCATATATTTTGAGTTGTACATTCCTTTCTCGGTAATTTAAAGGCGGCCGTATAGTGTTTCGCTGTCGGAGATTCCTCCACATGCACGGGCCTCAAAGCACACTCTGATCATACCTGTTTCCACAGATAACATCTCAGATCTCCTTTGTAATACGATGGTCGCTATCGCTATCCTATTTGGAGCGATATTTTAAACTTTCCTTAGCACAAACCCGAAATTAATATTTTTTAATTACACGCCAGTCAGCGAAATTAACGCCTATCAGTAGGGAAGCTTTGATATGTTCTTTATATTCTTCAAATGTGTCTAATGAAATAGTATATCTTAGGAATTTTCATGGCTTAACTTTTGACTTGACATGCCATTTGGTGTGCCAAAAACTTAATTGGTCGAAAATCGCCTTAATAAATTCATAGATAAAATTATCCATCAGTAGAACTTCATATTACTTTATTTTTTCGAAGATTTAAATCATAGTACCTACGTGATATTATAATAAAATGATTTCAAATAATGTTTAACAGTTTAGAATGGTATTTAATGAAAAAGTTTAGAGAACAAATTGGAGGTGAAATTAAACCATAAGAATTTGATTTCGTGTAGCATGTAGATCGTCTTCTAGCTCTTATCACTGCTTTTATTCATCCGGGCATATTATTTATTTATCAAGTGGTGACTGTAATATTCTCCCATTCGACAAGAAGGATTTGCTAGAGTTCCATAAGAGTCTTAGGGGTAGGTATGTGGCGCCTAACTGATCATTTTACTGCACCCTATAGATGCTCTATAGGGTTCACATCTGGGCTTCTTGGAGGCCAATCCATAGTTGGAATGTTCACAAATCTAAGGTAGTCCAGTACCTCTCTAGCAACGTGAGCCCGAGTGTTATCCTGCATAAAACTGAAATTGTCCCCGAGAAACGGGGCAAATGGCATCACATGTTCTTCTACGATGTTCTCTACTTAAAATGTGCATCCATGGATCTCCCTCAAATAGAAACCAAATCCATACGACCATCAAAACAGATTCCTTCCTAAATAATTCTTTTGATCCACTAAAAAATGGGATCCTCGGAGAGAAATTGCAGGTAGGAAACCTCTCTCCTGACATCCGCCAGACTCGTTAACGCTCACCTGGGGAATTAAGACTTACTCCTATTTTGTCTGAAATAAAAATTCCCTTCCAGTCGTCTTGGTTCAGCTTACGTGTTCTCTTGCAAATCACAGTCTCATAACTCTATGTTCTTCGGCAAGCAGTGACACAATAGCTGGTCTTGTACTGTCCAAGTCTCCTTCTATCAGTCTTCTACTTGCCGTTCATTCAGAAATTGCTGCATTTCGAGCTGCTGCTAGGGTCCTGCTTAGCTCTAAACTCGTAGAATGCCTGTTTCTTAAGGCGACTTGCACAATATATCGCTCAGCTCTTGTAACTGTAGACTTCTTACGACCTTTCCTGGGGTTCTACAGTAACTTTCAAGTTTACTGAAACGTTTTCGACTAATTGTTGATTGTACAACTTTTTAGAGAAATGTTCGCTCGATGGAAGTCATTTGGAGGAAATATTCTGTAGGAGAATTATTTCAACTAATTTATTGCCGATAGTACATCCATCACTCAGTTTGTGTGGGAATTAGTCTATGTAGGCTGAATAGGAATCGCAAAGCAATTCATTTGCAGAGGGCGCCACTTATCGCATGGAGTCTCTGCAAAGCACAGAAACACATAGAAATTATCTCCTAATTAGGGTTTCTAGGTGGTAATAAGAATATGTTTTCTTGAGAATATGCTTTAATTAGACTATGCTACAGGAAAATCTTGATAGACAGTCTTCTCTTAAGCTAATATTACATCTTGTTCAAGCTTCCTGAAGCTAGATTTGGTGAACACTTATGTATGGATAAAATGTCTTTAAATAATTGAGAAAATATCTTACAAAAGATATTTTGTAAAATTTTTAAAATTATTTGTAATACTTTTGAAAATTAAACATTATTAAGCGATTCAACCAACTTTTTTGTTGGTTGTACAAGAAGACACAAGACTAAATCTACAGGGGTTAAATAAAGTGAACTTGGTGGTAATTAAGTTGGTTCTAGTAGCCTTATACATAAATTAGGGAATATATCGCCAAGAAATGACATTAATCAATAGTATTTTAATGATTGATAGGGAATATACAAGGTGAATTATTATTTTTATTAAAGTCAAATGTAACAAACAGCTTTAAAATTAGTTTATAATATAATGTTACAAAGTAATTTAAATAATGTTAAAAATGGCAGTCTACTTTTATTATTTATAGATGTAGATGTAACTACACCTTTAAGGCGGGTTGTGCAAAACCATTATTGCATTGGTCTAAAGCACACATTCTAATTAATTCTCGAAAATAAATACACCGTGCAAGAGAAACCAATTAGACAAGTCATGTCGTTGTCTTAACGGCGGCAATCATAATGAGCTTAAGCAAATATTTAAGTAACATGTTAAGATGTTTGTCCTCAGTGAAGGCAAATATTTTATATAGTCTTTAACGCATTTTTCTTCGTTAAACCGCAAAACATAAATACCGGTTAAATACACATTTTGAAAACGTTTCAATTAAGATGAACAAATTTGTGCACTTTCGTCGCTGTCTTTATCTAATCTGTATTGATATTCACCTTGTCCAAATCTTTGCTGAGGTCGATGACAACAGATATCAAATGAATGGCTTCATAACATTAATTTTAATTACCTTAACAGCAAATGCAGTATGGCATATTTAATGGTTTGCAGTTCGTTGTGCTTATCAACATTATGCGTTCCTCAAGGTTCAACTTGTGGGGCTCTACTATTAATAATTTTTAATAATGGTGCAGTAGATACTCATGATCTTAAATATTTGACATCGTGATATCGTAAAAACTTCAAAAGAATATTAAAGAATTAGTATGTGTATGAATCCAGCAAACTATCATTAACACGTTAAGGACGAATGAGGTACATAGCCATCAAGGGGGTCCTAGCGCTAGGACGGGTGATGGTTATATACTTCATGGGGGATTCTGATTCTCCCGCTCGCTTTTCCGTCGTGGTGGGGGTAAAGCCCGCCCAAGGCGGGTTTTTTCCATAGTTTTCTATTCTCTATTTCGTCTTCAACCAGACAATCCCCCTCGTTCCTGGAAAATCAATTGCCCCGTTCACCTGTTGCCCATTTTTTTTTGCATAGCTGTTTTTTTACAAGTAAGTATTTTTATTATACATCTACATTACTTTGCCTCTTCAATTTACTGTACTGTGTGATTTGTTTCTAATAAGTTTATAACTTTCAGTTGATTTCGATATTTTCCATATTTGGGTTATAGGAATATTATATGTAAGGATTGACCTGGTAAATTTGATAAAATGTTTATAAAACAGGGCTGCAAAGAGTACAGTAGCGAGTTGCGTTACAATATAGGGATTGTCTAGGCGAGTTGTGAGGGATTGCCTAGGCGACTTGCTCCACGGCCTGATGGGGTGCATATACCTCATGCTAAAAAATCACATTTACGAGCGTTTTAGATTTTTTAAAATATTTTTCCTCAATTCTCCATACAAAAAATGTCCGAGAAACAAAAAAAATCCCGTCTTTGCGGGTGGTTTTGGCAATAGGGCACAGTACTGAACGTGTTAAATATAGAGAATTGTAATACTATTATTTATGAATAATACTCCCCAATGAAATTACTACTATACCATATACAATGAGGTCTCCAGATACCAATAACTTTCACAGACTTTGACTTACTCTCTACATATGGTAAATATTCTTTTTCATATTATATTCCATAGTGTCTGAGGCAAGTAAGACATGCCTCTTGATGGTTTATATACTTATAGTAATACTCAAAGTAAAAAGACACATTAAATAGAAACATATTCTTAAACACAATATTAAAATGAAATCATTTGAGTGGAATTTTGTACATCTCTCTTCACCGCCCTTGCAGTAATTAATCCCTTTATTTTTTAATATAATGACGATGCGTGTGACATTTCATTTTAAAGTGTTTTTATTCATCTTTATTCAATACTTTGAAGTCATTAGAATCTTGGATACCTATTTGTCATCAAGAAATTTACCAAATATCAAATACAACTTGTTAAAATTTACTGCCTTATGTAAATATTCTATGTGAATACTACATCGTTTTTTGGTTGGCTACATCTTTTTTATTGCTATTGTTAATGTGGGTTTAACGAGTATTTTTAGAGCCTAAAGAATTATAACTTTAAATGTCAACAGAATAAAACAGAAATACAGATGAATTTGGGGAAATACAAATGAAACGAAACATTCTGTGATTCAGAAAGTATTCATATAGCCTACATTTAGTTCAATAGAAAAAATCCTCAATATGGAAATACGAGAGAAATCGTTGTATCTAGAAAACTCACTTAAGATGAAAAAAAAACAGTTGAATAGAATAGAATAACTACAGAAATAAGGAGATTATACTCCAACCCATCTGCAAATGTCTTATACGAGTATAATAAGGACTAAACAAATTAGGTCAAAACAGCTATTCTCCTGGCTATATGCCAAACGCCGAGTGCTGAATTACGTGACAAAATTTGCCGTATTTTGTCTAACAGAGTTAGCACTAAAATATAGTGATTCAGATTGTTCAAAACCACAAGGAATATGCAAAAGTATCACGTATCTCAGGATATCGTTAACTGCAGACCGGTATCGACCTTATCTTGGGTCTCGTCAGTGCAGTGTAAACGAATATACCTTTGACAGAAGAAGCTTACATCTAGTAGACGTTGCTACGTTCCACCGCAATAGAACGTACCAAACGCCATCTCTTGGTAGTTTCGAGAACAATCTAAATCTGAGTAAAAACTTGAGATAATCAGTACAATGCAAAGTTTTTACTATGCAGAGGGTTATATTCAAACTACAGAAATACGGAGACTACACTCCAACAGTTCTCCAACAGGTCTGCAGTTAACGATATCCTGAGGTACATGACACTTTTGCATCTTCCTTGTGGTTTTTGAACAATATGAATCACTGTATTTAAGTGTTAACTCTGTTAGACATAGTACGGCAAATTTTGTCATGTAATTCAGCGCTCGGCGTTTGGCATATAGCCAGGAGAATAGCTGTTTTGATCTAATTTGTTTAGTCCTTACATAAACTTATAAAACAACCTGTCGCCAATAATGATATTAGTGGACCGTCTATATTGCATATCCTGAAAAAAGAAACACCATCAATGTAAAGTTTATTTCATTCGAGAAGTTAACGACGCTGATTCTGATCGGGGATTGGAATATTTAGAGATCATGGTAAATAAATGCAAGACGATCCGATATTTATGAAAACTCAATTATTTAAATGCAGCATTATCCTTAAATTGTACAGTCAACAAACATAGCTGTATATAGTGCGTCCATTTCAAAACTGCTCACCCCCATGATTTCTTTTAGCAAATGACCTATACACAAAAAACACGTCAATTTAGATATTGAAGGAAAAGTTTATTACCAGTGTCTATTGCAGTTTAGGTTACACCCCCTTCTTCTCAGCTACCCTTCTTAAAAGTTTTAAATGAACCCTCTGCTTTGTAATACAACCTTCGAAGGTTTACATTCTTTCTAATGTGACTCTGTTTAATAAGTGTTATGCTTTTTCTTAAAGTTTTTACACATATCACTTTTATTTAGCTGATTGATTCAAAGTTGGATAAGAGAGTGTTTATTTTAATTAATTTCAAGCGCTTATTTGCATTTTCGTGCACAATTTCTTCCTGATTATAACTGGAATTAAATTTTGAAAACATTGATAGGAAGTAATAGTGATTTTAAACTGTTTGTCAAGTGATGTCAGTTGCAATGATAGTGATAGGTAATTCATAATGGTGTACCTGTATACTTCACAAGAGAAAAGCAAAATCACTTTTATAATGCAAAGTTTTACTCCGCAGAGGGTAATTTTCAAACTACAGAAATAAAGAGATCATACTCCACCCTATCTGCAAATGCCTTATATAATAAGGACTAAACAAATTAGGTCAAAACAGCTATTCTCCTGGCTATATGCCAAACGCCGAGCGCTGAATTACATGACAAAATTTGTCGTATTTTGTCTAACAGAGTTAGCACTAATATACAGTGATTCAGATTGTCCCAAAACTACAAGGAAGGTGCAAAGTGTCACCTATCTCAAGATATCGCTAGCTGCAGACCGGTTTCGACCTTATCTTGGGTTTCGTCAGTGCAGCATAAACGAGTATACCTTTGACAGATAAAGCTCACATCTAGTAGACGTTGCTATGTCTACATGTAATTTAGCACTCGGCGTTTGGCATATAGCCAGGAGAATAGCTGTTTTGACCTAATTTGTTTAGTCCTTATTATATAAGGCATTTACAGATGGCGGTGGAGTATAATCTCCTTATTTATGTAGTTTGGAAATTATTTTTATTTATGATTCTGAAAATGTGCTCTGCGATAGCCCGGGTTTTTCATGGAAGGCATCGTGACAAAAATGTGGGACACTGATGTGTGCTTGACCTTGTCTAAAAATTTCAAGAGGCTCAGTCTCTTGAAATCCATGTACAACAAAGTAAATAAACAGCCAAGAGTTCTTACTGAAGCTGCACAGATTGGGATTTTAAGCTATTGATCATACTACTGCAATTCCAAAAGTCGATATGTTAACAAGTATTCCAGTTGGTTCCATATACAAAGCCTTAAAACTATATAAGTTCTTTCTTCGTAAAATTAACATTCTTCAGCAGCTTAGCGAAACACGTTATCTCCCTGTACACCCTGCGTATTACCAATAAATGTTAAATTAAAACATAACTGTCATATCTTTACAACAAAAACCAACGAATACAATAAAAAGAACGTTGAATCATGTACTACAGTCAAGAGTTACTCTATTTACCTCATTCTATAAAAGGTGGCGGTTAAAAAAAGATTTACACGCATTATAATGTAAACGCTCATACGGGCCTCAACTTAATTCCGCCGCTAAATTGTAGTGTTGGGAATAATTTTCCCCATTACCTCTTTAAAAGGCAATTGCTCTTTATTTAAGTAGAGGAAGTGGAGGTATATAAAAACGTAATAACTACTTTTATGCGTTTAATTTATTTATCTTTGTAGGTGGCTAGGCATATAATTTTATCTATTCTTGTTTGTTTTTGTTCGCTGGTGAGCGATTGTTTTATCAACATCCGGTAGGCTTATTGTCTGCGGAACTAACCACACGTATGTGTATCGTCTTGTAAACAAATCAAGTTTTACCTGTGTTATCGCGCTTCTTGCATTTTTAACGGGTTAAAAAGTAGACCTTGGGATGTTAATAGAATATTCCGTATAAAAAGTGTTAATAACGTTCTGTAAGATGCAATATTTCATACTCGACAGTTAAAACAGGATTTATTCAGAAACATCAGAATATAATGCTAAGAAATATAAATTGTTAAAAACAATAAGGAAATACATTTTAGTTAGTACTTCGAGGAATACTTTTGATGCGGTTCCTATTTTGGCTTTACTTTGCTCAAAACGTCAAAAGTATTGACTAAATACCAAATATGGTCAAATACAATACAATATTTACCAAATGGAAATTTACATTTAACATTATAAAGAGGATGTTATATTCCTATCGTCTTATTCATTATAGAGAGGGTATTATATTTATATCGTCTTAAAAGTATCATCAAAAGGCAGGGAAACTGGCAGGGGCGTAGCGTACATGGATGCGAGTGGTGCATCGCATCCCTTAAGAAATTAGCAAATTAGTGTTATCTAAAAGTTCAATAGATTTATTCAATTATTAAAATTTTCAATTATTTTAAATCGACCGCAAACATACATTAGTTTAAATAAATAATACTTTAAACGCTACCATGAACTTTTTCATTTCAAATTGGCCGTGAAGGCGCTCGAAATTATTGGATTCTTGCTGCAGTGCTGAAATGCGATGGTCCATGTTACATCCAAGCTACGAATTAGGCGACCGAAAAGGTCAGTGATCTTATGCAGTCAACAGTGGAACCTCGAGAGGGTGTTGTCGTTATTTCCGGACTCAGTTATGCGATTATGTGAACGCATCTTGATGATTGTTGCCATAACATAAGAAAGATTTGGAAGAGCTGTTTCAGGTAATTGTGGAAAATGAAAATGAGGAAAGGGATCGAGAAACCGTTATTTGTGCTAGAGGCCTTTTAAATTTATTGCGCGACTTTGATTTTGTTTTTTTCTTAGCAATGTTTTCTGCAATATTCCCACATATAAAGTGTCTGTTTAAAATTCTACAGACTAAAGTATCAGATATTAGTTACTGCAATAAAAAGATCGCCGATTTCAGATCACATATTCTAAAAATGAGAACGAGTTTAGTGACATTGGGATCGTATGGGCAGATTTGTGTTAGAAAATTAACAACCAAGTAAAAGAATGAGTTTGGATTCAATTCATGAAGAAGATAAGAAAAGCACCTACGCATGATTGTTTTATGAAATTGTGGACGTTATTACTTAGAACATTACTGAACGGTTTAGTGAAATTTCTAAACTGAAATTCTTAAAAATCTAAATTCAACACAATTTACTTCACTCGTAAAATGTTTTCCTGACGAACTTTTTTCTTCTTTAGGAGATACATATGGAACATTCTTTGAGGCAAATCATTTAAAATGTGAACTTTCAGTGATTTATAGTGTTCCCGATATGAAAAAGAGCACTGTGTTTGAACTTCACCAATATATTGTGTCCCTTCAACTATCTCATGTTTTCCTGGAGTCATCAAAATTGTGTCGTTTAATTTTGAGTATTCCTGCCACAAGCAGTTTCGCGTAAAGATCATTTTCATGTTTAAAAAGATAAAGACTTATCTGAGAAATTCTCAAAAACAAGAAAAGCCGTCAGCTTTAGCATTAATAAATATTGAAAGTGCCTTGTTGATCGTCTCCAACATCTGAAGAAACAGTGATAGACGTTTTCGCTGGACAAACAAAAAATGAAGAATTGATCTTCATTTTAAAAATTAGGATATGTACCTCGGCATAATCATTTTAGGTTAGTGTCTTTTTTTATTTTTACCATTTTCATATGGCCTACCATACATCCGACTATACCTCTTCCCCTTATAAATTTGTTATCACATCCCTAGATTATTTTCTCACACTACGCCCCTGGAAACTGGTGTAAAGTTTCAATATTTCTAGTGCAAATCTTATATATGTAT
This sequence comes from Rosalia funebris, assembly GCA_037954035.1. Taxonomy (NCBI): domain Eukaryota; kingdom Metazoa; phylum Arthropoda; class Insecta; order Coleoptera; family Cerambycidae; genus Rosalia; species Rosalia funebris. Next base: position 14,677,312 of record JAZFAV010000011.1, on the reverse strand, counting down.
ATAACTTTTAAAAATTGCACCATTTTGTATGATTATGGTCATGTTAAAATAACATCCTAAGTTCCTAACTAGTCAATTTGTTATCTGAATTGTGTTGTTTGTCTTAAACATCGAACATTAAATTAAGAGTGATGAGCAAGTTTCTAAAAAGTAGATGCATAGTTAAGACGTGTTGCACCGAATTATAACACAGTCACCGATGGTTTTGTTGCAGGTTTAGATATGTTGTTTAGATATGTTCAAGTGTGTTACCGAAAATAAAGTAACATAAAGGTATTTCATATTTATCTTTCACCATTTCTTATGAAATTATTAATAGTACATTCCTATTAATAACACACCCTATAAGAATTATTGAATCACTAGAAATTTAGATTTGTGTCGAGTTATTTTCTGTGACGGGTTCCTTCTTTAGGGATACCAAGTTGGCATCATCAGGAGATTATTACCAAAGTTTTATTTTAGTTTTAATGATCTTCTGATGATGGTTGGTGAAATTTGTATCGAGCTACCTATAATCTTTCTATGTTATTAGAAATATGATCTTCTGTTTGCTTTTTGTTATTATATAGGGGGTTCTAACACTCTCCCAGCAAAACATTGGTAGATAATTTAAATATGAGGACATTGTCTGATAGAAGAACTATCGCTATCTGGTTTCTATATAATTTAGAAAACAATAAAGTTGATATTTCAGTGCTATTAAGCAAAAGTGACGAAGATTTTGTGCGATTTAATCTAGATCTCTCTATAACTTTTCTTGGCTTTAATAACTTATTTTGTATACTTCTTATTTAAATTTGTTTCCGTCTTATTGGTCTAACTAATAATTATGATTACATTATTACATAAGTTTATATGGTGTTTTCTATACTTCTTTATACACATCTGAAACCCGCTATGGAGAGTATCAGATGGGATTCAGAACTAACCAGAATCATTCAGAAGTCAACCATTGATAAAATTTTAACCCTGCGGCAAATACTAGAGAAAACACTCACCATATAGGAGTATTTGTTGATTTTTACGCCGCATATGATATCAAGAGAAGAAAGCTTCTATAAGCAATGATTTGCAATGATATGCCTAACAGACAAGTGTTACTATGGAAAAAGATGAAGGGTGGGATACCAGGGTAATCTATCTGTAGGGTTTGAGGCAAATACTTTAATGATTTAAGTAAGGGAATGCACTTTCCTATACGCTATTTAACATAGCACTGGAAAAATTAATTAGGTTTACTAGAAGCAGCACGGCGGGAACCATATTTAATAAACGTATTAAAATTTTCGCGTACGCTGTCACAGACTGATATTGAGACAGAATGTAAGGTGCTGAAAGATGCAGCAAAATAAATGAGGCCGATGGTAGACACCTCTAAAACCAAGCAAATGAAAACCCTGCACCAAATGGAAAATTTACGAGATTATCAATCATAAATAGAAGTTGTTGACGAGTTGGTTTACCTCGAGTCAATGTATCACAAAATCACAACACGGCAGGAATATACACCTAGTGAATCTCTGCTATGTTTTAAAACGAGAAATCTGTCACAAAAAATAAAATGCAAATTATAGAAGATACTTATACGTCCTGTGCTTACATATGGGGCAAAGATAAACACTACTTCATATTTAGATACTTCTCTAGATGTAAAATCATTTGTAAATTATTTGGATTTGAGCAAAAATAGAATCCAGAAAATCGTAATAGGACAAGCAAGGACAAGGAAGTTCTAAAACCCAATTGGTCGAATAAATACAAGTAGTACCTTTCCCCAAACCTCCCGCTGCATCATCAAGATATGGCAGAGCCTTGATGATGTAGAGGAATATTTGATGAAAGACGTCAAGGCCCAGGTCTATCGAGGGCTGTAGAGACACTATGATCAATATTTATTTCTTATTGTGGCTACGCTTACCAGTAACGGTGTTAGAATTTCTAAAATAGGTGGGCACAAACTGATTGCGAATTTGAGATGTAAGGGAGGTTGCATATACTGGAATGACGAATCACATCACGTCGGGGTCACCACTTTGGCGATAGCAAGGATAAAGCGTGCTTTTTTTATATTTTTTTTGCCTCGACCGGGAATCAAACCCGGCTCTCCCAGTTTCCGGCTAGTTGCTCTGACCGCTGAGCTATCGAGGCACACTCATTATCCCTGCTAATGCGCCAATTTTAATGCGTCACTACAAATTGAATGCCAATTTGTATTAATTCAGCATTTCGGATAGCTGTAAAATATTATTGATTTTAACACTTTGTTCGTTGTCAAACTTTGAAATAGTAGTTGTCAAAATTTTATATTTATATTTTGTTTCATATTATAATTTTATAGATAGTAATTTTCTTGGATGGGCACTGTTACTGATTGGATGGGCACGTGCCCACCCAGGCCCCCCTGGCGACGTCACTGGCGCTTACTACTAATCCATAAAATTATAACTCTTATATTTGGAAAACTTCGCTTGTAATAACAATTTTAGTAGAAACTACCAACGCAACGCCCAAATTCTTGCACTAATTACAGGCTTTGACATTTTGCCCTCTATTAATATTATTTATCTCTCAATATGGTAAAGCGTACTACTAATTCATAATATTGTACTAGTATTTAACATTTAGAAAATTTCCCTTGTAACAATAATTTTCTCACAACTGCATCAGTGTCCAAATTCTTATATTATTCGTAGATATTCACATTCCAGCTGCTAATAAACGATTTGTTTCTGCAGGTTTTCACACTCAAATACGTTCGTAAAATGTTTAAGAAGTGGAGTCTCCTGCGTGCAAACAGCTTCCCGTCATTAAGAGGCAATTTAATAACACTAAATTTCAATAATAACGCAGCAGGCAAAGAGTGTTATTAAACAAAGCTGTTAAATTAATTTCGAACGTATTGCATGCCCTATACGTACGCTGAGGCGAATTAGTATAATCCTATAAATAATTGATTCTCGTTTATCTCGAATGCGTATTTCACGAGAACACGAAATTAATTTATTTTTATTATAAGAGTGCTCGCAGTTGAAACTGTAAATTTTGTAATTAAGTCTGGGATGTGCCTATACGTAATATGTAATCACGGTAATAGAGAGCAGACATTCATTAACTTTACAAGTGCGCCTGCTTGTTATGTATAATAGCCAGGCGTTCTAACCTTTACAACTTCTACACAAGATTGAAATCTTTATTTTGCTCTCGCCTTTATTTTTCCTCATACTTGTTACTCTTTTTTCTACATTAAAATTATCCCGGTCTAATCTAAAGTAAGTGCGCTATTTCTCACATTGCAATTTACCGCTGAAAGAAGCTCGCTATAAATTGTGATTCTAGTACGACAGTTTAAGGCTTAAAAAGCATGGGCGTGTGTAGAAAGTCTATTTCGGAATATTTGCCTTCGGTATCTCGATCTCGAACGTCTTAATGTTTCACATTTCACGTCAATTTAGATAAGGATCTCGGACACGTTGATCTAATATAGCTCTTAAGTAAAAAGTAAGTACCAATTATTGATATTAGTGCCAGTTCTATCATTGCATAGCTTTAAGGGAAATTAATATTTGTGATTAAGACGGTGCGCGGTGGCCAGCGTGATAAAATAATTTTTTGGCGTGATGATATTATAAAGGGTGTCTCATTTTGAGCCATAGGATATAATGTGAGAATAAAACTAATAATATTTGACAAAATGAGGTTTTTTATTCTTCAACATAAAATGGAGACGACACGGCTGGAAAATAATATCGTTCATTTGGCCGTCTCGACTCATCTGGCATGATGTTATTCGTTTAGCAAAATTGCCCCTAACACGGACAAATAAAACTGGCTCTATTTTCCGAATGACACGTTGAATGAGGTAATTGATTGTGGCTGGCTGGATGGCGTACACTTTTCCTTTGACACAACTCCAAGGAAAAAGTCCAGGAGTGTTAAATTACATGATCTTGCAGGCCAATTTATGTCAGCACTCTTCGGGATAATATTATCAGGAAATTTGGTATGCCACAGAGTTATGGTTCCACATGCTGTATGACACGTTGCACCGTCTTGCTGGAACCACATGTTGTTCAAATTCAAATCATCAATTTGGTGGAAAAAAAATTGTTGAACATCACGATAGCCTCCCCCATTTACAGGGATAGCATGACTAAGCTTCATTTTCAAAGAATCCAATTGGTCCAATTACTCCGCCACTTTAAAATGCGCACCAAATCGTGTATCTCTGTGGATGCATTTATTTTTCATGAACAGCATATGGATTTTCAGCACCCCAAATTCGACAATTTTGTTTGCTGACGAATCCGTTAAGATGGAAATGTACTTCATCGCTGAACTAAATTTTATTGTAAAAATTAGCATCACTGTCTTTTCGCCCAATTAACAAATGCACGACATTGTAAATGGCCTGTAACTTTTAATTGTTGAGTCAACTGAATTTTGTATGCTGACAGATGCAAGTCTTTCTTTAAAATCCTATACGTGGTGGTTCTTGACAGATCCAATTGTTAATACTACAACTTATACAGGAGGGCCTTAATCACAGCATGTTGACGTCGAATGGTAAATGGTTTGTAGATGATAGCAGTCAAATATTGACGCCCTATCTTTGACATAACACAAGTGGTGCACAATTGTAATCGCTATTTAGTATTTGTAGTTCCAATTGAAACACTCTATACAATGAAAAGTAAACATTAATTCACATAACCTATAAGCATTCTGATCTTTATTCAAAAAGTATTTAAATGTAATCAAATTCAATAGAAAATATTGGCCATTTCTCTTGAGAATGACCCGCCTCAATTAGGGCACTGCTCTGGACCTACCCAATTCTAGGTTTGTACCAAATATACGCAGAACAGTATAATATATTACGCACTCTGACGTTTATCTAAATGTGAATCATAGATAAAGATATATATCATGTGTCACAATCATGAGACATCTGAAAGATGTCTCCATATTGATAACAGAGGTGGTTTATTTTTGTTCTTGCTTCAGAAAAACTGTTTCAGAAATACGTTTGTTTCATATGGGCCTTTTACATCTAGTTTAATAGACAACTGAGTTTCGTTTGCTCAATTTTAGGGATAGAAAAAATATAAAGAAAAAAAATCAATCTGATTCAGTTGGTGGTTCAAATGAAGCTGATCAAATCGGTGTACTTGGACATTAAGGAGTTTACTGACCTCAATATAAATGTATTAGATACCTATCTCAAATATCTGAAGTGCCTAGGTGTTCAGTTCTTATAGTCCTTAAATTCGACACAGTCCATTGTTATAATACTAGCTTTTTACGTCATACTAGCGAGTCAAATAAGTATGAGTATCGTCGCTCATAATTTTGCGCGCTCATAGTCTGACCTTATCCGAGCAAACTAAATTTGATTTATACAATCTGTTTTTCAGATGAGAGTACGTTTTCCTTGAGGGAGCTTTCAACAGACACAACTGCAGGTATTGGTCTGTGGAAAACCCTTATATTTATAGGGAAAATCGTACACAAAGAGCAGAAAAACTTAATATGTGGACAGGCATTTTTGGAGATCATATAACTGACTCTATTTTTATTACGATCTACATGAAAATGGGCTATTCTCTTAATAGAATAGGGTTTATCTACATTATACTGTGCAAATAAGAGCATTTTTGGACCAGAGTTTTCCTGAGCGATGAATCGGATGAGGAAGTCAAATTGCCAAATCTGACACCACCATCTGTCTATGATGATACCATAAATTAAAAGTTTATCTCACTAAATCTGGTGATCTAGAGGAGCTGAAGGCACGAATTGTACAAGAGTGTCAACGAATAATGCCAAAGATATTACAAACATTTTGTGCACAGTTTGAATAACGATATTATTACTACATGGAAGTCAGTGGTGGCCTATTTTAATATTTCAAGGGTGTATTTTTAATGGAAGGGGATGGCAGTGACAGTAACAGACTTTATGTCAAAATATGCCTCCCTAACAACAAACAAATTACGTGTGACGGAATTTTCTTATAAAAAATGTATTTTGACAGTTATAATGGGAGTGTACTTTCAAATGGGATACTTTATATATACTGCACCAGTGGAGGCTGGTATATAAACTGCTGTGCTGCAACACTCACTAAATTTTGCTTGTAATAGAAAATAAAAAGTAATTTCATTTAATTTATGTATTCGTATTAATTAAAACAGCATTAAATCATATTTTCATCTGCAACATTAATTAAATCACAAGACAAGCAAACCTAAACTTTAAATTGTTTCCAAAAATACTACTTTGCACGCTCAGTTCAACGGAGTGAACGTTCAATGGAGCGGAGATGTAGGCTTTACTAATATTTGAAAATAACAAACACAATTCGGAAAACTAAATGTATTCCTTCAAGTACATAATGTTTAGCTCGAAGAGTCGCTAAGCTCTGAATAATGTTAAAATCTAAGTTTTTAATGTTCATAAGTTCTGATGAGCCAACATGTTATGTCTGTCTCTTGGGTAATGACGCCGCCAACTCTGTTAGTAATAGAGAATGGATCCTTACGGCCATCCTGATAGGTCGTTCGTCCTCGAAGCGAGTATCTCCAGGAAGGACAATAACTACACAAAAAGAGAAAAAAAATTAAAAGAGATATATATTGAGTGCTAACTAGGGTGATCTAGTGTCGTGCCGTATGTGGCGAAGGTGGTCATCAAGGACGGCTCTATAGTCATCAAGAACTACTCTATGGTCATCAAGGACTACTGTATGGTTACTAGGAATGCACAAATGTGCCTACCTTTCTTTAACTCTGCTGAACTGCGAAAGGTTTCATGTGCTCTATACTAATGACTCCTTCGTAAGGATGAATGGAGCGGTCAGTATGTCTGTTCTCTTGCACTCGATAACGATCATTTAGTAATACTTCTACATTTTTAGAAGGGCCTCGAAACTTTGGCAGAAGCTTCTTACTCTCATCGGTGACAGAAAAACTGGTAACCTTGGTTAAAACTAAATCATCTGCTGTGTAGAACTTCGACGTCTCTGATTGAAATATACATCCTATTTTCCTGTAAGCGACGAGTTATCTCTTTACGAATCTTAGTAACATCGATTATGTCTTCCTCGACTACGTCTTGGATGTCGGTGTCTGGCCTTAAGTGACCGGCCTGCGCCTGGTACGAATTACAGAACACGTTTTTAAAGCTTTGCGAAGTAAGCGTGCCAGAGAGCTACCGATGTTTACGGCACGAGTTGTCTATATGTCACCAGCCGCCACTGTACTGCACTTTCATAGTTAGTTTTTAGGACAGCATAGTATGCTTTAATCAATCCATCTTAATTTCCAAATAAAAATATACATATGTAATCCTAAAAAAAGTAATACAAATTATGTTTTCTTTTTGCAACATAACTGTATTGGAAATAAGAAATCGATATAATGTTATAGCTTACATATCTTATTTCTACTAATTCACTTCACATATACCAAGAGTTATTCATGCCATTCCATTATTTATTTTAAACTATCTCCAACCACAATTTATTCGCAAAGCAGCTGTAATTATTGCAATTGTAATTGTCCATAAATTAAGTACTAATTAAAGATTTCATAATAAGGGTTCTGCAAAGAGAGTAAAGAACGACATAAGCCACTTAATAACATTTTACATTAATTTAATTAAGTTTATGAAGGCATTTCTGCAGTTTTATTATACCGTCCAGGATCCTTGAACATATAATTTAATTAAAAAGAAATATGCCGACATATATTACAATAATATCTCCGGTAAATTAAACGGCGATGTGCCTACAGTCGGCCTCCCTTGTCTCACTTGCTCTTTTATTTCAAGTTGGGTTTATAAAGCCGACCCATATACTTTTTTTTTCCGTCCACAGCTTGAGAACTGGAATCATCATCGAGGGCTATTTTTAGACATACATTTGGGTGATTGATATACAACTGGCAAGCAGAATTATTTTAGTCAAATAAACAATTAGTTATACAATACTTACGTATATGTAGTGATGTCATAACGTAGGAGTTAAAGAGCGTAGGACATTACCTATTGAAATTATATAGGGTATTGTGGAGATGAATGTCTCAAAAGTCACAACAAATTTTAAACTGAACTTGTGAAACCTTTAAGAAACTTTAACCCAAAATGGTCTTGGACATAGAAGAAAAAGATAACTATGACGGTTATAAGAAGCCAAAACTAGGACACAAGTCCGAAAAGGGCCTCCATTTTGTTGTACTTTTTTAATAATACAGAATACAGAAGTTTAACACAAATGGCCAGTTGAAAGAATGAGAGAAGAGCCATCACTGAATATCATAAATTTCTAGGGAAATAGGTATAAAAGATTATTTTGGAAAAGATCGCTCAAACTCAGAGAAAGATTATTTGCGGTTATAAAACATTGCAAGATAAACCTTAATGTCTTTTGAATAAAATACTTCATTCAAATAAAACTTTCATAATCTTATTTTGAACTGTTACATTTTAATGAACTGTAAATGAAGCGAAAAAGGTTTATCTAGAAAAATCCAACGTGAAACAATTGACAACTCTGTTCTAGTTCTATGTTTTAAGTAAAATATTGAAACGGAATAAAGAATTGGGGTCGTACTATTCACAGAAAACTGGACAAAATAATGGTAATAAACTGGCTTATAAATTAATTCCTACTAATAAAAATCAAAATTCATTCTTAGTATGTTTAACTAGAGTATAGGGAGTTTAAAATGTTCTATTCCAAAGGTTGGGACGTATACATTAAATATTTGAGGTTAATTGTTCTAAAATATTGAAGAGAAGGTAGAAATGTAGTGAAGAAGAAGCTATAAATATGTTGTTATCTTCCTGATGTTATATTTCTGAAATATTATTTCATAATGAGATATGGTTTCATCATTCTTAAGTGAGAATTAGTTGAACTTGAAAAATAACTTACTAGTTTAAATTAGTTCAAATATCTCATCAAGGGACAATTGAACAATAAATAAATTTGAAAACATCGACAGGTACAGGATTTCGTGTGATTTTATCGCACATGTGTATAAACTAATGTTTTATAGAAATTAGGAGGCTGACCTGTGCTTCTGAAGAACTGGGAGCTGTAACGAAAAAATGGTGTTTTACATTTTTAAAAATTGGTTTCAATAAAAATGGTTACCATCTCGCTCCATGTTCCATTTGGTTATGGAAAATATCATAGACGAAGTTTGGCGTAACAACCAACAAAATTTAACTACGACAATAATAACAACTGTGCATTATCAGATAAAGGTGTGTAGTGTAAATACAATGAGTGCAGTAAACTGCAAATTATTGTATTATGTGTTGAAAGTTTATTTCTTTTTTGTCCCATAATTTGGTAGGTAGATTATTATTATTAGTAGTTTTATTATTATGGTATGATTTACATTTTACTTTGAGTATTTGTCACTAGTCAGGGTATAGATGTATACCCCACAGATTTCATTCGGCATTTGTCCTGGATCGGCGTACCATGTACGGCACTGATGATAACTAATAAGTTCTAAACAGCTGTATGTCGTTCGGTTCCAATCCGGGACAGGTGTCGAATCCTACCTGTGACGGGTTTTATTTTTTGAAATCTTATCTGATCGTGCAGAAAAACGAGAAAGGGGCCGAGGATCGCTTTTAGGTATAATACAAAGCCTGGCGGGGCTGTAGCCCGAAGAGTAGTTGTTTCCTATAGCGATTATGTAATAGCTTTGCTATTCGGGAACTACTTTGATAATTTGGTAGTTCTTTTCTCGATTTCTGACTTATATGTTACTGAAATAAATTCGTAAATGTATTCGCCGTTATTGTTTACGACCTCCTCCCACCTTTCGACCAATTTGTTGATCCCGTTCCGTCAAAAAACGCTCGGTCTGGTGTAGAAGAAGTTGGTGAACGAGTTTTTGAGGTGCTCTTCTTCGTCGAAGGTAACACCCCTGATATGGTTCGACAAGGAGCGGAAGAGATGGTAATCGGTCGGTGCAAGGTCTGGAGAATACTGTGGATGCTGAAGAACCTCCCATTCCAGCTCTTGGAGTGCGGCTTTGACGACTTGTGCTACGTGCGATTTGGCGTTGTCGTGAAGCAGTATGGTTTGGCCTTGTCGATCGGGTCTTTTCAATCGAATAGCCTCATTTACGCGACGCAGCTGGGCAACATAGAGTTCCTTGTTGACTGTGGCGTTCTTTTCAAGGATTTCCCTATGCACCATGCCTTCCTAGTCCCACCAAACGCAGATCATGGTCTTCTTTGGGTGGAGGGCTGGCTTGATTCTCGGCTTTGGCGTATCTGCTGGAGCCACCCACTCCTTTCTTTGCTTCATATTAGCGTATGCCACTGCCTACCATTTCTCATCTCCTGTGACGATTCGGTATAAGAAGCGCTGTTTATAACCACGTGTTACTCGATGGCAACAGGTTGAGAAGCAATTTGAACCCGATTTTCTTTATTGTTTTTGTTAAGCTCGTGAGGCACCCAAGTTCCCAATCTTTGGACAAATCCCATTGAATGAAGATGATTGAGAATCGTCTTTTGATCGCAGTTCATTTGTTCGGCCAATTCACGACTTGTTTGGCGACCGTCCTCCTTTAAAAGTGCATTGAGACGCTCTTCGTCAAATTCTGCAGGTTCTGAGCGGCTGCGGCAGTTTTTTGACCTCGATGAAAAGCGAAGAAAAGCAGATGTCGAAATGCTGATTTTGCCTCCTGGGTATTCAATTTCTAAGCGTGAAAAATGATAAAAAATTAAATTACTAAAAAATACGATTAACACAGTTTTGTAGAGCAGAAAGAGCTCTTTCGAACGAAGATATATACTTTGCCAGAGAACAATGAAAATCGTTGTAAAATAAAAGAAAACAAAAACTCTACGAACTTATTCCTCAACCTATATATATATATATATATATATATATATATATATATATATATATATATATATATATATATATATATACATATATATATATATATATATATATATATATATATATATATATATATATATATATATATATATATATATATATATAGTACTTTATACGTATATAATGCCATTTATATAATAGAAGTTGTTTTATATTTGCCAACATTTAATTTTTTTCTCAATGAATTCTTTATTAAAACCTTGAGGACCGGACCATAATAAAATAGACTCAATGGCTTTCTCTTTTTAATAAGCCCTTTTCCCTTTAACAAACTTACTTTTTAACAACTACGCTATCCATTGTGCCTTTTCGACGTTTTGAGTATTATTTCCTAAAATAATACGATAGCTAATTGGCGTGGTTTCATGTTGGTATTATTATATAAAATAAGGCCATTACGGCATCCGAAACAATGCCCGATTTAATAAACTAATGCAAAACCGTGGTGGATGGGTGGAGATGAAATGAAACGCGAATGGTGTACGGCCCGGAGCGTGGGGTGCGAGGGGTGTGCAGGCCCCACTTCCGCAGACCCCTTTGCCAACCCCTTCCGATTAACTCCATCCTTGTCTGTCGCTATAATTAATGAAATTTTCACACGAACTAACTTACTTCGCATAAAACCATATATAAAATAAATGCATGCGTACGTAATTTGACGTCAAACTTTACGCCGAACTAAATTTCATTAACCATATTTAATAATTACTCCTTTATTATGGCATGTTAATTACTGATTGATGAAATGTAAATTATACAAAATGTTGGCAAGCAGTCTATTGCATGTCTACGGATCAAACGAATCTTAGTACAACAAAAATAGATTCATTAGATTCCAAATGAATGAGTGACAAATGCATCAAAAGATATATTTTATAAACTACTGAAATAAGGAGAAACTTTGCATTATAAATTTTATATCTAATGGAAGTATATTGAGCGTATAAATTGAGTTTTCAGAAGATTATCTTTCGATCATTAAAATTTTTCCAACTGATTTTCCTGGTTTTGGACGACCGAAACGAAAAAAGCAATTGTAACTAAGTTCAAAAAGCATTAGGCCCACTTGAATTATGGAAGATTTAGAATAATCTTCCTCTGCCTAATGCCTTCGAAAACAATCATAGAATATATTATAGTAGCTTAAAGTCAGTTAAAGGTATAATCAATAACACAGTGTTATTTGCATTTGAAATTATCAAGATTGCTAAATAGCAATTTAGTAATTTTGTTAGCTAGAATATCTTATTCTGATTAGTACTATAAAATTATGAAAATACGTACGTAATGACTGATAATGTCAGTTACTATCTATTTATATAACCCATGAGATTTACTCAAAATTAGGCAATGAGGCAAGTTAGTATGAAGTTGCCTTAGTTGGATAAATAGATCCTACAATTCTGAGTGGATCTGCCTTTCATCAGTCTGTTATGGCAAGGTAAAGTATGTACTAGAGTATTAACAATTGGTTTCAACAGAGAGCCTTTCTGAGTTTAGAGTAAACTTATTTACTTTGTCAAAATATTTTACATAATATAATATATCTTAGATGGGGGGCTTTAGAAGAAACATGTGTTGCTTCAAATACATATTTGTCAACTTTATCATATAGCTTTAGGGCTTCTTCTGCTGCGAAATTTAAACCGTAAGATTCTATGTCGAGTGTTATATTATCTTTAGCTGTTTATGGAAAAATTCACCCAGAAATAGAAATAACAATAAATTGGCTTCAATAACATTTTTTTATTAAATTACATACAAATCTCTCTTATATTATGGAAAAATCAGTTTGTTATTCTAATACACATATTTTATTGTTCTCATTTGAAGAAGACATTTTATTGACTCCCAGTGGCGGCTCATGACAATTGTTATTGGGTGTGCTGCATGAATCACGACCAATATATAAAATAATAGAAATACAATAACAGAGGAAAACCAAAAACAATTAAATTAGCTCTAATAGTAATTATTAATAATGGCGTAATATAAAAATCTGAGCAACTTGCATTATTGCATTTTCCTAAATTGGAGATTAATACGCCGGTCTTTTTGCCGCAAACTTTTCGATTAATTTGTTGTTAAAGTTCGGTATTGAAGCGATGAACTTTTTTTCTATCGAGAGCATGGAAAGGGCTGTTAATCTGTCTTCGCACATTGAATTTCTTAAAAATGTTTTTATCCGTTTTAACGTTGAAAAACTACGCTCAGCTTCTGCAGTGGTCATTGGCGTAGTCACCAGAATTTGTATCAATTTTTTGGTTTCTGCTAATGTATCCTCTAAATTATAGAAGTTATAAATTTTAATAAAGGCACTGCGCCTTTTAATGCTCTGCACTCGATATTGGATTGGACACTAGGCGCCGTACTTAAATTTGAAGCTTGATGTACGATAGGGTCTATTTTATTCCAGACATTGTTAATACTTTGCTCGAAAACATGTATAGCTTTCTGTGCTTCGGTTGGGTCCATGTTCTTTTTTTGAAGCTTATTATACAAAACGTCAACATGTGGCATAATATAATGGAAAACAGTCAGCCAGAAGGTAAAATTTTGATCTTCCAGAATACGTCGAAGCCCTCTTGCTTCCTTGGAAGTAACATGATTTGACTCTTCTTCCAGTTGCTTCATACACTCAATAATAGAGTCTCTATATTCATAAACAACATTTACTGTACGAATGTTGAAATTCCAGCGTGTAGGAATTGAACGTGGAATATTTTTCCCAACTATTTGGTTCAAGACAGCTATTCGTTGAGGTGAATGACTAGAAAATCCGGGTATATCATGTAAAACCCCAAAAAATACGCGTACTTGGGAATTAATAGAACATGCTCTTGACATTATTAGATTCAATTGATGGGCGTAATAGTGCACAAAATGAGCATTTTCATATGTTCTCTTAATTATTGTTTGCACTCCGCCATGTATTCCACTCATGACCGCTGCTCCGTCGTAACTTTGTGCAATGAGTTTATTTTTGTTATTCTTTAATATTGGATCTATAACATTCAAAATAGTATTAGCTAAGGTTTGAGCATCGTGTTTTTTGGAAGCAAAAAAGTCCAGAACCTTTCAACTGGGCTACCGTTTGTTACATAACGAAAAACAATGACCATTTGAAATTTAATAGAAACATCTGTTGTCTCATCAGCTATCACTGCTAAAAATGGGGCTTCATTGATTTCGTGTAATATCTCCTCAGCGTATACTTCTAGCATGCAATCTAAAATATCATTTTGTATTGTTTTTGGGGTACCTTTGAAAATTGATGCATTTGTAAGGTGTTCACTAAAAGTTTTACCAAGTTCTGCAGAAAAATTTACTAAACCACGAAAAATTCCAGGATTATCTGATGTTTCAGATTCATCGTGTCCTCGTAATGCGAGCTCAAAAGCCCCACAGAAATTTATACAGTCAATTATTTTTGACAAAACATAACTGTTTTTTGTCACCTCTTCATTGTGTTTTTGTATATTTACCCAATAAGCAGAATCAAGCTGGGCCTGTATATTAAGTTTCCCAAATAATGCAAATCTCATTTGATTGCCGATATGAGTTTACGTGTCTTCATGCTTCTTTATTTTTTCACTTAAATGCACTAGATCCCGCACTCCCGTTTCCCGCCACAATTTTTCTTCTTTATCTGTGCCGAATAATGCACTCGGAAAACAGAAAAAAGCATCTTTTTCGGAACATCCACAAATCCACTGATTTCGTAAATATATCTCTTTATTAAATTTTCGCGTATATGTTTTTGCACGGCTTTTACCGGCCACCTCAATATTAAGGTCAGGTATAGGACGGCCACGTTCTTTTATAATCAACTGTTGTTGATAGTTAAGTTTTTGAAACTTATTTACACCCAATTTAAATTGAAACTCCATAGTTTTAATCACGCAGGAACAAAACTTTAACACTACAATCACCTCATATGCACTGGCCAACAGCCACCCACGATGCTAATTGCCGAATATCTGTAGTCCACTGCAGCTCGAAGAGATGTTTCCGAGGCCGTTAATAAATAGTGCACCCGAAGCATATCGGCTAAGTCAACAACACCTCTACATCTCAATAAATCTATAAAAGAATAAAATCTCAAAATGCTCGTGTCGATTGGTGCAAACAAATGCTCAAGGAATGCAATGCAGGCGCTTCAAAATACGTATATAACATTGTAATAGGTGATTGTAACAAGAAAGTAAATAGCAATCGACTGTATGGCTATTTCAAGATGCACCAAATCCAACAAAAGTTCCCGCTCGAAGCACTTCGAAACAAATGGTCGCCTGTTTCTTTGGAAAAACTGGTCATGTGGCAACAGTGCTTTTAGGGGAATGTAAAACGGTCAATTCTGAATGATACACAACCATTTGTTTGCCGGAAGTCCTCGGTGAAATAAGGAAAACAAACAAGCGTCGTCGGATAATTCTTCATCATGACAATGAGAGCTCTCACACATCTCGTCTAATAACCGAATGTTTGAACACTCAAAAAATGGAATTAATGGGTTATCCGCCATACAATCCTGGTTTGGCACCTAATGACTTCTTGTATTCCCAAACGCTAAAAAGAAATTGCGTGGACAACGATTTTCCTCGGCAGAGGAAGCCGTTGATGCGTTCAAGAACCATGTTTTGGGGATACCTCAAGTGGAATGGAAAAAGTGCTTTGATAAAAGGTTCGAACGCATGCAAATATGTACTCGTATATATCATGAAGGAGAATATTTTGTACTATAAAATAATTTTAAACTATAAAGTAATTTTCAATAAAAAATTAATGGGTTTTGTTTATTATTAGGCTTAAAAAATAAATAGTCACCATCGTATTCCATGAGTTTCTCCAATGTCTTCGTTTATTTTAAATTTCATCATCAACATATCGCATATTATTTATCTTTGTATTAAGTATTCGATTAAGTTTAAAGAACAGTGTTACCGATACCTATACGTTAGCATACTGTCGACCGACCCTGTATTATTTGTAATTTGACGTACTGCACGTGATACTGATGTCGCTTATACTGAGGCTGATTGCGTAATTGTATTGTCTCATATTTACAATATTTACACGCTCAACAAAAATCGTTAAACCATTTACCGGAGCGGGGTGGTTAATTTACAAGGCAATTTACAAATTCCATTTTGTCCCTTGACGAAATTGGAAATGCAATGGTTTAATTAGCTTTAATAAAACTTAAATACACGCCAGATAGTTCAGCGGTTTAATTAAGTTGTAGCTATGTGAATGATGTTGCCTATTTGGCTTTATTGATTTTTAGAATACTCTTAATGTCGGCTTCTAGGATTTCATTGTACAACTTTTGCACTACGCTCATTCAACTCGGCAGCGGATTTTACCGTTATATACTCAGATCTGAGCTCGAATTCGTCATGAAATCTGGAGGTTTCTATCTACCAATTTGATTTCAGATTTGCGCTTCTTCCCTTGTGAACATTTTATGTGAACATCTGATTCACTATATCGTACATTTTGGTATCAAATTTGATAGATTTTGACATTGTTCTGAAGACAGAAATGTTTTCAAATGTAAACATGAGATTAACGCCTCTGAAAATAAGAAACTAGGTTTTTAAGATTAGCAGTTTTTCCAGAAGAGTCTATGAGTATACCGTTCTTTCATTTTATTACTAGACAGCAAGTCAATCGGTCGATTTCGTATAATGTGTAGGGAGGGGAAACAAACGGACGGTACGCCCTGCTTCAGGTTTTCCAGTGTCGATAATTAGCGGCGCTACGATAGTCACGTTCTACACGTGAGGGAGTGTACATCGTATTTGTAACGGGGAAAAACTTTTACGTGGAAAGTGATGTTGATGGGTTTACTGTTAAAAGATGATCAAGGTATTTAAAGAAAAAATATCTTGGCCATATTTAACAGCAAACTATGGCCTTAAATTACTTCTTTCTTTAATGAGGTAAAACGTTACAGTTCGTGTACAATAGAAGAATAAATAAAAGAATATATTTTCAACAGTCACAAATTTTTTTTAACAATTTCTTTGAATCACTTGAAATAAACTATTTATATGATTAAACTTTAATCATTAGAAGGGCTGAAAGAACGAATTAAGATAGATAATTGAGAAATATCCTTACAAGATTTTAAATATTTTTTGCAACAGCTTTCATTCATTAATTACAGCGTTCACAAACAGCTGAAGATCGCCGTTGAAATATATATTATGAATTCTAAAAAAAAACTATTCTTTCAAAAAAATGATCGATGACACCCTGGATAATATTTGAAGACGTGTTCTAGCTATCAAAAATTAAAAATTTAGCGGTGAACAAAACTAATCTAACTAATTTATCACGGTTACTTTTTTATTTAATTTGAAAATCTATATATATTTATAGACTTAGATAATTTAAAATTGATTGTTACGACAAATTGTCCAGTCTTGTATTTTGTGTTAACAAAACAAGAACTAATATACATTATTTATTAACTTGAGTGACTAATAATGTAGATTTCTTATTAATACGTATTTTTGTATTAAATTTTATATTGTTGCACCAGTGTCGACGAGATTTCATTCTTCCTTATAACTTTTTACTTCCCTTTTTATTATAAAAATTAAAAGTAATCTTGGACTTTCGGATGACGGAAAATTTTCAAAAAGAACATATTACAACGTGAATATTATTTGGTTTTTTTTTTGCTTTTTTTGACATTTTCCGCCCTTAATTACTCTCCTTTGGATATACGCGTTGGGCGGTTATCTTCGTTATTCAGACTCATGTTTGGAGTCTCCAGAATAGCAATTTGCGAGCAGCGCAGCACGGTCGGTGGTGTCTGTGTACGAGACAATCGCTTTGTTGCGGTTGTTAATTATGTATTAATTAAAATGTTGATGAATCACCCCATTTGTGTCCTACTTTAGCGATGGTTATTAGAAATTTATCCTTTGTTGTCTCCCCGTAATTTGAACTCTTCAAGTTTTTTAGGGGACCACAACCTTTGGATCGGAATGTACAGTGTATATAGAAAGTGTATACAGAGTGACGCAATAGGGCTGGGAGAAGTAATCTATTAATCGATAAATAATCGATTACTCCACTAATCGATCACTTGATTACATTTTCCTAAATAATCGATTAATTGATTAATCGATTAATTGAGTATCGATTGTTTATAGATAATCGATGTAATAAATCAATCGATTATTAATCTAAATTCGATTAATCGATCATCTATTGATTATTAATTGATCTACAAATAGTTTACAGAAGTTTTACGGTTACACATCTTTTATGATAATTTATCAATCATAGCATTAGCTTTTACTCTGCCGTTTCGTATAATTTTGCTACAGTGCCAGTTGCAACTTCGGCAGTCGGCACTAAAATAATCTAAAATAAAAAAAATTATCTGTGATGTCATGACAGTTCGCTTCAGCCTACACTCCACAGTATTTTCTATCTAGAATAATGTATTAAGATTAAGATAAGAATACTGTGGCTCCAACTTCACCCCAGGATTTGACAGACTGTACCCTATGTCTTCCGACTCCCCGGATTGACTTTACAAGAGAGAAAACTTTTTATTTTTAATTTTACTAAAAAAATTTATTCTTTATAACAAATTTTGCTTCTCAAAAAATGACATTGCCGTGAAAAAAATTGCCAATTGATGTACAGAGTATCCACAAATTAAGGAATGAATATGATTAAAAAGGAAAAGTGCATCATTTTAGTGAACAATTTTATAAGAAAAGCAGTTTGCTATTGAAAAATAAGTCTAAATACATTATTTGAGATCCAGGGAAAACAAGAAAACATTTTTTTGGGATTAGGTATTAGAAGTTTTATAAAGAATAACTTTTTTATTTTTGATTTTACGAAAAAAGTATCAAAGGAACAAAAAAATGTTCGATTTCAAACACCGAAATATAATGAATAGTGCAATATTGCCACGGATATTCTTAAAATAAAAAAGCAAAAAAAACCGAAATTCTCAAATTCTACATTTAGACTTATTTTTCAATACTTTTTTTTTATAATATTTTCCTCTAAAATCAGAAATAATGCAACTTTCCTCTTTAATTATATTCATGTTTCCTTAATTTGTGAATATGCTGTATTTCAAATGTTAAATTTTTTCACGGTATTGTCATTTTTCTGAGAAGTTAAATTTGTTGTGAAAAAAATTTTTTTTTCGTAAAATCAAAAATAAAAATGTTTTCCCTCTTGTACAGTCAATCCGGTGACCGGTGACCTAAGGCATAAGGTATATAGTATATACTATATAGTATACACGGTTTCTCGCGGTAGACGTTCGTTAGAAGTTTTCGTGGTTAGAAAAAACTTAGAATTCTGAACTTCTGGACTCCAGGGTTATTCAAGATTCCCTTTCATTTTGGAATATTTTCAAGGTCATACCACTTTCGGTTATCCCGGAAGTCGCCAGTAACTTCCTTATTTTAAATAGAATACCCGGTATATTATTTCATTTTTGGATTCCTGAGAAAATTTCATGAGCTTCATCAGATCTTCCTATACCTCTTTTCAACTGTTTCTTAGATATCTTGATTATTTTGAAAATCTTCGTAGACGTAGCCTATTTTCAACACTGTGCCTTTTACCCATTTTTGACTGTGCTAATCGCTTCTAGGGTAAACGGAAGCACAAGAATGGTACTTTCGAAATCCACATTGACAATTAATTTATCGCAAACAGAGTGTCCAAAATTTTATCACCAATTACATCATTTTCAAAGTTGAAAAAGTTCTTTATTTCAAATATGACACCCTATATATTATTGGATGATCGGATGCAAAATTTGATTCTGCATCGATTCGCTATAACTTTCCCTATACATATTTCCAACGGTTTTCTTGTTAATCCATATTTTCTATTTTAATGTGATTTTTGGCAGAAACCAAAACATCGTTTGTTTTTCGAAACAAAATGAACATGACTGAAACGGCAGAAATTCACTTTAAGTAGAATAGGAAAACAAAACAGGAACATGACAAAATTTAGAACGTAATAACAAATGAAAAATATAAAAAAATTATTAAAAAAAAAACATAATGACAAGAAATAATAAATGAATGTAAAATTACAATAATTGTTCTATATGACTGCAATTTTGGTTCAAACACTGGATAACACTGTCATATACTCCTATAAATATTATACTAGATAATATTTCTTCATTTAATAGTTATTTACTAATATTTTTCTTTTAATCTATATAGAGTTAGTTCACCTGTTTCTGTCAAAATACAATGTAAACCTAATCGAACCAGAACTACCCAAAAGAAACAGAGCTGATGTTGTTTGGGTGGGAGTTTTTGTAGTACCGCGTTCTGCCTCTGGGAGAGTATAGAACTACAATTTTCGAGTTAGTAAGCCAAGTGTCCCCGCTAAAGAAGGTTCCATTCGGCTTGTGTGAATTTTTTAGTGAGAGTTACTTTGTGTGCTCGTCATTTTTGTAATGGCTGAGGCTCGTGAGCAGCACGCTGCCGTAAAGTTTTGCTTTTTGCTCGGAAAAACTGACACAGAAACTAATGGAATGTTAAAAGCGGTCTACAAGGATGCTAGTATTGGGAAAACTCAATTGTTTGAGTGGCTTTCTCGTTTCAAAAGAGGTGAAATGTCAATCTGTAAACCTCGTTCTGGTCTTCTTCCACGGCTTGGATCGATGAAAATGTTGAAAAAATTCGCAAAATCATCCTGGAAGATCGACGACGGACCTTGCCGAAGTTATGGAGCTGTCTGGAGTCACTTGGAGTTCAATTCAGCGAATATTTACGGAAGATTTGGGGATGCAAAGGGTGGCTGTCATATTCGTGCCTCAACTGCTGACTGCTGAACAAAAATAATGTCACGTGAAGGCATGTTGTCTTTGAAATAAGAGTTCCGAAATGATCCAAGAAGTTTTTTTCCTGGGTCATCACATGTGACGAATCATGGTGCTATGACTACGACCCTGAAATGAAGCATTTTGCCGACGTTACTGAGGCGAAGAAAAAAAAACCACGGAGGCGCTGTGGAGCAGCGCATAAGACAGATTTCAAAAATGTTTTGAACAATGGAATTAAAGACTAAACAAGTGTACCTACTAGCGCCAGTGGAGAGTACTTTGAAGGGGATATTTGTTTAAAAATTAAATAAAAAAATAAAGAAAATAATTTCGGTTTTCTTTGGGCACCCCCTCGTATATAAAATTAACTCAAAAAGAGCTATTCTATATTTAGTTCATTCTATTGGACGTGAATACAAACTTAAATATTACCTTGAAGCTCTGGGAAGGGGCTGGAATGTTCGATTCAGCAAGGAAACAGGAGACCAGTTTTCCATGAACAAAAAGAATATACGCGTTTCTTAACGCTCGTTTGCTAACCAACCTGGCATCACGGGGAGATGATTAAAACTAAGTTTTAAAACCAAGTTTTAATCATCTCTCGATGCTCGACGTATGTTCCGCGCACGCAATACGCAATACTCCGATCGGTAGTCGTGGAAACTGGTCTCCTGTTTTTGTTATCTTGAAATTTTTCATCTCTTTTGTAACTTACATCTGGACAGGAATGATCATCTAAAAATCTACGGAATTTTGGAAAAACTTAGGTAATTTAGTAAGGACATCTGAATGTAGCCAAATTTTTTTATTAGAGGTTTATTAGATAGAAGAAGAAAATCTCTACTTATCCACGAGAAGAGTAATATGGAATATGCTAGTTTGTAGTTTTGAAAAGAAAATTAAAAACTACATTTCTAAATTTAATTTTTCATAAATAGAGAATGTTTTTATATATTTTTTTATAAATATGTCTTGTTTAAATCGGATACCTAATGAATTATTATAATTATCCTTAGTTTAGCACAACTTAAAAAAAAACAATTTTATATAAATATCAGTGTATGGTAAAAAGTGTACATAACTTAGTTCCTAGACATTCTGCCTAGTAATGCCGAGTATGAGAAAATACTAACAATGTTAATCAGTAATAAATCATAAATAGAGATTATTAAAATAATATTGTCATTATTACAATTACAAATTTCACTGTAGAGATATACTATACATACATTGCATCTTACAGCTTTTTTAGATGCCCGAAGTTGGCCTCTAGACCTAGTGCACCGCAACCTACTACCCACTGCTGTTGCGGGAAGAGGCTACTCCTGCTATTTCCCACTAGAGCATCTTATCCAGCTTTGTCTTTCATATTTAAAGATAGATTCTATAGCCTGATTTTCTTCACATCAAGTAGAACCTCAGACGTGTTAAAGCTTCACATTGGCCTAACTATAAAGATGGTATCCATTTTTTACCAATATAATATAAACAATATTAACTTCCCTAGAGAAATAATATTCTTTCCATGTTGTTATTGCTGCCTAAAAATATTGTGCTAATTTAACTTACTTCCTTCAAATGACATATCGTAAGCAGGGGCGTAGCGTGGGAAAAGAATCTAGGGATGTGATAAAAATTTTATAAGGGGAAGAGATACAGTCAGATGTATGGTAGGCCATATGAAAATGATAAAATCAAAAAAAGACATTAACCTAAAATGATTATGCCGAGGTAGATAATTTTTAAAATGAAGATCAATTCTTCGGTTTTGTTTGTCCAGCGAAAACGTCTATCACTGTTTATTTAAATTTGGAGACGATCTTATATCTTCTAACAACGCACTTTCAATATTTATTAATGCTAAAGCTGACAGTCTTTTTTGTTTTTGAGAATTTCGCAGATAAATCTTTATTCCTTTTAAACATGAAAATTATCTTTTCGCGGAACTGCTTGTGGCAGGAATAGTCCAAATTAAACGACACAATTTTGATGACTCCGGGAAAGCAGAAGATAATTGAAGGTACATAATATATTGGCGAAGCTCAAACACAGTGCTATTCTTCTTATCGGGATCACTATAAATCACTGAAAGTTTACTTTTTAAACGATTTGCGTCGAATAATGTTCCATATGTTTCTACTAAAGAAGAAAAAAGTTCGTCAGGAAAACGTTTCACGAATGAAATAAATCATGTGGAATCTACATTTAAGAATTTCGGTTTAGAAATTTCACTAAACCGTTCACTAATAT
The DNA here is from genome assembly GCA_037954035.1 of Rosalia funebris. Taxonomy (NCBI): domain Eukaryota; kingdom Metazoa; phylum Arthropoda; class Insecta; order Coleoptera; family Cerambycidae; genus Rosalia; species Rosalia funebris. The sequence continues at coordinate 14,654,282 of JAZFAV010000011.1, read as the reverse complement.
TCAAAGTAATAACGTCCAAAATTTCATAAAACAATCGTGCGTAGGTGTTTTTCTTATCTTCTTCAGGAATTAAATCCAAACGCATTCTTTTACTTGATGGTTGATTTTCTAACACAAATCTGTCCATATGGTCCCAAATGTCACTAAACTCGTTTCTCATTTTTTGAATATGTGATTTGAAATTGGCGATCTTTTTTTTTATTGCAGTAACTAATATCTGATTTTATTGTCTATAGAATTTTAAACAGACTCTCGGAATATGGAAATATTGCAGAAAATACTGCTAAGAAAAAATTAAGATCAAAATCGCGCAATAAAGTTAAAAGGCCTCTAGCACATATAACGGTTTCTTGATCCCATTCCTCATTTTCATTTTCCACAATTACTTGAAACAGCGCTTCCAAATCTTCAGTTATGGCGACAGTCGCCAAGATGCGTTTACATAATCGCATAACTGAGTCCGGAAATAACGATAACACCCACTCGAGGTTCCACTGTTGACTGCGTAAGATGACTGACTAAAAAAGTTGATGGTAGCGTTTAAAGTAAATAATGTATGTTTGCGGTGGGTTTAAAATAATAAAAAAATTGTAATAATTGAATAAATCGATTAAATAACACTAATTTACCAATTTTTTAAGGGATGCGACGCATCACTCGGATCCATGTACGCTACGCCTATGATCGTAAGTATTGCTTACTTGATCAATAGAGAAAAAAGACTCTTATGAAACCAATCCCAACATTTTTCATCAGCTTACACTCCTAATTTATTGGCCCTGGTAATGAATTCCCACTTCATTTTGAATCTAGAAGTATAATATATGTAATAGATTTAATTATATTTCTTCATAGAAGAAAGAAATTTTTGCAGTGCAATTTGAAACAAATGTAGAATAATTTTTTAACGATTGAATAAAGCAAAGTTTTACATTCCTTAGCATTATCTTCTTGAGAAGTTCTTCTGGGCAAATTCCTATAAAAACCGAAAATGTGAATGAAGCTAAATATTATCTGATTAAATATAAATTGCTCTCGACTGTGTATGATGCTCCTATATCGGACAAAGAGAAAAATACAGAGGCGTTCATATTACGGATATTTGTTTGAAGATTATCGTATATTAGACATCCTATATGTTGTTGTCTTGCCTGACAAGCTAAATATAGACGTCGTTGCAGGGTTGAAATGCCGCCCCTGTCTTGGGCCAATAATCGCCCGGGCGCCCCCCGCCTCTGCGGCTGGGTGTTTTATGAAGCGGAATATTTGCAGAAATCGATGGCAGGCGCTGGCTCCACTAATTACAAACGCCGTCTAATTAACGATATATAGGAAATTGTTCTGCAATACTTTGAAGTGCCAGCTTTTGGATTAGTACCGATGATGGATTTAATTAATTAACAGATTACTAATTAACTTGATTGAGAAATTTTATAATGGAAAATTCTTTAATGCACTTTTAACTTCAAAGACTCTCTCTCCTTTTGTTTAAGGGTTTTCCATTTTTCAATTATTAAAATATCCAGCCAATAACGAGCAAAAAGTTAATTCACTAATTAACTTTTCTATAAGGCATTTACCACCACAATACTCTTTTTCATTAGGTTTTCATGCTGTCGACAATATTTGTTTTAGAGTGGTCGCATTGAGACTTTCTTTAATTAGTTCTAGTGGGCTTATTACCTAGCAGTTAAGTAAAATAATTTTACAAATTTTAAAACTATTCTATAAACTAAATAACTAAAGTCTAAAACTATATTGTAGACTAACGTTAAATACCTATATGTACGAGGGGCACTATTTATGTTTTGAGCCTTGTCAACAGTAAATATTGTCAGACGCCGTCTGACGTTTTCAATGGAAAGTTTGACATTTCTGACCACAACTTTCATCAGACAACATTTTATCATTTAAGCGCGATTTGTGTTGTTTACAGTGATTTGAAAATTGCCTTGTCGGTAGGCTAACTGCTCATCTGGGATGACGTTCAGCTCGTGGGATAACTCCTCGAGTCAGTTCAGGACTGATGGACCTATAATTCGAAGGGTGCGTTAGGTTCTTGCCTGCCTTGGGAACGAAAATGACGTCCGCCATCTTCCATCTTTCCGGGCACTGTGCCTTAGTCGCAGTATGGCGTTGATGTTGAGCAATGCTGCTAGTCCCTTCCTTGGCAATCGTTTGAGGGCCCGATTTCTGATGTTGTCGCATTCTGGGGCCTTCCGTGTCTTGAGGTTCTTCAGGATCAGCCTGACTTCTTCGTCCGAAGCTGGTCGAAACGTGAAGTCGCCCTCGGGCATCCTACGGATAAGCCTCGCCCGACGCTCCACATCCTCTCTCCAGTACTCGTCCTTGTTGTCGTTCTGGCTTTTCCTGCACTGTAGTTTAAGGCTGTCGGTAAAGGCTTCCTCGGAGGACAGAGATTTTGGTCAACTGAGGAGGCTCATCACCTTCGTAAACAATTATTTTGCAGAGAAAGACGCCGAGTAGTACTATTTGGATGGGTTAAAGAGATGGAAGCGTCATTGGGAGAAGTGTGTAGACTTACAAAGAGATTACGTAGAAAAATAAAAATAAACAGTTTTAAAACCTTAAAACGGACTTTTCCGTACGTATAACATCTCTATCTCGAACTTGAGTTACCGAAAAATAAATAAACTAACACACAAATGCAGAATGTGTGTTTTATGCGACTGTTTTACTTTTTCCATTGGCGCCTGCTTCAGTGCAAAATACGTTTGTAATCGAACGAAATAATTTTTTTCTCATTCATTCGTATATGATACAGGCCAAATATATGTTTTTTTCGTTCAATGTAAAATCAGTAACACGTTAAATGTTTATGTTTAAAATCTCAGAATGAACATAAACATTTACATCGTGATTTCTCATGACCCATGGACAGGTGGATAGGATAGGAGGATAGGTGAGGTGGATATCCACCTCAAAAATAGATGTCGTCTGGTAGACGTCCCTAATCAGAATCAGTTGAAACCCGATCGATCCGACACGCTTTAATTGAGTGATCGTGCTAACAAAAAAAATTCTCAAATAGTCCACCATTGTGCTTTCTCATGACCCATGAACATGGTAGAGTGTGTTCCATCCACCTCAAAATCAATAGGTGTCGCCTGGGAGACGTCCTCGATCAGAATCAGTCAAAACCCGATCGATCCGACACGATTTAGTTGAGACGACACACACACACACACACACACACACACACCACACACACACACACACACACACACACACACACACACACACACACACACACACACACACACACACACACACACACACACACACACACACACACACACACACACACACACACACACACACACACACACACACACACACACACACACACACACACACACACACACACACACACACACACACACACACACACACACACACACACACACACACACACACACACACACACACACACACACACACACACACACACACACACACACACACACACACACACACACACACACACACACACACACACACACACACACACACACACACACACACACACACACACACACACACACACACACACACACACACACACACACACACACACACACACACACACACACACACACACACACACACACACACACACACACACACACACACACACACACACACACACACACACACACACACACACACACACACACACACACACACACACACACACACACACACACACACACACACACACACACACACACACACACACACACACACACACACACACACACACACACACACACACACACACACACACACACACACACACACACACACACACACACACACACACACACACACACACACACACACACACACACACACACACACACACACACACACACACACACACACACCACTTTTTTTTTGGTTTTTAGACCGAAAAATGAAAAATAAACGCTGGAAAAACATTCTTTTTTCATTCTTTTTTACACGATTACATTCCTTTTCCGCTCTGATAAAGTTGAGTGCGGAAAAGTAATAAATGTGAAGAAAAAATGTCTTGTATTTTTTATAGGTCGGAAACCTTTCAGACCACCCTCATGTTTTTCAACAATGTTTTGTCAAAATAGTAGACAAATATCTCTCAGTCTATAAATGCGCTCTCTCATTGCCGCCACTAGAGCTAGAGCAATTTAACGTAATTGTTTACCAATTTTACATCCGCATAACGCCCATAAATCGTAGCCGGTGTATTTTTGATAATAAATCTCCAGGACTGACTTTGATGTGGAAGTTAAAGCGCATTATTATTTATAGCGATTGCGGTTCGGATAACGGAATGTCGGTGTATGACAAGGTAAATTTTCGGTTATTCTATGAATTTAGATAGGCAGGAAGATGATGCTGCCCATCTATAAAATATTGAATAGTTATTCGAAATGTAACGTGATGCGAATGTCAAAAACCAGATTGATACTCGCCATAGGGCGTACATTAGATTGGATGTATATGCATCAGCTAACCTGGAGCCATTGGCCAATATCGTTTCCAATATTGTTGTTAGGGTAATTTATGTACATGCTATATGTTTATATCTTACTGTGTACAAGCGCACGAATAATCAATACTCGCCAACTGATTGATAAAGTAATATTTTCAGGAGAAAATTTATATCAAATATATACAACTGTCGTGAGATGTAATTTTGTTTATACTCCAATCCATCTGTAAATTCCTTAAACATTAAGGATAAAACAAATTAAGCCAAAACAGCTATTCCCCCGGCTATATGCCGTCGACGGCCGCTGAATTACGCAAATTTCGCAAAAATACGGCAAACGCCACGTAATTCAGCGCTCGTCGACGGCATATAGCCGGGGGAATAGCTGTTTTGTTTTAATCCTTAATGTTTAACGAATTTACAGATGGATTGGAGTATAAACAAAACTCCATCTCACGACAGCTTATAAAACTTACCAGCTGGAAGCTTTGTGTTATAAATGATTCCTAGTCATTATAGATGACAAAGTTTTATTTCGATTTGGATTGTTTCCGAAACCATCGAGAGATGGCGCATGGTTTACGTTCTACAGTTCTACTACTGTAGAACGTAACGGTGTCTATGAGATGTGAAGCCCCGTTTGTCAAAGGCATATTCACTTACACTACACTGACGAGACCGAATATAAGATCGAAACCGGTCTATAGTTAGCGGTATCCGGAGATAGAGGACGCTTTGCATCTTCCTTGTGATGTTCGAGCAATCCAAATCATTGTATTTTTAGTTCTATGTTAGAACAAAATACGGCAAATTTCGCCACGTAATTCAGTGCCCGTCGACGGCATATAGGCATGGAAATAGCTGTTTTGGCTTAATTTGTTGTATCCTTAATGTTTAAGGAATTTACAGATGAATTGAGATATAAACAAAACTCCATCTCACGACAGTTTAGAAAACTTACCATCTGGAAACTTTGTATTATAAATCAAATATATACTTTGAATTCCATTCAAGAAAACAAGATAAGTATATAGAAAAAATTACATATTATATAATAATTAAGGGACGTGACATGACTCTAATATATATTATCCTTATAAGCATTTCAGTTGTTTCTGATAAAAAATAGTTTTACTAATGTGTTTTAGTGTTAGTATAATGTTACTCTCTTTAAAAGAGACCAGTTTAAAAAATAAATAAAAATATTTCTTTTTAATTTGATTGCTGTGTTTCAAGTGTAGTGAAAAGAACATTAACCTTTAATAATGAGCGCATAAAACCACACATTTATTATAAAACTAATACCAGTAGTAGGGCAACTAATACCAGTAACAATTAAGTCTTCATAAAAGTATGTATTTGTTGCATTTAGGCATCTTTTTTGACAAAAGAAAGGAACCACATGAAGAGTATTATACCAGTGTACAATCTCTATCTTATAAGCTAATTAACTATAACTAATTAACCATGTATAAATATTTTTCAATATAATATAAATAATGTCCAGGTATAAATATTTTTCGCCTGAGTACTTCACTCACATTGACTATAAGTTTGTTGGCGAGTATGTTGGGATGATTCACAAGTCTGACACTATATTTCGCACTGTATATTTTGATAACATCTTCGATCGATGACACAGAAGGATCACCTACTATTACCAAGTTTGGAACACAGCGCGGTGCGTCTGCTATTATACTTAGAACTTTATTCTGAAAACGAATATTCTGCGTTCTATGTTGGATTTAGCTGTTGTACCCAAGAGTTCGATACCGTATATCCAAATCGGCTAGATTGTAGCCTTGTACGGCTTGTCAAGAACAAGTCTCAAAACTGCGACATCGGACCGCCCACGAGATGCGCAGTAAGCAGCCTGGTCTTTACTCAGTCACATCGAGACCTTTGCAGAGTGGATATCGAGTATGTATAAATGTACGCAGAGTTCGATATGGTGCGCCTAAAGTGCATGCTTTTCCCTCCAAATGCTGCCTAACTCTTTCTTCTACGCATACATGGAGAAATGTCACACTTTTTCTTATTCTCGACAAGCTGTACAATAGTAAGTTGTTTTCCGATGAGAGGTGAGATTTGCTGCTGAGACGCCAATATGTTTGTCTGAGCTTAAGACCAAGTGGAGTTCTTTTAGTAATGATGTGTTTATTCTGTCAGCCTGTTATCAGGATGTATACCGAGGTATGTACTTGTTGTTGTTGGTTTGAGTAAGTTGTCCATTCAACTCTACAAGTGGGCAACTCTTTGTAATGGTGGCTATATTTGTTATAACTGTTAAGAAACGTTTATAGATTAATTTCGCTCTAACTATAATGTAGTTACTAATTATCGAGTACTTTGTACCAAGAAAATGGTTCCTAAGTAGCGAGACGCCATACAGACGTACTGCGTTTTGATATCTCAGGTTATTCTTAAGGGGACACTGATGTCGAATATTGAAAAAGAAAATTGTTTATTTCACTAAATTAAACTTCCATCTACTCTGCACATTTTGTAATAAATCCAATACCTCTATCTAATTTACAAGTATTGTTTTTTATTTTTTGAAATAAATTTCAGCTGCCACTGGTTGATTTAATGTAAGTACTTTGGTTCTGTAATGAAGACATTAAGTTTGAGAAATAAAAATCAATGCTTCTGATAAAAAAATAAAACAGTTTTATCAGTAAGCTTTTGGCTACAATCTAATATTGCTCTGAGCTATGGGAAGGGTTATTAAGGTCTTCAGTTTTTCGTATTTGTCTTCCACCCTTTGTTCTGTTGCAAACATAAGGATTTTGTAATATGTAGCCACTTTTCTAAGTGGATGAGGCAAATTTATTACAGCAAGAAAAAAGGGTGTATTGCTTCCTTCCTTTTCCTCATCACTCTACTGGCATAAGCAAGCCTTATATTACACTCAAAAACTTTATTCATTTTCCCTTCAATCTCCTTTTCAATTGTAGGAAGGTATACTGAGATATACATCATCATAGTTTTTTTCTGAACAGGCAATTGAGACAGGAAACTATGAGTTCCACTGACAAACCAAATCTCCCTCCAGTGAATAAGCTCAGACCTCCGTTATATTTGCAACATTTTAATAAAGAACTTAAAAAGTCACCTAGATGGTTTATATTTAGTAAACCATAGGCCGAATTGCTTTTGAAATTATCGTATTCATCAAACATACTAAGTTCAGCTCCGGATGAGGACTTTGAAGATCGCCTCGATAACTTGAAGAACTCGGTGGTGTAGGTATCTTTTTCCATTTCTCTACATCAAAAAGTTAAACTCCTGCAGGATATTGAGGTGTTGATCTCCTCTTTTGTTTTTTTTTTGTCCGGACAAATGTACGAGAATACTTTTTCGAATGACCAAGAATGATTTTAACTTATCACAGAAACACATAAAGTACTAAAAACAACCGTAAAAACAGTAACTTGGTAGGTTTCAATGCGTAAGAACCCAGTATTACCAATGAAAATAATAACTCGATCGTGAAAGAAACGTTAGACTTTGTTACTTTAAGTACACGAAACTCCTAAATTACTCGGATCAAATCGCTGACAATATTAAGGTCTACTTTTAAATAGTGTAGAAATGCACTGACGTAGCGCCAGGGCATTTAATCATTTAAATATTAATTATTTCAAAAATGTTGACAAAGCAAAAAGAAATTAGAAGTGATGAAATGTTGTGTATTGATTTTATAGCTTAATAAAATGGTCAAATTAAAAACAAAAATACAAAAACACATTGGGGATTATTATACGAGAAGGGAGGCCAAAAAAAAACGGGAATTGCACTGTGGTGGGGAGGGAGAGTGGGGAAACCCATTTTTTGATCCAGTCTCCGTTAGGGACACGTCTCCTGAGTTAGTGTGCGAAGTTTTGTCGCTGTGAGTGTATCAGCTCGTCTGTGGGAATTTTTTTAGTGAAACAACTTTTTCCATTTCGCTGAAAACGTGATGGCCGATTGTCGAGAGCAACGCGCGGCTGTGAAATTTTGTTTCGTGTTGGGGCATTCGGCCGCGGAAACTATTTTAATGCTTAGGACTGCTTATGGGGATGCTGCCCTAAGTAAAACCAGAGTCTACGAGTGGCTTTTACGTTTTAAAAATGGAGAAATGTCAATTGAAGACCAACCCCGTTCAGGACGCCCCTCAACGTCAAGAAGTGACGAAAACGTCGACAAAAGCAATGCTCTCGTTCGTGAAGACCGTCGCCGAACCATTGATCAACTCTGTGAGATGTCTGGAATATCATGGAGTTCAATTCAGAGGATTTTATCCGAAGATTTGCAGCCAAATTTGTCCTTCGCCTTCTCACAAGCGAGCAAAGGGAGCGTCGACTTCAGGCATGTTTTGAGATTCAAAATTAGCTCAAAGAGGACCCTGAATTTTTTCCAAGATGATTACTGATGATAAATAGTGGTGTTATGGATACGACCCCGAAACAAAGCAGCAATTAAGCTAATGGAAGACACCTGGCTCTCCTCGTCCCAAGAAAGCTCGGCAAGTGAAGTCAAACATCAAGAAAATGCTCATTTGTTTCTTCGATTGCAGAGGTGTTGTACACGCGGAGTTCGTTCCTCAAGGGTCAAACTGTTAACCAGAAGTTCTACTTGGAGGTTTTGAAAAAATTTAGGGAGAGTATCCGAAAGAAAAGGGCAGAGCTTTGGTGCACAAGCGACTGGTTCTTCCATCATGACAACGCGCCGGCCCACACCGCTCTCTCCATAAAGCTGTTTTTGACCAAAAACGGCATGACACTAATTGTCCACCCTCCTTACTTACCGGATCTAGCCCCCTGTGATTTATTTTTGTTTCCCAGACTCAAAAGAGACATGAGAGGAAAGCGTTTTGCCACTGTGGAGGAGGCAAAACAAAAATCGCTGGAAGGCCTAAAGAACATCCCGATAAGTGAATTTAAAAAATGTTTTGAACAATGGAAGGATCGTTTTCAGAGGTGCGTTGTGGTCAAGGGAGAATACTTTGAAGGTGATCAAAATTTGGTGTAAAAATATTAAGAAATAAAGAAGTTATGACGAAATTACCGGTTTTTTTGGGTCCCTCCTCTATTTGTGATAAGTAACTTTTAAGCAAAGTTATTTATCACAATCAACTTTTAAATAAAATTTCAAGTAAAAATCTGAAAGCTTTCGAAAGTTATGTATTCATAAACTCTGTTTAAGAGATATCTGTTATTTGGATAAAGTGCGACTTTATTCCGGAAAATAGTATAGCCCTGTGTGGTTTCATGACTAACGCACAAACAATTTATCACAAAAAAAGAACTGAAATCCCCACACACCATCGTCGCGTTAGGCAAGTTTTATAATATCGTCACGTTATCCTACAATTACCGTCGGTCGTCGGGAGGCGGGCGAGGTGGCGTCCCGGCACCTCCACCTCCACCCCCTCCCCCTCTCCCGCAATTGCAGAGACCATCAGTAAGGGCTGATTGCGTTCTGTTGTCTTGAGCAAATTGATTACAGCTCAAATTAAAGTTTTTGCTTGGCGTGATTAAACATGCATGAGTGGTCCGGTAGGTGTATGTGTGTGTGTGTTTGGGGATAGCGTTTTAATTACGAACTCGCCATCACAATGCCTCTGATCAAATTCGGGCGCCACAATATGTTAGTAATTTTATATGTTCTAATAACTTTGTGTGCATGTATGACGTCGTTATTTTTCAAATATAAATGGGATTTTTTTATATATCGTATTTTTGCACATTGTAATTCATTTTAATAATGCCATTATCATAATGTCCATGAGTAAATCGTATATATGACATTAAATTTCATATTATCAATAGAAACATGAAGTTCATATTTGTATCGATGATAATATACCAGGTATCTATATTTACTAAACGGCTGTTTTCGTGTGTGTGTGTCACGAAATTTTTAGGTCGATGTACGAAATGCTTTTCGTTCGAATTTCGGAATTTTGACAAAATCAATATAGTAAATCGACCCTTGCGAACAACGTGGTAACTTTTGTTTTTTGATCCGAAGCTTCTAGAGGCATGCTCCGGAGTTGCCTTCGGTATGAGCGAGGGGGCGGTATAGACAATACACGTTTATTGTATGGAAATGATAAAAAAATATTTTATTATATAAATATAAAAAAATATTATGTATATTTAAAGTATTGTCCATTGCTTGCTATACTTTTTTATCACCTCTCTGACAATTTGTGGATTCCATGCCATTCCACCAGTCACAACTTGGTGGAGAAATAACTTTCTTTTGTATCTGGCGAACAGAATTTCGCAAATGGCTTTTCGATTTCTCTGCTGTATTTCATTCAGTTCATGCGGAACCCATTTTCTCAATTCCTGGATTTTTCTCATGGCTTTCAAACGTATAGAGACGGTTTCTCGTGTCACATTTAATTGATCCGCGAGTTTTTAAACTATTCAAAGCACTGTGATTTACCAAGAGCACCATAGGGTTCAACCAGCATTCGATGCGATTCTGCAGCAGTTTTCTTCAAATGATAACAAACAATCAATGCTGTCTACAAATCGTAGTTTCCAGGCATAAATAAAATTCGACATGTTCAACGCTACTAAAAACGATTTTGATGTATGAAACTTGTATCGTTTAGTTGTGTCGTGTGATAAAAACCTTTATCAGATGTCAAGACAAGAAAATGGTGCCAACGACGTGGTATGACAGTAACTACATTAGCAGCTAGGCCATGTATGTGCAAATCGGTTTAATATTTACATACCTGGTAAATTATTTCCTACGTGCAACATCGGAAAGGATGTAACGAGTACTCGCTGATGTCTACTTTATTAGAAATTGAATTAATTATTATTAGATTTAAAAATTCGCATAAAAATTAGACTTAAAATATTCTTCTACTTACACTACGATGTAACGTATGTGATACAGTGGTATTACTGAGTGTACAAACGCGCGTTATAGAACATGTGACTGCGAATTATGATACTCGTCTTAATCCCTATTTTATTATTTTAAGACACATTTAAAAACAAATACAACGTATGTGTATAGTTTATTTCATCGCTATTTGCCAAATAAAAAATCTCAAAACATACCGTGGCTTGTTGTTATGGATAGGCTCAGGTAGACTGTTTGGTTTATCGGCAAGATAAGAGAGTTTTTTATTTGGCAAATAACGATGAAATGAATAGAAGTAGTTGTAGACAGGCTATATTGTATTTACCTAGAGTAAAATGATATTTTAATCTAAAATAATTAATTATTCTATAAAACTATTTAATTTTCATGTTGAATTTGATTATTAAATAAAAAATTTATTGTATTAGATTGTACATACTTGTCAAATACAGGACGTCCCGGTTATAGATTTAGTAAAATAAATTTTATATCTCCGATATGGTCTAGTGGCTAGGATACCTGGCTTTCACCCAGGAGGCTCGGGTTCGATTCCCGGTATCGGAATCTTTTTTTTTATTATCCTTGTAATTTAATAATATTTTAATACTTAGGTACAAAAGGTTCGATTGTTTCTTTCATTTAAGCATTTTATAAATATTTTATATGAAGGTGTAACTTATTTAGGAAGGTGTCACTTATTTAGGAAGTAAAATAAATTGGGATGGAAGAAGCGATAAAGACATAAAACAAAGAATAGCGCAGGGTCGAGTAGCTTTTAACAAAAAGAAAGCACTTTTATGCTCGGGGGTAATAAACTTAGAAACAAGGAAGAGATTTTTGAAAACATATGTATGGAGCACGGCACTATACGGCTGCGAAACCTGGACGGTAGGGGAAGCAAGTAGGAAGAAATTAGAAGCTTTTGAGATGTGGTGTTACCGAAGAATGATGAAGATACCATGGACTGATAGGGTTAGAAACGAAGAAGTATTGGAGAAAGTCGGTGAGAAAAGAAGTATGTGGAAAAACTTAAAGAAGAGAAGAGATAGAATGGTAGGCCACTTGCTGAGACATGGGGGAATAGTCCGCGATATTTTGGAGGCAGAAATAGGAGTGAAGAAAGGCAGAGGTAGGCCTAGATTAGACTACTGCTCGCAAATAGTAAGGGATGTAGGTTGTAGCACAATTAGCGAAATGCGTAGGTTAGCACAAGATAGGAGAAGCTGGAGGTTAGCGTCCAACCAGTCTTAGGACTGATGACCTAATGATGATGATGATGAAGGTGTAACATAAATATGTATTATTATATAAAAGTCAAAGAGCAAAGAGGTAAAATTTAAGTATATAGTATATTGTCAAAAATATTGTTGAAATTTAAGTACACTTTGTTATATGTAGAAGTGTTCAATATATCACTAGAGTTTTCGGTACCAGTACAATGGGTGTTAAACTTTTTGAGTCAAGTAGTGTTTATTTAAATCCCTTTTGGGTACGCGAATATATTCAAACGAAATCTTATGTGCATTGTATATGTGTGATCTGCTATTATTAGTGTTGACTACTCAAACAGTTTTCTAAAAAAAATATGTTACGTTAAAAAAATCAATTTCAATTCAATTCGTGACCTTGAAAGAGGGTTAGAGCTTTCGATTTATCAACAAAAATACTGGAGACTAGTTTTCTGCATCGAAAATGAAAAAATACACACTAAAAAATCATACATCACTCAAATTTTATTAGAATCATCAAATGATGATTGATATTGGAGTTTTAAATTTTAATAATCTTGTGTAGTTTAGACTACAGTTTAATTACCTCCTGATGATGCCAATTTGCGAAACGCGTGTTGGTGACGTAACTCTTCAGTGTTTATGAAAAACTGCTCTCCTGCTTTTTATTTTCGAAATAAGAAATTCATTTTAAGAACACATAGTTTGTAACTTTTTTGTATAGGTTTGATCAAGTTCTCGTAAATTGACAATTTATAAAGTTGCTATTATTACTCGTAATACAAAATTTGTAGTAATTTTGCATTATAAAAATAATCAGGAAATTGTTTATGCATGTTTATGTTATAACACTTTTTAATTACATGTAGTAGCTTTGTAGAATGTTGAACATTGAATTGAATTGCAAAAGTGGATTGCTTTTATGAAGAAATTGTGAATTTTAAAAATAATATAAAAACTATATTTTTATATTATTTTTATATATTTTTATATATTTTTCAGTGGTTTATTGGCTTACCGAAAGTGGTAATTACACTGGCTACTGTCTCAGGTGACAGTAGAAGTTTTCAAGTAAAATGCAATTTGGTAGATAGTAGTGCATACGAGATTCCATTTCTATATCGTCTTTTCTTTACTATGAACAAAAATTTTAATTTCAATGTTTTGGATGGTAGAAACGAATGCGCCAAGAGACATACACATTCATATAACAAAATATGTTTAAATCTGGGCAAGAAATGTGTCCCTTCACTTGCGACCCACTGTTGTGTTACATTCTGTGTAAGAAATTATATATGTTTGTCCGTTCTCTCAATAATTATAAATTAATTGTATGGTCCTGTTCAGAGGATTTCCTCCTCGTAATTTTATGAGCAGTGGCTACGTCGTGGTTAACCGCAAAAAGCGGAATAAATTTGCATATAGTTAATAAATATCGAAAATATATTCTAGTTTCCGGTGGTATAACTGCCATACCTGGGGCACGAATACATATGCATTTTAATAATGAATAATAATTATTGATAATAACTAAAAATCCTAACAACTTGTAATGTTGATAATCTATTTATATTTAGTAGCTGTTTATGGGATATGTCCATTCTCGCGCTGAATGAAGTGGTGTCGTATGATAAATATGGATTGAACAGAGGTTAACACATTTCACTAATATTAACGGAATTTATTACACATGGCTAATGGAGAGTGAAGTTAAATCTACACATTGACAGGACAAATTATATAATTTGTAATTTTCTGCATGGCAATGCACACGGTTTATCAAAATACGTGAGACATTCTATAATATAATCTCGGGGACATGTAGATGATGGAGACAGGTGAAAATAGTACCATAAGTTTATATGAAGTTCTTTCCTAGGATATGCATTAATTGAGATAATTGCCGTTAGAGAAAGAAACGTTTCTTAATATTATTTTTTATATATTGGATTTCCATTATTTTTAAAAGAAACTTGGTTGTATGTTTCTTTCAAAAATAATAAAATCGCTAAGATGGTATGATACAATTTTTCATAAATTGTCAATGCCTTTCGAGGTGGACAGCCTTTGCAACTTCAATTCCCACAACATTCCAGGGAGTATATTTTTAATATTGTCGAATACAGTTTCTTCTAAAAGTAATGTGCCTATTAAAATGAGAATATATTTCTTATACTATGTTATATATCCTGGAGTAGGTTGGAACCTTTGGTGTGAAGATAACACTAACTGAGTTTTCTACAATACACCAAAACACTATACACTACAATCGACGCGCGTTTCGCCAACAAAGTTGGCATCATCTGGAGATTATTAAAACTAGTTTTAATCTAAGATTAAGATTAAGATTATTAAAACTAGGATCAAAATTGTAGATATAAGAATTTTCGATACATTTTGTTGTTTAGTTTTTTTTTAAGTCGCACGGTTTTGCCACTAGAGGGCGGAAACCATTTTCTTTTTTTTTTTTGTAATACTCTTGTGCAATAGAAAAGAAAACACTCTAGAGCATTATTTTTGATTTATAGGCAAAACTGCATTTTTTAGAAAAGTTCAATCACATAAAAAGTTGGAGAGCAAAAAACTTCCTATAAATTGTCTTAAACTTTTTTTTTACAAAAGATGCATAGTTTTGCCTGTAAATCGAAAATAATGCGCTAGAGTGTTTTTTTCATTCGCACAAGAGTATTACAAACAAAAAAAAAAATAAAACGGTTTTCGCCCTCTAGTGGCAAAACCGTGCGACTTAAAAAAAAACAAAACAACAAAATGTGTCGCAAATTTTTGTACCTACCTTTTGATCTCTTGATATCGTTCGCTACAATGCATAGTTTTGGCTTAAAATCGAAAAACAGCTCAAAAATACTTCAGCGCACCCTAGCGGCGCAACTAAGCAGAATTTCGAAAAAATGAAAAGAACAAAAATTATGGAGAATCGCAAAGTCTACAACATTAAATCAGGTTATGTTTTCCCAAAAATGCATAGTTTTTCAGAAAAACGCAATAAACCGAAAAAACGGCCAAAAACGTCTATATATATATATATATATATATATATATATATATATATATATATATATATATATATATATATATATATATATATATATATATATATATATATATATATATATGTCTATATCTAAAAGACAACCCTTCTTTTATCATGCGCTAGGTGAAAAATATGTTGACACAACCCCAACACAACTTTCTGTATAGGTCGCTTAGCTGTAGGAAAAATTGCCCTCAATTTTCCTAATTTCAAGGGACTATAGACCATATGGTACCGGCCCGGCTTCATAGTCATTTCGCAATCACGACGTAATTACCCTTGTAACGTAGTAGTTGCTCTAACGTAACAGTTAAGTAAAAATTACTTTCCATTTTAATCTCTTTTAGAAAAATAGGAGGCGGCGGATAAATAAAAGTCTTGATTCGTTGCCTTTCTTCTTTATTATATTTAATATATCGTACTATTCGAAGTGGCTCTATCTATTCAGCTTAAAAATATCTACTACACTATTCTGGATTAATCTTTGTGACTGTGTGTGTATGTATAATCATTGGAACAAAGAAACCTCATATGTCAGCATTTTAGTTTTTAGGACGTTCATAATTCGGGTGCATAGATGTAAAATACAAATCTTAATTAGTTAGATATATAATTAACAAAATAGAGTATTTAATTTTCTGAATTCACTTATTTTCGTAACATCAATTGATTTTCACAAATGCCAATGTTAAATTATTTTCTAACATAGTCTCAAGAGCTGTAGTGACTCCATCACAACAAGAAGAAAGTGTTAATAATAAATGGGACACTTTATTCGTTTCTTTTTATTTCGCACTAGATGCTTGTAATTCCGTTATTAAATCTTCAAAAATTGTGTTTTATCAGTGGGGTGTCACCCTGTAACTTCAAACTCAATAATCTTTTTCGTAGAGCTAATTGTGTGGCCAGACTTTTGTGCTCATAAATAAATAAAATAAATATAAAAAATATCATCCAGACCTTCATAAATATCATCCAGACCTTTTACTATACTACTTTCTACTTTCTACTACTTTCTACTTTCTACTTTTAGAGCAGTACATTCG
Organism: Rosalia funebris; assembly: GCA_037954035.1. NCBI lineage: Eukaryota > Metazoa > Arthropoda > Insecta > Coleoptera > Cerambycidae > Rosalia > Rosalia funebris. The sequence goes on along the minus strand of JAZFAV010000011.1, from coordinate 14,637,587 downwards.
GGTTTCACAAATCCAAGAAATGAATCAGCAAGATACTCAATAACTGTAATTTTAACAACATGTTCGGCATGATTTTATTCATCAGTTGGTTCCACAGGGATATCATTGTCTATCACTTGAATCACACTCAATTTGGACAACAAAGTACGAAGTCTTAAATTCCATATACTGCATCTCTCGCTGTCAAAGGCTTTAATATTTCGTCGCACTTTTATGTTTTCCATTACTACACCTTCAAATACAAATCTCACAAATGCACCACTAGTTTTAATTTATTTAGGGATCTGGGCCCATAACCCATTAGAAAAGTAGGAGGCCGTGGATAAATAAAAGTCGTGATTCACTACTTATTAATGTCTTATTTATTATACGAGGCTTGTTTCAAAAGTAAGGTTCCCATCACGATAGCTCCGCAAGGAGAAGGATTAGGTGAAATCTGACAACAGTGTCGTGCGCGCCATTTCTCCCCCTCTTGGTCCTCACCTTTGCTGTCAAGCTACTCCGCGCAGTGTTGGCCTGACAGCCGTCTGTGATGGACTTTCCGATTTCCGTCACCGCCAGGTGCGAAATACGCGCAGTGATCCGATTTTTGAACGCAAAAAAGGTTCCACCCATAGACATTCATCGTCAGTTATGTCGCCATCGCCAACTTCTTCAGCAATGTGGCAACAATAGGGAGGAATTGTTGGACTCCATCGCCACAGGCGACGAAACGTGGGTGTTTATTTCACTCCCGAAAAAAAGGAACAATAACGCGAATGGTGTCACTCAAGTTCGCCTAAACCGAAAAAGTTCAAGCAAACGCAATCTGCGGGAAAAATCATGGCAACCGTGTTTTGGGACCGGAAGGGAATATTGCTCGTCGACTTTATGCCTCCTGGGACAACAATAAACTCAGAGAGGTATTGTGAAACACTAAAGAAACTCAAATGAGCCATCCAGAACCGTCGGAGAGGAAAACTGAGCAAAGGTGTGAAGCTGTTGCACGACAACGTTCTTCCCCATGTCTCTCGGCAAACCCGGGATCTCCTGAGCAAATTTGGCTGGACTGTCATTCCCCACACCCCCTACGACCTAGCCTCTAGTGACTACCACCTGTTCCCAAAATTGAAGGAACACTTGGGTGGCTTGCACTTCCGTACCGACGATGAAGTCAAAGAAGAGGTTATTCGCTACCTCAACGGGTTGGCGGTGGAGTTATATGACACGGGGATACAAAAGTTGGAACGTCTACAAAAATGCATCGAAAAAAATGGCGATTATGTAGAAAAATAGGGTTAATGTTCAAGCTTTCTAACCATGTAAATAACTTTGATAATAAACAATGCTGTCTATTTGAAAAAAATGTGGAAACTTTATTTTTGAGACAACCCTCGTATTTAATATATTATTCGAAGTGGCTGTGTCTATTCAGTTTAAAAATGTCTACTACACTATTCCGGATTAATTTTTGTATGTGTGTATATATAATATAATCATTGCAACAAAGAAACCTCATATGTCAGCATATTAGTTTTTAGGACGTTCATAGGTCGGGTGCATAGATGTAAAATACAAATCTTATTTAATTATATAATTAACAAAACATAGTATTTCATTTTCTAAATTCACTTCTTCTTGTAATCAATCTACAAGTTATTCAACAGTCTCCTATCTGTAATAGAGTTGCGACATCTACATGCCCCTCATTAGTAACAAATCCTTTCAGTTTTCAATGACAGTCGTGGGTACGGTAGCAACATCTGAAAATACTGCTGCTAATTGAGGTGTGTTTATATTTTGGCGGTAAATTTAAAGGATTGCCTAGAGCTTTTTATTTTTTAAATTCAATCGCTCAACGGTTATTATATTATTAATAATCCCAATTCTAATTAGTAATTATAATGTGCGTGTTGGAAAACATTATTTTAAAGTGTCAGAATTCCACAGATAATAATATGAGAAGTAGTCGACACTATCGATTAGAATTAAACTATTTCATTTAGGATTTGTTAATTCTGTCAAATCGTTACCTCTACCACAATAATTAATTTATTAATGACAGCGAGCCATTTCATCTCACGCATTAAAATTCATTAGACTATTTAGTATGCAAATAGATGGCTTGTTTATAAGAGTTGGAGTAGATATTTCTATTAGCTATACTTTACACTTCTCGAGCGCGTAGAAGATTAATTTCCGTTATATCTAAACGTGTAAAGAGGAGGCTGCCTTTCACCCAGTCAATTCATTGACTTGGGTCTAGGTATCTCTACGAAAATTTGTACTATTTATAATTACCGAACAGAAGAGTATAATTTATTATTCTGTTTAAATTTGTTGTGGGTTGGTCAGAGGTCGCCGTCGACGCTCTTATTTCGAAAACGTTAACCGTGGAAATACTTTCTTTGTAAAAAAATATGTGATCTTCATAGGTACTAAAAACCATATTTAGGATAGTTGTTAGAAACATTATATATCTAAAATCAATGACATTATCACACTCAGAGAACATTTCATTTCTAATAAGAAGACGCATCTAGTTTACCATAACTTACATATAATGTGTTTTGCCATAAAATGATTTGAACTGTAGGCAGCAATATATTCTTTATTTGATAATTTTTTAAAGATAAAAATGTAAAAATTCCTTTATTAGAATTTTTTTAATTTTTTTGTCTAAATTTATCATCTATTCTTGTGAACATATCATTCTTTGGAAACACTAAATTTAATTGTCACATATCATGTTTGATATCAGTTTGATTTAAAAAGCCGCCATGTGAGCGATCATTTACAGCTGCATTAAGAGAAATTCGCACAAAATTATGACAAATTGAAGCGCCTACAGAGTTCGTAACTTAATTAAGAAATAAGAGACAGGTTCTGTTACTGGTAAGGCAACGCCAATACGTCCTCGTCTTGGTCAGTCAGATGAAAATATTGTTGCAGTGAGAGAAAGTGTACGAGAATATCCAAACACATCAATTTGACGTCGTGGACAACAATAGAATCTGTCAAGAGCCACCACGCGTCGGATTTTAACGAAACATAAACATCTGTCAACATACAACGTTCAGTTGACATAAATATTAAAAGTTACAGACTATATTTACAATATACATTTATGCATACGTACATTTCTTACTTGGGTGTTAGAAAAGAAATAAGGTCATGCTGAATTTTGCAACAAAATTTTCTTCAGCAATGAAGCACATTATCATCTTGACGGATACGTCAGCAAACAGGATAGTCGAATTTGCGGTGCTGAAAATCCACGCATGCTGTTCACGAAAAGAAATGCATCCACAAAGATGAAAGGTTTGGTGGGTATTTTGGAGTGGTGGAGAAATTGGACCATACATCTTTAAAAATGAAGCTGGTAATGCTTTCACAGGCATGTTGACATCGTATGGTTTATAGATAGTCGTTAAATATTGACACTATCTTTGACAGAAATGAAATGGCGCGTAATTCAAATTCTACAGTTCCAACTGTGACACTCTATATCTAAAACAATTCTAAATATTTTTGTACATATATGTATAAATATGTATATATTAAAATGTATATATAGCCTTTTAAATTTTTTAGGCTTTTCAGAGATATTCCTGTGTAATTTATACTAGATTTAAGTTTAGAGTTACATCATTTACAATAAGCAATAATAGCGGCAGTTGTAACAGTATTATTATTATAATTATTACTTCTAATAGAATATTTCAAGCTTTTTCAAATAGTGTAGGTTATCTTTATTTCGTATCGTATATTTCCTTTATTATAAAATAAAAAAAATGTTTAATAAAGAAAAATTAAGGATACAGGAACAAATGATGTATGTAACTCGTAACGTAAATCAGTCTTATTGGCGAAGATAAATATAATAAATACTCTAATGGAAATTCAATGCCCAAATCAATAATTCAATGATATTTAGGTAAAGTTCTTAGCAGAAATTTGGAAAGGTACCTTATCGATCCTTATTCTAAGAACATACTACACAATTAAGCAAGTACAGCTGAACACAAAACACATCTTTATTATTAAATACATCCATTAAAATACAAGGTTTCTTTACAAGTAATTCCATTCACAATTCTACTGCATTGTAATTGACGTGCTTTCTATTAATCAAGTTAGTATCATGGGGAGATGATAACTACAACTAAATCATTATTAGTCAGTTTATGTCTTCAGGTACTATAGAATACGATGGGCATTCAGGTCAGTAGCTCAGCGTGGAACTATAAAAGTGCAGTACATTTCTTCGTATTCTCAACATGAAAAGGTAACGTATAGAGGAGTCTATGACAACACGTCATGTGTACTATAGTCCGAGTAGGCAGAGCAGGCCCAGTATTGGAGGCTATTATTATATTCTTGGGCTAGATTTCCAATGAGGAGATTTTGACGCCTCTCCCTAGTCATGAGCGTGTTTGTCCTCGTTTCTAAGTGTAACCGTTTCCTTCGCACCCTGAGTCTTTAGGGGACGTACGTTCATTTTAGTTCAAAAACAAAAAACCTTTATGTTTCAGATCTTTATAACGTTACTTATTCGAAACACAACATTAAAAAATAATAATAGAGCTTTTGAACGTTATTTTTTATTAATTCCGGGTTTGTTTAATTACAACATTAACTTAAACCGTTTAGTATATAGTTATATATAGTATATATTTTGATATGGTATAGAGTTAATTTTTTTTATAACTATATTAACATTTATGTAAACTTATTGCTTTTGTCAATCTTCTAGACTAGACACTCAGGTTCAACTAGTAGATAATAAGAAAATGTGGTAGTTGTGGTAATAAATGTCTGCCAACTACACAATATGATAGATGATATATGAACAGCAGAAACCTTACTTCATCTGGGTATTATTTTTTCCCAATAATAATAAATAGGTATTTTATTCGGTTTTAAAGCAATATATAGGGGTATTTTATGTTTAGTGAGCCATATAAAATATTTAAGTAAGCCATATATAAAATATTTAAGTAAAATATGAAAATGTAATTTCAATATCACGATTAATTAATTATTATGATTAACAAACCATAACTAAAATGGTTTAAACTTATGCATATAATTAACTGACTAAACCTTTCATATTTCATCTTTCCCGTATTCCAAAAAGCAATTGAAATATCATCCAAGCATAAGATTAACGAAAATACACTTTCTTCAAGTACTTACACGAAATTTACATGACACTAATTGCGTCAGGATGTTTAGTGTTATTTATAGTAAATCCAGCCACTTATTTTTCATCTTTTATAGAGCGCACCGAAGTTGTGTTTCATTCCTTGTAAAACAACTGTTCAGATACGGCATTTCGCAATACAATCACCTCTCTTTTTGTACAAACTATGCTTTTAGGAAAACAACTGCCTTGCTTTGAGCAATGTTTTAAAAATATGAACATAAAATAATATGAATAATTCTGCACGTATGGTTTGTATAAACATTTAATTTTTAGTTGTGCATTTTTTAAAATATAATTAATGGAATAGCGAATGTAGGAGATATGGCAACCTTCCATACCTCCTTTTCTTCCTTCCTTTTCTTTATTAAAAAATGTTAAAGAGTTCAGTTTTTGACATATACTACGATAATAATTACATATCATGGTAAGCAAGCAATGGCGAATTTAAATACCGCGAAATTCGGAATTTTCGTGATCCTCCCAAATCTGATGGATCCTTATCATCAGAGGACAATCAGCTTATTGTCCTCTGATTATTTATGTTAATGTTTTATTGGTAATGCAAGGAAGTCAACACTCAACACTTAACCAAGTAGCTTCTTATTTCAGTATGTCCGCCTCTACAGTACACAAAATTCTGAAAAGAACAAAGCACCATCCTTATAAGGTATGCCTTATCCCTGTGCTGCTTGAAAACGACTTTGATCGACGAAATAAATTCTGCGAGAAAATACAACAGATATGCAATAATAATACTAATTTCGTAAAATACATATTGTTTTCTAATGAGGTTGCCTTTGTTTTGAACGACCATGTCAATAGGCAAAACTTCTGAGGATCCCCGATGGATGATGGAGTATCAAGATATTTGGATTTTCTTAGAGACTACTTTATTCTTGTACTAATAACTTTATATGCAGATGCAGAGGAACCCGATCTTCTCAGAAATGACCTTTTCTTTCAACAAGATAGTGCACCTTCCCATTAGCCAGCGCCTGTCCGCGCTTATTTAGATGAAATGTTTCTGAATCGTTGGATAAGGAGAAGGGGGCAAATTGAGTGGGCAGCCAGATCACCAGATTTGACGCCTTTAGGTTATTTTTTGTCACGAAATATAACCTATACCTAACGTATACCTTGTGAATATATTTATAGTGGATAATTTGAATATTCAATTTAGTTGGTTTGAATAATCATTGCCATTAAATTTAGTAAGTATTTTGAAATATAAAAATTGTGTTTCTTCATTTTTTTATCTAATTTATCTTTTTCTTCTTCTTGGAGTGCTTTGGCAGTTATCGATCCGTTAACGGTCATAGACCGGATTATATTAGCTATCATAACTTTACTAACTGCTGAGCGGAAAAGTTGTATAGTTGTCTTGTTAAACCATTGCCTTAAGTTCTTTAACCAAGATGTATAAGATAAGATAACTCCTTCTTCCAGAGCCTCTCCTACCTTCTATCTTTCTTTGGATTATGAGATGAAGAATTCCATATTTTCCGGATGTCGTATTATGTGCCCAAAATATTACAACTTTCTTCTCTTTAAGGTTGTCGTGACTTCTATATGTTTGTTCATACGTGTAAGGACTTCGACATTTGTTATTCTATAGGTCCATTTTACTTTCAGCATCCGACGGTACAACCACATCTCGAATGCTTCTAGGCGTTTGAGTGTTGCCTCTGTTGTGGTCCAAACTTCGGCACCGTATAAGAGGACCGGGAAGACATAGCATCTCAGCATTCGTGTTCTAAGTGCCAGATTAAGGTCATGACTTCGGAATAACTTGCTCATTTTAATGAAGGCAGCCCGGGCCTTTTCTATCCTGATCTTGATCTCTAGAAGGGTTCCATTCTTCATTTATCGCTACCCTGGTACTGTGCTCTTGACTCTTTCTAACGATGTTCCATTTACTATTAAGCCATTATCTGGAGCATTTTTGTTTTTACTAATAATTATATACTTTGTTTTCTTTATGTTGAGTTTAACACCATATTGCTCATAGACATTAACTAAACGATTCATAACTATTTGCAGATACTCGCCGTTACTGGTCAGGATTAAGGTGTCGTCGGCGTATCTGTTGTTAATATTTTCGCTGTTTATAATGATTCATTTTGCCTCAAGCATTGCTTCTAAAAATATTTCTTCCGAGTACAGATTGAAAAGTAATGGCGATAAGATACATCCCTATCGAACACCTCCTCTATTTCTGCCTCTTCGCTCAACTGTCCATCCACTAGGACTGCTGCAGTCTGGTTCCAATATAGATTTTTTATTATTTGGATGTCTTTATCGTCAATTCCGGTTGTTTTTAGGATAGAATGCAATTTATCGTGCCGTCTCTATCAAATGCCTTCTCGAAATCTATCAGGCAGGCATAAACATCACCATTCACGTCTCGGAATTATTTACTAAACGGCTGTTTTCGTGTGTGTCATGAAATTTTTAGGTCGATGTACGAAATGCTTTTCGTTCGAATCGGCATTTTGACAAAATCAATATGGTAAATCGACCCTTGCGAACAACGTGGTAAATTCTTCGATATTTACGATATAGGTACTCGTCTTTGTATTAAAACTTGCACTCCAAAAAGTGCATCGCATCTAACTTATACTCACGCTGATTTAACATCCCCGTGGCGTATGGAAAAAAGTGTGCTCTCTCATTTTCTAATAAAAAAGGGGGTCGAAATTAAAAGAATATTCATGCCGTCATATTTACTACACGAATTACTCTCTATGTATTAATTATACTTTAAAAACTGCGTTACTAAAAAAAAATTGGCGGATTTGGGTATTTTGTCTAAAAGTTATTCCTTGATTTTTATGGAATTATCCATTGCATTTAATAATTCGTCTAGTATTCACTGCTTTACGAAAGCACTGTATAATTCACAGACTTACCTTCCTTGTATGCAGGGGCGTAGCGTGAGAAAAGAATCTAGGGATGTGATCAAAATTTTATAAGGGGAAGAGGTATAGTCTGTATGGTAGGCCATATGAAAATGGTAAAAATAAAAAAAGGCACTAACCTATAATGATTATGCCGAGGTATATATCCTAATTTTTTAAATTAAAATCAATTCTTCAGTTTTGTTTGTCCAGCGAAAACGTCTATCACTGTTTATTCAAATGTTGGAGATGATCTCATATCTTCTAACAAGGCACTTCCAATATTTATTAATGCTAAAGCTGACAGTCTTTCTTGCTTTTGAGAATTTCGCAGATAAGTCTTTATTCTCTTTAAACATGAAAATGATCTTTGCGCGGAACTGCTTGTGGCAGGAATTGTCAAAATTAAACGACACAATTTTGATGACTCCAGGAAAACAGAAGATAATTGAAGAGACATAATATATGGGTGAAGCTCAAACACAGTGCTCTTTTTCATATCGGGATCACTATAAATCACTGAAAGTTCACTTTTTGAACGATTTGCGTCAAAGAATGTTCCATATATATCTACTAAAGAAGAAAAAAATTCGTCAAGAAAACGTTTCGCGAATGAAGTAAATTGTGTGGAATCTAGATTTAAAAATTTCAGTTTAGAAATTTCACTAAACCGTTGAATAATGTTTAAAGAAATAACGTCCAAGATTTCTTAAAACAATCGTGCGTAGGTGCTTTTCTTATCTTCTTCAGGAATTAAATCCCAATGCATTCTTTTACTTGGTGGTTTATTTTCTAACACAAATCTGTCCATACGGTCCCAAATGCCACTAAACTCGTTTCTCATTTTTTGAATATGTGATTTGAAATCGGCGATATTCTTATTGCAGTAACTAATATCTGATATTTTTGTCTGTAAAATTTTAAACAGACTCTCGGAATGTGGGAATATTGCAGAAAACACTGTTAAGAGAAAATTAAAATCAAAGTGGCGCAATGAAGTTAAAAGGCCTCTAGCACAAATAACGGTTTCTCCACCCCATTCCTCATTTTCATTTCCCACAATTACCTGAAACAGCGCTTCCAAATCTTCCTTATGTTATGGCGACAGTCGCCAAGATGCGTTCACATAATCGCATAATTGAGTCGGGAAATAACGACAACACCCACTCGAGGTTCCATTGTTGATTGCGTAAGATCACTTACCTTTTCTCCCATCTAATGCGTAGCTTGGATGTAACTTGGACCATCGCATTTCAGCACTGCAGCAAGTAACGCGGAAGTCCAATAATTTCGGGCCCTTTCACGGCCGATTTGAAACAAAAAAGTTAATCGTAGCGTTTAAAGTAAATAATGTATGTTTGTGGTGGGTTTAAAATAATTCAAAAATTGTAATAATTGAATACATTGATTGAACCTTTAAATAACACTAATTTGACAATTTTTTAAGGGATGCAACGCATCACTCGCATCCATGCACGCTAAGCCCCTGCTTGTATGGGTATTTATTCTTATGAGCACTAGCAAGTTATTGACCGAAAGGTATAACAAATATCGATTAATACCTACCAAAAATATATATATAATTACTTTCCTGCCACGCTTTGGTCTTCTTGACGAATATGCGAATTTCACGCGGATCAATAACTGATATATCAATAAATAGACCTTCGGTCGTTAATTTGCAACAACGGACCTCAATATTCGCTCCTTTTGTGACTGCGTTTCCTGGCTGATTGAGCCTGCAGGAACACAGGGTGTTTAATGAACGGTTTGAAACAGAAATAAACAGACGAATGGTCATTACAATGATTAAGTGTGGCGCTGTAAATCACGTCGTTATTGCAGAGTGACTTGATGTACGTCGAACAGAAGCGCTGCCATCAGACGATTTCAAGATTTAGGGGGTCACGTTACATAAAGTCTTTACAGGGGAGTTCGCATAAACGCTGTGCTAGAAATCATTTTGTATTCTAAATTACTATTAGAAAAAAGCATATTCTTATTTCTCAATATACATTAGGCACAAAAATTAAGGGATGTAAAAAATCCTAAATGCTTAGGTGATCTTCAAAGGGCTGTAATTTGAAGAAAAACAGTCGCAGAACAATTTAAAAAAAAGAAAATTGAAGCTAAAAGCTTCTAGTTTTCAGATATTGAGCTCAAAAATTTTTAGCATCAGCAGTTTTTGAGTAATCATAAGAAAACCATCGGAAAAATATTTCAAATTTTTGTTTGGTTTTCAAAACGTCCACGGAGCTTAATATTTGCTTTTAAGTGATTTCGCCATAAAACGTTTATTAGGTGCATTTATTTTCTTTAATTTGAGTGGCTAAAAACCTTCTACGATGATTTTTCGCTAAGTTATCGTCGTTCAAAGCCAAAATATCAGTTTTGACATTTTCTTTTGAAAAATGCTTTTTCTTAATTTTTTTCTTACAATAATTAATATTTTTTGATAAAAGAATATGGATTATGGTTAAAAAATATTTTCAACCAAAAAATGAATAAAAAATGACGAATTCATCCTTAAATTGATTTTTATCAAAAATTAGAAATTCAACCATTCCTAACACAATGAAAACAGAAATCGCAGCGCTTCGAAATTTTCAGGGTTTCTCTGGAATACTTTGAGGTTGGAAAGAAATAGTCAACATCCTTAGTCTATTCATTCTTTTCAAAGCTATGTCAAGTTAAGCGAATATCCCTAAATACCTTATAATTTAGTGTTATTTTCCGTTTTTGTGGATATCGAGTAGCAAATGTGCTACAAGTTCTTGATATTACTTTATCACATTCTCCATAAATAATAGTTAAATTCAAAAAGTCTTCGTGGGTGTAGTTTAAACGCTGTGGCATTTTTGACATAAGAGAATGACTGATATTACTGATTGTTTTAATCATGGCTAATTTGATAACATATTTAATAAAAATTCTTGAATTTCTAAGAAAATCGAAAATACTCCAAAAATTTGTGACTTAAACCCCCACAATGCCTATATTAGAAAAAAAGGAATTTAATTTTACATAACTTGATGTAAAAAAATATAGGGTATTCCGTTTGGCCTAAACTAGTTTTCGCGGTTTGAAGTTTACAAAATGCAACGTCAAAAATGGAACACTTAATATACCATTCTTGAATGTAATTCAATTGTATAGTGCAGCTCTCCTTGTGTTCTCCCTACATGCCAAAAATCAAATTAGTATCTTTTACACAAAGAAAGTTGTAAAGGTTACTTAAACCATTACACCTGTCAACATTTTTTTTTAATTTGAAATATCTCTAAAACACCTGGGTTTATACATAGGATATCTATAGATGTAAATCTATATCTAGGTTATCTAGGGTATCTAAAAATATGGCATATTTTTGATTCAGAATTTTATGCTCTTTTCGAAACCCCTAAAACATATATGGTATTCCGTTTAAAATAAGCAAGTTGGTATCGACTTCCGGTATAACCGAATATGTCAGATGCTTGTAATTATTTTAGTTAAATTGGCCACACTGCTATTAGTATCTTCCCAAATTTTCAAAATTCTCTGGTGCATACTTTTCCCTATATCGATCGATGCAGTTCCTGGTGAGACACCCTGTAAACAATCTAAGGAATATTGCATTTTTATAACTTTTATATAATGGCAAATATAAAACAGGTATTCACGAGGAATTTCATATCACCAGAAGCATTATAATTATGGTACAATTTAATATTTGGCGGTGAGGTCATGTTGAAGTATGAATTAATTATACTCAGCAAAAATTTTGTTGTCATTCCCTATTGCTTTGCCAGTAAGAGCTTTTTTAATTGGTTTTAGTAATAATTTCATCGCTGATTCCAAATCTGGAATTGGGTTTTCGCTACATGTACTGGTTTCCATGCAATTTGATGTTGAATATAGAAGATGTTATAGTTAACATATTAATTTTATTATACACCACGTATTCCATAACTTGACTTTTTTTGCAGGGTTATTGTGTTTTTAGAAATTCTTTATTTCTTTATTAGTATACTTTTCGTACTAATAGCCTTAAATGTGAAATAGTGTCATTAAAAAAAACTCTATTGGTACCCCACTTTTATTCAACAAGGGCAGCATCTGATGCGTGGCGCAACTTTACGCAGGTCGTTGCTTGTTAGTGGACAAGTAGTAGTGTTCACAGTTCTTGCTCCCTAGTTTACTTGATGACCCAGCATAAAAGGATACTGAGTGCAAATTAATATTTTTTTCAATATTCAATAGAATAGCGTCTTAACTGAAATGCTTTCTAGAATACGTCTGTAAGTTCAAAGAGTTTTTTAGGAAAAAAATATTGAATTTATAATATCAAGATATAGATTGTGTTAGTTACGTATGTCTATCATTTTATTATTTGTTCGATATCTCATAATATCGATCTAATTAATTAGTATAGTATTCAAACATCAGATCAACAGAAAATTATCAAATACTAAATATGAACTAGAAATTATCTGAAAGCCTTGTCGCTCTATAAAAAATTACGTCTGTTCTCCAAATATCTCCGCCCATGCAACGCAACTACTGTTATAATATAACATTAGAATGTCTGCTTGAAACATTGCCAACAAACATAATATGTGTGTGCAGTTTCGCAATATTACCACGACAGAAATGTTTGCTTAAAAATATTGAAATTTAAAATCTGATACACTGGTATTATATTAATCATGGTATATACCCCTGTTCATACAAGACAAAATAAAATTAAGACATGGCATTATTGTTTTTCCTTTGTTTGTCAGAGTATAATAAACAACAAACATAATTAAGTTGTTACAGGACGATTAATGGGGAGCTACGGTATGAAATAAAATTAATAAAACAGTTTTTTTAATATTTAAACGAGATATTCGGGCACTCTATTTATTATTTTCAATTTGCAGTGCTTCAAGCAATATTGGCAGTATACAGGGTGGACGAGCTTCATGTACTGCTGTACATGAAGTGCATGTGTAATGTTTTGTAATGTTTTATATTTTTGAAGAGACCCTTAACAGATAATTTAAAGAATATAAATTTTGTTATCTGCTATTTTTTGGCTATCTAGATATTATCTTTGGAATTGACATATTCGTATCTAACTAAAACTCTGATATTACAGAAGTCTTCAACAGTACAACGATCTGAATATCATTTTGTCATTCCTTCTCTACTATAGTCCAAGTGTGAAGTTAGTTTTTTACCGCTAGTCAGAGTAGAGCTGGATCTCTTAGACACACCTCTCTATAACGGGTGTTTCTATTTCCACAAGTGTGTGGAATAATATTGGGTCTTCATGGATTCATCTGTGGATTTAGTCTATCTCTTGATTTGTCTTTGATAGTAATTGTTTTCGTCGTTGTTTTAGATTTTAGAAATACGGTTTATTTGAAAAATTGTTTACAATAAATCGTTCTATAAAACTGTACAAAATAATACAGACTGTAAAATATTCCTGTTCGCGTTTTATTAGCTTATATGCCAATATAAAAATAGTTCCAAAGAACCTACACATATCCTAAACTCCCTATTAACAGCGGTACAGAGGTGTTTTCCTTTAAGAAATCACCCAGTATGTTTGTAAACCACTGTAATATATTGTTTAAGAAGTTTAAAATTTACTCTTTCCTTAATAAGGGCAAATATTATTGTTCTTGTAATTATAAAAAATATTCGAAAAAAATATCATTAAGGTTACTTTTCAACAATAGTACTTTGGGAATTATGTGTATAACAATCGAGTAATAAAAACTTGTAAGAAAATATCCAAAAATTAAAACTATAGTACCACTTCAGAAGTCTTTCCCTGGAATAATTTAACACGTTTAGGGTAAACTTGATGGTTATCCTTCTCGCCCCCTGGCAAGGATCAGGAATCACTCAACACGTAATAATATCCCAATAAAAGGATCGCCCTGCGGGACACCCCTTAGGATTAAATAATGATAATTTCTATATCATTGACCAAACGTTGAGCAATTGTAGTAGTACAATTATTTATACTGGCGAGGGATGGGGTGGTGGGGGAGACGGTATTGTTCAGAGGAATGCTAAGAATAGGGGAACCAAATATATTTCACCGGCAATGAGCTCAGTAGAAAGCTTAACGATTTTAGTCCGGTCCATTTGATTAGCGGTGACTAATTTCGATGTTATCTCTGTAACCTGAAAATACATTAACAATACTTTATGAGTAAATTACAATGTCTCCATGAAAAATGGTTTTGCGGTTTATATATATATATATATATATATATATATATATATATATATATATATATATATGAAATATATAAATTTCAATAAAATACCAAATGAGACATTAGAGCCCTATATATATATATATATATATATATATATATATATATATATATATATATATATATATATATATATATATATATATATATATATATATAGGGCTCTAATGTCTCATTTATTTGGTATTTTATTGAAATTTATATATTTCAGTTATATTTTTCTGTCAATACTTTTTTTATGATAAATTATTAGATATTACTTTTAGTGCTATTTAAAACATATAAAATATTCGTATAATATTTAATAGTTAGCAAATATATATCTAACCTTATAAATAATTTATATATAATTCAATAAAATAGAAAAGAATAATCAAATACTATCACTGGCCCCGACAATATACCTGAGGTTATAATTAGAATAATGAATGAAAATTGAAGAAATTGTAGCAAGTTGTTATGAATTATAATAAGTTAATAATAATAACGCTATTGTATTGGAATATACGAGGTTTGGCTAAAAATATACCGGACTTGAGTATCAAACAATTATTTATTTAGTGTGTAATACATTTTAAAAGTGATCAGAAGGTTTGTCATTTTTTCTTTTATCTCATCCAGTGATGAAAAACGTGTTCCCCTGAATTCAGTTTTAATTTTTGGGAAAAGGTAAAAATCACATAGGGCTAGATCTGGCAAATACGGTGAGTGTTCGAGGACAGAAATGTTTCTTTTTGCCAAAAATTGCGTAAACGAGAAATCATTGTGAGCTGGGGCATTGATTTGGTGAAGCACCCACCCTCCTTTCTGCCATAAATCAAGCCTTTTCTTCCTCACTCGTTCTCGAAGGGTTTTTAGAACTTCCAAATAGTAAATTTGGTTTACTGTTTGCCCTTGCACAAATGCCAAAAAGCACAATCAACATTGCCTTGAATTTTGTCTTCTTGCCCTTACTTTTTTCATTCTTGGCGAGGATGGAGTTTTCCAATACATACATCGTTTCGTTTCTGGATCATATTGGAAAATTCATGTCTCATCACATGTTATATCATTTACAAAATTAGATTACTGAGAAATTGTTACCAAAATTTCAGCACAAATTCGTTTACGAGCACTTTTTTGCTGAAGAGAATGAAACTTGGACCTGATTTTGGCACAAACTATGTTAATGCTCAATTCATTGTGCAAAATTCGTCTGACAATCTCTTTGTCATTCCAGTTAACTCAGAAATGGCTCGGATACTCGAGAGACGATCATTTCTAACAATATCGCTCACCTATTGAATGTTTTCATATCATCTGTTGCACTGCGAGGACGTTCAGTGTATTTGGTTTGTTGTCTTCAATATGTTCACGACCTTCTCTGAAACGTTTGTGCCACTCAAACACTTGAGTTAGTAACATGTAGCCATCTCGATACACTTGTTTCAAACAAACATTCAACATTTCAAAACTTTCTGTCAATTTTGCTAGGAATTTGATGTTAATTCGTTGTTCGGATTTCAGGCTTGACATGATTGCGACAACAAACACAAATAAGGTTGAATTAAAACTATTCCATCTTTCTCGACAATTTTACTAGACCACTGAGGTTCAGTGGTAATACTCAGAGGGGGGGATAGAGTTCACAGAAGCTGCCTAACCATCTTCCAGACGGTTTTTCTGGAAGTTTCTGAAGCCAGTTCGGTTTATTTTTAGTCAGACCTGGCATGTATAAAAAAAGTATTTTGCCACTTATTGCATTAATATTAGGAATTTACATAGTGTACAGTAAATATCATTTGCTAAGCAATCGCAAGATGTTCAGTGGACAAACTGAAAACTAATTTTCTTGGAAACTATATCCCAAAAATTAAAGCCAGATTGATCATGAGGGATTCCAAAAATGAACTGGGGGAGGGTAAGCCAAACATTCGGGACAATTTAAAGTATTACCCTCAGCTGAACTAATATTCAATGTTTTGGCACGTTTTACCGGACTATGTAACTTGGTGCAGCTTTGGACGGATTGCCGTAGCACCGGGCCGCTGATCATCCGACCGAACATCCGGCGGCCGCTCGACTCATTGTTCTCCACCACGGCCACCGTGATTCTAGTTTGGGGCCCCTCTGCTCTTCTATACCGCCACAACGGCAGTAACGGCACTGCGTCGTCAACACTCGTGAATAACGGCTATCATTGTTACAGATCGTTTGGGCTGATTTACATAAATATCCGCAGTGACGCCCCCTTTCTATGCGAAACCATCTCATAGAAAGATGAAAAAACTGATGTGGTAACACGACTGAAATAAATATAGTGTTATGATAAAGATAAATTTTGCAGAGTATTCATAATTTTGTGGTTAAATAACACAGACCTACAGACTTTGATATTTTGAAAGCTGATTTGGGTTTGATAAGTGATTATAAGTGAGTCATTTATGCTGATTTCTTACCTACCTTCCTTTTTGCTCCTCACGTAAGGTTCTTGATTAACTGAATAATCAGAACAAATTGAAAACTTAAGAAAAAGTTATTAATTTTAATAAACATTAAAAAACAGTAAAATGCAACAACACAAATAGTTTTGAGTCTCTAATTTCTTTTTTTCTTTGAAAATCTCTCCCTCTTTAACAAGAAACTTCGTAGTCTTATTATTATTATTATTATTATTATATTATATAGATTTGGGACTCATCAGCCACTGATCGCACGGGTAGTCCTTTGGCGATCCCCTCTTATCCGGGTCATTATCCAAAAATGCTATCCCATAAAAGGAACAATTTAGGCACGTCCCCCGCCTTAAGCCTCGCCTCCTCTAGGATAACAGGGGTCCCTAATATAAGATACCTCTTCTCTTCCAGTGCAGGGCAGGTGTAAAGAAGATGAATCGAGGTTTCCTCGTCTTCTTTACAGTACCTGCAGGCCGGGCTGTCAGTCAGCCTCAGCTTGTGCTCGTAGTCTTAACTTTTGTAGTTTTTATTATGTAATCATTCATTGGATGTTCCCTTTTCAGCATCCAGCCTTCATCACCACATCCCATCGACACTGGTACCTCCTTTCCATCTCCTTTATGTCTTGATGGAACCTTTCGCGTTGCTCCTCACTAACTGAAGCGATAGAAACTTTTGCGATGTCATTAATGTTACTAAGACACTGTTCACCTACCTCTTGTGAAGTTTCACAGTCAGAGCTACTTGCAACTTCATCCAAGCTGCCTGGTTTTTCTGGAATAGGCATATCTGGTTCATGTGTAACCGGTCTAATGGTGGATGGAACATTCGGATATACTATATTTTTAAAGTTTTTGGTGTTGCATCCACTTACTTTACATAAACAAAAGTAGTAATCATCAAAATGATTTGTAGGTTCTCTCCAAACCATTGGGATACCAAAAGGAAGAGATGTCCTTGTTCCATTGCTCCAATGCCTTAATCCTTCTCCACAGACTTTGACCAAGATATGAGGTGCTCAGAGTTTATCCTGATCTCCAAGCTTACTTTTAAAGTACGAGTAATATTGTTTTTGCAATAATGATGTAATATTACGCCTAAACCTTTTTACAACAAAACAGCCGTAGACATAACAAAACATATTTGGTGTATTTTTACAACTTCTAGGCATTTTTAAAACAATATAAAAACACACGACGCGATATCACGAGTAAACGTACACACATTAAAAACGTATTACAGCGATTATGTAAATGCCCGAATACTCGTAGTATAAAACCGGAATATCCCCACCGGCCAACTATGTTTCGGTAAATCCCCCACACTTGTGTTTCAACCGTTTAAACAAAAACACGTTTCAAATAAATATTGGTGCGCGATGGAAACAAAAAACAATGTTTCTGGAGTTCATGGTATGTAACTAAGTCAAAGGGTTAAAAAAAGTCAGATCACAAAATCTTTGTTGGCGTCTGTAATTTTTTTAAGTATTTTAAATCACGCCAACCTTTACTTTTATAAAGACGGGATGACATTTTCCATTTTAAATTTAATTCATTGCTTCCGATTCTTCAAATTGTTTGGCCCTTAAAGTTAGATCCACAATTTTAAGTAACCCCACACATTGAAATTGAGAGCGTCTGGCCAAAGTAAGAAAGAGCTCTGTATTATCGACACTAAATTAATAGGGATGTTCCATAAGAATTCATCCCATCATTATTTGCATAAGGAACTGATAAGGCTGAAATTGAGTCGATACCTGGAAATCTGTCAGTAAAATTATCTTCAAAGAAGTGAATCTAAACAATTTTTAACCATACTTTGAAATGAGGCTAAAATAATTCCTTCCTTCCTGACTTCTCCTTGAGATCTCCTCTTCCTAACTTGATCAATCGAATGACGCATGACTTGATCATTCCAATCCATACATTCACTTTACGCTGGCTATGTCTTTCTTGAATTTAATGAAGATTCTCTTGAGGCCAATATCTGCAGTTACGACGATGCCTTATTGTATTTAAGGAAAGTGCAGTTTCGGTAGGGAAAACAAAAATTAAAATATTTGGGATTGTCGTCACAACATAACATGTTGTCCGATATTCGAGGGTCTGGATCACCTTCATTTAGCTCTTTTACCAAATATACTGTATAAGGGTGGAATATTTTCTTATTTAAAAATTTGCCAACTACAATAGTCGATATTATTGTTTAAACTTCTTATTTGCCATTTTGTTGCAATTGTTTTTATGATTATTGCATAATTGTTATTATGATGACGTCACAGTACAAATATAGAAGCTGAAGAAAATGAATATTGTGTCAATTTTAATGTATTTTGAAAAATAACGTCAACGTATTTTAGAGTTTTATTTGTAAATAATGTATTTATTAACAAAATTATGAATATTGTGCGAAAAATTATCACCATACTGTATATACAGGGTTATTCATTATATTTTGTCATTTTTCCCCATTAATGCTTTAGTTTAGGAGATACAGTTAAAAAAATGACTCCAAGACTCTACATATATTGAACTTTTTTACTCTAATATCAAATATATAACATTTAAAAATGTAACTGCAATATTTATTAACTACCATAGTATTAAAAAATACAGCAGAACAAATACTTGTTCGGCAATATCAACAATCTCTACTATCTTTCCCATCCCATAGCACAGTTAATACAATGTTTAGCTGTGCTTTCTTGATTATTATTTGAATGTTTTGATTTTTATTTATGAAGTATTCTGAACACTCCTCTTATGTGCAATTCACTTTGATAAAATAAGAATGAAAATAAAATAGAAATGAAATACGATTACAAGGAGTGTTACTTGAAACAATTGTATTTTGTTCAAATATTTATACATTTTGGATACATAAAACTGATTTTAATGCTATTTATTTTTTTCAGGTAAGCGAATAATTTGAAGTGAGGGTACAAATCCAGGTAAGAAAGGTTTCAGCGTCACCAATCTATAATGCTAGTTAATAAGGATAATAGGATTTTATACATCTATAACATAAACAAAGATAAAATCTTTTGACGTGTTCGGATGGTTAAAAAAATATTAATATTAATTTTATCGAATTCTAGATTCTACACTCTAGATTCTACAATAACTAAATAATAACTAAAAAGGGGTAACATATAAACAACTTTGATATAATAAATAAACAGTAGAATATTTCAGTAACATATGACTTACAGGATGGTAAAAAGTTGTTGTTTGAGTTGTTTCCCTAAAGAGAGTACCATTATGAGTAAAATTGTTCAAATCATAAGTGCTAGATTTTAACAGCAAGTTATGTAGTTCTTGCAGTATGGCAATAAATCATACTTTCTTCTCGAAAACCTAGTCAAGGTGTGCGTGTACTAAACAGGCTTAGTAATACAAGTGCGTCTATACTATTATGGGACAGTTTAAATAAAAATGAAATGCTAGTAGCACCCTTCTAGTGTTCAGTGACTGGATATCAAATCTTTGTAAAAGCAGAGTATGATCCAATAACTTTTTACTGGATAATTATCTAAGTGATAATATAATTATCTAAGCGATACCACAGACACTTTAAGAAACGCCGTTGAATATTTCAAGTTGATTAATGCCACTTACATAAGTATCAACTTACATAAGTATATAACACTCAAGCATAGCAAATAACGCTACAGTATTCTAATTTTGAAGGAACTAACGCAAAATATAAGATCTTATGTAGCAATTATGTCGTGTTTATAATCACGAAACCAAGCCACATTGGCTTATATGCATTAATAGCCACATTGTTGCTGAGAACGATAATTTATCATCAAAGTACACACCAAGATCCTTAATATTTTCGGAACGCATTAAAACTGTACCAAAGACAATAATCAAATTTTAGTGATTGATTCTCTAAGGTATAGCAGCAAACTTAACATTTATCTGTTGCTTGATAATATGATAAATCACCGGTACCATAGAAATAATATCGGAAGCATATTATTGAACATAAAAAATAAGAGGCTGCGGAAGAATTTATTTTAGAAGGGACATTTAGCATGTAACATATAATTGTTTACTCACTTTATTATGGTAATCTTCGAGAACCTCAACCTCTAATTCTGGGTACCTATGAGAGTAATTTTTCCTGACAATGTTACATAGTAACAAATAATCCGGATCATAAGTCTAGCTAATATAACTAAGTTACTTTTATTTTTTAGTTATTTTTTTGCGCTATTATACCATATTATTAAACGAGAATAACTCTCCATTTCGATTTTCATCGTCCCAGAATACCATTAGTACAAAATATTGCATACCTTTAAGGATTCGTCTGAAAATATGCGAGATAGTTCCATAAGCATGTCTGGTTCTTCTTTCGGATCCTTCCTAATTAGTCTCTCGCTTATTAACAGCGCTTTCGTACAAGAGCCAGACAGGAGACACCGTAAGGGAAGCAAATGATACTCCCCCCCGATGCCAGCCAGCGTCGGCTTCGTTAGCGGATTCCTTCATCCCTGCATTTAGTTAACCCTAATTGCGGAAATGCGTGTCTTACGAAAATATTTCTCAGTATCGTTAATCACAGTCCATGGTAATTATTATTTGTAACAGATTTCATGTAAAGAAGGCTTGTTTGTATACTGAAATGGCGAGAATATTTAAGCAGCTGACGTAAGGAATATTACGTAGAAATTTTAAAATAAATACTGTTCTACATTTCGGACTCACAATCAATTCAGTTGGGATTTCCAACAACTAAAATACAGTTCGGCTGGTATTATTTCCTGATTAATTGAGGAAATAACATAACGAGTGGATACACTGAGAAAAAGGATTCTTTGATTTAAAAAATATTACTTTCTCAAACAAATCCGTTCTTCCAATCTGGCTAAGCAAAGACGTGTATTAAAGCAATAGTTATCAAGGAAGTGATTATTTAAATTAATAATATTATTTATACAATCAAACATTTCCAAAATATACTTGTTAATTTATTTATTCATATACGCTGCCCAACAGGTAACCCCAATTAGAGAATGAGGATAAAAACTATACATAAATTATTACCCACACGAGATTAAACACAGCATAAGGGAAACTAACACTACACATACAGCTCACAATTAGAGAAAGTGCTTCGTGAAACATATTAGATAGTAATATATATCCCTAGGTACAGTGGCGGCTCGTGATGAAATGAAACGGGTGTTCTGCACAGGGCCGTTCCTAGGGTATTGGCCGTCCGCGTGCAAATTTAAAACGTATCCAAACTACTGGCGCCATAGACGCCGCAAAAATTGTATTTCTTTAGAGGTTCCTTTAAATACTGAAGCATTTTGTAGATGCTCGCTTAAAGTTACATCAAGCTCAGCAGAAAAATTTATCAAACCACGAAATATCTCCGGGTTTTGAGAGATTTCAGCTTCAGCATGTTCTCGCAGCACCAGTTCAAAGGCCCCACAAGACTTTATGCAGTTTATAATTTTTGACAAAACGTATCTCCTTTTTGTCACATTATCATTATGCTTTTGCACATTTATCCAATAAGCTGAATCTAGCTGCGCTTTAATATTAGTTGTCCCTAATAAAGCTAATTCCATTCTATTATGTAGATGGCTTTTGGAGTCGTCGTGCTTTTTTATTTTTTCAGTTAAGTGCACCAAATCTATCACCCCTACCTCCGTCCATGCTTTATCACCGCCAAAAAGTAAACAAGGAAAACAAAATAACGATTTTTTTTGTTGCACCCACAAATCCAATTGTTCTTCGAATAAATGTCTCTATTAAATTGACGTTTATATACTTTTCCGCGGCTAACACCTGCAGTCTCAATAACAATATCAGGCAATGGCCTACCATTGTTTTTTAAATCAATTTTTTCTTCATAAGAGTATTTAAAAAATCGCTTCACATGAATTAAATTATAAACTAAATCCATTGTCACTATCACAGTATATAAATATTAATAATAAGTACAATAAGTCACTACACAAATTCACAAAACAGTTTTTAAAATCTCAAATTAACACGAAATACGAAATAGGTACGATTTACGCCCGCCAACTGTACGAGGATTCACTGATGTTGCCTTAGGTGGAAAAAATACAGCTCACTGACCGTGTAAATTCGCGCATTTGCCAGCGTCAAGTGTGGATTGTCGCGGGAGTTGAGGGGGAGGACGGGTGTGCCGAGCCGTGGTGAGAACTACCTCGTGTGGCCCAGTTCAATGTACCGCGACGCGCTCGCGTAGAGACCCAGACAATTCATCTGGTCTACTACTCAATGGAGGACGGTGGGCAGAATGCGACTTTAACGCAAGCACGTGCGGTTTAGCTGCACCAACTAACCAAATTATTTTATTAATAAATTTTAGTAATTATTACGTCGCGAAAATATACAAATATCCAATTTTTTTGGCAGTTCTGCAGCTTTGCAGCACCTATACACCAGCCGTCCCTGTCTAGGTACTATATATAGTAAATAGGTTTTTTTCAAAGATGCGTGTGATGCCACTTATAATCAACAACTCACAGCAGCAAGTAACGACTAATTTAAATTATATATTATGTAATTACATATTCAGTACTTCATATTAATGCTCAAAATATTCATAACGAAATTGACAAGTTTGACGTTTCATATAATTTGTGTTTCGGAACATTGGATTGAGTATAGCAAATAGAAAATTATGTATTTCCAAAATTGTAGGTTAATTTCCTCCTTCTACATGGATGGTAAAAATAAATAAGGAGGTGAAATAAATATGCTCTTAAAAAGGGTGACGTTTCAAAATGTGACTACTGTAAATATGCTTGAGGTCATTCAAATGAAAAATAGAAATGTTCTATTAATAGAGGTTCAAATACAGGTATATTATTTTGACTGGACACATAAATTTGGTGTTTGATGGAAGTACACAGCATGCGAAAAATTTGATAACATTTTTTCAATGTACGTATGAAATAGTTATGTCTTACAACATATGTAAGTTTGGTAAATACTAATCAGCAGTCTGTGGTCTAGATATTGCTGACCATTTAGGCGTATATATTCGAGTAGAGTATCAGGAGCATCCACATAAACTTAGTAAATATGTTCACAAAAGTGTATCTAATGATTTTAACATTGTAAAATTTTGAAATCAGTTAAAGTTAATAACATTGCTAGTCCATTTACTTCTAATTTAAGTGCTAATGAATTAGTTCATTTGTTACTTGCACATGTACAAAAATCAGTAATGATTATAATTCTTGTAAGTTAGTTTCCGAAACAGTAGGAGCGATATGGTCTAATAGCAAATTTAGGAATATGAGACGAAATATTGCTAGGAATAAAAAAAGATTCAGAATAGCAAATGCGGAAGATGATAAATGCTTATAATATAACTGGTAATGCAGACGATAAAATTAAGGCATAAGGAACATAGAACATGATAAATTCGGAGACATATCATAAGAACAATGTACTTGTCACAGGAATGTTAACCCCCAATGAGTTTAACACTTTTTTATTATCTCATACGATTCTAAAGATTATAAGAGATGCAAAAATGTGCCCCATTATATGCTTGCCGAAAAAACTTTAGTATTCCGTTTTTTCTATCACTAGAGCTATTTTACAACTTCCAGGTATACAAGACCTCACTTGACTGAATACTTACATGACCAAAACCTCACTTGAGTTCCTTGCTACACCACGACCCTGCTTTTTAACCAGATGGTAGAGAAAGGTTGCTGGCCAATCTTAAAGTAGACCAGATTCATCCTATACATACGAGGAGAGATGCTGTATTTACAACATAAAGCAGTTGATAAACATAATATTGATAGTAAAATAGGCAGTGGAGAGAGCATGTAATAATGATTAGGATTTTGAAATTTTAATGATTGTAATAGTTTCAATTTAATACACTTCTATAGAAATAGAAAATATCTTCACTACATAACTACCTAAATATACTTTTACTATATTAATGGTTACAAAAACCGCTCATATTTGCCTATATTACAGTTTTTCTAATTATTTCATACTTTCTCAAGATTTCAGTAGCAGAAATGATCAATAGTTTGATTTTAGTCTTATGATTTAATTGCATTTTTCTAGTTTTAGTCAATAACAAAATGAATGTCAGAAAAAGATGACAAGCAAAATCGAATCGTGTTTTTGTTTTGACAGTTTATAGTGAGAATGAGACACATGGCAGAAGATTGAATAACTAAAAAATGTTCTATACAGATCTAGAGGCAGTTGCTATTATATTAGTTAATTATAAATATATAAGATATAATAAGAGTAAAATATTATTTTTGATAAAACAGTACTTTCTTATGATTTAAAAAATAAGAAAACTAAAATTAATACAAAGAGAACAAGGAAAGCTTAAAGCCTAAGTCATATTTTTGCTTAATTAATTTCAATTTAATGTCATATCAATTATGATTATACTGTTTGTGATTGTAATACAAAGCAAATAAATATAGGAAATACTCGTATACATCGAAACGAAGGGGTATTGTTGTTTTCATTTTATTAATTTTATATTACATGTTCTCTAGTTTTATACACTTTATTTAGTTTTTGTTTTTTTATATTTATATAACGACAACAAAAGGCATAACATTGTTAACGAAAATTATTTAAATGTAACACTAATCCGATACCACTTTAATTTAAATAATTTCAAAATAGCTATTCGAAATAATCACATTTGCTTACAAAAATATCTGTTGACAAAATTGCAGTGAAAATAAAATTTCGATGAATGAATCTGCCGGATATAAAACAAAAGCGATGCATAAAATAGCGTATATATATATATATATATATATATATATATATATATATATATATATATATATATATATATATTTCACAATAAACGGGAAGTAATCTACTGAACAAGATTGCATTTTATAAGGGTTTAATAACCAACAGACTAGAGCTTTGTCTCACTTTACTAACCGTAGAAATTCCAACCGTTTATTGAAAGGCGATCAATTAAGCATGCTTGATTCAATCAATGATTTGTACCCATATTTATTATCATGTTAAATAGGTGTACAGTAAATTCAGTAAGGTTTTTCAGAATATTTTAATTTTATTAGTATTTATTTGATTATCTTTTTCAAACATGTGCGTGCATAAAAGTAGTCTACATTATAAACACACATTAGTTGGTATGCTACTCGATAAGAGTACATCCAATATTCACAAAGAATTGGTGAAAGTGTCAGATAAATACTTCTTAACAACAGCATATGTTTGGAGAAGAAGAGAGTAACTTGGGTTGCGCTGGTCTTCAAAATGTGGCGAAAAGATTGGAACCTCGCCAAAATTTCCTTCTAATTGAAAATTCCTACTGCAACTGTAAACTGCATTTTAATTGAACACCGCAATATATTAATTTGCTAAGTGGGTGCTTCCTCACTGAAGATGTAATTGAGGACCCAATTCTAATTTGCCTTTCTTGATTGCTTTGCAATTCAGAATTTTGATTTGCTCTGAAACCATAGTTGAAAGCAGAAATTACTATTGTAGCTAGGAGTGAGATTCTGTGATAAATACGTATATATATATATATTTACCAAATGAACTTTCATGACATCTTTTTTAATGACATGATTCTAATTGAGTTAAATAGAAATTAACTAAAAATAACTAGTTGAGATAAAGAGAACGAAGAGGAACGTCGAGGAAGCTTCATATAGTAACATATATTTCATAATACGAATATTCTAAAAGAAATTATGATAACGGCACTCTGTTATATAAAATATAATAAGAGCAATGCCAAATATTGTTAATTTATATAATTTATGAAGAAGTTGGACGATATAAAATTGATTAAAATTGATATTTTAGTGGATGCAAGGAATGTGGAAGAAAAAAGTAGATAAATAACAGAGAACCAGATGAGTTTCATACGAAGAAAGCCTTTACCATAACAATTCATTATCTAAAATGCAGAAATCATAGAAAACATTCTTCGAATCTATGTATAGTATCAGATTGTTTGAACATTAATGTCAGTTAAAGTTTAATAAGAGTATATTAAAGTCTAAAAAAATAAGATTAACTATATAAAGGAAAGAAATTGGAGTAAGTTCTGAATATGTAAATATTTGAGGTGATGATCTATTTTTTAATTTCAATTGGAATCCGTCTTAACTCTTACAATTCAAACTAAGGACGATGATATATAAGGATGAGTGAAAGAACTAAGAACCATAAGTTGGAGAAAGATGAAGTAATCTAACGTTTCCCCTCATTGTCAAGTTTGCTATATATTTTGCATTGAGAAAATGGTTTTTGAACCATTTTTTCAATGTACGTTAAAATTGGTACAGTTATGGTTATTATTAGATTTGTTGATGTAATAGAAACTGAGAATTTAGTAAATAATTGAGGTGATTAGAAAATATTTTCCATACAATCATCGTTACAGATAATCTAAAAACAGTGTAGGCTACTAACAGTTACAAATGTTCTCAGTTATCTAATATCCTTGAAATAGACTATGATGGCTATGATAGACTATTGAAATAGAGAATGATATAATTTGAAACAGATATATTGAAGATATTTTACAATGTCATAGCTATGGTAAATAGATTTATAAAATCTATAAAGAATAGTGGTGGTATTGGAGAAAAAAAAAAAATAAATGAGAGATGACAAAATCTACATTTTGGAAATTATATGATAACTTTTATTACATAATAGAGGGACAGAAGATGTTTTCAAGAAACTAGTTGATTCAGGTGATTTTATTTAAACAATATAGAAGATGAACAAAAATAATTGCAATTAAACAAGATCCTCCAGTAGAAATTTCTTTATTAGGGTTTTAATAATTCGACTTGCCTTATGGTGTAGATGTTGATATACGAGTAGCCAACAACTTGCTATAGCACCACCTATATTAGATTATATTATTGTTATTGGTTTAACCAAAAATAATTGCAATAAAACAAGATTCTTTTGAGAAATTTTCTTATTAGGGTTTTAATAATTCGACTGGCCTTATGGTGTACATATTGATATACAAGTAGCCAGCAACTTGCTGTAGTCCTTCCTATATTAGATTACATTATTGTTCTTGGTTCATTCTAGAACATCAATTTCAATGTATTTGAATACTGATGTCTTGAAGTCATAATATTAAATTAGAATAATTTTCAATCTTAAGAAATATGTCAAATAAGATCTACATGAAGTAAATAGCTGCTTTTAAAGAACATTTAGTCGTGAAAAACGTGGCAACGTCTCAATGCAGCTACTTCAATTGTTTGACAATGACGTTTAATGTCATTCGACGAAGGAATTGTTTCAATTACTTGCTTTAATTTTACATTCCATTTACATTATTTGCTTTAACTAACCATTTTCAATAATTCTATTTCATAGTTCTAGGCGCGTTTAATTTTTGTTCCACATAATTTTCGAACACTAACCACCATTCACACTATCAATAAAACACATGGAAAGTAAAACGAGGCATGCAGATCGGAATGATGTACAAACAGTACAAACATTTGAGTTTATTTTGATCGTAATTTATTAGGGGATAGGTCAATCTGGTAATCATACAATTGTCAGTAGTACCGTATAATTGAATGTGTTTAATTTTTAATTAATTGATAAATAGCAACGGTGGCCATACTATCAATTATAAACGTAATTAGTTTAACACCAGGGAATTTGGATAGTTTAAAATGAAATTGAGGAGTGAAATATAAAATGACGCAAGACAATTAATTGTTTCTGCCTGATATTGTACCCTTGTATCCACTTAAAATCTTCAAATTCTCGATAATTTTATAGTATTATAGTATGAAGGCCTAAGAATATATTCTGAGAGTTTCAAGTCGACATCTTTAAAACTTACAGAGATACAAAGCTATCAGTCACGCGGTTGAGGGCGACTAATGCTGCTACCTGCGCCCCCCAATGAGCTCCCTCGTCGGGCGCGAAACAATAATCGACTTAACCCTTTCATAGGCGGTGGGAATAATAGTTCCCACTGATCAAAATGTGCTTTACCGGAAAAGTGATGAAATATTCCCACCGTTGGATTGTGCTGCCATCTATCATATGTTGACAGTTACAGTTTCCATTTGCTGTTTGGCGTTACAGCTTGCGTAAAGTCATCGTAAATTACGCTTCAAAGTTTTATATATATTCTGGCAAATGCACTGAAGGGGTAATTTCTTCTAATTGGAGTTTGGGGAGAAAAACTTGTATTGAACTTGACATTCCATTTGTAAAACAAAAAATATTTGGTTACATTTGACAATTTCTTTTCATCAGTACCTCTTTTAGAAAAACCCCACTCCAAAGGTGTGTATAGTGTTGGAACAAACAGAGTGAATAGGAAACATCTGCCTTCAATGATGAAAGAGAAGCGTCGGCTAAAACGAGGAGAATTTATGTTTCACTCTAAAGGGGTAAAACTGTAACCCTTATAACAACGGCTATTTCTCCGAAATATACTACTACCGTGGAAAGGAAGAATAAAAATGGTTCAAAAGTCCGTGTAAGTTGCCCAAAAGTTGTGTCAGTTTATAACTCAGTTATGGGGGAGTTGATAAGTTTGACCAATAACATATATGTAAGCCGGAAATCGAGAAAGGAACTACCAAACCGCCAAGCGGTTATCAAAGTAGTTCCCGAATAGCAAGGCTGTCACATAATCGCTATAGGAAGCAACTACTCCTCGGGCTAAAGCCCCGCCAGATATTGAATTATACCTAAAAGCGATCATCGACCCCTTTCTCGTGTTTCTGCATGATCGGATTAGGTTTCAAAAAATAAAACCCACCACAGGTAGGAATACCTGTGGCGGGTACACATACAATACAGGAAAAGTTTGACCAACTCAAAGAAAGATATGCTATTGGGCGTCGATCTGTAAAGTGGTGGCATCGAATATTGTATTTTCTAGTAGATATGGCAATTGTAAATAGTTTTATTATGTATAAAACTTCAAAAAGGAGTTATTCGGATCAGCTTACGTACAGAATAAATTTGGATCGTCAGCTCATTGGTGGGTTTAGTTCCCGCAAAATAAGAGGCAAACCTATTCAATTTTTACCAAATAAACGCATTGTTCCTAAAAAAGTTCATCTGTCTCAAGTTGGAACTCAATTTGCTGAAGACTTGTCAAAGTATCAGTAGAATGTGTGGTACAATAGCTCACGAAAAACGTACAAAATATGTCTGTTCTTCATGCAATGTGCCATTGTGTATAAAACCACGTTTTACAAATTTTCATGGAAAAAATGCTGGCTTTTAACATAAGTGCATACTGTAATACCTTATTTAAATAAAGCCTTTCTCATTGCACTATTTTTTCTATATATCTTCTATATATCTTAAACTTATGACATTTAAGAAAGATTCCAGAACTTACGAGTAAACACAAAGTATGAAAAGAAAAACAAAATATTTACGTCAGTGATTGTCTTTTCCAAAAATAAAATTGACTTGCTTCGAAATAAAAAAATGTATTCAGTAACAACATTATGGATATTGCGCGAAACGTCATCACCATATTGTATATTTAATTGTACCTTAATAATCTTTGCATCTTAATTTTCTTAAAATTTAACAGTTATTTATTTCGAATGTACGGAAATGTACTGAAAAAAAATGTTCCTGATATGACTTTAAATTCTTTATTAGTTAATTTTCTTACTTTCTTGTTCTTACCTCCTTGTGCTAGTAGAGCTTTATAAATGGGAAATAAATGGAAAGCTAATGTTTTGTCCAAGGATAGTCTAATTTAACAGTGGCGTCTCGTGATGAAATGAAACGGGTGTTCTGCACAGGGCCGATCCTAGGGTATTGGCCGCCCGCGTGCAAATTTCAAACGTATCCAAACTACTGGCGCCGTAGGGGCCGCAAAAAAATTTTGAAAATGTTCAAGGTCACGCGTTTTCCTGATACTTCAGAATTTTTATGTAAAATCCGTTTATACAAAAATATAGACTTTCACAAGAGATATAGACTTTAAATTTTTGGAATTTAATACCTTTTTGAAGAACAGTCAGGTTTGCCGTCATATTCTTTGGTTAAGCGAAAAGGCTTGTAAGGTGAATTTTCTACTAGAAGGTCTATAACACTTAAAATATTTTCCGAAAGAGTTTCAGCGTTACATTTTGTAGGTTCCAGGTATGTCCAAAAACGTTCAATCGGTTCACCATCGAGAATATATCTTAAAACTACCACTAACTGAGTTCTTGCAGATACATTAGTTGTTTCGTCTGCCATAACTGCCAAAAATGAAGGTTTGTTAATTTCTTTAATTATTTCTTCATGACATACTTGTAATATACAGTCTAAAAGATCATTTTTATTTCTTTAGAGGTTCCTTTAAATACTGAAGCATTTTGTAGATGCTCGCTTAAAGTTACATCAAGCTCAGCAGAAAAATTTATCAAACCACGAAATATCCCCGGGTTTTGAGAGGTTTCAGCTTCGTCATGTCCTCGCAGCGCCAGTTCAAGGGCCCTACAAAACTTTATGCAGTTTATAATTTTTGACAAAACATATCTCTTTTTTGTCACATTATCATTATGCTTTTGCACATTTATCCAATAAGCTGAATCTAGCTGCGCTTTAATGTTAGTTGTTCCTAATAAAGCTAATTCCATTGTATTATGTAGATGGCTTTTGGAGTTGTCGTGCTTTTTTATTTTTTCGGTTAAGTGCACCAAATCTGTCACCCCTACCTCCGTCTATGCTTTATCACCGCCAGAAAGTAAACAAGGAAAACAAAATAACGCATTTTTTTTGTTGCACCCCCAAATCCAATTGTTCTTCGAATAAATGTCTCTATTAAATTGACGTTTATATGCTTTTCCGCGGCTAACACCTGCAGTCTCAATAACAATATCGGGCAATGGCCTACCATTGTTTTTTAAATCAATTTTTTCTTCATAAGAGTATTTAAAAAATCGCTTCACATGAACTACATTATAAACTAAATCCATTGTCTCTATCACAGTATATAAATATTAATAATTAGTACAATAAATCACTACACAAATTCACAAAACAGTATTTAAAATCTCAAATTAACACGAAATACTCAAATTAAAACGAAAATAAATTCGCGCATTTACGAGCGCCAAGTGTGGATTGTCGCGGGAGTTGAGGGGGAGGACGGGTGTGCCAAGCCGTGCTGAGAACTACTTCGTGTGGCCCAGTTCAATGTACCGCGACGCGATTACGTAGAGACCCATATAATTCATCTGGTCTACTACTCAATAGAAGACGGCGGGCAGAATGCGACTTTAACGCAATAATTTGGTTAGCTGCACCAACTAATCAAATTATTTTATTAATAAATTTTAGTAATTATTATGTCGCGAAAATATACAAATATCTAATTTTTTTGGCAGTTCTGCAGCTCTGCAGCACCTATACACCAGCCGCCCCTGAATTTAAATATCTTTCATAATCCCAATGATATCTGTGAATTAAAGTCCATGATGAAACGTAGACATATTTGCTGATTTATTTGATTGTAAAAGCAGTACACATAATACTGCTGGTCTATATATAGTTTACTTAAATATAATTATATCTACAAAATTAACAAGTAGCTATTTAAACATATATTTGGGATGGCACTAGAATGTTAACCATGTGACATCTAAGTAAAATTTCTTTATATCACTGAAAACGAGTTAACTACTCGGTAAGTGCAGACTTTCATTAGCTTTGATGTTAACAAATGTTGCTGGCTAATGGAGGATTAAACTTTTCATTAAAAAAAAATTGAAAAACCCTCCACAGCTGCGAGGATAATGAGTCCAGGATTTATGGCTCATATCTGGTTTAATTTCGGGAATGATATAATATACTATATATTACTAGCTATTAATAGTTAAAGTTGTGTGGTGTATTCAAGTATGGGCTAATTAAAAGGAGAGAGAGAGAGAGAACAACAGCAGAGATTTAATTAGTATTCGTTGCGCTCCAACATCCATCATTCTGGAGCAATTGCCACCATCAAGCACCTCAAGATCTACTTTGATATACTGCAAGGCGAAATAACTTCATGTATAAATTTGATTCCGTTGTTAATTACATTTCTTACGTTCTTAGAGACAGTGTGTAATTAAAAACGTTGTTAGGCTATACGTGTTACTCTTATAAAATATATATAGTACTGTATTTCTTTGAGTATCTACTCCTAGATTGAGAATATAAAGTAATGTACAGTGTATATATAAAAAAGACATAAATTTCGTATATATCTGTCACCTTATTTTAAGAAAAATGCCGTATACGTCATTAGTGATTCAAATTTTACAGATTTCTTGAATGTGCACGCTACATTTTCCTATAGCATACCTCCACATTTCTTCTAGAATATTCACTGGTATATGGTTTTAATTCCATATTTATGATAGTTTTTTTTTGTAATAGAATATAAGCTGAAGCTACAATTAAAACCGTTCTATTCTTGGAAATAATTTGATATGGCTTTGAAATGTATATAAAGCAAAAGTTTTGTTTCACTTGCCATTTATTACAGTTTATCATTAAAAAAAAAATCCAAATAAAGATACATTTCCGTTAGTATCAGATTAGTGAACAGTACGTCTAAACTAAATACAAAAAATTGAAACTATGGTTATGATTATGAAGTTAAAGGGCCAACACTTAAAAGACATCACTCATGTGATAGTGAAAATGAAAATAGCACCCTTAAAATCAATTCGTTTAAGAATTATTGTTAAATAAAAGTGCTAGAAGGTTGAATTCTTTGATGAAGTAACGTACTATTCGTTAACTAAAAATAGTATAACCCAAAATGTTTCTAGAATGACTGGTAATCATATTTTAGGCTTGATTATGATTCTTTGAATGCTATTACATAGGTTGTATATCTTATTCCTTCTTAGCAATTCTTTTTTCCAATTTAGATGATAAATATGTCTGCAGACAATTGGTGATTTCAGTATAACACGAGATAGTCCCAGAAGTACCCGACCTAACAAAGAAAATACAATAAATTTGGGAAACAATATCTTTATCTCTCTATATAGTCTCTTTTTAGCTCCATACACTTTTTCCAGCGATGTTCAATAGCTTCGATACCCTGTTTATAGTGAGAATGGTGGAGCTCCTCAAAACAGCCATCAACCTCAAACTCCACCTCTTCATTCTTGGCAAATCTTTTACTACCAAGGAATTTTTCAAGTTTGGAAACAGAAAATAATCCGAGGGAGCTAATCTAAATCTGGCGAATAGGGTGCGTGAGGAATAAATTCGAACTTTAACTCATTGATTTTGGCCATCGCGATAACGGATGTGTGAAGTGGTGCATTGTCTTGATGAAACAAAACTCTATTTCGCCAAATGTAGCCGATTTTTCTTAATTTCATCACTCAATCTCTGAAATAAGTACGCATAATACTTGCCGTTGATTGTTTATTCATTTTGAGGATAACTAAAGAAAATTATCTCATGCGCATCTCAAAAAAACCGACGCCATGACCTTGCCTGCAGATGGAACTGTCTTCGCCTTCTTTGGAGCTGATTCTCCCCTTTCATTCCATTGTTTTGACTATTCCTTCATCTCAGGTGTGAAGTAATGGACCCGTGATTCATCCATGGTTATGAATCGACGTAAAAACTTGGCTTTATTTCTATGAAACTTCGCCAAACAGTCGATTGAAACATCCTCATGACGCTGTTTTTGTTCATTGTGAGTAATAGCGACACCCATCTTGCGCACAGCTTCATCATGTCCAAATTATTGCACTTTTTGAAATGCGTACCGTGTCTGCTAGCTCGCACACTTTCAGTCGACGCGACGGTCATCCAATAGCATTTTGTGGATTTTCTTCGCCATTTCTGGAGTTGTCACCTCATTTGGTCGACCACTGCGACCACTTTGGTTCGTTTTGTCAGCTCGTACGACCTCGTCTAAATTCTGCCACCCAATATGTTACTATTGTAAACGAATGAGCAGACTCTCCCAGAGTAGAATCTAGCACTACTTTTATATCGGTTGGACTGAGACCTTTCAAAGGAAAATATTGTATTACATAACGATGACCAATATTTCCGTGTTCACAAATTCACTGAGAGCGTTCACTATTGATGGCTGCCAAACAAATACTAAACAATGGAGCGTCATCACTCTTCGAACTAAATCTTTGTAAGTCTATCTTATAAAGCTTTATAAGATAGATAAAGCTTTATAGATAGTTATATCCACCATAGTTATTCTTTTCAACAATTGCCATCTATCCGTCAGGTTGGGTACTTCTGGGACTACCCACGTAGATCCAAAGTGATATGGATGATTACCTTCACATCAATATCCCACGCAAAAGGAACAGTAGAAGATTCCCCAGATTTAAGTTTACTGAACTTACTGTGTGAGACCATTTGAAAATAAACGAATGGGCAGTTGCTTTCAATTCCATAACAGGGCAGTTCTTTGCTCCATGTCTACATCATGGAAGGGTGACCACCTATGATACTAATTTATAATAGAGTAACTACAACTCCTACAAGGGGATGATGGAGGAGGAGGTATAAAAGTCTACCCAAATAATGTAATTTTAAAATTGATATGTTCCGAATTTTCTTTAAAACTTGTAAATTACTTAGAAAAGGGTAATGGATAATCATTAATTCCATTAAGGGTAATGGAATGGTGTTCATTGTATACTCATACGGCCTGAGAAAGTGGACCCAAAAACTGATCGAATGACATCGTGGTTATTTTAATTTGGCTTGGAGTTCACTTAACTCTTCTACCTGCTCCTAGTTCAATTTTTACGACTGTCCCTAGCAGATGTTTCCCGTCTAATTAAAACACCCATTAAGGAAATCTCGACGAAATAACAAGCATGAAATCGCCAAATAATACCAATAATGAGTCGCTGTCAATTAATCACAATTACAAAACGCGTGTCGGCAGACGGAGTCGAACCAAGTTACAACAAACGACTAGATGATGTATCGCTATTGTGGAAAAAATGCAAGTCAGGGTGTTGAATGAGAGTGTACTTATGTGTCGTCAGGGGCCACTTTAAATGGTGGTTCATTGTTATCCACTTCAGACGTTTGTTTTTCTAGTTATGTATTTGAGTTGTGTTAGTCGTAGACAGATTTAAAGGAATTCAATGGCTGTGTATGTAAGTTTTGTGGGAATATTTCACGCGTTCTGTTTTTTCACATGATTATTTAGCTTTCAGCTCGAATCCCAATTGGCATAGATGTTTGTAGCAGGTCAGATCTTCTGAGAATAAATTATTTCATTATTACCCCGCAGAAGATCTTTCAAGTCCTCTGGATTAATCTTGGGTAATGATCTCAACCGTTTGAAGCTGGCCTGGATTACCGGTTTGGAGCAATCCAGGTGTGGTTTCAGTTCCCACATAAATCGACTGTGTGTATCCAGGTAAATATCGTGTGCCCACGTAAAACAAAGGGGGAAAACACCGAGGTTCTTCTTCAACTAGTAATGAACCTTTTTCATCATTAACCATTTTCTTTACACAAAAATATATTATGTGATGGTATTTTAATAGAACTAACTTGATGCACTTTTCTTATCATTAATATGTTTCTTTGCATGTAGATTATTTTTACAATAACAGAGGTCTACAGAAAAAAGTGGAGCCTTTATCCTGGGGATGTAAGTAATGAATACACGGGTTCTTTGGGCCACTAAACACGAATCTGAAGTCGCTTTTCCCGCCAAGTCGAAATTTTGTAGTTTTTTTTTTGGAGCTTGTGGGGTATTATCTGCAAAGGTTTTCATATACTGACTCCATTAAAAAGTAGCCCAAGTTGATTCAATGAGTGGTTCAGGAGTTATGGCTATTTTAGTGCAACAAAAACTCTTCGAACGAGTTTTGCATTATACACGAATTTCTGTAAAAAATTATATCTTCCTTATTATTGGTGATATATAGCTGTAGTTGGTCGTATTCGACGCCGAAATATTAGATCTAAAAGAAACTGTTATCAGATTTTTTCCTCAAGCCTTAGTTTTTTTTTTAATTTGATCAAATATGTCCAGAAAAGTTGTGCAAAACGCGTTTTTTTTTTGCTCTAAAACAGTCATAACTCTTAAAGACTCATCGGAATGACTTGAGTCATGTTCTATTGGATTTAGCACATCAAAAACCTTTGAAGATAATACCCTACAATCGCCGAAAAGAAACATAAAGTACTTCGAACTTTTCTAAGCCAAAATTGCCAAATTTGGTAACATTTTAAAATACTGACGTGATGGAAAACAAATTGGATTCGTGCTCAACGGCCCAAAATACCCCTAGATTCCTACCTCCATATCCCCAGGATAGAGGGTCGACTTTTTTCTGTAGACCTGTGTTATCAGTCGATTGGAGACTCTGTCCTTTAGTGATCTACTATGAACATCGAACGGCACTATGGAGATCGAACCGGCGCGACATCTCTACGTGACCCTTTTTCCAGATTTTCAAGGTCCAAGTGGAATATCCAGAAATCGCTACAACCGCGGTGTTCTTCGCATTCCAAATCATATTTGCCTGCTAGGGCATTACATGGACCTCCAAAAGATCCTAACAGTAGTGATAAAATTACAGTGTCTTTGATGTCAGATAAATTTAAATTATTATCCTTATATTAATGTAAATCCTATTGTGATTTGAAAATATGGAAACAATGTTGTAGTATAATAGTATCGCAGTATAAAAATAAAACGTATTGTAGTAGTGTGATGAAATGTTGGACAACATATTGATGTTTCGTATTATTCGTAAAAATATTCATACACTGTTCGAATATTTTTACGAATAATACGAATACACAAAATACACTAAAACTGTTATAACAATAGTGGTAAAGTTATCGTTACAGTTAGTGGTTAAGTTCGGCACAAGCGATGTTCGTATGAACTAAGATGAAAAGTTAAAGTCAAGTGAGTGACTGTTTACGTAATTTGAATTTACCGCCTTTACAGTCAACCAAAGGAAACTAGACAATGCCTTTCAAATAAGTTATCACGGTGACAAATCTTATAATCTATGGGCTCAAACGTAAAAAATACTTATGTGCAAAATTATGTGGAAAAACAGAATTTACAGAAAACGAAACGAGGTTAGCAGTCAGATGTCAAACAACTATCAATATCTATCGAAAATTGTCTACTGCGTTAGTCAATAGAAGAGTTTCATATTTTTAATTTAATACGTATGTTACTATTTGTCGTCTCACCGATCAGCGTGAAAATATGAAAACAGTTGTCGGTGATATATTCAGGTCATCTCCGATGAACGAAGACACACGTAACATCGCCTGTCTCTTGTTTACCTATTACAACAAATGCGTTCATAAGGATAGCGGGTTGTCTGTGATATTACCGTATGGTGGTGACGTAGTGGTAAACTTATAACGGTTTTAGTTTATATATGTATTAAATAATTACATGAAACTGGGACAAAGAATTGTCGAAGAATGTGCAACCATGACGTCAGATATGCCGCAAAATACCTCAATTTTTATGGACAAAAATAGTTGATCAGTAGGCAGTAGCGGATCGTGGTGATTTATCATGGGTGGGCAACAACTATTAGTAGGTTATATAATGCAAAATAATGAAGTAAAATATAGTAAAAAAAAAACTTTGACTCATCACTCTATGTTAGTCACTGTACAAGTATATGTTAAGATTTAAAATTCTTTCAGCTTTCAAGTTGAAAATGCATAGCACTAAAACTGGATAAAACTAGTACAGACTCTTATGAATGCTACACAATTTTTATATTTACACATTTTCTAATACATTAATAACCAAAATAATTCTACTTAATAATATAACAAATACAGTGTACAAAGTCCGATAAGAATCACGAGGAGGTCTAGACTGTTCTATAGAGAGGAAGGGATAGGGAATATGTGGATAAGACATAACAGGATAGATAGACAAAAAAATGGTATTTTTGCTGGATTTAAAAAAGTAAATCATAAATTCTATAAAAAATAAAATCATCCTCGAATAATTAAAATAAATAATTAAAACTTGTGGAACAAAATGTGGCATCTTAAGCGACGATATATAATCAGAACTTTTCATTGTATTATTGTTGTTATGTAATATATTATAATGTATTTAATTAATTACATATTACATCATTATATCTTCACTAATTTCTATAAACGATAAATAACGAACTTGGGAACTGTGTGTTCCTTTTCTTCTATGAAACAGCTGGGTGGGCACTGCCCACCCTGCCACCCCTGACCAGCCACCACTGTCAGTAGGAGGTTAGAATAGGAACAAAGGATACTCAGTGTGGTCGTTTATATAATAATGAAAATCAACATAATAATTTAGGACACAATTAATCAAAGGCATAATCTCTCTTGTATATATAGTCATAATCTCTCTCTTATAATTTTAACACACTTTCCTTAAGTAGTAGTTTTGAAGAGTATGACTTGAAGGTATTTCGTAACCGTCAACGCTCTAGGAACATTACATATATCTGAAAATCTACTTGTTCAAAAATGGAACATATATTTCTTCTTGAAAACCATGGTACCTTGTACATAAAAAAATATTCTATTTTCGCTTTGAAGTGCATAACTAATACAGCTATATTCTTATTTATATTTGACCGTGATGACGAAAGTTGTTCAGCAAAGAAGGGGAACTGCATCATGCATAAAAGCTTTTTGTATTATTAAATACACTGATATTAATTAATGCTAATAAGTTAAGTGAACTGGTAGCCATTATTTGCAGCAACCTCAAAAGCTAAACAAACCGAACGGTCCGGTCCAATAACGTGATATTTGATCGACAAACATAATGCGAAAGGTAAACGTTATCAATCGATAGTGGTAGTTAATTTTCCAGATAATTCGTTGATTAAACATAGTTTATATTTGATTCGACCCTCACTGAAATAATGTAATTACATTTGTATTAACTGTGTTTATGTTAACACAAAATTATATAAGTCAAATATAAATTGAACTGTTTATTTGGAAATGCAAATAGTTTAATCCGATGAGGGGTTTAAACTTCGAAAATAGGGAAGCCGGCGCATATGATTCTTTAATGAGGAACTATCATTAAGGACAACCGATAATGTACAACGTCCATTTTAACTATAAGGTGTCTCAGTTGGAACTGTAGGATTTGAATTGCGCACCATTTGGTATTCTGTCAAAGATAGGGAGTCAGTATTTAACGACTGCCATCTATAACCCATGTGACGTTGATATATCATGATAGCGTTCCCCATTTACTGTGATATCATACCTGCTTCATTTTTAAAGAAGTATGGTCCAATTACTCCACCACTCCAAAATGCGCACCAAACAGTGCATCTCTGTGGATGCATTTCCTTTTCCTCAATAGCACGTAGATTTTCAGCACCCCAAATTAGACAATTTTGTTTGCTGATGTATTAGTGAAGATGAAAATGTGCTTCATCCCTGAACAAAATTTTGTTGCAAAAATCACCATCACGTTCTTTCTTTTCTAACACCCAATTAACAAACGTTCGACGTTATAAATGGTATGTAACTTTTAATTGTTGTGTCAACTGAATTCTGTATGCTGAAAGATGCAGATTTCTTTAAAGTCCAATGGGTGGTGGCTCTTGACAGATTTAATTCTGCATGACGTCGAGTTGATGTGCCTGGATACTTCCGTACAGTTTCTCTCATTACAGCAATATTTTCATCTGCCCGACCACGACGGGGACGTATTGCTGTTGCCTTATCAATAACAGAACCCTTCTCTTCAAACTTATTGATTAGTTACGAACTGTTAACACTGTAGGTTAACTCTCTATTTTGTCCTAATTGTGTGCGATATTTTCTCAATGCAACGTAAATTATCGTATACTTTCATAAAATAGTTGTACACAAACTATTCGTTCGTGAACTGTTAATCGCGGAACATTGACATCGCATGGTTTGTAGATAACAGTCGTTAAATATTGACACCCTATCTTTGACAGAACATAAATGGCGATTCAAATCCTATAGTTCCAACTGAGATACCCTATATCAAACCTATATTCTTCTTAAATCGGCCTATTTGCGCTACCAAAATTTATTACCTGCGTCAGGAAACGAATTCAGGAAACCTATCCTGAATATTTGATCGAACTCCCAATCTTGTATTGGGATTATAGTCTACGGTCTTACATCCTATCCAAGAGATGGTATGTCGTCTACACAAACTTCGCCAAAGTATGCGCAGCTTCTGCTAATCCACTGACATACAAGCCTCTAGAAATTATAGGCGAGCCGATGGTCGTCCATTTAAGTGGTACCTGGATGTCGTTGCTTGACTAACAAAAGGTCAATCGGACAAACCAGGAAAATAACAAATGCCTGTACAATTTTTAAATAACTATAAATAATCTTTGTTTTGAATCTTTTAATATTTCACGTGTCAGAAACACGTATTAAACTTGACACACGTTTCATATTGTAGTGTTTTAACTTTCTTCGATAAAAAAAAAAAAAATTTAATCTTCTATTGTGCGAATAAAATTTACTCTAGGTATTTATTTAACTTCACCATAAAACAAAAGTCAAATTTGAAACCCACAAATTTAATGTTTCAAATCCGTTTACAATTGTTTACAACCGTTTACGAAAATGATTTATTTGTTTCTCTAATGTCTAATGGAAACGGTTGTAGCTTCGGGACAAGTTGACGGATTTCAACAATAATTCTTTTTCTGAAAAGTCAACACTTTGGACTATAAGAACCTGTGATTCGTTTACAGTTTCCTCTTTTTTTGATTGTTATACAGGATGTCAAAATATGTATTACAAAAATTAAAAATATTAGACAGATCCCATTAATTAGGGCATTAGGGCATATTTAAAAAATGCTTTGGGGTTTTAGGAGCGCAAAGAAATGGAAGTAGAGAAAGGTTTCTTGGTAATATTTGCTTTATTGACCAATTTTAACCCTATGGAGCTATCTGTAAACCTAGATGTTGTGGATAAACGATTAGGAGACGAATTGATTCACAATTAAAATTCAGTGTAATGAAGCTTTTCAAGAATGAGTTGAATCTAAATCACGTTTGTATACTACTGCTAATTCTGATTAAATGTACCTTTTCACAGGTTTTTAAAGTAATACTGATATTTAAATAAACTTTATGCTTCAACAAAATAATAATTTTTGGCTCTCGAATCAAAATTTTGACGGTATGTTTTCAGGGCAAAAATCAGCGTTGCTGCTCATCAATAAATTGCTTTATCATTAAAGATTACAAAAGCCATTGTTGAGTTAGGCATCTTGAAAATTTTATAGAAATAGCTATTATTATTGGACTGCAGCGAAGCTTGTAAGAAACAGTAATTGACAGATTTATTAACAGAATGTTAGACAAAGGCACCGTTTTACGAATTATATACTAAATACAACAAAAAAATTAGGCGGGAATTTTCTCTTACATCTGGGGATATTTCGGGAGTTGATACGGTGAAACTTGTTATCGAATATGATGCAATGTGCCTGGATTAATATACACCATCAAAGATTTTTGTTTTGTTGTGTATAGAAATAATAAATGTACGAATTAAGCCGTCGCAATTCATACCTTCACTAAAATGCCAAAAATAATGGTCCCGTTCTTGAGTTTGGTACACGAAAGAGGAATATACCATTCATTCTTCATTTTTGGCAAGATTCTGCTATTGATATATTCAGAGTAAAACAACATGGAGGTTGGAAAGGTGAAACATTGGAAAGGTGACGAAAGGTAAATAAATCTCATCTGCAATTCTTGGATACTTCGCAACATGTATGTTGAAATACAATAAGGAAATTAATCAACTAATTTAAGATCAGAGTCTACCATAAATTTAATAAACAACTGCATTTTTAATATTCACAATTCAAATTATATACTTTAGTTTGAATAGAATTTCTGAAAAATCCAGTTAATATGCATTTTTTTATCATTATAATACTAGTATTATAATGAGTTTCATTATAGTCCAAGTAATAGACTTCACTCATGCCCTCTGTATAATTTTCCAATAAGCAATTGCTAATTATTAGTACATATCTCTTGGGTAAATTAAATATATGGGTATTCATTGCGTATAATGGTTTCATGCCTAGGTCAAAGGCTCTTTTTTATCAAAACTATTTTATTATTATTTTACAACCGCATCGAGCACTTAGCAAAACCAATATTATTCCATGTTTTATTGCGATCCGGCCTTGCTAATAACTTTAAAGGTTTAAGTACCTTAGACATTAGATACCTGTTAAAAGTGATCTATATCTTAATTTGTATTAAGTGTTCCTGCAACAATGTTTACCCTAAGTAAAGCACTTTGCGCCAACCACTTAACTTTCCGTCGAAAACAAAAAACAAATAGATCCATTAAGATGAATGGATGATACTACACCAAACATTAACGTATGTATGTATTTGCATATGCGTGGGGCGATGGAGGAAAAGAGGGTATGTGATCCTGGTACTATATAGAATAGAAAAAATAGTTTCAAAACTCCTATAACTATTTGCAAGAATTAGAACAAAGAGGTGTTGAATATTGTTTGAATATCTTAATCGCATTTCTTTTATGGAGAATTCATCGTATTTTAAATGGGAGAATACAATTTACTTATCCACACATTGCTTTCTATATTTTTGTATTTATTTAGAGTGTGATGTCATCCTGAAAGCGGAAGCCGTAAAGGCAATATAC
Source organism: Rosalia funebris (assembly GCA_037954035.1). Taxonomy (NCBI): domain Eukaryota; kingdom Metazoa; phylum Arthropoda; class Insecta; order Coleoptera; family Cerambycidae; genus Rosalia; species Rosalia funebris. The sequence continues at coordinate 14,594,090 of JAZFAV010000011.1, read as the reverse complement.
AGGGTGGGAAACATGAATAAGACGGTAAGGGACCTGAATAGACTCTCAAGAGAGCTAGCTGAGGAGGGATTTCTATGGATGCCCTTTGACAATGCGGATGTCCACTTCCTGCTTGACAAGAAATATAAGATCACCCTCCACCTGGGTGGAGGGTCGAGCTGGATTACCGCCCAATGGAGACACCTGGTACATGGATGGGGCCAAGAGTGGGAACAGAGCGGGTGCGGGGGTGTATAGGCGACGCGATAGGATAGGTAAAACCTTCCCCCTAGGCAAATACACTACAGCACTCCAGGTCGAGCTAGTTGCAATTACATACGCTGTCCTGGGGGCTGACCAAAATCGGATCCAGGAGAAGGTATGTATCTACTCGGATAGCAGGGTGGCGTTGGTAGCCCTGAATTCAGCACGACATAGTCGAAGCTGCTCTACTCGTATAATTGCTTTGAAGCATTGAACCACTTGGCAGGGAAAGGACCGGTGGAACTCATATGGATACCTCGGCATAATGGCATTAAGGAAAATCTAATTGCAGATGACCTTTCCAGACTAGGGACCAGGAAAAACCTCTATGGACCAGAACCTGCAGCGGTAATAAGTCGGAATCTGATCAGAAACCGCATAAGTGGCTGTATAAGTAAAAGATGGAGAGGAGTAACGGGTTGTCGAATAACTAAACTCTTTATAGAATACTCAGAGATTGAGAAATGGGTCCAAGAATTTATTGAAGTAAACAGGCACAAAGCCAGAACTCTGGTGGGAATCATTACGGGCCACCATAGTAGCCTGAATGCATATAAGCATAAGCTGAGGCTGACTGATAGCCCGGCCTGCAGATATTGTAATAAAGACGAGGAAACCTCGATTCATCTTCTTTACACCTGTCCCGCACTGGAGGAGAAGAGATACCTTATATTAGGGACCCCTGTTATTCAGGAGGAGGCGAGGCTTAGGGCAGGGGACGTGTTTAAATTGCTCCTTTTATGGGATAGCAATTTTGGGTAATGACCCGTATAACAGGGGATCGCTAAGGGACTAGCCATGCGATCAGTGGCTGATGAGACCCAAACCCACATAACATAATAATAATAATAGAGTGCGATTGAAAATATATTACAAATATATCTAGATTTTATTGTTCGTAAAAGACATATAGAAGAAAATGCAATTAATTTAATGCAACTGGTAGAGGAATACTTCGTGTTCAAAGTGATATCTTTAAGAATTAACCATATGTCCTATGCAAGGATATACGCCTAACTAATATGGATATATGGGATATACGCGAAAAGAGAAATGTACATAGATGTTGCATCCTGTTGTAGAATGTCTATAGATGCCGTTACAGTGTCTTGTTTTACTTCACGAAACTTAGTCATAGTAGCTGATTTCAGGTAAAAAATTATAGATGCTATTTTTTAGATACTAGTATAATCTAGAGCTATTACGTGATCATAAAAATCAGTCTCGAGTAATCTCAAAAGAGAAGTTGTATGATGAGGTTGATCCTTATCCTATATAAACCACAACGCATTAAAGTATTCCTTCTTGCCAAATACAGGTAGAATTTCAGCGCCCAAAGGATAAATTGTTGTTTGTGATCGATGTTTACTTGCGTAAAAACAAATGTCTTGTAGCGGCCTGATACTGCTACTATAACTGTAATTGTTTTAGGATATAAGAGTTTAGAAAGAAAAATATGGAAATTTTCGGTTCTCCAGACAGGCCCGAATATGGGCCCTGCATTTAATATGAGCTCCCTCAATAAGTTAGTAAGACATCAAGTGATATCTATGTAAACTAGCTGAAAATACACTTACTGGATAGCCAACTGTTTCACCGATAGTCTGCTATAGAAATGTTATTCTGTTGTCAACAGCTGATGGCGAATGTGTTTATGAAAATTTGAATATATATTTAGAGGTAAGTTGCGTAAGAATATTTTGTATATTATTAGCTGACTAGGTTTCAAATATTCGCATCAGTGTGTTATATTAAGATTAAGGTTTATTATATTCACATAGATATTGAGTCACTTACCTTTAAAAAATAATATGACATTTTGTTGGAATGACACGCTTTGCTGGCAATATGGGCCTTTTGCAGGTCCGAACATGGGCCCTAGGGCCCATATTCGGATTTGACTTTGAATTTACTCTTTTTTCCACTATCATCATGCCACGTAATCAATCAAAGTACTCACCAAAGAATTTAAGAAAGAAATGGAAATCTGAAGATATGGTAAGGGCTTTGAACAATGTAAATAACCAATGTATGGGCTTAAAAATCACCAGTAAATCTTTTAGTGTACCAAGATCAACGCTTCAAGGGTTTTTAAAAAGACAGAAAGAAAATAACCTCACAGCTGAAGAAGTAGTTCAAACCAAACTAGGACGAAAAACAGTCTTAGGAGAAGAGATAGAAACAGATTTGGTTTACTACATTTTGACAATGGAATCTAAGTACTACGGATTAACCAGAAAAGATACTCGAAAATTGGCATACAGTTTAGCCATCAGAAATGAGAGAGTGAATGTATTCAAAAATGGAATTGCAGGGCGTACTTGGCTTGATGCATTTTTACATCCCCATGGCAGTTTACTTTCCGTTCGAAGACCAACAGGTACCTCCTTCGCCAGAACATTGGGGTTCAATAAAGAAAATGTGAACGAGTTTTTTGGTCATTTGCAGTAGAAGTACACAAAACACAACTTCTCGCCACATAGAACCTTCAACGTCGACGAGACAGGCTTATCAATTGTGCAAAGTAAGGTGGCTCAAGTAATTGGAAGAAAAGGAAGGAGACAAATAGCGTCTATTACATCCGCAGAACGTGGCTCATTAGTTACGTTTATCGCGGCTATGAGCGCTGGCGGTCAGTTTGTACCACCCATGTTGATCTTTTCCAGGAAAAATCATAATGATCAGCTGATGCGTGGTGACCCCCCAGGATCAATATACGCCGTTCATCCCAGTGGGTGGGTGCAACAAAACCTTTTTATCGATTGGAGACATCTCATAGTTTTCGTCAAACCTACAGAAGAATATCCAGTTCTACTTGTGCTGGATGGGCATTGCAGCCATACGAGAAATTTAGATATCAGCTGGCAAGGGATAATCACATTTCCATAATTTCACTGTCTCCCCATGCCACTCATAAACTTCAGCCGCTGGACAAAACTTTTATGGGTTGTTTTAATGTTTATTATAGTGAGGAAGTTTGTAACTGGCTTCATACTCATTAACGTGCTATTACTCAGTTTGATCTGGCTGAGCTACTAGGGAAAGAACTTCTAAAATCGCAGACTGGTTTAATTGCTGCAAATAGCTTTAGGGCTACTGGCATTTTCCCTTCAACCCCTATATTTCCTCAGATGCCGATTTTATAACCGAAGAAATTGAGGCTGAAAAAAACTGTAACCTGACACCACTTGAAGTTACCAAAAATACAGAAAATAGTTTCACCTCAAAACCTCAGCCAGGATGTTCCACGTGGGCAGACACAAATCAGTATTCAGCACTTGCGGAGAATATAGCTGATGCTCCATTTTCACCGGTTGTTCGATCTTGTACTTCAAGCCATGAGGCTGTTGTTGATGCTCAGTTAAATAGAACCCCCGTGGATGTGCCAAGAGATAAACAGGATTTAAATATTCACAAATCTCCATCAACAGGCTCTAAATTCCATGTATCTCCATTCGATGTTGCACCCATTCCTGGCATAAAGAAGAAAGAACCGAATCGCGGGAGAAGGCTTTCTCCCGCAAATGCAAATCTAAAGACTTCATCACCATATAAAAATGATTTAGAGCAATCACTTTCTACCCCTAAAAAGTCACCTCCAAAACGAAAAGTATTCCCAAAACCAACACCGACAAGAAAGGCATCTAAGAAACAAAAGAAATGTAATGCTGATAGCGACCAAGACTCCAACGCAGAAAACGAACCATTTATTCCGGCTGACGATGACATGAATATCGATGATATCGGCCAAATCGTTCCAGATGATAAAGATGCCACATGCCTGTTTTGTGATGGTCGTTTTTCAGAAGACCACAGTGGGGAGCTATGGGTTCGTTGTCTTATGTGCAATACGTGGGCACATGAGCAATGTTCGGGGACAGAGGAAGACAATTATGTTTGTGATTTTTGCAGATAATTTATTATTTCCATTTAAAATATAATAATATGTAAGTTTATTTCTTGAATGTAAAGTTTATTTTGTTACTCCTTAGGTTTTTGTGTCATTTCTGATAGGGGCTCATATTTCACACAGTCTGCCCCCCTATGCGAAATTGACATGATTTCATATTTCTTCTCAAATCACAGTAATACTTGCCTGTTTCAAACTTTGTTGCTTCTACGTGATAGAAGAGTCTTCGGGCTAGATGCACGCCGATTTTTAGATTTTCTTTTTTCAAAAAATCTAAAAATGATTAATAAACAGCAAAATGGGGGCCCATATTCGGGCCTTCTCCTTATTACTAATTTCTATTTTATGTTTACGTTACGTTTTTAATTAGCCGAAATCTCAGGAAATAAAAGACAAGTAAAATATATAACTTGATATAATAGTAAAAGAACGAAAAAGTTACCGCGCCGCCCATGCCTTTCATTAGTTTTATTTTGTTATAGCATGATTACAATTAGTACGCTAAGCGCTAATGTCCTCTTTGTGTTCGCTGACTGAAAGCACTCGCCGCTGTAAATATTTATTTAATGTATATAAGATCCTCACTTAATATGCTTTTAGATACATAAATTATCTAGATGTATTCAATTATAACCATTAACATCCAGCATATAACGTTCTCTTAAATTTATCGGGTTCATAACTTGGAACAGATGTTTGTAAACTTACTTATTGGATGTATTTATTTTCCCCATTACGGCTGGAAAATTTATTACTAAAAAGAATGCCCCTCCATGTAACGTAATAACAGGCGTGTTGCAAAAAAAAAAACCGTTTTATTGTAGACAGTGTCTTCTTCGTCGTGCACCAGAGAAGTTACATAATAATTAAAAACATTTCCGCATGACTTTTTTATTTATTTCTAGACGGAATAGAAGCGTTCTAAAGGTAATGATAAATGAACGGTTTATTACAATTATTTATTATGATACGCTACGATGTCTTAGATGTTTATAAAAGCAACAATTGTGTTATGTATACCCGCCCACTTGGATGCCTCATTAGTGACAACGCCGTAAATCAGCAAGTACTTATAAATTATAATTCATGGAATATGTAGGTGGTTAAACACGACGGCAAAATTAAACGGAATTACTCTGAATTAATTGTATATTGAATCAAATATCTCAAATCTATGCGACGGCATCTCGGCTGCCGCATTGACATTGATAGATGCCAGAGTTTTAATAATAGATAGACAGATGGCACAGTTTTAATAATAGCTCTTGATTCTTTTACTGTTGTATGATAATACAAAATGTTATTTCTATCGAATATATCTAATGTATGTATAAAATGGCCATGTAGACAATACTTCCGGTTTGTATGTCTTAACAGGATAACCCGCAAAAGTTCTATTAGATGGAGTCGATGATAATAGATCGTAGTATGGTTACTCCGTTATCTTTTCTCTTGATATAATAATTCCGTCTAAGTTTTTATCTTGTTGAATGAATCTAAAAGTCAAATGAATATGATGTTACTAATTACACTGGGGAACAGTCAATTTGTTGCTAGGAATTGTAAGAGTCGATTCACAGTACATTACTGCCCCTAATGCTGAACATGGAACTACTTTTTACTTTTCCGTGTTCAACTATACTAGCGGAAAAGTAATGTAATCGTGTAAAGAAAAATGGAAAAAAATTTTCCGTTTATTTTTCGATTTTCGGCCTAAAAACCAAAAAGAATGGTTTTAGAAAAATATTGTCTGTGTGTGTGTCGTTATCGTCGGCATTTATTTTTGTTAGCATGATAACTCAATTAAATCTATATATATGTCGGATCGATCGGGTTTTGACTGATTCTGATCGGGGACGTCTCCCAGATGGCACCTATTGATTTTGAGGTGCATGGGACACACCCCACCCTGTCCATGGGTCATGAGAAAGCATGATGGTGGACTATTTGAGAATTGTTTTTGTTAGCACGATAACTCAACGAAATCGTGTCGGATCGATCGGGTTTTGACTGATTCTGATCGGGGACGTCTCCCAGATGACACCTATTGATTTTGAGGTGGATAGGACACACCCCACTTTGTCCATGGATTATGAGAAAGTACGACGGTGGACTATTTGAGAATTTTTATTGTTAGGACGATCACTCAATTAAATCGTGTCGGATAGATCGGGTTTCGACTGATTCTGATTAGGGACGTCTACCAGACGACATCTATTGATTTTGAGGTGGTACTTTGACAGCCCACCCTGTCCATGGGTCATGAGAAAGCACGATGGTGGACTATTTGAAAAAAAATTGCCGATTTTGCATTGAACGAAGAAGACATATATTCGGCCTGTATCGTATACGTATACGAATAAAAGAGAAAAAAAATATCGTTAGATCACAAATGTATTGATACGGCACTGAAGCAGTCGCCAATGAAAAAAGTAAAACTGCCGCATAAAACACATATTCTGCATTTATGTATTGATTTATTTTTTTTCGCCTACTCAATTTCGAGATAGAGATGTTTTACGCGCGGAAGATTCCGTTTTAATTTTTTAAAACTGTTTATTCTTAATCGGTTCTAGTTTCTGAAATAAATATACATGATAGATATAAATACAAAGTAAGAAAAACAAAATAAAATAAGCAATTTTTCTTGTTTTGAATTTTTTAATACATGAAATCTAACAAGAAAATAAAGATTAATTGATGCAGAAAATATTACAAATTACAAAAAGTTCTTTTATATGATTTTCTTTTATATTTTTGCTATGAATGTATCTCTACAAAGTTTAACAGTAATCAGTCATCATGTGACGATTCCACCTTCTTTGATACCTTTCTTCCATTATTCGTATATCCTGATGAAGCCGTTCACCTTTTTCCTCTCTATAATATCCTAAGTTAGAAGAAAATTTGTCTAAATGACTATGCAAAAAAATGTAATTTAATATTCATATTGGCTCCCAATTTTTCAAAATATTTTAGCATCTTGTGTACTAGTTCTTAGTAGTTATTTCCCTTGTTGATTACTCAAAAAATTTTGAATTACAGATGCATAATTAAACTATGCATCAGATTCTACAACGGTCATAGATCTGTTAAAATTTGGATCTTTTACCAATTCTCTAATTTGTGGACCGTCAAATATCCTTGCTTTTAATTTTTCCATACTCAGTGCTGGAAATACTTGGTAACTGTATTTAAAACAATCATCGGACTTGTCCAGTGCGTTTACAAATTGTTTCATTAAATCCAGTTTGATGTGAAGAGGTCTTCTCAGTATTATTTTCTCTCTCTCTATTAATGGCTCGTGAACAATGTTGCCTTTTGCAAAGGCCATAGCGTCAGTTTGCTGCCAATGCTTTTATTTTGCACCACTATCCCATAAACAGAGGTGACAAGGGTATTTGGTATCCATTCTGCTGTCTAAAAGGTATTGCGACCATTTTTAAATCGACACAAACAAACCACTCATGCTGAGAATAAGCAATTTCAGAAGTCTCCATTATTTTGATAAAAGTAGTTAATCTAGCTAAAATGAGGATATAATGTGAAACTAGAGTCTTCGAGTAGTTAGAAATCGATCTTAAATTTGTGGCAACATAAAAAAATTTTTTTGTTCCTCAGGGCTATTAATAGTGAATCGATTTTGTTTTCATTTTATAATAGAACTTAATAAATAAATCATTGAGTGCATGTAAACGATTTACATAAACAGATTTCCTAACGATCGAAATGAATAGAAATTTAATGGCGTCAAATCGGGTGATCATGGAGGTCATAGACTACGACTAATTATTCAGTCAGCTTTTGAGGAAATTGTGAAGTTGCTACATCATTGTGATATGTTGTACAGTCTCCTTGAAAATAACCCTCTTGCAGTTCATCGTCATGTAGTTTTTTTCAAAGAATATTTGTCGATACCGTTTAGCATTTATGACATCGTGAAGAAAATCAGAATAATCATTCTATCGCTAGATACAGCCACTCGAACTTCGATCATAATACGGTATAAACTTGATTTTAAAATGTGAAGCTTTTCTGCAGATCAGGTACTATACTTTTATGAATTAATATAACTACTAAAATGTAACCATGCTTCATCAGGAAAAATCACTTCAATGACTTTATACGAATGTAAATGTAGTTTTTCACCGCTCTGTATTGCTCCGCATTAGGCAATTGATCTGAATGTCCATTGTAATCTCTCCCATTTGTAGTGAATTCTCAGTTTTTATTTTCTATATACTTACATATATCGCAGTCAGACGTACAATTAGCTGTCCTAATTAATTAAATTATACAAAATTAAAACCTTTGCTGCTTAGATTTTCACTTTTTATTTGTTAAACATAACAATTGTTTATTCAATTGTTTAATAGACAATATCATAGCTAAAAAAAACGTACAATAAAGCTATACAGCAACTATATCCTAAAATTACAGATGAAAATACACATAATTTCAAAATTATAACATACATACGGAAACCATCTCAAAAAATTGCATCGTTTTCAAAGAAACGAAGTAATAAAATAGCATACAAAACTAATAACACTCTTGGAAAACACATAAAGAATGCTAAATATAAAACCAATACCAAAAATAATTCAGGAGTCTATAAGCTAACTTGCGGTACTTGCCCTAAGGTATACATAGGACAAACAGGAAGAAACTTCAACACGCGAATAGCAGAACATAAGAGGAGTTTTAATAATAATAAAAGAGAGTCATCATATGCGACTCATCTAATTGAAGCAAACCATACCTTTAACGAAGAATTTAAAATTGTACATGTAGCGAAGAAAGGCTTAAAATTGAATTTATTAGAATCTTTAGAAATTAATAAAGCGAAGAAATCTGGTATCATATTAAATGATCAAATACAAATAAACTCGTCCCCGTTTTTAAATTTATTTTAGTTCTACATGCTATCCAAGAATCTTGTTTAAAATTTACAGATAACATCGGTTAAAATTTTATAACTGAATTACAATAGTTCAATAGTAGGAATTCCCATCGTAATAAATTTAGACTTACTCTAATTTTAAAAGGTGGTCCAACCAAAACGCACGATGTTAATTGTAAATAAAACAAAAAGTTTTCAGAGAATTATCTTAATATTTCTTATTATGATAGAAGGATCTATGACAATTATGCGTAAAACAAAATATCGGCCAAATGCTCGCCACGGCATCGGTGGCATATCTCTATCAGATGGTCCATATTTTCAATTACTCTGAGACATAATTGAGGTTCAATGTCGTTAATGTGCCGAATTATCTCATCCTTTAGCTCTTGGCTAAGCATGAGATTGGCTAGGAATTATTCCTGGCTTATTGACGTACACTTTTTCTTTTAAATATCCCCAAAGAAAGAAGTCCAACGGTGTCAAATCACATGATCGTGGCGGCCAATTAACATCGCCACGACGTGAGATAACACGGCCATTGAATTTATCGCGCAAGAGTGCCATTGTTTTGTTGGCTGTGTGGCAAGTGGCACCATCCTGTTGGAACCACATATCGTCCAGGTCCATATCCTTAATTTCTGACCACAAGAAGTCCGTTATCATCTCGCGATAGCGAACACCATTCACGGTAACTGCTTGGCCGACCTCATTTTCGAAGAAGTACGGCCCGATGACGCCGCCAGCCCATAAACCGCACCAAACAGTCACTCTTTGTGGATGCATCGGCTTTTCAACAATCACTCGTGGATTCTCATTTGCTCAAATGCGGCAATTCTGCTTATTAACATCCACTGAGGTGAAAGTGTGCCTCGTCGCTGAAGATGATTTTCTTTGTAAAGTCACCATTCACTTCTGTCTGTTCAACAAACCATTCGGCGTATTGACGACGCTTGAAATGGTCAGTAGGCTTCAGCTCTTGAGTCAATTGAACCTTGTAAGCATGTAAATTCAAATCGTTATTCAAAATTCGCATCAGTGATGTTCGTGAGATGTTCAATTGTTGGGCACGACGACGAGTCGAGATTGACGGCTCTTCTGCTACATTATCGCGAATAACAGCAATGTTTTCCGCAGAACGAAATAGGCGAGCATCCACAGGTGTTTTCACATTTCCTACAGACCCAGTTTGCTGAAATTTGCGTACAATTCTCCCGATTGTGGACACATTTGGTCGATTATGCTGACCAAAAAAGTCACGAAGTGCACGGAATGCTCTTTGATTTGAACGTCCATTTTCGTAAAAGGCTTCAACAATCTTAACGCGCTGCTCAATTGTGTACCTCTCCATGGTTGAATTTGTCAGACTAAAACAAAGAAATGTCAAATTAAGTTGGACAAAAAAACTTGACGTTAAGGTGTGACTCACAATTAACATCGTGCATTATGGTTGGACCACCCTTTATAAACGCAGTTTACATTGTAAAATTTAGTCTGTGTACTCAACATCTGAAGAAGCCACTGTGTTGGCGAAACAATTGTTATGTTTAACAAATAAACAGTGAAAATCTGACCATCAAAGGTTTTAATTTTGTATAAATATGGATTTTCATCAACGGCCCAATCAATTCAGTAATTAAATTACTTTCATGATCATGAGTGAATATCATTATGGAAGCTGCATTTTGGAAATCATGAAAAATAACTCAAGAACAACTAATTAAGAAGATGTATCACAATTGTTGCGATTTTTACCTAGGTAAACATTGTATATTCTTGTAGATCAAGGAAATAGAGTATATAGGTGTCACTAAGACAAATTATCAGCAGATATCAGAAATTTTCTAGAGGAGAATGCAAAATGTCATCCAATCATACTGTAGATTATACGTCGAATATCCATGCCCACTGTATTTTAAAAATTTCACATGCCCATTTTATCCTATCGAATGTGTTAGATGTATGTAATACATGACGACAAAAAGTCTGTCATAAATTATTCACCCTTTTAGAGAGTCTACCAAATATAATTAGTACTAAGTTCATCATTTTGTTTTTTATAAACAATATTTTACATAATGTAAATTGTCTCACAATTACGACTGAGCCTAATTAGTAATTTGTAATTATTAAACGTTTGTTTAGAATTGGTCCCACTTCTGACCAGAACTTGACGAAGTTTATTTACTGAGTTCGAGAAGTTTACAGCATCAATTAAACAACTAATGAGCTAATTAAATGAGTATTCACTGTAATGAATACCACGGGGATTATTATTAACTCAATACACTGGTAATTACTGCCTTCTCAGAGCAAGAGTTAATTAATATTAAGATGTTCAAAGTAAAATAGAATAAACAGTATTATAAAATTTCTCTGGAAATTTACCTAATGCTCCACTTTGTTGTATGTACGCCTCGGATAAACTCCTTTTAGAATAATTAGAAATTTTATTAGGACATGGAATTTAATCGTGCTTGTTTGGAGAGCGCCTTTGTAATTTCTAGCATTCTGAAAGAAAACCGTTTTTACTGCTCCGTTGTTTGCAAGTGAAGTAAAATGGAATTATCAATAATTTGGTATTTATCAATTTTCCATAGTTGTTAATGTTCACGTGGATACGTTACAACATTCAGAAATAAGTATTGTTTCAAAAATAACTCAGTAACTCAGTCGAATATAATTTAAGGAAGTTAATTTTAACTAATTTAACTTTACTAAATTTTACTAACTAATTTAACTAATTTAACTAAGGAGAAACATCACTATGTTATATAGAAACATCAACCATTATATTTCTGTGAGATAAATAAGGAAGAAACTTGTCTTATTTATACAGACTCCAGAAGTGCGATTAATGCAATCAGAATAAGACTACTACTAAAGGCTAGTACTAAAGAAACAAAAATCTATTGTTTGGACATCATAGATATATATGGTAATGAGAGGGCCAACTATGCTGCGAAAATTCCTACAGGAAATCAGGTTATCGAAAATATAGAAATTAGATCGAAGATTTTCACTCTTTCTGAAAACTAATATAAACACCACATGGTGTAATGAATTGAAGAACAACAACAAATTGAAGTTGATAAAAACCACAATTAATTTATGGAGATCACTCTGTAAATTGATTTGAAGACAACAAGTAGTTAACGAGATACGGGTGGCCTAAACTAAATTTTACCTCAAAAGTCTGTCACTATGGAACTGCCTATGAGAAACGTTAGATTGAAGGATCCTGAAAATGATGCTTCAAATTAGGAAATGAGAACACATGCTGTATTTTTTCTCGTTAATTTTTTGAAAATAACGAATAAGAAAATAGAAAAAAATATATATATTTTTTTAAATATCTTGTGGCGTTTTCATTACATTACCATAGGATATAACGTATATTCACACATATATGGGCACACAAATAATCACATATATACATATATATCATTACCTAGCGAAAAAAAAATGTGGATAACAGTATGTATTTTTTTTTTACACGATTGCACGTTACAATGATGCCTTTATTTAAATGTAATATCCTTTATACATAGTAGCTAAATTGTATTTCGTCTGAAAAATCATTGTTTATTACAGTAGTAATTGATAGTACTTTATAACTTAGCAAAAAAGGTAATAATAACATCAAGTGTACTGCAAATCAACACATCAGCTTTACCCTATTACACATGTTTGCTATTATATTCGTATATAGCCTTCAGTATTTTCTCGGAATATTCAGGATGATTATGGGATATCTTATATTTATTCCAAGTAGGTGTAAAATCAAAATGTACTGACTCCATAGCTTCTTCGTTATAAAAGCCCAAACCCCTTTGGTGTTTAGTACATTGAATTTCGGTATCTATGTCACGCCAAAAGTACATGCAGTTTTTCATCGTGCAGACGAATTTTGTACGGAAGAAAAAAATAATATACGTTTTTATCGAAGCTATTTCTTTCATTGTAAAGGAAATGTTTCATGACCACATGACTAATGATATATTATTTAAAAAGCAATGTTATACACGAGACTTTAGTTATTTCCAATTTCAGCAAGTAACGACAAAGTGTATAATTTGATTATTATTTAAGGTGTCGTTTTTAAAACCAAATTGATCTATATGGATATGAACTGAAACTAATAATTATATAGTTTTTGAACACACAATGAATGCAAGTAAATGTTCTATGAGAACATTACAATAAATAAACTTGTATTATATCTTAATAGAACCGTTAAACTTTATTTGTTTAATGAGCATCATCCCCAAAGATAGCAAAAAAAATAAAGAAAAGCAGATAATCGGATCGTTTCTCATTTAGAAAAAAATCAAGTTGGAAAATAAATTTATTAAAAAATAAATATATAAAATTATATAAGCATTATAACCCAATAGCTTTGATGAACAGAAATGTTTGCAACAGGATTAGCTTATTATGCAATCAAATACATTTTACTTATACCGATCGATCTATGGCTTGTCTACTTGATTGGACAGCTAGATTCCATTTAAAAACCCTGACATCTCTTTTTATGTATATAGGCATATCTTTTATACCATTGTTATGTTATTATGTGACTTAAGAATTTATAAATTGGTACAAATGATTTGACATAGATGTCGTTAAAGGGCATCACAGCCATTGAAATGTCCTTTAAAAATATATTACAAGAGACTTACTCGATTATTTAACGACCTGCCACGACATATTGTAGAAGACACAATTCTTTGCTTGTTTGACTTACTTAAGTTATAATAAGACGTGCAATATTCATACGACTCATAGTGAAGAGGTCTTTTACACCTATAGTGTAAATATTTATAAATCCATATTTATACAACACCAAGCCATATTCAAGGTGGCTTCGTAAAGAATATTACGAAGGGGAATTATTGAAGATGAATTTTGAAATTTTTTAGTGTTGAATAGCATAAATCCCAAATTTCTGTAAATTTTTTGAACTACAATCTCAACATGAAGTTCAAAGGAAAATTATAAATCTACCATAATTCCTAAATCTCTAATCAGGGAGACCGTCTCAAAAAATTCCTCTTCAATAAAATTCCAATTGATAAAATTCCTACCACGTTTTTAGCATATTTATTAACAAATATAATAATATTTGTTAATAAATATGCTAAAGACGTTGTATGATATTCATTTTTATGAATTCAGCTTCAAATAATTCATTTTTCCGAAGTCGAGTCTATTAGTATATTTCTGTAATTTATCAGGATCGCCTGCAGATCAAAATCACAAATTGAACAAGAAATAGATTACTATTTCATCGCTACTTGCCAAATAAAAAACTCTCTTATCTTGCCGATAAATGGAACAGTCTGCCTGAGCCTAGCCATAAAAACAAGCCACAGTAAGTTTTGAGATTTTTTATTTGGCAAATAGCGATGAAATAAATTATACCTAGACACCAATAAAGGAGCTAACGCTAATGAAGGCCCTAACACAAATTTTGCTTTTTTTATAAAATTATGTAAGAACAATATTATTTTGCCACTGTATATTATTTATAATAATTTTTTTGCTACTGAAGTATTTGCCACATACTGAAAAAAAGGGCACGTAATTCGAAGTTTTAAAAGTGATTCAAGAAGTGACGTCAACAACTATCGATCAATATGATTTTTATCAAGATTTAAAAAAATTTTAGAACCTATAATTACCAAAAAATTGTTCTTTAACATCAAGAATATTTTGAATACATTGCAACACGAAATTCTCAAGAGTAGGTCAGTTGTTAGCGATCTTATGACTTTAATTCAAAATACTCTCTAAACTATGTACAATCAGATGCAAGTCGTATACGTATTCTTTAAGGCTTTAGGTAGGTACATCATTCGACACTGTTTATTAAACTTGAAGATTTGGTATATGTGGAAAACTGCAGTGAAATCTTATGTAACAAAAATCACTGTGTTAAATTAAATAACGCTGTATCTAGAGCTACACCTCTATAATATCGGGAGTCCCGCAGGGTTTCCATCTAAGTCTCATCTTATTCGCCTTATTCATTGTTTGTATTTATTCGTGTTTTCAATACATCGACTTTTATTTCTATGCAGATTATTTAAAATATGTAGAACTGTTAACAATCTGCAAGAAACGTTATGAGATAAGAGCTATTTGGGATTTTTTATTTGGAAAATAGAGATGAAATAAACTATATATGATTTGCTTCAGTTGGAATACAAATTACAGGTTTTATGTTTTCTTAAAACAATTTTCACAATGGAGATGGGAAAACAGCTATGTCCTGAAGTTCACACCGGCTTTAATATTTGCTTATACAATGGGAGCTTATTATGCATCGACAAGACTGGGTTTCTACTCAAGAGCCCGTACATTTTCTTGCATTTTATATCTAATTTTTCTGTTTTCTCTTTTACGTGGGTTTTCCGGCGGAGCTTCGTATCTAAGGTAAAACCGAGATATTTGGCTATATTGGCACATGGGACTACTCGTCCATTCATACTTATTGGAAAATGTTTGTTGTATCTATTAGTGGAATCGATATGAACTGATTTTTCTTCATTTAATTAAATGTTCCATCTCTTGGTCCAGTTTTGGAATTTATTGATGGTGTTGTACAGTTTATTAGCTGTTTCTTATTACTTTTGCCCGTTATTATTATGGCAGTATCGTCGGCAAAAGTAGCTAAAGTATTATTTTCTAGCTCTGGGAGATCGCACGTATACAGAAGGTAAAGCACAGAGTCTGGAACACTACCCTGTGGGACTCTCCTTCCTTCTCTAAGATCAGTGTAGGCATTTTCCTACTTAATTCGAAAGTGTCTGCCTGATAAATATACTTTTTTAAAATCCTATATCACACATGCGAATCAAAGTATTTCGGACATGCATATCAATCCAAGTTATATTTTTTAGATCATCAATATAATGCAAAGTTTTACTACCAGAGGGTAATATTCAAACTAAAGAAATAAGTAGTTTATACACCAACCCATCTGCAAATGCCTTATATAATAAGAACTAAACAAATTAGGTCAAAATAGCTATTCTCCTGGTTATATGCCAAACGCCGAGCGCTAAATTACATGAAAAAATTTGTCGTATTTTTGTCTAACAGAGTTAACACTAAAAATACAGTGATTGTTCCAGACGAGACCCAAGATAGAAAGGTCGAAACAGGTCTGCAGTTAACGATATCCTGAGATAGGTGACACTTTGCATCTTTCTTGGTGGTTTTGGAACAATCACTGTGTTTTTTGTGCTAACTCTTTTAGACAAAAATACGACAAATTTTGTCATGTAATTCAGCGCTCGGCGTTTGGCATATAGCCAGGATAATAGCTGTTTTGACCTAATTTGTTTAGTCGTTATTATATAATGTATTTGCAGATGGGTTGGTGTATAAACTGATTATTTCTGTAGTTTGAATAGTACCCTCTGGTAGTAAAACTTTGTATTATATTGATGATCTCAAGTTTTTACTTCGACTTAGATTATTCGAAACTACCAAGAGATGGCGTTTGGTACGTTCTACTGCGGTGGAACGTAGCAACGTCTACTAGATGTGAGCTTTATCTGTCGAAGGTATACTCGTTTACACTGCACTGACGAGACCCAAGATAGAAAGGTCGAAACCGGTCTGTAGTTAACGATATCCTGAGATAGGTGACACTTTGCATTTTTCTTGGTGGTTTTGGAACAATTACTGTATTTTTAGTGCTAACTCTTTTAGCTAAATTTTGTCATGTAATTCAGCGCTCGACGTTTGATATATAGCCAGGAGATTAGTTGTTTTGTTCTAATTTGTTTAGTCCTTATTATATAAGGCATTTGCAGATGGGTTGGTGTATAAACTCCTTATTTCTGTAGTTTGTATTTTTTAGTGTCATAATTAAGCTATTTTGTATATAAATCAATCGGTGTAATAATGAAGCAGGAATGTAACTATCCGGCGATGATATATGCGATCCAGCGCGCGTTCGTTATAATCACATATTGGCAATTAGTTAGGGGACTAAATTGACCACCATCATTATCCTTGGATGATTTATTTTAAGCGATTCGACACGAGTTAAATTAGAGCCCGCGCTTGATTGCTCTTCTCCATACCATCGTGCCCAGTTCGCCTGCTGTCATCGAAACGCCATCATATGCAAATGTTAGCCTAAATTAAAATACGATTTTGATATCTGTTAATTGCACTGCCTAATGTCGCGACCTGGTTGATGCGCTGATCGGCATCTATTTTTGTTTCATATTTTGCCGTACTGTGAAAATTGCCTTCAAAGCTAACAGAATCTAAATGTTTATGAGTTTTTATGAATAATCACAATAAAGTAATATCATTTTTTTATGAATAATCACAATAATAAATTATCCCAACAATATGATACAAAACTTGAAGGATGTGAAAAATGTAAGTGAAGTGTAAGTAAATGAAAATATAGTTAAGATAACTAAATGACGAAGATAACATAGAATGACAGACCTAGAATAACCTAGAATAGACGAGATGTGTGAGAGCTCATTGTCATAATGAAGAATGATCCGACGGCGCTTGTTTGTTTTCCTTATTTCACTCAAGACTTCCGGCAAAAAAATGGTTGTGTACCATTCAGAATTAACTGTTTTACGTTCCTCTAAAGGCACTGATTCCATATGACCAGTTTTTCCGAAAACAACAAGTGATCACATAATCGAAGTGCTTCGAGTGTGAACAACTTTTGTTGGATTTGGTTCATCTTGAAACGCCCAAACAGTCGACTGCTGTTTACTTTCCGGCTCATACGCATAGATCCATGATCCGTCAGCTGTTACAATATTATATACGTATTTTGAAGCACCGCCATTGTATTTCTTGAGAATTTGTTTCCACCAATCGACATGAGCATCTTTTTCAGATCTTTTCAAGTTATGTGGGTCCAACGAGAACAAACCATTTTTACAGCTGAATGATTATGCAATGTTTTATATATGCTAGTCGAACTAATGCCTAAGGTTGCCTCAATCTCACGGTATATCACATGACGATCTTGCAGTACCAGTTTTTGCACAGCATCATCTGGCACAACTGATTTTGGACGACTTTCACGAGTTTCGGCGTCGCGAATGGCGGCTCCGATTAAACTCGTTATACCAGCGTTTCACAGTGGCAAAGGATGGGGATTTATCGCCAAAAGTGGAAGTAAGTTGGTCGATGCACTCTTGTCTCGATAATCTACGTCGAAAGTCGTAATAAATCATCGCATGAAAATTTTTTCGAGTTAATTCCATTTTTCGCTGATTGTCGGCACAATATTCAAATCACCGTAAACACAAATCGCGCTTAAACGATAAAATATTCTGGAGAAAGTTATGATCAAAAATGTGAAACTTTCCATTGGAAACGTCAGATGGCGTCTGACAACACTTAGTGTTGCCAAGGCTCAAAATATAAATAGTGCTCTTCGTAGTTGGAATCATTGAATCATGAAATCATAGGAACTATTGAAAGGAAAATGAAATTAAATGTTTTAAGGCAATCGTAAAAGATGAGAAATATTGATAATATAGAAGAAGTATATCTTCGCGATATATACAAGATAAAAGTTTAAAATACTGATATAAGGGCAAGAAAAAACAAAAACAGGAGACTAGTTTTCTACTGACACCAAAAGATTACATGTTTTCCGATGCGCGTTTCACCAACCAAATTGGCATCATCGGAAGATCATTAAAAGTGATCCTGTTTTTGTTGCTATATCGAAGCTTTCAGCGGCTTCTCCCGATTAAGGACAAGAGATTATATGTAAATCATCTCCTATAATAATGTATTACGAAAAGCAGTTGCGTAACTTTAATTTTCCCACAAATTTACGCATCCAAAATAATCCCTTAGTTATTCATTTCTTAAATTTTAGTCCAGGGACTGATATCTCGAGAAAAATGGATATGATTATAACATAATTCAGTAGCCAAAACTTGGATACGATGTGGGCATTATGGTGCCCGGAATTGAAACGTGAATGTAACATATTCCCTCTCATTTTACAAATGTCATATGCAATGACTTCACAATCTATATATACAGTTAACATGCTCATATGTTTTACTGTTTGTTGACCAGGAACTTGTGGTGGTTGCTTTCCGATTACTAGCCAAAATATAACCTTGTTTTGTTCAAGATATCAGTATAAAAAACCCCAATTTAGATCCTGCACAATTTTTCGCGGATGCTTTCTTGTGACAAATACAGATTGTGAGAGGAAGAATTGCATTTCTGCACAATTATGTTTTCCGTAAGAAAATAGGGAGTAAATAGCGATTATACCATGAATTTGCAGTACAATTGATGAGGAACAACGAGAAACAGGTATGTTGCTCTAGATATTTAATTTTAATATTGCATTCGTTATATTCCACCGCTACATTATGTCAATTTTGATGTTCAGTAATATTCGTGCCACCTGTATGTTCTTTTCGTCCTTGCATCGCTCTTAAATAATACGCAGACCTGTATAATGCTTCTGTTAACTCTATGATTGTCAGACCCACTGTCATCTAATGCTCATTAATTTTTATATAATTGCTTTGATTATCGTCACTAATTGAAGCCTAAACTAGACTTTCATACGAAAATGTTCCGATAATGAGTCTTCCTGGTTCCCACGTTTAAATTAGAGGCACAATAACGTGAGATGAATTAAAACTGTGAACAACTGAATCAATTGAATCAGTTTTTGGCAGATATAGCGTGGTATTTCCCTTGCGCTTGCAATTAAATCACGTTGATTCGAATGTAATCGAATCTAAATCATTAATTTTAATTGGCCAAGTCTCCTAACAAAGTCGCCGAACAGTTACTGCAATTTACTGAGTAATTAGTCAAGTATAATAAGTTCCCCGCTCCGCTGTGCTCTGCTCTGCGCCCGCTGATATCTAAAGCCGAAAACCGTTGAGAAAACCGGACCTCGTCTAATTGAAACTAATCTTTGCGCTAGATGAAGATGTCGAACATTCTACTGCGTCATATATGCCATTGATAGAACTGTTACAGTTCCAATTAAGGATCCTGAGTAGTTGATATAACGACCGATAAGGCGTAGTCTGAATAGATATATCACTTTCTAACCTTGTTAGTTTAGTAGCCGTCGTTAAATTTCTTGCAAAAATGGCCTTAAGATACAACACGTTGCCTGTAGTATATGGTTGAAAATATTTATGAAATGTACGAGGTGTCCCATCAAAACGGAAAACATGAATGAACTCTTGGCAAGCTGATTTTAAAAACAATTTGTCTTATACATCGATATGTGCTTCTAAAACATTTTGTCGCAAAAAGTTCAGACTGGCATTGTATGTAATCTATCTTTCTAGTATATTGGTTTTAATAAGTGATATGAATCAAGGGTAACAATAATGTTTTAGTTATTAAATAGAAGGTACTTTTAATTTGGATAGATCCAAACGTTGTTTTTATTGTGATATATGTCTTGATTTTTAAAAAATCGCTTAAATA
Organism: Rosalia funebris; assembly: GCA_037954035.1. Classification (NCBI taxonomy): domain Eukaryota; kingdom Metazoa; phylum Arthropoda; class Insecta; order Coleoptera; family Cerambycidae; genus Rosalia; species Rosalia funebris. The sequence goes on along the minus strand of JAZFAV010000011.1, from coordinate 14,573,547 downwards.
CATTGGCATACCGTCATGCTTTTTATGCACTGTCTCTCTTCAAAAGCCACGTGTTAGGTTTTTTCTAATGAAAATCACTCAGAAAGTCATTTAGATAGACGTTTTTACACCTCCGAATTTTATTTTTCGTTTACATTTAGAAATTAGCTTTGGCGTGCCTTTGATTGCTTCTAATAACATGGCAGGATTTTAGAAGAAATAATTAATGCGATTCTAATTATTGGCGCGACTTGGAAGAAATCTATATACAGCTGAAATAATGTTCAATGGGAGATGATATCTCGATCTCCTCTCTAGGACTGACTTACGATAGATACTGTAGATGTTTCAGAGAAGTGGTATAGTACTCAGAATGAAATAAACAGTTTTAAAACCTTAAAACGGACTTTTCCGCACGTAAAACATCTCTATCTCGAAATTGTGTGGCCGAGAAAAAATAAACCAACATATAAATGCAGAATATGTGTTTTATGCGACAGTTTTACTTTGTTCAAATAGTTCACCCTCGTGCTTTCTCATGACCCATGAACAGAGTGGGGTGTGTCCTATGCACCTTAAAATCAATAGATGTCGTCTGGTAAACGTCCCTAATCAGAATGAGTCGAAACCCGATCGATTCGACACGACTTAACTGAGTGATCGGGCTAACAACTTCCTCAAATAGTCCACCATTGTGCTTTCTCATGTCCCATGAACATGATAGAGTGTATTCTATCCACCTCAAACTGAATAGGTGTCGTCTGGGAGACGTCCGCAATCAGAATCAGTCAAAACCCGATCGATCCGACATGACTTAGTTGAGTTATCGTGTTAACAAAAAAAAACTTTCAAATAGTCCACCGTCGTGCTTTCTCATGACCCATGGATAGGGTAGGGTGTGTTCTATCCACCTCAAAATCAATAGGTGTCGTCTAGGAGACGTTCCCGATCAGAATCAGTCAAAACCCGATGAATCCGACACGATTTAGTTGAGTTATCGTGCTAACAAAAAAAATTTCTCAAATAGACCCAAGGGAGGGGGTGGTGTATGCTATCCACCTCAAAATCAATAGGTGTCGTCTGAGAGATGTCCCCGATCAGAATCAGTCAAAACCCGATCAATCCGACACGATTTAGTTGAGTTATCGTACTAACAGGAATGAATGCCGACGACAACGACACACACACAGCAAAAAATGTTTAAAAATAATTTTTTTTGGTGTCTAGGCCGAAGAACGAAAAATAAATCGAAAAAAAATTTTTGTTCTTTCATTTTTTTTTACACGATTACATTGCTTTTCCGCTTATAGTGGAGTGCGGAAAAGTTAAAAAAGTAAAAAGTGCATTACACGCCCAGGCATTACAAAAACTCAATTAAGAAATATTCTTGGTGAAACAGTTGACCCCTATAAATGACATATGGTTCACCAGCTGACAGAAGATAATCCCGATTGTTGACGGGAATTTCAATTTTGTGAAATCATATCTCATCTTCAACTATAGCGATCTTCAGGTCGTGATGGATGTCTTCCTTGCGGATGTACCATGGTGCCATTACGAAATACTGTGAAACACTTTGTTTTGTAGCATCTGAATGACTTTGATATTAGATTTCTTCATGTATCTGCGGAGTTGGATGCCATACCACATAGGCTTCAGGATGTGTTTATAAAGTAGCAGTTTGTTGTATATTGACAACTCAGAATGACGTCCAAGATATGTGTCAAGGGCAATATATGTGTCTGACTTTCAGGTTCAGTTTCTCACGTTTCTTCTTCACATGTGTTTTCCATCGTAGCTTTGCATCTAGACTTATGCCTAGATACTTTGCTTCGTTGGTATGTGGGCTCGCTTCTCGTTAACTATCACTGGTGTATAGTCCTGTAGTGGTGTACTTCTTGTTGGCGAAAGTGACGTTAATTGACTTCGCCGCATTTAGTTTGATGCATCATTTCTTTGCCCTGCTGGTAACATTATTAACTGCAGCTTGAAGGTTTTTGTAGCTGACTGAATATCGGTTGCGAGCAGAGCCGAATCTAAATTGTTTAGAGAAATCGTTGGCGAATGTTGCAGGGACTAGTCCGTCGCTCTTTTGGATATTGTTGGTATACAGTATGTAGAGAACAGGTCCAAAGTACGCTGCCCTGAGGTACTACAGCACCAATCTTCTTGAGATTAGAGTATTCTTCCCCATGTTTGACTCTGACGTGACGGTCATTAATGCATGAGTGAAGAATTTGGCTTACTTGGTGTGGAAAATATTTTTCTAACTTTCTTGCCATGTTTAGGTATCATTATTACTTCAGCAAGCTTCCATTGAATTGGCACGTATCGGAGTCGCAGTGCAATGTTGAAGAGGCGCGTTAGTTTCATGATGCCTTTATCGGGTAACTCCTTGAGTATTTGTGCATTTATTAGGCCATAACTGGTACTTTCTTCGTGCTGAGGTTGTTTCCGATATAATGTTGGTAACCTCAGCCAGTATTATTGGCTTATTTACCATACCATTTCTGTTAATAGTTTGCGGTATTTCTTCTATGCCAGTCGACTCATGGGACTGGAAAATATTTGCCAAGTGGTCAGCAAATATTTTTTTCTTCTCGTTTTCTCCTCGAGCGCACTTGCCATCGTTTTTGCAAATGAGAGAGTCATGATTCTTTATCCTATTCAAGGATTTACTTGTATTCCACAGGAAGTAGTCTATACTTTCGTCATCCGTTAACTCCCTAAGGACACTCTCAAAACTATCATTCGAAGATCAAAATGGTTTACAAAATTTTATAATACAATCTTATTTTCTACTAAATACGCAACGGAATGTATGATTCTTGTCGCTGAATTATGTTGATTAGCAACACAGAATAATTATTCAAAAAACTAAGAATGGGAAAAAAATTCTATTGATTAATAAAGTAATGAAACACCTCCAATATACCCCTCTAAAATATGCATGCCATAACGAATTCATTTTAAGAATTATGTAATTGTGCTTTTTGCTAATAAAGGACACAATTCTTTAAAGATCAAGGGAATAGTATCGAAAGAAATCCCCTATAATCTTTCTCAATAGAATATATGTGTATAACTTGGCAAAATATGTCAACTTCTGCTTGATTACTCGAAGGTATTTAATACAAAGGAACGCTTCTTTAGCAACGTTGCGGTTTTTTCTGATGCGGCAGAGGGATAAAGTAAATTGTTAAAATGTCTACTGGCAAAGTGTGTCGCATTAAAAGCTTTTAAACATTTTGGAAAAAACACTAAGTGTATTTGTATAACTACTTAAACTCTGTAGGTTGACTCGCTTACAAAAGTTGTTTGTAGATCAAAACAGGCGCTAAAAGCTCCTTTAACTTCGCCGACCAGCAGTCAGTCATTGATTAGAGGAAACCCTTAAACAAAAAATTTATCGTTTTAAATTAACTGGTCCAATTCATTAGCTCCCGACGTTTATTTACTTTTAATTAAATTTTATCTACTTTATCACCAACCTGAAATTGCTTCCATTTATTTTACAATCCTTTGGAAGAAAAAAGCCATAAATATGGGCAAAACGCGCCGTTATCTTATCGGGACAGATGTTGAAATTTTTACTTTTATTTAAATGTATAATCTGCGTTGCATATTATGGTCGCTAAAAGGTTCCCGTTCGTGGCCGTTTTCCAGCCCGCAACTGCCTTCGTGAAAGACACTTTACACGAAAATCATTTTACGAGTTTTTATTTAAAATGCCCCGCAGTGAAATAATTTTTATTGTTTAGTTTACGTGACAGTACCTGAATGTTGTGTCGGGTATTGTTGTAATCTGCATATTATACGTTATGCTTCCTATTTCATCAAGTAAGTGTCACATTAAAGTACCTGATTGGCAGTGTATCTATTATAATAACAGAGCAGTCCCTCATGTAGGTGAAGATAAACCTCTGCGTTAAGAAAAATTACACTAGACACAAAAGTGAAGGGAGTAAAAAAATCCAAAATTTTTGGGTTAATTTTAAAGGGCTGTAACATGAAGAAAAATAGTCGCAGAGCAGTTTTAACAAAATCAAATTGAAGGTACAAGTTTATAGTTTTCAGATCTTGACTTTTTTTTGAATTTGAGTTTTTGTTAAAAATCAATTCAAGTATTAATTTTTCATTTTTTATTCATTTTTTGAGATAGAAAATGTTTTTCAGCAATATTTCAGTTTTTTTTTTATCAAAAAATATTAATTATTGTAAAAATTTTAAAAAGAAGTTTGTTTAAAAAAAAAGTCAAAAGTGACTTTTTTGCTTTGAACTATGTACAATAATTCAGCGAAAAACCATCATAAAAGGCTTTTAGTTCGCTCAAATTAAAGAAGATAAAATTATCCAAAAAAGCTTTATGAAAATACGAGTAATTACTGAAAAAAATGTATTGACCTTTTCAAACGCAAGCAAAAATTTTAAAATTTTTTCCGAGGATTTTCTCATGATTACTCAAAAACTGTTAATAGTAAAAAATCTTTAACTCAAGCTCTGAAAACTAGAAACTTGAAGCTTCAATTTGCTTTTTTTTAATTACTCTGCAACTATTGTATCACTCAAAGTAATTTTCTAACTATAATAGAACCGTTTTCTAAAATGGTTCTATTAAAATGATTCTTTTATAATTAAAAGGGTTATAGAGAAGACACTCATATCACCTCCATTTTTTAAATACTTGTAATTTTTAATATATCAGTTCAAAGAGATTAACATTTAAAAACGTAATTATTTTAATTACAAATTTTATGAATAATAGCAATAATCTTGTAATAATCTGTAAAATAAACATAACCTATTATACCACAAGAGATAGAGTATAGGAGAGGACATAGAGGATTTGAATTGGGTGCCATTTATGTTCTGTCGAAGATAGGGGGTCAGCATTAAACGACTGTCACCTACAAACCATACGACGTGAACATTCCGGGATTAACAGTTTAACAAAGAATAGTTTGTGTACACCTGTTTTATGAAAGTGAGCGACCATTTGCAGTTACATTAAGAAAAATGCGCTACCAAATTAGGACAAAAAACAAAGCGCCGACAATGTTCACAGTAAATTAATTAAAAAATTTGAAAATACAAGTTCTATTATTTACAAGACAACACCAATACATCCTCGTGGTGGTCGGTCAGATAAAAATATTGCTGTAGTAAGAGAAAGTGCACGGGAATATCTAAACATATCTCTTCGACGACGTGCAGAACAATTGAATCTGTCGAGAGCCACCACGCATCGGATTTTAAAGAAAGATCTGCATCTGTCAGTATACAAAATTCAGTTGACACAACAATTGGAAGGTCTAACGTCGTACATTTGTTAATTGGGTGCTAGAAAAGAAAGAAGGTGATATTGATTCTTCCAACAAAATTTTGTTCAGCGATGAAGCACATTTTCGTCTTGACGGATACGTCAGCAAACAAAATTGTCGAATGTGGGGTGCTGAAAATCCATACACTGTTCATAAAAAGCAAATGCATCCACAGAGAATTACTGTGCGAGGGGCGCTATTTGTCTTGCAGCGCAAAATTGCCGGTATGTTTGAAAATAATGTTTTTAAATTTTAAGATATACGTAACGGATGATGTAAAATTAATAACAAAATGAATTTATAGGAAAATTATCCGAGCCACAATGTATAGGTAGGTAAACAATTATTATTGCTTACCTACCGTATAGGTGAAATTGAATTAGGTTAATTTGCAATTATAAAAAGATGTTTTCTTGTTTTCCTGCAATAATTTTTTATTTACACGTATTATGTACACATACGTATATAATCAGGCTGAAAAGTGCTGAAACTTATTCTATGAATACTACTGTTACAAATAAGAGAAATAATTTCAAAATATTAATTCACGGAGGCAAATAAAGTTTGTAGTAATACATACTACAAATTGTAATATTGCAAATTGGGAGTAATCAAAGTATCGCTGGAGGGAAAATGAAGTTATCTATTTCACTGCACTTTGCCGAAAACAGAACACGTCACAACATTTCCAAGCGAGTCTTCTGACAAATTTTTACATCGCATTGCTCTCCTCTTTAAGCGGACAACTTTATATTGCTCCTGTGCAAAAGAAAAGGTGTATTTAGACTAATGCAATTATATTCATTACTTCGATTGAAATAACAATACAAAACGTTGAATAATGTCGAATTATAACCATCTCTTAATGAATTTATTTATTTATTTATTTATTTATTTATGTATTTATTTATGTATTTATTTATGTATTTATTTATGTATTTATTTATGTATTTATTTATGTATTTATTTATGTATTTATTTATGTATTTATTTATGTATTTATTTATGTATTTATTTATGTATTTATTTATGTATTTATTTATGTATTTATTTATGTATTTATTTATGTATTTATTTATGTATTTATTTATGTATTTATTTATGTATTTATTTATGTATTTATTTATGTATTTATTTATGTATTTATTTATGTATTTATTTATGTATTTATTTATGTATTTATTTATTATTTACTTATTTACTTATTTACTTATTTACTTATTTACTTATTTACTTATTCACTTATTTACTTATTTACTTATTCACTTATTTACTTATTTACTTATTTACTTATTTACTTATTTACTTATTTACTTATTTACTTATTTACTTATTTACTTATTTACTTATTTACTTATTTACTTATTTACTTATTTACTTATTTACTTATTTACTTATTTACTTATTTACTTATTTACTTACTTACTTACTTACTTATTTACTTATTTACTTATTTACTTATTTACTTATTTACTTATTTACTTATTTACTTATTTACTTATTTACTTATTTACTTATTTACTTATTTACTTACTTACTTATTTACTTACTTACTTACTTACTTACTTACTTACTTACTTACTTACTTACTTACTTACTTACTTATTTACTTATTTACTTATTTACTTATTTACTTATTTACTTATTTACTTATTTACTTATTTACTTATTTACTTATTTACTTATTTACTTATTTACTTATTTACTTATTTACTTATTTACTTATTTACTTATTTACTTATTTACTTATTTACTTATTTACTTATTTACTTATTTACTTATTTACTTATTTACTTATTTACTTATTTACTTATTTACTTATTTACTTATTTACTTATTTACTTATTTACTTATTTACTTATTTACTTATTTACTTAATTACTTAATTACTTAATTACTTACTTACTTACTTACTTACTTACTTACTTACTTACTTACTTACTTACTTACTTACTTACTTACTTACTTACTTACTTACTTACTTACTTACTTACTTACTTACTTACTTACTTACTTACTTACTTACTTACTTACTTACTTACTTACTTACTTACTTACTTACTTACTTACTTACTTACTTACTTACTTACTTACTTACTTACTTACTTACTTACTTACTTACTTACTTACTTACTTACTTACTTACTTACTTACTTACTTACTTACTTACTTACTTACTTACTTACTTACTTACTTACTTACTTACTTACTTACTTACTTACTTACTTACTTACTTACTTACTTACTTACTTACTTACTTACTTACTTACTTACTTACTTACTTACTTACTTACTTACTTACTTACTTACTTACTTACTTACTTACTTACTTACTTACTTACTTACTTACTTACTTACTTACTTACTTACTTACTTACTTACTTACTTACTTACTTACTTACTTACTTACTTACTTACTTACTTACTTACTTACTTACTTACTTACTTACTTACTTACTTACTTACTTACTTACTTACTTACTTACTTACTTACTTACTTACTTACTTACTTACTTACTTACTTACTTACTTACTTACTTACTTACTTACTTACTTACTTACTTACTTACTTACTTACTTACTTACTTACTTACTTACTTACTTACTTACTTACTTACTTACTTACTTACTTACTTACTTACTTACTTACTTACTTACTTACTTACTTACTTACTTACTTACTTACTTACTTACTTACTTACTTACTTACTTACTTACTTACTTACTTACTTACTTACTTACTTACTTACTTACTTACTTACTTACTTACTTACTTACTTACTTACTTACTTACTTACTTACTTACTTACTTACTTACTTACTTACTTACTTACTTACTTACTTACTTACTTACTTACTTACTTACTTACTTACTTACTTACTTACTTACTTACTTACTTACTTACTTACTTACTTACTTACTTACTTACTTACTTACTTACTTACTTACTTACTTACTTACTTACTTACTTACTTACTTACTTACTTACTTACTTACTTACTTACTTACTTACTTACTTACTTACTTACTTACTTACTTACTTACTTACTTACTTACTTACTTACTTACTTACTTACTTACTTACTTACTTACTTACTTACTTACTTACTTACTTACTTACTTACTTACTTACTTACTTACTTACTTACTTACTTACTTACTTACTTACTTACTTACTTACTTACTTACTTACTTACTTACTTACTTACTTACTTACTTACTTACTTACTTACTTACTTACTTACTTACTTACTTACTTACTTACTTACTTACTTACTTACTTACTTACTTACTTACTTACTTACTTACTTACTTACTTACTTACTTACTTACTTACTTACTTACTTACTTACTTACTTACTTACTTACTTACTTACTTACTTACTTACTTACTTACTTACTTACTTACTTACTTACTTACTTACTTACTTACTTACTTACTTACTTACTTACTTACTTACTTACTTACTTACTTACTTACTTACTTACTTACTTACTTACTTACTTACTTACTTACTTACTTACTTACTTACTTACTTACTTACTTACTTACTTACTTACTTACTTACTTACTTACTTACTTACTTACTTACTTACTTACTTACTTACTTACTTACTTACTTACTTACTTACTTACTTACTTACTTACTTACTTACTTACTTACTTACTTACTTACTTACTTACTTACTTACTTACTTACTTACTTACTTACTTACTTACTTACTTACTTACTTACTTACTTACTTACTTACTTACTTACTTACTTACTTACTTACTTACTTACTTACTTACTTACTTACTTAGTTATTTATTTATTTATTTATTTATTTATTTATTTACCAGTAAAATTTACATATAGTTATATAACATAACAGTAAATTATCGCAGAGATAAACACAGTTATCTGTTCGCGACACCAGTTTGCTTAAAACTAATAAAAATAATAATAATCTAAACTAAAACTATGACCCTTATGGTCGCAACATAGACTAAAAATTTTTATTTTTATTTTCCATACAAATTACAATAAACAATTGAAAGATTGAATAAATACTTTTATGTATTACTTTTGATCCATCTCTTCAAAATTGATTTACAATTCTTAGTATTGATAACCTTTAATTCATTTGGAAGATCATTATATACCTTAACTGCTTTAATATAACTATTTTTATTACTTATAGCTTTGTGACTAATCGGTAACTGTATACATTTGTTTCTAGTTTTACTACTTGAGTTAATATATTTATTCTTCAGTAGCTCGTAGTGATAGACAAGAGATTCATACTCAAATAATTGCCTTATATCAATTGGGTTATCCTCAGTTATAAATTAATTCTTATTTATAATTTTTAAAATTCTATTTTGTAACGATTGTAGTAAATTCAAAGTATTCGAATATGCACCTCCCCAGGCAGTAATGCCATAACTTATAATACTATGAAAGAGTGTATAATGCAACATTCTCAATGTTCTAGTATCCATGTAACTTTTCAATTTTCTTAAAATAAAAATTAAATATTTTGTCTTATTAATTATATATTGTATATGTTGTAACCATGTCATATTATAATCGAAGATTATACCTAAATATTTTGAGTTTTGAACTCTATTTAAATTGTTTCCATTAATACTTATATTTATTTCTTTTGGAACACTGTTACAGTAATTTCCAAAAGTCATGAATACTGTTTTATTAACATTCAAAGATAGTTTATTTAGTGTTAGCCATATATATATTTTGTGCAGGTATTGATTCATTTTTGTTTCCACCCCAGACCATGTATTCTCAGTAGATATTATCGCTGTATCATCTGCATATGAGACTATTGAATTATCTGGCATTTCACTTAAGAGATTATTAACATATACAATAAATAGTAACGGGCCTAAAACTGTACCTTGAGGTACTCCTGTCGTTAATATTATACTTTCGCTTTTACAATTATTAATCCTTACACTTTGGTGTCTATTTTCTAGGTAACTAGTGATCAGTTTGTTTGCTGTTCCTCTAATTCCATAGTTATATAATTTATCTAATAAAATTCTATGATTGACTGTATCAAACGCTTTAGCAAGGTCAATAAAAGTAATTGTAATCGGTTTGCTCTTATCTAAATCTTCATAAATCAATTTTGTAATTAACGTAATTGCATCTTTGGTACCTTTATTTTTCACAAAACCAAACTGCTTATTTGATATTATATTACACATGTCAAAAAAATTCCAAAATCTAGTGTATATAACTTTTTCAAATATTTTGGCTAAATTAGAGAATAATGATATAGGTCTATAATTTGATTCTGATTTTTTACTACCAGCCTTGTGTATTGGTATTATTTCAGCTTCCTTTAGTTTATTTGGCCAAACAGATTGTTGAATACTCAAATTAATTATATAGACAATCGGCTCAATAATATATTTTTTCAATGCTTTGAGTGTCTTTGAATTTATGTTGTCAACTCCTCCGTTTGTTAGCTTCATTTCTTCAATTATTTTATTTACTTCTGTAAAATTGGTTGGATATATAAAGATTGATTTTTGATTCATTTTTGGCAATTGAATTCTTTCATTATTTGATTGTGAGATATTATCACTCAATTTTTTACCCATGGTAAAGTATTCATTCATATATTTAGCTATTTTTTGTCGTCAGTTATTATGTTGTTTTTTCATCATGTAATTGATTTATAAAATTCTCTTTTTTATTATTTTTACCTAGCTTTTGATTAATTAGTTTCCAAAGATTCCTTGGCTTATTACAGTTTTCTTCAACTTGCTTACGCTCATGTAAAATTTTGGCCTCTTTTATTACTTTATTTAGAATTTTCGTATAATTTTTGTATTCTGTTTCCAATGTCTCATTACTTGGATCCTTTCTCCAAATTTCATACACAAGCTCTTTCTGTTCACATGAATTTAAAATCGCTTTTGTAATCCATTTATTTCTAGGAATATATTTACCTATCTTTTTATTAGGGTTACTGTTAACAGTTGCCATTATTACACAGTTGTTCAAGTTTCTTACTAATTCTTCAATTGCCAGATCAGGATCAGATATTTTTAAAATCATGTCCCAATTTTCTTTTCTAGCTAAATTATCAAATTTTTTATAGTTTACAAATTTCAATTGGTAATCCGATCTCCCTTTCTTGACCTTACTTAATGATAAATAAAGGATAGTGATCCGTTAACGAGCTTATAAGTTTAAAATGCTTGTTTATAATTGTTTCTGCCTTCGTAAACATGTTGTCAATACAAGTTCCTTCTGTACATGCATTGCCAGTATGATTATCAGATGGTCTAATAATTCCACTGAAACCCGGTTTATACCCTTTGTCTAGAAAATTCATCAATAGTTCTTGACTATACCCATCTATTTTTAGTAAATTAATATTAAAATCCCCAATAATTATGTGATTCTTAGCCCTTTGTTTTATCTTTAATAATTCTTTAATGTTCGAAATAAAATTAGTTTTTGGTATTTCATGAGATCTGTAGACAGCAGATATCTCAACATTCCCGTTACTTGTTGTAATGATCGAGTTCAAAATTTTTATTTTTCCTATTTCAATTATTTCAGTGTTCTCTATAATACCATCTTCCAGGTATATTACTACACCATCTGATCTATTAATTTTACTATTATTATAGTACATTTTATGCCCAGGTAGCGAAAAATAGTTACTGTGTTCAAGAATCCACGTTTCCACACATATTATTACGGTAGGCTTGGTAACTAATCCTTCAATAAATGTTCGAAGTTTTAAAAAATTTGCATTTAGGCTTCGAATGTTTACAGTATAAATTCTTCCGTTTTTTTTATATATTTATTGAGTGAAATCAGGCTACTAAACCTACTTTCCTGTTGAAATATCACATTTTGAATCTCCTCCATTTCTTTATTTAGATTCATTTCTTCAAATTCGCCGCGTTGACTGTTTTCTGATTACTGCTGATTCCGCTTCTTGGTGAGAGAGACAATATTGATGACGCCGACGTCAGTCTTGAATTCTTTTGTTTATTACCTTCCGTTCTGATAATATCTATTTTACCGATGAATCTATTGATAATTGGACTCATCGGATAATCAATGTCTACTACGTATTTTTTAATCTTCTTTATCAATACCATACAATTTTTACTATCATTTGCCACGTGCTTTGTATCATAATTCGTATTATATTTATTATTACTAAAATTACAATTAACACAACATATCTTCGTTGTATTTCTGCAATTGACAGTACTATGGTTATCCGAGCATTTTAGGCATACTATGTCATTATGACACTTGTTCCCATTATGTCCAAATCTACCACAATTAAAGCACGGTTGTAGATTCAGATCATCATAAACTTTACAGTTTTGATAACCAACAAAAAGTTTGCTTTTATTTTCTCTTATGTGTTTATATAATTCAGATGTAACCTCTAAGATTACACTTTGTAATTGTGTTTTTCTGTTTATGAATGTGTGAACAACTGTGCACTTACTTTCAAACTTCTTAAAGTTTCTTGTATTGATATCTTCTTCTAGTGCTTTTAGATCCATGTCTTTAAAATTATCTATTCCAACCACTTTTACTCTCGGTTTTTTAACATCTTCCTTTACAATATTGCACACACTAGATAATTTATTGGATACTATTTTTTCTGCATCAATAACACTTGTTTCATTTAAACAGCTTATAATTATTTCGTTGTCATTTTTGAAAATCACTTTTTTTGTTTGAATGGTTTTTTCTTTATTTAGGTAATGCGTCACAAATTTCTTGAGATCATTTCCATCTGCTCGGTTTTTCTTTTTTCCTACTAATCTTGAAATCCGCTTTGGAGCAATAATGTCTGTATTAATTACTTGTGCATAAGTTTTAATTTTTTCTTTTTTCATTAACTCTATTTGTTCTTTCAGTACTTTGTTTTTATCTTGCATTTCATCCATTAGTACTTTTAATAATTTTTCTTTTTTTAAGCTTATATTCTCAGCTGTTTTGTTATCCTTCACATCATCTTGACTTGAATTAGCTACGCTGTCTCCTTCTATTTCATCCAGTGTTTCTTGTCTTAGCGTTTTTTTCATATCCATTTTCACTTGACCAAGCAGTTCTTTGACCTCTTCACTTAGTGTCGATATATCGCACTTTGAGGTTATATTGTGATCCGGGCAAATTCCCAAGTTTTCTTTAATTAATTTTGTATTGATCAATCTCTCAAAACAACTCTTATCATAGACACCACCACATATAACACATGTCACTGTTGTTACACTTTTTCTTCTATGACATTTAAAGAAATTTAAATCCACCTTATCAGGTGGCTTACTGTCCAGCGGCGCCATTTTATAAAAAAAATATATTTTTTTAAACACTGAATTATTCTTCAGTTAGTTACATGTCACTAAAGTGCACTTGTAAAAGGAAATCAGAGTTAAATAATTCCGAACAGCACTTTGCCACAGTTCTCTTTTTTCTTCGTTTGAGGGTACTCTGAAATAATGCAGTTTTTCGCCTCCTACGGAACGTTCTTTTACATAATTGCATGCGGGCACTATGCAACGTCATCTCACATGACGCATTTTGTTTTTTACTTTCGGCGGATCCTCCATTTTACACTATTATATTTATACACTGCAGATTTATTACAACTCGCGATTATGCGTTTGTTTACATGTACGCAAGGTTATGTTTAGTGTTACTGTAGGTGAGGGACGTAAGAGAAAGGGGGAAACGAGACTGCAAGACCACTAGCAACCCTGACGGCCGTTGGACATGTAATTGCAAGATCGCACTGTATGACATATAGGGAGTGCCATCCCCCTGCTATAAATAAAAGGTGGTCCAACCAAAACGCACGATGTTAATTGTAAATAAAACAAAACGTTTTCAGAGAACTATCTTAATATTTCTTATTATGATAGAAGGATCTATGACAATTATGTGTGAAACAAAATATCGGCCAAATGCTCGCCACGGCTTCGGTGGCATACCTCTATCCGATGGTCCATATTTTCAATGACTCTGAGACATCATTGAGCTTCAATGTCGTTAATGTGCCGAATTATCTCATCCTTTAGCTCTTGAATTGTTCTTGGCTTATTGACGTACACTTTTTCTTTTAAATATCCCCAAAGAAAGAAGTCCAACGGTGTCAAATCACATGATCGTCGCGGCCAATTAACATCGCCACGACGTGACATAACACGGCCATTGAATTTCTCGCGCAAAAGTGCCATTGTTTCATTGGCTGTGTGGCAAGTGGCACCATCCTGTTGGAACTACATATCGTCCAGGTCCATATCCTCAATTTCTGGCCACAAGAAGTCCGGTATCATCTCGCGATAGCGAACACCAGTCACGGTAACTGCTTGGCCGACCTCATTTTCGACGAAGTACGGCCCGATGACGCCGCCAGCCCATAAACCGCACCAAACAGTCACTCTTTGTTGATGCATCGGCTTTTCAACAATCACTCGTGGATTCTCATTTGCCCAAATACGGCAGGTCTGCTTGTTAACGAATCCACTGAGGTGAAAGTGTGCCTCGTCGCTGAAGATGATTTTCTTTGTAAAGTCACCATTCACTTCTGTCTGTTCAACCAACCATTCGGCGTATTGACGACGCTTGAAATGGTCAGTAGGCTTCAGCTCTTGAGTCAATTGAACCTTGTAAGCGTGTAAATTCAAATCTTTATTCAAAATAAGCATCAGTGATGTTCGTGAGATGTTCAATTGTTGGGCACGACGACGAATCGAGGTTGACGGCTCTTCTGCTACACTATCGAGAACAACAGCAATGTTTTCTGTAGAACGAACCGGGCGAGCATGCACAGGTGTTTTCACATTTCCTACAGACCCGGTTTGCTGAAATTTGCGCACGATTCTCCCGATTGTGGACACATCTGGTCGATTATGTCGACCAAAAAAGTCATGAAGTGCACGAAATGCATTTTGATTTGAACGCCCATTTTCGTAAAAGGCTTCAACAATCTTAACGCTCTGCTCAATTGTGTACCTCTCCATGGTTGAATTTGTCAAACACTGAAACAAAGAAATGTCAAATTAAGTTGGGCAAAAAACTTGACGTTAAGGTGTGACTCACAATTAACATCGTGCATTATGGTTGAACCACCCTTTATAAGCATAACCTATAGCCGACAAAATACCCTAAGACTTTATAATTATGAATTTATATTATTTATCAGATATATTTTCGGATTGCTCAATATACTTATTTCTGTAAAAATCCCAGCCGGCCGAGTCTACGAAACGGGGAGGATTCTCGGCAATGAGTGGCGTTTAATAAAATTGTCGAAATAAATCATATGGTGTGGAGGAAAGGGACAGTTTACGAAGCGACTCTCTTTAATTATTAATTAAAACGAGAAACTAATTATGAGCCTGCGTAATAGATTATAAATGGAGTATCGGCCTCGTTCAGAGAGCCCGTAAATATACATAAAGCGCCTCATTATAACATTTATTGGGCTTGAACTGTCAGAAAGTTAGATAAACACAAAGTCGGAATTGCTGCCTTGTACTTTAATTTTATAAGGATGCTTTTGACTTTGTTCAGCAAATTTCGCTGCGGTTACATATTTAATTAGCTCCGGAGATAATTAGATACAGGTTTAATTAGAACTTTTGATGAAGAGGCATTTTATTATGTTGTACCAGGAATTATGTCGGGATTCATTATATGTCCAAACTTATTTTTAAACTATTGTTCCAATTAGGACGGGCGTCCAATTATTTCGGATTGTCAGCCTCTTCTAATGGAATTTAAAAATCATGCTGACTAATTTGTTAAGTAAGCTGCTTTCGCCTTATTATTCCAACCCACGCTCATATAAACTAATTAACGAACTTTCTGATTGTATTCAACATAGTTAAAAACATTTAAATTAATTAATATGAATGATAAATGGCGTTTAATATCACCCTGATGAGTGGATGGGTGTTTTTATTGCTTTTAAACTTTTCGAGGCCGTGGAACGTTATTAATTTAGGTGCTAAATTATTTTTTTAATTACTACACAGCTTGCGTCTTTATCATGCCCATCTGTACCGAGTGTATTAATTTCGGGTCCAGCGGTGACTATCTGTTACGCAAAAATGCCGTGAGGGTGCGCTGAGGTGATACAGTGTTATTTAAAATTATTGTTGGCAGAACATTGGCTTGGCGCAGGTGTAATTTAAAAGTTCGCTCGCCCTAACTTAAAGGAATAATGCGAGCTGCTAAAATAAAAAACACACTCCTGGACGAAATTAACGCATCAGCAAAGCTTTTCATTATTACTGTTAATTTTTCAGTTTTAAATCCTTAAGCATTCTATGTAGGCTGCCTAGGACTCCTACGTATTCCTCATATCTCCTCTGTCACTACTGATATAAACAATAGCAATTGTTTGACAGATGGAAAGCAATGTTTTGTACCTAATTGTTTGTTGATAATACATTTAATGCAGTTTCAAGTGATTTGTAAAAGGCAGAAAATTCAATTACGCTAGTGACTTTTTAAAATTTTTGAATGAAGTGAATGAATCACTTTCCTCACTACACTTAAAGTAGAAGAAGGGAATCGTCCATGCAAATTAAGAGAATATGAAGTAGTGTAAGCCGTATCTCTGGTTAACGAAGGATGTAGTCAGCAATATGTGGATAATTTGTTAGGAGTGAGACAATCAACAATTAGTTGAACTACGTAAGAAATCTACAGATGCAAGAGATGAGTGATGTCTTATTACATGTCGCCTTCAGAAACAGGGATTCTACCAGTTTAGAGCTAAATGTAGCAATTTCTGGATGAATGGTCAGGAGACGGCTTAAAGAAGAAGGATTGGACAGTAGAAGACCAGCTATTGCATCGCAGCTCGCCAGAGAACATACAGTTAAGTACTAGACTGTATTTAGCAAGAAAACACATATATTGGACCACTGACTACTGGAAGCGAGTTTTGTTTTCAGACGAAACAAGGATAATTTTAAAATGTGTTCGAATAGTTTTGGTTTTGTATTATTTTTTAATATTCGGTGCTCCTATAATGGTATATAATTTTCGCTATGCATTGTGTAATATTATACATAAGTTGTATTAAAAGATAGGTATAGTGGTGTAACAGTTTACCAATTGTATAGTCATTAAAGTGTATACACAAAATTTTACACCCATTTCGCTCTATTAAAATTGATATAGTTTTTCCCACCAAATTTTACTTTCAAATAACATTTTTCGTGCCTGGAATTCTCTACCCGACAGAGTTTGTATAGTTTTTGATACCAATAGATTTTAGTTGTCTTTCTGGGTATATAAATATGTCCCTTTAAAATTTTCAAGCAAGAGCAAATTCGGATAGCACAGTTTTCCTATATTCCACCAAGATATATACGGTGAGCCAAAATTATGTAATCAACTTTAATTGCCTCTATTTTTTATTTTTTAGTTGTTTCAATTTCATTTCAAAAGAATGTATAGAAACGCGGTGTTCTGGGGGCCGACCAAAATCGGTCCCAGGAGAAGGTATGTATCTGCTCGGATGGCAGGACGGCGTTGGCAGCCCTGAATTTAGCAACGACAAAGTCGAAGCTGGTCTATAATTGTTATGAACCGTTGAACCACTTCGTAGGGAAGGAACCGGTGGAACTCTTATGGATACCTGGGCATAATGGCATTAAGGGAAATCTAATTGCAGATGACCTTGCCAGACAAAGTACCAGGGAAAAACTCTATGGGCCACAACCTGCAATGGGAATAAGTCGGAATCTGATCAGAGACCGCATCAATGGTTGGACAAGAGAGCAGCACTATAAAAGATGGAGAGGAGTAACGGGTTGTCGAATAACCAAACTCTTCATCGAATACTCAGAGATTGAGAAATGGGTCCAAGAATTCATTAAATTGAAAAGGCACAAAGCCAGAACCCTGATGGGAATCATAACGGGCCACCATAGAAGTCTGAATGTATATTAGCACAAGTTGAGGCTGACTGAAAGCCCGGCCTGCAGATACTGTAAAGAAGACGAAGAATCCTGGATTCATCTTCTTTACACCTGCTCCGTACTGGAGGAGAAGAGGTACCTCATATTAGGGACCCCTGTTAACCTAGAGGAGGCGAGGCTTAAGGGGGAGGACGTGCCTAGATTGCTCCTTTTATGGAATAGCATTTTTGGATAATGACCCGAATAAAAGGGACTCGCTAAGGGACTACCCATGTGATCAGGGGCTGATGAGGCCCAAACCCATATAACATAATGTAATGTAATGTATAGAAAAGTTCTCAAGTTATGATGTAAAATGTGTAACTTTTAATCAACTGGTACATTCAAACCATGCAGAAAGTTCCAACAGTGATGGTAAATATTTCCTTTATCGTACGGGCAAAAATTTTTCATTTAAGCAATTTCCTTCGGGAACTTTATTCTTTATGTGTATCCGAAATTTGATGAAATTCTATTGAGAAGTGGGTTTCCGGAGAAATTACCTTAAAAGAAAGAGTATACAAAAATAAACTGCGGATACTTCTGGAACTAAAAGACAATGTTAAGGCATTGATTAGAGTTGTTTTGCCAGATCTCTGACATCAGAGCTGCCAGAGTTCTGTCATCGGCGTTTACACGTAGACAGAAATCTGGCACTTTTTTCTCTTGCAGGGACAGTGTCGCAGAGGTCTGGCAAGTCTCTTTGTCATAAACTCTGGCGTCTTTTTACACCTGAGATTTATCTTTAGGTGAGAATAAAAAAAATAAATATATAATTCACATTCTTCACAACATCGCAGCAACAGTCAGGGTAGCGGCAGCAGTTGTAGTTTATTTATTATTGGAAGAGGAGAAAGAACACAGAAAGCAAGTGAATATAATTGTGTGGACTAAAGATTATTTTGCAAGAAGACCAAAAAGTGGTTTTTATAATAAAATGAACTTGGAACTGAGAAATGGTGAACCTATAATGTATGAAAATTTTTGACACTTCAATTTTTTCACTATTTACACTAAATTGGCAAGGTTCAAGGTTTGCCATTTTGACATCTAGACATCTAGAGGTTCCTTTCTCAGTTCAGTTGCAATATCTGCAATAATCGTATTTTTGTATGCACATTCCTATAATTCCGTAGTGATGTCTCATAGCACTGAGTGTATTTCGTACAGTTGTATTAACAGTTTGGTTTCGTCTTTTGGCTATGGTCCGAAAATATTCCTAAACTTTCGACTAATTACTTTCATCTTTGTGTTGTCGATATCATTCAAACCAGACATTGCGTACGAAAAACAAATAACTCTGTACCTAGAGAAAAAATACGGTACGACGACAACCGGAGTGACAGAGAACTAAATAAACTGCACCAGAGTAAGTTTCACAGTGTTTATACGCTAGATTAAAAACTTTGACAGCTCTGCCAGCAGAGCACTCTGGTATCATCTCTGTCACTACTCTGTCATGCGTTTACACGTCTCTGGCAGCTCTGATGACAGAACTTTGACAAAAAACTCTAGCGTGTACCAAGGCTTTTAGAAACAAAATTCGGGTAATACCAATACAAAATGTGACTTTCGTGATAGAGAATGTGATTAAAGAAGGTGTGTGAAGTGTGAAGAAACTGTGCGAAGAAGAAGAAGGCGATCGCCTACGAGATGTCATTTTTCCCAAGTAAATCTCAATGGAATTTACTTCTTGTTATGATTTGAAAACATATTATGTTGAACTTGTTAAATGCGATATTTAAATACAAATGGATTACCTTACTTTCGGCCCGTATTGTAGATCGTCTTGATTCATTTGCCAACTTCGATTAGAACTCTATATATTTTAAGTACCATATATTCATTATCGCGCTATCTGGTTAATTTCCGAGATGTATTTAGAAGGCTCCAGGCTGAAAAAAATCTTTCGGGTAGTACAAAGCTTCAAACATAATTAGACAGAAGTAGGTACCTTACTCGGCGAGTAGATAAATATCTGGAGATGAACGTAATTTCTAAGGTTGGCATCGGTGGTGCTTCAGAGTCCGAACAACGTCCGGTTCCGGAGATCAAAAGGCGTCCCCAGTAATTAAATACACTATAGGGCATTAAATTATCCACGGCAGCGGCAGCAGCACGGAGGACATTGTTCGGACTGTACACAATCAGCGTGGACATCACATATGCACAAAGCATTCCTGACTTAATGAAAGCCCATTTAGGTAAAACGTTTCAGAGTTGGAGGCCTCCTCGGCCCCCGCGCCGCCACGCGGTAGTACGGCGGATCCGGTAAATTTTGACACGATTTTAAAGTGATAGGAAGTCCTTGGCTTAGAAGATATACATATCTCCTACATTTATTGTCGTGGTACATACACGAGGTGTCCTAGGACAGCGTTGGAACTTTCCAGCAATAAGAAATACACTAGGCACAAAATTAAGGGATGTAAAAAATCCTAAATTTTTAGGTGATATTCAAAGGGCTGTAACTTGGGAAAAATTCGTCGCAGAGCAATTTTAATAAAATCAAATTGATGCTCCAAGTTTCTAGTTTTCATATCTTGAGTTCTAATTTCTTTACCATGAGCAGTTTTTGAGTATACATAATAAAAGCATCTAAAAGAAAACCTTAAAATTTTTGCTTGCCCTTCAAAAGGTGCACAGACTTCAATAACATTTTTTTAGTGATTTCATCATACAGTTTTTTTTACATAATTTTATCCTCTTCCATTTAAGTTGTCTAAGAGCCTTGTACGATTATTTTCGCCGTTTCGCCGAGATTTCGTCGTTCAAAGCAAGAAACTGTTTTGACTTTTTTCCATTTTTTTTTCATTTTTTTTACATTAACATATTTTTGATAAAAAAATATTGATTATTGCTTAATAAACACTTTCAACATAAAAAAATTAATAAGTAAACAGTTTTAAACCATAAAACGGACTTTTCCGCACGTAGAACATCTCTATCTCGAAATTGAGTGACCCAACCAACACATAAATGCAGAATATCTGTTTTATGCGACAGTTTTACTTTTTTCAAATAGTCCACCCTCGTGCTTTCTCATGACCACTGAACAGGGTAGGGTGTATCCTATCCACCTCAAAATCAGTAGATGTCGTCTGGTAGACGTCTCTAATCAGTATACGACAGCAAACAAACTCTTGGAAAATTGTGCAACGATGATAAAATACCTCAAGCAACACCCTGCGCTAGAGAAGGTAGGCTGGAACAACATGTAAAATATGAATTTCTGCAATAACCATTAGCTAATGTCGGGATAAAACATTAAATAGCATTTCAGTCGACTCTAATGGATCACTTCAAATAACTTATTATCACTTCCATTGCTGGATTTCGACTATTTTCACTCGCAGGTCTATCGGTGCTGCAATTAAAAAGCTGTTAAAGTCTTTCTCTCTCACTGCAGATGAGATTTATCCTAGGGAACTGTTTTTATTTTCTGCTAAAACTCCTGGGTAGGTAATCGTTTATAATCGTACTTACTAATGTTTGTGTGTGGATACTATTGTTACTTTATGTATTGATTTCACTTAAAATTTTCCTGTAGTAAACTACTGTCATACTTGAAGCACTACATCCATTTTGGTCAGAAGAATAGTTCTTTGTAGATGTGGAAAAGTTATACAAAATAAACTAGAAATTTCAATAGTTTAAATATTTATCATTAAGTGTAAGTATTTCCTAAGCATATTTCATCACTTCGGTAAACTATTTCTTGTCAAAATTAGAGTGTAAGACGTATGTATATTTTCTTGAATAATGGCATAAATTTGAAGTTTTTAGTTATTTTGTTAAATAAGGAAGACGATTTAAAGTGATATTTGGTGAATATATACTATATACTGTTGTTTATTCAGAATATTGTTTAATGATTCTGCTAATGTTAGAGAATGAATAAATTAGAAAATTATTTCGTTTTGTTGTTTTCCCCTTGCACATTATTTTTAAATCTAATAGTTTTTGGATAAGAAACTACCTAAACTACTCGTTATGCGTGGTATAAAAATTTAATAAAAAAATAGCTTTTAGTGTCATTTAAGTTTATAAACAAATAAAGAATAAATAAATAAAAGTTGGCGGCTGCTTTTTAAATTTATAATTTTAATTTAGGATTTCTCAATTTTCATTAATTTCCAAATTTAAACAAACATAGGTTATTTCTTTGTTGTAAATACTTGTTATATACATAAATATATACATCTTTAATTTCTCACCCCAAACTTTGACGAAAAAGTGCAAGAGATTAAAAAGCTGACGAATAATTCAAATTTAATTTGTGCTGATAGTTGTTTTATATATCCAGTTTATTGATTGCATGGTTCTAAATAAGATTTGATAAACAAAAAAATTAAATAACATAACATCTGCCTTATTCTAAAATGATAAAAATATATAGATCGCGTAAGATAGACTAATTTAGTGGTGTCTTCGATTTCTTTTAAATCCAGAGGTCCTCTACGTACCCATTAATTTCAAAGTTGTGTTCTTCTCTCGCGTATAGGAAACAAATCCGTGCAACCATTGAAACTAATTTTTTCCCCAGAACATTATTGATTCAAAAAATGGGATCCTCGGATAGATATTGCTAGCAGCAAATATCTCTCCTGGTCTACGCAAAACTCGTTGAACTCCATCTGGTGAATTAAGACTTAACTAAAAAAGAAGTTGCTTGCAGTTGTCAATGGCCCAATTTAATTTAAAATGCAGTCTACTAACTCTATGTTTTCTGGTGAGTAGTGGCGCAATAACTGATCTTCTCCTATCCAATCCTTTTTCATTAAGCTTTCTCCTGACCGTTCGCCAAGAAATTGCTACATTTCGAGCTGCTGCTAGCGCTCTACGTAGCTCTAAATTGGTAGAATGCGTGGTTACCACATTAAGGTGACTTGGATAATATATCTTTTCTCCGCTCACTTCTTGCATCTGCAGACTTCTTGCGACTTTGTCCTGGGGTTCTACAGTAACAACCAAGTTCATTGAAACATTTAACTGTTCAATTAATTGTTGATTGCCTAACTTCTAACAAATTAGCCACATATCGTTGGTTACGTCTCTCGTTAACCAGAGTTGCCGTTTTCGCTGCTTCATCTTCTCTTAAGTTACGTGGACAAGTCATTTCTTCTGCACTAAGTGTACTGGACAAAGTATTTCATTCAATTAGTGACATTAAATTAAAAAAAATCACTAGCCTAACTGAGTTTATTGTCTTTTACAAATCACTTTAATGTATTTTTACATCTGTCAAACAATTCTCTCATTCGAAAGAACAGTGACATAAGTCAAAATTTATAAAATTTCAGTTAAATTGTAAATTAGTGCCCAAAATTAAATATTACTGTGGAATAACGACACAATTATGTTTCGGTTATTGACCAGGATATAGCAGTAATATCGTTATTTCTGTCAGGCGGAAACAAACCTATGTTATTGTACAACAATAAAAATTATTTCAGTGTTTAACAAAAGAGGTCACATCGATTATACGAAATAGTATCATATTTCAAAAAGTGCCTTATCGGTAAGTAAAAATATAATAAATATTCAGGACAACACCGACAGATGCTGAGTTATGTCGTTGTTTCCTATAATTTTGAAAGAAGTTCTTCAAATTTATTTTAAGAAGTAACGTCACATTTTGTGTTGTGTCATTATGCTTTAAATAATAATTGATTGGAGTTATGTCAGTGTTGAATATAGTAGTTTTTCCAGAACTTATGATGTTACAGCTTTCATTAGGACTATTATCAATTTGTGCGGAGTGCGCCATCTTTTATGTCGGTATGTAAACATTGAATAGCTTGAGATGTTTGATGATAACAATGTTTTCAAATCGGACGTTACGTACGGTAAGCATGATAACGCAAAAAAATGAAACTGCATTAATAACTGATAAGAATGATGGTGAAATTGGTAAATAGAACATTTGAATGAGGACTTTGAAGATGACAGAAACGTGATATTTTACTCAGATAACTGCGCTGGTCAACAAAAAATAGGTTTTCACTTTCCGTTTACATTTATGCTGCAATACATTTACCAAAAATTAATAGTCTCACACATAAATACCTCGTTCCGGGACACATTCAAAATGAGGATGACAATGCCCATGCATTAATTGAAAAAAACATAAAACGTTCTTTACGATCTGAGCCAATATATGATACTTACCATTGCAATATGTGACACTAATTAGAACTGCGAAAAAAAAAACGAAAAACCTTTCAAAGTTCAAGAATTAGCATACAATGATTTCTATGATTTAAAAAATTCGGCTAACACCATAGGCTTAGAAACTAGTTTATCATTTAAAATTTCGGAGATACAAATTTTGAAGGTTGAGAAATCAGCAAACCAAAATTTTCTACAAAACGTCTTTCGATCAAGAACATTTTAATGAGGTAAATATAGAAAAGCCTAAGAGTATTAGAGGAAGAAAAGTAGAAACCATCACATTGTTACCAGCTTATAAGAAAAAAATTGGAATTAGTGAAAATAAAAAGAAAGGTATGCTTTCATTATTTGATGAAAATCCGAATAAAGGTTCTGCTGTTCCTAAAATCAATAAGGAATATTACAATAACCTTTAATAGATGCCATTTAATATTGTTTTATTATTTTTACTGTTTTAATATTGTTGATATTCTTTTATCCGTGAACAATAAATTTCAATACTACCAATTTATAGGGTTATGTTTGTGTTGCTTTATTTTCACTTTTGTAAAAAAGTTCTTTTAGACAATAAACCATTTTTTGAGCCATTTATGTCATTTCTTTTATTCAAAGAAACATCAGATGTTTTATAAGGAATACCGTCACAAATCAAAACGAAAATAAAAAAATATATAAAAAATAAACTTGACAAACATTTTCTTTCAAACTGGTATTGTTGATATGTAAAATATTTTCAAACCATACTTTCTATTAAGTTTTTAGTCCGAAAATAGAAACTTTAGTATAAGAAATTATATAAAAATGGTTACCAAGAACTTTAAATATATTTCCTGAAAATTTTAGTTTTTTGAGTTATGTCATTGTTTTTTCAAATGAGCGAATTGCAATTGTTTATCAGTACTGACAGAGGATATCCTAGGTCATCTACATAAAATGTTTAAGGATTTAAAGCTTCGAAAAATTATAAGAAAAAATTTAGAGTTTTGCTAGATAGATAGATTTTGCTTTTGATAGATAGACTAGATATATAATAACATTTGACAATATTGTGAAATGGATTCAACCCAGCTGCTACAACCAACACAATTAAAAAGTGATAAATCCTTAAAGTAGTCTCTGATTAGCTGATGTATTTTATTTGTCCTTTTCCCCAGGGTTGATCAATTAACTAACTTTTTACGTCAAGGACTACACAAAACGGATGTTGGTCCAGTAATTAAACATTTTCGCCTAATTAAACCTAATTATTTGAATATGATATACATAAAAATACGTCCTTGTGTCCTGCTTGTTATAATTTCGTGTAAAACATCAAACTTATGCGATTGGCCTTACCACACCGGAACCGTAATGTTCACCTTGAAGCGTATTTTTCCGAACAATTAACTCTGTGGTGAACTAGGCAAGTTAAAAAATATATAATAAATTAGGTGAATACTAATTAAACAATTATTTACTAGGGCGTTTCTAATTATATTACAAGTTTGTAATACCTATTGTTCTGGATTTGACTATTGAAAATAATTCTGTATGGAAGTGCCCGTAGAGTGGAAAAAAAAAATAAAAATACGGTGAAACGTACACAGTACTATCCTTACGGATAGATACCTCTATTAGGTGGACACATAAACAAACAAAATTGTTGGGGCCAAACTTGTTCCTACTGTTTTACATGTAAAATATACTACTACAATAGGATATTCTAATAAATAGACGTGGACATTGTTTTTGGTTGCATAGAAAGCTGAAACATCCCTTAACCGGACTCTAGCTGAAAATAATAAGATACTGATAGATCCTCTGGTTTTCATCCAATTTGTCAGTTCAAAAGCTCACTCAAAAATGTAATATTCGAAAAAACTGTAGCTGTTGCGTATTGTTAAAAACAGGGAAATTATTCATTTATGTAAGGTGTCTTATTTATCTAGGTTTTGAATTGCACTCTATTTGTGCTCTGTCAAAGACAGGGCGTCAATATTTAACAACCCTCATCTACAAACCATCTGACGTCAACACGCCTAGATGCCTCATTCTCGAAGCTTCATTTTCCAAAGAAGTATGGTCCAATCACTACACCACTCGCAAATATGCACCACCGCAATATTGTCATCTCTGTGGATGCGTTTTTTTTTTCATAAACAGCATGTGGATTTCGCAGCTCCTCACATTTCAGCACCCTAAATTCGACAATTTTATTTGCTGACGTATCCGTCAAAATGAAAATGTGCTTCATCGCTGAACAAAATTTTGTTCAACAAAACAATCAAAAGTTGAATAAAAATCAGCATCACCTTTTTTCTTTTCTAACGCCCAATTAATAAATGTTCGACGTTGTAAATTGTCTGTAACTTTTAATTGTTGGGTCAACTGAATTTTGTATGCTGATATATGCAGATCTTTCTTTAAACTCCAATGCGTGATGATTGATTCAATTGTAGTGCACGACGTCGAATTGATGTGTTTGGATACTCTCGTACTGACCGACCACGATGAGGACGCATTAGTTACCTTATCAGTAACATAATCCGTCTCTTCATATTTCTTGATTAAGTTACGAACTACTAACTCTGTAGGCGCTCTTTAGGTGCTGATTTTGTGCGAACATTTATTAATGCAAATGTAAATGACTACTCATTTTCATAAAACAGTTGTATATAAACTATTCGTTGTTGAACTGTTAATCGCAGCATCTTTGACAGAATACAACTGCTATAATTCTAACTGAGACACCTTAGGAGTTGGGAAGTAATAGATATCAAAAAATAAGTTTTTTGTAGTTTTCTTGTTGGCGAAGCTAAAATATGTTCACATTGGGAGCATAGTGAAGGCCGAAACTTAGAAACAGCTAAAAATCTTAGTCTTCCCAATTTTCGAGTACCTGTTTATTTGTTGGAAAAGTGGCCCAGAAGGCACAGTTTTAAATGTATGTTCGGTGAATCAGTTCATGCTAATCAAGAATACTTAAATCAGTTTAAAGTTAAGCTCCTATCAGTACTCCCCGCTTATCAGTCAGAGGATGTGTACACTGGTAATTAGTCTGGCCTTGTATTTGCGTATTTTACCTGATAAAACTCTTACTCTTAAATCTGAAAATTTTGCGAAGGGAGGCTTACAATTTTATTTTGCGCTAATCTCATAAGGCAAGAAGATTTGCTAGTGATGGAAATAGCAGTCCGACCTAGAGCAGTTCAGAATGTAACAATGAATATTTACTTGCGACTTAGAAGACTTAACAAAAAATCATAGAGGATGTGATATGTTATGAAGAAATGGTTGTTGCGATTCAATGGAAAAATGGTGATTTAGAAACGTTAAATATTATTCTTAGATAACACAGGGTCTGGCTTTCTTGAGGTAAACCTACAAAACATAAAACTGATCTTTTTTATCTACCAATTTAAAGTTAGTGTGTCAATGTCTAGATCAGGGCATCATATAAAATGTAAAATATTATTATCGCCAGTTAATATTAAAAACATGTTATCGATTAATCAAGTCAAATTATAACTAGAAGTGTGTAACTATTGCAGAAACTTTTTATTTTATTAAAACCGCATGGTATTAAGTTACGTTGACAACGATACAAATTGTTTTCAAGAAAATAATGACCCTACTGTATCAATGAAATAGGATCCAGCAGATGATCTTCCTCTGTCCACGATAACTGAAATGGATAGTTTTTACATTGACAATGCGTTGAAAATATGACTAGAGATCCTGAACCAGTGGAATATAGTAAATCTGAAGAAGAAATTGTTGCACTAATTAAAATTTAGGCAATATCTAATTAATTGTTCAGTTAGTTACGCTTTTTTGGCGTTGCCAGACTAGGGACCAGGGAAAACCTCTATGGACTAGAACCTGCAGTGGAAATAAGTCGGAATCTGATCAGAGACCGCATCAATGGCTGGGCAAGAGACCAGCACAATAAAAGATGAAGAGGAGTAACGGGTTGTCGAATAACCAATACTCAGAGATTGATAAATGGGCCCAAGAATTCATTAAATTGAACAGGCACAAAGCCAGAACCCTGGTGGGAATCATAACGGGCCACCATAGTAGCCTGAATACATATAAGCACAAGCTGAGGCTGACTGACAGCCCGGCCTGCAGATACTGTAAAGAAGACGAGGAAACCTCGATTCATCTTCTTTACACCTGCCCCGCACTGGATGAGTATCTTATATTAGGGACTCCTGTTATCCTAGAGGAGGCGAGGCTTAAGGTGGGCGACGTGCCTAAATTGCTCCTTTTATGGGATAGCATTTTTGGATAATGACCCGGATAAGAGGGGATCGCCAAGGGACTACCCATGCGATCAGTGGCTGATGAGGCCCAAATCTATATAATATAATGTAATGTAATGTAATGTATGCTTTTGGTCAATGAAGGAGGTAATGTTTTGATCCCAAGACCATAAATCGAAAAATTAAATCATAATTGCTTATATTTTATGGAAATTTATCAAAACTATCTCATTGCTTGTTGATAGTATATTTACACTTTATACCAATGCCTAGCAATTTACATATTATTCAATGTTCTATACGCAAAATGTTTTGGATTTGATCAATAAACTGATCCGTATAAACTTTCGCGCAAGTTCGAGAAACTCAATATACTTAATAAATTAAAAAGATATTAATCGTAAATGTAAATTTGATACTATGTATAATAAAAAAATAAAAAAATAGGGCATTATATTAATAGACTATTTACATATCTCATGCTCTAGAATCTACCAGTAAATTTTATTACGTTGATAAATAAAATCTTATTTCGATTTATTTCATGCCACTAATAAAAAGTTATAAATCAACTAACAGTAGTCGTTGATGTTATGACAGATTTTATGTCTAAAATTTTATAGATGTATAAGTTGTGAAAAGATAACATTATACAAATTTTTAATATCTACGCAGTTCTGATTTTGGGAAGCATTAAACATAATTTTATTGATCAAGCTAATAAAATAAATCGATCTAAAAAGTAAACTTGATTATATTCTTTTAAATATCCAATTTACGGCAAGACTATTTTGATATGATATATAGATATATTAGTTTCCTATATAAATTTTACATAAAGCATTCGAAATAAAAGACATGAGATTTTCTGTACAAATATACATAACTGTACAAATATTCATAATTTGAAATAACTAAAAAATGTACTCGATACTATCCTCAGTAATATAGTATATGGTATTAGTTTACTCTCGTTTTCACCAATAACGCTTTCATCATCTCGACACATTGTTAATGGAAATTCTTTCGCGATAGAGAATTTGTGTATTTTTGGTATTAAGTATCTTTGTTTGTTTGGATAAACTTTCGTAACTTTGAAGTAAATTGAAAGTCTTCCTGAACAGTTTAACCTCGCCACCTATCAAAGGAATATTCACAGACCCTTGAAACTAGCAAAATTTGATAAATGAGATTGGTTTCTTCATATTTTTAATCACGTTCTCATAAAAAAATAAATAAGGATACGAGAGATAAAGATATAAAAAATAATTTTTATATAGCGATTTAAGTAAAAAATCACCTTTGAAAAGAGGATTTGCATATACTTGATTCACCGCTTCCAAGCTTTATCGTCGAATCAAAATGATTTACCTTTTGTAATGACTTTCACATAAAAATGTAAGATACAAATAACACTTAATATAGGACATTTTTAGACTGCTGTAGAACCTATGGCATCATTAATGAAAGCATCACCATGTAACAACAATTACATTAGTCCATTGTATTTTCTCAGTACGTATATGTAAACACTATTTCTCCTGGAAGATGAATTTGTAGACGAGGTCCAATGACCGGTTACATTCCTTGATTTGATCCCGCTGGATTATTTCCTGCGGGGGCTACCTTAAACTCAAAGTCATAGACCAAATAATATAAGACCTAAAAATCGAGTAAGGTAAGATATTAGAATAACAGAACTTCAAATAGTTTTTAATATTCTGTCAGAATTTGAAGAATATGTTAGATATTACTAGGATGCTGGTGGAAGCTAATGGTAATTTTAACATTTGTTAATTTAATTTTTGCACAAGTTTCCCATTTATGTGATATTTATTACTGTGTTTATTCTAAAAGAGTTCAATCAAGGTATAGGTATCATCATCATTAGGTCATCAGTCCTAAGACTGGTTGGACCTAACCTCCAGCTTCTCCTATCTTGTGCTAACCTACGCATTTCGCTAATTGTGCTACAACCTACATCCCTTACTATTTGCGAGCAGTAGTCTAATCTAGGCCTACCTCTGCCTTTCTTCACTCCTATTTCTGCCTCCAAAATATCGCGGACTATTCCCCCATGTCTCAGCAAGTGGCCTACCATTCTATCTCTTCTCTTCTTTAAGTTTTTCCACATACTTCTTTTCTCGCCGACTTTCTCCAATACTTCTTCGTTTCTAACCCTATCAGTCCATGGTATTTTCATCATTCTTCGGTAACACCACATCTCAAAAGCTTCTAATTTCTTCCTACTTGCTTCCCCTACCGTCCAGGTTTCGCAGCCGTAAAGTGCCGTGCTCCATACATATGTTTTCAAAAATCTCTTCCTTGTTTCTAAGTTTATTACCCCCGAGCATAAAAGTGCTTTCTTTTTGTTAAAAGCTACTCGACCCCGCGCTATTCTTTGTTTTATGTCTTTATCGCTTCTTCCATCCCAGTTTATTTTACTTCCTAAATAAGTGAAGTCTTTAACTTCCTCCAATCTTTCATTATTAATTTGTACTTTCGTTTTTGCTCTGCTCTCGCGCCCTCTGCACACTAACACTTTAGTTTTGTTTTTATTCACCCTCATTCCGTATTCCTCTGTCAACACTGCCTCCATTTCGTTCAATGCTGATTCTAGTTCCTCCTTACTAGATGCTAATACTGCTATATCATCCGCGAATCTCAGCATTTTTAGTTTCTGTCCCTGTACTTTAATCCCGAAATCCACTCTATCTTTTACCACATTAATCGCCTCTTCGATGTACAGATTAAAAATTAGTGGTGATAGCGTACATCCTTGTCTTACTCCTTTCCTAATACCTACTTCCCTTTCTTCCCCTTCTACTTCTATAACAGCAGTTTGCTCTATGTATAGATTGTGTACTACTCTCCTATCTCTATACTTCATTCCCGCGCTCTTTAGTATCTCGAACATTTTTTCCCATCTTACGTTATCAAAAGCTTTTTCTAAATCTACAAATCCTATATAAGCGTTCTTTCCTTTTTCTATTGTTTTCTCTAACATTACTCTTAGCGCCAGGATAGCTTCGCGAGTTCCCCTATTTCGCCTAAACCCGAATTGGTCTTCTCCTAGTATTTCCTCCGCTCTATTTTCCATCCTCTTCTGCACTATTCTAGTTAAGATTTTTGACGCATGGGAAGTTAGGCTAATCGTTCTAAAGTTCTCGCATTTGTCGGCTCCTCTCTTTTTCGGTATAGTAACGATAATGTTCCTCTTATAATCCTCCGGCATCTCGCCCGTTTCGTATATATATTTTACCAGTTCAAACATCCTATTTACTACTTTCTGTCCCGCACATTTCAAAATTTCCGCCTGTATTTTATCTACACCCGGCGCTCTATTATTCTTTAGCCCCCTTAGTGCTATTTCAAATTCATCTCTCAATATAGGTTTTCCTACATCTTCCCTATCGATGCTAGATTCTTCCTCTAATATCTCTCCTAATTCCTGACCCTCGTATAAATTTCCTAAGTACTGCTTCCATCTATCCGCTTTCTCCTCTCTTCCTATCAGTATGTCCCCCGATTGACTCCTAACATTTGTACTTATTGTTCCTACATCCCTGAAGTTCCTCTTAATTATTTTGTAAGCCTCATCGGTCTTACCTACTTGCAACTTATCTTCTACTTCTTTGCATTTCTCCTCTATCCATTGTTCTTTCGCTTTTCTACATTTTCTAATGATTTCCCACTTTATTGCCTTATACGTTTTCAGTCCTTCTTCGTCTCGTCTGTTTTTGTAGCCTCGTCTCTTTTGCATTAAGTTTAAGATTTCGTCCGTTATCCAGGGCTTCCTAGCTTCCCTTTTATCGTGTCCTAAAACGTCCGTAGCCGCGGAAGCTAGACTATTCTTGATACCCTCCCACTCAGTTTCTGCGTTCTTGATTTCGTCCTTACTCGTTTTATTTATTAATTGATCTGTTTTCTCCTGGAACTTATCTTTCATATTCTGATCCCTCAATATGTCTACATTTATACGTTTCTTATCCTTCCGGGTTTTCAGATTTTTGAACTTTAATCTAGCTTTCATGACTACCAAGTTGTGATCGCTGTCTACATCTGCTCCTGGATAACTCTTACAGTCTTTTACTTGATTTCTAAATCTCTTCCTAACCAGAATGTAGTCTATCTGATACCTGTCTATCCCTCCTGGCATTTTCCATGTGTACCGCCTCCTAACGTGATTCTTGAACAATGTGTTCGCGACTACCATCTTGTGCTTCTCACAGAATTCTATCAGTCTGCTACCTCTCTCGTTTCTGTTTCCTAATCCATAAGGTCCTACAGATTCTCCTTCTTTCCCCTCACCTACGACTGCGTTAAAATCTCCTACTATTATTAAATTTTCATGACCCTTCACAAATCCTATTACCTGCTCTATGTCCGAATAAACGGCTTCTAACTCTTCCTCGCTGTGGTTAGAAGTAGGCATGTATACTTGCACTATTACTGTTTCCACTGGCTTCGAATCTAACCTAACCATCATTACTCTCTCGCTGTATTGTAGGTAGCTATCTACACACTATCCTGCGTTCTTCCGCATAACGATCCCTACTCCCGCGTTTCCGGTATAGGTATAATACATAAAATATGATAAGAATTTTATGTTAAATTAAAAATATAAATAGGGGGTGGTTAACCATGTTTTCATAATTATTTTACAAACAGGCCTAATGGAATTTACTAAAATTAAAATGTTTTTCGTGAACTCACATTCCATAACTACTATTTTATGAGTCTAATCTACTACAGCTACAAAACTTATATCTAGGAACTTAGAATTTCTCTTTTTTATTTTTGACATGAGTTCTCCAGTGCAGTTTAGAGTCCAATATTATACCTAAATATAGTTTAGAAGCGGATGTGGCACTAAGGACCAGTTACTAGTTATGCAAATCGTAATTGAAAAGTTTACAGAATATCGAGTACCCATATGGCTCGCATTCATTGATTATAAAAAAAACCTTTGATAACATTGAGTCCTGAGCAGTTCAGTCTTCACAGAACGCCACAATATACTACTGCTACATAAGCCCAATATCATAGAAAACATCTACGAACATGCACACTTAACGCTAAATTTACCACTAGAAACAAACCCAGTAAAAATTTGAAAAAGAGTGAGGAACGGTAATCAATGTCCTCAAAGGTGTTTATGTTGGTACTGGAAAATGTATTTAAAAGCTTGGACTGGGCAAATCGTGGTAAAAAGGAATTAGACTGAGTAATTTAAGACTCGCTGAAGATATCATCTTATTTTCAGATAACCCTCGCCACCTTAAAGTTATGATACAGGAACTTAGTAAAGCTTCTGGATGATTTGGAGTAGAAATGAATCTAGACAAAATCAATACTGCTCGCTTAACAACTCGAGCATCCAAGTAAATCGAACCACCATTGAATGCGTACAAAAATATGTATATCTTGGCCAAAAAATCGTAATAGACAAGAAAAATCAAGCGACAGAATTTGATAGGCGTATAAGATTAGCGTGGGCCTACTCCAAAATTGAATTTGTCTTCAGGATGAAAATTAAACTTGAAGAGAAAGTTCGCATACACAATCAGTGTATTTACTACGGAGCTGAGACCTGGATTTTCAGAAAAGATATGATAACAAAGCCGAGAGTCACCCAGAGAGCATTTGAAAGGAAAATAGTAGGCATCACACTGAGTGACCGCAAGAGAAACGTTTGGCTCAGGGAACAAACCAAAGTCACTGACGGTATCAAGCACATCTCGAAGTTCAAGTGGCAATGGGCTGGTTACGTCGCCGTCGCCGTCGCCAGAGAACAAGGCTAGTGATGTAAAACTCTAGCCGAGTGGAGATCGTTGAGTGAGGAATTCCCACAAGAGAGGCCACAAATGCGTTGGCACAATAATATCAAAAGAATAGTTGGAGTGAAATGAAGAGAGATCGCACAAAAATGGCATGTTATGAAGGAGGCCTACATTCATAGGATTTAAAGTGGCTAAGAAGAGAAGAAGATTTTGCTGTATCAGAGGTGTTATTATAATATTATATTATATAGGTTTGGGCCTCATCAGCCACAGATCGCATGGGTAGTCGCTTAGCGATCCCCTCTTATCCGTGTCATTATCCAAAAATGCTATCCCATAAAAGGAGCAATTTAGGCACGTCCCCTGCCTTAAGCCTCGCCTCCTCTAGGATAACAGGGGTCCCTAATATAAGATACCTCTTCTCCTCCAGTGCGGGGCAGGTGTAAAGAAGATGAATCGAGGTTTCCTCGTCTTCTTTACAGTATCTGCAGGCCGGGCTGTTAGTCAGCCTCAGCTTGTGCTTATATGCATTCAGGCTACTATGGTGGCCCGTTATGATTCCCACCAGGGTTCTGGCTTTGCGCCTGTTCAATTTAATGAATTCTTGGGCCCATTTCTCAATCTCTGAGTATTGGATGAACAGTTTGGTTATTCGACAACCCGTTACTCCTCTCCATCTTTTTTTGTGCTGGTCTCTCTCCCAGCCATTGATGCGGTCTCTGATCAGATTCCGACTTATTCCGACTTATTATCAGGCGTAACCATATAAAAATTAAATTGGATGTAATACCTTTTTATATTACCCTGTGTACATGAAATTCAGTTTAACAATGAACAACTAAAATAAAATTATGTATGGGTCTGACTGTTATTCCAAGAGATATATGTTTGAACTTTAAAAGAATTTATTTCACCTTTTACGTACTCCCTGTATATAATAACCGCCACGACAGCTTCAAATTACTTGTTCACTATACATATATAAACTCATACGTAGTGGGCATCTAACAGCGGGTAGGCGAGATAAATAAATGTGATATATGGATTACTTTAATTGTTGGCAATAAAGCTAAAAGCTAATTGATTTTGATTGAAATGTATTTGCTCTGCCAAAACAAACCGCTTACGCCAAATCGTGTGGTGTTTTCTAGATTATTAAAATAAATATAAACTAAATGGATTGTCCTGTTTTTGTACTGTTTTATAGTAACACGAATTTTCCATTTAATCATTAAAATTTCCAGTGATATACACTTTGAGGAATTTCCATTGCGTGATATAAGAGAGTGACAGATGCATTACCGGATGAGCTATTTTGATAAGTACTTGTTTTGAACAGATAAAATACACGCGCGGGGGTGTTTGGGACTAGAATACATGAAAATATTGCAGCCACGAATATAATATAGTTAACTGAAAAAATAATTAATGCAACTGTATTTTCAGTACTATACAACAACGTGAAACAATTTCGACAAATAGTAGAGTAACAATTGATGGCTACACTGTCTGAAATGTGGTATAAAATAAACCAATTTAGAGTAAGATAAACACCGTTAGGTTTTGGTAGAATTGTACTCTTTGTTGGTGTGAATTTTTATACCAGTAATGGAGTAACATTACAACACAAGAGACAGTGGGGCCGAGGTGGAAAAAAAATCAGTTTTACAAGGTGAAGATTTTTATGATCTAAGAGACATTTCTTACCAATTATTACCTGTAGAAACCAACTATAATACTCGTTTTACAATGAAAACATTTTATCTCACGTAAAATATACGTAAATCTGAAATATGTTATTTAGCAAAATGAAGGGTGATTTTGAAATCATTCACATTATTCTGTGTTAATTTTGACAACTGTATAAATTTAACATTATTTAGAAGTGGTATTTTTAATATTTAAACCATAAATTTAACCATAAACTAGAAAATTTATTGTTCGAGAAAATTCGCTTAGAGGTGGGAATCAGACAATTGCGAACTTAGAGACCATTTTCAGTATTTAAAAATGTAATTAAAAAAGCTCCGGGTTCCTCCACCTTATATTGGCTTTTATGTGGTTTAGGTAAGTAATACTGTAGTCTAGGAAACCTTCAGCCGTTTAAACCTGCCTATCTAGTCACAGCACCGTTTTATTAAAACAGTTAGACATGTTATTGGCCTATATGGGTAAATAGCGATATATGTTTAAGTTTAAACATGACCATTGTTTATTTCAACACGCGATGCCTTGCTAATGCTGATTATATATATTTTTTTCAAAAATCCAGCTATGACAGCAGGTATAACCAAAATCGCTGAAAACTTGATTCACCGACTAGCAATAATTCTCGAGGTAATTAACTGCGGTTTTCATATTGACCCAGTCAAGATTGGATTGTATGCTCAAGAAACCTCAAAATTAGCTATTGCACTTTACCCATGGTATTATATACCATCAACACTGCACAAAATTTTATTCCGTAGAATAGAGAAAGCTGCAATTGTCTCTGCTGGCTTGCTTTCTGAAGAAGTACAGGAGAATCGTAATAAAGACTACAAACTTTTTCGACTCAACTATTCGCGAAAGATAAAGCGTTTGCATGCAAATAAGGATATTTACCACCGATCCTCGAATCTTCCGACCCATACATCTCAAACTTGAGGCCTGAGCTAAAGACAAAATACCTCCCACTGAGTGTAGACGTATTGCAACTATTAAAATAAGGTAGATTTTTTTCAAGTAAAGTAGATGCCTATGTTGTCTTTAGGAGTAAAAATATTTTAATTTTTTAATCATTCTTGAAAATAATTTAATTTTTTCAATACTCTTGAAATAATAAATCTTATTTAACAGTAAACCATGTTTACTTGTGTATTTGTTTATATGTATTTATTTGTTATTTTATTTTAGTTGTATTTTTGAAATCGTACATCAATTTCAGGTTTTATTTAATATGCTGCTTGTTTTGATGCATTTCGTTGATTTAATTGTTGCATTGTTCCATAAACGATAGTGAATTTATGAAGAATTTATTTTCCAAATTTACTTTTTTCTAAATTTCTTTTTATTAGTAATATATACGAATGTAATATTAATTAAACTACGGACAACTTTCTCGAAAAACATAACACTCAGAACAACAGATTATCACATTAAAGATCCAGTCACGAAAAATGGCAGCGATGATGGATTCCCGTATGACCAATGGTCATGGTCCAATCAACTTAGTTGTTTCATTCAATTCCTCTTTAAAAATCACATAAGAAGCGCCTCTATTAACCTTTTGTTAACAACAATTCTTCAACGTCCTTAAATAGATTTTTTCCCAGAAACTCAGCATTTACGCCACTGTGTAACGTCTCGCGTAAACCTTATTACGTTTTGGTGTAAGTTTTATTTCAACTTTATTTACCTTTTACTATTGATATTATACAGCGAAGGAAAATAGAACGCCTTTGAGATAGAACACAGTTTATTATATTTTTATTTTTAATTTACAAAGCTAATTTCTGTATTGCACTGATGAACTATTACACTGAAGAATAAAATTTAATTTTTTTTTGTCCTACGGGCTAAAATAGTTGAACTTTTTACACTTATTGCAATTCTGGTTTCAAAATGTTTTAATTAGGCAGAGAAACGTGACAGTTGTACAATTAAATTTTGTGAAGGTATATATTATTCATCAATAAATTACGTTGTACGAAGAAATAAATTTACTTATATAAAAAATGTACAGATATATTATGATTTTCGGTTGTAGTTTGCATCAGAAACATCTCTCTCACGCGTCCAGCAATAGTTAACATAGCGGGGTTTCATTTAGCTCAGTATTGCTTTTCATTGTCTATAATGTATTGATACAATCTTTCTCTATGCTCATCGCTTACAACTTAATATTTTGGGAAAAAGTCTAAGGGTGAATGCAAAAAATGTATTTCTCGGCTCATGTTGCATCCCATGGTTTTATATGAGGCCAATAGATTGTGTACAATCTCTACGTACGTAACATTCTGCTTTGATATTTCCCAAAAAACCGTTGCACATCCTCTTAAATACGAAATCATGCTGCTTCTTCAATTCCATTTAGCTCCTCATCGAATTTTTTATATCGAAACAGTTGTCTCATCTGGAATACCACAAATATATCTTCCTTTACTTTAGTATCACTGATCTTGGATAACTTATTCGTCACCTATTCAAATCTACCGTCAGTTTTATCCGTACCTTTGACAAAATTTGTCATCAACCAAGCTTGATGTACAAAGAGGGCAAATCAATTTTCAGGGGATCGACAGATGGGTCACGTATGACATTCTTATTCCCTAGGGTCAGTGGTTTTCGTTTTAGCCACATTTTCTTTTGGTTGCAGATATAGCAGAAATAATTAGGCTGATTTACACAGTTTCTTGGTGAATCGGTGGTCAGGGTTTCACTACAACAGCTATAAACACAATATAACCCAACACACTTTATTTAAAGCGTTGATAAAGACTGCATTTGATATGCCCATACATTGAACTCTAACCAGTAACTAAGAAAAAACTGCTACTTAGAAATGGACACTGCTTGCAAGTCTCAACATTTTAAGACGTGTTCTGTAGGACAGTAAAAGCTCACTTTAATCGATGTGTGCTTCAAAAAATAAATTGTTGACCTACACAAATAATAAAATACTAATTTTTCGCACAGGTTTTGTGTTAAATACCGTCCTATGGTACATGCACACTCATATTCTATTCGTGACAAGTGAATATACTGGAGCATAAAAACGGATGGAGGTGATGGAAAATTTCTGAAAGCATAATTAATTCCAGCACGAAAGTTTAGAGGCTTAGTACAATGTTAGAAAATATTTACTGCTCATAAAAAATAGGAACAAGTTCAAAACTGAGATATCGGACCGCCTGGTCTAAATAAATAGCCAAATACTACCCCCACTCTTTCTTCTATGCATGCATGGAGAAATCTCACACACATTCCTCCTCTTATTGACAAGCAGTATATACAGTGAAGCCTGGTTAAGTGGGACCTGGATAACCGAGAAACGTAAGTAACTAAAATCCATTCTGGGATCCCAACATTTTTTTCAGAAAATAGCCTCTATTAGTGAAACTAATAAGCCTCTTTATCTGAGATTAATTTTTGTAATAATTACTTCTATAACTAAGCTACCTAGGATTGACACCCTTATAACTGAGATTATATTGCAGAAACATTTCTGTTTGTACAGATAATGACGTGTTTGTTTACAAAGTCTAATTCTTCACAGCTTTTTGTTCACAGTAAAATTTTTCTTTGAGCTCCCACATTCCGCATTTGATTACCTCATCGTTTAGTTCGTTATTGTTATAGCCCAGAAACTTATTTGAGAAATGCAGAAATTAATGTTAAATTGTGTATTGGCTCATAAAAAACTGATGGTAATATCTGGTTTATGAAAGTGAAAAGTCGCTTGATGAACTTTGTGTCGAATTTAGTGTGTCGAAGTCTACTCTCTGTAGAAACATCCAGAATAAAGACAAAATTCAGCATCAATGTATTAAAGGATAAGGAAAACTAAAACGAATAGCTTATCAGAATATCCTGAACTGGAGAAGTGATTGACAATATGAATAAAACAATTTCGGAATGAAAACATTCTAATAAGTGGACTGATGGTTAAATCAAGAATTTGCCAAGGCCAACCTCTACCCGATGATCCATATTTTCAATGACTCTGAGACATAATTGAGGTTCAATGTCGTTAATGTGCCGAATTATCTCATCCTTTAGCTCTTGAATTGTTCTTGGCTTATTGACGTACACTTTTTCTTTTAAATATCCCCAAAGAAAGAAGTCTAACGGTGTCAAATCACATGATCGTGGCGGCCAATTAACATCGCCACGACGTGAGATAACACGGCCATTGAATTTCTCGCGCAAAAGTGCCATTGTTTCGTTGGCTGTGTGGCAAGTGGCACCATCCTGTTGGAACCACATATCGTCCAGGTCCATATCCTCAATTTCTGGCCACAGGAAGTCCGTTATCATCTCGCGATAGCGAACACCATTCACGATAATTGCTTGGCCGACCTCATTTTCGAAGAAGTACGGCTCGATGACGCCGCCAGCCCATAAACCGCACCAAACAGTCACTCTTTGTGGATGCATCGGCTTTTCAACAATCACTCGTGGATTCTCATTTGCCCAAATGCGGCAATTCTGCTTGTTAACGAATCATCCACTGAGGTGAAAGTGTGCCTCGTCGCTGAAGATGATTTTCTTTGTAAAGTCACCATTCACTTCTGTCTGTTCAACCAACCATTCGGCGTATTGACGACGCTTGAAATGGTCAGTAGGCTTCAGCTCTTGAGTCCAGTCCTTGTAAGCGTGTAAATTCAAATCTTTATTCAAAATTCGCATCAGTGATGTTCGTGAGATGTTCAACCGTTGGGCACGACGACGAGTCGAAGTTGACGGCTCTTCTGCTACACTATCGCGAACAACAGCAATGTTTTCCGCAGAACGAACTGGACGAGCATGCACAGGTGTTTTCACATTTCCTACAGACCCGGTTTGCTGAAATTTGGGCACAATTCTTCCGATTGTGGACACATTTGGTCGGCTATGCTGACCAAAAAAGTCACGAAGTGCACGAAATGCATTTTGATTTGAACGCCCATTTTCGTAAAAGGCTTCAACAATCTTAACGCGCTGCTCAATTGTGTACCTCTCCATGGTTGAATTTGTCAAACACTGAAACAAAGAAATGTCAAATTAAGTTGGGCAAAAAACTTGACGTTAAGGTGTGACTCACAATTAACATCGTGCATTATGGTTGGACCACCCTTTATAATTTTGAATTATACCACCCATTCTACATTGCGCAGAACTCTGGAAAAACGATTTCATAAAGTCATTATACCAGTAATGGGAACAACCCTTGTTGTGCCTCTAGTTAATGTATAACCTAGTATCATTTTTCATACGAGTGGTATACAGCTCGCGAATTACATAAGGCGTTATAAATCTATTACCAACACCTGAATGTAAATCAAACATGACAAAAAGGCGCAAAATAGGCGTTCATCAAATCGCAACAAAAACCGATTGAAAAGGTTTAAATTATATCGACACAATACGATATTGACAAAGTAATCTCGCGCAGCAATATAATATGTTAACAATACTAATTCGAGCAACGGCCGTTTCGTTACTTACTTGAATTTATTGGTAATACGAAATTTTATGTGACCATAAAAGCGTTTTTACACGACCAATTCATTCTTGTTTTCCGTTAAAATGGGTTCTATAATTAAAATTAAGTGAAGCACTAAAACCATGTTGATATTATTATACGTAACAAGTGAGTAAATTGACAATGTTGCCTGTGGATAGGATTAGAATTATCAATTTTGAGCTATGCTAACTGTAAATATGATTGTCGGTAATGAAGGTAATTTTAAATGTCTTTAAAATTTAATTTGTTTATTTTTGCATTATCATATAAGTAATTTGCATTAATATATTGAAATATTTATAAGTATCTACGAATAGAAGTATACATATGTATACAAGGTGTAAACGTTAATTGGAATACATCCTGTAACTCTGAGATGGAGGATATCAATATAAATTCCTGAAACAATTTTCATGATTGGCTAGTGTTAGGGGGTGGTAGTGCCCACTTTACTTTTTTTCAGGGGCGTAGCGTAAGAAAAGAATCTAGAGATGTGATAAAAATTTTATAAGGTGAAGAGGCATAGTAAGATATATGGTAGGCCATATGAAAATGGTAAAAATAAAAACAAAGACACTAACCTATATTGATTATGCCGAGGTATATATCCTAATTTTTAAAATGAAGATCAATTCTTCGGTTTTTGTTCTTCAAATGTTGGAGACGATCTCATATCTTCTAACAAGGTACTATCAATATTTATTAATGCTAAAGCTGACAGTCTATCTTGCTTATGAGAATTTCGCAGATAAGTCTTTATTCTCTTTAAACACGAAAATGATTTTTCCACGGAACTGCCTGTGGCAGGAATAGTCAATATTAAACGACACAATTTTGATGATTCCGGGAAAACAGAAGATAATTGAAGGGACGTAGCATATTGGTGAAGCTCAAACACAGTGCTCTATTTCATATCGGGATCACTATAAATCACTGAAAGTTCACTTTTTAAACAATTTGCGTCAAAGAATGTTCCATATGTATCTACTAAAGAAGAATTAAGTTCGTCAGGAAAACGTTTTACGAATGAAGTAAATTGTGTGGAATCTAGATTTAAAAATTTCAGTTTAGAAATTTTACTAAACCGTTCACTAATGTTCAAAGTAATAACGTCCAAAATTTCATAAAACAATCGTGCGTAGGTGCTTTCCTTATCTTCTTCAGAAATTAAATCCAAACGCATTCTTTTACTTGGTGATTGATTTTCTAACACAAATCTGTCCATACGGTCCCAAATGTCACTAACCTCGTTTCTCATTTTTTGAATATGTGATTTGAAATTGGCGATCTTTTTATTGCAGTAACTAATATCTGATATTATTGTCTGTAGAATTTTAAAAATACTCTCAGAGTATGGGAATATTGCAGAAAATACTGCTAAGAAAAAATTAAAATCAAAGTCGCTCAATAAATTTAAAAGGCATCTAACACAAATAACGATTTCTCGATCCCATTCCTCATTTTCATTTTCCACAATTATTGAAACAGCGCTTCCAAATCTTCCTTATGTTATGGCGACAGTCGCCAAAATGCGTTCACATAATCGTATAACTGAGTGCGGAAATGACAACACCCACTCAAGGTTCCACTGTTGACTGCGTAAGCTCACTGACCTTTTCGCCCATCTAACGCGTAACTCGGATGTAACGTGGACCATCGCATTTCAGCACTGCAGCAAGTAACGCGGGAGTCCAATCATATCGGGCGCCTTCATGGCCGATTTGAAATAAAAGAGTTGATGGTAGCGTTTAAAGTAAATAATGTGTGTTTGCGCTCGGTTTAAAATAATTGAAAATTGTAATAATTGAATAAATCGATTTAACTCTTAAATTTCACTAATTTGCCAATTTTTTAAGGGATGCGACGCATCACTCGCATTCATGTACGCTATGCCCCTGCTTTCTATCCCCATCCTATGGAATATAACAGCTCTCAACCATTCCCTTTCACATATAAGGATGTGTCGAATGATACATAGACTGAAAGGTTTAAAGAGTACCGATTCTTCCTTCTTGATATTTTTTGCTATGAGGAATATTGGTAATACAAATTTCTTGTCTTTCCCTTGTCTTAACTTTTATGTTTTCAAGCCCCACTTAACATACAGGATGTTATGTCCAGAAAAGAGTATACCAAAGTCATTGCGGTTATCGCGTAACTAAAAACCTTTCGTGCTTATCAT
Source organism: Rosalia funebris (assembly GCA_037954035.1). NCBI lineage: Eukaryota > Metazoa > Arthropoda > Insecta > Coleoptera > Cerambycidae > Rosalia > Rosalia funebris. Next base: position 14,529,677 of record JAZFAV010000011.1, on the reverse strand, counting down.
AAACCTACATTGTATTTTATCGCAATTATTGCAACTTGCGAAAAGCTTGAGAAAAACACTTCTTAGAACATTCCTGCAGCATCAGCATACAGAAATGTTTTAAATAGAGAAACAACCATTGGTAGCTTCAGTAATCGGCAAATATAGTAATCGCTCCACGAGTAGTCCGCATCTTCACATATCAGTAATATTCAATTAGTCGTCGAGTAAACGTCGAACAAGTCTAAATTAAATTATATAAAGTCGGTTACTCCTTTTTTGACATAGCAAAGTGTTCAAAATCGTAAATTAAAAATAAATTGTTTTTAAAAAGTTAATTAAATAAAAAGTGATATAAAATATATATGTATCCCATGTTTTGTTATGCCCAAACATATTTTAAGAAATGTAGCGTTTTCTTTTTATAAATAAATATTACGCTAAAGGAGTATTTACTAAATAAATATTATAATTCAGTACCTGAATATTGATCATTGTTATAGTTGGGAAGTTCTGTTCCGTTTTGAAAGGAAAATAAATTATTGTTATTATTATTATAAATCAGTCACCGATTATTTAGGATATAATTTTCAGTTGACTGTTCTTTACTGTACCATTATATTCAGAGTATTAATTAAAAAAAATATATGAAAAACATTGTCGCTTATTTAACTGTAAGATTGTCGTAAATATCCTTCTATGGTACTCAAATAGTATTTTGTACAAAGCTACAAGAACTACAAGAAACTTTGTTAGAATACCTTTAACTATGGCTACCATAAATGTCCTATATTTTAAGAAAGCTTCGGAGTTTGTCAATATACTTAACTAATAGCCATAGTGAGATCCTGAACTAAATCCGGCATTTTAAAATTGTTGCAAGGAAAGAACCGTGACTAAGAATAACTGAAGAGAAATAATAATAGAAAATTGCATAATAAATTTCGGGCCAAACATGCCGTGGACTGTAATTTAATTTCTATCAATGCATGAAAAATTGTATATAATTTGTAAACTTTTTATGAAAGTAAATGATTTAATAATAATCGTGTTCACGAGGTTTATATATTTAATAAAAATTATAAACGGATAGAGAAATACTAAATATAAATATATACTGCCGAAAATGAGAAAATTACAATCATTACTTGAAGTTCACTTTATGGACAAGATAGTAAACAAGAAAATAGGTAAGAGGTAAGAAGAGAGTAGAGAAGAGGACAGGAAAAGGGAGAGCAGTGCAGGAAAGAAAGAAAGAGAAAAAGAGGATGCAAATTCACAATTTGTTAAAGCATTGTCTGATACAACTTCAAGAGACGTGTAATCTTTCCCTATTCATGGAAAACTGATTTCCTGTTTTTGTGACATTTAAATTTAAATAAAATATTTAAATGGGAAATCCGGGCAGATAGATCGGCGAGGAAACAACCATGGCCACCACGTTAACCTGATTTTAATTTCTGTGACATTTTTATCTGGGGAGTATTAAAACAGAATGTGCACTCTGCATTGATAATATAGAACAACTATGTCACAGGATTAAAAATTCTATTCATGATTTGCAGAATAAAGAAAGTTTGAGGAGAGTGCTTAATTTCTTAAATAATTTCTTAAACTTAATTTCTTGAATATAGCTGATTTATATATTCACAAAAATGGTGGCCATATAGAATAGGTATTGTAAAGAGTAGTCACCTACAAATTTATTCAAATTGGAATCTGTTATTTCGAATTTTGAAGTGAAATGAATTAAGTCTAATTACAACCTAAAATGTATTATTGATAATAATAGAATAATTAAACTAATAAGGTTTTGATTACTAAAATTTTTCAAGAGGAACAAATAAAAAAAAAACTTGATACCCTTTAAAGACATAAATGAGGCAACTCAGTACAGATTATTATCGGTACAGCTTATTTTAATTTTAACAGTACAATATACAGTTCAGCTCCATATACACGGCCATTGGGACACCTGGTATATAAAAATGTAATTACATATTCAATTTCATGTATGCACTTTACTTACATGTACTATAAAGAAAGAATGGAATGAGCCACTTTCAACAGGTATAGAGGACTTTATACATGTTGAAACTGAGTTGAGGACTTTATACCTTTTTACAACAGCAATTTTATCTTTAGAGGACTTTAGAGTTAATCGTGTTCCTTATCAATACAGAGGGCAATACTTGTGATACCAAAATCGCAGTTAAAAAATTATTAAACTTAGTCTATATTTCAGGGCACTCTCTTGAATGAGTCTCATTATATTATTTCTTGAAGGTACATTACCAGTTACATAGAAACAGTCGCCTTTCTATATTTTTTAATAATCAATATAATCATACTAGAACTTAGCATTTCTCCCCTCAGTAATAAACTTGGCAATCGCTTTTTTCCTTTGTTGCTCAAGAATCAATAAAAATTCCATAACATCAAAAAATAATTCATGTTCAAAGTGTTGAAGGTTGGCAGTGATTTGTTTTTGTAAACGAAGAAAAAAACTGCAACAAAATACACACGCAATTTTTTTCCCCAAATTTATTACATTTTTGAGTAATTGAAAGTTTGAGTTATATAACGTTAATAAATAGTGAAAATAAATACAATGTAAGAATTATGACAGGTTATATAAAGGAAGAGTAGTTGCCGTTGGGTGTTTTAAATAATAAGTTAAAAAAACGACTTAAAAAAAGTAACTTAACTAAAAAGCAAGAAATAAATGTTGTCTACAACAATTTAATACTTATTTGTTGTTCCGTTTAATGTAATCAAGAAATTACTGTTTATTATGTAATTATTATTAATTGTTTTATATAATTTTGAAGTCGGTGTCAAGTAAAACATACAAGAACTACACTACTACATGCTACTATAACGAGTTTACATTTAAAATTTCCAAGAGCCGGCATTCGCATTACTAATATTGTATGGCACCCTTGGATGCTTTGATAAAACGACGTCTATTTGAATAGAAATTCTGTTGTTTGTGTATCTTCGAAGTTCAAGGTCCAATTCCATTGAAATTAAGATGGGACCACCCTGGAGCTATTCTGAACCCAATACAAAAAGAATAATTAAAATCGGTTCATAAATACAAAAGTTATACCCCAACATACATAAAAATATATATACAGACGAATTGAGACCTCCACCTTCTTTTGAAGTCGGTTAAAAAGTAAATTATTACACGATTACAAATAAAATTGTATCTACCTGAGACTTCTTCTGGAATAATTCCTGTTAGATACCATGTTTACTACAAATTAGATGCAGGAAAATAGCTTGGTGTCCATACTATCTCGTGTTTTATTAATATTTATTTCTTGTAGGTATATATCTTGTTCTCCAATGACCTATTACACTCATTATTTATTACATATTTTTTATTATCGTCAAACGGGTCCGTTATTACTGAAAAAATACTCTGTTAAGTTTTACAACAGAAATTACAAATTATCAACAATTTTGCACGCATTAACAAAATTAGTATCGTATTTCATGCTCTTTTTTAAAAATTAATTTAAAATTTAATATAACCGGACTGAACTAGGGATAACGCAAAATGTTAGGTCATATTAGTGTTCTTTTTTCGATACTCCAATTTAGTGCTTCATAAATAGGTTTTTTCAATTTTCTGAAAGTGCTGTTTCTTACCGGCTTTCTATAATTTAGTTCGCGTTATGGATTTCATATTAAAACGAAATTAGGTACGTAAACTTACTGATAAACTGTCAAAATAAGAATTATAAATAACCTATTTCTTATTAGTATTCAATAACCTATTTAAATTTGTTCATAATAATTTATCAATTGTATATGAATCGGGTGTGCAAGTCGTCATGCAACCTTGAACCTGTCTGTTTTACGACATTTTTGTTACTTTTATTAAATCGTTTTAAGATATATCACCAAGGTTATATACCGAAACAGAATCAATAAATATAATAGTTATAATATCAGTCCATTTAAATTATTTGTATCAAATGGAACCGATTATATAAACCGAGTTACCTTATGCTTTTTCTTGGCCGGAAACTGGTGTAGCTGTTCAACGTTTTTACTATATTTAATGGATATTTTGTGGCTTTCTTGATCGCCGTTTGGTTGTGGTTAGAGAAGTAAGGTAAGGCTTATTTTAATCAGACAGTTTTAAGGTTTCTTGTATTGTATATTACTGAAACTACTACATAATTTAAGAAACGTTTTTGTGAAAATCACATGATACTGTAACTATTATACAGTGTGCTTTAAAAGTCCCTTCTTCTCTGGTTAACTTTGGAATTGTGTAACCTAAAGGAACTAATACTGACATACATAAAGGATGTTTCAACAAGAAGGCTCGATTTTTAAATGTAAAAAAATGTTTTTTTTTTTTAAAGTGTAAGACAATTTGTAGGAAGTTTTTTGCTCTCCAACTTTTCGTAATTGAACTTTTCTAAAAAATGCATAGTTTTGCCTATAAATCAAAAATAATGCTCTAGAGTGTTTTCTTCATTTGCACAAGAGTATTACAAGAAAAAAAAGAAAACGGCTTTCGCTCTCTAGTGGCAAAACCGTGCGACATTAAAAAAAACAAAACAACAAAATCTGTCGTAAATTTTTATATCTACAATTTTGATCTCTTGATATTTTTCTCTACAATGCATAGTTTTGGCTTAAAATCGAAAAACAGCTCAAAAATAATTCAGCGCACTCTAGCGGCGCAACTAAGTAGAATTTCGAAGAAATTAAAAGAACAAAAATTGTGGAGAATCGCAAAATCTACAACATCAAATCAAGTCATGTTTTCCCAAAAATGCATAGTTTTTCAGAAAAACGCAAAAAACCGAAAAAACGGCCAAAAACGTGTATATATGTTTATATCTAAAAAACAACCGTTTTTATATCATGCGCTAGTAGGCGAAAAATATGTTAACAGCAATCCTAACACAACTTTCTGTATAGGTCGCTTAGTTGTAGGAAAAATTTTCCAAAATCAGTGATTTTTTGTCTAATTTGAAGGGACTACATCTCAAATTCGGGGATTCCCGTCCTATCCATCGCCTTATAATCCGGGGGTTACCGAACAACGGTTCGTAAGAATGGTGAACGCCGCCACATTCCGTTAATTGTATCGAGACAAACCATGTTTCTGGGGGGGGGGAGTACTGTAGCGACGCGTTAAAACTGGCAACATGAGCAAGGATAGTGAGTGTCCCTTGATAGCTTAGCGGACAACAGAACAACCAACAACCAACCGGCAATTGGGAGATCCGGGTTCGATTCCCGGTAAGGCATGCACTTTTATCCTTGCTATCGCCAAAGTGGTGACCTCGACGTGATTCGTTCCAATACATCGAACCTCCCTTACATCTTAAATTCGCGGATTCCCGTCCTATCGCCCTAAGTCCGGGAGTACCGTACAACGGTTCGTAAGAATGGTGAACGCCGCCACATTCCGTTAATTGTATCGAGACAAAACCATGTTTCTAGGGGGGGGGAGTATTGTAGCGACGCTTTAAACTGGCAACAGTAGCAAGGATAATGAAGTGCCCCTTGATAGCTTAGCGGTCAGAGCAACCAACCGGCAATTGGGAGATCCAGGTTCGATTCCCGGTCAAGGCATGCACATTTATCCTTGCTATCACCAAAGACCCTATACATTACAGTGTAAACATTAAATTGCAGTTGATAAATAAAATTATTTAATAATTGGCTTAGAAATAAATCTATTTACTTCATATATCATTAACATCCCAAAGAATTTCGTTATTAAAAGTACACTCCACCGATTTATCGATAGTACATAAATACTATACTTTTTCGAAAAAGTATCGTAGTTACAGTTCCACTACTGTCGACAGCAGTGGACCATAATTAGCCAACGTAATTTAGCGTAATAAGAGGGCACTAATGACGATACACCTTACAGCACTATTTAATGTGGTTAATAAAAGAGTTTATGATCTTTAATTAAGTATCGGCCTGTTTTATTTATATTTCCGGTTAGGGGAGATATGGTGGAAGATTTATAGACTGGTAGACATGTGGATACAAACACTTTACCCGCATCCCCTCCCAAATTTGAAAGGAAACTGTCGCTATAACTAATAGTGTTGTTTACATAGACTAATTGAAATACGGATACTATGAGGTATCGTTTTAATAACGCATTTCCAACGCACAAGATTTATAGTTCTTGCTGGGAATTTTATAAGCAATTCTGTTGAGAACCGAAACGTTATAACTAACACATGGATTTATAATTGTGGAGTATTTTATCATGTAATACTTTTATGTTAAAGTTATTTCCTGTACATAAACAAAATGTCGATACGTAATTACAGTGGTACGTTGTATGACGTTGAAGTTAGAAAGTCTCTAAATACATAATGCATATTTTGTTCAAACTGGCTTCCAAATATATGGAACAATAGTTTTATATTCGTAAAGGTTGATTAAAGGAAATAGCTCACATAAGAGTTTAATGAAGGATTGCATATTACATTTCCGCACTCCACTATACGCGGAAAGGTAATGTAATCGTGTTAAATTTTTTTTCTAGGGTTTATTTTTCGTGTTTCGGCATCAAATCTAAAAAAAACAGTTTTTAAACCATTTTGTGGGTATGTGTGTGTATCGTTGCCGTTGTCGTTGTCGTCGGCATTTCTTTTTGTTATCACGATAACTCAACTAAATCGTGTCGGATCGATCGTGTTTTAACTGATTCTGATCGGGGACATCTCCCAGACGACACCTATTAATTTTGAGCTGGATAGGACACACCTCACTCTGTTCATGGGTCATGAGAAAGCACGATGGTGGATTATTTGAGAAATTTCTTTTTAGCACGATAACTCAACTCAGTCGGGTCGGATCGATCGGGTTTTGACTGATTCTGATCGGGGACGTCTCCCAAACGACACCTATTGATTTTGAGGTGGATAAGACATACCCCACCCTGTCCATGGGTCATGAGAAAGCACGATGGTGGAGTATTTGGGAATTTTTTTTGTTAACACGATAACTCAACTAAATCGTATCGGATCGATCGGATTTTTAGTGATTCTCATCAGGGACGTCTCCCAGATGACACCTATTGATTTTGAGGTGGATAGAACACACTCTACCATGTTCATGGGCCATGAGAAAGCACAATGGTGGACTATTTGATAAATTGTTTTTGTTAGCACGATCACTCAATTAAATCGTGTCGGATCGATCGGGTTTCAATTCACTCTGATTAGGGACGTCTACCAGACAACATTATTGATTTTCAGGTGGATAGGACACACCCCACCCTGTCCATGGGTCATGTGAAAGAACGATGGTGGACTATTTGAGAAAAATTGAAAAAAGTAAAACTGTCGCATAAAACACATATTCTGCATTTATGTGTTGGTTTATTTTTTCTCGGCCACTCAATTTTGAGATAGAGATGTTCTACGTGTGGAAAAGTCCGTTTTAAGGTTTTAAAACTGTTTACTGTTAATGTATTCATGGCGCTTTTCTTGCAATAGAATAGGAAAAACACAATGCTGTTTAGCAATACATAATAATTTGAATTCCAAGATAACCCACATTTAAAGTGTGAATTATAGTTTATTTTTATGCGATATTATAAAATAAATTGCTAGATAGAATATTTACAGATCATGGGTTCTGTGCTACTGTATCTACCTCATCTGCTTACTACTGAAATTGACTACATTTAGTTAATAATATGGTGATCCTCTGTGACAACACTGATATTGCTAATGTCAAAGTTGCAAGTTTGGATATAAGAACATATATACCACAAAGTGGAATGTTCTGGCAATAATGACTAGTACTGATGAACAGTTGGCTTATCATCTTGGGAAAATAGATTGACAGTGCCATTGATAAAAAAAAATATTTCAAAAAGACGAAGGTTTTATAGTAGGTATTTAATAGTATATTGTACAAGTGTCGAAAAATGCTTCTCGCACGTGTTTTACACTATACTTTTCCTACGGTTGCACTTAAATCACATTCGAGGGATGTATATCTTTTTCTTGTTTAAGTTTTGCTTTCAAAACGATGATTTTTTGACATAATAAAATAACATTTATTTAATTTTAATAAACATTTACTTACTATTATTAGTATTAGCAATAAACATCATTATTAACCGCTAATGATAATTTTTTAATAATAGGCAATAATAATCTTGTTCCAAACAATATCTATTTGAAGTTGTAATTAATGGTAAAATTACTGCAATTTTCTAAATGAATTCCTGGCATTTATTTGTGCTGAATGATAAATATTTTTACAATAGATATGTTATTGTTTGTTTTTGAAGAAGATGGCATCTCATTTTGTGGTAGAATATCAACATGTACCTCTGAATCTACGGAGTTTAACGAATTTACAATTTTATTAGACATTTTGACTTTTTCTTGAATGGATTCATCTATGTAGCCTTCCGCCACAGTGCTAGAGCGCCATCCACCATGACGTTTGAGGATCAGTATATCAACACCTGCATTAACTAAGAAGGTAGTAGAGGATCGGCGGAAACAATGTCCCGTATATTGCTCTAGATTTTTGAGTTTAAGAAAAGCTGCAATTTCTTTGGCCATACCTCCAATTTTGTTGATTCCCACCGGTTGTTTGCTGCATTTTCCGTTTTTATAGTTTAAATAAAATCGTCCATTATTTTTAATATCAGTAGGACGGTAGCCAATATACATTTTGCAAATATCGTAAAAAGAATCGGTAACAATAAATAATCTTGGAATTTTATTTTTTATATTTCTCAGCCCAACCAGGAATGCTGCATTTAAATCTGCATTCGATTGTTAAATTACACAGTTCAATTCGCCTGCAAGCTCTGGCAGGACCATTGGTCTTGCCAGAGCTTGCAACCACACTTTATAAATGGTATACAAAATAATCAAGGTTACGTCGTTATTTAGTTTTACCTTAATTAGTAAGTAAATATTATCTGTCGCCGACTTCAAAATCTTTGAAAAGTCCCCTTCAGTGAGAATTTTTGATTTTGTGGGAACATAATTCTCAGACTGTCTTTTAAGAAAGGCTTGTAGTTTCGGATACTTCGATATATCCATATTATGTTTTAGATTTATTGTGCTTTTTAGAATGGAGCATTGGCTCCACAATGTTGATGATTTGTAAACAAGGCTCAAAATCAATCAAAATACACTATCAGTATATTTTCGGAAAAGGTTGCAATTCTTTTTTCCTTCCTCTATTCCATGAATTTTTAGTAGGCAGCTTCATATCGCCCTCTGGACACATGGCAAAAGATTTTGTGACACTTCGGCGGCTTTTCCGTTATTTCAGGTGGCGTACATTCGAAGGATTCGTCATACATTTTGATATTCAATTTGTTTAAACCAAAACTCACTAATAATAATCAAAGGAAAATAAGGAATGCTGAAGGCGAAGGCAGAAATTAAGCGAAATGGCAAACAAAAGGGATTGATTGACAACTGTTGCATTTGTTTACCATGGTAACGCGCCACGTCTCGATCAAAGTCATGATCCTCTTACAAAAAATATCCGCTTTTTCCGTTCAAATTTTTCCTTAAAATACTATAAAATTACAGATTTTGCATATTATGACTAAAAAATTAATAAAACCAATTAAAAATATTTAGAACAAAAAAAAAATAGTTTTAAATGGATATAAATGAAAGAAAAATTTACGAAACGCTGAGTATCGAACACGGGCCGCCTGGATGCTAACAAAAAACGCTATCACTACTCCACAGTGTTTAGCGCACAGTGTACGTAAAATGCCATTTTACAGTTGCGTTTTTAGTGTGCTTTTGCTTATTTTCTAAGCAACCGTAAGAAACATTTTTAAGTGATCAGTCTTTTGCTATGTGAATGATTGGATTAAGGGATTTAAAAAGCTTTCATTTGTTAATATATACACTGTTGTATCTATATCGGACAAATCTATATCGAACAGAGACTTATATTATTTGAATTATGTTATGCTTTGCAGAAAAATATATGCAGTGTTATTACAGTTAGCCGTACGTGATAAAGAATATCTATACTTGGATTTCCACAATTCAAGCATTTCTTCTTCATCCTAAATTATACGAAAATGTTTAGTGGGTTGAATTCTAATAGTAGCTTCGAAGGAGTTTTTCAAGACTAATTCTAGTCCATTGGTCGGTCATGCTTCAGCTCATCTTGAGTAAGCTAGATAAAGCAGAATATGTATTGCATCTGTGACCTCTATCTATATAATATCGCGATCCGTCAACTCTGATGACGCTATGTGACGATGTTATGTTGAGGAGAACAAATGTTGCCGCTCTAATTGACATTAAATTTGAGAAAAGGGACATTGATCCTTCCAAAATTATCTTCCGTGACGAGGCTCACTTACGGCTTGGAGAGTACTATAAATAAATAGGTTAAAGTACCTATCTACGAGTTGAATTAAATACAAACATAATATTTTGTTTCATCTGTTTTTTTTTAATATTATTAAATTTACAATATTTTTTCAATCACGCTGTAAATATTTAAGGTTCTTCAAAAATTTTGTGCGTTAGATCAATCAGAAAATAATCCATTCTCAATACACACATTTAATAGTTTTTAGAACTGCAACGAAAATTAAGAGAGTTGCAAATTGTTCTTGAGGGTTAGTTTCAAGGTCATTTGAAGAATAAATAATAGAAAAGAATGTTACTACGTGAGTGAATTAAGGACGAATATTTTGTTTTGAAACAAAAATGTATGAATGTATATCATTCATATACCTGTACATATCATCATGTCATTAAGAAAGAAAGTTTTCCCTCAAGTGAACTGTGAACTTGGATGTATTTGCTCCACAAAGATTTCTATAGTCATTTGGTGGATTCATAAAGGATAAAGAAACTATTTATAACACTGGGGAACAGTCAATTTGTTTCCAGGAATTTAAGAGTCGATTTTAAGTACACTACTACCCCTGATGTTGAAATCACTTCTACCATCACTTTTTCTTGATTGGTTCTAGTTTGTGAAATAAACATACATGATAAATATTAATGCAAAGTAGAAAAAACAAAATAAAATAAGCAATTTCTCTTGCTTTGAGTTTTCTTATATATGAAATCTAACAAGAAATAAAGAATAATCGATGCATAAAATATTAACCCTTAAACGGTAAGTGTATCTCCCAAGATACAGTCACATGGTACGAACATAGAGAATAAGGCAACGCATACTGTGAGATACACTCCCTTTGAACTCTGTATAACATAGCGACATCTATTTCCTTTTGAGATAAGTAATTTGCGCGCTCATATATGTGTTGGAAGTCATGGCGGATCAGACGGCTTTGTGCAAGATAAGTTTTAACTTTAACAAATTCAATATTGTAAATTAAGGGCCTATATCTATTCAAAATACTAATAGTTGCTAATGATGAACTATAGTATACATAAAACGATACCACAAACTAGTTTTGAAATAGAAACCGTGATCATGATTGTTTGTATACCGTAGGAGATACATTGCCCACTGAAAGTTATACTCAAAAAAAAATTTGCTGATTATTCCGACCCATAGCATTTACGGTAACAAAAGAGCAACAAAAAAATCCGCAGATTATTGCAGTTATGCCATCTGATAGTCCTTCGGTGTCAGATGTAGGATCATCTTCGGATGAAAAGGATGTGTTTGCTGGTGATTATAGTGATATTGATCCACATTATCAACCTGCATCTACATCTAAACCTCTACGACGTTTGACAGTAGTTGCTCTAAGTGACTGGGAGTTGAACGACGATGTACCCTAATTTTGTTTAGTACAACAATCTAGTACTGCTAAAGTAATGCACAAAAAAAAATTAAAATCCTGTTGCTCCACCTCAAGACGTTCGCTACGATAATATTGGACATTTTCCAATTTTTATAGAAAAAGGCCGCTACAGACTCTGCACAAATGGGCAGACAACTATATCCTGTATCAAGTGCAATTTGCGCCTGTGTTTGGTAATAGGTGGAAATCCAAGAAATTGTTTTAAATCCTATCATACACCATAGTACAACGGGCAATGTACATCACAGGATACAACCTATATTATTTTTTGTTAATATAGTTTACAAAAATTTTGCAGAACTTATTTATTAACCCTTTACTCCAGTTCTACCCGTTTAAGGGTTAAAAATTATAAAAACTAATTTTGTACGATTTTCTTTTATATTTTTGCTGTGAGCAGTCCCTCTGAAGACTCCAGTAGTAATCGACCATCATGTGACGATCCCACCTTCCTTGATACCTTTCTTCTATTATTCGGTTATCCTGATGAAACCGTTCACCTTGTTCCTCACTATAATATAGAAGGAAATTTGTCTAAGTGACTATGTAAAAGTTGCAAAGACTATGCTAGTTGTTTCTCTTTATTAATGGCTTGTGAACAATGTTTTCCAATGGTCATAGCGTCTTTGAAAGGCCAATCAGTTTGCTGCCAATACATTTGTTTTACTCTCCTATCCTATAAACAGAGGTGACAAGGATATTTGGTATATCCACTTTGCTCTCCAAGAAGTATGATGACCATATTTAAATCGATTTATTCATTATATATTTATTAATTCTTTAATTCTAATAGCAACTTAATATTTCCATATTGTTCTGTAAGTTTTGTTGAATGACCGACAGGAATTGATGCAAACTTATTTCCGTTGTTCAGTAATACACATTTAAGACTCCTTTTAGAAGTAGCCACGAAAATACGCCAATCATCTGATAAATTTCAAGAGTCTCCAATATAATATCAAATTATATGATATAATTTGAAATTTCTTTGTTCACCAGTATAAATATCTAGGGTATTCAAGAAAATCCAATCTATCTAAACTTTAGAATGGTCTTAAATTTATTCATAATAAATTGTATTAGAATTTCAGTCTTCTATTTCCTTGTGTATAACTATCATGATATTTAAATTTTCAGTCTAGAAAATTAAATCACATATTTTAAAAAGAATAAGTTGTCTTAAAACTATTTCCCTACTCCTCTTAAAATTGCTGTCACAAACTATAACATTTTTATATTTAACTTTCTTATTTTTGTGAAATTTGTTAAGATAAAATAGTTCGTTTTTAGACTGTAGATGTAAAACTAAGAACGATTACTGTATGCTTTTAATTCTGGGCTAATTAAAATAATTAATTAATTAAGGGTCGTAATATTCAAATAACTAAAAGCCGAATAAATATGTAATATCAATTATTGGCGAAAAACCTGCGTGTGTATTATTATATCTGCATATATGTAAACAAATTGTGAACGTCTTGTCCTTTATTAGAGTGCCAATAGCTAGTTTTTCAAGGTTAACTTTATTCCAAGAATTTACAATAAGGCAAACAGATTTTCAAGTAAGAAGGTATACTACAGCAGAAAGTCCTTGAAAACAAATCATAATAATAAATGTATTTGTAATAACAAATATATCATTATATTGAACATAATAATGTCTTATATTTGACATAACGGGCCTTATTATAATTACCAAAAGATAATCATCCCAAGCCGTTCACCGTAGATTTCCTTTTTAATTTTAAGGTCCATTAAAACTTTAACGAACATAAGTTGTATCAGCGCTGGCGGCGAGAGATATTCCATGTAATTTCGCCTCTCATCTCCTAAATGACCACGATAGGATCATTCCATCAAGGAGGCGTTGATTGTATGCCTGCGCCTAATTTGTTCGTGGTTCAATCTTTCCCTTACAACTGATAACTGATAGCTGATAAACGGATTAAAGAGTCAAGGTTTAAAAACGGTTTAGGTGAAACTGGGGTAATTCTTTAATTGAATTCAATCGTGGAACTGAAATATTGTGCAAATATAGGTATGTAGTATGTTATCTTAAATAATATATTACACAAAGAGATGGATATTGACTAAAGAATATGTCACACAGAAAGTACACCAAATATATTCTATCTGGGTTATACAAGGTGGAGCAGAGGAAACATATGGTTTTCAAATGGTTAGTATATTTCGAGGGTTAGGGGTTAACTACATTCCCATTTCATGTTTGTACAGCTGATGTGGCCATAACACCGGGAAATGTGGAGCATTATGTGTTTGCCGTTGAGCAGGTTATGGTTCAACTACTATTTCATCTACAGTTCAACGTTGAGGGACAGTACCAGATCTCATCACGATCCTCGGATGGGTGGAAGCTTTTCGAAATTTAGTATCTGTTATGAAGAGGTAGCCACTTGGCCTTCTCCGTTCCGTTCGGACATCAGAAATTATTGAAACAGTGATGAGGGCGGCTCCCGGTATTCCAGGGCGATTCCATCTACAGCGCATATTGCACAACGAGTTGAAATTTCATCCCTGTGAAGCAATGATTCTTCAAAAGCTTACACAAAGCTATTTTGCATGATGCCGAGAGTTTTGTCAGAGAATGCTCGCCATTTTTGCCAATGACTCTAATGCCATGGTAATGATGACCGATAAAGCACATTTCCATTTAAATGGATGTGTAAACAAATAGAACTGTAGGTACTGAACAGCAAATAATCCACGAGAGCTACACCAAAAACCTCGCCATAATGCAAAAGTTAGTGTGGTGTGGAGTTTCCAAATTAGAGATCATTGAAGAAGAGAATTCAAAAGTGGAAAAATATATAAACTGTTCTATTTCAAAAATTAAAATTGACAAACCTTAAAACAGTTTTTAAATATATTACTTTCAAATTCTGGGAATTGCACTAACGATTCCCAAATAGAGATTCCGGGTTTAGCGGAAATGGCTAGAAATTATGTCTCTTAAGTGAAACATTCTATATATTTTAACGTATTTGAATTCAAGTTATTCTACGTATGATTTTGGGTAAAATATTCACAGCAGAAATTTGTTTTATGCACGTTCCGTCGACATCTATGTAGCCTTGACTACTAGAAAGTCTTCGGAAGTTAATTGCTGAAAATGTATATACAAACGAACAAACCAATTGAGTGCTGAAAAGTCATAAAGTAAGGGAACAATAAAATCGGGAAATTAAGTCGACTTTTTTTATAACCATTTAAACATCTCGGAAACAGTTTCTTCTACGTAAATATTTTTTTAATGGAACTGTTATGTATAATCATGCTAGTTTATTAGAAATGTTTATATTCCAGACATCCTACAGGTAGATACCAAACACATGACTATTACTATATAAATAATTTATTGAAATAAAATAGAAAAGCGTTTATTGCATTGAGGATTTAATAAATAAAACAAATATTCCAATACTTGCCAATAAGAAATTGAAAAAATAATTGGTAAAAAAGTAATACCAAACATATCAAAAAGTTTAACAAACATTTAAAAAGGTTCATTATTAATTTTTCTGACCGGTAATGGTTTAATACTAGGTGGATTTCGATAATGGGGTTTCTCTCACGATTTTGTGATTCTTGACTGGTGATATCTTGTTTCTCATATGACCGCTTTGGACTTATTTCTATGGGGTCATGTGTCAGATAATACAATTTTCCTCAAAATGGTACTATCGTACTTAGAATAGCTCCCTGAATCCGAATATGTAAAAATATACAAGGTGTTACGTTTAAAATTGCCATTTATTGTAAAACTGCGAGTGCTTGACAAATCTTTTTATATCTGCATTCAACAGGGGCGTAGCGTACATGGATGCGAGTGATGCGTGGCATCCCTTAAAAAATTGGAAAATTAGTATTATTTAAGAGTTCAATCGATTTATTCAACTATTACAATTTTTTAATTATTTTAAACCGACCGCGAGCATACATTAGTTACTGTAAACCCTACCATGAACTTTTTTTTATTTCAACTCGGCCGTGAAGGCGCTCGAAATTACTGCCCGCGTTACTTGCTGCACTGCTGAAATGCGATGGTCCACGTTACATCCAAGCTACGTGTTAGCCGGCCGAAAAGGTCAGTGATCTTACACAGTTCGAGTGGGTGTTGTCGATATTTCCGGAGTCAATTATGCGATTATGTGAACGCATCTTGACGGCTGTTGCCATAACATCAGGAAGATTTGGAAGCGCTATTTCAGATAATTGTGAAAAATGAAAGGAAATCAGGAAAGGGATAGAGAAACCGTTATTTGTGCTAGAGGTCGTTTAACTTTATTGCGTGACTTTGATTTCAATTTTTTCTTAGTAGTGTTTTCTGTAATATTCCCACATTCCGAGAGTCTGTTTAAAATCATACAGACAGCAATATCAGATATTATTTACTGTAATAAAAAAATTACATATTCAAAAAATGAGAAACGGGTTTAGTGACATTTGGGACCGTATGGACAGACTTGTGTTAGAAAATCAACCATCAAGTAAAGGAATGCGTTTGGATTCAAGTTCTGAAGAAGATAAGAAAAACACCTACGCACGACTGTTTTATGAAATTTTGGACGTTATTACTTTGAAAATTAGTGAACGGTTTAGTGAAATCTCTAAACTGACATTCTTAAATCTAGATTCCACAAAATTTACTTAATTGGTAAAACGTTTTCCTGACGAACTTTTTTCTTCTTTAGTAGATACATATGGAACATTCTTTGACGCAAATCGTTTAACTTTAAGTGAGTTATAGTGATCTCGATATTGAGAAGAGCACTGTGTTCGAGCTTCACCAATAAATTATGTCCTTTCTGGTTTCCAATTATCTTCTGTTTTCCCGGAGTCATCAAAATTGTGTCGTTTTATTCCTGCCACAAGCAGTTCCGCGGAAATATCATTTTCATGTTTAAAGAGAATTAAGACTTATCTGCGAAATTCTCAAAAGCAAGAAAGACTGTCAGCTTTAGTATTAATAAATATTGAAAGTGCCTAGTCAGAAGATATGAGGTCGTCTCCAACTTTTGAAGAAATAGTGATAGACGTTTTCGCTGGACAAACAAAAACCGCAGAATTGATCTTCATTTTAAAAACTAGGATATATACTTCGGCATTATCATTGTAGGTTAGTGTTTTTTTTTTGTTGTTTTTACCATTTTCATATGGCCTACCATACATTCGACTATACTTCTTCCCTTTATAAAATTATTATCGCATCCCTAGATTCTTTTCTCACGCTACGCCCCTGGCATTCAATGATACTTACTTGTTATTAGAAATCTCAATACTTGGAAATGATATCAAAACATACTGATGAGGGTGATCCTAAGTCGGTTTACACCCAGTATTTGACGGTAAAATGATTAAAAGTGTTTTTTTAAAGAATATCTTTTATATACCATTTCGTTCTACGTCAAACCGTTTCCGAGACCATTCTTGTCTAACTAGACATGAACGCCCTGTATATAATTCATACGTATATTTTTTACACATAAAAATTCTTCTTTCGATAAACCAGAGTACAACTTTTCGAACGATTTGCCTAGAGTGAACACTCGACAGTAATTACCGGCGAGGTGAATTACTCCTAATAGGAGACTCGCCCCGTACAATAACCCCTGTAAACCACCGACTGGTCATCGTTACCGGCAGCAACGAGACTCACCTACGCATTCATCGATCCCGTTTTAACGATGCAATTTGCAGATCGCCGTATGCGTCCAACCGGGGCACTTTATGGGCAGAGGGAAGACCGGAGTACTGCTAAATTGATATACGTGAGTAGAGCCTACTCCGGACTGGATACCAGTCAAATTTATCTGCGGTAGCGAGTTCGTCCTGGCCCCGTTCGGATTTATCAGAACTCGGTGCCAAGCAGGACTTACGCAACATTCAAACTAACTGGGAATGTCCCAGTTACTTTGACTCCCAGTATTCGTTAAATACCTCTAATTTTACATTGAGAATAGCGTATAAACATGAACAACTAAGATTATAACCATTTATATATTTATTTTGGGTAAATTAAATACTCGTATTATAACTACACTATGCACCAAAATTAAGGGATGTAAAAAAATCCTAAAATTTTAGGTGATTTTCAAAGGGCTGTAATTTGGGAAGATGTAGTCGCAGAGCAATTTTAAAAAAATCAAATTGAAACACCAAATTTTTAGTTTTGAGATCTTGAATTCAAAGTTTTTTACCGCCAGCAGTTTTTGAGTAATAATAAGAAAAACCACCGGAAAAAAGATTTCAAATCTTCGCTTGCCTTTCAAAAGGTCCACGGACTTCAATAAATTTCTTTCAGTGACTTTATCATATAGATTTTTTAGACTATTTTATCCTTTTTAATTTGAGCGGTCTAGAAGCCTTGTACGATGAGTTTTCGTTGTGTTATCGTCGTTCAAAGCAAAAAACTCGACTTTTAGTTTTGACTTTGGTAATTATTTACCCGCGAAATATTTTTTTTATTTTTTTTTTCTTATAATAGTAATAATATTCTTAATATTTCTTAATACTAAAATATGGATTAGTGCTAAGTAAACATTTTCAACCTCAAAATATGAATAAAAAATGAAGAATTCTACATTAACCCTTCTGTGAACGCGTGAAATAATTTTACACAACGGAACGGGTTGGGTCTCATAGACACATATTTGAAAACAACATATTTAAATAAAAAAGTTTATGTTTGGTAACTTTTATTATAAATTATCGTTAATCTTGTTATATCACATATATTCCGGTAAAATATAACAAAAAAAAAATCAACTGAAAATCGATTCTATATTTAAAAAAATATTGGAAATTCTGACATATAATTATGAGTCACCCTGTATATCAATTATTTTTGTAACTTTTCCGTGCATACTGGACAAATAGGTTTGGAATGTTCCACGTTTTCCAACAATGTTTTCCAACATAAACTTCCATATTTAGGGTATAATATGTTCTTGCGTCTGTTAGAGAAAACACTTTTATGTCATATCTTGATGGTTTATTTGGAATATACATTCGAAAGCTGCAGCGCCCTCTAAAGGCCCAAAGCATTTCGTCAATCGTTGTATATTTACCAATACTATAATGTTTTCTAAAATTTTGGTTTACGTTTTGAAATATTTCCCTAATAGCAGCAAGATTATCTTCAGATTTTCAGATTTTCTTTCAGCCCTAGTTGTCAAATCATTGAACCTCAGGCATCTTAGAAGAAACCTAAATCTTCTCAGAGCCATTGTAGTTGGAAACATTTCTACCCCTGTCCCATCCGTCGCCCATAATTCGAAAATGGAAAGATGACTACTGCGCAGAACACCCGCCAGATACAATAACCCAAGTAGAGCCTTTATCTCAAAAGAATCAGTTGGTTTTACATCTGACTTATCTTTATATAAATGCGAAATATTTTCTATGAATTTATTAGTATATTTGACAATTTTATCCAAAATATTTTCATCAAAAAATAATTACCAACACTCTAATGGACTTTTAGCATTACCAATAACGCCTGGCAACTTGGTTATTAAGTTATGTTGCCTTGTTCTAATGTTTTTTGGGGGGCACATTTTTTTCCATTTTGTACCGTCTTTACTTTTATAATAGAGATGACGCCTTGTGCCAGTTTGAATATTCGAATTGTTATCTATGGAGGGGGACAGAGCCGTAAACACTCGGGAAACGCTATAGGACTTGAATGTCTGATACGTTGGGCCTGTGAGACCCAACCCGTGCACAGAAGGGTTAAAGAAAGACAAACTTAATCATTCCGAACACACTGTAATAGTATTTTATTAATTCTATGAAAATATGGGGAAAATGTTAAAATTAGAATAGGAGGAAGGACTACACTAAGGACTGTGATTATAGTTAACACCAAAAAGTATATCATCTAACTGGAAATCATACACATATAAATTCGCATCCGCATGTGGATCAAATATAAATTTAATAGTGCAGTCATCTGGACCCTAAAATTATTTACACAGTAAGAATTACGGCATCAGAAATATAATGTCTTGTAAATGTCGTAACTTCTATATTGGCTTCGATTTTTATAAGCTGGTTATTTATTTTTCATCTCATGTAATGAACTGCATGTTAATCTATATTTAGTTTAACGGCCTGTTAATTTGTGATTCGGCGGGTAATGATTCTATATTTCTTGACACGCAATTTATATATGTGTGTACGAGGCAGCTGCCGATTTGTATATTTTACTTTGGCTTGAAATAATAAATAATTTTTCAACGTGTAATTTATGTTTTTATTTGTTTCAGGTGAGGAAGCCCGGCTTGTTTTTGGATACGCCTCGATAAAGGTAACGTTTAAATATTTCCGAGTATACTTTTTAATATCACACATCACACACATGGTGAGTCCTTGAGTTGTTATACACTTTAACCGCTTAATGGTTACATCTAATAATTCATAATAGTGAAAATTTTTTCCTAGAATCGTCATTATTAACACAAGTTATTTAATTATTACTTTTCCGCACTCCACTATACTAGCGGAAAAGTAATGTAATCGTGCAAAGAAAAAGTGAAAAAACAAAACTCTTTTGGGATTATTTTTTGTTTTTCGGCCTAAAAACAAAAAAAATGGTTTTTAAAAAAATTTTGCTGTGTGTATGTTGTCGTTGTCGTCGGCATTAAAATTTCTTGTTAGCACGATAACTCAACTAAATCGTGTCGAATCGATCGGGTTTTGACTAATTCTGATCGGGAACGTTTCCCAGACGACACCTATTGATTTTGAGGTGGATAGGACACACCCCACCCTGTCCATGAGTCATGAGAGCACGATGGTGGACTATTTGAGAAATTTGTTTTGTTAATAAGATAACTCAACTAAATCGTGTCGGATCGATCGGGTTTTGACTGATTCTGATCGGGAACAGCTCCCAGACGACATCTATTGATTTTGAGGTGGATAGGACACACCCCACCCTGTCCATGGGTCATGAGAAGGCACGACGGTGGACTATTTGAGAATTTTTCTTGTTAACATGATAAATTAACTAAGTCATGTCGGATCGATCGAGCTTTGACTGATTCTGATAGGGGACGTCTCCCAGATAACACCTATTGATTTTGGGGTGGATAGAGTACACTCTATCATGTTCATGAGTCATGAGAAAGCACAATGGTGGACTATTTGAGAATTTTTTTTGTTAGCATGATCACTCAATTAAATCATGTCGGATCGATCGGGTTTCAACTGATTCTGATCAGGGACGTCTACCAAACGACATCTATTGAGTTTGAGGTGGATAGGACACACCCCACCCTGTTCAGTGGTCATGAGAAAGCACGAGGGTGGACTATTTGAAAAAAGAAAAACTGTCGCATAAAACAGACGTTCTGTATTTATGTGTTGATTTATTTTTTCTCGGTCACTCAATTTCGAGATAGAGATGTTCTACGTGCGGAAAAGTCCGTTTTAAGGTTTTAAAACTATTTATTTATAAGTATATATATAAACATTTGATTCACATGTTGAGAACCACTGATCTATTGAATGAAGTATGTTAACTAAAATAAGTCATAGCTCCAACACACACCCAATCATGGATGACCAAAAACGCATTTAATTTCAAATAATCTGAAATTAAAAGAAATGGAAACTCAACAGGAATTCTTGACAGTTAAAATTTGATTGTAAAAACGGCTGATTGTGAGTTGATCTAAACCCTTAATAGTTTATTTCATCGCTATTTGCCAAATAAAATATCTCAAAACATACCGTGGCTTCTTTTATGGCTAGGCTCCACTACAACTGTTCCATTTATCGGCAAGATAACAGAGTTTTTTATTTGGCAAATAGCGATGAAATGAATAGTACTTTATATATACTTAAAGTGTTTCAATACGATGATGACACTTATTAATTTATTACCTACAATAACATTTACAGAACTGCTCCAGAAGAGCCATCGGGTTACAGGTAGCGCAGAAGCATTACTTTGTATCCTAATTTTCATATTTCAACATTATAAATATACATGCAACTTTCACGAGCGTTAATTACCGTAATATAATATAAATCAACATCTACAATACTGGTACCAAGACAATTAACTGGTTGTAATATTGTAGTTACACAACCAAAAATACTAATGTTGGATCACTGATTTGGAACAAATCAAGCATTTCCACATACTAAAAGCGTGTCTTATGGCTAACCTAGGGATTCTGCTTCTCAATACGTACTATCGTTGTCCCTCCCTCCCCAAAATGAACGTACTGTTTCTCTCTTCTAGAATATAGCATCAGTAAGAACAAACGGATGTTGGTGCTGTTTAAATTTTTGAGATATCAGTGTACAATAATCTCATAAATTCCACAAAATTTTTGCTGGACATCCTGTATATATTAAACTTGAAAATTAAAATAACATTCACCATATGTGAATGTAAAATTTGTGGTGGTGTAAAATTTGACATGACATTTACAATACACGGAGTATATGGCACTAATTTCATATGAAATGAGCACTGCAAGACTGGGGCAAAATTTTACCACCTACTGATGTGAACTTTGATAACAGTATAAAACTAATATGGCATCTAATGTAAACCTCATCATCTTTTGGTTATTCAACTTTACATCTTACTATTTTGTTTAAAAAATAAAACGCCTGAAATGACATATATTTTATTGTATACACTTTATTGTATTTTTCTTTGTAATCCATGTTGCACTAATTAAATATCAGAGAATATGATATGTAGTGGTGCAAGGTTAGTAACTATTTGTTTTAAAGTCCTCAGTATCATATTTGAACTATTACTTGTACCCAGCCAGGGTTGTTATGAAAAATAATAATTTCTTCTCTGGTAAATCTTGCGTCATTAGTAAATAGAGCGTTATTCAAAAATAAGGAATTATCACGGAATGTTCACAGCAACCATATGCCGAATTATTCTTCCGGCTGAATACTTTCTTTGAGAGTATGCATCACAGATGGTGAGGGTAAAATCAGAATTCATGTAAGACACTACATACAGTACTTTTAGAAATCCTACCTAAATTGCAAGTCTTCTTTTTAGTATTTATTTTGAATGATTCTGTTTCGACTTACTCGATTCGGGTGATGCGGTTTCTTCTACAATCATTCTTCTTCATCTTGCGACTGCTGGTTACACTCCGCTGGGTTCTAGTAAAAGTTTTCGCATTAGGAATTTACTCTTAGCTTTTCTATAATCAAAATCTATACATGCAATTTTCATTATAATTTCCATAGAATCTGCAGGAAGGCAGTTTGATCTTTTTTGTGTAAAATTGATTGAGGAATATATTTTTAGGCCACAATAGAGAATTTTTGAAAACGAAAAAATATATAGATATACTCGTATATGGAAGAATGAAGTGTACTCATGATTTAGAACGCTGTTTGTCAGTAGTAAGATTTAATTTTGCCTAAAAAAGCCTTGAATGATACTTCATGTGCTAAATGTAATTTAACTGGCTCCAGAAATATTAGTTAAAAACTGTTTTTGTAGGTTTTTGAGCATAGTTCCCGAGGAAAACATGTGTGGATCCCTTTTTGGTAGAATCATTTTAGGAATTTGCCTGCATTTTTTCCTAAATATCATCGTAGTTTTTGAGAATCGTCGTAGTAGTCGTAGTGAATCGTTTTGCAAGTAGCAATTTCTTAATTTTTGCGAACATATTAAAATTGAAGTCATACAACTTTGGCTATTTAAAATGTGGTGTAAAGTTTTGTATTAAATACATATAATGTATATATACGCTGAAGCAAATTTTCATATTAATAATAGAATAGTTAAATCCGGTACTAAAAGAAGGAAAATCGGCACGAAACAGATTATGGACAGGGAGGGAAGAATAGTAATGGAAGATGATAAAATTATGGAGAGAATATTTCCAGGAGATGTTAGAGTGGGAAGAGATAACAGTGGAGAATGCGAAAGAAAGAACACAAAAGGAAGAGGAAATTGTAAAGGAGAGAGAGAGACAGAGAGTAAACAAGAGAATGAAGTAAGTTATGGCATTAGCATAGAAGAAGTTAAGAAGGCAATGAAAGTTGAAAACGGAAAAGCTCCAAGAGTAGATGGATTAAAAGCAGAACTATTGAAGGGAATGGGTGAAAAACGAATGGTGTTATTACAAAGTATATGAAATAGAGAATGGGTAACACATACAGTACCTAAGGAGTGGAGAATTGCAATAATAGTACCTATTTTCAAAAAAGGGAACCAGAATGACTGTGCAAATTATCGTGGGGTATCGCTACTGTGCACAACATGCAAGGTATATGAGATGATCTTGGAAGAAAGATTAAGGAGGGAAGTAGATGGAAAGTTGAATGGAGCACAAAGTGGTTTCAGGTCCGGTTACTGCACACAAGACCATATATTTACATTAAGAAATATAATAGAGAAAATGCTTCCATTCATGAAAACATTTTCATGGATGAAATAATAACAAAAGTAAGCAGAGAAAGTAAGAAGGTGACGGTAGGGTACTATAAAATGAAGCCAGTAGAAGTGAGTGAATGAGTATTTGCAGACGATATTGCAATAGTGGCAGACACGGAAACAAAGTTACAATTTAATGTGGATCTATGGGTGAAAGAGTTGGACAAACAGGGAATGAAAGTAAATGTAAGCAAGACAAAGGTAGTAGTTGTAAGCAATAATAATGAGCTAGAAATGAATATAAAAATAAATAATCAGACAGTGGAACAAGTAAAAAGCCTAAAGTACCTAGGAGTAACCATAGAGAAAGGAGGAAAGCAAGATGAAGAAATAACTAATAGAATAACGACAGCGACAAAGATCTTCCATAGTATGAAAATGGGGTTCATTAGTAAATCACAAATTAGCAATAAAACAAAAATGTCAATTTATAAAACTGTATATTTGCCGACGCTACTGTATGGATGCGAAACATGGGTGTTGACAGAGATGCAACTCAAAAAGATACAGGTATTAAAAATGAAGTATCTCAGAAAAGTAGCAAATATTACGATAATGGATAAAATAAGAAATGGAGAAATAAGGAAAAGATTGGATGACAAAAGTATCGAGAAAGTCATAGAGAGGGCTCAGCTGAGGTGGTGGGGACACATGAAAATATTGAGCGAGGAAATACAAGTAAGAAAAATATGGGAAACAAAAGCCATTGGAAAGAGAAAGAAAGGCAGACCAAGGATGACGTGGGACGGAGAAGTGGCGAAGATAATAAAGACAATAGGAATCGCATGGAAGCAGGCTGAAATTACAGCAAGGGACAGGGTTAGATGGAGATTAATGATAAAATAGTGAAGAAAACCGTGAAAGTGGGGAAGCAAATGCGAGTGAAGGGAAGTCAGGTGTTCATAATACTTGATAGGTTTGGGATGAGAAAGAGGAGAAAAGAGGAGTGCATAAGGGAAGGGGTAGGGACGTGACAAGTGATACCACAAACAGAGTGGAGTTTAGATATAGGGACAGAGTAAGATAGAGTGGGATGAAATTGTAGAAGTTCTTTTAAGTTGTTTAACACGGAATAGGGTATTTAGTTAAGTAACTGTAATTGTAGTATTTAGATTAATTGTTTAAAGAAAGGTGCATTTGGCCTCTATACCTAACGGTAGGAGAGGTATATATTATATTATTATTATATAAATCCGGTACTACGTCTGGTCTAAATTTCATCATTTATCGGTGTAATGTTTAATTAAGTTTTACACATTATTACACATCAATATTGTTTAAAAACCTGCAACGGCATAAAACACCTAAAATTATAAATATTTTATCGTAGATACATTATTGTGTTTTTCTTTGTAATACATGTTGTACTAATTACTATTCATTTCATCGCCAAATAAAAAACTCTCTTATCTTGCCGATAAATGGAACAGTTTACCTGAGCCTAGCTATAAAAACAAGCCACGGTATGAGATAAGAGCCTTTTGCGACTTTTTTTATTTGGCAGATAGAGATGAAATAAACTATACATATTGGAATATCTGATATGTAGTGGTGCAAGTTTAGCAACTATTTATTTCAAATTCCTAAACATTATATTTGAAGTATTAATTGCGTTTGTATTATCGAACTTTTTAATTAAATGTTGTAACCTTATCGCTCTAATGTGGATAATCTCCCGGGTCAATAAGTAGTAGTCTTTGAATATCTACTAATAATTTTTCTTATATCGAAGGAATTCAGTTCTTGCTAAAAATAAAAAATTAAAAATTTATTTAAACGGTATTGATTTAGTAAT
This sequence comes from Rosalia funebris, assembly GCA_037954035.1. Lineage (NCBI taxonomy): Eukaryota > Metazoa > Arthropoda > Insecta > Coleoptera > Cerambycidae > Rosalia > Rosalia funebris. The sequence continues at coordinate 14,503,643 of JAZFAV010000011.1, read as the reverse complement.
AACATTCAAGCCAAAAAAAAATCGTTTAATAATTAGGATAAGATTATTAATAGGTAGTAAGGTTATTAATAAAAATGTTATATAAAATATGCATTACTTTACTATCTGTCGATCGAAATTCTCCAGCGACTGTAAATATTTAAAGCAATTTTCATACATCTATTATCTATTACTTTTAAGAAATAGGTTATGATAGGTTGATGTTTGCTTTCTGAGACATATATTACACTATTAAAGTAATGTGAACAGGCACATTTCTTCATGTTTTAATAATTCTTAACAACTGCTAATAATTCTTCTTATAAAAATATGATTCGATTCTCATCGAAAATAACAGTTTAAATACAGAGTGAGTAGGGAGGAACGGACCAAACTCCAGGAGTGTATTGTACGCGTAAAAATAATGTAAAAAAAACTCAAATGTTGTTATCCGATTTTTATTTGTTTTCATGTTATAGCGTTATTACAAATGTTTATCTAGTATGCCATGTTCGAGGTACAAAAACATTCGATAACTTTGTTGTTTTGATAATGCGTTAGTATATTGTGTCAGTGGTTTAAGGTTTATTTTGGAGTTTGAACGATTAAAGTATTACAAAATACCACACACGTATTCAAATTTAGAATATGCAAAAATGGTGTTTCTTTATGGTTTTTGTAATGGAGATGATTGAGCTGCTGTTGAAGAATATCGTCAATGGTTTTCACATCACAGACATCCTAATAAAAATGTATTTGTCAGAGTTTTTAACAATCTGTGCGAGACCGGAAAGCCTTCCAGTATTAAAAAAAAAACATCTAAATGAACTGCTCGACAAGATTTAGAAGAAGTAGAAGATATTCTGGATGTAGTCGCAGAAGATGCAACGACCAGCTCACGAAGGATTAGTATTCAATTGGACATTCCACAAACAAGAGTAATAATCACACTCCACCAGCAATGCTTACAATCATACCATGTACAGAGAGTACAGCACCTCTCCAGAACAACCGGAAGATTATTCTAAACGTATGGAATTTTGTCGGTGGATAAATAATAATCCTCGTGGTGTATCGCGCATAGTTTTTACAGATGTAGTAACATTTACCCGTGATGGCATTAATAATACTCACAACTGTCATGTATGGTCAGATGAAAATCCCCACGCAACAGTCGAAAGTAATTTTCAACATAAGTTTTCGATAAACGTGTGGTTTGGTATGGTCGATGGTTATTAATTGGCCCTTTCATTTCTCAGAATCGCCTCACAAGAGACAACTACTTAATTTAGTTACAAAATGAATTACACGGGCTACTAGAGGATGTTCCTTTAAACATCAGAATGCAAATGTACTACCAGCACGATGGAGCTCCTGCATATCTCGCCTTGTCAGGTCAAGAAACATTTGGACGAAATGTTTCCAGGGTGTTGGCTTGGTCGCTCTGGTCCTATTAGTTGGCCTCCAAGGTCTGCAGACCTCACAGCACTAGATTATTGTTTATGGGGCTGGTTCAAAGATGAAGTGTATAATGTAAAAGTGGACACTCAGGATACACTAATTCAACGTATTAGAAATGCTGCAGCCGATCTTAAACAAGGATATGACTCAATCAGGAAAGCTACAAGCGCCCTTCGTAGAACAAGCAGAAAATGTTTAGAGGTGAATGGCAGTATTTTTGAACATTTATAACGCTATGATTACCGATACGTTAATATATGAAATTTTGTTGAAAACAAATAAAAATCGGATAACATTTGAGTTTTTTTACATTATTTTCATGCGTACAATACACTCCTTTAGTTTGGTCCGTTCTTCCCGACTCACCCTGTATATTCTTGGCAATATTCAAACATACGTTATTATTAGATTGTTACTAGACAATAAATGAAAAAATACGTGAAATAAAATGTGTTTAAGTTGCCTTGTTAATTTCATTGACATGAACCACCAAGTAGGTTAGGTATATACCTGGTGACGACATCTCTAGTGACTCTTAAAATTCAGCAGACTTTTCAGTCATCAATAATTTCATAGTCAACTATCAATCATCGGTTTTCAATCATAAATTTTGGTCAGATATTTTATATAATATTCAATTACTTTTAATAAATAATCTTAACATTTGTTTGATACGACAGGTGACACCATTCGGTAATTGGTTAGTTGGAAACTATGGAGAGCCATATTGCCTCAAGTTTTACTAATGTCAACGTAAATGTCACATGCACTTATACTATAGAATAGTTGCAATCTATGGATAATAATTACCACAAGTGGAGTAATGTGTACTATATTGTGGTGTATTTATAACTAACATTGGCTTTACGAATTACAATTGTGGTAAATAGTATACCAGAAATAGTAAAATTTTACAAATTTTCACATCTTTAAAAGTGGTAAAGTTTTACCCCGACAAAGTTTTGACAATATACAAATTTATATCATTAAACGATTCAGTTCTATGTGGCGAATTTAGATTCTCTGCTATCATAAACACCGTCAGAGTTGGCTGTTCTTTCATGAGATTTTTGGATAAGATGGGGCGTTCGGCATGAATTTTATAATGTTTTCCTGAAACTAGAAGCATTTATGGATTGATTGGTGTTGGTCCCATGAAAATTTGAGCACTAGAAGTGCTCTAAATATTTTTTTGAAAATAGAGAAATTTTTATTCATCAGGGCAAAAGTGTTGACCAAGTGTAAATTGAAATGAAGATGAAAAGGAATGGGACAACTCCGAATCAGCTTCATTTGAAGGAGTTCCAGTTCTATAAATATGAAATAATTTAGAATAATTCTAACGAAAATAATGTCAATAGAAAATATAATATCAATGTGAATACTTTAATATATGTTAGTATTTTTTTACAGATTGTAAGAAAAAACACTTTTAGAACAAATACAACTCTACACGTGAAAGTCAGACGAAGAAAACCCTGGGTTATCCCCACGAACAGGTGTCTTTAAGCCGATAAACACTCGAATTTACCGGATATGAAATCAAAATTCAATTTCAGGTCAAAACTGGGTATAAATATAGGGCAAATATGAATTTTTTCAGAAAAGTCCTTCTCCTGAAGAGTTTTTTTTTTAACTTTCGGAAAAGATTTATCAAAAGTGATTAATTGTATTAACTTGAAACTTTCACACTTTATATAACTATATAAAATATAAATTAACAGTGTGTCGTTTAAAAAAATATTCACAGTCTGAGAAAAAAGAAATGTTGAAAATAAAAAAATGGGGTATTTTCTATAGCTATATTTCATAGGCCACCAACAATTATTAAACAAAAATTTTAATGCTTTATAGGCTGTGATTTTACAATAAGCTATGTTGTACAAGATAAAAAAAGAAACAGGTAAAAATATTAGAAAGTGATTCCGAAATGGGACCACTTTTCCCATAAGAATAAAAAACTGTCATATCCCCCTTAAACCAAAATACATCTTTGGGACTTTATTCTAAAGGAAATATTAAATTAATAATTTGAAATTCATCTCATCCATTCATTTTCTTTCATTTCAAAGAGAAATATACAATTTTCCGCCAGTACTCGATTTGACTACCCTGAAGGGAAAGTGCACATAAACCTTAGAAATACAATCAATCCCTGAGACAGGTACTAATTGCCTCAGAAATGTATTTAAAGATTACTCAGCGGATGTTATTTGTTTTTCTAACTATCAAGTAACTAAGTATTACATCCACTTGGCTTAAACTTATAAGAAACGGCCATTTCATCGCTTCCAAAAAAGCCCCTTCATTTAAAAGAAAACAATAATTTACCGAAATTGTTAATATTTTTGTCGGAATGATTTAGCAAGTCAAATACGTCCTATACCACAAAACAAACACTTACATATAAAAAAAGTATACCATTCAGGTTTAGTCTAAAGATAACATTAAAGTTAATAGATTATACAAAAATAAAAACAGTCTCAAATGCCAGCTGCGTTCCAATTTCAGGTACAGAACGAATTTTATGAATGAAACAAAAAACTCGTTTACAATCACATTGTTGCTTTCGTCCAATTAGAATTTATTGTGACCTGATACACTTGATTTATTTCTTCTTCAAATATGTTCATTCACTTATAAAATCATTTCTGTTATGAATTAAGTTTTTCTCTCTCATCAGTCGAGATTACAGAACCCTCAAATATATTTTATGTTGCTTGTTATTTGTTTCCGACCAAGTTATCACACGGCGTAAAAATGTTACGTTTGTAAAATCTGTAAAATAAATTTCAACACCGTCGTATAAAGTGCTATTCATTTCCTCGCTATTTGCCAAATAAAAAACTCTCTTATCTTGCCGATAAACTGAACAATCTACTTGAGCCTAGCCATAAAAACAAGCTACGGTATGAGATAAGAGCCGTTTGGGATTTTTTTTGGCAAATAGAGATGAAATAAACAATAAATAGTTTATTCTAAGGACGAACTAGCGAATCAGCCCACATTCCTCTGCTTTTTTCAGTATCATTTAGATAAGTAAAAATAGGAACAACTGCTTCACTTCAATCAATAATGTATTCACCTTCATTATCTATGATGGTTTGCTATCTTTGTTGCAATTTTTGTATTCCGTCCGAAAGAATAATCTTATCTTTTGAATAAGATTATTCTATTACATATACTGAAAATGCATTTTTTGACCAATTCTACCTGCTATTAAAATCACATATAGAATAGAGATACTTTCAACTAAAACTAGATAATGGTTTAGCTACTTATAACCCTATAAAGTCAGGAGTACCACAAGGGAGTGTACTAGGACCATATTTGTAAATCATCATGTTCACAGCAGATCTCCCAGTGATAGAACACACCACAATTCTAACCTTTTTGGGTGATACCTACTGCTATCTTATCTTCAGATACTAATCCTGAAATAGCTTCCAAAAAGCTCAAAAATTACTTAGATCTCCTGCCAAATTGGTTACATAAATGTAGCGTCAAAGTCAGTGCTGAATAAACCCAAATTGAAAAATCTACCCAAAATGACCTTCACTCTAAAAGAAAGATCGTGTCCTCAAGTCAACAGATATAATACCCCCGTACCAATAAAAAAATAAGTGAAATATCTTGGGACTTCATTTAGACAGAAAATTGAACTGGTCTGCACACATTAAAGCAAAGAAAAAACAAATTAATATAAAAATTAGAGAAATGCAATAGGTTAATAGACAGGATATAGGATAATAGACAGGAAGTCACAGTTGTCCCTTGAAAGTAAATTGCTCAGCTACAAAATAATACTGAGATCAATACGGACATATGGGATGGAACTGTGGGGATGCACCAAATCCTCAAATACAATAATCCTACAAACTGTATAATTTAAAATTCTCCATACGATAACAAGTGCCCCTTGGTATATATTCATATACCAAAGTATATATTCATATGTATATGCCCTTCATAATGACTTGAAGATCCCATCTATTACAGACGTTATAAATACATATGCCACCAGATACAAAATTTGCAACACAGAACACACCAACACCCTTACACAAGACTTAAATCAACAACCGCTCATTGAACGCCGACTAAAAAATTATGGCCAGAAAACCTAGGTCATTGAACGCAGATTACCATCAATGGATGGTAACCCATTCAAGCAAGCATTTTATACATAAAATTTATTTATTACACTGAAAATACATGTATATTATAGATAAGCAATAAAAAAATCTTTTGAATTTAAAAAAATCATTATATATCACTTAATATTCAATTGTTTTCTGCTTAGAAAAAACTGTAAGTCCCTGTAAGAGGTGGAAATCGCTAGGAGCAATATCTGGTGAATATGTTGGGTGAGGCATAAATTCTCAATCAAATTCCAGTAATTTTATTTTGATTTTCTAATAGTATGTGGTCTTTTGACGATATCATTGTGAAATAAAACTATTTGTCTATATACTAAGAGAGTATGGGCCTTTGATCAGTTGTGCATTCCATGTTGTAAGTTATTCTTCTGCTGTAATGATTTTGTTTGATTACAGAAAACAGTAGTGAATGATTCTTAACATATCCCACCATTTTACCAATAGATGTTTTTGTGGGCGCATTCCAGTTTGACAGTTGGTTTTGGTGTTGCATTTGCATCTACCCATTGACATTTCCCCACGACGTTGTTGTGAGAAAGCGTCACTAAGATTATACTATCTATATTTCGTCGCCTAATACAATACAATTTAAAAAAGTTCCGTCTCGAGCCGACGCAGGCAGTAAACCAGAAGCTGCGAAGCCGATAGTTCATGTGGAATCCAATTTCTGCGCTTCGATACTCTCCTATATCACCAAATGCCGATGTATAGTTCCATGTGATAAATTTAACCCCTCTGCTATCATACACATTGTCAGAGATGGCTCTTCCACCAGGTTTTTCAGGACAGCTTCATTAAATTGAAGAAGGCATAATGTTTTGAACAGAGCTCGACTTCAACCGTTCTGACACTAATTCACTGAGACAATTCTAGCACTAATACTATTTTCACTAAATATCGTGTTTATCTCATTGGCAGCCAGAGTAGCACTTTTTACACTCTTATATAAGAATTGAGAACTGTAAAATGTGCTGCTCCTATTATTCGCCTGTAAATTCCATTCTAATTCACATCCCCTTTCAATCCAAACAGTTCAACACCTAGCTATAGAATCACAATCACTTTGTGCTTTAAGAAAATGAATTACCTTGAAGAAATGTGTGGAGACTAATCGACTAACGCAATAAAAATATGTATTGTTTAAATACACTTACATACATGAAACGTACTGTCCTTGAGAAATTAAATACAATTTTTGACTACTAAATCAAGTCCACGTTCAATTATTGAACACAAAATTTATCAGGTTACAGGCAATGGTAAAAGGTGTGAAAAATAGTATTCTGTGTACATGAAAATAGTTACTGTTTTTAAAATTGTCAAAACTGATGCATTACAAATTATAATGTTGCTAAAGAATTAACAAATGAAGAATAGATCAGTTTTTCGCAAGGCAGTGAAAAGTGACCCTCAACCCACGTTTCGGCAACCAAGTTGATAGCATCAGGAGACGATTAAAATTGATTCTCAAGTAAAACGCTCTTTGAATGTCTTACAATTTTTCGTGTTGTCTGGAAAACTGGTCTCTTGTGTTTTTGCTACAGCATCGAAGGATTCCCCACGAACCCGATTCCAAGGAATGGGATATAGTTTCAGTTATTAAGTTTTTGCTATAATTTAATAAAATAATTTTCAAACTGTCTCTAGTCTTTATTTATACCTAAGGTTTCTTCACGTTCTGTAAGCTGTTACAGTATAAGGAGATTTTATGCCTTCTTTGCTAGTGAAATTACTCATTGTAACTGTTTTTCTTCATGGCCAGTGAGCTGGGAAGGAATATGCTCCAGTGTACTGTCCTACTCTTTATAATACGTAATCTCTTTTAATAACTACTTTCATTCATTATCATATTGACACTTTCAAAGACATCCAATAGTCTATTTGTTATATTTTCAACTAACAATAAATTTAAGTCGATTTTATGATTGTTTTCGAAACTATGTTAGACAACGAAATATTTTTCTAATGTTCCACTTTAAGTGAGCCATATGCTTCTTAAGCCTAGTTCAAATTAGTCTTTTTGTCTGCCCAGTATATTTTCGATTACAATTCTAGTAACTGATATCAGAAATCTCCGATATTTATCTATATTATCTTTGGCATTTCCTAAAACTTATAAGAAAGACTTAGAGAGTCTCTTAAAATGCATAAAATTATATCTAAATAATCAGAGATATGCAAACTTTCCACAAATATTTCTCTCTATGTATTAATTTGTCATGTTGTTGTCCCCAGGATTTATTATTTAAAAGTTTCATTGTTTTAAATTTATATTCATCCACCGAGAAATATGACTTATATTTTCAGTAAAAGATGACTGTAGCGACAGTAGTTTTTATTGATAACCAAGGTAATGCAGAACACAATGCATTATGTTAATGAAAATTTCCATTAAGTGTGGCTAGACCGTGATAAGTAAACTGTAACACCCCACAGATCCCCACCCCACCCACTTGTCTAGTATTGTCTGGTGGTATAGGACCTTACTACGTTTTATTTTTATAACCCAGATTCTTTATATAAAGTTCGGTATTACTTGTTTTTATTACTCGGTTTATATGATATGCTGGGGTTAATTTAAAAGCGAAAAGAAGGCACAGATAAAAGAGAAAACCTTAAAAATAAAGAACCTTAAAATTCAGTTTATTATGTAAACTTGAAAGTGGGGAAATAATAACTTGTAATGGAGACGTCCGTTTGTTTAATAATGGCTGGCATATGCAAAATCCTACAATATGTTGAGAATTACTCCTCTCGCCATTATTTTGTAATATTAATTGGCATAAACAGACCCTGTAGTATATCGAGAGTACCTCTTCGCTTTGTTGTTTTTTGGTAATGGCTGATATAAACAGAACCCTGAAATATATAAAATTGAACTATTCTAAAGTAACTATTGTTTTCTAATGTTGTTTAGAATAAGCAAAACCCTGCAATATGCCGAGATGAACTACTCTCGACATTTCTTCATAATATTGGCTGGCATATACACAACCCTACAGTATGTCGAGAAGAACTTGATCCAGTGAGGAGCCATTAAGAACCCCAGCTCAACTACGAACTGGTTGCTAGCAAACAGCTTGTTGCTATAGTTTGTTTAGAGGCACCACAGTAAAGGCCTTTGATGTGAGATGCTGTCTCTAATAATAGCTTTGTCCCACATACCCAGTCACTCTGACTGTGAGATACCCAGATAGAGATAAACTCAAATAAATATTTTGCCCTTCTGTGGTAGACAATGTACACGCCCTAAGGCAGTAAGAACAGTACAAGAGTTCGTAAACATACATTTACCGACAATCCTCTTGCAGGATCTGAGACTATTCCAACATAAAGGTGTAGCTATCTCCCACTATGCCAGAGTCGGGTTTCCTTATACCTCAATAGGCATGGTATCTAGAGAAGTAGAATCCAATGCTAGTAGAGAAGTGTACATGAATTTATGATCTTTTGGTCGTCTAGCCCCTTGATTTTTTGGTCTCTTGGTCTTTTGGTCTTCTGGTCTTCTGGCCTCTTGGTCTATTGGTCTTCTGGGATTCTAGTCTTCTGGTCTTTTGATTTTCTAATTTTTTCGTCTTTTCATCTTCTAGTCCATTGATCTTCTAGTTTTTCTTTGACAGTCACTTCCCGGGTCAGTTTTCAGTTCCCTTGCTACCTCGTCACCACTCGTGTATAAGTAAAAGGGGGTAACCTAGTTATTACATATTATAATACAAATTCCTGAAATTTTTGATATGATATAAATAGTTAGCACGCGCTGTTGTAGTATATACAACTATCCTTGCCCGTTGATTTTACTGTCACTCAATGTAGTTGGGTTCCTGAACTCCAATATTCATATAAAACTTTAACGCATAAAGACGAAAGTCAACTAATAGAACATGCTGATTATGGTTACGTTAAAAAATTTTAGACTATTAAGAGACCAGAGTTTTTGAAACCCAAAAACAGTTTTAAGAAAACAATATATATTTCAGTCTAAATCCTTCTGTAAGTATTTAGTATTTTTAAATTGTTAATTTATCTCTGAAAATTAAATTCATTCTCCTCCAATTCTTCCGACTTATTATTAAGTAAATTAAAAATATAGAAACTTGGTAAAAAGTGTAACCTACGAAAAGCCATGCCATGTCTCATTATAACGGAGATCACATCTTTTAACGTAGGTTTTCATGTGATACCACATGAGGGAATAATCAAAAGCATTATTGCCATTTAATTATTCTCAGTTACACCTGGCTATCCCGGAACGGTATATCGCGATTTTATCCTTTTTAGGAATCATCAGTCATCAGTACAAGTATACTGGACTATGTCTAGTAATTTGACCCAATGTTAATTAATTTGTAGGCGTAATGCCTTGATGGGTTTGCAGCAAGTCGAGCGAGATGACCGCTCTTTACTCGCCCATCGTGTAGACCGGGACCGTCGTACGAAGGTAGGTCGAGCTTTGCTTCCGCTTTCGCGGGGCTCTACGCGAGAGGCAAGTGCTGCTCGCAAACTTACTTCGCTACTGGTAGCGGTTCGCTCCCCTTGACCTCCTTTGGTTCTGCTGACGCCTTTAGTCCCGCTGGCAGGGACTTCTTCTCAGCTTTTTCTTTGTCTTTGGTGCCTTGGTTGGGCGCCACGACCAGCGCGACACCCGGGAATTTATGTCGTATCCGGCGATCTTCCACGACAATGCGGACGAACCGCATCGCTTGGATCGCCGGCGCCGTCAGGAGGTGAGTCTTGTTACTCGGGAGAATTCTTTCTCAATTCGAGAAGGATGTCAGGGTTTAGGAATCAGGTGTATAGAGGGAAAGTCGTGTATCTTCCTGTAATAGAAAATTATTAAAGGGCCTTAGGGCCCCCTGACAGAAATAGTTAGTTGAGCAATAGGCCCGGCTGTAATGACAACTTTTATTTTGACCTATAAAGGGGGTTTGTTAAGTTATACTACCTGGAACTTGGGTCCCTTGTGTCTTCCTGGTCCTCCTGGGTCATAGTTCGAGGCCGCTCGGATGAGGGAGTTGTCATGGGCACCTGCCTGATCGTAGAGCTTCCGAGCCCTGACTCGGATTTTCTCCGTCACAGTGGTAAAGTACAGAAGTGGATGGAAAATAGAGCGGAGGAAATACTAGGAGAAGACCAATTCGGGTTTAGGCGAAATAGGGGAACTCGCGAAGCTATTCTGGCGCTAAGAGTAATGTTAGAGAAAACAATAGAAAAAGGAAAGAACGCTTATATAGGATTTGTAGATTTAGAAAAAGCTTTTGATAACGTAAGATGGGAAAAACTGTTCGAGATACTAAAGAGCGCGGGAATGAAGTATAGAGATAGGAGAGTAGTACACAATCTATACAAAGAGCAAACTGCTGTTATAGAAGTAGAAGGGGAAAAAAGGGAAGTAGGTATTAGGAAAGGAGTAAGACAAGGATGTACGCTATCACCACTAATTTTTAATCTGTACATTGAAGAGGCGATTAATGTGGTAAAAGATAGAGTGGATTTCGGGATTAAAGTACAGGGACAGAAACTAAAAATGCTGAGATTCGCGGATGATATAGCAGTATTAGCATCTAGTAAGGAGGAATTAGAATCAGCATTGAACGAAATGGAGGCAATGTTGACAGAGGAATACGGAATGAGGGTGAATAAAAACAAAACTACAGTGTTAGTGTGCAGAGGGCGCGAGAGCAGAGCAAAAACGAAAGTACAAATGATGAAAATGGAGGAAATAATGAAAGATTGGAGGAAGTTAAAGACTTCACTTATTTAGGAAGTAAAATAAATTGGGATGGAAGAAGCGATATAGACATAAAACAAAGAATAGCGCAGGGTCGAGTAGCTTTTAACAAAAAGAAAGCACTTTTATGCTCGGGGGTAATAAACTTAGAAACAAGGAAGAGATTTTTGAAAACATACGTATGGAGCACAGCACTATACGGCTGCGAAACCTGGACGGTAGGGGAAGCAAGTAATAAGAAATTAGAAGCTTTTGAGATGTGGTGTTACCGAAGAATGATGAAAATACCATGGACTGATAGGATTAGAAACGAAGAAGTATTGGAGAAAGTCGGCGAGAAAAGAAGTATGTGGAAAAACTTAAAGAAGAGAAGAGATAGAATGGTAGGCCACTTGCTGAGACATGGGGGAATAGTCCGCGATATTTTGGAGGCAGAAATAGGAAAGAAGAAAGGTAGAGGTAGGCCTAGATTAGACTACTGCTCGCAAATAGTAAGGGATGTAGGTTGTAGCACAATTAGCGAAATGCGTAGGTTAGCACAAGATTGGAGAAGCTGGAGGTTAGCGTCCAACCAGTCTTAGGACTGATGACCTAATGATGATGATGATGAGTGGTAAAGTTCAGGTTTCGCCGGATGTCGATGTTCCTCACGTACCATGGGGCGTCCACGACACGGCGGAGGGCGACATTCTCGACGGCCTGAATCTTCTTCAGGTGTGTCTGGGCAACGTAGCCCCAAGCTGTCGATGCGTACATCAGTTGGGGCTGAAGTACTTGTCGGATGAGGAGCAGCTTGTTCCTGAGATTCAGTTGGCTATTGCTTCCTGTCATCGGCCAGAGTTTGGCCGCGGTAGCTTTGGCCCGTTCCGTCGCCTGGTGATTTGAGAACATTAGAAGAGATTTACATCAAGCGGGCATAGACCATATATGTAGAAATCTATAAATTTGGCAAACGCCATCTGCCTGTTACACGACAAAACGTCACCTACGGGAAGCAATGCTAACTTCTCATTTATAACATAGATTACTTCTTCTTACGCAAACTTTCATGTGACATCACGTGAGTGGGTAATCAAAAGAATTATTTTCTAATTACTACACCTAATTACTCTTCACCATCCACTTACGTCGTGTCACGTGAAAGCCTGCATTAGACTAAGTAATTTTATAAATGAGAAGTGGAATGGCGTGGTAAAAGACTCGCCTAAGGCGAGGGCCAGTCAAAGTTCAGTTTATTGCACTGATGATTCCTAATCATGGTGAAATCGCGATGAGCAGTTCAGGGACAGCCTAGCGTAACTGAGAATAATTAGATGACAATCATTGTTTTGAATTAACAAATAATTTAGGTAAAATTTTAGAAGCCATATCATATGAATTAGATTATCTATAAAAAAATTGAAAAATTCCGTGTATATATTTTTAAAAAGCTAAATAAATGTTAAGCAATAATTTCTGTGTGAACATAATACATTACTGACCTGAGTTCATCCCTGTTACCGTCCGCGTATCTTTGTTTTAATTTTTATGTATCAATAATAGAACTTCCTAATTTCTTGTTAATTTCGTCTTGCGGAAAAATAGATTCAAGTTTGGTTTTAATCCTGCTAATGGCCGTTAGTAATCCAGCGACCATCTGCATTGTATTCAACGAGCGTAAATTCAAATTTGTTAAACAAATTGCTATCCAGTCGCTCAGTACGCAGCGGTCAAAAGCTACTTTAAATTAAGACTTAATGAAAATTGGAAAAGCAATTTATCCTGCAGAGAAACTATTCATGAACAGCTCCCTTACTACCTAACACTAAAAACGGATAGTTGGAAGGCAATATAAGCACTTCAACGGTTTTGCTTTAGACATTCCAGAATGCTAACAATTTCGATTAAAGTCATGTTGAACACGTTATCATCGAGAAATCATAGTGGCACCTTTATTAACATTGAAAAGTCACGGAAAATCCTTTCCAATTATTATCGGATGCCTCCTTGTAAGGGGGTTGAGAGCCTTTAACGAGAATACAAACTACCGGTTCGCAGACAAGAGTCGATTGATGGCATTTTAAGGAATCAAGTGTCGCTAATAGGACGGATATTGAATTTGTGTGCTGTTATTCTGTCACTAAGATCGAGAACAAGTGAAAAATGTGGCGCAACAAGGAGGTAGATTGAAGTTGCGATAGTGGGGCCCGCACAACTCACCCGGGAAAGGTAACATTCCGTACGAAATGACATTGTGATCTATGATGCAACACAATATTATACAATAAACGATTTCTATTTACCACCGCTAGCGTTTATCGTAGCTTTATTTTGTAAGAGGATATTCAAAATAATTCCCCAATATTCTTATAGCTGATTAAAAACAGAAAACCAGTTCTTCACGAATACTGAAAAATTATTCATTATTCAACAAGCGTTTCGCCAACCAAGTTGTTATCATTAGGAGGTGATTAATACTATTTCAATCATCTCCCGAAAACTGGTTTATTGTTTTGTTGCTGCATCTAAGGTTCTAGCACCTTCTCGGGATTAGAGTTGGTTATTAATGTTACAACTGAATATTTTTCACCTACAGCATGATCAAAAAACGCAATTTCAAAACTTTATATTAGACATATGTGTGTTTAAACTAAAATATTTGAGAATTCGCTACATATCTTATGCGAAGAAGAACATCGATAATGTACTCTATTGAAAATATGGATACATTATTAAAGTGGGTGGATGTTAAATTACAATTTTTATTTTCAGTAAGGACGAAATTCTTTCATTTTAAGAAGAATTATTAGTAAATATCCAATTCTAATATCAACTAGGCACATTTATTATTTATTAAGCAGAGCCCCCACGTTTGAGTATTATTTAATTGGAAAGCTCGATAAAGCAAAATACTATTTCAAATATGATAGGAATTTGGTTGCATCATTCCCGAATATATAAATATTTTTATTTTGCATTAGCAAATACATATACATCAGTATTTCATTAGTGGAATAAAAAAAATAATTTTTTATATCACAAAGAAAAATATAATAAAATATGTTATATTTCAAATGCATTTTGATTTTTATACGGACAGTAAAAAGTGAAAAAATAGTGTAACTTTACACCGTAATTATATGCGTATAATTCAATGAAATCCGGTTTACCTAGATCTTCTTCAGAACTGCATAACTTACGGGATGTCATTGGAAGGAACCAAATAATGAATGAAATCTTACATAAACGATCAATTTTGATCAAAGAATTTATTTGATAACATGTATCACGTACATCGTTCGGTGTTATTCTCTTTAGCCCAGTCAAATAAGACGAAATAAAGGCCAAACCTCTGAATAAGTTAGAATGCTGAAAATTTGAATAAACCTTTATTTTGACGTTCTAAAGATGGAGTAAAAAGTCTTTAAAATAAGATACCGTGTCCGCTAGTCAATACATCAAAGGTCAAAGGTCTCGAAAATCGATTATTTGCAAATATCTCATTTCCTATCCAGCGTATGCCATTAGAAGCCTTTATACAACTTATAGAGTATACAATTCTCTACAAGTTTGGGTATTTGCATTTTGTCGTATAATCGATCGTTTTTGAGATGTAGCACGGAGATTGGGAACCGCGTATCTGTTTATAGGATAACACTATGTAAACTGCGGAGCTAAATGCGGACTCTACAGAGTTAAGTATACAATAAAAATTTTATTATTATTAATAAAGTTAAAAAATTGTTTATTTATAAAAAATATTTATAAATATTATTTATAAATAACAAATTTATGACATAATATAAAGTAAAATTATAATATACAAGTAAATTGTTATTAGAATTAAATACTTTGACTGCATTATAAGTTAATAATAAATTTTGAAGATTCTGTTTCAAATGATGGTAGTGTTTGCAAGAGAAATGTGAAGTTTTACATGAATATATTCGTCTAAATGCTTCGACAAATATTCTCATTTTAAACGAAATATTTTATTTTTGCATGCCTTCATGGATGCTATACAACATATGTGCTGTTTGAGAAAGGAAAACTACAAATTATAAACATGTTCGAGAAAAACCCCGATTTGTACTAATCAACTCAATTATTTCAACTTGAAAACTGCCCTCCAAACAGATTATTTGAATGTGGAATACGTGCCCTAACAATGTATAATGCCCCAAAATCAGAACATTGTATTCACAACTGCAAGTACACAGTACATCAAATCTACAAGACTCAGCAGACTGGTTATTACAAGTGCCGCAGTTCGTCTACATATCTATCAGGTCTACTACCAGATCCAATTTTGGTCATGAAAAGACTTACAACCTGAAAAATGGAGACGGGTTTTACAAAAACCTGGAACCGATTACAACATTACTGCCACCAGCACCGGAAGAACTAATAAATACAATTTTTTATAATTGCAAGAAAGGTTGTGGCGCGAACTATAGATGTAGGAAAATAGAATTGCAATGCTTCATACTTTGTGGCCAGTATCACGGACAAGCATGCCTCAACGCTCTATCAACATCAAATGATTATAATGCAGATAGTGAATTTATTTCCGACGTTCTTGAGGTGACGGAAAACGAGGATGAAGATAATGAACCAGAAATTGAATTTAGGCAACCAAAGGAAGAGGACGAACTTAAAAATGAGGAACCTTGAGACACATGTCTACTGGTAATGGTATTCAGAGGTGTACTGAGGAGATTCTGATACCATCCACTACATTTTACTTCAAAAGTGGTGTGGAAATAAATGTATTATTTTGTTATTTATTATTCATAAACTATATTTATAATTTATAATGTATTTCTCAAAAATAAACAAGCAAATTGAGTTGCAAAGCCCTCTCGTTTGAGCAGAAATGTAAGTTGTTCCATGCATTCTATGAAATGGTTGATAATGAATAGCAGTCCACATACTATGGGATTAATGCATATTGGCAAAATCAAAAGAAGAAGACATGGACCATATAAAGATCCTGCGAACAGTAGGAGAACAAATACGGTTTATTATAATGTACCAAAAGGAGGTGGGGGAGTAACCCAAAGATTGTTGCCTTCCTTAACCCATAGAAAAGTTCAAACACTGACAGAGAAGAGAAAGTGTGGGGACCTGATGTTTGAAGAGAATGGAGGCAATATAAAGAAGCACAGAAAATATCCAGAGGAAGATGAACAAAAGGTTGTTGATCATGTAAATCTGGTTCCACGTGAAATAAGCCATTACACACGGAACAGTAGTTCAAAGGAATACCTCAGCCCCGACTTAAACGTGCATCATTTGTATCGAGCTTATAAAGATATGTTCCCTGATAGTAACTTGACTTATCGATTGTACTACCAAGTTTTTGGAAGAAAATTTCCCACTCTGAGTTTCAAGCCACCGAGGAAAGATACGTGATTGTGATGATGATTCATCATAAAATCATAATTTGATTTTGTGATGATTGACTACTTACCTGATCCTGATCATATGTATTTTTTTGAAGAAATTATTAATGCACTTAGACCGTAATTTGTCTTACTACTTGTTGACGTTCTTAAATATGCTACCTTTACATTGAAGTTGTATTGATATAATGTTACGATTTCTTTTTTTTTTTTTTTTTTGTAAAAACTAGTACTGTATACTTAAATGGTATTAAAATATACTGAATCAATTCAATTTTGTTTTATTATGAAAAGTTAATGGAACAATACTGTGCATTTTCTCGGATTGATGGTTTTGACACTTAAACTTTATTTAATTACACTCTTCAATTATCAATATTTAGCCAGTAGGTACCACTAGGACCGTAGTGGACGAGATAAGGACCTTGAGGGACCTGAGAAGGTGTCCTGTGTGTGGCAGGCAGTCTGCTCGCATGCAGACGGCCCCCCTGTTAATAATACACGTTGGTCGTGTGTGTTCATGCGTTATACCATATTGAATTTATGAGATGCTTTAATAGGAGGTGGCCTGTGAAATTACAGGCGATTACGTATTTTTTCTTCTCGTGTAACATCACGATTTTGACCTGGATTCGCACGCAACGAAAGCCGTGAGACGCTAATAAGTCCAATTTATAGCGTATTATTTAAGATAAACGTTCCGCCCGTTTATCTCGTTTATCTGCAAAAATGTTAATTGTAGTTTCTGTTACTTTACATAATTATTGTGCCGGCCTGTTGGTTAAACGAGATAACCGCGCATCATAATATGGGACATCAACTTTACGTTGTGTTTATAAAAACAACGTAATGAATTATACGAGGTAACAATTAGTTCTCTCTCTTTCTTCTTGTTTTCGAGTTTACTTTTTCACCTTCTAATAGTTTTCTGTAGTAGTAATCTCTATACAAAATTAAAACCTTTGCTGGTTAGATTTTCACTTTTTATTTGTTAAACATAACAATTGTTTCGCCAATACAGTGGCTTCTTCAGATGTTGAGTACATAGACTCAATCAATTCAGAATAGTAATCTGTAGGTAGTTTTGCTCTGTACGCTCTAGATTTGTTTTGCAATTCGCCATATTTATTTTCGAAAAATTTGACGTCTCGTATAATGGCAAATAAATCAGTTGCCCAAAATAAAATACCTATATTTAAATATGGGTACGTACAAACGAATTTTACTTTAAATTAATTTATACCTATCTAGTTTAACATTTGAATATAAATGTGATAAAAGTAGGTGATTCGTAACAACTGATATACTCGTAGATGAAAATTTAGATATTCCTGTTCGGGCAAAAATTTACGCTTATGTTTGTAGACTCTTATGCTTGTAGACTTTCTCAGAGCAATATCATCTGGTACTCGAATAGGAGTCTACCATCATATGGTAGTCGCAATGCCTTTGGTGGCGTTCTTCCATTATCAAAGGTCTTGATGGAAACGCTCCTCCTGTTCGACACATACAACACCAAGGTTATCTGGGAGCTAATCAAGATAACTACACAGGAAATAGAGGTTGACACTCATGGATAAATGTAAGAAGAAAACTCACATGAAAAAAGGTTATTTCAGTCATAACGCAAGCATGTACACACTGAGATCAACTAAATATTGACGTCTGAAAACGTATTTATATGACATCCTACAATACACAAGCAAGCAGACACCTGCTTGATAACGGATAACGCTTCAGATGTCTTTGTTGAATAAAATTGGGGTACCAATAGAGTTCTTTTAAATGAAACTATTTCACATTTAAGGGTGTTAGTATAAAAAGTATGCTAATAAATAGATGAAGCATTCCTAAGGGCACAATATCCTGCACAAAAAAATGTCACAATTTGTAAGATAGCTGAGGTTAATATAACTTAATATTATGATACGCTCTATATTCAACATCAAATTGAATGAGAACTAGAGCATTTAGCGAAACACCAATTTTAGATTTGAAATAAAAAATTTTAAATCTAAAAAGAAACGACAATTAGGGCAGCCGGTAATTTTTTCTGCGTTCGCATTGTTTTAAATCTAAACGGTGGTCAAAATTCTGAATAGTTGATATATCATTTTCGGAAACGATTTTTTTTTAAGATTTTCAAATAAATGTTTCTAAACAGAGGAAGCGAAGATACGACGTTTCCATACCTTTAAGGTCATATTCCAGGGGTCGGCAACCTTTTGAGACGGAAGAGCCAAAAGTTACAATTTACAAAATTTCCCAGTTTATAAAGAGCCACTAACATTTTTGTTTCAATATTATGGTATTTGATTAAGATTAGGTATATAAATTTGATTTTTGATTTAAAATAAATAGCTTTAAATATGAAATAATATTTATTTATATAAAAGTTTCGCACAAAACATATTAAAGTATTTTAGAATAATAAAATTAGTAATCAAATAATATAATTATAATTATTGAATAATAGATAGTTACAATAGTTACATCAATGGGAGCATTGGCCTTGCATGCCTTTTGAAAGTTTCGTTAAATCTGGCTCATAACTTGTTGTTTTCAGTTTCAAGCACGCCTCTGGATTTTTATTTGTTAATTGGCTTCTTACTTTACTTTTTATTATATTCATGGAAGAGAATGCTTGCTCGCATGAATATGTTGACCCGAAGATCGTCAGCACTCCAAATGCCAATTTCTTCACCTCACTGTAGCATTCTGGAGGACTATTCCATGCGTCAAATATGAGTGCCTCAACTCGCGGCATTTCTTTTAGAGCTGTCCACTTGTGCAGCGTGACGTGCATGCTTTTCTGGACCTCCAACTCTTCTAACTTGCTCTTGAATTCTGTGAACTTGCCACTCCATAAGTGTTTGGTTTTCAAATCCAGCAATTGCATTTGAAGCGAACCAGCATCGATTCCAAATGGCTCAATATTGATCTCTTTTGTATTTGTGTTGAGAGGATTTACTATGAACGCCAGGGTACTTGCGTTTGTGTTGAGTTGCTCAAATCTCTCTGCGAATCCATCCTTCATTTTGTTTATAGCCATGCAGAAGTAATTCGTGTCAATAGTTGCATTGGTTTCATCGCGATATTGTTTCAAATTTTCGAAATGAAGTAATTTACCGCTCTCCATGTCTTCGACCAAAAGAAGTAACTTACTTTCGAAACAAACCACTTCTTCAAGCAAGGCATAGACTGGGTTTCCCTTTCCTTGCAGTTTTACATTTAGCTCATTTAGTTTCTTTGTGATATCCACCATGAAGTTCAATTTTTGCAGCCATTTGTCTTCTTTCAATTTGGGATGGACAATGCCTTTTTCATTGAAGAATGTTTGTATTTCACTCAAGCAAGAAGCAAAACGTTTCAATACGTTACCCCTGAAAAGCCATCGCACTTTATTGTGCAGAAGTAGGTCAGAATACTGGCTTTATATTTCTTCAAGAAATTCCTTAAACTGGCGATGGTAGAGTGCTTTTGCCAAAATGCTGTTAATGATCTTAATTACCAAATTCATGACCTCAACTATTTTGGCCGGAAATGTTTGGGCACAAAGCGCCTCTTGATGAATTACGCAGTGAAACGTTAAAACTTCATGGTTTATTTTTTTCCGAAAAATCGTTGTCACCCATTTATGTATTCCTGTCATACTTCTGGCTCCATCAGTTGATATGGAAACGATTATATTTATATCGATTTCATAGCCTTCCAGGCATTTTTGCACAGCATTTGCTATATCTTCTCCACGAGTTTGCCCTGAGAGCGGCAGCAATCCTAGTAGTTCTTCTTTTGGACCTTGGGACGACATATACCTGCCGAAAAGGGTAACTTGTGCCGTGTCTTTTATGTCGCAAGACTCATCCATGGCAAGTGATAATGCAGAAGTTATTTGAATGTCTTCCACTTGCATATGTGTTACATTTGAAGACATTTTAGCAGTTCTATCTTGTATTGTTTTAGCAGATAATGGCAAATCTGGTTTTATCCTCTTTGCAGTATATTTTTTTTTGTGCAGAATAATATTTTTTTACGAGTTTTGAAAATAAAACAATATTTGCGCATGGAACTGGAGAGCCGCATCTTGACATCGAAAGAGCCGCATGCGGCTCGCGAGCCACAGGTTGCCGACTCCTGTCATATTCAAAACATTAAGGTAAACGGAAATATCATCTGATATGTCTCAGTAAACTTTAATAATGCTTAAATAAGTGTGAGTTATCTGAAGATGATATTAAATACCTACGTCAAAACGTAAGTTTCTCTTAAGGAAAGACTTTCTGCCTCAGCGATCGTTTCTATTTAAGTATTTCTTAAGTAGACAGCGTACTCCGTTCATTGTCGGACCTGCGTTATTCGAAATCGAGCAACGAAATGTTCAGTGCGACTTGGATTTGTGACACATGGTCTCATTCTCATGCCGCGGTGGTGCTGACTTGGTATTTCCTAACAGGATGGCAACTGGGTCAGTCAATACTGGGCACATTGTCTGCGTGAGCTCGATTCTCACCAGAGGGAACTTGGCACTTCCCTCAAGGCTGGGTGCTTGTCCGCGTCTATATGTGTAACCCTCCCCTGCTCAAGCCTGCCTATAGGCTTTCTGTGTGTCCAAACTTATAACTTTATTTTTATTTTAAATCGGCAATGAAAATATTACTGAAATCAGTTAAAAAAGCTCTTGCAACAGAGAATGACAGTAAAATTGTTCCCCACTGTAATAGAATCAATATTAAAATAATCAGTGAACAACCCCGGTCAACATCAAACCCGCGTTCCCATTTACTTTCTTTATCATCCCTTTTTCGGCTGTATTGCTCTTTAATTCACTCGAGGTTGGTTAAACTGTCTTTCCGTCCTGCGGAACGCCAGCGTGCGGCAACAATAATACGTGTAGCAATTAAACGTTTTAGCTACGAGCTACGAGAGTGACCCATTCAACCATATCTCACGTATTCTTGGTCCCAGCTGTACGGTCGCCCAACGCTATTCGCCTCTAATTCCGACAAAGAGGAGACCATCCGAACGTGAACCGCAATATCGAGATCACGAAACCGGTTTCTTATTACATTAACACGCAATTAACTTTACATGTTCTTAATAAGTCGAATGGTTTATTGCGGGGAACATTCTGGAATTGTTTATCTATGCTGAATATCATTGCGAGCGTACTTAGGAAATTGCAAGGCTCTGGAGGTTGCTCTAATACGAGTCGAGAAAATTGCTTACAGATGAATACAGATGAGTTCTTTAAACTATAAAATTTCCTGTTACAATTAGTGATGCCTGTTGGGAATACATACAATATTTTAATATAGTTTCAAACAACATAATATAATATAAAGAACATTTGAGCGTGTGTGAACATAAAATTAGCACAATTTTACGTTATGTGACAGAATAATTTGTCTGTTTGGTTATAACTATGGTTTTAATTATTTAAGTTATTTAGAATTTCAATAGGGTCTCAGTTACGTTATAACTGCAGGATTTGAATTTCGATTTGTGTTCTGTCTAAGATAGGACGTCAATATTTAACGACTGTTATCTACAAGCTATAAGACGTCAATATGTCGCGATCAAGAGTTCAATAACGAATAGTTTGTGGATAACTGTTTTATGAAAGTGAGCGATCATTTGTAGTTGTGTTAAGAAAAATCCGCACAAAATTAGGACCAAATGCGTTAGGCTATTAGGACTATAGAGTAAATAGATCATAACTTAATTTAGAAATTTAAGGAAACGGGTTATGTTATTGATAAGGGAATACCAATACGCCCTCGTCGTGGTTGGTCAGATGAAAATATTGCTGCAGTGAGAGAAAGTATACAGGAGTATCTCAACACATGAATTCGACGTCGGGCACAACAACTGAATCTGTCAAGAGCCACCACGCATCGGATTTTAAAGAAACATCTGGATCTGTCAGCATACAAAATTCGGTTGATACAACGATTAAAAGTTACAGCCCATTTACAACGTTGAACATTTGTTAACTGAGGGTTAGAAAAGAACGAAGGTTATGTTGATATTTGCAACAAAATTTGATGAAATAAAACACACCTTGACCGATACATCAGCAAACAAAATTGTCGAATTTGGGATGCTGAATATCCACATGCTGTTCATGAAAAAGAAATGAATCCACAGAGATGCATGGTTTGTGCGCATTTTGAAGTGGTGGAGTAATTGGACCATACTTCTTTGAATATGCAGCTGGAGATGCAATGCTATGGAGAGAATGTAAATGGGGAGCGTCCCTTCCTCACCTCCTTCACAGGAGGTTGTAGTGTGGAAATACGTTTCCTGTTTCGAAATGTGGGGTCCCACCTTCCAAATTCTCAAAAATCAGATGGCGACATTCATGTGAAATTTTTTTATGATTTCAAGCTTACTGTTCTCCGTTTCAAGCGTTTTTTGTACAGGTCAATGGGCCACTGACGTCGTTGTTTTCTCTTCCTCTTGCATAAACTAGCTATCATCAAAGTGGCACCACTCATAACCAAAATCACGTAATTTTCCTTGAGCAAAGAAGACATGAATTTATTATTTATAGACACACCGACACCGATTTTATAGACGTGCCGATCCAGACCGCTGGTGGTTTGCGTTTCGTTCCTTATTTTTCCATGGATCGCTGGAGGCTCATTGTGAGGAATATTTGCAACGAACTGCTTATGAGCGGTTCGCGAATGGTTCGGCTCGCAAATGTGTACGCACCTTTATAAATGCATTTTTTTTTTGTTTAAATTGAGTCTTTTTAAATACTGTATCTTTTTTTATTGTTATGTACTTAAATACTTTTAAAGTATTTTATACAACAGTATGTTTGCTCCTTCGGCATACCAAGGCTTTGATTTAATAAAATGTAATTTAATAGTCTCTCCTCATTGCGGCTCTGGTAACAAATGACATGCACATACTTCTGTGTACATTTACTGAACCTTGGATTTGAATCGACTATAGTTTATTCCACTTATTTCTGCGTGTTTATTTAAAGTTAAGTGTAAGAATAGATACTGGGTAAGTTTCGCTTTAATAAATATGTCTATTAAAGCGAATTTATTATTATTATTTAAGATAGAGGTGGTCGTTTGAAAAGAATGACTATGGTAGAAAGTACTAACCTTAAAAAGCTTAAGTTTGAAGTTTGACGACGCTACGTTGTTTAGTATTTGTTTGGCAGCCATGAATAGTGAATGCTCTCTGTGAATTTGTAAACATGGAAAAAAATGGGCATCGTTGTGTGATAGAATACTTTCATTTGAAAGTCCAATCGATATTAAAGTGGAGTTACATAAATTCTACTCTGGGAAAGTCTACTCCTTCGTTTACAACAGTAAAATATTGGATGGCAGAGTTTAAACGAGGCCGTACGAGCTGCCAAGACAAACATCGCAGTGTTCAACCAAATGAAGTGACCACGTCAGACTGAAAGTATTGGATGACGGTCGACCGAAAGTGCGCAAGATAGCAGACATAGTAGGCATTTCAAAAAGTGCTGTACATCGTATATTGGATAAAAATTTGGATATGAAAAAGCTATGCACAAGATGGGTGCTGAGATTATTCACAATGGAAGAAAAATAGCGTTGTCAAGTATTTGCGTCAATTCATAACCATGGATGAAATATGGGTTCATTATTTCGCACCTGAAACTAAGGAACAGTCTAAACAATGGACTGAAAAGGGAGAATCCAAAATAGGTGAAAACAGTTCCATCTACGGGTGATGGCTATTTTGAGGTGCTCAACGATTCTCACTATTGCTGGGAAAATTGTATCGAGCTAAAAGGAGTAAGAAGAAATGAGAAAGAAAGGAGTACTATGTAAAGAAATAATGATTTTTTCCCCAAATTTATTGTGTCTATTTTTGCTAGGTCGGATACTTCTGCGACTACCCTCTTAGATAACGTGAAAAATAATTTTGTTTCATACTTTTCAAATTAATAAATTATATAGGTACCTAGTACAAGTATTTCCTCTTTCTCTTGTAAAATTTTGGAAATCCCTGGCTAGACTTAAGGTAATCGCTTCCGCCAAATTAAACACCTGCATTATCCTCGATTTAAATTATTTTGTTAAAACACATTTCACGCCTTGTCTTAACAATCGTATCGACCGAACGAACCATTACCTTTTTTTCTTTTCCGTCTTCCAGCTTCGTCTAAACCGTTCCACTTAATTACACGTATCAAGGCATTATTTGATTATCATTTACGACACCCCTCCCAAAATGTTGCGGAAACGCCCATGCCGCCGCAATGTAATACGTAACGCGATGAACTCTTAGACCATTAGCTTAACCGCGGGCCACGCCCATTATAAGCAGATAATTGCAACATTTCGTTTTCATTTTGTGTCGTAATTTATGTTGGCCTTTTAACTGTTTCTCGCACTCCTCACGGCGAACTAGCGGAATCAGAGTGTTCCGACAGCCCAGATATGTATGCCTTTCATTAAATTAAAATCGGTCAAACTGCTATAGTTTTCAAAGGCATTGGCGGTTCACTTTGAATGCAGATTATAAAAAACATTATGAAGGAAAAAATTGCGAAAAAGATCGAGGTCATAGCTTGAACATATGTTAAAGTCCTGTATGAATAGCAACAGGTCAATTGTTAAACTCAAGTCTTGCATTATTAATATCTCAAAATGTATGTTTTTACTGCCACCTACAGATACCGTAATGTATAATTAATTATATATATAACTTCCAGAATTATAAATATACTTGAGCGAAACTGGGGATATACATATATGCGAGTATGTTTGTAGCTCTGAAAAAAGTTTACGATGAAAGATTCATAGAAGAAAAAATACATTGTATCATTATTGTTTATCTTAAATACGCTAGCTTAAAAGCGTGACGCCTTTGGTAACGATTAGGATTCAATATTTAAATCAATATGTATGATATTTAAGAAATTGATCGAGGCAGCCGTCATTCTGTGATAGTTCATAATTCCAACGTAATTGAGTAAAATACTACTAACAATAAGTTTTATACCACTATATTTGTACAAAAATCCTGAGTGCAGTTTTTCAACACTTTATGTCACTATCAATGACATAAAGTATCAATGACGGTGATTCAACTTAAAATTATATTTAAATCAAAATTATTATGAAAAATTTAAGAGAATTAAATGAGAATTGCAATCTGTAAAATATGGCGCGGAAGAGAGACAGACGGTGTCTTCTCAAAAACCAAAGAATCATCCTGATAGTTGTAATCTGTGAAACGTAGCATTCAGGAGAGATAGACGGAGTCTTCTCAAAAACGTACCTTTTAAATTAAGCGCATCGCCAAACGGAAAGCTAAGCAGTTATAATCTTTTCGATATCCTCACACATTCCACTACATTTCCTTGTGTTGAAAATCAAAGAAACGAGTTGATAGTTGAAACCTGTGAACATTCCCTGATCTACGATTTTTCCGAGCCGGGGCAAAAACCTGACATTGGCGCCCCTCCCCACCAGCATTTGAGATTAATAATTTAAAAAAACTCACAAGACAAATATACTGGGTGGGATATTTTTGCGACTGGGAGAATAAAGACCCTTGAATTAATTTACACCCTTTATTACCTTTTTGCTAATAACTTTTCCTTATGTATATGGAATACATACAACCAATGTAGACAACGCACAAACCAGACTCTACACACATCTTCAATCCTTAGTTCCCAGCAAATTTTATCATCTAATCTTGCTAGAGCTTTACACATCGAACTATTGTTTCCGCGACAGAATGTATTACCTCATCAAAGTTCGCCTCATACGCAGTTTTATTTTCGATGGCTATGATCGCGAAGCCAGATAGACGCTCCTGACTCATTGTTGAACGCAGGTAAGTTTAAATTATTTTTAATTTGCTGAAACTTACAGCTTGCAGATGTCGTCGATAATGTGCAGTATATCCTTAAAGCTATACTAATGTTGGGAAAAGCTTCTTGCAAGTCATATTTGTATACCAGATCTACTGTCTTTCCGTCAATTCTGATTACAAGTGGAGCTTGATTTTTAAATGCAGCGAGTTCCTGGCAGAAATAAACTGCGTCTGGAATACCTTCAAGCTAGGTCGGCTCCATTTGTCTGCAAATCTTCAGTGGACATATTTATAAACGCGTGGCCACTGAGAAAGGCGAAATTTTCATTCAGGTTGTTCCTGTTTTCTATCCTGGTCTCTGTTGGAAAACAGCTAAGTCGGGTCTAGTGTTTTTGATCCATCCTCGTAGATTTCGTCGTGTTGCTCTTTCCTTCTGGAAATTCGTTTACCTTTGAGGACTAGGATGATTCCCAACTTCTCTGATACAGGCAGATGCAGCTTCTTCGATCCAGTATTTTATTGGTTTTCTCTTATTTCTTGCAAGATCTTGATAAGACCTTGCATTAGTGCCTCAGAACGCGAATTATGTTCTCTCTCTGTATTTCGATGTTAACTCTATTGATTTCTCGAAGAATATTAGCCCAAAATGAGTATTAGTCTCAAATGAACACTCGTTAGTGCGACGCACTCTTGATACATGAATTCGGTGCCCCCTTAAGCTGCCGTCCGGGGATGTACCCCGGTTTCCCCCCCCCCTAGACTCGGGGACTGTCTGTAAAACGTAGCCGTCAGAAGAGATAGGCGGTGTTTTCTCAAAAACTTACCTTGAAATTCAGCGCGTTGTCAAAAGAAAAGCAAAGAAGTTATAATTTATACAAAATTAAAACCTTCGCTGGTTAGATTTTCACTTTTCATTTGTTAAACATAGCAATTGTTTCGCCAACACAGCGGCTTCTTCAGATGTTGAGTACATAGACTATTCTGTCTATGTACTCAGTCATATTCTGTGTATAGACTCTGTATAGAATGAGTACATAGACTGCCTACATAGTACATGACAGTACATGTACTATGTAGGCAGTCTATGTACTCAACATCTGAAGACAGTGCCGGAACTTGAGCTGAAAAGGCCCCGGGGCAAAACAAAATGTAGGGGCCCCATTTAAAAATTACTTGTGGTATTAATATAGAAAAAATGAAGGATAAAAATCACTGTATTTTGTCCATAATAATTATATTTAGATATTATTCATTACAAACAATTGGTTGAAGTATTAACTGAGTAAAATTCGTAAGCCGAAATCTTAAATCATAAGAAAAAAGTTTCAGATTAGCATACTTGTAGATTTTCTTATTTTTATCACCTTAATTAATTCATTTTGATGATTATTTTCTAAATAATATTTTTAGGAATCTTTGTTCACGTGTTTTTCAATATTTTCTGATGGGGTTGAATCATTTTCCCTTTTCACTTTCTGCCAAGGGGCCCCCTCGCGTCGGGGGCCCCGGGGCAATGTCCCGGTTGCCCCATTGTAGTTCCGGCCCTGTCTGAAGAAGCTACTGTGTTGGCGAAGCAATTGTTATGTTTAACAAATAGAAAATGAAAATATAACCGAAGGATTTAATTTTGTATAAATATGAATTTTCATCAAATAACTGCCTACTCAATTCAGAAGTTATAATTTCTTTCATACCAATAATGTTTTACCACATTATCTTGTGTGAGAAACCAACGAATCGTCTTGACAGTTCCACTCTGCAAAACGCAGCGCTGAGGCGAGACAGACGGTGTTTTCTCGTAAACTTACCTTTAAATTCAACACGCCGCCAATCGGAAAGCAAAAAAGTTATCGATTTTTCGATATTATTAGTCGTATCCATCATCTTTTCTTGCGTAAGAAGTCACTGAATTATCATGATAGTTGCAATCTGTGAAACGTTGCACTGAGGAGAGACAGGTGGTACTTTCTCAAAAACTTACCTTGAAATTCAGCGCGTTGTCAAAAGAAAAGCAAAGAAGTTATAATTTATACAAAATTAAAACCTTCGCTGGTTAGATTTTCACTTTTCATTTGTTAAACATAGCAATTGTTTCGCCAACACAGCGGCTTCTTCAGATGTTGAGTACATAGACTATTCTGTCTATGTACTCAGTCATATTCTGTGTATAGACTCTGTATAGAATGAGTACATAGACTGCCTACATAGTACATGACAGTACATGTACTATGTAGGCAGTCTATGTACTCAACATCTGAAGACAGTGCCGGAACTTGAGCTGAAAAGGCCCCGGGGCAAAACAAAATGTAGGGGCCCCATTTAAAAATTACTTGTGGTATTAATATAGAAAAAATGAAGGATAAAAATCACTGTATTTTGTCCATAATAATTATATTTAGATATTATTCATTACAAACAATTGGTTGAAGTATTGACTGAGTAAAATTCGTAAGCCGAAATCTTAAATCATAAGAAAAAAGTTTCAGATTAGCATACTTGTAGATTTTCTTATTTTTATCACCTTAATTAATTCATTTTGATGATTATTTTCTAAATAATATTTTTAGGAATCTTTGTTCACGTGTTTTTCAATATTTTCTGATGGGGTTGAATCATTTTCCCTTTTCACTTTCTGCCAGGGGGCCCCCTCGCGTCGGGGCAATGTCCCGGTTGCCCCATTATAGTTCCGGCCCTGTCTGAAGAAGCTACTGTGTTGGCGAAGCAATTGTTATGTTTAACAAATAGAAAATGAAAATATAACCGAAGGATTTAATTTTGTATAAATATGAATTTTCATCAAATAACTGCCTACTCAATTCAGAAGTTATAATTTCTTTCATACCGATAATGTTTTATCACATTATCTTGTGTGAGAAACCAACGAATCGTCTTGACAGTTCCACTCTGCAAAACGCAGCGCTGAGGCGAGACAGACGGTGTTTTCTCGTAAACTTACCTTTAAATTCAACACGCCGCCAATCGGAAAGCAAAAAAGTTATCGATTTTTCGATATTATTAGTCGTATCCATCATCTTTTCTTGCGTAAGAAGTCACTGAATTATCATGATAGTTGCAATCTGTGAAACGTTGCACTGAGGAGAGACAGGTGGTACTTTCTCAAAAACTTACCTTGAAATTCAGCGCGTTGTCAAAAGAAAAGCAAAGAAGTTATAATTTATACAAAATTAAAACCTTCGCTGGTTAGATTTTCACTTTTCATTTGTTAAACATAGCAATTGTTTCGCCAACACAGCGGCTTCTTCAGATGTTGAGTACATAGACTATTCTGTCTATGTACTCAGTCATATTCTGTGTATAGACTCTGTATAGAATGAGTACATAGACTGCCTACATAGTACATGACAGTACATGTACTATGTAGGCAGTCTATGTACTCAACATCTGAAGACAGTGCCGGAACTTGAGCTGAAAAGGCCCCGGGGCAAAACAAAATGTAGGGGCCCCATTTAAAAATTACTTGTGGTATTAATATAGAAAAAATGAAGGATAAAAATCACTGTATTTTGTCCATAATAATTATATTTAGATATTATTCATTACAAACAATTGGTTGAAGTATTGACTGAGTAAAATTCGTAAGCCGAAATCTTAAATCATAAGAAAAAAGTTTCAGATTAGCATACTTGTAGATTTTCTTATTTTTATCACCTTAATTAATTCATTTTGATGATTATTTTCTAAATAATATTTTTAGGAATCTTTGTTCACGTGTTTTTCAATATTTTCTGATGGGGTTGAATCATTTTCCCTTTTCACTTTCTGCCAGGGGGCCCCCTCGCGTCGGGGCAATGTCCCGGTTGCCCCATTATAGTTCCGGCCCTGTCTGAAGAAGCTACTGTGTTGGCGAAGCAATTGTTATGTTTAACAAATAGAAAATGAAAATATAACCGAAGGATTTAATTTTGTATAAATATGAATTTTCATCAAATAACTGCCTACTCAATTCAGAAGTTATAATTTCTTTCATACCAATAATGTTTTATCACATTATCTTGTGTGAGAAACCAACGAATCGTCTTGACAGTTCCACTCTGCAAAACGCAGCGCTGAGGCGAGACAGACGGTGTTTTCTCGTAAACTTACCTTTAAATTCAACACGCCGCCAATCGGAAAGCAAAAAAGTTATCGATTTTTCGATATTATTAGTCGTATCCATCATCTTTTCTTGCGTAAGAAGTCACTGAATTATCATGATAGTTGCAATCTGTGAAACGTTGCACTGAGGAGAGACAGGTGGTACTTTCTCAAAAACTTACCTTGAAATTCAGCGCGTTGTCAAAAGAAAAGCAAAGAAGTTATAATTTATACAAAATTAAAACCTTCGCTGGTTAGATTTTCACTTTTCATTTGTTAAACATAGCAATTGTTTCGCCAACACAGCGGCTTCTTCAGATGTTGAGTACATAGACTATTCTGTCTATGTACTCAGTCATATTCTGTGTATAGACTCTGTATAGAATGAGTACATAGACTGCCTACATAGTACATGACAGTACATGTACTATGTAGGCAGTCTATGTACTCAACATCTGAAGACAGTGCCGGAACTTGAGCTGAAAAGGCCCCGGGGCAAAACAAAATGTAGGGGCCCCATTTAAAAATTACTTGTGGTATTAATATAGAAAAAATGAAGGATAAAAATCACTGTATTTTGTCCATAATAATTATATTTAGATATTATTCATTACAAACAATTGGTTGAAGTATTAACTGAGTAAAATTCGTAAACCGAAATCTTAAATCATACGAAAAAAGTTTCAGATTAGCATACTTGTAGATTTTCTTATTTTTATCACCTTAATTATTTCATTTTGATGATTATTTTCTAAATAATATTTTTAGGAATCTTTGTTCACGTGTTTTTCAATATTTTCTGATGGGGTTGAATCATTTTCCCTTTTCACTTTCTGCCAAGGGGCCCCCTCGCGTCGGGGGCCCCGGGGCAATGTCCCGGTTGCCCCATTGTAGTTCCGGCCCTGTCTGAAGAAGCTACTGTGTTGGCGAAGCAATTGTTATGTTTAACAAATAGAAAATGAAAATATAACCGAAGGATTTAATTTTGTATAAATATGAATTTTCATCAAATAACTGCCTACTCAATTCAGAAGTTATAATTTCTTTCATACCAATAATGTTTTACCACATTATCTTGTGTGAGAAACCAACGAATCGTCTTGACAGTTCCACTCTGCAAAACGCAGCGCTGAGGCGAGACAGACGGTGTTTTCTCGTAAACTTACCTTTAAATTCAACACGCCGCCAATCGGAAAGCAAAAAAGTTATGGATTTTTCGATATTATTAGTCGTGTCCATCATCTTTTCTTGCGTAAGAAGTCACTGAATTATCATGATAGTTGCAATCTGTGAAACGTTGCACTGAGGAGAGACAGGTGGTACTTTCTCAAAAACTTACCTTGAAATTCAGCGCGTTGTCAAAAGAAAAGCAAAGAAGTTATAATTTATACAAAATTAAAACCTTCGCTGGTTAGATTTTCACTTTTCATTTGTTAAACATAGCAATTGTTTCGCCAACACAGCGGCTTCTTCAGATGTTGAGTACATAGACTATTCTGTCTATGTACTCAGTCATATTCTGTGTATAGACTCTGTATAGAATGAGTACATAGACTGCCTACATAGTACATGACAGTACATGTACTATGTAGGCAGTCTATGTACTCAACATCTGAAGACAGTGCCGGAACTTGAGCTGAAAAGGCCCCGGGGCAAAACAAAATGTAGGGGCCCCATTTAAAAATTACTTGTGGTATTAATATAGAAAAAATGAAGGATAAAAATCACTGTATTTTGTCCATAATAATTATATTTAGATATTATTCATTACAAACAATTGGTTGAAGTATTAACTGAGTAAAATTCGTAAGCCGAAATCTTAAATCATACGAAAAAAGTTTCAGATTAGCATACTTGTAGATTTTCTTATTTTTATCACCTTAATTAATTCATTTTGATGATTATTTTCTAAATAATATTTTTAGGAATCTTTGTTCACGTGTTTTTCAATATTTTCTGATGGGGTTGAATCATTTTCCCTTTTAACTTTCTGCCAGGGGGCCCCCTCGCGTCGGGGGCCCCGGGGCAATGTCCCGGTTGCCCCATTATAGTTCCGGCCCTGTCTGAAGAAGCTACTGTGTTGGCGAAGCAATTGTTATGTTTAACAAATAGAAAATGAAAATATAACCGAAGGATTTAATTTTGTATAAATATGAATTTTCATCAAATAACTGCCTACTCAATTCAGAAGTTATAATTTCTTTCATACCAATAATGTTTTATCACATTATCTTGTGTGAGAAACCAACGAATCGTCTTGACAGTTCCACTCTGCAAAACGCAGCGCTGAGGCGAGACAGACGGTGTTTTCTCGTAAACTTACCTTTAAATTCAACACGCCGCCAATCGGAAAGCAAAAAAGTTATCGATTTTTCGATATTATTAGTCGTATCCATCATCTTTTCTTGCGTAAGAAGTCACTGAATTATCATGATAGTTGCAATCTGTGAAACGTTGCACTGAGGAGAGACAGGTGGTACTTTCTCAAAAACCTACCTTTAAAACGATTAATTACAAAATACTTGGAGGTACCTGTAAAATATTCTAAATAGGGGTAGCTGGAGGTGAGGGGGTGAAATCCAAACTGCAACGGATACTAGTTTTAAACATCTCCGTCGATATCTAAATTTACGTGTTTTTTGCCTAGAGGTCATTTTCCGTGCTAAAATAAAAAATGGGCGTGGGTAGTTTTGAAACGAAAACACTGTATAAATATAATAATGTCTACATTTATTGAACTACAAATGATTTTTTTTCTGGTACAACTTTTCAGTGTTCAGTATTTGCCTTTCATGAACTTCCCTTCGCAAGAGGGACTCACCTCTGGGTTATTCCTGAAACAGTTAATGTATTTCTAGTTTAATTAAATTCCTGCCATTAAAACGTCATACAGTTGATAAGGGTGTTACTTACGCCTATAAAATATTTACGTTTTGATATTTTCGATCTAAAACAAGGGTTTTACGATGTTTTTATTCCGGCATGGTCGAAATTCATGAAGTATGCATACAAAATATATTTTCCCGAAAAAATCATATGAACCGTCGACCCACTAACTAATTGAAAATAAAAAAAATTAATTAAGCACCCTTGAAATAACATTTTTTGCTACAATGGACTGGAATATAAACAAATTTTTAAATTGTTAATTAAAATTGCTAGTACTCTTTTTTTTTGTACGTAATACACGCGATATTTTTAGTAGTTATGAATTTTAAAATTACATGGTAATTACTAATAATTTCGGGGTAACAGAAAATAACATGAAATATTAAATTCGTAGGTAGTTCAACCGTATTGTATGAAAAAATATACAAGTCATTGTATTTAATTTTCATGAAACGTTTAAAATTAACTAGGGCTTTGTTTACAAAAATATATAATTCGGTGAATGTGCCTAACAGGTCAATAGTGTTTCAACTATTTTCTTTATTCTTGGTCTTCTTGTCTTGTCTTTGGTTTAGCCTTTTTTTGTCTTGGATTTACACAGGTCACCCTGATTTAACTATCTATATAATATTCAACTGTTAAAAGGATATTTACAAACTGTACAGCGATATAGTTTCACAGATATAGATTTTAGATACAAAACAAAACCTGTAATATTTGGAAACTGCATATAAGGTAGACTTTTCAGGGACGGACTTAGATAACTCTCACGAGGAATTAATAAAAATGGGAATAAATATAAAGAAGTGGAGTGGTGTATGTATTGAAAATATAGGAATTTTTAATGTATGAAAATTGACATTAAACCAGATATACTTTTATAAAGAGAAAGGTTGTAGACGGATTTTTTAAATTGATAACTATTAGTACTGAATTAGGTTAGGTACTTTAGTATATTTTAACTTTATTCATATAGTATATTTTATTTATAAACTAATCTTATTTTATAAAATATTTTTTGCTAAGTATATTCCCCAATCTTTTGTATAAATGTCAAGAGAAACAACAATCCATAGTCGGTACATGACTCAACAGCTTCACTCAAATTATTCTATGATATATGGGAATGAACGTATAATGATGATAATTAAGTGTCTAATAATAAAAGGAGTAAAAACCTATGATTCTATTAACGTAATGTATACTTATTTCTAATAGTAAATGTGAATTGTTCTTATATAATTATACAATTATAAAATATGATCGTACGAGTACAAAATATATGTTTGTTTGATATACATTTGTAAATATATATATCTTTTTATTTTCAAACAATTTGAAAAATATGTATATTATGTCAAGGTTTAATAGTTGATTGATTTGCATAATTAATATTCATAAAATTCATACATAAGAATATGTAGCACAGGTTATTTATAAAAGATTTTACTGAAAATAAGCATTAAAATACGACTTGCCCTTTCAAACACTCTATATGAAAGTGAAACTAGTAATTTTATTGTTAGTGGAAGTTATTTGGCAACTTGGTAAATTAGATTCTTAACCTTCACTTACATCATTCTAAGAAATTGAGGATCATGATCAGAGGTAGATTGAGAAAGATGAAAGTGATTCGTCAAAATTGGCTAAGAGTATTACGAAAAATATATTCATCTTATCACAATATGCTACACTTTTAACATAGGCTATATAGCAGGATTTAAATTATATTAATATTACAAGTCCATAAATTTCACTAGTACAAAATCTCTACTGAATTTCGGTGCTGAATTTGATTCAAAAATAGACGACAAGAAATTAGTCTAATTTCAAATAACCTGACACAAATAATGGAAAATTAACTCGAATTCCTGATAAATTCCTGATAAAAAATTTAAATGAAATAAAGCATTACGAAAAAAACATAAAGTCGATCACCTTATAATGTTTGAATAATCGCCTTATAATATTTTAGGTGGATAAATGTATGAATTTCGTCCTCGGAAAACACCTAACATACAATGAGATTTTGTTGAATTTATCGATGGAACACAATAGATCAATTCCAATACTGTAAATTGATTTTTTTAAGCTCATGCAATATGGATCAACTGGTTTATTCGACGCCAGCTGTAACTGTGGAACGATTGCAGAAATATATTTAAAAAATAGTCAATGTAGAGATATTTAAAAGAGGTGTATTGTATTTTCCTACACGTGTACTTGTTACAATTCATGTGTCGTCATCGTGTCTCCTCTTAAAGGCGGCTCTGCTTTTTTCTCCACCTCTTCAGCTTGCTTTCTCCCCTGTCCTGCCTAGAAAGGGTAGTACCAGGCATCGTGGGCATCCGGATGGGGAGCACGAGGGGTCGAGTTCCTCTATGTGTGTCGCTTTTGATGACTTGTACTAACTGACCAAGACTTGCGCAATCATCCTGTATTTATACTTTCGGGAACGACAGTTAGGAAATCACTACGTCACCGAAGTGGCGTGATTTTCAGCCAAGTTCCTTGATTGGTTACAAAATGGGTGGAGCGTGTGCGCTATCGTGACGTCTATAAATTGATTCGGGACTGTGTCTAAGATACGTATGTTGTTTGGGGTGAAGGATTGGGCCTAGTACTGGACGTATCATCATATGCTTGGGTTTGAGTTCCAATTAGGGAAGCTTGACATATTTTCCTAAGTCGAGGTGTATTTGTCCTCGTCTTTATGTGTAACCTTACTCTTCGCAACCTGTAGCTTTATGGGAATGAGGTTGATGTCTGATGGATTTTAATTTAAATATTAGACTAGAACTAGAATAAGAAAAATATAAACAGTGAATCTTTAATACTCTCAAAACAAAATTGCTTTGTATAAATGTTTTATATCTAAGTCTGAGAAAATAATATTATATTAGTAATTCCTCCTTCATAACATTAAGAACAACTCCCGCGTTTGATCAGCAGTAATTAACGTCATTTGGCATACTTTTATTTTTGGAAAAAAATCATATACTGTACCTATTGTATATATTAAACGTAACTATGGACTGACCTAAATATACTAGCAAAAATATACGAGTATGTACAACTTATAGAAGTCACCTTGTATTATAAATATCTGGATTTTTCGTTAGTCGAGTATGGAATAACATGGAAAACATAATAACGTCTACCATATTTTAATTTTTCGACAATTTCTTTTATACAATGTAGATCATAGAAACTAAGAATGTTTACTTTACTGTTTTTATGTTTATGTTATCTCTGCTTTACACTAAAGCATATAATAGATATCGTAGATGGAATAAAATTTAATACCAAATTATGATACAAACAAACAATGGTGTATCTAAAGAAATGCGTGAAATGTCTTTCCCCACGATTGTATGTACCATAAAAATATGAGATATTAAAAGAGATATTTTCGACACTGTCGCCTGAACTATTTGTAATAATTAATAAATTAATTTAAGAGTTAATTATTAGATTATTGATCTCAATATTTTTGTGATATTCATGAAAAATCTAACACTGTGCACAGAAAAAATAACTTTAATATGAATTCATTCCCTATTGCTTCATATGAACGTAGAAAATATCTCATTACTTTTTCTACGGTAATCCGTTTAGTGTGACCTTGATTTGAATTTTTACCCCGCACCTTGGACAGGGAAAAAGTAATTAAATCACAATGTTAATTAAAACCTTATTCGCGCATTTTAAGACTTACAGAATCATGTTTTCTTTTACTTTTTACTGTAGCTGAGAACTAGGAAGCTGGATGGCGCCAAACTATTTGGAAATCGTAGGTAATATTTCCGCGATGAAATTAAAATCGCATTGTCCCATAAGCGACGCGAGTGGAGATCGATACGCGAGAGGAAATGTGAAAAATCCGTGGAAATGAAAAGTGTAACTAACAGAGTATTGCACTTAAGCGCCCGTTTTAACAGCCATCCGCGATATAACCCCAATTTGAACAAAATGTCGAGCATGAGCCCAGGCCGTGGCAATTTATTTTGATTGCGTCCCCCGTCGTTTTGATTTCATTAAGGGTGTCATCTAGTATTGGCGGCTCTGCAATAAATGAAACATATGGAACATGACATACGTTACGTACACATAACGGAACATGAGTCGCATATAAAACTAAATTAAATTTTGTATTTTGGTATTACTGAAGCAATTGTCTGATTATGCCGCAGTATAACTCTAGCCAGTAATTTTTGTCGGCCTCCTCTGGGGGTGGCAACGAACAGATCTGTTGTAATTACAATATTTACTAAGCTACCAGCGCTTACATAGTTTATAATTTACTAAAAAAGAAAGCGAAAAAGTGCGCAGCGATAACAAAAGCTCGTCCATTGCAAGAGTATTTTTACCAAAAACTACGAGGGTGAATCAAATATAAACGAGCCTTTTTTATTTTTTTTATTTGAACTTGAAAACAGAAGAATAACAGCTCATCTTTCTACATAATCTCCTGATCTGGAAGCACATTTTCCCAGCGTGTAGGTAATTTTCTATGCCCTGCTCGTAGAATGAAGTTCTTTGTGTCTCCAGCCAATTGTGCACGTAGGCCTCAACCTCTTCATCGTTGTTGAATCTTTGCCCTCCTATGGCTTCCTCGAGAGGACCAAAGAGGTGGAAGTCGCAGGGTGATAAGTCGGGGCTATAGGGAGGGTGTTCAAGTGTCTCCCAGCCCACTTCCTCCAATGGTCAGGTCAGGGCAATATTCTCTGGTCAGGGCTGCTGTATGAGGACGAGCATTGTCATGGAGAAGTTTCACCTCTCTTATCGGTAGGTCACGTCATTTGCGGCGATATGCAAGAGTAACCTCGCTTAAAATGTCGCAGTTGTACGTCGCATTAAAGGTCCTGTGATCATGAAAAAAATCGAGGTGCAACAAGCCACGCTGGTTAAAAGAAACTTGCCTGCTGACAGCCTTGACTTGGCTTACACTTGCCCAGCCTCGCCTTGACGTCTCCACTCCTTACTCGCTTGTTTCAACTCAGGGGTATAGTAGTGCACCCACGTTTCATCGCAGGTGATAACGTGAGTTAGAAACGAGTCTCCCTCTTCCCGAAATTTCGCTAGAAGACCCTCACACACCTGAAAACTATGCAATTTCTGCTCTGTTGTCAAAAGGCGAGGGACCCACCTTGCGCACACCATACGAAACACGAGCTCCTCTGTGATGATCGAAAAGGTGCTTTCATGATTTATTCCAATCTTAGATGCAATCTCATTGGTGGTCAGACGCCTGTCACCCTCAAGAAGTTGTTGAACGAGGACGATGTTGTCGCTGGTGATGCTGGTGCGAAGTTGGCAGTTACGGCTCTCATATTCAACTTTCTCACCACCCTCCACAAACTGTTTATGCCATGCAAACACTCTAGCTCGGGACAGTGTCTCTTCCTTGAACTGCGCAGTCAATCTCGTCAGGATTTCAGATAGTTTTACACCTTCCGTGGCAAAAAACTTGATGATAACACGCTGCGCAATTGACGAAGGCACCTCCTGCTCAGACATCTTCACGGCGGGTACTGAAAGGAACGAGCGAGGTCGCCCACCTGCTCTCCCCCCTCCTGACATCCCTACCCAACACCCCACGAAGCGGGAACCCTCACGTGTTACTATTGCATGCCCAGTACCAAAAGACTGGTTTATATTTGATTCACCCTCGTAGAAATCGCTAAAACGGATATATTCAAACTGGTTAAATATCTGAATAACTCCACAATAAATATTAAACGCAACAAATGCATCAAAAACTGTTTCGAAAAGTTATTGACCACAGAGAAGGATATTAACAAAAGGTGGAAGGAATACTATCAAGCACTCCCCAATGAAGAATTCGTTCAGGAACAACCTACGACGCTACCACCTGCGGGAGGACCAATTGACGAAACTACATCAAGGGCGGTCAAAAATGCTATTGCAAATTGCGAATATGAGAAATGGGAAGACGTCGGGTCCGGATCAAATTCCAGTCGAGCTATGGAAACATCTAGACAGAACTGCAGTAGTATGGCTCACGAAACTCTTCTTGCATCTTTTTAAGCGCTAAAATACCGGATATGTGGAGAAACAGCGATCTGATACCCTTTTACAAAAAAAAAAAAAAGGAGACGTCGCTGACTATGGGAACTATAGAAGTATTAAGCTAACCTCACACACTTTAAAAATCAGGGATAATGTTCTTGTAAAAAGGATGATAATAATAACAAGAATCACCCCAAACCAGTGCGGTTGCACTAGCGGAGTGAGTACAATAGATGCCATTCATTCAGTGAAAATACTCATAGAAAAGTATAAGCTGTGCTACAGAAATCTTCACATTGTGTTCATTGATCTCGAGAAAACCTTTGACCGCGTACCTCGAAAACTTATATGGGAGGCACTTGGAGCGCAATGTGTACCGGAACTCTACATTGAGCTCTTAAAAGATCTATATGACAATATAACCACATGTGTTGTTAACACAGGGGGAAGAAGTGAACGATTCGAGATCAAAATTGGGTTGAACCTTGATGTACAGATTCGACCCTCAGCCTAATTTTATTCAACTTAATAATGGATCACGTTAAGAAATATATCTAGAAGTCGGCACCGTGGTCAATACTCTACGCTGACGACATAACGCTGATAGCAGAATCGCTAGCAGAAGTGCAAAAGGACTTCATTACATGGCAGGAATCTTGGAAAAAGAGGGTTAAGAGTCAACAGACACAAGGCCGAGTATATGTAAGCTTAATATTCCCTCCAGGCCGACCTTTTCAGCTTGCTTGGGTTCAAGAATAACTCAAACGTGAGATGTCTACGCTATCCTAGAACCGGGCACTGGCATAGTACATGTTTATAGATCTTCACCCCTTTTCACACCATCTGCATTCCTTATTGAAACTCAATCTAATCTTCCTAAGATGGTAGTTAAGATGGCAGTATCCTGTTAACAACCCCGTGTGTTCCAACACTTCCCTTATTACCCCTCAGGAGCCTTGCCATCTAGTAGTTGATAAGTGTCAAACTCAACAACAGCTTAATCTGGATGTGCCGCCAGCGATTGAGTCTTTCAGTCTTCAGCCCTTTCCGGATTGCCCCCTTACTAATGCAGTGTTCAATCCTAACCGCTGGTTCAGGCCTCATTAAGTCTCTCTCAGTTTCTTCCCTGCCCACCTTGCTTACCTTCTCGTTGCCCCGGATGACCTGGTACTCAGACTAACCTGTTTCACTAGGTATGATCTTATTCCAGGAGCTTCTAAGCAACCAAGGCCCTGCCTTCAAAAAATATGGTAATGCACTTATCAACAACTCCATTCAGCAGTTGCGTTTGTACGTAGGCGTGAATGGCCATCTTCTCCACCTGGAACACTGCGGCATAACTTCCGAGAGGAATTGGGTACTCCTTTCTTCTATGTATCAGCCTAAGTAAAATATACATTGCATTGCAGTAAAATTTGCACATGTGCAAATTTCGCATAATTAATCTACATTAATTACGTAATAATAAGAGCTGCCATCTTAGGCGCTTCATTACAATCTTCTAATGGTAATTTATAACCCCGCAAAATATCTCAAAGTTTCGTAACACTGATATAATTTTCCACAAAACACCAAAATACTATACACTACACTCGATGCGCGTGTCATCATCTCCAGACGATGCCAACTTTGTTGGCGAAACACGCGTCGAGTGTAGTGTATAGTGTTTTGGTGTTCTGTGGAAAACTAAGTCAGTGGTGTCTTCACACCAAAGGTTCCAACCTACTCTAGTATCAAATTGTCATGCCAATCGCTTGGAGCTGATCTAGATTTATTAGATGGAGTAATTCGAGGGCAGGCTCCATTTCAACATTCTCACCATCACTACTGAAGTAAATTTATATAATGTGTATGTAGTGGGTTCCATACCAAAGGAGAGTATTGTAAGTTGGACCCAGCTAATGTAAAACAATTTAAGAGATGCACAACTTCCTACAAGAGAATTTCCACGTTATTCCTGATGGGGACATCATACCGTGAACCTGCTTTTCCTGAAAATAAATTAGATCATGGGCCACTTTGAAATTGAATACACATAGGTTAGTACCATGGTCGTCTAGCTATAATATACAAAAAAATATCCTTTAGAGCGTCCAAGACACTTTCAACCGAATAATACCTCTGACGAGCGTAGATAAACACCAATACTACGTAAATATAAAATCTTCTGCAAGATGTAGAAAATACAACAGTGAGACAAGAAACAAACACAATGCAGCCTTAAATTCTTGAAGTTGTATACACGTGATAGACTTCTAGATTGACGTGATAGTCTTGAAGGATAATATTGATTTAGAGGAAAATGTAACAGTTATACATAATTTTAAGATGTTAGAATTAAAATAATTTATATTATATCAAAAATTTTCGCGCAAGTACTTATGATTTAGAATAAAACGTTATATAGCATGATGATTTCCATATAATTTGATACCTAAAAGTCATTCCCAGTAATAATTAATGTGTTTGACATATATTTCTGATATATTTTAATGTCCAATCACCATTCTTTTTATATTTTTTAATGTATCTTCATTTTATAATCTACGTCCAATAAAAAACTACATTCTATAACGATGAATAGATTCCTTATTTCTGATTAATTTCCAGGCACGATTGTGGGCACTAAGAGAATGGGGATCCTATATAGTAGGAGCAATCTATTCCCAGTTTTCCGAAAAATCCAGTATATAGTCAGGTATCTAGAGAGTATAATGACGTTTTTCAATACAGTAAGTTTGACCGTGAAACGTAATTTAGAAGTTTTCAAGTGTGGTCCAATGATTGAAGAAAGTTAAAGTGCGGATGAACAGAAACTGTGTTTCAAAAAAATAATCTTAGTGACAGTGATTAGTGATAATGTAAGCTTTCAATATTTATCTTAAACTATAAAATGTTCATAAAATTATTTGCAAACGTTTTAAAAACGTTCTATAAAACGTGTAAATTTGGGTTTGCAGTATTATTTTTCAAAAATTGGCACCTCTGGCATTGCACGCTTATGGTATAGCGCCTTCCGAACATTTAACTTGTCTAACCTACTCACATCTTGCCGATGATTTACTTCATATTATTTTGACACGATACCTTTGTGCTTGTAGACCACAAACAATTTATAACGCTAATGACATCTCTAAGTTCTCCTGGAAGTAAATTGTTCGACGTGAAAGTACGGCACACAGTTTTCCATACAGTATCGAGACACTATGTTACCATTATCGGGAGATGGTCATTGCTCTACAGTGGTACCTAGTTATCGTCGATGGCAGGGATTTCGTTATTGTCTTGCAAGAATGACATCGTGCTGTTTTTAACTTAAGGGTAATTAAGTGGCAATTATATATGTAAACAAATGATCAAGAAACAAATAGAGATCGTGACTTAGAATAAGAATCGGGTAATGTAGTGCCTGTTTCTTAAGGCAGTATGTTTAGGTAACGTTCTTGACACGGACTTTGTCCACGATGATTTCTCTAAGGTAATGCTCAATCAAATTCAATAAGACTCATTCGATCATATTCCTTTTTCGTTTTCAGAATACTTTTTTCAGATGTCAGTTTAAGACTTATGATGGATCTAAAGCTGAACGTATAGCGAACAGACAGATACAATATATTATAATTTATAATTTAATAATACAAAAAAAAAATGTAAACACGCCACCAACACGTCGACCAACATCATTAATTTAATATAAATGATAATTTTTAAATTTTCCCCATACAATAATCACTAGAACCACTTGAGAATCCGTATACGTAATACATAGTTAATTTCCCAGGTTAATTTATACCCGTGCATCTAATTAAATCTTGTACGATCCTTAACTCTATTAAATCCCAAAGAAAGCCTTATATGGTCTCTCGGGTTATTGAAATTATATTTAATAAGCAAATTAAAGTCGTGAATGTAAATGACATAAGCCCCGGGCTACACTTAATGGCCAACGAACGTACTGTCCTTGTCTTTTATTTAGCATATTTAATAAATATAATTGAGCAAAACAATTTGACTTTCATTTTTTCGGTCGTGAGTCAGCTGGAAAGTAACGAAATGTTGTTGTCTGGGTGTTACCATATACAAAATATAATTATGTTGAGATAATTTGTGTTATTAGAAACGTACGACTGCTGGCGCTGTTATTTTGAATCGTGGTTTAGTTTTTTATCTTTCGTGTGCCCGTAGTGAGGAAAGTTATGTGCAATTACTTGTTGAAATTTTACTCTAGATAATAATTTACATATACTCGAATATGTATAGTTTATTTCATGGCTATTTGCCAAATAAAAAATCTCAAAACATAATCTTGGCTTGTTTTTATGGCTAGGCTCAGGTAGACTTTTCCATTTATCGGCAAGATAAGAGTTTTTTATTTGGCAAATAGTGATGAAATGAATAGTACCAGCAGGAATTAAACTAATAAGACCCTTTCAATGTGATCCCATGAACTTTAGGCAATTGGAAAATAATTGTTCGAGTCACTTGTGCTCTTCGTTTCAAAATTATCGGACCATTTATTGAGTGAAACTCATAGAGAACGCTTAACTCAAAAATTATCCACTTTTATCTATATTTCAGGAAAATATGTATACAATTTGTATACATACATCAAAGTGTAAAAATAAAAAATTTCATCATAATATCCTAGGATAATCATCAAGATGGCGTTGTGGAGTTATTTTAAAAATTGTTTTTAAATGGCAGTAGCCCTGTTTCTGCAGCAAACTTACAATGTAAACTGCAGAAGTTTCAGAGAATAGCTATAATAGCTAGAGTGTTCAGAATGAGAAAAGAACGGGGCCAACAGATATTGCGGAAAACCAATAAATAAATATTGTCGGTGAATTATGAATCCCATACAATCTACATCT
The DNA here is from genome assembly GCA_037954035.1 of Rosalia funebris. Classification (NCBI taxonomy): domain Eukaryota; kingdom Metazoa; phylum Arthropoda; class Insecta; order Coleoptera; family Cerambycidae; genus Rosalia; species Rosalia funebris. Next base: position 14,459,215 of record JAZFAV010000011.1, on the reverse strand, counting down.
CAAATGCAGCTGTTTGTGAAGTTATGCAAATGGTTTTAAACAAACAAAATTACATCCTTGTATATTCTAATGTTTCAACTCATAGAATTCACTTCGATGTTCTGAAATTATATCAGGAAAAAGTACGCACACCTAAATATGCAAGAACTATTTGTTTAACTATTGCTATATGACTGCTCAGAATGTAAGGTATTGAAGTGATGCAAAACCTCATATCTTTCGTGAGAGCTATACACAATTTTCAGAAAAAATTAAGGTGTGAACACGGATCATGGTTAATTACGTACTTGATCCTGTGTTGTTACATCAGAACTGAACTCAAGAGGTATATATAGGACCTCTTGCAGAATGCTATTGAGGCGTTAACTTTGAAGATTCTAGAGGAAAGTCCTGATTAATTCGAGATCTGCAAATAATTTTTCAACAGGATAGTGCTTCTCCACATCATTATCGTACCTCAAGAGTTTATCTCAATGAATAATATCCCAATAAGTGGTTTGAACGTCGGGTACAATAGAGTGACCTCTTTGGTCTCCAGATCTTACGCCCTTAGATTTATTTTTATGGGGCTACTTAAAATCTAAGATCTACGGTATGTAACTCGTTAACATTGACGTTTGAAGCGGATAATTACTGAGAAGTAATTATCCGAGAACAGAAACACTTCAATTGGTGAAAGATGAGTTTTACGAGTATAATAGAATTTTGTACTATCAGTAAAAAGAAAGTACACATTTTGAGCTTTATCTTATTCTTTAAATATATTTAGTACTTCGTTTTACATTCATCATCTTGTTATTTTTGAATTAAATTCATTGCTTTCCTAGGATTTATTAATCTACAATTTATTTTTAATGTGAAACACAAAATAAAATTTGGAAATATATAAAAACGTCTTTCTCCTCGCGTAATTTCTCTCGGAAAACCCTAACACTTATATTTTAAACAATTTTTTCAACACTTCCAAATAAGATATTATTCAAACACCGCTGCCATTTAAAAATAATTTTAAACGGCCTTTAGCATGTTATGCAAAAGCAGTGTATAACTTAAAAGGTTATAGAGGAAGTCTTTATAAGACAAGTTACTATTAATTGGAATTTTTTTTAAACATTATCTACTTTTCAGGTTTCTGTTTCTTAGAAGAAACAGGAAGTCACATACAAAAAATTTTACTTAGAATTGATGTATATTTATTGACCCATCTCTGTATACATGTTCAGTACATTACAAACAAGCACTGATAACGTTTTGGAAGCAGTCGTAAAATAGTTAGTACTACATGCTATGATGTGTGTTTTACTCAAAGCTTAGAGTTGTTGAAAGTCGTCAATGTTTTAGTAATGTACTGCCTAATTTTGACTTTTTTCGTTTTTTTTTTAATAAAAAAGTACCTGGGCATGAGAAAATTTTATTTAGTAGATATATTGAATTTGAAGAATGTCGCATAATTGCGTTATTATAGGTGTCATGTCTGTCATGGAAACTAATTTTTTGATTGATGGAACTGATGATTACCACGATCGACCGATCTATTCTCAATTGAAGAGGAATGAGGTATTATGGAGAGAAGACTAAGTGATTCCACTTCATTCTTCACAAACGCCTGAAGAACTACAAGGTTCAGATTACTTAGGACCTCAAAGAAACATTGATCACTCATTTGCTAGTATTACGATAAGTTGACGAGTAGTCCATTGAAGATGTTAATTAATCGAACTAATTGAATTTTATTCGATATTTTTTAAGTCTCCAGTTGTCTATCAAAACCAAAGTACTGGTCTACCAGCAAATTCTTAAACCAATATAAACGTACGGCGTTCAGCTGTGGGGTCATACCAAAGAAAATAATTACAATTGCCCCAAATATTACAATTGCCTCTAAGAACAGAGTGCTAAGGAACATCGTCAATGCCCCTTGGTTTAAGGAACATCATCAATGCTCCTTGGTATACTCGGAATAAAGATCTTCATTCGGAACTTCAGATGAGGCCAGTTAAATAAGAAATGAAGAATATTGCCAGGAATCTTGAGGAGAACTATAAACACTCAAATGTTGATCGGCTCAAATTTTAGTTAATCCAGACTTGGTGCGACGATTCAAGAGTATCAAATCTTTTGAGCTTATGTGACAGTGCAGTGATGAGTGAAAACCATAGTATTGTTTAGTGAAACTATATTAGTGATAGCTAATAAATGTTAACAATTAGGATGGACCAGTGGAAAATCCAGACTTAAGCACTCGTAACTATAGTAATTTAAGTAATATTTATACTCTTAAAATTATAGGCGCATTGTTAATCCAGACTTATATCTTAGGCGCATTGTTTATTAAAAAGAAAATTGTATATACGTATTTGTACTCGAAATTAATTTAATACGTCTCTGCGAGTTATAAAAACTTCTCTATCTCTTATAGAGTTTTAATTGCATCGACAATATTTCTATACCTTTTTATATTACAGTAATTAATGTATAAGTACTTTCGACGGTAATTAAGTGATAGACTTAAGAGATATTCTTGAACATTCATTTATTACTCAGCAACAAAACGTGTTTAATTCGACTTTGACAGTAAGAAGTGTGCAGAAATAAACAAAGGCGATAATTTTATTCAACGACTGTTTCCTCATCAATAATCTCACTTAACGATTTACAAACATCATCTCCGACTTCAGCTGTTTTAATTGGCGAATATTTCAATCAAGGCGAATGTTCGAAATTACAATAAAAGGTTCCTCAAGTTTCTCATTATCCGATACGAACAACTTTCACTAAGATACTAAGTACTTTATTTCAATCAGTCGCTGCAATAAATTTTCCCTCGCCTCTCTTAATATGATTGCGTATAAGGACGACTATAAAAAAGACGAACAGGTGGCTTTGGAAGTCGAGACAGCCCAGAAAAGAAACGCAACTCACGTCTGGGGCGGGGTTGCCAGACTGTTTTTTATTGTTGTGTAACGAAAATCGGTTGATATTAGCGGTTCTTATGGGCATCTGTGACACGCTACTAGATGCTCTCAAGACAATATGAAGAACACAATAGAAATAATATGAATTTTGTCATGGTAAATATAGTGACAATGCAGAAGTTGTAAAATTCTTTGAGTTGTAGATTCAGAAGTATACGTTGACTGACCCACTATTTGGAAGTTGTGGCAATGAAATTTAATTTAGTTTACGCAAGAATCTATCTAAATTGTGTCGATATCTGAAAGTACTCTTTAAGATATTCAAATCGACACTGATTATTGAAATACCCAGTTAGATATTTCCGTTTTTGTTTGTCTTCACTTTTACGGGGTCGAGGTTTAGCTTTAAACTCCTCTTCCACCTAAGCCCTAGACAGGCACGGAGTACACATAGGCACCAGCTGACTGATGTGGGAATCGAACCTATGTACGGATTGTTCCGATCCAGCAATCTAGGCTAGCTCCATGCGATTGGCATTGTTATCTATGATAAGTCCAGGGAATTTGGAGACCTTCTGCCAGGTAATAATGAGATAATTTACCTTCAGAAGACCTGACCATATCTCTAACAGCTATGTCAACTTTAGTTGGAATTGGAAGTCGGGTAGTCCTGAAAAATAAAACACTTACCGATTCTTGTCGCCACTTGTCACTGGACCTGGGATACCAGTGTGAGAGGCCAGAGGGTAGTCCAGTAGATCACTCGACGAAGTCCAAATAAATAACTGAAAGAAGCAAGACTTATACCTGCCTGCACCATTATACATTCTTAATGAAAAATGCTTTTTGATAAGTGTTTTTTAGATATTTAAGTAGATACATTCAACATCTACTGAAGCACTATTCTCCTAAAATTTTATGCAACGATAGACCAACATTCTCCCAAAAGAGTTAAATAATAATGGTTTGAATGGATTAATATGAAAAAGATTGACTGTCGTTTTAATCTGAAAAATAAAACATTCCAAATGAATTCTGTCAATTTATGTATAACGCTAATACTGCTTCAAATATAGACAAGAAATTAAATATAATTATGTTATCTACAATCTTGTTATCATTTTTTCGTTTAGTCAATTATTTGCTGCTCCATTAATGTTTGCATAATAATATGTTCAAATAATGTACCCTCTATAAGTTTCTGTAGCACCTGCTGTTTCAAATATTGCTTTTTTTTTATTTTCTACGTAAATACTAAACACCAATATTGTTATCTCGATTAATTATACACAATATTCTGTTAATTTCTATTTTGGTGTTAATTATTCTGTTCAGCCTTCATACAAATTTCATTTGCATTCATTTTAGTTAAGTTAGGGATTTCAAAACAGATAATGTATACAATAGCGATATATTATATATAACCTTATAATATGACAAGAAAAATAAAAGGAATATGCAATTGTTATAGTCAAAATAATAACTGAACTAATAGTCTTGTTGCGTTATAATAATTAGACATAGATCTCACCAGTTTATTAATATGGCTTTATTACATACATTGAATCATTATGTTTTACATAATGCATAAACATATATGATATATGTAGTAATAGGTCAACTGATACAAGCATGCGTGAAGAAAAAAGGGTGTTACTAATACTCGTAGTAGGTCTGTAACAATGTATACACATATCTACAAGCATTGCGTTTTGCTGAAGCGGCATTTGTAAATTTGAATTTGTAATAATATATCCATCGAGTCATACTTTCGGGGTCTAATATCTGGAGAATATGAGGGTTAGTTCGAAATGTGTGAGCCCTTGTGGAGCCTTTCATTGCTGTAAAGAACACTGCTTATGGTCTTCTGTGCTCTGAAAGTCTGCGCTATAACGTCATAATTTAAATATCTCTAAAAGCATTTATTATCATCGTACAGATGCTAATATGTACACTGTTGCATACTACATGGCGATGATTAGCACTCGCTTATATACGCTTCTATGGACTCTTTATCGTTGAGGAATTTGTGGCGGTTCTTTCCCGATCTGTAGCCAAATTCTGTTTCGGTTCTGGTCTTATTCGAGGATTTAATACAAAAACATATAATCTTCGTCCACTGCCAGTCTGCAATAAAAATTTGCTATACATATCGTAGATGCTGTCTTAATATTAATGTACTTTTGTAATACTTTCACTACTTCCTTGTGAATATTGAATGCGTTATTATCGTGTAGCACACCCATTTTTATGTTTATTATTGAGTGGAAGGACACCTTTATACATATACATGTTTGAATGAAATGGCTTATACCTTGGAAGAAGGTTCTCTAATCTCAAGTTTTATGTACAGGATAAAGGTTATCCAATATGTATAGAATAGTGTTTATAACTTTTTAAAAACATCCTGTATAAAAAATCTATAAAAAAGTTTTTCACTCGTTTTGGTAATTGTTGATAAGTTTATGTTACATGAAACAGGATCAAAATTGTTACTAGGCACCGCGCTCTCTTTAGCAACAGTATTGAATTTGGATTTTTGCATTTCTACTGAAATGCTGAAATGCTAGGTTTAAGAAAAATTGCAACGCAACCCCATACACATTTTACATGTCCATACGTAAAAAACAGTTGATTCCAAATAAGAATAGAAAATACTGTGGTGCCATTTAAAAATACAAAATTGGTTGCCATGGCAATTAAATTATTGGCTCCAAAACAAACTCAAGGCTACCAAAAGGAGCAAAATACTCAACCAAAAAACTTTTGGAGGAACGGCCATCCCATGTTGAACATCGATCCTCGTCCGATCACCGAAGTCAAGCAACCTCGGACACAGTTAGCACTTGGATGGGTTACCGCTTGAAAACACCGCGTGCCGTTTCAGGCCGCAGTGCTACTGGGTGGATTGAGTAGCCCAGGGTAGTACTGTTGCCGGTCCTAAGCCCGGAAGAAAGAGGAGGGTTAGACGGCCAGGTTTAGCTGCCTACCCTCTGATCCAACAATATAAAAATAGATCCAGCTTATAGTACCGATGATATTCATCGAAGAGGAATAGGTCATAAACCTACTTTAGAAGAAGGAAGAAGAAGAAGAAGAAAATTTTTTGTGTGAACTATTTTTTCACACAAGGTGTTTTTAATAAGTTATAAACATTATGCATATTGGGCACTCTGTATATATGAGAGACCAGTTATTATATTAAGTAATTATCTGGTTGTATATACAACAACTTTACACAGCATTTTGAAGGATTTAACCAATAAACCGAAAACACATTATTTTCCATTGATAGTGAAAATTATCTTCAGTAGTTCTATGAAATGGGGTATATTAAGAGGAAATAATACATAGTTTATAGAAGTTTTTGGTAATTCAATGTAAAGAGTATTAAGAGAAATAGTTCGGTATAAATTTGAGATTTCTATAGACATAAGAATTTTTAATAAATATTAACATATGTAGCTGCGTTAACGAAAACTGAAACATATGTGGGCAATTATTTGCATGTATAAATCAAGTAAAATATTTTTAAGAACTAAATTATAATTTAATATATTAAATAAAAATTTATATTCTATATTAACATATTTTTCTGAAATTGAAACTAAATTGAGTTAATTATAGCTTACTGCTTAAGATCTATGATATTTTATAACACCGGCAACGTCCTACATCTAGTCGCGAGACAGACATGAGGCAGTTGTAAGTTAATAACTTATATTAACACGTTACACAAGTTCCACTTAAGACAAAAACCATCGTAAGTGAAATATTGTCACGCATGTCTTGATGTTTTTACAAGAAGAAATGAATAGCGAGAAAAGTTGACGATCATATCTGATTGATTGGCCTTATTGTGTCATATTCATTTCCGCTCATTCTTGTAACAGCGCATCTGCCACACCATTCCTTGTGGTGTCATTTTTTTTATTTCGGCTAAGTGATCTCTAGCTACACAATACTGGTAAGCTACATTGATCATTCATTCTGTTTAGTATTGGACGTGCCCTGATTAGGAGGTATTCGTATTAAACTTAGTATAGGTAATAAATCATTCTCACAAGCTGATTTTTTGCAATAATGGATACAGTGATTGTTAAATGTACTTCTACTAATTGGCTAAACTTATAATAAATGCGAATTAGCATATTTCGAATTAGCATATTTTGTTTCTAATTATAACTTCAATTATTGTTCCTAATACATCCGGAAGTTGTTAAGAGAGAGTCCATGAAAATAATGAAATTAATTACAAAAACAAATTTAACAATCCTTTCAAAAGTCATTAAAATGGTAACATTACCTGTTTAAAGTTTCTTCCATTTACTCTTTGATAAACGTTTAGTTGATAACTCACCATTTGCGGGTCTATTTAAAAAAATCATCTTGAACATTTCAGGCTACTTCCTTAATTATTCACTTCAGTTCATATTTCATTGTTTGGAGTTTTCTAGATCATGCTGCATGTTAATGTGTGGGAAATCCCTTATTACTCCCATCTTGACTTAGAACAGTACTTGAATATGACGCAGAGATCCAGTTAATTCAAAAACTGATCACTGCTAATGATCACTGGACAGAACCTTAAGGCCAAGGCGCTAATACCTGGAGAATGAGGGGAATAGTTCTAAGTTAAAGTAAACTCTTCTGCAAGGCGATGACACAATGTGGTCATTATCATAAAGAAAGGAAACGTTGATGCTCTTTAGTATTGTGAACTCCTGTACATCCAGACACTGAAGATTGGTCCACTGAAATACTTTTGACCTTATTCTATATATTTCTTCTTAGCAAGAAAACAAGGTATCCATCTACTAGCACTACTACCACCCATTATGTTCCGTTAAGATGCAGTGTATGGTTAGATTGGGAATTTCCAGTTGGAAGAAAATATCAGCTACAGTCCATCATCGGTCCTTTCAGTACATCTTTTTGTTACCTCAGAAGTTGCTTACGTCTCAAATTATGTAGATCTCCCGACTCACTATTGACCGCCTTACCCTCAAATAATAGTTTTATCCAATTATGATCTACTAATGAATATGACTAACTAACTAACTCTCTACCTAACTCTTCTCTAACTAACTCTTTGTGATTTTCTATTGCTGATTCTTTTCGAAGGGCATTCGGAGACTTTTCACCTATGCGTCTTCCAAGATGTGGCTTGCATCATTGAAAAGGACAAGAAAAATTAAGGAATAGGGCTCCAATAACTTACTGCGGTCAGTACCTTTCAAACAAGCAGCAAGAAAACGACGGAAAATGACGACGTGTACAAAAACTGAACCATGTCTCACCACATTCATTAGAATTCTCTGCTCTAGTCGAACATAAGTGTTTTCTCTATTGGGTAAAAGAAGAACAATGAAACGGTGATATAAATAATTTAAAGTGGTGATTTTACTATGGAGGATTACTCATGTTCCAATTGTTCAGCAGAAGGAGAGACGCCTGAAAACATCGTCTGTTTGTAGAGAAAATACTAGGTAAGTATTCGAGAACTCTTATGCATTAGTGCATTGTTGGGTACCTCACTCCCTAACGCAGGAACAAAAGTACATTAGAATAGGATAATGCAACACAACAGTAAAGCGCTGTGAATACAAGGCATTTAAAAATGTTTGCGGTATCGTAACGGATGACGAGATTTGGGTATATTATTATGATGTGACAAAGAGAACCCTCTTTGAAACACTCTGGAACACTCACTCACACATAGAAAATGCTACTAAAATCTCTGCTTGACACATGGTCCTTACAACACGACAATGCTTCAGCGGCCTAAACAAAGGAAACAATTTCCTTGCCAAATCTGGACTGACTCTTCTTCTTCTGGACAGTTCAGATGGTGTGCCCAGTGGCTTCAGCCTATTTCCTAAAGTCAAAAATTGTATGAACGAATGGATATTTTCAGATAAATGAACAAATAATGTACAAATCTGTCAGAAGAGGAGCGAAAGAGCTGCATTGATGACTTGTAATAGCTTATGTCAATAAACACAACTATGAATTTAAAAATACTTTCAAGAGCTATGAAATTATCATAGAAAACAGAACTTCCTTTGCATTATTGCATTATGCATTGATACATAGTCTAATATAACGCAACAGATCACACCTACCGACTACATCTATCAACTTGCAGTATAACCTAACCTAACTTAGAGCCGACAATAACCTGAATAGTACTTAGAAAACACATTATATTTATTGTAACATATATAAATTATAATATTACAATGAAAACAAAATAACTTCCTCGTACAATTAGAGGTTTCTTCCATGTCTCCTGAACTATTTTTTATAAGTCTCTGGTTAATCTCGATAGACTAGAGTTGATATCTAAATTCGATTAATTACTTAACCACTGTTTATAAATCAGGAACCAGAATATTTTTATACACAATCGTTCCGTCAATAGAAACATAGCCGATCATCTAGCGGTCAAGTTCTAGTTTCTCACATGAAATCATCCAGCTTTCCGGTTGCCGACAAATTGTCTAGGAGAGAACGATGATGTAGCACTATACGGACCAAAAAAATATAATAAGAAGAGAGTGTGAAGTGATTCCTTTCTCCATTGAATAATAGTCACCTCGATAAGACAATAAGAGCTTAAAACAATTTCAACGATTGTGTTTGAAACACGAATTGACTTTAAATTATTATCGATAGAAGAATACACAGGAAGTTGTAGTTCCCTAGATTTACGATTTGTTTTTATTTTAATATATTCATGCATGACGTACGATAATTTGCATTTAATTGTTCTACAGATACAGGATGCTAGAATATTGCTCGTACGTATAGGCATTTTTGTATATCTTAATTTTGTATATATTAAAATGGAATACCCTGCACACACATACGGTATCTCAGTTAGAATTACAGAATACGAATTGTGCGCCATGTGTATTCTGTGAAAGTCAGTCAATAATTAAGGACTGTCTTATGAAAGTGAGCGATCATTTATAGTTGCGTTAAAAAAATCGCACAACATTAGGGCAGAATTAACAGTTCGCAACTTAATCAAGAAATTTCAAAAGTCGAGTTCTGTTATTGATAAGGCAATACCAATACGTCCTCATCATGGTTAGTTAAATGACAATAGTGCTGCAGTGAGAGAAAGTATACGGGAGCATCCAAATACTCCAATTCGATATTGTGCACAACAATTGAATCTGTCAAGAACCACCACGCATCGGATTTTAAAGGAGGATCTACCTCTGTCGGGGTACAAAATTGACTTGATGCAACAATTAAAAGATACAGAGCATTTACAACGTTATTTATTAATTGGGTGTTTGCAAGATTTGGTTTTTCAACAAATTTATTAAGCCTTCGAAATTCCTATATCTCTAACAGAAAACAGTACGTTGAAATCAATAGTTTCAGGTCCCTTGAGTATGGTGCCACGTCAGGTGTGCCTCAAGGCTCTATTCTTAGCTCCTTGCTGTTTAATATCTTTATTGACAACATTGTCACTGTAATATCTGTCAATTGTCTGTTATATGCTGATGACCTTAAATCATTTAAGGCTATTACTTCCCTGGATGATTATGCTCTTCTGCAAATACAATCTGTCTAATCTTCTTAATTGGTGTTCTAATAACAAACTACATCTAAACGTATTTAAGTGTAATGTTATGTCCTATTCCATTAAATTATCTCCAATAATATACGATTATAGGTTAGGCGGCTTTATTCTTCAAATACCTAGCACATTCAGAGACCTCGGCATAATTTTTGAAAAAGATCTGTCTTTTACCGCTCACGTAACTAAAGTAGTGTCTGAAGCGTTGCATACATTGTTGGTTTCTTAATAAGGACTAGCAGGGATTTCTCAAACACCGATACATTGAAAATTCTATACTTTGCTTTTGTCCGATCTAAACTTGAGTACGGATCTTTAGTATGGAATCCTTATTATCAATGCCATATTAACAGCATGGAAATGGTTCAAAGAAGGTTTCTGAAACTACTATGGTTCAAATCAGACACTGTGTATCCACCTATTGATTTCCCTCAAAATGGTCTTTTGGCAAGATTTGCGATGACAGCATTTGACGCGAGGCGGGAATGTTGTGCTCAAATATTTCTATATAAGCTTATACATAATATGATTGACTGTCAAAACCTATTAGGCAAGCTAAATTTTTATGTACCTCAATTGCATGCTCGAACATTCAAAAGCTTTTACCTCTCTATTCTGCGTACTAATGTTCTAAAATTCTCATCCCTGTTTTTAATGTGTACTAAATACAACAACAACTGTGATAAATTCGATATGTTTAACTGTACTCTTCTATTTATTAAACATTATTATGCTTGATCTTCATCTTTGTTTTTCTTACTTTTCATATATTGTTTCATATACCTAGGTATTAAATATGTATATACGTATTTGTATTAAATTTGATTGTTATGTTTGTCAAATTTATTACTCTAATTAGAATATGAACACTCACTGTACTTTCCTCTGTAAATGGGTTAACAGATGAGTCGAGGCAGCCATATGAACGATATTTTTTCCACTTGTAGCCGTATCGTCTCCATTTTATGTTGAAGGATAACAAAAACCTCAGATTGTCAAATATTATTAGTTTTACTCGCGAACCACATCCTATAGTTCCAACTGAGACACCCTATATAAAGAGTGTACACATTTGTAATAGTTTCCAATAAGTCTTCTCCCATCACCTATGCGTTATTTTAATACGAGCCACTTTTTGGCGTTAAAATTGAATGCGCCGTAAAATTGCCCTCATCCCCATTATCCACATATCGTATTGCAGTTAGTTATCATCTAGTGGTTGGCGCAATCGATACTGTATAAAGTAGAATATTATTTTTTCATCAAGAGCGCCGCGATATGGGTATAGCATAATATAGGCCAGTATATTGCGAAGTCCCCTCGCTCCTCCGCGCAGTGGATCCCCAGCTATATTGGAAATGGGGAGGCGAGATGGATAGCTTTCTGTACTGTTTATGCGCTCTGCCCAAGAACACCAGACGTTGGAACGAAAAAAGAAATTGGAAATTGAGCCGGACATAGGTAGGGGATAAAGAAGTAGGACTGCAGAAGGAGCTGCCGTTTGGCAGGGTACAAGGACGGATGCAGTTAATGGCTTCAAGGCTATTTTTTTATCTTCAAAAAGCAGAATATATAGCGAGTCGTGGATCATTAATAAATTGTTTCGGGTAACACCATTGTAATAAGCTAAAAACGAGCTTTTTGGTTTTTTTTTTTTTTTTGGATGGAAGAAAATATAATAAGACAATAATATTTAAGGAAATTATTAGGCTTATATTTAAGTATAATACAAAAAATTATTATCAAAAAATATTCAAAAATGGCGACATTGGAGCCATTCTCGCGAGATGTGTCGAATTGAAAGCGGCACGTAGTGTAACTGATGCAAATTTGAATCTACAAAAAAATCACTTAATTTACATGTTGAACTGTCCGAAGTGGAGGCTTATACTCCACTCCATCTGTACGTTCCTTAAACATTAATGATTGAAACAAATTAAGTCAAAACAATTATTCTCCTGGCCATATGCCAACGTCAAGCGCTGAATTACATGGCGAAATTTGCCGTATTTTCTTCTAATATAGAACTAAAATACAAATATATAGATTGCTCTAAAGCCACAAAGATGCCAAGCGTCCTCTATCTCAGGATACCGCTAACTACAGACCGGTTTCGACCTTATCTTGGGTCTTACCTGGGATTTTTTTAGGAAAAAAATTTTCTGCTCCATATTCTAAAAGTTTCAAAGAATCTTTTAAACTGATAGAAAAAAATCGATTTCTTTAAAAATTTACACAGGTGTTACCCCTTAAAATAAGACTACTATAAGAACCCATCTTATAGTATAGTAAAAGGTGGTCCAACCAAAACGCACGATGTTAATTATAAATAAAACAAAAAGTTTTCAGAGAACTATCTTAATATTATCTATTATGATAATATTAAGATAGTGCTAGTAATATTAGAAATGCTCGCCACGGCTTCGGTGGCATACCTCTATCCGATGGTCCATATTTTCAATGACTCTGAGATATTAATTGAGGTTCAATGTCGTTAATGTGCCGAATTATCTCATCCTTTAGCTCTTGAATTTTTCTTGGCTTATTGACGTACACTTTTTCTTTTAAATATCCCCAAAGAAAGAAGTCCAACGGTGTTAAATCACATGATCGTGGCGGCCAATTAACATCGCCACGACGTGAGATAACATGGCCATTGAATTTCTCGCGCAAAAGTGCCATTGTTTCGTTGGCTGTGTAGCAAGTGGCACCATCCTGTTGGAACCACATATCGTCCAGGTCCATATCCTCAATTTCTGGCCACAAGAAGTCCGTTATCATCTCTCGATAGCGAACACCATTCACGGTAACTGCTTGGCCGACCTCATTTTCGAAGGAGTACGGCCCGATGACGCCGCCAGCCCATAAACCGCACCAAACAGTCACTCTTTGTGGTTTCATCGGCTTTTCAACTATCACTCGTGGATTCTCATTTGCCCAAATGCGGAAATTCTGCTTGTTAACGAATCCACTGAGGTGAAAGTGTGCCTCGTCGCTGAAGATGATTTTCTTTGTAAAGTCACCATTCACTTCTGTCTGTTCAACCAACCATTCGGCGTATTGACGACGCTTGAAATGGTCAGTAGGCTTCAGCTCTTGAGTCAATTGAACCTTGTAAGCGTGTAAATTCAAATATTTATTCAAAATTCGCATCACTGATGTTCGTGCGATGTTCAATTGTTGGGCACGACGACGAGTCGAGGTTGACGGCTCTTCTGCTACACTATCGCGAACAACAGCAATGTTTTCCGCAGAACGAACTGGGCGAGCATGCACAGGTGTTTTCACATTTCCTACAGACCCAGTTTGCTGAAATTTGTGCAATTCTCCCGATTGTGGACACATTTGGTCGATTATGCTGATGAAAATGTCATGAAATGCGTTTTGATTTGAACGCCCATTTTCGTAAAAGGCTTCAACAATCTTAACGCGCTGCTCAATTGCTCTCCATGGTTGAATTTGTCAAACACTGAAACAAAGAAATGTCAAATTAAGTTGGGCAAAAAACTTGACGTTAAGGTGTGACTCACCTTAACATCAAGCATTATGGTTGGACCACCCTATATCATCCTTACTTTTTGTACACAGTAGCAGACTGTACATAAATAAAACTCATATGGTTGTTAAATAGTTTAACATTATAGCTATACTACAGGAGTGATCATTAAACATGTAACGTAATAAATAATGAGCAGTTATTTGAAAACAGAGTTATAATAAGTGACTTCTCTTTTCGGGCGTTGGGTGACACATCTATAATTGTGGACTTTTTCTAAATAACCTACCTATAACCCTATGGGGTATGCTGTTAATTTTTGTGTATGTTACCAACTTGCAATCGAAGATTAATTGCCGATTTTTGATATTAATATCAAGTGATCAATGGTTACTTTCTTTCTGATAATATCAACTGTACCTTGGATAGTGAAGTAAAATCGTCTTTTCAACTTCTAAATAATCTTTATTGTTGATTTAAATGATTTATTTCAAACGATACCTTAACAGGAACTCTAGTGCGAATAAGATCTGATAATCAAGACAACCATTCAGTTACATACAACCCTTCTGTCAATCCATTTGCGATCTACTTCCAACGTATGCCCTATTTTAAAACCAGGTAGGTTAGGTACAGCCACAAAGTGACCTTTTTCATGGTATTATGTATTACATTTAATACACAACTGAATAGTGAAAGTTTCTTTTATGGAAGACGGATGTTCAACACATTTGCATCATCTGCTACTGATTTCCGACTTCCTGTTCTTAATTTAGCTTGAAAAGTTCGTTGATAAGTTACATTAATCTCATTACGACTCTTTTTTATCTCGACTGTTAATACAAATGTACATTCTTCTTTATCTGCTGTGTGTAAAATTTACGGTATTAGTTAAAGAAAGACTAGTTTCCTTCCATCTCTTATTAATAACGCAAAATTTAGAACGGTTTTCATAATTATCGTAAATCAAATTTAAAAAAACATAAAAAATGTATATATTTGCATCATATTAAAATATATATATTGCAAAATATAAAGAATAAAATATTCAATAAAATGAAAATGTCAGTATCAGAAAAAGATATACACCACTTTATAAGAAAGTAATGATACATTTTCGATACGTTGCCAGGAAATAGAGAAGAAACATTGAATTACTTTTTGGGTTAGTTATGCTTTTGGTCAATAGAGTGCGTATTCATTTTAAGGTTAGGAATGCAACTAACTTAAGAGTTAATTTAATATGCGGCAATGACAGCAGGGGACATTTCCCCCTTTGCCTCCCTCTAGACGTCCATAGGCGCCTAGCATCATGAAGCATCTAGATATTTCTTGTATGAATATATAGTTTTACTACTGAATCAACGAGGATGGAAATTTATATTGTCATTTTTTACTTTATAGGAAAAACATTACATGAAAGTCCATTCAGTGACCTTGCAGTTTGTAGAAAGTGTGTTTCTGTTATCTGTATGTAAAATATTAAATATTCAGTTGTTTTTCATTTAGATCTATTGTTGTAACAGTTTCTTTTTACAATATGGACTTATATATACATATATCTATAACCATTCAAAGATCTATGCGTTTGTAGTAGTAAATGTTGATATTCTTGACAGTCATATAGAAGAGATGAAATGACAAGTCTTCTTTAAATGATTCTTTGATTCTTCATTAAATTTTGCTCTATACGAATTAAATAATGGTAAATTGACAAATCCTCCCTTTTATATTGGAACTTCACTTCACTCTAAATATTTTCATGAAACGTAGAAATTAGAAGCCTCTATAAGTCAAATTTTCTTAAAAAAATATTCCAATATGATACTATTGGGACTAGTAGATGTGGGGCTATTATTAAAATAAGCACTATTATAGGAATTATCATTAAATGACTATAAGTTTGTTCCGTCTGAAGAACGAGGGTAGTTTCGTTGTTAATTGTTAAATTATTATGAAGAGATGCTTATGAAGAGATGAGATTATTATGAAGAGAAACTTTCTATGATCCTTGTTCAACAAATACGCTTATTGTACAAGAAAGTTTTAAAATATTTCAATTTTTAACCCCCCCTCGGGCGCAGCCGATCGGTGAGATTCGGCAGTCACTTTTTTCCTTGCCCTTTTGTGTATATTACAAATATTAACTCGAATTCCATCATAGCTTTCTAACTTCCAGCCACTCTTCTTGATGTGGTGTCGATTTTTTAGTGCATTCCCTGACCGCCCGGATCTGTCAGATGCATTGCGCCTGATTACTTCATTATTTTGATTTTCATATTTTATTAGATTTCTTTTATTATATAAATTAATAATATTTTTTGGGATCTAATACTTATTCTGGCTTCTTAGGGTAGTATTATTTAAAATTAACACATTTGGGTGTTAAATTATTGGTTTATACTAAATATCGTTATCAACAATGCGACGTCTATTTTTGTTTAGAACACGCTAAAATGATGAGGATTTATAATTCTTTACACTTAAAGGCAGTTACTTATAACTTTTCTTTGTAATTCAAGTCCACTTTTTCTTTATATATAACTTTATGACTTTTACATGAAAAAATGGGTGTTTTTTATGGTATTAAAAATATTGGTCAATACTAATTTATGTTTGTGTTTTGTCCTTAAAACAGATAAAAACTTATAAATAGCTGGTTCTCTTATAAAAATCTTCAAAATTTATTGTTTTACAACATTAAATGAGTTCCTTTGTGTAAATTTAATTATTGCAATTAAAAACTAGTGTGGAATATTTATTATTGAATTGTATTAATTAAGATAAATATTTCATTAAGTTTCCACCTCATTAAAATCTAAATCATGTAAGACCTGATTATGGGATCTTTCAGATGCACTGCGCCCGAATGTGTTTTGCTTTATACTGCGCTCGACAGAAGGTTAATGAAAAATAATCAGGGTCGATAATGTTTAAATTTGATAGTTGAGAGTTTCTTCTATCTTCTGTAGCAATATCGGGATGTAAACACTAACAAAAATAAAACTATAACAGTATTAAAATTGCTATGAATCGTTAAGTAAACAATTTTCCCAATAGATATTTATTTTCATACCGAATATCTGTCCCAATTTTTCCCTCCGAAGCACACTCCACTGCCAGAAAGTGAAACGTGTATTATCCTGCAACACCTCATTCCCCGATTATCCTTACTTCTCTATGCGGGTCCGAGGGGTCCTAAAATTTAATTCAGTTGGGAAAAATTCTGACCCTTCTTCACACCCACGATATATTGCCTTACGGTGCTTAATAAAAGAAATTAAATTTTAGCATTTAAAAAACATTTTTGGTAAATTTGTGTGTCAGCGCCTCGCTTAGATATTTTTAAATCTCCGAACCGGATACTGTTGCGTTTCTGAACGGGCATCAATTTTAGATTTGTTGCATGCTTTTTTTGTCGGCGTTCTAATTCGTGTTATTCATGGGGTCCATTAGAATGAGGATCATCGAGAAAGTCGGCTGGCAGGTGGTGGTTGCGTTCGAGCGTTGCCGAATGTAACTTTGGAATAGTTAATATGACATTAGTTTTACGGCTCTGATGAGGTACCAACATTGTTATGGGATAAACTATCAATATTAAAATTATAATGTAATTATTGTTAATTAATCAAGAGAAAACACTACCATATTTAAAAATTGAACTGTCTGAAAATTAAAATATTAGGATCTTGGCTTATATCTTTTTACGACAATTAAATCTTACATAGTGAACTGGGGTGAACTCTTATATTGGTATCTTCAAATTTACATAACTAGATCATAATTGCAATTGATATCAAACAAAATATTTAATTTATTTTTGTACCGCAGATGCACTTCTAGTGCAGAAGCTGAAGTTAGAACTCTATTCACTATGGTTAGTTAATTATATGTTCATTTTACATTGGAAGAAATAAAATTTCTTCATACATTTTCAATTCGAAGAAATAAAATTTATCTGTTTTCGGTTTAGGTATTACTTAAACCTTGTTATGTTAAAATTAATCAAATAATTGTGTATTCAATGAGACATATTTTCCCATAGTTTCTTCTATATATTTTATAGGACGTCTTTGGATTAAAAACGTATATTTTATTGTCAATTGAAATTACCGATCGCAAAGCATTTAATAAAGTTTGCGATTCTACTATTACTGACGACAAAAAAATATGCAATGAAACCTGATGTGTGGCAGAAAAGTGTCATTCTTTATTACAATCTCCAGAACTTCTCCTTGGTTGTGTTATTTTCTCCGACTTTTGCCTTTTTTCTTATTTATTCTTTTCTTTGTTTCTCGTTCTTTTCCTCTCTTTATTCTTATTCTTAATGATCGAATTCAATTCATCATGCTCTATCGTCCATATGCTTTCTTCTTATTCTCCTGCCTTCTGCCTCCTCTTTATCTATTCTTATTTATCTCTTTTCTCATTTTCCCTCGTGATTTATTCATTTTACTTTACTCTTCCTCTAATCTTCGTTGACTATTTCCTCCACTTATTATATCTTTCTTCCTTACCCTTTTCCATTTTTCCTTTCTTCTTCTTCTTCTTCCTTCTACTAAAGTAGGTCTATGACCTGTTCCTCTTCGATGAATAACATCGATACTATGAGTTGGATCTGTTTTTACAGAGGGTAGGCAGCTAACCTGGCCCTCTAACCCTTCTCTTTCTTCCGGGCTTGGGACCGGCAACAGTACTACTGGGCTACTCAATCCACCCAGCAGCACTGCAGGCTGAAACTGCAACGTTTCAAGCAGTGTTTCAAGCTGTTTTCAAGCGGTAACCATCCAAGTGCTAACTGCGCCCGAGGTTGCTCGACTTCGGTGATCGGACGAGGATCAATGATCAACATGGCATGGCCGTTGCCATCCTCTTCCTTCCTTTACTTGCTTTTCCATCCTCTTGCTTTTTCCTTTCCTCTGCTTATATTCTTTTTCATTATACCTTCTTCATTATTTTCGTCATATTTCTTACATTTCCGGTCTACTTGTTTTTCTATTCCATTATCTTCCTCTCCCTTATCGGGATATGAGTTTCCTCCTTGGTGACAAGCAATATAAATAAAATAGTAATCTTTTATTGGCTATTTTTTTACAATAAAGAACTTATAATTCTTAATATCTTTAGCTAAAAATTTAATAAATTCCTAATTTGAATATTAATATAAAAACATTTTTAAAAATCCATTCTCGTTCAATAACTATTAAAAAATGGATGATTGGAACTAATTATGTACCTCTTTTCAGGTCTGAGTACTGTAATTTCCAATTTAATAACACTCTTCTGACTGTATTCCTATATCATTATTATTGTGAGACAGTACAACAAGTTTCAGTGTCAGATGTTTGATATTAATTAATTATGAAAAACAGTTAAAATTCAAACGGGTGACTCATAACGTGGGAGGTTAACGACTTCAACATTACACAATATCTGTCAGATTTCACGGTGGTTGATTTATAATGATACCCCGTTGAACAATGGCAAGGTGCATTATTATTTTGCGCTTGACAAAATATAGTGATAATACAAGAGATAAACTGTTTAAAACCCGTACAATATTCTAATAGTTAGCATAACCGACGTTTAGTTTTCATGTAGACCGTAGAAAAATTATTTCTTGGACGTAGTGTTATAAATACAATGCAAATACAGATAATGGTGTGGAAAAGAGTTTTGTACAATGCTAACATAAATTAGTTCATATAAGGACATACTAACGATTATTATAATTAAGATGCCTAATTCGTTACACTTTTCATTAATACGGATGAAATATAGCACCTCACAAAGTAACATATGTTTTATTAAAGTAATAAATTGTTTAAAATAGTTTTTTTGTATAATTAAATATAGGATGTCTCAGTTGGAACTAAAGAATTTGAATTGCGCCCCATTTGTGTTCTGTCAAAGATAGGACATCAATATTTAACGACTGTCATCTACAAACCATACGATGTCAACATGCCGCAATTAACAGTTCAACAATGCACAGTTTGGGTACAACTGTTTTATGATAGTGGGCTATCATGTACAGTTGCATTAAGAAAAATTCGCACAAAATTAGGACAAAGTGAAGCACCTACAGAGTTAACAGTTCGTAATTTAATGAAGAAATTTGAAGACACGGGTTCTGTTATTGATAAGGCAACACCAATACGTCCAACCCAATACGTCATACCCATATTCATATTCCAACTGTCTCTTATAACTAAACCGCTTTATTCATTATTATTTTTTAGATTACAGTTTTTCTCAAAGATAAGATTTTTTAAATTTTTTGTTATTCGTTAAAACAGCAATCGAATAATCAATCTATAGGCTATTTTGTTGTTTAGAGAACTTGAAGGTTGTATCTCTTGTTCTGATATGATCATATTTCAGGTCTGATGGCCAGCATACTTTGAATCTTCTACTGTTCCTAGTGTTCCTACACTAGTAGTTTTAATAGGTGGTTGGTATATATTTCTAGTTTCTAGTGGTGCTTATTGCTTCTTTGATGAATTTCTTCTTGTCCTGTTGGTATGCGAAGATCGTTGAGTATTATTTGGTTTGTCACGTACCATGGCGCATCAGCTATGATCCTGAGGATTTTAGATTGTACCTGTAATATAATCGATACGCTTGATTTACTAGCACAGCGCCGCAGTTCTACGCCATATGTTCATATTGGTCTGATAACAGCTTTGTGTGTATTGAGATCTAATTTTTAATTTTTGATTTTCTTTCCAGTAACCAGTATAGTTTCTACATTTTTAGGCTAGCCTGTTTTCCCTTTTTTTGGATGTGATCTTTTCAAATGAGTTCGCTGTCGATGTGAGCACCTAAATATTTCACGCATGTTGATTTTTGAACTTCTATATTTTTCATAAATACTGATGGGGTTTTCATTAAGTTTTATTTTCTATTTCTTAAGCGACTCTTCTAGTTGAAAAAAGTTGGTCTTGGAAGTTTGACGAGGCAGTTATTGGGTCTTCGTCCATAGTCAAGAATGTGTTGTGTCGCCTGCAAATGTGCTGGTGACAATGAAATCAGATAGTAGGAGGTCTGAAGTGTCGATTAGATATGAGATGGGTCCCATAACGCTTCCCTGGGGAATACCAGCTTTGATGGGACGAAAGTCCGAAGGTTCTCTTTTCACTTTTGTCCTGAATTGTCTATCTGATAAGTACGATCTTAAAACATTGTAATGTTGTATAGGAAGTGTTTGCTTCATTTTATATAGCAGGCCGTCACGGGTTGTGGCAAACTTTATCAAACGCTTTACTCACATTTATAAAAACCGCTGTACAGCATTTATTTTCATGTACGGCTTAATTAAATGCATACATTATGCGGTGGAACTGCTGGATAGTTGAATGTCCTTGTCGAGAAACTAGTGTTGGGGTATGTTTAAAATTAGGTTTATTTAGTGAAGGAGTAATTTTTCTAATATTTTGGAAATGATGGATAGTAAACTAACGGGTCGATATGATGTAGCGTTGGTTAAATTTTTTTTTGGCTTAGGTATGAGAATTACTTCTGAGACTTTTAAATTTGTGGGCCGTAGTGGAGTCTAAGTATGACATTGAAGATGTAAGTTATAATCACAATTCCATTTTTCGGTAGTTCCTTCGGTATTTTATAATTATCTTGTCTAATCCTGGAGCTTTATTGTTGTTTATGAGAGAAATTTCCTTTTTGACTTCCCTAGGTCCTATTGGTTCCAGATTTGTCGCGTGAGTATTATCTTCTATGCTAATTCTTATGTTGCGCTAAAAGTAAAAATAAAGCAGTAATATGTATGTTTGTGCATAAAGTGAGTGCATATTCAAAAACTGCATTAAATTTCCTTTACGACTACGCTCTGGTGATCGCGTCACTCCTCACCACTTTACTTTTTTTTATTCTGGAGCTGGAAAACATAGATAAAAAATAGAAAAAACATAGACTGCGCACAAGTATGTATGTGTACCATTATACACAACTTTTTAAAAATATTTCTATATTTATTAGTCGTACATACTTGACTTGAAAGCATTCAAGAAATTATTCTTTCTTGAATGAGAACGTGCAGACGAGCGTATTGTCGAGACTCGAAAGAGAACCCTACTACAAGATAACATACGAGAAACAAATCCAACAAAAGTGGTTCGCTCTCGAAGCATTTCGAAACAAATGGTCGCCTGTTTTTTCGGAAAAACTTATCATGTGGCAACAGTGCCTTTAGAGGAACGTAAAACGGTCAATTCTGAATGATACACAACCATTTGTTTGCCGAAAGTCTTCGCTGAAATAAGGAAAACAAACAAGCGCCGTCGGATCATTCTTCATCATGACAATGCGAGCTCTCACACATCTCGTCTAACAACCCAATGTTTGAACACTCAAAAAATCGAGTTAATGTGTCATCTGCCGTACAGTCCTGATTTGGCATCTAACGACTTCTTTTTGTTTCCGAACATCAAAAATAAACTGCGTGGACAACGATTTAATCCGCGGAAGAAGCCGTTGATGCGTTCAAAAACCATGTTTTGGAGATATCTCGAGCCGAATGGAAAAAATGCTTTGACGAATGGTTCGAACGCATGCAAAAGTGTATAGATCATGAAGGAAGAAGAGAAGGAGAGAGATCATTTTGAAAACCGATAAAGTAATATTCAATGAGAAATTAATGTTCTTTAATTATTAGGCTCAAAATATATATAGTACACTTAGTAATGATTTAAATTCATCCCATAGTGCAGGGGTTCCCAAAGTGTGCGCCGTAGAAAGTATAGAGGGGGGCCGTGAGACGCTCTTGTTTACCATTGCCTGGAAAGGAAATTTAGCTATTCACAGTTACAAAATAAACAATTCAAATCGCGCGCGCTGCATGCGTCGCTCACTCGTCGATAGGATAGAAAAATGTATGGAAATCACCAAGCTCACACGTCACATTGATTAAGTTGTCATTGTATTTTATATCCTATTTTTCTTAAATTATAAATGTTTGTTGCGTGTCAATGAAAATATAAAACTCAACTTCATATTGCGGATATTTTAATTTTTGTGCCTATCTACCTAGTATCCTTGTACTTTCTTTCGAGTACTAACCACTACGGGGCGCCGAGACAAAATATTAGACCTGTAAGTGCGCTGGGAACTGAAAAAGTTTGGGAACTCCTGCCATAGTGAGTTCAATACAAATTATTTTTGAATGCTAGCAACGCTGTTTCTGACCTTCCACACTACCATGGCAAACAATCAGCATTCAATAGGGAGCAACTTTGAAACTGACTTTTGTCCATCTAAATCAGACATTTTGCCCACTGTGCGGTGGTTGAATGTGAGGTTTATTGAGTATCAATAGCTATCATGTGAAATATGTATGGTATATCGTTTATGTACTAATTTGTGGGCATCAAATACCGTAATAGTCCTTTGTGACCCTATTGTCTTCCACGTTATGGCTTAATCTGTTACTGTTGCGATATGTTTACCACTCACCAAGCAAACCACCAGCAAAAACAGCAATAAGAACAGATTATATCCATCCTAATAGTCACACAACAATCGGACAAGTATATTTGCCTCAACTCCGCCTTCGCATTCAAAGCGGATCTGTTACATTACTCTTTAGAGACTATTAAGCATTTAACACTTAAATATCGGGATCATTCATTATAGTTTAACGACTTTGTATTCCTACGTCTGTCAGAGATCTTGATAGGGAACACAATACGGAATTATCCCCAATTATAGGTGAATAGAGATATGTTCGTCGATAAAAAAGATATCTCAGCGTGTGGGAAGATGAACTGGTATGAAAATAAGACGTCGCGATCCGCGGATAAGCGCGCGGGGTTTACTTTCATTTGTGGGCAGCGAGACGTATTGTCTTCGCGACGTAGTATGCAACTAAATTCGATGCTAATGCCATAATGCCGTGCCGTAATGGTTTAATTATGATAGATAATGCGCGGATTAAAAAATATCAGGAAACATTTTGTCATGGTAATATGACAACTGCATACGGTTTTTCCGAATAAATTATAATAAATTTATTCTTAGGATAAATTAGAACAATAGCACGAACGCAGATAGCTGTATTGTTCAGTTCAAGGAGAACTTTTATGCACGAGTTGCATTTGATTATGTTATTTCCCGTGGAAATAACATAATATGTCGGTATTCGTTTTATAATTATGATTTATTTTCATTTGTATAATTACACATGGCATAAATAAATAACTTATCTATTTATGGTATATAAATATCATGTAAAAGGTATATTAGTTTGTAAAACCCCAAGCGTATTTTTCGAAATGGTTTTAATTTATTTTCGTTCACACTAACTCAAGGTGCCGAGTCGGTACACTCTATATTTAAATAAAAGTAATAACATGGGAAAAATATTCGAGATACTAAAGAGCGCGGGAATGAAGTATAGAGATAGGAGAGTGGTACACAATCTATACAAAGAGCAAACTGCTGTTATAGAAGTAGAAGGGGAAAAAAGGGAAGTAGGTATTAGGAAAGAAGTAAGAAGGATGTACGCTATCACCACTAATTTTTAATCTGTACATCGAAGAGGCGATTAATGTGGTAAAAGATAGAGTGGATTACGGAATTAAAGTACAGGGACAGAAACTAAAAATGCTGAGATTCGCGGATGATATAGCAGTATTAGCATCTAGTAAGGAGGAATTAGAATCAGCATTGAACGAAATGGAGGCAGTGTTGACAGAGGAATACGGAATGAGGGTGAATAAAAACAAAACTAAAGTGTTAGTGTGCAGAGGGCGCGAGAACAGAGCAAAAACGAAAGTACAAATTAATAATGAAAGATTGAAGGAAGTTAAAGACTTTACTTATTTAGGAAGTAAAATAAATTGGGATGGAAAAAGCGATAAAGACATAAAACAAAGAATAGCGCAGGGTTGAGTAGCTTTTAACAAAAAAAAAGCACTTTTATGCTCGGGGGTAATAAACTTAGAAACAAGGAAGAGATTTTTGAAAACGTATGTATGGGGCACGGCACTATACGGTTGCGAAACCTGGATGGTAGGGGAAGCAAGTAGGAAGAAATTAGAAGCTTTTGAGATGTGGTGTTACCGAAGAATGATGAAAATACCATGGACTGATAGGGTCAGAAACGAAGAAGTATTGGAGAAAGTTGGCGAGAAAATAAGTATGTGGAAAAAAAAAAGGGAAGAGATAGAATGGTAGGCCACTTGCTGAGACATGGGGGAATAGTCCGCGATATTTTGGAGACAGAAATAGGAGTGAGGAAAGGCAGAGGTAGGCCTAGATTAGACTACTGCTCGCAAATAGTAAGGGATGTAGGTTGTAGCACAATTAGCGAAATGCGTAGGTTAGCACAAGATAGGAGAAGCTGGAGGTTAGCGTCCAACCAGTCTTAGGACTGATGACCTCATGATGATGAATAACAGTCTGAAAACTATTTTATTAAAGAAAAATTTTGGTAAGAGAAACTAAGTATACATTTTTAACTTAAATACGATGAAATATTACTACGTTACGATGTGTCAGTGACAAGTTTGTTAATAAGAAACATTAAGATTCGCGGTTCAGAATAATTCGGCCGCTTCATCGAAAGCGTATTACATCACCTTGTTACGGTTTTAAATAAATATGCCCGCGTACAATACTTTCCTATCTGTTTATGCGGTTGTGGCCCCGTACTATCAAAAACTGCTGCGGATTTGAGGGTTTCTGTGAGCATGAGGGAACAAAAAAAAAAGAGGTCAGACATCTTAGTTGATTGGTAGAAGCAGTGTCCTTCAGTAAAGATTATTTTGCAAAGATACATATTTGTGCAATTATAGTATAAAATAGTGTTTATTCACCCATTTTGGTGGATTTTCTTTAAAAATAATCATCATCGAAGGCCGCCTAACAACGAAGGTATGATATTTTAGACTTTGTGCCCGTAAAATCGATTAAAGACAGTAATAACAGTCAGAGACTAAGACTTGTCTCTTATTTCAGGCTTTTTTTTCTTTTTTTGGGTTAATTTCTTTATCTGTTCCCGTTGCTGTGCCAGTTACGTGATTGTGAGGTTAGAGTACCTCTGAATGTCTGTTAGAGGCGAGGGAGTAGGTAGCAAGATCAGCCTTGCCAAGCCATACCCGGCAGTACGACCACTGTAGCCGACGCATACACAGGTCAACCATTTAAATCGGTTACCACGGAAGTTCGCAACACAGAAAGTAGCACGTGTAAGAAGTAGACGGATCAGTGTGATTGGGGAACATAGAATTAGGTTAGAGTTAGGTTATTCTGTGATATGTATATGCATGTAAGGATAGAAAGGATAGAACTGTAGTTTCATTGCTAATATAGGCACATTTCCCGTTTGTTTTTTTTTTTTGTATAATTAAAGTTTCTCTCCCTTGACCACGGCTGAAAAACGGGTGGCGCTCCTTGGCATCTATTCCCACCTCCACTGCAGCTAGCGGGTAGCCAAAGTGACGGAGAGAAATCACGAAAGAGAATTCAGGACTTACTTTTACAGACTAACACCCGTACACCCAACAACTATAGCTACGGCACAACCCCTTGCTTGGGGCGTAGCAACCTTTATTAACAATAACAGTTGATTTAAGCGTGAAATTTGGTAGTTTTCCTCCTTTGGGCTGTGCATCCAGTTTTTTATACAAGTTGATAATGCCTTGCACTGTAGATTTAGGCAGCAAATACGTAGCAGATATTTTCCGAGCCGAAATTCCCTCTTTATGATCGTTAACAAGATTTTCACATTTCGTCACTTAATGCCACGCCACGTGCCATTTTTTTTTTAGAAAATTTTAGCATACGTGTCCAAAACACACATTATAATATCCTTTTTGCTTTGACAATAATTGAGATTCTATTTTGTTTCAAACGCTACAAATGTTTAGCCTACTATGCAACTCATCAACTGGTCGAACTATTCTGAACCACGAATCTTAATGTTTTTTATTAACAAACTTATCGTTGACACATCATAACGTAATAATATTTCATCGTATTTAACTTAAACATTTAACTTTGTTTCTGCTATTAATATTTCTCTTTATTAAAATAGTTTTGAGAGTGTTATTATTTTTATTTATATATATATTAATTTTAAAATTATGCCTAACCTGGGCTCATATATGAGCCTGGGCTCGTATAAATTATATTGTCTCTGTTTCAGGCTAGGAATTTTAATTAACTATTGCATGTATTCTCCCACTTTGATGTAAGCAACTCCACATAATTACTTACAATTATATGTCCAAGGTGATCAGAAAGTGATTTATTACATCTGTATTAATTAATGTGTATTAGTTAATGAGATTTTTTAAATGTCTTATTCGATGATGAGAAACAGTTTCATTCTTTTGAAATAAAATTGCAGTTTAGGTCAATTAAAGGACTAAAGAACTATTAACTTGGTTTTTATTTATTGTACATAAGACATTCTGTTAATATCTGAGAAGCCACTAATGACTGTCAATAGCACTGGTCGGTTTTAACGCACCAATAAAAAAAATTGACAATGAACGTCCGTTTACATCAGTTGCTTTGTCTACAATGAAATACACAAAATTTTACCTAGCGTAGGGTAGCCCTTTTGGCAACCAAAAGGGCTACCCTGAAGTCATAAGAATATAGTGTCATAGTTATCGTGACTGCCAGATGAAGCATGGCTTTTTACATGTTTTGCAATGGCAACTCCTTCATAAGTGCACATGTGCACGTGCATTCCCAAACAAACGTCTCCTCAAACTCCAACTAATGCTATTTCTAAACATATATCAATAATTTAAAATTCATTAATTAAATGAATTTTTTTTATTTGACCCGGTCCGGACCTGATTTCGACGCTCGAAGCTTCAAATAGTCGAAATATCTGTAAAAAAGCGTACGCTACTATGCACTAAATGTTCCGTCGCAATTCGCATGCCCGCTTTCCGGTGCACTGCCGAGCCACTACTTCTTAATCTTTTTCCTCGTGGGAAGTTAATTTTCATGTTATCGCACAAATAAAAACACAGAAACTCAAATACATGATGTCGTGACATGATGACGTGATCTGTAAGGCCGCATATATAATCAAAACGGCGATGAGATGAAAACAAACCTAAAGCAGATCTCTGTGTGATATGCGGTGGCAATGTCGTTTCTATAGAAACAGACATCCGCAGCGTATCGATTGTTAGGCCGTCTCTGTAGTGGCTTGTCGAAATAGACTCTTTAATAATGGTAAACAAATACCATTTCGATATTTTGAAGCCAACCTATCTGAGGATATCCGAAAATTCTAATACTTCAAACGTCTAATAAATCATGAAATATAAATATGACAAGCAATAAGGAAGACGAAATTCTGTATTCATAATACTGTAGAGACACACTTTTCTTAATTTGTTATACATTGGCGCCAAGACTTCATTTCAACGTTCCGACGTTTCACGATGTTGAATTTAAATGAGTCACAGCAATTAATTCGAATTTGGGTAAATTTATTACGCCCGGATTATCAAGCCCTCTCTCCTTCCCTTGTCGCATTTTTTTGGGGTAGCCCATCGCCCTTGAAATATATATCATTCACTATATATAGTGGGACTGCGGAGGGCTTGGACATTATCTGCGTTATTTTTTTCACGCAGGGCGAAATGCAAATGAAAGTCCAATCTCTCGACACGCGAGAATAACGAATGGAAGGAAATGAGAATGCGTGGGGTTGGGGGGTTATTAATTAAGCAGAAGCCTAATCAAGGACTGGCCCGGCCGGTGGAGTGCTGGAGCACAGTTTGGAGGAGCAGGTCCGGGTTTAAAATATTTCGTACAATAAAAGGGGGGGTTTACTATAAGGGTCTTGAAGTGTAATACGTTTATTTGCGGTGAAGCTGTGGATATTTGTGTGGATAATATCACCATTAAGTTGAGGTGATACCACTACTATGATATTATATTATTAAATTCTATACAAAATGAATGTGTCTTAAGAACAAGAAAACATAGTTTATGATCTGGACATAAATCAACACACAAAGTTGCCTTGAAAATTATCTTAATTGAGAGATAATACTAGGTGCACTACTACCCATACCAGCGGGATAGTAAACTTATAATAACGTACTTGAAACGTTATTATAAGTTATTTATTAAATATCTTATTTTAATTTTTATAATATTAAGTTATTTATTAAATAAAGTTAAAATAACGTAGGTTATTTTTTACATGTTTTTCTCCACTACTAAGTTATGACGGTTATCTCAAGATACGTTGTAAAATTTTTTTGATGTAGAATTATTAGGCCAGATACTATTCATTTCATTGCTATTTGCCAAATAAAAAATTCTCTTATCTTGCCGATAAACGGAAGAGTCTACCTGAGCCTAGCTATAAAAACAAGCCAAGGTTATTTGGCAAATAGCGATGAAATAAACTATAATATTTTCAATTAATTTATATTCATAAATACCGGGTGATTCATGACGAGTTATAAATCTCCAATTCTAGGTATAGTATCATTGAATAAGCCCAAATCAAATAAATGTTTATGAACTGTTCCCTCTTAATATAGGAGGTGATTTCTTAATTCGAGCCATAACTTTTAACACCTGTATTATCTAAGGACTTTAATCAAATTTAGTGTGCAGTACACCTGATAATAGGCCATTATAAAGTACACCCAAAATAAAAATAATCCAGGGTAGGATTAAGAGTGAATTTTTGTCAAAAACGTGGGAACACATTTGTTTAGACTTTGTTGCAGAAACTCAGAACTAGAAGGATAACCAGTTAAAACTGCATGAACACGTTTTTTATTTTTCCGCTCTCCACTATACGCGGAAAAGTAATGTAATCGTGTAAAATCGTGTAATTTTTTTTCTAGGGTTTATTTTTCGTGTGTCGTTGTCGTTGTCGTCGGCATTTATTTTTGTTAGCACGATAACTCAACTAAATCGTGTTGGATCGATCGGGCTTTGACTGATTCTGATGGGGGACGTCTCCCAGATGACACCTATTGATTTTGAGGTGGATAGAACACACCCCACCCTGTCCATGAGGCATGATAAAGCATGATGGTGGACTATCTGAGAAAATTTGAAAAAAGTAAAACTGTCGCACAAAACACATATTGTGCAATTATGTGTTGGCTTATTTTTTCTCGGCCACTCAGTTTCGAGATAGAGATGTTGCGGAAAAGTCCGTTTTAAGGTTTTTAAACTGCTTATTTTTCATATTTTTGTATAAATATAGACAGAAATAAAATAATATCAAAATCAAATGTCACATTAACTTTTAACATTATTTAAATTTTTAAAGTAATACAGCAAATAAAATCAAACGAAAAATTTTATTTCGAATTATAATTTTAATAATCTTATATACCCTAGTTAATAATTGAAACAGTCCGGGATCGGATAAAGTCCAATGTAACAGTAAGTCATTTGACAAATTTTCAAGAAAATTTATATTTAAATATAAAAATTTAGTACGCAAGTTCGAAGAAAAACTTTTATATGCATTTAACATAATTGACAAATATAAAATTATTAAACTAGTCTCAATGTCTACTAAGGATAATAAGCAAACAATAACAGTAAGGGTAAGGACTTAGGTAAGAATTTTTTATGGTATTTCAATTACTATAATAACGAGATTTGGTAATATTAAGATGATCTTGCACAGTTAATGCATTTTGAACACCATTTACAACGTCTAGAGTTTCATATAATGAATGCGATTTGGTATTTAACTAATTGATCTTCACTCTATTACGCATAACCTATTGCCATTCATCTTTATGAACTGAATACGACCCTGTCAGCTGCCTTGCGTTAGACACTATACATAACGGTACGTCAGTGACTTCATAACCAGAACAATTATGACGTCATTAATAAAAATATTTTCATGCCAAAGTATATACAGTATCTCACCTCTTGTCTATATAGCCTCGTGTCTTACTCAGTAATTTTTAGATCAACCTTAAATTTTTGTTAATTGTAGTATAATCGATGAAATTTTTCTTTTTATATTTTTTTGCCAAAAAAATACTTTGTCGTTTACGGCCTACTGCGAATGATTCAAACTTGGAAATTTAAAAAAAAAAGAGACTTTATTTAACGAACGAAGAAGGGAACGAAGGTATTAATAAAAAATTTTTATAATTGCAAGTCTATATACCAATTTTCTAAGACAAATTTTTTTATTTTAGTATGAAATTTTTTATATTAAATTAAAAGTAGTTTAACTACATTTGGTCATTTTTACAATTCCACTATATTACTAGTATAAAGAAATTAAAAACATCAACAGAGACAACTTAATTCACTTCCATTAAATCACCAGTCAATCGATGTAATGTAATTATCTAGCTATCTTTTTATACTTTTAATAGTCATCTCTATTGTTGTGAAAATTGTCTCATTTGCACACTTTTTCAGTAATCCTTTTAAATAGATTTAAGAGGATTTAAAAATCCAAGAGCGTCAGGTCTGGAGATCTGCATTAATTGCTCAATTGGCTGTTATGTAAAAAATGTACAATTATAGTTTCGTTAATAATTCCTCAGAAAACATGAACTTTCTGAGACTATTGTCTCTTATAGTTTATTGCGAGGTTAAGAGTTATTATCTCGTCCCCATCACCTGGAGTTCTGTGACGAAGTACCCCATTTAGAATGAAATTGCTTCGACACTGAACTTTACTTTAAAATTTGATTCACAAGTGTTTCTACTTTTTCAGTCACTGTTAAATTCATTTGAAATGAGAAATTTGTAAGTACAAAAAACGGTAAATATTACACACATAATATTCGCTGTGAGTTATTCAGTCAGTAAGTAAACAGTAATAATTGTAAAGTAATAGGGAAAATGCAATTAAAAAAAAATGGAAGAAATCAATGCATATATATATATATATATATATATATATATATATATATATATATATATATATATATATATATGCATAATAAAGTTTTTATCCAAATTAGGTAAAAATAGTTATAATAAAATTTATTAAGCTTTTTTTAATTAATTTTTAAGCCGATTATATATATTTTTTCTTTAAAAATATATATTTATTAAATATATTATTTAATGTTAGCTTATTTGTAAAAATGGTAGCGTAAGTACTTAAAAAATTAAATAATGAATCTGCATGGTTTTTACCAAATACTTGTATTACACTAAGTTTACAATTATAAAATTTTCTTTAATGATATGTTTCGTTTAAGCAAAACTTATGTTTTTCTTTACTATGGAAGTGGACTTTTATGAGCGCTTTTCTTCTTGTTGTTCTGGAAAGATTTCAGTAAATTTATTTCAATTTTCTTCAATTCTATTGTTCACTGTATAACTCGGCATAGGTTCTCATGCAATACCCGACCTTAAGCACCAGTGACAATTAGCAATGGTTTACATCAATGTACAATTTCTGTTGCAATTAGACGTTAATATGATTATATTCGAATGGTCAAAAATTCTAATTTAAAAAGAAATCTTGGTTATAATGAATATCCGCCGGTGGCTATATCATCTATTTTTATAATCATATTTTAACAGGTATTTCTATAGGAACCGCACTAAAAAAGGAGTATCGACTATGGATAGAAAATTGTAAATTGCTTATAACCTTTACGCCGGACACAAAAAACGCATCTTTAGATAATTAAAATATAAGAAAAATAATAATCTAATATCGTGAGCAATTAGTTTTAAATAATTTAATTTAGTCTGCCGTTCCGTAACAAATTTATAATGATCTGCCAGAGTTAATCTAATTGTTTGTAACGTTTTTCATTGACAAGAACAATTCCTGCTGTTTTAATAAAAAAAGTGTCAATTGTTTGAGATTGACATATTGTAGGAAGTAATAGAGTAATGCAATGCACTTGCAGATTGCAGTAAGAAATATAATGACACTATTAACAATATGACAATAATATAATTATTTGGATTCTGTGAACAAACAAAAGAGTATTATTCTATGAATAAGTCTTGAGTTAATTATTTTTACTTTTTGCCAGGGAACTTCTCGAAATTTTAAAACTCAAACTCAGTACCATTAGTAGGGCTTTTATAATGAGAAGTCATAAATTCGTAGCATGTTTTCCTCATTCCTACAGGGCGTTACTGTACATAGTGTGAATGAGAAAAATACACTTTATTTGTTTTCATAGTAACTGCATACCCATTTCTGTTTAAAATTATGAGGTAGTTTTAAATTACGTTGAAAAAGAATATATGTCTTAATACGTTTTCGGTCAGTCCAATTTGTGTATGTACGCATTCTTGTGTAGTACTGAATGTGGTTAAAGCAGTTATAGGAGTTGCTTTGTTATCACAATGAAGCGTACATAGATAGACTACTAACGAATTGGAAACATTTTTTGTGATGAATTTGGACAAAATAATATCACCTAGAGCTTCTGACGTCTCGACCACAAATTTCCACATTCATTTTGAATATGATGTATACAGGTTTTCAGTTCCGCTTACAATTTTATTAATGTTACTAAATACAGAAAGTGGTAAATAACAAAAACGTTAAATTCAACATTTTGTAGATTCTCACTTCTATTTAATAGAACCAGGTACGCTTTGTGCCTCAAACATGACAGAAGAAATATTGTAGAATATCACTCAGTCCTGTAGATAAATCTCCAATGAATTTATATTATTTCCATTAGAGTAAACAATTATTGAATGTTATTGGGCCGTTTGTGGAATAGATTTATTCTCCATACAATGCTTTTTTTTATAGTATTAGTAGTATTAATTAGTAATGATCATGCAGAATCTGTAGAATTGTTTGTTCATTTTTATCAGAATGTAGAGTTTTCAGTTCATTTTGTTTTGCAAATAACCTTCAACATATCTCTCAGCAACAGATTAAGAGTGCCACCCACCATGGCGCACTTCCATGGTCATTTGAGGCCCTAAATATCAACACCTTTGGTTGCCAGAACTTCTTCAGACGCATGTCCTGTAGAGGAAAGTGAATCTGGCAAATATAGACATTTTATTTCACTACTTGATTGATGACTTTGATATTGCACCTGACCAAGAATAGTGAGGTGGATTTGAATTTTTTAGTGGTCACCTGAAGTATTTTCTAAAACTCAAAACAGTTAATTTCTTCATTTTCTTGATTAGTAATCGTAAAGTGTATGAATGATTAGTTTTTGTACTCGTACTATGAATATTTATTATAATAAACGAATCTCAGACGATGGCCAGAAATGTCGTTTAAAAATTTGTGTATATATTCTCTTCGAAATACGTTGGATTTCTTCAGTTTATGTTAAGTGTTCTTTTTATTAGAAATTAGAGTTGCAAACTTTGTAATATTGACAGCTTATTTGAAAAGATCGTAGCCTTAAGCATGGAACACTTGATCCATATACTTAATGTAGACTGAATCCATTTTGGATTCTTCTAAAAAAATGTGGTACTTTTTCGTAATTTCTCTCGGTACATCAAAATTTGTAGTGTTTGAATGTTCTTCCGTACTGTTCTTTCAATTTCTTTGGAATAATTGAGAAACATTCTTCATGCCACGCTTCCTCAATATCACAGTCATCACTTTCTTTAATCATATCTTACAAATAAATCTAATTTTATGCAAAAACCAAGAATCATTATTAAAAATTTTGAGCAATTTTCGTTATTTACTAAATAGTGTACCATAGCAACCTAACCTAGAAACCATTTTAAATGATAGTTAAACAATTAAAACGTTTTCAAATGTAATATCATCTTTGTCATAATTGACATTTTTATGGTCATTAAAATTTAGTTAAATTTAATCAGTTCAAGTTCAAGTTCAGATTTTGAGATCAAAATTTTTTACCATCAGCAGTATTTGAATCTGAAAACTAGAATCTTAGAGCTTCAATTTGCTTTTTTAAAGTTGATCTGCGACTATTTTTCTCCAAGTTACAGCCATTCGAAAATCACCTAAAGATTTATGGTTCCTTTACATCCATTAATTTTTGTGCCTAGTGGAGTATTTACTCATATCAGATGGTTATAGACGACCTAAATATTAATTAAGTGTACCCCACAAGTCTGTGCTTCCAGAGCGGCATACAGACAAACTAGATCCTACTTATTTATCTGACCACTTCCTATATCAGACGGTATATCCTGTAAGTACGGCTGCGTGGGCCACTTGATTGAAATCCTCCTGCGATGCGTGCAAAATGTGTTTCCAATATATAGTAATTAAAACCGGGATTAGGACCCTAATCGGGACAATATCAATTTGTCAACGTATTCCATATTATTCTCACTTACAAGTCGATGCTCGCGTCATTTGCCCCAGTTTAATGTCCGTCGATGGCTTCATTAAAACTGACGATAAATAGCGTTATGGACAATGGACCGGGCGATGAGGTCATTAGAATAGGGACAGACAGCGAGGTTGAAATTACTATCGGGCGGGCAATTTGTACGTTTAGCAGATACAGTTCGTTTGAATAATGGAATTTTTTATATTTGGTACTATTGGAATATATTAATTTGGTGTAATATGGTGTATGGTATGGAAAGATGGGA
The DNA here is from genome assembly GCA_037954035.1 of Rosalia funebris. Taxonomy (NCBI): domain Eukaryota; kingdom Metazoa; phylum Arthropoda; class Insecta; order Coleoptera; family Cerambycidae; genus Rosalia; species Rosalia funebris. The sequence goes on along the minus strand of JAZFAV010000011.1, from coordinate 14,423,676 downwards.
TGAAACACTACAGTCAATTTGTACGAAAGATCGCAATATACAGGTTAAGATAAAAAAACACATTTAATAAGATTTGAGGAATTGCCTATGTCAGGATCATAATTACAATAAACGAGAGCCTTCAAAATGATTCGTAAATGTGTATCTTGTTATCCTGTCTAGAATACCGCGGAACTTTTGCCATACTAAAGTCCCTCCCAGCTTTTTTCGCCATATCTGGAATAAGTTTAACATGCCACATCAGAGAAGAAGGAGAAGTTCTTGGGCTATTGATTTCTACTAGTTGTCCCTTCTACAAGGAAATAGAGCATGCTGTTAAATTAAGCATAACATTGTTTGCTTAAGCTTGTTTGCTTATGTTAAGCATACCATTGTTTATTTTCAAGAGAAATAAAAAATAATTACAACAACATGAAGTAACATATACTTTTATACTTTTAAACTATATATAGTAATACTTTTAAACTGTCGGAAAATAATGTCACTCAAATGTATCCTTTCTCCCTGGATGTAAACCTGGAGCCTCTCTTGAAAGCTGTTATTACACTCACTAATATTTCTTTTGCGATTCTTGCGATTTCTTGGCTAATGGCACCTTTTGATTCTTGTATCGTACGGGGTATATTTGTGTACAATTTTGATTAAGGTAAAAATAAATTAGAAGCAGACATATCTGGAGAGCGTGTCACTGACGATAGCCTCACTATAAGAACTATGGCACCGTCTTGTTATAACCATATTCTCCTATGTTTAATTATCGCTGAAGTTTTGGGAACAGAAAATTTTTAAACTGGTCTACATAACTACTACTAACTAGTTTTTGCATTATGGGAAGGTTTTTGGTATAGTTCTCGTGCATCACTGCCATAGCATTAGAGTCATAGGCAAAAATTAAAGTATTGTCTGATAAAACTCCTAGCGCTGTGCAAAGCAAAATCGCTTTCGGTAAGCTTTTGAACAATTATTATTTTATTAGGATGAAATTTTAACTCGTGCAAAGTGCATTATAGAGATCGCTTAATGGATCGCGATGAACTATCAAGAGACATTCTCCTCACTTTTCCAGCATTTTCTGGTATGAGAATGGAACGGAAAATGTGAAATGGCTTTTCATGACAAATTCTAAAGTTCTAAACGCGTGTCGGTGCGTCGTGTTGAGATCTGAGATTGCCCCTCGACGCTGTACGTTGAACTGTCAATGGAAAAACAGTTGAACAATAGCTGCAGAATCGGTGTTTCGAAAAATCAGCTCAAAAATCATGGCTACTGAAACTGAGCTGTTCAAACATGGAGTGGCGAAGTCTTTAACCCTTCCCTTATTATACCATCCATTTAAAAAACATGCGTTTCTCTTTCTGTTTCATTACTTCCTCGATGTATATCATAGTATTTTGCCAGTTTATTTCTTTGTCTTTTTTAGTTCAATCACATCTTCATTTTTATTGTATATACTCTGTATTATATTACTGCAGTCTATACATTCCTCCTTCGTTATATTCTTTATTTTCTTTTTGTAGACCATAAAATTGCCATGTCTCGCTAACAATTGTATTTATTCTAATTTACATTTAGGTATTTCCTTCGAGTTGAGTTTTATACATCTATTATCAATTTGTCTTTACCCAATATGTTTTCTGCGGGTTGTTCCATCATTATTTTTGCTATTCTTTTAATTCTTTCCTCGTTATTATCTTAACTGCTTTCTTGTTTTCCTGTTTTCTATATTCTTCCCTTTCTTCTGTTATCAATGTATATGTCGAGATGTCACTGTCACTAACACTGTTTCTGTTGCGTTTTATATCTACTAATTATTCTTAGTCATCTTTCTTTAACACTAACGTAGTTTTCCACAAAACACCAAAACACTATACACTACACTCGATGCGCGCTTCGCCAACAAAGTTGGCATCATCTAGAGACGATTAAAACTGTTTCATCATCACCAGAAAAACAGAGTTTTAAGCTCCAGATGATGCCAACTTTGTTGGCGAAACGCGCCTCGAGTGTATATAGTATTTTGGTGTTTCATCGAAAACCACGTCAGTGTTGTCTTCACACCAGTGACGGCGCCAGGGGGGCCTGCGTGGGCACGTTACCACTCAATCCGTAACAGTACCCATGCAAAAAATTTACTATGTATAATATTATAAAATGAAACAAAATATAAATATAAAATTTTGACTACTACTATTTGAAAATTTGAATATGAACCAAGTGTAAAAATCAACAATATTTTACAGCTATTCGACATGATGAATAAATACAGAATGGCATTCAATGAGATTTATAAATTATGTGCGGCACGTGAAAGGACATTTTCATGTCTGAAAAGGTTTTAAAAACATTTAAGAAATGAAATGAAACACGAGAGATTAAGTAATTTGGCTGTACTAAATATAGAGAAAAGAAAATAGTTAAGAGCTTGGATTTCGATAAGATTGTTGAGGAATTTGCAACAAAAAATCCCAGAAAATTGATGTTGAAATAAATTCATTAATATTTTAACTTTATTACCTAATGTCCTAATAATTTCTTTTGTAAATTGTGTTTATGTTAATGTTTACATCTTTATGCTGTTATTTGTTAGTTGATTTTTTACTAGTTTGTGCCTACCTATTTTAGAAATCCTGACGCCGTCACTGCTTCACACCAAAGGTTCCTACCTACTTCAATATCATCTTTCTTTGAATTTCTTCGTATTTCTCTATTTTGACTATGTCTGTCAATACTGGAGCTTATTGGAAGCTGCATACAGCAGAGTCGTGTTGACTATCGGCATCAGAATTATTGATATAAGATATAACAGTGTATATAATTAGAATTATAAAATATAATAGAATGAATAAGCATAATTCTTGAAGAAATGAAAAGATTTTAGTTTAAGTTTAAATGATAGTTTTTACAAAAGCTTAAGCTTTTTCATAAGCTTAGTGAAGACCAGCGAACTGTACCAAGTTTTGCATCTGGTAGTATATCGATATACATTTTTCCTAATTGTATTTATTCACTATTTAACTATAGTGATTCAAGTATAAAGAAATGAGACTGAAGAGGTCATAAGGTGAACCTTAGTTCGCACCATGTTTAATTAAAGTATCTTGTACTGTCTTCACGCTCTGTATACAAGCCAATCTTAATCTTCCATTTTAATGAAGCCATCAGCCAATATTACATCAAATGCAAATGCCAGCGCATATCAAGAGTCGAACGACGAGCTATAGGTGTGAAGGGTTTGTGTTGCTATTGAGAAGCGCCGTCACCGCTTGGATTTTTACTGAAGCGCATAATGAACCGGTCCATCGGACGGTAGAATGTGACTTCTCAACTCTCGTTCCGATAAGGCGGGCACAGTCTGCCCGACGAGCTGGCCGGGCGAATACAGGTTCGTGAGAAGTCCGCGTTCCCAGCAGATTGGCTTATCTTGTTTCACTTGTGTTATTGCGACCTGTTTACTTATGTGATGTTCTTTCTGGTTCACTCTTTATGGTTGACACGTTAACACTAATATCTGATGAGGAAAACATCGCCGTTTTCTCCGTCGTCGACAGTTAAACTTCATTAAGTCCAACTGGACTGTAAGACTACGAGGAGGCTCAGTGCGGCCGAGGCTTGAATAGAAAAGTCAGGATTCCAGTCGTCTTACCAGACACTGTTGATAATAGTGATAAATGAATTATTAAGTTTGTGACATAATATATCCACTATTCTTATCTTATGACTTATATTATTGCCTAGATTTCATAAGAGTGTATCGACAATATCTCGCTAGAGTTTTCCTCGATGATACAGAGGTATGAAAACGTCAGTAGTGTACATAAAATAAGGCGCTTTATTTCAGCCTTGCATTGTTCTATACTGCTCGTCAAGAATAGAAGAAAGTGTGAGATTCTCTAGATATGCGTAAGAGAAAGAGTGAGGCAGCATTCGGAGGGAGAAGAATGCATTTTACGCGCGGCCAGGTCGAACTCTGTGTACATTCACATTCAATATATATTCATTGATATTCACTTTTCAAGAGTCTCAATTCGACTGAATAAAGACCAGGCTATTTACTGCACACCTCGTGGGCTATTCTTGATGAGCTGTACTTCTTTTTACATATAAATATTTTTTATATTCTTTGTCATAGATATGAAGATAATTATTGACTTTAGCGTAAAATTTCTTAAACTTCAACATAATGTTTGCAAATGTTGTCCAATCGAACATTTTCTATGAATGCTTGAATGTTAATATTGACTTGTTTGGGATATAAATTTTGAACAGGAGTTACTGGTCTGTTTTACTTTGTGTTGAGTTCATTAGAAATATGTAGACTATTTAAAATAAACAGTTTTAAAACCTTAAAACAGACTTTTCCGATCTTTATCTCGAAACTGAGTGACTGAGAAAAAATAAAACAACACATAAATGCAGAATATATGTTTTATAAGAGAGAGTTTTACTTTTTTCAAATAGTTCACCCTCGTGCTTTTTCATGACCCATGAACAGGGTGGGGTATGTCCTATCCACCTCAAAATCAATAAATGTCATCTGGTAGATGTCCCTAATCAAAATCAGTCGAAACCCGATCGATCCGACACACTAATCGTGCCAACAAACTAATTTCTCAAATAGTCCACCACTGTACTTTCTCATGATCCATGCACATTGTAGAGTGTATTCTATCCACCTCAAAATCAATAAGTGTCGTCTGGGACACGTCCCCGATCTGAATCAGTCAAAACCCGATCGATCCGACATGACTTAGTTGAGTTGAGATGTTCCCGATCAGAATCAGTCAAAACCCGATCGATCTGACACGATTTAGTTGTTATCGTGTTAACAAAACAAATTTTTCAAAATTTGAGAGACTTGTTTTGTTAACGTGCTTTCTCATGACTCATAGACAGGGTGGGGTGTATCCTATCCACTTCAAAATGAATAGGTGTCGTCTGGGACACGTCCCCGATTGGAATTAGTCAAAATCCGATCGATCCGACACGATTTAGTTGAGTTATCGTGCTAACAAAAAAAATTCTCAAATAGACGCAAGGGAGGGGGTGGTGTGTGCTATCCACCTCAAAATCAATAGGTGTCGTCTGGTAGACGTCCCCGATCAGAATTAGTCAAAACCCGATCGATCTGACACGATTAAGTTGAGTTATAGTGCTAACAAGAATAAATGCCGACACCGGCAACAATGACGGCACACACACAGTAAAAAATTTTTTAAAATCATTTGTTTTTGTTTTTAGGCCGAAAAACGAAAAATAAACCCAAAAAAAATTTTTTCACTTTTTCTTTCCACGCTTACATTACTTTTCCGCTTATAGAGGAGTGCGGAAAAGTAAAAAAAATACATTAAATACTTTAATCATTACTTTGGGTGTAATTTCATTTCAAGTGCCGCGTTTGTAATATGTATATACGCAAAGGTGTTAGACTATTTTATGAGTTTCTGTTGGAAATATTTTGTTATTTTTCAAAAACTTGAAAATTTTTCGAAAATCTTTGGAATTTGAAATGTATTTGATTATTTATAGAACTATACATGAAAAATAAATATGCTATTATTAAGTATGTTTTTCGAAATAATTCTAGAATATTGGAAATTGCAAAAATACAGAATTAGAAGTGAATTTGTGTTTGATTAATATTCACGACTAAAATGTTTAATTTGATTTTGCAAATGTTTACAGTCATCTCCTTTGGAAATAAAATGTAGTATTTGGAAGACAGTACAATCCTCATAGGATTTTAGAATTTAAGAATAAAGGGGAACGAGGATTTGAACAATAATGTTTCATGTATCTTCACTGACGGCTGTTACTGTTTTTAAAACCGATTTTGGATGGATTAGCACTGGTATATTTTCGTCCTAAAAGTTATAAATAAATCTTTTATTTTATGTTATAGTTAAAATTATTCACATATACCCTGCCACTCATTTAGCTCGTCGCCGAATTTTGAATAATTTATAATTTGAATTCTTGCATCTTGTTTTATCTCGAAATTAACTGAACCCCTTTTTATATGTTAAATTTATAACCTTAAAAATATTTATTATATTTTCTTGCGTTCGAACTTGGCTACATTTATGGTAAATAAAATACAAATCAATATAATATGTATACAGGGTGAGTCGGGAGGAACGGACCAAAGTCCAGGAGTGTATTGTACGCGTGAAAATAATGTAAAAACACTCAAATGTTATCCGATTTTTATTTGTTTTCAAGTTATAACATAATTAAAAATAAACAAAACTTCGTACATTAACAATATTAACAATATAATAACAATACAATTGGTAATAATAGCGTTATAAATGTTCAAATATTCACCTCTAAACATTTTCTGCTTCTTCTACGAAGGGCGCCTGTAGCTCTCCTGATTGAGTCATGTCTTTCTTTAAGATCGACTGCGGAATTTCTAATACGTTGAATTAGTACATCCCGGGTGTCTCCTGTGGGGCGATTCTCCAAAAGGAAAGGGCCAATTAAATAATAATCGACCATACCACACCACACCACACGTTTACCAAAAACTCATGTTGAAAGTTACTTTCGACTGTTGCGTGAGGATTTTCATCTGACCATACATGACAGTTGTGAGTATTATTAATGCCGTCGCGGTAAATGTTGCTTCATCTGTATAAAGTATGCGCAATATTATACAATACGAGGATTATTATTTATCCACCGACAAAATTCTATACGTTTAGGATAATCTTCCTCTGTATGTACATAATATGGATGTAAGCCTTGCTGGTGGAGTGTGTTTATTACTTTTGTTTGTGGAATATCCAATTGAATACTAATTCTTCGTGAGCTGGTCGTTGCATCTTCTGCTACCACATCCAGAATATCTTCTATCTCTTCTAAATCTTGTCGAGTAGCTCGTTCAGATGTTACGTTAACACTGGAAAACTTTCCAGTCTCGCACAGTTTGTTGAAAACTCTGATAAATACATTTTTATTAGGATGTCTGTGCTGTGGGAACCGTTGACGATATTCTTCAACAGCAACTCTAACATTCCCATTACAAAAACTATAAACAAACACCATTTTTGCATATTCTAAATTTGAATACGTGTGTGTCATTTTGTAATAATTTAATCGTTCAAACTCCAAAATAAACCTTAATCACTGTCACAATACATTGACACATTATCAAAACAACAAAGTTATCAAACGTTTTTGAACCTCGAATGTGGCATACTAGATAAATATTATTAATTACGCTATAACTTGAAAACAAATTAAATTTGGATAAAAACATTTGAGTGTTTTACATTATTTTCACGCGTACAATACACTCCTGGAGTTTGGACCATTCCTCCCGACTCACCCTGTATACATAAGTATATTCTAATTTCAAACGCGTTTTCTTTCCTTCACTGTACCATATTATTATAAACAGTAAAATCTGTAAAATGGAAATAAAACTTACAACAAGAAGTGGCGAAGTTTGCATTAGAAGTCGTGGAAATTTTTCTCCGTTATTTGTATGATAATTTACACCAACTAATGGTAAAGTTCTACACAACGATCTGTAAATAATTTCTTTAATTGTTTAAATATTAACAAAAATATTAGTTTATTAAATTAATAAATTTTTTAAATAGGTACTCCCTAATTTTTGGGCGAAGTGTATTTAACTTATAAACTCTATTTAACGAACATTATTAAAATATGTTTCTCATATAACCGAATAGAATATGTCCACTTAATTTCTTTCTCAAGTATCTGTCATTTTTGTTAACTTTAAGCCTTTAAATATGTGGCACCGAACATTAATTATCAATGTGTAAGTTCAATAAGTTAACTACGGACTCTTACATAATTATGAGTACTTATTTTAAAACGTTTTTAATGTTGTTTGTTAATAATGAATTTGTGGTAGCGTGACATCTTACTGACAGGTGGTAAGCGGGAACCAATAACGGCGTAGTATTTTCAGTTTTTGATAGCGTTTGTTAAATACTTCTTAGAAATAAAAAGGAATCGATGTATAAAAATTCCATACGGGATTAACTTCTCACCTTTCCAATTTCTAACTGTACATCCTATGTATTGTTAGCAATAATTATTAGCAAAAGTAATCATTAATAATGTGAATTATTACACAAAGTTGGTTAGGTAAGATGTCACTAATAACTTGCGTTTGCAGAAAACTAAAAGGTGGTCCAACCAAAACGCACGATGTTAATTGTAAATAAAACAATAAGTTTTCAGAGAATTATCCTAATATTTTTTATTATAATAGAAGGATCTATGACAATTATATTTGAAACAAAATGTCGGCCAAATGCTCGCCACGGCTTCGGTGGCATACCTCTATCCGATGGTCCATATTTTCAATGACTCTGAGACATAATTGAGGTTCAATGTCGTTAATGTGCCGAATTATCTCATCCTTTAGCTCTTGAATTGTTCTTGGCTTATTGACGTACACTTTTTCTTTTAAATATCCCCAAAGAAAGAAGTCCAACGGTGTCAAATCACATGATCGTGGCGGCCAATTAACATCGCCACGACGTGAGATAACACGGCCATTGAATTTCTCGCGCAAAAGTGCCATTGTTTCGTTGGCTGTGTGGCAAGTGGAACCATCCTGTTGGAACCACATATCGTCCAGGTCCATATCTTCAATTTCTGGTCACAAGAAGTCCGTTATCATCTCGCGATAGCGAACACCATTCACGGTAACTGCTTGGCCGACCTCATTTTCGACGAAGTACGGCCCGATGACACCGCCAGCCCATAAACCGCACCAAACAGTCACTCTTTGTGAATGCATCGGCTTTTCAACAATCACTCGTGGATTCTCATTTGCCCAAATGCGGCAATTCTGCTTGTTAATGAATCCGCTGAGGTGAAAGTGTGCCTCGTCGCTGAAGATGATTTTCTTTGTAAAGTCACCATTCACTTCTGTCTGTTCAACCAACCATTCGGCGTATTGACGACACTTGAAATGGTCAGTAGGCTTCAGCTCTTGAGTCAATTGAACCTTGTAAGCGTGTAAATTCAAATCTTTATTCAAAATTCGCATCAGTGATGTTCGTGAGATGTTCAATTGTTGGGCACGACGACGAGCCGAGGTTGACGGCTCTTCTGCTACACTATCGCGAACAACAGCAATGTTTTCCGCAGAACGAACTGGGCGAGCATGCACAGGTGTTTTTACATTCCCTACAGACCCGGTTTGCTGAAATTTGCGCACAATTCTCCCGATTGTGGACACATTTGGTCGATTATGCTGACCAAAAAAGTCACGAAGTGCATGAAATGCATTTTGATTTGAACGCCCATTTTCGTAAAAGGCCTCAACAATCTTAACGCGCTGCTCAATTGTGTACCTCCTCATAGTTGAATTTGTCAAACACTGAAACAAAGAAATGTCAAATTAAGTTGGGCAAAAAACTTGACGTTAAAATGTGACTCACAATTAACATCGTGCATTATGGTTGGACCACCCTTTACATAGTCTTTTGAAACCGGATTAGATAATAAAATCTATGATGACTACCTTCTGTGATAGTGATAATTTCCTTCTGTGATGTATTATTGTTGATATTTTACGTAATTCTCTTCCAAATAAACTTGAATAATACTGGACCAAAGTTTAAAGAATATATATAACATTCTGTAAACATTGACTAAACTATAGCAAAAGCAACACCTGTACTAAGTATTTCTGAATCACCTGATTTGAAATAATAGTTATAAATCCAGAATTTAAATATTTATGTACATATTATAATTGTAGCAAAACTTATAAAACTCTTGAATTCGCGATTTTTTTTTAGTCCATTGATTTTGTCCGTCCAACTCGAGATGTTAATTGTTGTTAAAGCAACATCTATCAAGTTTATTGTGAATTGTTCAACAGTATATGAAAAATCGCCATAGAAGATTATAGCGTTCAACAACTTGTGAGAATCATCAAATTTTTGTTTCAAAATCAGTGCTCCGTTCGAGAAACGTTCCACGTATTACGTGATTTTTATCTTCGCCACAACCGTCCCACTGAATCGGCTATTTGGCGTTTTATGGCCAAATTAGAGTCAACCGGTCTGATGAATAATCAGCCAATACCCGTATGTCACCGAAACGCAGAGTCTGCTGAAGACATCGCTGCTGTGCGTGAGAGTGTAGGAGAAAACCCGAAACAGTAAATTTTTCGTCGTTCACAAGAACTTGGTCTTTCTGCGACTTCAATTTGGGCGAATTTTGCGGCGGTAATCCAACTGACCCAGGCACATAAGGTAAACGACCATAGACAAACGCCGTGTTTTCGCTCTCTGGAGCAGTTGGAAGTTGACCCAATTTTCGCCAAAAAATCATCTTTAGCGACAAGGACTATTTTGGATAAATGTATGTATATGGAATATGTGAACAATTAAAATTATCGGATTTGGAACGATACCAATCCACACGAGATACACCAGCACCCAATGTATCCCGAGAATATCACTGTTTGGTGCGGATTTTGGTCTAGCGGAATCATCGATCTGTACTTCTTCTAAAACGAAACTGGCATTGCCATAACCGTCAATGGCGAGCGCTATAGATTGATGATAACAACTTCTTGTGGTCTATAATGGATGATATGGATACGACGACATGTGCGATTATGCACAGGCAATTTGAGGGCATGGTTATCTCGCGCAGTGGCGACGTGAACTGGCCACCGAAATCGTACGATTGGACGCCTTTAGACTTATTCCCTTGGGGCTATCTTAAATCGCAGGTCTATGAGAATAAACCGCAAACAATCGATGTCCTCAAAGTCAACATAACGAATGCCATCCAGCAAATTCAGCTAGATTTATGCGACAAAGTCATCGAAAATTAGACCTCCCGAATACGTGCCATCAAGGAAAGCCGCGGGGGACATTTGAACGGCGTTATACTCCATACTTAATGCCATAACATATTCTTTCAAATAAAAAAAGTTGAGGGGATATCTCACACAACTTGTTTTATATACATTTAAAAATCGACCGTCCTTATTGAAAGATCCTTTATATTAATCATTATAACTTATACATAGTAGCTTACACACGGTACCGCCACTGATGAGGCATCTAATTGAACAGCTTTACTTATTAGTCAGTAACTTGTTTCGTATATTCTCGTGAATCTTCATATCCCCTATGTATCATAACGGCTATAAGATATGTCTGAAATTTAAAAACACCTCGGACGTTATAATAACCTCAATATTCATTCATTCACTTGCTATCTTTTTTTTTTCGCGTTTAGCGCGGAACACGTCCAGCGAGTTCGGCTCAACGAATACGTGGTGCCGTATAACAATGTCGATAATATTAATTTAATCAAGTTTTCGCATCGGTTTGATATGGGAATCCTATTATGCTGTACATGGACATTCAATTAGTAAAACCGTGGTATTTCATTAGTTGAAGTTAATGAAGTGACGTCACCAGCGGTTAGGCCAGGTGATTATCAATCATCTTGCCATGACTGGATGGCGACTGGCGAAAGCGGCTCGCCCCATGCTGAGTGGAAACGATGGCCGTGGCGAGACTCCCACAATATTCACCCTTATCCTAAGAAGGTACCTTTTAAAATTATCGTAGTGTGACGCGATTTTTAAAATTATAATTAGGGATAAATTGGGAGATCCACGTCGCTCCGCAATGGGTTAAATGCGTGATTTACCGGACAAAACTTCCTGGCTACGTGTGTATATACTTAAATGATATACGAGGGGCACTATTTATATTTTGAGCCTAATCATAAGAAAACATTAATTTATCATTGAAAATTCCTTTATCGTTTTTCAAAATATTTTCCCTCATGATCTATATATACACTTTTGCATACGTTCGAACCATTTGTCAAAGCATTTTTTCCATTCCGCTTAAGATATCTCCAAGACATGGTTTTTTAATGCATCAACAGCTTCTTCTGCCGACGAAAATCGTTGTCCACGCAATTTATTGTTGACGTTCGGGAACAAAAAGAAGTCATTGGGTGCCCAATCAGGATACTGTACGGGGTTTGATCCATTAATTCGATTTTTTGAGTGTTCAAACATTCGGTTGTTAGGCGAGATGTGTGAGAGCTCGCATTGTCATATTGAAGAATGATCCGACGGCGCTTGTTTGTTTTCCTTATGTCACCGAAGACTTCCGGCAGACAACAGGTTGTGTACTATTCAGAATTGACCGTTTTACGTTCCTCTAAAGGCACTGTTGCCACCTGACCAGTTTTTCCGAAAAAATAGGCGACCATTTGTTTCGGAGTGCTTCGAATATACTTGGATAACATCGTGACAGCCGATATGCCATCGCCTCGACTTAAGATATTTGAATTGATGTAGGTACAGGGATTCAGCTTTGCCATCATGTTTGACCGCCTGTTGTGTGGTTCATTGTGGCAGCGTAATTGTTTGTAATTTGTGTGGCAGCGTATTTCTGTCTCATATCTGTGACTTAAGTATAATGCAAATATATCAAATTTGTTCGCATAATGTAAGAAGTTTTATAGGGCAATTTCTCATTTATAATATGACGGGTCTTAAATAATATGTTATGGTTTATCAACGTTTAATTTCTTATTGAAGATTTTTATAAGTTAAGTAACTCACCAGAAAAATAAAAAGTGCAATATAATTACCGGCAATATTATATTATAATTTACTTATCTGCTGTTGGCTACAACAGAAATTATGCTCAAAAATAAATGTAGAGTACTACTTGCGATGACATAGGAGTGTAGAATTAGGAATCGTATAAGAAACAAACCAATGATGCTTTTAAATTTTCTTAAGTATATACAGGGTGGTCAAACCAAAACGGACGTTTTTGTAATGGGTGGTACATGGAGGGACGCGGTCAAACAGGGTCGCCGGTACGTCAACTCGTAGGAAGTTTAGATGCAATAGAAAACTGGAGCAGCGTGCAACATCGGGTGTTTGCCGTAGAGGAATTTATTCGCAATGGCGAGTCTGTAGCGGCTGGATTTCCCGAAATCATGATTTTTCCTAGCCTCCACGCTCCCCAGACCTCACCCCTGTAACTTTTTTATTTAAGTCTACCTGAAGACAAAAGTGTGTGTATGCCAACAAACCAATAACCGTCCGAGAATTAAAGGAATCCATCAGAAATGACATCACGGCGATTCCAGACGATTTGATGCAGAAAGTCATGACAAACTTCACAGACAGCCTGAAAGAGTGCATTGATACAGGAGCCGTCATTTAAGTGAAATTATTTTTCATACTTAATGTTTTCGATTTTTTCCTTTTAGCAATAAAATTTCTTGAGTTTCTCTATACATTGTGCTCATGTTTTTCACACTTAATGTTTTCATTTTATTCCTTTTGGCAGTAAAATTTCCTGAGTTTCTCTACACATAGTGCTCATGTTCAACCCTGTACGATCAAAATTGAAAATTTGACAAAGTTTTAAAATTCGTCTGTTTTCGTTTGACTACCTTGTATATTTAAATCTATTTACTAAACGGATGTGTTCGTGTGTGTGTCACGAAATTTTTAAGTCGATGTACGAAAGGCTCTTCGTTCGAATTTCGGGATTTTGACAAAAAAAATATAGTAAATCGACCCTTGCGAACAACGTGGTAACTTCTGTTTTTTCATTCGAAGCCTGTAGAGGCATGCTCCGGAGGTGCCTTCGATATGAACGACGGGGTTTTGCTTACTCGTAAACTTTTAATTATAGCTTTAAAAATCATAAATTTGATAAGCTTAAATACATTTTAAGAACCAGTCACATAAATGTCTATCGTCCTTTCCATGTTCAATGTTATATTATATAATAGTATTATATTTACTGAATTTATTATCACCTATCTATATATTTGCTGAATTATCGCTCACTATTCAGTACTATTGTTTCTATAAATTGTATAAATTACAAGTCACGTAAACGGTTTATTAAAGATACATATAATTTCATGAGAAATAATATGAAGATATTTTATCGCATTATCTTAATTAAAAGAAAATAGGTTGATAAACCGTTAACTTTAATAGAATTAAATGTATTATTTATATTATAACTGCATGGCAATATTAGTAGCACGATAACCGTTTTTTACTTCCGTGGCAACAGTCCAAAGTGAACATCGAAAGGCGTTAGGTAAGGGCATAATCAATTCTATATGTTCAGTTTTAAATGTTAGTAACCCCGGGCATCCTCATAACAACAATAATATTCCTGCCTTGGCCCGCTGTCTGACGAACGTCGACGATGTCACTTTCCCTTGGCAGAGTCGTATCTCACGCCAGAAACTGGATTCCTTAGAGCTTGTCATCTTGCCGTGCATTCCACATAAATTTTGCCACTCATTTTCTTATGATATGCACTGACGTTTTTGTGTTTTTTACTCGTGTGCTTAACAACCGAATATTTGCACGATACTATATACTCACCTTTCACGCAACTGCATTAAATCAAACGATAAGTGACTAACTGTGCGCTGGTTGATGGATCGTCTTTATATAATATGTAGGAATAGATAAATCTGTCAGGAATATAGGACATTTTGGCGAAAATCTAAGATGTATTAAAATATAACTTTAATATATACATATTGTTTTGGTTTTTAAATAAATACGGGTACATCTTCAGTAACTACAGTGCTATAGGATTTTGTTTCCTGTCTATAAAACTACAAAGAGTAACAATAAGCATATACGTATGTCGATTGAAGTAAATGTCATGATAGAGAATTATATCAATAAATAAAACTCCTAGTATTTCTATAGTAAACTCTTACTATAATAACTGTTAGTATTTAGTATTTTTTTCAGTTTTTAAATGGTAAGTCCAGTGGCGTCCTGCACTTGAGTCTTCTCGTTTGTGCACTGTTGTCCAAAAAATTTAATACGAATGTATTTGGGTGACAATTTAAACGTTTTATGTATTTGTCACTACTTGTAACTATTGCTTTTCTTAATGTAGGCATCTCTAGGCCACGATTGATATCCCCATTTTTGACGAAGTATGGAGCATCAACTATTGAGCGTAAAACTTTTGATTCAAATCTCTCAAGGATGGCAATGTTGGATTTAGCAGTTGAAGATGAAATTATTAGCTAGGAGTTTGTTACGAAGTGAAATTTGTGAATTTTCTTTCCATCAGGCAATAGTACCTACTTACAAGATTTGGTGGCAAATTTTATCTCTTCATCCATATATATTTTTTCCATGTGAGTTTGTTATCTGGACGTAAGCCTAAATATTTAGCGGAGTTTGTAGTAGTGATGGTTTTATTGTTGATTTTTACTTGTGACATTTGGTAAATACTATATGCTATGACTTATCCTCATTGATTTTAATACTCCATGTCTTAGCCTAATCATCTAGTCGTTGTAAATTATCTCGTAGATTCATTGCTGCTATTCTTGGGTCTGGCTTTTCAGATAGAATCGCTCTATCATCCAAGGGGCCTATATAAGATAGGCCCCAAAATTCTTCCTTGAGGAACACCAGATCTTATTGGATCCAACTGTGTTATTTCCAATTGGTATCTTACTCTAAATAATCTGTCTTCTAAGTATGACTTACGGAGAATAAACAAATTGACAGGTATGTTTTGTTTTAGCATATAGACTAATCCCTGGTGCCACACCTTATCAAAAGTTTGGCTAATGTCAAGGAAGGTTGCTGCCCAATAGCTTTTCTTTTCGAAAGTTTCATTTGTGTGGTTTACAATCCTATGAGTGTGTTCGACGGTGGAATATTGACTTTTGAACCCGAATTGGTGGTCTGGGATCAATTTTCTTTTGCTGAAACTGTATCGATTAATAGAGATTAATCGATAGCCAACAGTTTCTGTAGAATCTTTAATAATGTTTGCAAAAGACTAATAGGTTGGTATGATTCTGATTGATTTGGTGGTTTGCCTGGCTTTTGGATGAGAATTATTTCAGCTACTTCCCATTTTGCTGGGAAATATTCTAGACGAAAAACTGTGTTAATCATGTAGGTTAGCATGACTATTCCCTTATGTGTAATTTTTTTCAGAATCTGGCCTGTAACCAAAAGGATTGGAAAAGTAATATTATAAATATTATACAATGTTCAAATAAAAGATCAATTACACAAAAATAAAAGTTTAGACTATTGACGAATTTCATTACATATTACTGTGATGACATATTATGATATTTATCATATATCAATGCCTCTGCTCATCCGCTTTGTATTTCAATATATCATGGTCATTCACGTCTTGAATTTGAATTTTTATATATGGTGCATAAATCTAGTCAGGTCTAGAATTGATTATCACTTAGTGAACGTTCTAAAGCATGGGAACAGCTATAGTCCAGAGGGCTAATATCTGAGAAATAAGAAGGTTGATCATATGAACCAAATTGAGCAAATAAGTCAAAGTATAGTATACCTTGTATTGCCGTATTGTCATTGAGAGAAACGTTGCTGATGTTCATCTGCATTTTGATATCCTATGCAACATAAGTAGAAACTGAAAATATATTTTCGCTGTAATACTTTGCCTTTATCGCATTTATCAGAATATAACGCTATCAGAATTCATCGTAATGATTAACATGCGCTAATTTTATACTTTTAGTCGATGAGGCATTTGTGGCAGTTGCTCTCTAGTCACCAGACAATATATAAGTCTTAAACTTCTAACTTTCAATTACCTTCAATATTCACCGTAAATATCGTGCACACTTTTTCAATAAACAAAAGTTTTGGAAATACGCATCACATTTGTGGTTAACGAGAAAGCAACATATTCAATAACTTATGCATATTGACGAGTTCCGTTAAGCTGTGGAGTATGGTTGTGGTGGAAATTTCCAATTGTAGAGAATTTCAGTCACAATATTTCAGTCCAACAACATTTCACTTTTAGCAACATTTCAGTTACCTCATTGTCGTAAAATATCTGATCTTTCAGAGGGTGACACGTGTTTAGTACTTTCTCTACCTCTTTGATAGATAATCTATATAATATTTGAAATGACGACAATTGTGCAATAATCCTTTAAGGAGTTTTCAATATTAATAATTATTATTTATGGAGAATACAACTTCTAAGGGTGGTACTGTGATATTGTACATAAAATTTTAATATATTTTTCCCAAATTCTACTCTAATTCTAACATTAATTGTAGGCAAAGGTATATTGGACAGGCAAAAAGAACAATTGTCACTAGATTCAAAGAGTATATAGCCCACTTAAAGTATCGAAGATTAAAATAACCTTGCGTTGAATCTCCTGACGACGCGCATCGAGTATCGTGTAATCTTTCGGTGTTCGTGGAAAATCTAGTTTTTATTATTATTGTGGAAACTTTAAATTAGTGCACATTAAATTTATGATAGCTATATCCTTGTTGGCATCCTATTTTACCTGATAGTTATTGTGGATTTATTTTTCTCTAACGGATTTAAATATTTTTTTAAGCGAATGATCTGCTACTGTTCCCTCATATTTCGTTTTTCCCTTTTACACTCCTCAAAAATTAACGTGTAAACATTTCATTATTTCTTATAGTTTTTCGAAATTTTAAATCCTTAAACATGTCACTATGAGGGACGTAGCCAGCGACATGTGGCTAATTTGTTAGCGGTTAGACAATCCATAACCATAGTTGCTCAGTAAAACACTTCAATTAATTTGGAAATTACTGTAGAACTGCAGCATGAGGTCATAAGAAGTCTATGCAAGGATGTTAGATATCTTATGAAAGTCGCTAAAACAAACACGCATTCTACCAGTTTAGAGCTAAGCAGAGCCCTAACAGAAGTTCGATATATAGCAGTTTCTGGACAGTCAGGAAAAGAGTTAATGAAGGGTAATTGGATAATAGAAGACCAACTATTGCACTACAGCTCACTAGAGAATATAAAGGTACTAGACTGCGTTTTGCAAGTGAACACGTAGATTTGACCATGATGACTATAACCGAGTTTTTATTTCAGACGAATCAAGAGTAAGAATTAATTCACGAAACAGACGTTAACGACTCTCCAGAGAGATATTTGCTGTCTGTAATATCTTTCCGAGGATACCATTTTTTGGTGGATGACTAATTTTCTGAGGAAGAATTTGTTTCGATGATCGCACGGATTTGGTTCCTATACTGGGGAGATACATATATGGATGCATATTTCTACGTAGAAGACATCGTAGAAGAAAATGTGATTCCAATTGTCCCGTTTGTCGAAGACACTTTCATTTTTATGCAGGTTAATGTTCGACCCAACGTCGCTGGAGAGGTACTGGACTATCATTAATTTGTGAATATTCCAACTATGGACCGGCCACCAAGAAGCGCAGATATGAACCCCATGGAGTATCTATGGGATACACTAAAACAATCAGATGAGCGCCACATAGCCCCTATGACTCTTAGGGAACTCATACAAGTCGTTCTTGTAGAATTGGAGAATATTCCTCATGAAACCATTCACCACTTGATCACTAACATTCCCAGACGAACGAAAGCAGTATAAACAGCTAAAAGAGAATATACATGCTACTGAATTTAAATTATTGCGATTTAATTTCATTTACGTCTAAATTTTTCATTAATACCGTTAATAATTGTTCATTTCTGTTATTTATTCATGTTTTTTTCCTCAATAATGTCATTCTAATTTGTTAAACAGTAATTGAAGCCATTCAATTAGGTATAATATCATGTAGATACTGTGACTTAAAGCTCCGAAAAACAAGTAAAGAAATTTCACTGTTAATTTTGTTTGTTGTTAATAGTTAATAATAGAGTTAATATTTAATTTTTCGAAAGTGTATCAATTTCAGATTTGCAATGTACGAGAAAGAGGACTACATTTTTGTCGACTCGTATATTCGGACACCAGCTTGAGGATTTCACGGAAACTTAAATGGTTTATCATTACCCACCACCTTGCCGCGTTCACTTCTAGCTATACATACCCACGATGGGTACCCAGCCGCCTATTATGTAGGACTAATATAATAGCTGCATAATGATGTATTTTTAAAGGCAGTCGCTGTCAAATGGAGCATTTTGTGAATTAGAGGTTGGCCGGCGGGACGACAATACCCCCCAAATGACAAGTGAAATACGCAAATGAAGAATTGTGGAACGTGTGAATGGGGCACGTAATGATCTCCACCACACCGCCTGATTGTCCCGTTCATTCTACGACGGAGAGCCGACATCGGTAATGAGATATTGTCCAGCGTTCGGGACGACTTGGGACTCAGCCTCCTGTGATCCTGTGATCGTGGATTGCCACCTCCTGGAATTGTCACCGGGCGACACCGTTTTCGCTTGCTAAGGCTGATTTAATGGCTTTTACGGTGTAATGATAAATGTAACTTATTAGGAGTCACATATACGATCTTACACAGAATAACAAATTAATTTTATGATTAATAAATCGTTATTGAACTAATGTATTTTTTACAATACACTCAAACTATTGTCAGTAAAATTATTTTATATTTAATATATTATCCTTTAATTATATACTTATCACGAATCAGATATAAATTATGTTTGCTTTATTGACAATTAAAATTATAACTACAAAAATAAGGAGTGTTATACTCCAACCCATCTGAAAATGCCTTATATACTAAAAAATTTTGCATTATATTGATCATCTCAAGTTTTTACTTTGATTTAGATTGTTCGAAACTACCAAGAGATGGCGTCTGGTACATTCTATTGCGGTTTAACGTAGCAACGTCTACTGATGTGAACTTCATCTGACGAAGGTATACTCGTTTACACTGCACTGACGAGACTTAAGATAAGGTTGAAACCGGTCTGCAGTTAGCATCTTTCTTGTGGTTTTGAAACAATCATTGTATTTTAGTGCTAACTCTGTTAGACAAAAATACGGCAAATTTTGTTATGTAATTCAGCGCTCGGCGTTTGGCATATACTTAGACAGAAGAATAGCTGTTTTGACCTAATTTGTTTAGTCCTTATTATATAAGGCATATGCAGATGGGTTGGAGTATAAAACTCCTTATTCCTGTAGTTTAAATGTTACCCTCTGCGTAGCAAAACTTTGCATTATATTAAAATTATACGTTAATAAATAAACTCCTGGACAAAATTAACAACATTAATTAAACGGTGAAACTTATCATTGTTACTTTCATTTTTTCATTTTAAGATTTAAATTATAGTACGTACCTGCGTGAGTGATATTATAATTAAATTATTTCAACTAATGCTTAACAAATTAGAATGGTTTTATCGGAAAAAATGGATAAATAACAGAAAGGAACAATAAAGTCAATTGTACTGGAGACGGTGTTAACGAAAAACTTTAGAAAAAGAAAATGGATGTGAAATTAAATCATAAAACTTTGAATTCAGTAGCGTGTAGATCCTCCTCTATCTTTTATGGTGGTTTTCATTCGTCTGGATATGCTATTGAGCAAGAGGTGAAACTTTTCCTGAGGAATATTCTCCAATTCGACAACATCGAGGTATGTGACGCCTAACTGATGGTTTTAGTGCATCCCATAGATGCTCTATGGAGTTCATATCTGGGTTTCTTCGTGGCCCGTCCATAATTGGAATATTCACAAATCGATGGTAATCCAGTATCTCTCTACCAACATGGGACCAGGCGTTATCTGGAATAAAAATGGAATTATCCCCGATAAATGGGGCAAATGGCATCACATATTCTTCTACGATGTTTTATATGGATCTCCCCAGAATAGAAACCAAATCCATGCGATCACAAAAAACTGGGACCATTGGAGAGATATTACAGGCAGAAAACCTCTCTCCTGGGCTCCACCAGACTCATTGATGTTTTTTTCGTCTGAAAACAAAACTCGCTTTCAGTCGTCATGGTCCAATTTTTATTTTCTCTTGCAAAAGGTAGTTCTGCTTTATGTTCTGCTAAGCTCTATGTTCTCTGGTGAGAAGTGGTGCAATAGCAGGTCTCCTACTATCCAATTCCTCTTCATTAAGCCTTCTCCTGACCGATTGTCCAGAAATTGCTACATTTACAGCGACTTCCAGAGCGCTCTCTGGAAGTCGCTGAATGACGAGAGACTCTAAATGACGAGAGTGTCTGTATCTTACAGCGACTCGCTCGAAGATATAGCTCAACTCTTGTATCTGAAGACTTTTTACGACTTTGTCCTGGGGTTCTACATTAACTTCCAATTTCTTTGAAACTTTTAACTGTTCGAATAATTGTTGATAGTCTAATTTCTAACAAAATAACCGCAAATAACAGAGTTACGGCTTTCTCTGCTTCATTTAAATTCGACAATGGACATGGACAATGTACTGGACAATGTGACTAGCGTAACTGAATGTACATGTAGAATAACAAAGTAACAAAATTTTATAATAAAAAAACTAAATCGCAAACATTATCTAGAAAGAAACAATATCCAATTGTCTAATTATTCATATTTTAAAATGTCGTCTATGAATTAAATAAAAGAATCCTGACAGCATCTGAGTTGAAACAAAGACTGAAACTACTAGTGGGTAGTTAATAGATGATTTGCACTAAATATACAGCGTTCAACTGACAAAAACTTTCAAGTTTCAATAGCAGTAGCTAGTACGTAGCTGGTCATCATCATGAGGTCATCAGTCCTAAGACTGGTTGGACGCTAACCTCCAGCTTCTCCTATCTTGTGCTAACCTACGCATTTCGCTAATTGTGCTACAACCTACATCCCTTACTATTTGTGAGCAGTAGTTTAATCTAGGCCTACCTCTGCCTTTCTTCACTCCTATTTCTGCCTCCAAAATATCGCGAGCTATTCCCCCATGTCTCAGCAGGTGGACTACGATTCTATATCTTCTCTTCTTTATGTTTTTCCACATACTTCTTTTCTCGCCGACTTTCTCTAATACTTCTTCGTTTCTAACTCTATCAGCCCACGGTATTTTCATCATTCTTCAGTAACACCACATCTCAAAAGCTTCTAATTTCTTCCTACTTGCTTCCCCTACCGTCCAGGTTTCGCAACCGTATAGCGCCGTGCTCCATACATACGTTTTCAAAAATCTCTTCCTTGTTTCTAAGTTTATTACCCCCGAGCATAAAAGTGCTTTCTTTTTGTTAAAAGCTACTCGACCCTGCGCTATTCTTTGTTTTATATCTTTATCGCTTCTTCCATCCCAATTTATTTTACTTCCTAAATAAGTGAAGTCTTTAACTTCCTCCAATCTTTCATTATTAATTTGTACTTTCGTTTTTGCTCTGCTCTCGCGCGCTCTGCACACTAACACTTTAGTTTTGTTTTTATTCACCCTCATTCCGTATTCCTCTGTCAACGTAGTTGGTAGCAACGTCAAAATTTTCTGCTGGGGAATCACATTGTATATTACTCCATCGAATTGTATAATTATATATGTAATGTTGGATACATAGTATAGTATAATGCGAAGCTTTACTACGCAGAAGGTAATATTCAAACTACAGAAATAAGTAGATTATACTCCAACCCATCTGCAAAAATGCCTTATATAATAAGGACTAAACAAATTAGGTGAAAACAGCTATTCTCTTGGCTATATGCCAAACGTCGAGCGCTGAAGTACATGACAAAGTTTGCCGTATTTTGTCTAACAGAGTTATCACTAAAATACAGTGTTTCAGATTGTTCCAAAACCACCAAGAAAGATGCAAAGTGTCACCTACCTCAGGATATCGTTATCGGTTATCGTTATCGTTATCCGAAACCGGTCTGCAATTAACGATATCCTGAGGTAGGTGACACTTTGCATCTTTCTTGGTGGTTTTGGAACAATCTGAAACACTGTATTTTAGTGATAACTCTGTTAGACAAAATACGGCAAACTTTGTCATGTACTTCAGCACTCGACGTTTGGCATATAGCCAAGAGAATAGCTGTTTTCACCTAATTTGTTTAGTCCTTACTATATAAGGCATTTTTGCAGATGGGGTTGAGTATCATCTCATTATTTTTGTAGTTTACATAGTATAGTATTGTAATGAATTATTATAATTGTTTTTTTAAAGATTTTATAGCAATAATTCCTTTTTAAACAATGTGTTTATCAGGGGTAATTTCACCTTTTATACAATTTCAGAAATATTCATTTGGTTAAGGAATGGTTATAAATCATTTTTGTAATAAATTATATAGTTTCCTATATTGCAACAGAAAAACAGTACTTAAAACAAAAATAATTTCCGTAAGCTTTAAACAATACTTAAATGTTTACGGTTTCACTCACACACTGTAACAGCGAGCTGGATTGATTTTTTCTACTTCAGATTACGAATTGTACAGTAAAAGATCCGGTTTTTTATGTTCCTAAATGTTATAATTGTATCAGAGGTAAATTGAAATTGAATAACATTTTCTCATTTTTGCAACCACAATAACGTCACACTGGTTAATTTGATCGAATTGTCTAATTGCCTGCCACGAGAATGAAATTCAAAATTGTAGTTCGCAACTTAATTTGCAATCGCGATAGAAAAAAGTTGGCTTTTGTATACGTTATAGTGACATATCTCCTATTTTTCAATGGTTACATGATTGCAGAATAGAGGCTGATTAGACCGGTTTTGTTCCAGGGATATTGAGATAATACTATACAACGAAAAACTAATTATACAAAGTCTATTGAGTATGATCACTAAGTAATAAGTAATGGAAAACATATTTTATAGGTAGGTACGTATTTTTATGTACGTTTAAGTAAAATCAAAAATGTCAATTTTTCACTCGGACTTAATTTTAATGCGAACCTATGGTGCCCACCATAGTCATGCCAGCTCTGCTATGGGGCACCACAGATTTTAAAACAATCCAAAGGCTCCAAAATAAAACATTACGGCCCATCGCAAATGCTCTGTGGTATATACAGGTCTCGACTGTCTCGAGTAATACCTTATATTAAAGGAATTCTAATTACACAGGCCAACAAAGATTTTGTGATCGGATTTTTTTTGACTTTTGGGCTTAGGTCAGGGGTTCCCAAAGTATGCGCCGCAGCGCCCTGGTGCGCCATAGAGAGTATAGAGGTGCGCCGTGAGATGCTTTTGTTTACCATTGCCTGGAAACGAAATTTAGGTATTCCGGCTATAAAATAAACAAGTCAAATCGCGCGCGCTACATGCGTCGCTCACTCGCCGATAGGTAATTACGCTCGGTAATCGTCGATACCCCCTCCTCCCGCGCTTTGACCCGCCCGCCATCTAATTAGCTAAGGACTCTGCATTATGTCGATTGGTTTGGTTTGGTTATGTCACTTTGTTTGTGTTTTCGTCAAAATGGACAGATTTTTATTATATAAGCAAGTCGGTAGTTCAAATGATAGTGATCAAGCTTCTACAAGTGGCGGAGAAGCAAAAAAGCGGAAATATCGCAAATATGATAGCTATTTGGACTTTCGTTTTACTTCAATAGAAGTAAACAATGAAGAAAGACCACAGGGTGTGCTCTGTTTGAAGATTCTGTCGTCATAAAGTATGCTCCCAAGTAAGACCTTGAGACCATTCACCCTGTTATGGTTGAAAAATCACATGATTTTTTTAATAGGAAGTTGCAGAATTTACAAAAACAAACGTGTTCACTCAACAAGCCTCAGTACCTAGCAACGCACTGTTAGCATCATTCAAGGTGGCATACAAGGTGGCGAAATGCAAAAAACCTCACTTTATCGCAGAAGAGCTTATTCTACCGGCTGCTCTCGACATGGTGAATATTATGGTAGGAGAATCGGCGGGAAAACTAATTTCTAAGGTACATTTATCTAACAACACTATTAGTCGAAGGATCCATGACATAGCTGACGATCTCGATCAACAATTAATAGAAAATATGAAAGGCAAGGAATTCGGTCTTTCATATTAAATTAGGATTAATAAAGCAGTATGTAAAAGCTATAGATAAAAATGGGAATTGTTTTAAGTACTTATGTGGCAAATTTCCAGCTCTTTCTGAATCAAAATTAAAGGAAGGGATTTTCGTAAGACCACAAATAAGAAAATTAATTCAGGACCAACAATTTGAAGAAACAATGACATAAACTGAAAGAGAATTTTGGATATGCTTTAAAAATGTAGCAGAAAATTTTTAGGAAATTATAAACATCCGCAGTATGAGGAAATTGTCAACAAAATGCTGGATAAGTTTAAGCAACTTGGTTGTAATATGAGCATAGAAATTCATTTTCTGTAGGGTCATATGGACTACTTTCGAGAAAATCTTGACGCTGTTAGTGAGACGCAAGGTGAAGGGTTGCATGAAGACATAAAGGAGATGGAAAGGAGGTACCAGGGTCGCTGGGATGTGGAGATGATGGCAGATTACTGCTGAATGCTGAAAAGACAACATCCAACGAATGATTACACAAGGAAAACTACAAAACAACGATTTTTGTTAAAAAGGGAGAGATTTTCAAAAAAAAAAGAAATTATAGACTAAATACTATTTGTGTTGTTTTTGTAATTTTTCCTTTAGTTTTTAATTTATTCTGATTTTCGGTTGATTAAAAACCTTACGTGAGGGATAAAACCGGAAAGTAGATATTTATGCTGATTTTATATCTACTTTCCGGTTTTATCCCTCACGTAAAGTTTTTGATCAACCGAAAATCAGAATAAACTCACTTATAATCACATATCAAACCCAAATCAACTTTCAAAATGTCACAATGTATAGGCCTGTGTTACCTTTGTATATATCCAACACTTGGAATCCAGAATGACTATATTTGGAGTTTTGCTCGAAATATCAGCCTAATACAATGATGAAAATGACAAAAATTATAAATTATGTTTTTCAAATGAGAATTTTCCATATTTGTATGTCTGTACTGAAACAAAAATTGACTTATTGCAGGAATTCATCATTAAAGAAGTAAGAACCAAATTATGCAGGTTGGATCATTTTCAAATGATCAGGATTATATATAAAATTTCTAAACTATATTTAGGGACTTTATTGCAATAGTTACAACCGATTGACCTAACCAGACTATATTACCAGAAACAGTTCGATAAAAATAAATAAAACACCATATTTAAGGAACATACTTATTAAATTAAATTCAGTCAATTTTTAGTTTAATGAGAAGCGATAGAATAACTAATAAAGAATATATTATATTGTCTTCCAGTCACGACATTACCAATGAAACTAATGAAATATCCAACCTAATGCAATCCGGTCATAATATTGACAGCATTCGATATATTTTATCGACTTGATATTTGTTACATGACGCCATACTATATGAGATCGATTCATCCCTATATGAGACTGGTTCATACAAAAATTGTAACAAATGAGTATAGTTTATTTCATCGTTATTTGCCAAATAAAAAATCTCAAAACATACCGTGGCATGTTTTTATGGCTAGGCTCAGGTAGACTGTTCCGTTTCTCGGCAAGATAAGAGAGTTTTTTCATTTGGCAAATAGCGATGAAATGAATAGTACTATGGTTTTCTTGAAAAAAATATTAGCAGTATTCCAATGTCGTTTGTGGAACCTAACCAAATTCACAGAGTCAAAAAATAAAATAATTTTTAAAATTGAATTCACCACTTTTCTTAATGTTAGAAATTTCTGTTATCATTAAGAAAGATGTACAGTATGACCGATAGTATATTGCAGAAAGTTACGACACATTGTTTAATTATATTTAAGCTTTGGAAGAAGTTATCTATTTTTTTATTTACTTTCTAACATACTAAATTAGTTTAAAAATATCCTTCAATATTTAAGTCGTGTCTGGCTTATTATGGTATAATTTAGAAGTTTGATGCTACTGCTTCATTTGATGAATCGTATCAGTGTTACCATAGATAGATAAGAGAATATTCAGTTACTTGAAGAGTTTTTCAAGGTTAACTCTAGTAGAAGGTTCGTTCTTAGGTTCGTCACGTTTAACCCAAGCTTAAATTAGTTAGAGGAAGTATAATGTTACATATTGTATCTTCATATAAGATCACAGTATTTCAACCTCTATCCGAGGATGTTATATCAAGGAGAAGAAGCTTCGCTGCTCTCATACACATAGAGTGTAACAGAGTAAATTGATCAGAAGTAAGATCTGTGAAGAAAGCTCACTTTGACTTACAATTAGAAGGTACGATAACCGTTAAAATTACAGAATGTGCAGAAACGGAAACTTCCGTGTCTTTGCTTATAGACCCCTATACTTCCATTATTAGATTAAAGAAAGCAGCTTTGATTAGTATTAACTTTAGTAATTAGTAATCTAACACTATTAGCAATAGTGTTAGATTGCTCTAAACTTGTTGGTGAAAGTGTAGATTGGCTACATTATTCCTTCGATCTCAACCCTGATGACCTGATTAACTTCGTAAATTGAAAGAAAATATTATAGCAGCATCTATGTACAATTTTGTTCTGTTATATGGAAAAAGAAGAACCCCTGTACCAGTTGCATTAGATTTTGTTCGATATGTCTTGAAAAAAATTTTGAATTTAACAATATACATACATTTTAGTCACTGTATATTATAATTGTATGTAGTTATGGTCAGTTAATTTTAAACGAGTTTGAGACTTCAGAAGAATATCCTGGCTGAAATATAATTCTTGTTGGATTTGACTAGCGATAGTTAAGCAATTAACCGTTTTGGTTTTCTACACTTAACATATGGTATTAGCGCACCTCAAATTACCCTCCAGTGAAATAACAGTATCCGACATAAATACAAATACACAGTTAAACATTCAAGTTGTATTCGTAAGTAGACTTTACGACATTCAATTAGCTCCGATGTCAGTCCAACAATAGAATTTGTATATGCGGATGCCATAAACGTCATAATTTTTTTAAATTTACTATCACAAAGAATCCTGGGTGTGGGGAATTAATTAATTAATGGACGCGTAATTACACGAAGAACTTACACCTGCCGCGTACTGGGCGCTAATACAATTGATGATAAGACACAATTATGCATAGGCTCTGTATAAAAAATTGCCACGCCTAGATTTTTGTCGCGATATTATTTTACGATGTTTCTTTCAAAACGCATTTTCAGTTTCTGTTTTATTTATATTCTTGAGTAGATGACACCTGTAAATAGCTGTACAGTTTGCCGTTTCTTGAACCGTGTTATGGGTTTACGTTTAAAACAATACTTGTATCGTTCTAAGGTAGTTCTAAAATTGAGTCCATTTAGGGTAACTGCTTATAGAATGTGGTACTGAAATGTGTGATTCTTACATACAACTCATTTCATCACTATTTGCCAAATAAAAAACTCTCTTATCTTGCCAATAAACGGAACAGTCTACCTGAGCCTAGCTATAAAAACAAGCCACGGTATAAGATAAGAGCCGTTTGGGATTTTTTATTTGGCAAATAGCGATGAAATAAACTATACATGTGAACAGAATAAGAAATTATTATTAGGACTGCCCTGCATTTATTTTAATTGCCTCATACGAGTATATCCATTAAATTATTGAAATACTTTAATTCACTTAAACCACTGTACATTGATTTTAAGCTACTATTAGGGATATAATTAAACTACATGGGATCGGATACTACATTTGTCAACTCAATCAATTTAAATCAGTATATACAAGAATAGAAGCAAATAAAATGGAGTCCAGGAGAAGAAATACGGTCAAAAACGTACAAAGCATTGTACACGATACGATAGAGTGAGACAGTTTATCAAATATTCCAGCCATCAGACCAGATCCTGCTATTACTTGAAGATCGACGAAGAAAAAAGAATTGGTGATAAAACGTAACATTGAATCGGCTCTCTCGCTCTAAGGCAATAGGTTAGAGAATAACCTACACAAATATTTGTTATCGTCTGATTTATTCATATCCAAAATATATAAGTATGACATGTGTCAAAAGAATTTCTAAATGTTAAGGGGACATTCTGTTTTTTACATGTTTTTATTTAATTTATTATGGGAGATGTAATAGAGGTATAGCATTCCAATATTTTGATCTTATATTCTATAGTACTAGTTTACAAATAAAATTTGTTCGAAAAAAAACCGGTGACCGTTATATCAACTTCATTGGAGGTCTGCAAAAAACGGTGGCCATGTTTCCGGCCACCCAGTTCTGGAACAAGAACAGTCTTCTTTAAATTAATTAGTATCGAATTGGCTATCATGTTACGGGAATTTTTTTGAAAATTCGCAAAGTTTACAAAATGGTGGACTTTTTCTTCGAAAAAATGCTATTTTTCATCTGTTTTTTCCAACTGTTATTGTTAATAAAAATCGTACAATTTCTTTTTTTTTTTAAGAAAAGCTCTCTTCACACGATAAACAAGTGTTTAAAGAATTTGTGTACGAAATTGTCACCTCAATGGGTTCAATAGCTTTGGAGAAAGCTTGCTCACCGTTTTGAAAATCTTCTTTCCGAAAAAAACACGTTTAAAATTTTGAAACCTAATTACTCAAAGGCAGGTAAATTTACTGTCAATCCGCAATGCCCGGGCCAACCAATCTTCCTTCCTCCTCATAACCCTCATAACCCTCCAACCAGGCTGTTACTTGCTTCGTTTGTTCGCTTCTAGTCCTTTTGGCAGCGTCCGAAACCCCGCGCTCGGCGTCGTTGATGCGCGGCTTGTCGTGGGTCTCGGTGTAGGTCTCGACGTAAGGCCCCACGATGAGACCCATGATATTCAACACTCGTAAAAGTACTGAGGCGCCCTCGTTTTAAATTTTCGCAGCTAATTGAGTCGCTGTCTCAATAACAATGAAAGCAGTATGCTGATGTTTGGGCGCCATACTCCAAGTCATCGCATCTACTGACTCATTGTTATTTTGCGTATGACTCCCAAGCACCTCTTCCAAAGGAATTCAGAGAAGCCCTTTTACAGGGACATTTTTATGGGTATGAGGGTTGCAAAAATGCAAAAAATGCATTAAGAAAAACAGAATATCCCTGCTCATTTGTCTACACATTTTCAGCAGTAATACTTTTTGGGGGAGTCAACGGTTCGATCTAAAATGGAATATATTGAATATTCTACCGAGAATCTTGATTTAATAATATAATATTGTTATATTTACGTCAGCCTCATTTTCAACAAATGACACATATAATCGTTGTCAAAGGGAAGTAAAGTAGAAGAGCCGTATTACCAGTAATTGAGAAATCAAAAATAAACACTTGGACGTTTTATGTCAAGCGGTTTAATTCTTTAGCCCTAAATGCTATCATAGTGTCCCTACCTGGGCATACTTGAGTGGGTACAAATACGATTCTTTAAAAGACCCTTATCCATGCCAATAAATGCACCAGATTTCTTAGTCAGACTTGAATGCGGAGTAGTGAAAATTCCTCTAGTAATTTTTAAGTTACTTATTAATTGATTATTGATTAATCTTATCAATGGATAATATGTCAATGTTCAGAACAATAGAAAACTATGTCTTTAGCAAGCTTGAAGCAAATTATAACCTTTTATGTAATAACTATAAAAGTTTATTGTTTAAATTGGACTGAAATAAATTGGCACACTCCTTTTATCCCTTACTATACAAGAATCTTTTCTATTCCCCCAAACTTCAACTCCACCTAAAATGTAATACACACACCTACATGATAAGAATTATTTTTCAATTACAAGTAGTTCATAATCAGTATACGTTTCTTCCAGTCTCCAATTGACCCTATTGAAAGTCCTGAAATCAAAAACATTTTGGAAAACTACGATTCACTTGTATATAACCTCTACAATTCCTAAAGCAAAATTGATGTGTGGTTTTATTCTGCAGTTACTAAAACCTCGCTCTTTTATGTTAAATGAATAATAATTGGAATGTTTTTGAAGTGAATACTTTTTTGGCGGCGTTCTGATATTTGACGAGAATGGAGAGTGAATTGAAAAAAATGTAACGTTTCGAGATTTCGTTACACGAGAGAGAAAAAAGATATAACGTAGAACGAAGGAGAAAGACAGCTATAGACAGCTATAGATATAGACAGATGGTATACCTAAAACACAGGCTTCGTTACAAGACAGAGTACACAGATATATAACATAGAGAGAAAGAGAAAGAAAGCTATACATCATATATATATATATATATATATATATATATATATATATATATATATATATATATATATATATATATATATATATATATATATATATATATATATATATCAGTTTAGGCTATCCGCGTCTCCTTTTTGTGCGGTCCTTCGTCTTTAAAGCCCACTCATACGCTAAGTCCAAGGTCTAAATTGCTCGAAGCGGGAATAGTTTAGGAAGCATCGTACGAGCAAGAGAGAGAGCCACGTATTCATTGAATACTAGACAATAGAAGAAAATATAGTATGACGCGCATGCGCGCGAGTACGTACGACTCTGACGCCACACGGGAGTAGAGCAAGAGAGAGAGAGCGATATAAACATGGAAATGACTGCAAGGCAGTCTCAGTTATATTCATCAACAGTGGCACCAGTTGACGATGTTTGCATTGTAGAATGTCAAACGCTGAATGGAAAAAATATCGTCATCGCAGCCATCTATATCTCACCGAACCAAAATCTAGAAGATATAATATATTTCATTCACCGCTCCCTACTGGTTTACAGTCACATAGGTGCAAATGCACTTGGAAGAGGCGAAGACAAAATCCCTTTGATTCTCGGGGGAGATTCAATGTAAATTTCGGATCCAATGATTCTTTGATGTTTATTAACTTTCTTCGAGAAACATTTGGTCTGCTTATAAATAACAATCCCAAAGAATCAACAACAAAGTCCTGAACAACAATAGATGCAATTTTACACGTTATCTAGAAAATATCGAATCACGAACATATATTTCATATTTTAGTTATCACAAACCAATCATACCAGTATTACCAATTGAACCACCAGCCGATGATAGTGTAGATAATGAATAAACCGAATATTTTTTACATAAATTTTATATTGTTATATATTTTTTTAAATTATTCCTTTCTCTCTCTCTCTCTCTTTCAATCTCTCACTCTTAATCTCTCTCATTCTCTATTCTAAAGAAGTATTCACTTCTATCACGTGTACTGTGCTGCACATGATATTTTTTGTCTATTTTTTCTCTTTCTTTTTTTTTACATATATTCAACATGTATTTTTCTTTATATGTATAATACATATGTGTTATGTTACACATATGAACCAAACCCCTTCACATAAATTTATTTATAGTTTTAAATTGAATAAATGATTCCTGGCTTAATATACAGGATCTATTTTAATGAAGTAGAGCTGTACTAAACTTAAATTAGTTGAAACATTAAAAATTTAAACAAGTAGATAATCAGGAACTGCAGGCTTCTTATCGATTTCAAATAAGCCCTAGGTATACCAGTAATTAAGTTAGTACTTAAGGGATCTGTTACCCTACATCGATGGGAATAGCCGACTATACTTTACTTTCTCAATACTATTACGCAATTATCAACTGCCACCTACATATATCCGTAGTGAAAGTGAAGATGAAGCAGTTTAGGTTAATTCTTAATATTCTTTTGTATTTTTGAAGTTTCTGTTTTTTATTAATAAAATTTTCTTCCGGGAAATTTTGGATTTATTTGTTTCGTCTTAAATATAAATAGACTAATGTTACATTTTTATACAGAATAAATGCGTTGAGAATCAATTAAGTTTTAAAATTAAGATGATGCTAGTAAGAAAATGTTCAAAAAATATTTCTTGCGTGTACTAACCATCTGCTTCTAATTTGCATTACAGTTTTTAAAGTACATCGAAATTTGGATTAAGTGTAGCAGGTGGGGCGAGTAATTAACATGGAAATGTATATTGTGTTGCCTTAATTGAGATATTTAAAATTAAAATATGGTTTGATTACTTCTTTTGTTTTCGTTTATTCATTATTTAGCAAGTTGATTCCGAGGCCTGCTCTCGGATAAATTATTTGCCTTTATTTATGTGCACAACTGACGCACTTTCGCTTTTATTTTAGGGGTACCCAGGGCAAGGGAGATAATTCGGTGGAATAAGCAAGGTAGAATAAAATCGTTTACACGGTTTTGTGTTACAAGGTCCCTTTAATTCATCTGTAATGTATTGTAATAATATCGTTACTACATGATATTTAAAATCATCACTGACGATATAGTAGAAAAAATAGTACCACTTGCAAGATATTTAATTAGTTTCACACGCATATATCTCAAGTTAACTTAATCGGAAGTACAGGGCGGGGCATAGGAACCTGACGATTTTCAATTGCTGTTTTTCGGTGACTGCATGAACTGATCATGTCCTACGCAAGGGACAGAAGAGTAAACCTAATGCCTTTTTAGCTGACATACAATTATGAACTGGGCAAATGTTGTGTGTCCGTGAATTTCTTCTTAATGTTGGATCAGTTGTCCAAACTCAGAACAATTTCGTATGCATTTCGAAATTTCATGTTGTTTCCAGTCATAATGTCATACAGTTATGAGTGCCTAGTTTTCAACAGAGTGATACGGATTTAAGTGAAAAGCTACTGTGTCCTAATCGTACAACGCAAACTCCGGAGACCATAGAAAATGTGAGAGCTGCAATCCAATAGAATCTACTTTATCCAGCTAGGAGACAAGGCAGTGTCTTACAAATTTCAAGTCGAAGCCTCCATTGAATTTTGCACTAGGACTTGGAAAAGCGATGTGGGCCTGATTAGTCGCATTAATTTTGCAGAACAGTTTACTGGAATTCTGGTGGATGAAGGTGTGGAGAATTATGTTAAAGATACAACAGTTAGACGTGCGGTATAGGACACCTGCGAATCCACGAGTTCATCAGAATCCCCTTAGTAGCCACGGTAACTATTTGGTGTAAAGTTACAACATCTAAATAGTTAGCTCTTACTTTTTTCAAAACAATTCACGTCACAGTGCTTAGAAATGTTACGGAATTTTCTGGAGCCAAAACTGCATCGACTTAATTTAGGCAGTTTCAGTTAGGCCTCTACGATACTGGATACGATACGATAGGACGATATTCTTATCCTGCTTGTTCTCTGAATCTGATGTTTTGTAATTACTGGTTACAGGGTAACCCCAACAGCAAGGTGTATTTTCCTCATCCTCCAATATTCAAGAATTCAAGAATTACATCAACAAAGCAGAGATCAGGTTGCACCGATTCCTAATGCATAGGAAACGATAACAGAGAATAATACGAAATATCTGAAGTTGCTTGGAACTATGTGTATGCAATAATGGAGCTCACCTCATAAAAATCTTATTCAAAAAAATATCATGTGCAGCACAGTACACGTGATAGAAGTGAATACTTCTTTAGAATAGAGAATGAGAGAGATTAAGAGTGAGAGATTGAAAGAGATAGAGAGAGAGAGAAAGGAAGAGGGATAATTTCAAAAGAAATATAACAATATAAAATTTGTGTAAAAAATATTCGGTTTATTCATTATCTACACTATCATCGGCTGGTGGTTCAATTGGTAATACTGATATGATTGGTTTGTGATAACTAAAATATGAAATATATGTTCGTGATTCGATATTTTCTAGATAACATGTAAAAATTGCATCTATTGTTGTTCCGGATTTTGTTGTTGATTCTTTGGGATTGTTATTTATAAGCAGACCAAATGTTTCTCGAAGAAAGTTAATCAACGTCAAAGAATCATTGGATCCGAAATTTACATTGAATCTCCCCCGAGAGTCAAACGGATTTTGTCTTCGCCTCTTCCAAGTGCATTTGCACCTGTGTGGCTGTAAACCACTAGGGAGCGGTGAATGAAATATATTATATCTTCTAGATTTTGGTTCGGTGAGATATAGATGGCTGTGATGACGATATTTTTTCATCGCTTCGTACTGAGTTTATATCGCTCTCTCTTGCTCCACTCCCGTGTGGCATCAAGAGTTGTACGTACTCGCGCGCATGCGCATCATACTATATTTTCTTCTATTGCCTAGTACTCAATGAATACGTGGCTCTCTCTCTTGCTCGTATGATGCTTCCTAAACTATTCCCCCTTCAAGCAACTTAGACCTTGGACTTAGCGTATGAGTGGGCGTTAAAGACGAAGGACCGCACAAAAGGGAGACGCGGATAGCCTGAACTGATATATATGATGTATAACTCTCTTTTTCTTTCTCTCTATGTTATATATCTGTGTAGTCTGTCTTGTAGCGAAGCGTGTGTTTTACATATACCAAATGTATAGCTCTCTTTCTCCTTCTCTCTACATTATATCTTTTTTCTCTCTCGTGTAACGAAATCTCGAAACGTTACACTTTTTCCAATTCACATTCTCGTCAAATATCAGAACGCCGCCAAAGAAGTATTCACTTCAAAAATAAAATGGCATGGAAGTACCTTTACCATGACAGAAAACGCTGAATAAAAACTTTTATATTTTCAACGTTATTTCATTTTAAAAAGCATCAGGTTCTTATGCCCCGT
Organism: Rosalia funebris; assembly: GCA_037954035.1. Lineage (NCBI taxonomy): Eukaryota > Metazoa > Arthropoda > Insecta > Coleoptera > Cerambycidae > Rosalia > Rosalia funebris. The sequence continues at coordinate 14,388,284 of JAZFAV010000011.1, read as the reverse complement.
CGTACTTTGCTACGCGTTATTTTTGCATTCAAATACGTTGGAAAAAATACGAACATAACTAGACAACAAATTGAAGATGAACAATATGTCAATAATTGTATCGAAATAAATCTCGCCTTCCTGCGATCAATTTCAAACTCTACCTGGTACTGGGCGAACCGAAATAAAGACCTTAATTGCCATTATCCGACAATTGGGTAAACCAACGATATTTCTAATAGTGAGTGCAAATGAAATCGGTTGGATTGATTTGCTAAAAAAACTTTACAAACTGAAGCACAACGGCACAGATATTTCTAATGAATCTGCAGAAAAAATGCACTACATAGATCGACGACGCAGTAACATGTGCTATATACTTCAATAAACTGGTCAATACATTACTCACTATTTACACAAATTTTATATTGTTATATTTCTTTTGAAATTATCCCTCTCCCTTTCTCTCTCTCTCTCTCTCTCTCTCTCTCTCTTTCAATCTCTCACTCTTAATCTCTCTCATTCTCTATTCTAAAGAAGTATTCACTTCTATTACGTGTACTGTGCTGCACATGATTTTTTTTTCTTGACTTTTCTGTACTCGATTTTAGTCATATTTTCAACCAACAATTATCTAATAAAATATTAGAAAAGGTATGATTCAAACTCATATAACCAGTATACAAAACTGCAGCCCAGTATGATTACAAACCTAAAACTCATCAACTTATGTCCAAATGGCTTGTCTTTTCTAAAAAGCAAACCTAGTGATTCTTCATTATCTCCTAAGTAATTATTAAAAAATTCTGCAAATATGTGCTCTCACTTCATCACATAGTAATAGAACCTTTCAGCGATATGTCAACAGTTTTTTTACAACTCTTATTTTCAAAAATGTCCTGTACTTATGATAGAAGTTATTTTCTTGTGAGACAACTGCATCCTTCGACAACCCAACATTAATCAGCAGTATAAATTCATCTCCAGCAAAAAGAATACAAACATAATTGTATTTAAATACCAGCCAAATATATTAAATGTATAAATTAGGGTTCCTCACAATAGGCCACCCCTCCGTCGAAATTAGGGGGTTAAATTTATCACCTGATCCCCGCGCTCCGTCCCTATTTTATTATTCAATTTTCGTTTGCATTCTGTAATATTCAATTTAGTCATATTGTGTGCTTGAATTGCTTCTATTTATATGGATATATTGAAATTGTACAGCTCAATTAATACACATACGTGCGAGAGAGAAGTGTTCAGTCGAATGAATTCCAAATAAGCACTCGCAGAACAAATAAAAAAAGGTCTACCGTTCACTATGTATTCGCTTTGGAGAGAAATTTTCTAGTTTATACCACGTGATGAAATATTGCAGAGCAAAGCAAATAATTGAAAATCTACTAGTAATTAGAATTCAGTTAAGAAAGATATTATTAAATATATTAATACCCGTTTATAACGAACCTCGAAAGTCCAGGAAAAATTGTTCGTTATAAGCGAAGTCTATTAATCCTACTCCTATCATAGAATTTTAATATACTGTGGAAAAGAAGAACATTTAAAAAATCACGCAAATTATTTTTTTCTTGCAAAAACACTTAAACGGGTCAGAAGGTATGTTAAATTTGTCGTCTTTTGAAACATTCTAGTTCTATGTACAGTGGCGTATGTTTACAGGATGAAAGGGGCGCATTGTCTTGAATAGCAACACCTATTTTTTGTTCAATACAATGAAACACCATATTTTTTTAAGCATTATTTTTGAGAACTTTTATTAACTTGCATAAAGTGTTTCGAGAAAAATGCAAATAAAGTTATATTTGTGAAAATTGATTTATTTAAGTTTATGGTTACCAGCAAGTCTTCTACGAAGTTGTGTTACCAAACTGTTTGGATAGGCACTTTAGTCTTTGTAAGTATCTCTCACTACGATTCTTTATTTCTTGTTTTCATGCTCACTGCATTTAGGTCGCGAGTTCCAAATCACTTGATTTGAAACGAACCATGGAACATTTACGATTATTCGCAGAACTTTGGATATACATCTTTCAAGTATTTCAATATTGGAATTGGAGGCTCCAAAGTTGGATTCCATATGTCCAGGGTTTTATAATACTTTTATAAATTAGAAGGTTATTGCTCAGAGTAAGTTGTGATTTTTTTCCAATGAGCCCATAAAATATTAAAGTTTCAAAGTTTTAATCCCAGTTGGTTTCTCTTCATTAATATTATGTTTTCTCCAGGTGAGTCTGCGATCTAGGTGTATTCCTAAATATTTGGCTTCTTCCTCTTGTGTTAGTGGTTGATTATTCAGCATGATTGGAAGGCAGTTGCCTTTATTAAGGGTAAAAGTCACATATATTGTACTGATTAGCTTTTATTCGCCACTTTTTTAACCATGGCTGGATTTTATTTATGTGGTTTCGTAACATACTGGTGGCTCTTATTGGCATGTTATGCGTCGCTAGTATTGCTGTGTCGTCCTCGAACATGTCTGTAGCGATATTAGTACTAGTGAAAAGGTCAACTACTATTACTATTAGTAGTTTCTCCGGTACGGTGGGGTCGAAAAATAAATTCGCGGGTAAATGTAATTTGGAATATCAGTAGTCTAATATTCATTATTTTTATTCAGAAACTGTACCTACTATATAACCAGACACTGCATATATACGTATACACACAACTACATGTGTATTAGTTGAAACTAAATACATTGCGTTGTATCGTATTATAATATGTTGTTATTGTTCTGTTGTATGTGTATACTTAACCTGACTGTGCATACTTTTTCGAAGCGTGAAAGAATATTTATAGAAAAATTAAAAATGAATTTTTGTCGTGATCAGTTGCGGGACAATAAAGGAAAATTTGCAAAGCGGAAAGTAAAACCGAAACGTTAAAATTGTATTGCAAAAATGAATGCTGCGAAAAGCAAATACAGTAACTAACCTAAGTATTGAACGATTGGACGAAGTATTGTTGAATTGAGCGAGCTGGGCAAAAATTTAAGATGTTGTGAATATCAAAAACGTTCTTTCGCTTGAACAAGTAAAAAAGGAAAGTCGTTTAGGACATAATTCAATTTTAGATATTGTTGGTGACGAACGTGCAGTAATAAAACAACACAATTAAGTGGCGACTGATAAAATGCATGTTGCTGAGTTGCCAGACATTAATTGTTCTCGATCAAAGCTTAAACTGGCATATTTTAAAAATGTTTATCTTTTCAATAAATCGGGCAACAACCAATTCTTTAATTCAAAATAGGTATTCATAAGAAACTAATATATAGATCAGTTGTTTTTGGAAAAAATGTATAGAAAAGTTTTCAAGTTATGAATTAAAAAATGTAACTTTTAGTCAGTTGGTACATTCAAACCATGCAAAAAGTTCCAATTTTGATGATAAATATCTTCTTTATTCTACGGACAAAAGTTGTTCATTTAAACAATTTCCTTCGGGAAGTTCATTCTTTATGTGTACCCGAAATTTTATGAAATTCTATAGAAAAGTGTTTTTCCAGAGAAACTACTTTAAAACTATTTCCCTATCCTTTCAATAATACGATAATAAGTTGGATAATTTACTATTAATAATTTTTTTTTCAAAAAATAAAACCTGCCACAGGTAGGATTCGACATTTGTCCCGGATCGGAACCGAACGACATACAGCTGTTTCGAATTTGTTAGTTCTCATCAGTGCCGCACACGGTACGCCGATTCAGGACAAATGCCGAATGAACTTTATGGCGTATACATCTTTATCGATACGATCTCTGTCAGTAACATATAAGTCGGAAATCGAGTAAGGAACCACCAAGCCGCCAAGCGGTTATTAAAGTAGTTCCCGAATAGCAAAGCTATTACATAATCGCTCTAGGAAACAACTACTTCTCGGGCTAAAGTCCCGCCAGGCATTGAAATATACCCAGAAGCGATCCTCGACCCCTTTCTCGTGTTTCTGCACGATCAGATAAGGTTTCAAAAAATAAAACCCGCCACAGGTAGGATTCGACATTTAGTAGTTGTTTCCTAGAGCGATTATGTAATAGCTTTGCTATTCGGGAACTACTTTAATAACCGCTTGGCGGCTTGGTGGTTCCTTACTCGATTTCCGACTTATATGTTACTACTATTAATAATCATCAGTCTACCGCCCACATATATAATAAATGGTTTAATTGCTTTTATCAACAGTTATTTCAATTGTAGATAATGATACGATAATATTATATTACTTTTTCATGAAATGATTATAGTCTCTCTGGTATTACATACGCACTAGACAGTATTTTTGTGCATGCATTAAACAGGTCTGCGAGGAAAAAATTGTAGCATATTTAACTAGTGGGTTTAACAGTATTTCTTGTGCTGATTACGGAAAAATAGTGAAAAAATTCCATCACCCCTAGATAAGCCACAATTTTCACCTGAAATTTTCTTACTTTCAGGGGTTTTCAGGTTCAGTATGCGTACGATTTTTCAATATTGTAGCCTATATAAGTGGTAAATTTAGTCTGAATTATGGAGCTTTCATGGTGAACAGGCTACTAAACAATGTGAGTATGTTATTTGCAAAAAAAATGTTTTATTCTATTTATTTGAATAAGACAATGAATCTAAACTGGGAAAATCCAGTTCCTACTAAAACAAGACATGTCTCAGTCTGTCTGCTCCCTCCCCAATCCTACTGTCTGCTAGACGTCGTGAGGTATGTAGTGAGCCGTGACCTTGATTGCAGTCAGTGACTCAGTGAGGAGCTAGCCACTGTGGTGTACATATCAAACAGTTTTGTGCTATTTAGAAGAAATGGCTACTAGAGGATGTATCAACTCTCCTAACTATTTCTGTTATATTTGTGGGTCTTATACCGTCAAGAAGCAACAAAGGAACATTTCTAATTTTGTTCAGAAGGTGTATTTTGCATACTTTGGTGTTAAATTAGGGGACCAAGATAAATCTTGGGCTCCCCATATAGTGTGTTCTGTGTGTGTTGAAGAACTGAGACAATGGTTTCAAGGTAAGAAGAAATCATTTCGTTTTGGAGTACCCATGATTTGAAGAGAGCCTAAAAATCACAGTGATGACTGTTATTTTTGTTCTTGTTCAGTGCAAGGTTTCAATTTAAAAAACAGGAAGGACATTTCATATCCAACCAACATACGTTCCTAAAAAGATCTTACTTCCACCACTTCATATCAAATTGGGGCTAATGAAACAGTTTGTGAAAGCATTACCCAAAGAAGGAGAGTGTTTCAAGTATCTTTGTGAACAGTTTCCTGGTCTATCTGATGCTAAGCTGAAAGAGGGAGTCTTTGTTGGGCCTGACATCAGAAAACTTTTAAAAGATGAAAGCTTTGTCACTAAAATGGAAATGGAAGAAAAAAATGCCTGGAACTCATTTAAACTTGTTGTAACAGGCTTTCTTGGAAACAAAAAAGACCCAAACTACAAAACTTTGGTTGCTGAATTGTTACAAAACTACAAAATGTTGGGCTGCAACATGAGTGTCAAAGTCCATTTCCTTCACTCACATCTGGAATACTTTCCAGAAAATCTTGGGGCTGTAAGTGAGGAACAAGGAGAACGTTTTCATCAAGATATAAAAGAAATGGAGCGCAGATACCAAGGTCGATGGAATGTCAACATGATGGCAGACTACTGTTGGATGTTAAAAAGGGAGATTCACAAGAACACAGCCGAAAAAGTACCAAAAGAAGCTTTGATGGACAAAGAAAACGCTTTTACAAAGACTTATAATAACTTTGCAACACATGTGCATCACTATTATACTCATTTTAGCTAGGTATCGTTGTTCTTTTTGCTTTTACTTCATATTAAAATAATAAAAGCAAATCCAAAATTTTCCGTTTTTTGTACTTTTTCCAAAAACTTTATTTTGTATGCAAGCATTACCTGGTAGAAAAAAAACCAATGTCATTTTTGAAATCAGCCCAAAAAACTACATAGAGATCAGTTAACTAAATCAAAACAATTCTTAAAAAAGTTTTTTTTGCAGACCTGTGTTATCCATGCATATTTGATTGTAATGCTATCTTTGGCAATAGGATGTCTTGTTTCTTCAGCAAATGAGAACTTGCTCCACGATCCAACTTCGCATTCGAACAAGAAACGACACATCCTGCCGACGAAGGTAGCATTGCTATTGAAATGGCACTGATACTAAATATCTCTGTAAACCGACTGTATATTCAGTATTAGTCATATTTATGTTTTATCCAAGTCGAGCATTTTTCGAGTTCACATTTTCCCTGGGGATGCGTAATAGCTTTCTAGAGACCTTTATGCCATTACACGTCTAAATAAACTAAATTATTCAGATTTTGATTTGAGAAACAGCATGCCTGGGAAAGGTATCATTATTATAACTATATGAGTGGCAGACGTGACCAGACTGAAAACATTTGAGGAATGCGTGTCCTGCCCTCCCTCCAGTCCAGCCACAATAAACTATGTTAATGCTGGAATATTATTAATTTATAGCGCCTATAAATTATACATTATAGATGCGGGGTGTTTTTTTTTCTTTTGGATACCGGTCTTATTGTTGGATGTAAATCGATAGGATAGTATCGTCGCTGATAAATGGTCTGACTGTATTGTAGGCGACGCGACCATTAGATTCGAAGTAACAATGCAATTAATATCCCCATTACTTTTACAGATTGTTCTTTAAATTTCTTATAATTAAAAATAAATACTTTGTGTAAGTTTTACAAGAGACGATGGCAAGAAGCAATCATAACGTGTTAATTAATCATAACGTCTTCTTGCCAAGTTTAAATACGCCAATCTTGAGATTGGCGTATTTAAACAAAGATTAGTCTATAATAAATACTGCATTCTTTTTAAAATTAAAAAAAACTGCTTGATTACTTTACCTCCTGGGACCCAGGATATTTTTCTTTTATAATTCCAATTTTTTGGGTTTGTATGGTTTTATATCCACACTCTTCACGAAAAAAATGAGAAAAAAATGTGCCGTGGAAAATCTGCATTTTCTCAATGTCATATATATGACATCTGGTCTCTGCTTCTAAAACAAATTAAAACATAAGAAAGAAATAGGACAATAAAGTACTCATATGTTGGCAGTCTTTTATCGGTCATTATAAGTCGTTATTATTTTATTGTATATGAAGCAATATAAATGATATAAACAGAAGTTTTCAAAAGCAACAAAATTTCAATCTTTGGCATGAAACTGTAGAAAATAATTTCTTTCCTTTGTGCTGTATAAATATATTTTACATTTTATACAAAATGCAGTCTTAGTATGTTTACAATTAGCTTTTCCGCATCTATTTTGTTTATCAGCATAATCGACAAGATGTACAGATTTGATGATAACGTAAACCTTCATCAGGTATTGGTTGAATTTCCACCCTTCATTTTTTATGTTTTGGTTCCAGGTCTTCGTAATCACTACAGGTCTTGGAATCAGAAGACAGAGTATTATCCAAAATCAACTTTTCTCCCAGTTCTAATTTGAAGGACGTCAACGGGGGAATATTTTTGGCGAGTACGTTTTGTTCATTTTGTGCGTGTTTGTACTGAAACCATGAATTACAAATTGCTAAATCTAACATGTGGCTAATAAAACGAATTGTCCACTTTCTGGTACGTGCCCGTGTAGAACAGACTCTCTTGAGCATGGTCATGCTCTTTTGAGCAAGACAACCACGTAGCACACGTTGGAGCAGAGGCAAAATTTTCTAGATTTTGTTTGCTCTTTCTTGGTCACCGATTTTGGTATCATAGACGACTTTTAGAGATGTTCTGATTGTGAAAAATCAGGCTCTTGTTATAGCATTGCTGGTGACTGCAATTGCATACTTCTTCGCCCAATACATTCTAATTTTCGGAAGATCTATAGCGAACGAATAGAGAATAGGTCATAACGAATAGAGCACCGATAAATATTTTTAACTCTTTTGTTGTCAACCTGAGCGCAGACCATTTTCTTTCAACGTATGTTCGATTTGTTGCTACAACCATGATTTTCAGTATTTCGTTATCGATGTATTACTTAAATAAATCTTCAGGAATCCATAAACTTACAGTCCTCCTTTTTATATTTTGGCAAAAGGGTTTTTCTAGTGCCGTGAAAAAATCGGTTTATTCATAATTTACAGCTCGTACTGCAGTACCATTGCTACAACCTCGACTACGTATTGCCCTTATTCCAATACAACGACGACCACAGCAACCTCTGGTAGACCTAGATGATTTTTGTATAACTGATGATGAGAGTGACTCTGCACGAATCTCTTCCGTATGTTCCGAATTGTCTGTGGAAGTTGTAGAGGCATCACTATCGTCATTAGCTGAGTTTGACAGTACAAATTGGGGGTCATCTTCATCGCCTTCATCGGAAAGGTCGATATCCGATTCGTAAAGAGCTTCTTCCAGCTCTTTTTGGGTTAGCGCTGTAACAAGTAAATTCTTTTTTATGTTGTCAGATGTATGACCCATGTACTACCTGTATGACATAAAATGTAGAGTAGAAGTTAAGACCTCATGTAATATTTATATGACATAAAACTATTAGCTTCCATATTCAAAATATATATTCATCAATTCACAAAATATATATCAGGTAGCAAAAACCAATTATTAAAATAGATTGTAAACATCAACAAAACACATAGGATGTTCATAATATGTTATGACTACTTAGGACGTGGGCGAGAATGGTTGGCCATCATTCACGCGTGCTGTGTTAAACACTGATATTATACTAACACATTTTTACAAGAACTGTACTGCTCCTCAAAATTACGACTATAAGTAGTTATCCTTTGGTATTTACATATTAGTTCGCTTTAATTATGTGACATATCGCTACTAGGATTGTTTGATTGTTATGTTGTATATATATGACACCAGGACCCAGGAGGTTAAAATAATTTCTATAATCCTAAAAATCACAAAATAAAAACCACAAATTTGGTATTTTCTAAGATGGTGAGAAGTTACTTTAGATTTTCAATTCACATTAATTATAAATATAATTGTTTTTTTAATTTGTTATAATGGAAGATAACAATCTTATATCAGTTTCAGATTCGAAAATTATAACGTACCATCATACACTGCCTGAAATGTAAAAAATGGTCGTGTAAAATTTTATATCAACTTTACACAACGGGGTACATATACATAGGAACACACTAGTTTGGTGTGAACCAAACTTGTATGTTGCCGGGTTGACAACCATGAACGCTGCAAGGCCATGGTAGAGCTTTATCATTCTCTGGCTGGTGTGAATTTTCATACAAGTAATGGAATAAAATCAATCAAGAAAATCATGTAAACTTCACCATCTTTTAGTGGGAGCTTTACTCGTATTTCATTTTTACACTTTTTACTATCTATGTTATGCAATGAAGAAAAATAATACTATTTTGAAATAGAACACACTTTATTATATATACTTTTTCAATATACACGATATTTAAACTAATGTCTTTATTATAATAATAAAATTCTGATAAATGTACATACAGGGTTTCCCAGATTTAAACGGACATACTCTATGACATGTGCCTACTTGGGATTTTTAATGCAATAATGTGTTAATCGCATCGCTTTATTACTTATTTTTTATTCGTGAAATAAATGTGTGTTTTATTTTGGACGGAAAAAACACTGAATGTCAAAACAAAACCTCCTCTGCGGGGTATTTAGCTAAAATTAATACAATAATGATGTTAACAACTGGATTGTGTTATTTGTAGAATGTCAAATTTTGTCTTTCAATACTTTTGAAAATTTATTGAAGACTAACCATAAACGTGCCATCAAATATTATAGCATTATTTCATAAACTGGTCCATATGCTTTTTACAAGTTTACTAACATTTACCACAAAATAATATATAGTGTGATGTTAACGACTCAAAGAGCCATATAAAAAAAATGGAGGTCGATCCTTGAATTTTTCCGAAATCGCTTAAGCTATTTATTAACCTAAAAGAGTATAATATGTGTACCAAACTTTATCAAAATATGTGCAGTCATTTCAAAAATATGGCGGACTAAAGTTCTAGTCAAAAATCGTAAAACACCCCGTATCTCAAAAACGATTCATATTCAACGGTACGTATACAGGTGTTTTAAACTCAGCTGAGTGTATTCTACCTTCCACTAGAGTATGTTCGTTTAAATCTGGGACACCCTGTATATGTATGTGCTAGTACAAGTCTATAAAAATATTTATATCGGGTTGTCCTCTTGTTTCTTAAAAAAGGCTAAAGAGCCCTGCCTTGCCTGAAACTTGCCGTAAATTGTGTTTTGTGTACGGCGAAACTGCAAAACTGTTATTCAAGATCGAACGTGTCAAAAATGATTCAAGAGATTTCGATCTGGTGATTCTTCCCTCATGGAAGCCCCAAGATTAGGCCGACCTAAATAAGTCGTTCCTGAGCATTTACGAGTCTTAGTTGAGGCGAATCCTCGCCAAACCATGCGTGAGCTTGTAGAAAAAATCGGGACGTGCAGAATCACCTTAGATATCTTGGGTTTGTCAGTAGACTTGATGTTTGTGTCCCTGACGAACTCAGCGAATCCAATTTAATGGATCGCATCAACATCTGCTGTATGTTAAGGATTCGTCAACGCAGTGATCCCTTTTTGAGAAATATGATTACTGGAGATGAAAATTGGATCATCTACAAAAACGTCAGTCGAAAAAGATCATGGAAAAAGTCCGATGAACCTTCTAAATCCACACCAAAGGCGGGGCTTCACCCCAGGAAAGATGTGTTGTCCGTCTGGTGGATTTCAAAGGAATCATTTATTTTGATCTACTCCCGAGGAACGAAACAATCAATTCGGATGTTTACTGCCAACAACTACAAAAATTGAGCCAATCTATGTAGGGGAAGCGCCCAGGACTTGTAAATCGTAAGAAGATCATCTTCCACCACGACAACGCTCGACTTTCTCTGCAGACTCGGAGGAAATTCTTGGAGTTAGAGTGGGATATTTTACCACATCCACCGTATTCTTCAGACCTCGCGCCCCCGGACTTTCACCTATTCCGCTCCATGAATAACAGTTTACGAAACATAACATTTGGGAGATGGGAGAAAGTTATTGAAAATGGAGGAACATACATTATTGATTAATATAATTTATAGTAACTGTAATATTAATAATAAGTTCTTATGAAAAAACCGAACGAACTTTTTGGACAACCCGATACATGGATGCTCAGAATAGTTACTACGTAGCAATTATACTCTACAGTATCCGGAGTAAAATGTACTGTATTATGATATATTTATATTAGTATTATACCAAAAATGTATAAAAGGTTATAATTATAGTGGTGTAAAATTTTACCAATTACAGTGGTGTGAAGTTTTATACCAGTAATAGTGAAATTTTACACCATTTTTACACTACTAGAAGAGGTACAGTTTTACTACAACAAATTTTCAACAGGGTAATTGTAGAAATTACCCAGGGTAGCTATGACTACAGCGAGTAGAAGAATATGGCATTTAACATTTGTTTATCAATAACGGTATAAGTGCGGTTATTTGGATAGAAAATAAGTAAAACTCACTTTTATTTTGTATCAGTATGAAGATTATAATTAATGATATTTATGATATTCATTTGCATTTAGTTCTAATATCTTATATAACAATTTGGCAGGAAATAAGCTACAATCATAATCAGGTAATAACAATGAATGTAGTAATGTTACGTATGAGCAAAGTTTCGATTGTCGAAACTCTATAAGTAATGACATACTTGGGTAAAACTAAAAATAGCCTATAGGATTTCCTAGATAACTTCGAAAAAGAAATATAAACTTGTGTATAATATAAAGTATAGCCTTATTCTCATATCTTAATATATTTTGGTTTAATTTAAATTTACTGTAATATTCATGCATCATCATGAGGTCATCAGTCCAAGACTGGTTGGATGCTAACCTCCAGCTTCTCCTATTTTGTGCTAACCTACGCATTTCGCTAATTGTGCTACAACCTACATCCCTTACTATTTGCGAGCAGTAGTCTAATCTAGGCCTACCTCTGCCCTTCTTCACTCCTATTTCTGCCTCCAAAATATCATGGACTATTCCCCCATATCTCAGCAAATGGCCTATCATTCTATCTCTTCTCTTCTTTATGTTTTTCCATATACTTCTTTTCTCGCCGACTTTCTCTAATACTTCTTCGTTTCTAACCCTATCAGTCCACGGTATTCTCATCATTCTTCGGTAACACCACATCTCAAAAGCTTCTAATTTCTTCCTACTTGCTTCCCCTACCGTCCAGGTTTCGCAACCGTATAGTGCCGTGCTCCATACATACGTTTTCAAAAATCTCTTCCTTGTTTCTAAGTTTATTACTCCCGAGCATAAAAGTGCTTTCTCTTTGTCAAAAGCTACTCGATCCTGCGCTATTCTTTGTTTCATATCTTTATCGCTTTATCGCTAATATTCATGCAATTCCACAAAATTTGTTCATCACTATAACAATTAACAGAAACAAGATATGACCCGTATCTTCAAAGCCATTTATCTAAAATACCATTTCAAAATTTTCACTTATTTGAGTAGTCTCAGTCCAGTCCAAATATCAGTAATTCCCATTGGTTGTCGCACACAGCACATTATTCACGAGATAGCGTAAGTACAGCTAAGATGCAATTACTACTAATACAAATAACTATACAAGGATAATACCGTAAACTGGGGTTACTTTGCCTACTTTTAAATTTCAAATAAAAAATTCGTGTACTTCTCTATCGGTTGGAGCGGGGGAAAAATTATAGAATCGGGGAAGGGCTTGTAGAATTAACTCATTGTGTTAAAATATATTTTTGTTGCTTTCTCTTTCTGTGAAAATTCAAGAACCTGGTGGGAAAACTTACCTGGACAAGAGGGGTAACTACCCATAAGAGAGGTAACTTTGATTTTCTATTGAAAACTGCGTTCAAAGTCTCTTCTGGGCAATATTACCTTTGTAGGGGGTAAAATAGGCCAAAATAAACATGAGAACAGTTGATTCAAAATTTATTTTGCCACCTCTGAAGTAACAAACTTCATGAGATTAGTTTCGTCGTAGTTCAATATATCTGGTGGAACGCCTTGCAGTGCACCTTCGAGATGATCGAAGTAAGTTGTAAATTCATCAATCCCTACAGTGGCTCGTTCTCGAGATATATTTTGACATTTCTTGACTGTTAATTCATCTCTGTGGCGTTCGATGAATGAACTGTGCCAATCTTCTCCTGGCAGGTTACCGCCTTTAAAATTCATAACACCCCGGCCACATCGCACCAACTAGTCTCTCACGATTAGTATCACTTCCAAAGCACCTAAAGGCATCCCCCAGTCAGCACACATAAGGATTTAGTAGAGAATTTCAGACTCTTCAGCTGGAGAAAGTGCATTTGGGTGACCAACAGACTTTGTGTTCTTTATTGTGAATTTTTTACCAATGGTCTTTCTTGGAATGTTGAACTTTGATGCAGCTTGCCTTGACATAACCGTTGACAACAGTATTCAGAGCTTCTTCAAGATCCTGTTGAGAGTAATCCTTGTACTGGCAGCGCCCCAACTTCGGTGTGTACTTTCGTGGCATTATTCTGTACCAAAAAGTTAGGTAGGTATCAATCCTTAGGTAGGTAGGTATCAAAATTTAGGTAGGTTTAGCAGTTGTGTACTGTGTGCTGTATTTTCCACCTCCCCCCGATCACCCGGCATACTGATACAGGGTGAGAGGGAGGTATACTACCCAACTATACAGTGTGGACTACGAATAAAAACTATGTGGTTGAAGACACTGTGGTAACCTAATTAAAAATCTTCATAATTCGTCCATACTCAGCTCATTTGAGAGGTGGGCAAGATAACCCTAATTTGCCTACAGATCATGGGGTAACATTGCCCATCAAAACAAACACATGAAAATGAAGGTATAAAAATTCCTCTATCATATTACTCTAATGGTTATTGAAAATTGATGAAAGTTGCTCAGGTATTCCAATTATCTGTCTTGGAGTCCCCTTACATAACTCACAGTTTCACACTGATAAACTATCACCACATGAAAAAACTCATGAGCAACCCTTGCCGCCAACATCACAACTGGTAGCCTTGATTATTTGCTACGTATCCAGCGACCATTCAGGTAACAATGTTTGGAACTCAAACTTTTTCAAAAATGGGTAAAATTACTCCAGTGGGCAAAGTAACCCCAGTTGATGGTACTAGTTTCTTTTGTAAGCATATTAGTTTTACCTTTCTATTTTTTTTTTTGTTTTTTAACAGTTATAACAAATATCTTACTTCTGTTCAGAATTGCACAATTTTTTTTATTACATTTATCGTTAGGTGCATAATTTACTTATTTAATGCATTGGCATGATGAGCTGGGTGACTAGAACTACCTATAAATACACAGAGAGCGTTTGATAGTCTCAAGAAAATCCCCTATTTCAGGACAAATTCTGAATTGCACAAAATTAAATTCTGACGAATTTTTAGTTTACTTCGCGAATTGTATTTTTCTGCCACCTACAATAAAACAATTTCTAAAGTATAGTGCAAACAATTTCAATACCTATTTTCAGTAATATTATAAGTGTTTTGTTTTGTTTCAGGTAAGTCCAATTGAAACTGTCTACATCTGAAGGACTTTTTCAGAAATACATCATTAACAGAACATAAACATTATCAAAAGGTCTTTCAAATCCACTTCTTATCCACTATCCATTATTATTATCCACTATTTCTTATTCAATATAAGAAATAGTGCATATTGTAGAGTTTGAAAAGACGTATGAAGAACAACTTAACATCTATCTTTTAATTGGTGAGTTTGTATACATTTTCTAAAAACGTCACGACTAGTCGTCAGAACTATTAATTAAGAAATATATCTTATAACATGTTTTATGATTATCTAGGGGTTAGAAGTAATAACAAACTTACTGTTATCAAATTTTGACATGTGAACATCTTAATCCCTATTATCATACACTCGTTTACTAACCTGTTTTATACGTACCTCCGTATTGTGCGTTTTTACAACATTCTTCGGTGATGTATTTTATTATGCGGGTGAAAGTTAAGACAATTTACTTCCTGGTGATGAAATAGACCAAATATGGATTGAGAACATCGTGTAAGACTCTCGAGGAAATTATGTTTCTTTCTCACATACTGGTGCCAAAGAATTATGAATATTTATAGTTTTAATAGCGTACAGTTAGCGCTTTTACATGCAACTGAAATCGTGAAAATAATCACTGGCAAAAGGATAAATCATCAGTTCTACAGTGGTAGTAGTTTTAATACCTTTTGTAGGAATTTTATTTGGGATACTATTCCCATAAGTTAATTTATTCATTGTTATGTTGTTAATTGCTATTTTAATTACCTAGCTCTAATTAGTTATGGCTCCTTAATATCACAAAGTAACTTTGTTAATTAAAAGGAAATACTACAAGGCAATTCCCTATTTGAATACAGCTTAATATGGTGACAGATTAGATTTACCGACAGGCAGATCAAGTCAAAAATACGAAACATCTATTATTTCTATGTGTTGTTTTTTATACTTTTATTTGCCTCTTTTTTATACCTTCCCTTATAGTCTGATAGAGATCTTTTACTTGCCTAACATGTGATAGATAAGAGACCTACGGTTTTACATCCTGTCCAAAGGATGGTATGTCTTCTACACAAACGGCGCCTATATCTCTATTGCTATATACTGCAAAAGTACACTTCCTATTAAAACTTAATAGTAATTGTTTTATTCTATGTGATACTTGCTATTCCAGGAGACGAGGGCTTTCACTTTTCTATATGTGATAGTGTGGGGATGCATCACATAGAATAGTTATGTTCTGTTTCAGATTTGCTTTTGCAAGAGACAAAGGCTTTCAGTTTTCTACATGTGATAGTGTGGGGGTGCTAGAATGTTTACCAAATATTTTTTGACCTTCTATCACCTCACTAAGTTGCATTTAAATAGAAGGTGGTCATTTAGGAATGTTTCCAAATACAACAATTTGGGAAATAAGTAATTACAAACTTAAATACTGTAGGAAACTAAAATGTAAAAACTACGATAGTATTATTGGAATCTATCATATATTGCATCTAACAGTTATCACATTTGATACTTTTGATAGCTATTCTAGAAATTAAATTTCTAATTTTCTATAAAGATCATAGGATAGGAATGCTAAAAAAATATATACCTAACTTTTTGCCTATGATGCTTTGGCATATTCAGAGGTACTATAATGACTTATATTTGTATTTCTAGATAGTCATTCCATTCATGATTTCTGCTATTACAGTTCAGTTATACCTCTTATGTTTTTCTCTAGATACGATCGTTCTTTCGATCATGTCTTTCTTCTATGGTGTTGCAACCTTATTCGAAGGCCTTCTTCATGTTTTGGCTCCATTCTTTCTTTATTTTCTACAGTCATTATCCACATTATGGTCGGTGAGGGTCGTTTCGGTTTATCGCATCTTCCCACCTCTTCTTTGGTCATTTCAAGCTTCCGTTGTATGATACTCTTCACTATTTTTCTCAGTATTCTTTCCTTTTACACATTTTGCCCAATAAAGTCTCCAAAATGTATTTGTTTTGTCAAATATGTTCCCATAAACTACTTTCAAAAATGTTAGTGGGTCTCAGTAGAATCATTTAGAAAAAATGAGTTAAGGTCAAAAAAACTAATCTGAGCTTTAAGAACTTAATTTTTTTTTTTATAAATTTAATGTCCAGAATTTCACGTACGTTTAGAAATTATAAATATAGCCTATACATTTTGAAATTCTGGGCTTTATCTAAATTTCAAAATTGACATAATTTGTGAACAAACCAGAAACGAAGGTGTTGTATGTATCATTAAATAACATAATTATAGATACCTTAAATAATTTCTTCTACTGGGACAAAGGCGACAAAGTTTTATTGTCACCTTTCTTAACATTTTCTACTTAAATATGATGTAATCTCTATCATATTTAATTTTCCTTATCAAGGCTATTTCATCTTAAATCGGCCTCTTGTAGGTGGACAGTTACTTTAACATCACACTTTTATTAGCTTACCAAAAAAACCGTGAAGACTTCATAAAATAAAGTTAGAATCGATTAGAACGTCTATTATAACATTTCATCTTTTTACTCTGTATATTTCTAAGCCCAAGTTAGTGAATACCGTCTTTTATATAAATAATAACAATTTCCTACACTCGAGTGGTTCTGGCAGTTTCTACGATTTTGTGTCTCGAAAAGACCGTCATAGTAATTGTAATTGCATTTCCTGGAATCGGATTATTATCAGCTTTTTGTGATTGGCAATCGGACTTGTTATTAGAGAATATAACAATAGTATTTTTTGGTCACAGTTTAGGTTAAATACTTTGTCATTGTCAAATATTTTTACGCCAATTCTGAAGATTAATTATCATTGTATTATACCGCAAATTTTATTCAGGTCCGCCACTTTCCGAGACTTTGTGGTACCACTTGAAATTAGACTTTAGATCTAGTATTAGGATAAATAAATTAGTGCTGATAATATTTCCTTTATTATTAATCGTTTTATATTTCCGAATTTCTTTCTAGTATAGTATAGAAAGGTAATTGTGTCGTTATACACGATGTACCATTATTAAGTAAAAAATAAAAGTAGGCCAGTAGAGGGGTAAAAAATAAAAAATACTACCTTTATTGCGAGGCCTAAAACAATGACTCGGTAAAATTTAAGTTATAAATATGCATTCCAAGTTGTATAATGATTAGAATACACTAAACGATATAGTACTTATGTTTAGAAAAGTTTGAACAGGCTCCAAAACAAAGGGCGTCAGTGGAGTGAGATATTTTAACACCTAGGTATATTGAATATATCATAAAAGCTGGTAATATGCAAATTATCAGCATGTATATGTATGTATGTACATGTATCAGATGATTTGAGGAAAAGTAGAAAATTACATACATATACAGGGTGAGGAGAAAGTAACGCAATATGGCGATAACTATATTATTTTTAGGATTGAAAAAAGGAGGTTGAAATAAAAGTTATCAGGAAGAAAATACCTTATATTTTCGTGGAATTGAGTGTATCTTACGTCATCACGTATCAGGGGAAGTATAAGTGGCTATAGTTTTTCGAATAGCAACATATAGTGTTTTATTAATTTTAGGAATCACCAAATGCCTCTGGCTGTATGCAATTTATGAGTTGCATATGCGATGTTGTCAGATTCCCATGTTTCCTCAGAAAATCGTCTGAAATCTGGCAACACTGCTACAGGGGGACCTGATCAACCCTCTTATGGTGAAGTCTCATTCCTCTAGGTGTTCAAATGACAAAAATCGACCTGAAAACCCTATCCTGAGTGTCACTACACTTACCTATCAGTTTACCTTAACAAAGTATGATTAGTAGTAATTCACGACGCATCTACCAAACATTTCTGGAAATATTTTAGATGCTCTAGAAAGTTTTAAAAAGAATGTCTGGGAAGGTTTGAAGGGTATAAGTCTAGAAATTAATGGGTTTTCAAGTATTATGGTGCATTACATTGAAAAAGAAAGAATATTTCCGGAGTAATTAATTACCAAAGTCAAAACTGACTTTTTTATTTTGAACGACGATTATCAGCTTGAAATCATCGTACACGACTTTTAGGCCACTCAAATTGAAGAGGATAAAACCGTTTAGAAAAGCTTTATGATGAAATTATTGAAAAAAAATTATTGAAGTCCTTGGATATTTTGAATGGCAAACAAAAATTTGGAATTTTATTTTTCGATAGTTTCTTAATGATTACTCAAAAACTACTGATAGTAAAAAATTTTGAAGTCAAGATCTCAAAACTAGGAACTTGGAGCTTCAATTTGCTTCTCTTAAAATTGCTCTGCGACTATTTTTCTCCAAGTTACAGCCCTTTGAATATCATCTAATAATTTAGGGTTTTTTATATCCTTTAATTTCTGTGCCTAGTGTATTTATATTCTAGAATAAAAATTGTAATACTCGTAGATATGAACATTATTAATATAATAATAGGTATGGAAATTATTAATGTCAACTTTGAAGTTCATTCGTTCGTGACAGGTATAAGAGTTATCTATAACATTTTTGTGGTCCTTTATGACCACCCTTAACATTAGTACTATTAAAAATGTTATCTGATTATTTTTAGTTAAATCTATATGCAATGAACTGAAACCGTCGTTTACCATCGCCTATTTTCGTCCCCCATTATGCACCTCTTCCTTTCATTTACATTAATCTTGCATGGAATCTACTTTACTGGCACATCGCGTCTCGGCATTTCTGCATTTTGCATATAATCCGAGCCTTTGCAGATAATTGCGGAAGGCTTTCGGGGGTGTGGGGTGGTCGATAAACAATTAGCCATTCTAGAGGTGACCACAAGGCAAGTGACAGTAACCAAGCGACACCAAAGTCGTGGTTAAATGATTTCAAGCGGTGGTTATCCGCTATTACAACGTAATCTTGTTATGGCCGGCGAGTTCCGGTAAACACGGTCCAGCCCGGTTCCGGTGCACTTCCGGAGACTACCGTCCCCGTCCCGACTTCGGATTTCAGACTTGATAACCGCCGTCTTATCTGAATGACAGGGGCGCAAGGGAGAGATAATTGATGTCGGGAATGGAACGGTTGTATAATTTGGATTCTAAAATAATTACTAAAATTAATTGACTGAAGCTGTTATCCTATTTATAGACAAATGGAGCACAAGGTATGAAGCACACCTTCATAGCAAAAGTATGGTCATTTTAAAAAACCCTCTACCCAGTGTTGCCACGTTTGGATGTAATGGATTCTGTAGTTTATTCGTGGAAAATATGATTTCGTGAACAATATATTTTATGTATTATGTATTATCGACCTTTTTTCTTTAATAAAAGAAAACATTGTTTTAAGTAAATTAATAAAATAATGTCAATTTATATAAAGGAAAACGTAATTTAATTAATAAAATGTCTATCATTGCGAGCCGCAATAGAGTCGAACTCATATCACTATTATCACACAGCCAGGGGCGTAGCGTGAGAAAAGAATCTAGGGATGTGATAAAAATTTTATAAGGGGAAGAGGTATAGTCGTATGTATGGTAGGCCATATAAAAATGGTAAAAATAAAAAAAGACACTAATCTAAAATGATTATGCCGAAGTATATATCCTAATTTTTAAAATGAAGATCAATTCTTCAGTTTTTGTTTGTCCAGCGAAAACGTCTATCACTGTTTCTTCAAATGTTGGAGACGATCTCATATCTTCTAACAAGGCACTTTCAATATTTATTAACGCTAAAGCTGACAGTCTTTCTTGCTCTTGAGAATTTCGCAGATCTTTCGAAAGTCTTTATTCTCTTTAAATATAAAAATGATCTTTCCGCGGAACTGCTTGTGACAGGAATAGTCAAAATTAAGCGATGTCACAATTTTGATGACTCCGGGAAAACAGAAGATAATTGAAGGGACATAATATATTGGCGAAGGTCAAACACAGTGCTCTTTTTCATATCGAAATTACTATAAATCACTGAAAGTTCACTTTTTAAACGATTTGCGTCAAAGAATTTTCCATATTTATCTACTAAAAAGAAAAAAGTTCGTCAGGAAAACGTTTCACGAATGAAGTAAATTGTGTGGAATCTAGATTTAAGAATTTCAGTTTAGAAATATCACTAAACCATTTACTAATGTTCAAAGTAATAACGTTCAAAATTTCATAAAACAATCGTACGAAGGTGGGTTTCTTATCTTCTTCAGGAATTAAATCCAAACGCATTCTTTTACTTGGTGGTTGATTTTCTAACACAAATCTGTCCATACGGTCCCAAATATCACTAAATTCGTTTCTGATTTTTTGAGCACGTGATTTGAAATCGGCGATCTTTTTATTGCAGTAACTAATACCTCATATTTTTGTCTGCAGAATTTTAAACAGACTCTCGGAATCTGGGAATATTGCATAAAACACTGCTAAGAAAAATTAAAATCAAAGTCGCGCAATAAAGTTGAAAGGTCTCCAGCACAAATAACGCTTTCTCGATCCCATTCCTCATTTTCATTTTTCACAATTACCTGAAACAGCGCTTCCAAATCTTCCTTATGTTATGGCGACAGTCGCCAAAATGCATTCAAATAATCGCATAACTGAGTCCGGAAATAACGACAACACCCACTGGACGTTCCACTGTTGACTGCATAAGATCACTGACCTTTTCGTCCATTTAACGCGTAGCTTGGATGTAACGTGGACCATCGTATTTCAGCACTAGACAAGCAACGCGGGAGTCCAATAATTTCGGGCTCCTTCACGGCCGATTTGAAATAAAACAGTTGATGGTAGCGTTTAAAGTAAATAATGTATATTTGCGGTCGGTTTAAAATAATTAAAAAAATGTATTAATTGAATAAATCGATTGAACTTTTAAGTAACATTAATTGGCCAATTATTTAAGGGTTGCGACGCATCACTCGCATCTACGCTACGCCCCTGCACACAGCGATAGTTGGCAGAAAGTATTTCATAATACAATAATGAATACTCGAGTAAACAGAAAAATGAAAAAAGATGTAAAAATAAAGAAACTTGCCAACACATGTCTCAGTCTGTCTCGGTTTCTGAGTCTTATGGAGACTGGTGCCGATAATAAAAGTTTCCCTAGGTACTAGGTAAGTTTTCTGCAATAAAGCCTCGCCGCCTATAACTTAACAGTAGTCTACGCAATGAAAAAGTCCTTTCAACATCTACTGTCACCAAAGGACAGTACGAGAAGTTAAGTATATATGGACTATATTTTATTTATTGATGTGTATTTTTTAGAAATGAACACATATGTCCCAAATGGCTATATCCAGGATTTTTTGTAAGCACATCTTGCAATTTTTCTTAATGGTATTACTGACTTCACGTGTGATGTGGTGTTTATTTTTTGTTTAACAACATGTAATACCATAAAGTGTTCTTGTAACGATAAACCATATGTTTTGAGTTTCTTTATTGCAGTAATTAAAATGGAACGATTACTCTTAATGTAACGGACATCATCTCGTATGCTTTGCATTTGAAGTAAGTTTTGCATTGTATGTATGGCATCGGTTTCGTTTCAATCAAGCCTAAAGTCAATGCGTTTTAGTTTCTCAAAATTCTTATTATAATAAGTTGCAGTTTCTAACCAAGTTCCCCATCTTGTGACAACTGGTTCAGGAGGTAAAGGTATGTCTAGCTTTCTTAGCTTCTTAGCTTACATAGTTCGAGCTTCTTTAAAAGCATGTCTCCAAGAAGGCGCCTTTACAAGAAAATATTTCACAGTCGCTATTACCTCGTTACCTAAAGAATAACTGATTTCTATTGCTTGTATCATTCGATTAAGTGCATGAATTGCAAATGTGAAGTGCATGTATCGTATTTAGAAAAGTCTCAATTAACAGCTCTCCTGTTTTTCGGATTTCCACGCAACAGCTGCTATGCAGCTGCTATCTTTAGAATTACTAATTATTCCTGAAAATTGTCCTGATCTGGCACTAGGTTACAAAATACATAATTGTTTTGTGTTGGTTCTGTCTAATGCCTTACAAAGCACTAAATGGTGTCAGTAGCGCTGTTAGGTTTCAACAACTCACCATCATCATGAGGTCATCAGTCCTAAGACTGGTTGGACGCTAACCTCCAGCTTCTCCTATCTTGTGCTAACCTACGCATTTCGCTAATTGTGCTACAACCTACATCCCTTACTATTTGCGAGCAGTAGTCTAATCTAGGCCTACCCCTGCCTTTCTTCACTCCTATTTCTGCCTCCAAAATATCGCGGACTATTCCCCCATGTCTCAGCAAGTGGCCTACCATTCTATCTCTTCTCTTCTTTATGTTTTTCCACATACTTCTTTTCTCGCCGACTTTCTCTAATATTTCTTCGTTTCTAACCCTATCAGTCCACGGTATTTTCATCATTCTTCGGTAACACCACATCTCAAAAGCTTCTAATTTCTTCCTACTTGCTTCTCCTACCGTCCAGGTTTCGCAACCGTATAGCGCCGTGCTCCATACATACGTTGTCAAAAATCTCTTCCTTGTTTCTAAGTTTATTACCCTCGAGCATAAAAGTGCTTTCTTTTTGTTGAAAGCTACTCGACCCTGCGCTATTCTTTGTTTGATATCTTTATCGCTTCTTCCATCCCAATTTATTTTACTTCCTAAATAAGTGAAGTCTTTAACATCCTCCAATCTTTCATTATTAATTTGTACTTTCGTTTTTGCTCTGCTCTCGCGCCCTCTGCACACTAATACTTTAATTTTGTTTTTATTCACCCTCATTCCGTATTCCTCTGTCAACACTGTCTCCATTTCGTTCAACGCTGATTCTAATTCCTCTTTACTAGGTGCTAATACTGCTATATCATCCGCGAATCTCAGCATTTTTAGTTTCTGTCCCTGTACTTTAATCCCGAAATCTACTCTATCTTTTACCACATTAATCGCCTCTTGTACATCCTTGTCTTACTCCTTTCCTAATACCTACTTCCCTTCTTTCCCCTTCTACTTCTATAACAGCAGTTTGCTCTTTGTATAGATTGTGTACTACTCTCCTATCTCTATACTTCATTCCCACGCTCTTTAGTATCTCGAACATTTTTTTTTTTTTCAAAAACAACTCACCAATTAAAATTATTACCACCTAACGCCCGAATGTGTCAGTTGCTTAATCTATAATGGAGTGTTTTCCAAAATTTTCCCCAACGTTGTTGCCATGTTTTACAATACGTCCAGATATTTTTCTAGATTTTTAGATATTTTCTGGCATAGTGTAGTTAAGTGCAATAATTGCTATTGAATATAATAGTGTGTGGCTTTTCAGTCTATGTAATGCAATATCACATGCCAAAAAGACTACCGTGAAGTGATAAATAAATATAGCGTTATCGTTAACTGATATAACCTGATTAATAACAGCAAAACATAATCCAAAGAGTGAAAGTATCATTTTTGTAATTTTTGCAATATATTTCTTTGCAACTGAGACGTCATTTCTACCACTTCTTTGCCAATGAAATATAATTTTAAAGATTTATATTGCTCTAATATGATGTTAATTAATTTAAAACGATAATATTTCATCGTGTTCAATATATAAAAATTGAACAATAATGGAAAGGTACTGTTGAGTAAATAAATCTGTGAACTAATCAATTATCAAAAATTTCCTAGTTCATAAATTTTCGCATTTCCTTACTGCAATTTTATCACCAATGATATTATTGATAGCGGTTATTGTTTTTGTTCTTGCGCAAGCTAATCTTTTCGTAATTCTCGAATCCGGAAATGCTCCAGTAGTCAACTTACGTTAGTGGTTCATTAAAAGCATAGTACATTCTCTATCTCTCTCTCTCTCTCTCATAGTCTATTTCATCTGCAACAATGTAATTTAATTAGATTCAGTAAAAATAAAAATTTACTAATCGACTACATTTTTAAACACTATAATAGAGAGTTACATAAAAACAGACAACTAGGAAACAAAATAAATTTTACCTTAGATATAATATATCGCTGAAAAATTTACCAATTGGCTATTGTTCACGCAGAAGTTTAATTTCTTCTTAGTTTAGAAGTTAGAAGTTTAACTTCAATGCCTGGCGGGGCTTTAGCCCGAGGAGTAGTTGTTTCCTAGAGCGATTATGTAATAGCTTTGCTATTCGGGAACTACTTTGATAACCGCTTGGCGGTTTGGTGGTTCCTTTCTCGATTTCCGACTTATATGTTACTGACAGAGATCGTATCGATAAAGATGTATACGCCATAAAGTTCATTCGGCATTTGTCCTGAATCGGCGTACCGTGTACGGCACTGATGAGAACTAATAAGTTCGAAACAGCTGTATGTCGTTCAGTTCCTATCCGGGACAAATGTCGAATCCTACCTGTGGCGGGTTTTATTTTTTGAAACATTATCTGATCGTGCAGAAACACGAGAAAGGGGTCGAGGATCGCTGCTGGGTATAATTCAATGCCTGGCGGGTCTTCAGCCCGAGGAGTAGTTGTTTCCTAGAGCGATTATGTAATAGCTTTGCTATTCGGGGACTACTTTGATAACCGCTTGGCGATTTGGTGGTTCCTTTCTCGATTTCCGACTTATATGTTACTGACGGAGATCGTATCGATAAAGATGTATACGCCATAAAGTTCATTCGGCATTTGTCCTGAATCGGCGTACCGTGTACGGCACTGATGAGAACTAATAAGTTCGAAACAGCTGTATGTCATTCGGTTCCTATCCGGGACAAATGTCGAATCCTACCTTTGACGGGTTTTATTTTTTGAAACTAAATGAAATTTAAAATATCGATGTTTCACAACATATTTCTAGGTGGAAGTGTTGACTTCTTTGTTGCAGCTACGATATTTGTCAAATGTCTCCATTACTACTTCTTGTATAACCAACTGTTAAATTCAGGAGAATATTTTATCATCTTTGAAGATAAAGTTGAAGGCCCTTTCAGATCACTTGAATCAGTGGATGGATTTACTGCAATTCCTAAAGACCGAGTTAAATAATTTTAGATTTCGAAAATAATTGAATATCAATAAAGGGGAACAGTTAGAAATAGTACGTATCTGTTACCATTTCAATAAAATTCACACACTCTCAACAGCTTAAATAAAACAAATATTTGTAAGAATAAAACAGGTTATAGTTAGAGAGAAGCAATAAATCGAAAACACGAGTTTATGAAGTAAGGGTTGAATTTATAACGAATTTTACAAAATTATTTGGAGTTTGGAAATAATCTAGATGTAATAATAATATTTATTCATCTTGTCAATAAATGACAGAGGCAATGCAGGAGGGCAGTTGGTCATTATCAACCCCATTCTTCAACAGCCTTTAAAGTAGATTTGTATTGTGTTCAGGCGACATCTTAATTTGACTAACTTTTTATTTCAAAATTTCCTGAATAAAATGTTATACCACAATTAAACATAATACTATTGACAGCCTGTAATTTATTTTGAGCAATAAATTCGGCAGAAATATGAGAATATTTTGGTAGGTCGGTATATTGAAGAGAACATCGATAGATTTTCCAACACTGCCTCTAGTGAATTTATATCTTTTATATTACTATATTACTTGTTTCTAGTTGATGATTACTTCATTAGTCTACAAGATTTCAATGTTGACAATGTCAGTAGAGACCTCCCATCAAAAAGTATTCAACGCTTTCTCACCGTTGAAAATTAGGTGAACAACTCATTAATGGCCAGTCGTAGATATCAAGAAATAAATTGTTTTCGGTTCTCTGCGGTTTCCAAGACATCCTGTCAGCGACTAGTTCGTCTCTGTTTTTCTGCATCATTTGGTACTGAGGACAAATAAAAACCAAAGAAGCCAAACTTCAGTGGCAGATGCAAAAAGCCGTTTTTGATGTATTCTCTCACCTAATTGATTTCACTGCTGTTTCGTGAATAATATTTTAAACTAAAACATAACGGATTGAAATTCGATTTATTTAAGAATATTATGTAAATTGGCGCCAAAAAAAAAAAAGATAATCAATTGATCTCTCAAATAAATATTGCAAGAAATATAAGCTGTAAACAACAATTATTAAAATTGACTTCAATTTTATAAAATACCTCATATATGATTCTTATTATTTTAAAAGCTGTTTTATTCATACATCTTTCGTGCAATATTTATTGCAATATAGGACAGGTGATACTCATTTCGAAATATACTAAGTACAAAAATTAATGGATATAAAAAAATCTAAAATCTTTAAGTGGTCTTTAAAGGTCTGTAATTTGGAGAAAAATAGTCGCAAAGCAATTTAGGACAAAGCAGATTGAAGCTCCAAGTATCTAGTCTTCAGATCCTGAATTTCAAATTAAAGAGAATAAAATCATCTAAAAAGTTTTGTGATGAAATCACTAAAACAAGTGTATTGAACTCCGGTGACCTTTTGAAAGGAAAACAAATATTTGGAATTTTTCCGATTCCTATGATTACTCAAAAGCTGCTGGTGGTAAAAAAATTTTAACTCAAGATTAAACTAGAAACTTGGAGCTTCAATTTGCCTTTTTTAAGTTGCTCTACAACAATTTTTTTCCAAGTTACAGCCCCTTGAAAATGAACTCAAAATTTAGAATTTTTTTGGATCCTTGAATTCTTCTGTAGATTAGAAAATGAATAGTGGAGATTAGAAAATAAAATCACATACCAAAGGTGAAGAAGTAATGATCCTAGAAAAGGGGTTCGAATTTTCGAACCGATTCGAGCAAAGAATGATTTAGTCTATCAGTTAACGCACCATCAACAAGTTGTGGCAATTGTGATATCAACAATTCTGCCACATTTTGACCTGTGGAAACTGCTTGTGTTCCCACACATCTTTATTAACTGAGCCATTTAAACAGAGAATGGCGTACTCGGTGAGAGAAATAGCCATATTTGATATAATTGTCTCTTATATTACCAAAGGTTATAAAAAATGCGCATATTAACAAACCATACCTGTCCAAGATTTCTTTTTTAATTGCTGACTAACAATTTTATCGAATTTGTTTCAACATTTACGTACTCATTGTTATATATGGTACATATATTTTTACTTTTCCGCACTCAACTATACTAGCGGAAAAGTAATGTAATCGTGTAAAGAAAAATGTAAAAAAGATGTTTTTCGTTTATTTTTCGTTTTTCGACCTAAAAACAAAAAAAATGGTTTTTAAAATTTTTTGTCGGTGTGTGTGTCGTTGTCATCGGCATTACAATTTCTTGTTAGCACGATAACTCAACTAAATCGTGTCGAATAGATCAGGTTTTGACTAACTCTGATCGGGGACGTCTCCCAGACGACACGTATTGATTTTGAGGTAGATAGGACACACCCTACACTATCCATGGGTCTATTTGAGAAATATATCTTTTGTTAGCACGATAACAACTAAATCGTGTAAGATCGATAAGGTTTTGACTAATTCTGATCGGGGACGTCTCCCAGACGACACCTATTGATTTTGAAGTGGATAGGATACGTGGGGTGTATCCCATGTATCTGTCCATGGGTCATGAGATGCACGACGGTAGACTATTCGAGAAATTTTTTTTTGTTAACACGATAACTCAACTATATCGTGTCAGATCGATCGAGTTTTGACTGATTTTGATCGGGGACGTCTCCCAGAGGACACCTATTGATTTTGAGGTGGATAGGACACACCCCACCCTGTCCATGGGTCATGAGAAACCACGACGGTAGATTATTCGAGAAATTTTTTTTGTTAACACGATAACTCAACTAAATCATATCGGATCGATCGGATTTTAACTGATTCTGATCGGGAACATCTCCCAGACGACACCTATTGATTTTGAGGTGGATAAAACACACTCTACCATGTTCATGGGTCACGAGAAAGCACAATGGTGGACTATTTGGGAATTTTTTTTGTTAACACGATCACTCAATTAAATCGTGTTGGATAGTTCGGGTTTCTACTGATTCTGATTAAGGACGTCTACCAGATGACATCTATTGATTTTGATGTGGATAGGACACATCCCACCCTGTTCATGGGTCATGAGAAAGCACGATGATGAACTATTTGAAAAAAGTAAAGCTGTCGCATAAAACACATATTTTGCATTTATGTGTTGGTTTATTTTTCTCGGCCCCTCAATATCGAGATAGAGATGTTTTACGTGCGGAAAAGTCCGTTTTAAGGTTTTAAAACTGTTTTTATTTTTATGTTAATCGAATATGAAACGACTGTAATCACACTGTATAATTTTATTTATTTAATTAATGAGACGTCCACTTGCCGTCGTGTCCGAATGTATAATTTATGCCGGCAACAAGAAGTACCATTATTTTTAAACAAATAATATATTACTGTTGGTACTCGTAATAGACGAAGCTAAGTAAGACCATATGGGATGAGTAATTAATTACACGTGATCCACGGACGTCCATAAAGCGCCATTGTCGATTTCCATACAACACCGGCTGGAAATTTATTTATACGACTCGAGTCGGTAACATCATGTTAATTTGCCTAACGAAGTTGTTCCAGCAAACCCTTGAAAAGGCAAGCATGTCGATGGCAATGATATTGGAATAACATTACGAGATTGGGAGCTTGACGTGGGCGAACGTTGATCTGTTGATGAACATGTGAACTCTCACATATAAGAACACCTACGAATATGGTTTATTAAACGCCTTGAACTATTGTTCTGTTTGTCTTGCAGGTGGTTTTCGTTCGGATTCGTTATAATAAATTGTGATTTACATAATGTTGCTTTCAGCTCTAATGCGATCGTTTGGACCTGCCGTATATCACTCGACACAAATCAACGTGGTGAATGGCGTAAATTGAAATTTTACTTTTAACGGTTTACAAACGTTCATATCAATTTGTGAATCCACATTTATCACTTCTTATTAGGAAATTTTGAACTTCGAAGGAAAAGGAATAGGATGTGAAAGAACTAGTTTCACGACAATGGTTTATCCTAACTCAATAGCAACAATTTACATAAATATATGGATTATATTCTAATGTAATGCTTACAGGACGATAATACAGATCGTGAGAGGATTATTAATAAAAATGAATATTGGTGACATCTGCTGAAATAAAGGGATTATTTAGATTTATTGCTGGCTGATAGAATGTTTTGAGAAAAAACCAGAAAATTGTGCAAGAGAAATAATGGCAACTATGTTCTTAATCTAGAGACAAGATAATAATGAAGTACAAGTTTGCAAACTGAAATTAAAAATAAACAAATGTTTCTTTATTACCAAAAATATCCAAATTAGAGCAATTTGAAATCTGAAAATCTATCCTGCTTTATTTAATGCACATGTTCACGCATCTCGTTAGATTATCAAAAGCATTTTGCACCATTTCTACTGCATCATTTGCACATTTTTTAATGATTATTTGCTCCAATTCTTGTAAAACAGTTCCTTATATTTCGATTTCATTCCTTTGCTTTCTACTTTTAATTTCATCTTGTTTATCTTTAGTTTCTGATTTTGTATTGAAAAAATGGTTGCATTTTAATTAAATATTTGGGTCAGGTCAGGTATCAAAGTGATGTTGTCTATCATTTTAGCAACGGTGTATTACATCCTTCTCGTAATCATTTCAGTAAGATCTTGTTTTGTCTTATTAATGCCTTATATTGCCTGGATGAATACTATTCTTTTAATGTATTCCATTTTCCAAAGCTGATGTTGGTTTTCGAGTTGGTGGTAATTTTTCAGTTGTCATCCGAAGTCAGAGCATAGTCAGCACAACTCAGAGCTTCAGATTTAACAAAATTAGAAAAATTACAGCAATTATTTAAATCAGTAATCTCGCCAATGTACCATTTTTTCTTAGCTCTATCAAATTCTAAAAGGAAAGGGTTTTAGTGGAAAGAAATAATGGTTACATTTGAGAGTGGAATAGCTATTACAACCACTCAAATATAATACCATTTCAGGAAGAGATCTAGAAACGTATTATAGGACTGGACAAGGCAGTCTTTTTATAAAAAAACTTTTCCTTTAATAAGTCTCAGGGTATATAAGCCTGTCTGTTTGCAGTTTCCAAATTTTATCAACAATGGTATCTTATGTGCCATGTCTTGTTATTCCTATATAAGTCCATATAAATTTATTTCCTTAATCCTTATATCCATACTATAGTTTTAATATTGATGATAATATTGATATTGAACAACCAAGACACGACTTACTTTTTCCCCTTGTATATATCACATATAACGATTATACAGCTTTTCATATCTTGTCTTATCTCATTATTTTATTTTTGAATCTCCTCTTTTGATTTACATAAATATAGTCTATTGGATATAGTAATTGCAAATGTCGACTTTTATTTCCGTTTCTATAGCGTTATAGCGCGTTTCATCTTCATATTTACTAAACGGCTATTTTCATGTGTGTGTGTCACGAAATTTCTAGATCGATGTACGAAATGCTTTTCGTTCGAATTTCGACATTTCACACAAAATCAATGTAGTAAGTCGACCCTTGCCAACAACGTGGTAACTTTTGTTTTTTGATCCGAATCCTCTAGAGGCATGCTCCAGAGGTGCCTTCGATACGAACGAGGGGGCGGCGCAATATTATTGCGATTTGCTTACTCGTCTATATTAATTCGCAACACTGTGTTTAGTTTTTGACCTTCATTTACACTAATCTGAAACATTTTTGCCTGCCAGTTTATGCACACATACATACTGATATACAGGGTGGGGCACAGGAATTTGACGGTTTTTGAAGTAAAATAGTATTTCCTTTTCAACTTCTTATTCATATATTATTGTTGTTTTCAGCCTAGTATTATGTCATTTGATTTTTCTAAAAGGGAGGCATAAGGGAGATGTGTTCTACCGTTCTACAAACATTGATTTAATCGGCTTCGAAAATTTCTTGTCATTGGCTCCATCGTTGTTTTAGGAACGGCCATAATTTCATCCCGAATTCGTTGTTACATGTCTTCAATATTGGCGAGTCGCGAAAGTCGTGAAATCTCTGTTTATTTACATAATTAGGTAAGTCAAAATGAGTCTCATCTAACATAAACAGACTGTCCATGGTTTCAGGATTTCCTTCATTCAAAATTTTAAGCATCTGTTGAACAAAATTTACATGATAAATCAAGTTCGCATCATCTAGTTGTTGAACTATCGCCATTTTGTATAAATGAAAGTTCAATTTATCAGTTGTTTACAGCAACTGTCAGATTTCTAAGTTCCGCACTGAATTTTCTTTTATATTACCCACTTAGTATATATTGTATTATTTAACATATTAGCAGCTATACTAATTTCATAAATTATATTATGCTTGCCTATTTTCGGTAACAGTGAAACAATTAATGCACAGTACTGCAAAGAACTGAGAAAACTGCATTGCAGAGCAACAACCGGCATATTGTCCTGTGATGTAGGTGTTAAATACCCTCCAATATATCCAGATAAGGTACAAGGAGTACCTTATCTGGATATATAATTTCATCCCTGTTCTGTCTCACCATTACGGTCTTTTAAATCTTCCCCAGAAGTTTTCCCACCATTTTTCACCTATTTTTTGAAGAATATACATTGAGTATTTTATTTTACTTTCAAATTATAATATAAAAATGGATAGTAAGATATTAACTGTTGAAAACTTAAATTAACTTTGATATTGCTAATTAATTATAGAATATATTTGCCTGAATTTAGTTGATATTAAGAAAATGTCACATATCTTCCAACAAACGAAGAAGAAACATAAGCTATAAACATCGATTTTGTAAAATATCTTAACTGTACTCCTATTGTAACTAGAGCTGTATAATCGGTGCCGTGTAGATTTGGCTTGCATATGGGAAGGTGTAGCGGGGGCCTCGAGCACGTGACGCGGAGTCCAATTCACGCTGATTTAATCCGACTCTCCACTTTTTCACGTGAAGATAATACATAGCTGCACACTGTGGCCCTAGTCGGTAGTGGGTACTTAGGATTGTATTTCTTCTAAAAGTCCTTAAATACTGGTGTGTCAAGTAGTGTAAGTGGTAAATGACAGGTAATTAACATGAGAAGTAGATCAAAAATGAACTCCATTTTCCGTGGCAATCCCTTTTTTACGTTAATATGTTCCGTATTATTTATATGTCTTTTACACTCTCTCGTGTCCCAACACAATAAATCTTTTTCACAAACTTTATATACTATTTTCGCCCTATGATACATCAAATATGGAAAGTGCCGAATAAACTTATTCACATTGTCGGCAAGTGGCCGTTTTTTCGTCTTTGGCACTGTGGACATTTTTTTATAACGCACGCATGCCATACAGATTATATATGTAATTACGATCGCAAAGTGATTTAGTTCTTTCGCGAAGCAGACGCACATGATCTTAATGTTAGTAACTGGATACCTAGCACAAATCGAGTGTTTTGTGATACCTAGTTTCTTTACTGCGTGAATTGAACTCCGCGTCATGTGCTTGAGGCCCCCGCTGCACCTTCCTATACCCAAGCCACCTCTACGCTGCACCGATTATACAGCTGTAGTTATAACTCTTAACATTTGGAATTACTTTAAATATGTTTCATATTAAAAGCATTGAAGCTATGAAGCTTCAAATATATACAGTATCCCTAACCTCGCATTTATTACAATCTAATGAGTTGATCTATGAAACCTACAATACAATATTTAACACTCTATTACCTTCAAACGGATCTACGATTATGATAATTTATAGTACACAGATTTACATTTTTTATCACTTTACCAAAATAGTGAAATATAATAGCAAATTTTTCAGCCCTTTAAATAATGTTACAATCCTTTCCACTACTTCTGATAGTAGTGCGTTAATAACAATATAACAAATAATCAAATTATTCATTAAAAGTAATGCTTCTTCTGTAATTATAATTAATTTGCGAGTACTATCGGTTTTCTTAACCTGTAGCAGGAGGATTTGACATACTAACGACCTACTTCCTCAATATTATTCAAATGAACCCGAGAAAGATCAGGAGCAACGCGGGAAAATAATTTATGGCCGAAAGATACCAAGAATAAAGCCAAGAAGGTACAAGAAGATAACATAATAGGAATGTGTAAAATATAGCGATAAGGTTACGGAGGGAATTAGCGCTCTGCATTATCAACAGCGCGGCATTATAAGCAGACACCAAACAATTTAGATAAATCCAATGTCTACAATTCATACCGAAACAAGGCGAGTTAAGATAGCGGACAACACTTTGGCGAATTTCGGCTGTAAAATGGGTTCAGATAGCGAAATTCCCGAAGCTTATCGGAATTCCAATTGAATCCAGTAGTTATAAAGACATCGTATTGTGGAACAAGAGCTCCTAATTAGATAACAAGTATAAACTTTGTTGGAAACTTACTCGCCTCTTCCTCTTGTATCAAAAGCTATGGGCGTAGTCTGTGAAGTTTTCGGAAGGAATGCAATTTTTAAATAAAAATAGCCAAATTACGCCAATTTCAGGTATTTGTTCTGTTTCTTAAAACAGGAGTATTTAAAATGCAAATCATCAGAAATGGCGTGAATGGATTGTTAATAAAGTATATATAGGGTGGAAATAGTTTAATTTATTCGATATTTTTATTTTTATTGTAAAGCGATAAACTTCTAGACAAGTTTATTTTATTTTTTTTTTTTTTTTGGAAATGTAGTGACGACGGTGATATATATTCACTGTCGGAAATGTACTGTAACAGTTGACACCTACTTCATACCGAACGGGGTACAGTTTGGTATGAAATAGACAACGCAAAACTGTGGTAAAATTTTATCATTCGCTGGTGTGAATTTTCATACAAATAATAGAGTAAAATCAACACGACGCCACAGTGGTCTGAAACTCAAAAAACGTGATCGAAGTTTCTAACGCCTTGGGAAAAATTCCGATTGGATTCAAACTATGTTTTGAGGGTACAAAATCAAAATCTGAAGTCAAAATTACAATATCTGTCAATGTAAAAGAGTTAACGCCAAAAAACTGTAATAGAATTCATCATATTTTAAAGATGATTTCAAATTCTTTCTCTATACCCTCAAAAACATATGTTCCCAAAAAAATACCATTAAAAATCAAAGACCTGACTCCAGAAATACAAAAATAGTTTAATCATGACAAAAAAAACTGAAGTAAATACTGTACAAGTAAATGTAGAGTAGGTAGATATAATAATAATTGTGTCACCTTTCAAGCTATAAAAATGTGTTTTAGTTCCACTAAATAGGTACGTCAAGAAAAAATTTTTTCTTGACTAATTTTCTTAGAATTCCATCTGTGGCAGCGACACATACAAATGACATTGAACGCGTTTTCGCTATTTCTTACTACCTAAACGAAACACGATTCTCTTCATATACACCTACTTCATAGATTAGGACTAAAATCAGAATTTCCAAACATTTTTTTTGAATCTCCGTGAAAAATCCTTAGTTTTTATAGTTTTAGAGCGTATGTTCACATATCTTGAAAAAAGTAACTACAAATCTATAATGTGACATTATTTGTGAATCTTATGCTAAATAGAATTCATATTAAAAGCAGTGAAATAGTCACAATAGTTTAACGACCGACTCCGAGTCTATTTCAATAACTCATTAATGCAGATTATTAATTTAAGAAATTCATTTACAGATGTACATGTTTTGTCCAGGTTTCACAGCTTCTTCATAATTATATTTACATTCTAGGGAAGTTATGCATACGGCCTACTGTATGTCAGTATGTAGGAAACAAAAAGACGAAGTATAGAATTTTTTAGAGGTACTTCATTTTTTGCTATTCGAACACATTTTTCGAGTTTCAGACCATTGTGGCCTGCAGTAATCTTGACCATCTCTTGGTGTGAGCTTTATTTAAAGGTTTACATCTTTTACCGTCCATATTGTACAATGAAGCAAAAATAAAACGTCTTTGAAATATAAAACACTTCATATGCTTTATTATATTTTTTTCTTTTAATATATAAAGTTAATTTCTTTATTTCACTAATCAAAAATTGGTGTACATGTATATGTTAGTGTATTGGTGTATATGTATATAGTGGTGGCTATGTATATGGTAGTATATATGTATAATGTAAGTCCAGAAAATATTTATATATTCATGAAGAAATCAACTAAATTCCTATCATATTTGAAATAGTACTTGTATTATTGAGCCTTATAACGATAATATCTTAACATTCTTTTTGGTTAATAAGTAATAACTGTGCTTCGTTGATATCCAGATTTTTTTGGATATTTACTAATAATTCTTCTTATAATGAGGGGATTAAATCCTTACCGAAAATAAATATGATAATTTAAACAGTAAGAATATTTACCTAATGTAGTAGTAATGCAATCAAAAATGTATTCAGTTATTAAATTCAGTACTTAATAATTGGGTACATTATTGATAAGAGTATTGTGTTATTAGTAAGTGCACAATAAAAATGGTAAATATAACATATCATATAAATCTATCTAACGAAATCCTCTAGTGAATTTGTCAAAAATTAACATCTTTTTTAGACATTTAATATCTATTAGTTTTAATAAACTTGGCCATGACAATGACTATATTTGCTTCTTAGGACAGACAAATCATTTGGCAAGTTGATTATTCAAAAATCATAAATAGGTGTATTGCTTCAGATTTTAACAATTGTCAAAAATTCTTATTGGGATTTAGTTTTCGCTGAAAATAAAAATTTGGTAATATACTCTCCACCAAAGTCTATTGAGTATTGTTTATCATATGTCTAAATAAATTTGTTTATGTGAATCAAATTGTATCTTTAGGATAAAATATTTAATACCTATCTTAATTCAACTAGGCCATCTATAACTTATCTAGTTCAAAGGCTCAAAACAAACAATTAATGGAATATATTTTATTATATTTCCTTTTCCTAAATTATATTCTACTGATGACACATAATGCATTATATTATATTATCAGATGCTTAATTTAATTGAATTATAGCTCTCGTATTATCGTGTCTATATTAATCATCGACAGGCTCAGTCAGTGCAATATAAAACACCAAACAATATTTTCCTAACGTAGTTCAATTATCAGATATTCAGCGCAATGGCTGCTATGGTATAGGTAGCTCTTATATATTAAAATTAATAATCATTTTAATATAGAATACTAGCAGACAAATTAATAGTAAAATAAAATTAATATCAAATATAATTTCTCAAATGTAAAATAATACATTGGGGTCTCATATCATTTGACAAGAATAAACGTACTACATGATGTAATTTTATAAATTACGTTAAGTCATAAGCCATAATTTTAAAATGAACAACCATATTTCTATTAACGAAAATTCACCAAAACGTAGACATGCTGCAAAGATGAAAGTCAAACCAGCGTATTTTATTATCAAAAAATATATATCATGTGCAGCACAGTACACGTGATAGAAGTGAATACTTCTTTAGAATAGAGAATGAGAGAAATTAAGAGTGAGAGATTAAAAGAGAGACAGAGAGAAAGGGAGAGGGATAATTTCAAAAGAAATATAACAATATAAAATTTGTGTAAAAAATATTCGGTTTATTCATTATCTACACTATCATCGGCTGGTGATTCAATTGGTAATACTGATATGATTGGTTTGTGATAACTAAAATATGAAATATATGTTCGTGATTCGATATTTTCTAGATAACGTGTAAAAATTGCATCTATTGTTGTTCCGGATTTTGTTGTTGATTCTTTGGGATTGTTATTTATAAGCAGACCAAATGTTTCTCGAAGAAAGTTAATCAACGTCAAAGAATCATTGGATCCGAAATTTACATTGAAATCTCCCCCGAGAATCAAAGGGATTTTGTCTTTGCCTCTTCCAAGTGCATTTGCACCTGTGTGGCTGTAAGCCAGTAGGGAGCGGTGAATGAAATATATTATATCTTTTAGATTTTGGTTCGGTGAGATATAGATGGCTGCGATGAAGATATTTTTTCATCGCTTCGTACTGAGTTTATATCGCTCTCTCTTGCTCCACTCCCGTGTGACGTCAGAGTTGTACGTACTCGCGCTCATGCGCGTCATACTATATTTTCTTCTATTGCCTAGTATTCAATGAATACGTGGCTCTCTCTCTCTTGCTCGTACGATGCTTCCTAAACTATTTCCCCTTCAAGCAACTTAAACCTTGGACTTAGCGTATGAGTGGGCGTTAAAGACAAAGGAGCACACAAAAGGGAGACGCGGATAGCCTAAACTGATATATATGATGTATAGCTCTCTTTCTCTTTCTCTCTATGTTTAATATCTGTGTACTCAGTCTTGTAACGAAGCCTGTGTTTTAGGTATACCAAATGTATAGCTCTCTTTCTCCTTCTCTCTACGTTATATCTTTTTTCTCTCTCATGTAACGAAATCTCGAAACGTTACATTTTTTCCAATTCACTCTCCATTCTCGTCAAATATCAGAACGCCGCCAAAGAAGTATTCACTTCAATAAACTGTTTATTGGATGTATTAATAAGTTGCGTATAAGTGTATATATTTGACATATTGCCTGAAAATAGTATATATAGAGTTCATAACGTAGTTTATTTAAACATAGGGGAGAGTGGGGGAATGGTGCGCGGCAGGTAATTGTGCGCACTAAAGTATTTCAAATAACGCGGCTAATTCTGGGAGTCCCAATGGTGCTGCTCTCTCTGACTTGTGTTTTAAATTATTTACTTTATGGTTCGCATTAGTCCCGTACACGTGGAAGCAGCGACCGGCGTTTATCGACATTTGTGTTTGTTTTTATAATTTCTAGGCATTATAAAACAAGACGGTAAGTCCATAAATCTTATCTAATTGTTTTGTACTGACAATTTGTTGGAACCGTATTGTTTTGTGCAAACTTTAGCTCATTAATTTGTATAGTTACTCCATTCCCTTTTTTCTATAATGAGGTTAGTACGTCAACTACGCAGGGGGTAATGGTGCGCGTTGGTGCACACTAAAAAACTTATTTCTTACACGCCTGAAGATCTCGCCAATGCGATAAATGCAGTTAGAAATGAAGGCAAAAAGCAAAGGGAAGCAACTAGGTGTTTCAATATTCCTGAATCAACCTTACGAAAGAAACTGTTGGAACAGTCACTTACCGCACCACGTCTAGGACGTAAGGCTGTTTTTGCCGCGAAAATAGAACTAGAATTACGAGATTATATTATTATGCTGGCAAAATTATTTTATGGTGTAACACCTAGAGGACTTGGACAAATAGCATTTAGATATGCTGAGGAGAATAACATTTCCCACAATTTTAATAGAGAAAACGGTTTAGCTGGCAAAGACTGGCTTTGCCAGCTAAACCGTTTTCTCTATTAAAATTGTGGGAATGGTTTTTTAAAAAGAACTCCTGAGATAACGTTAAGACAATAAACTCATTTAATAAACACTCAGTTCAGATATTTCTAATCTAGATTTTTATGTAGATTTTCTAATCTACAGACTCTTATGGAAAACTATAAATTTGAACCGAATGGAATTTTTAATATAGATGAAACTGGCATCACCACGGTGCAAAATAAATGTCCAAAGGTCTACGGACCTAAGGGTGCCAAAAAAATAGGTGCTGCTATTTCCGCCGAAAGAGGAAGAACAATTACTGCCGTTTTTGTATGAATGCCGCAGGATATTATGTCCCCTCCATGCTGATTTACCCTAGACAAAGAATGCTGCTCACTCTTCAAAAATATGGACCGATTGGGGCATTGTACAAATGTTCAAAAAACGGATGGATCAATACTGAACTTTTTCTTGAATGGTTAGCCCATTTTGAAAAATATGTAAAACCTAGTGCAACCGATCCTGTCCTTCTAATTCTAGACAATCATGCCAGCCACATCTCAATTCCAGCATATGACTTTTATAAACAAAATAATATTCATATGATATCCCTTCCGCCCCATACTTCAGATCATCTGCAGCCATTGGATTTGACCTTTTTCAGTCCTCTAAAGAACGCTCTCTTTAGGGAATATGACCTCTACTTGTCCACCACATGCCATCAAAAAATTACCGAGTATGATGTAGCTGAACTTCTAAACAAAGCTTTCATGAAAGTAGCTACAATAGAGAAGGCAGTTTCTGGTTTTCGCACTTCTGTAATATTTCCACTTGATCCAGATAAATTTCATGAAGATGATATTGCGCCTGCGAGGGAAGTAAGAGAGTTGGTAATAGAAGGAACATTAGAACCATATACCACTCCTACAACACCTGAACCAAATAGTGAAGCCGCAGTTGCACTTGCTCTTGCTCAACCACTTTTGCCTCCTGATCAAAACCCTCAGCCATCTACATCTAAAGATAACTCCTTTTTTGCTTTAGCTCCAATACCAAAGAGAAAAGTTAAAATCGAATTGAAAAGGAAGTTTCGTGATAAGCAACAGTCAGAAATACTTACAAGCACACCTATCAGAGAGAAATTGGAAGCACTTCAAGAAAAGAAAATATTAAGAAAAGAAAGTGTAAAGAAACGAGAAGAAGAAAGAACGGTCAGAAAAGGAACTGTATGCAAATGTTTTGACGATGGTTCTCCAGACAGAAAGAAAGAAAAAGGGAAAAAGAAACCGAAGATAGAATCGACTGCCCCATTATCTGCTTCAGAGTCATCAGAAAATATATCCGATATTTGCGATGATGACGAGTTGGATGATGTCGATTTCAGTTTTATACCACCACCCCTTGAGAAATCTGCAGAACCTAACGAAAAATGCTATATCTGTGATGAAATTGGCAAGGACGGAGAATTATGGTACCGATCCGTGTGTTATGATCCTCATGGAACCATGCAGAGTGTACAGGCGCAGATACGCCAAAAAATTATAAATGCGACTTCTGTTTATCATTATAAATATTATCTGTAACAGTTATTTTGATATTGTCTTTCGCAATAAACATGTTAGAAATTAAAAACGATTTTTTACCTTAATTTTAACGAGTGCCATTTGCGCATGATTACCCGCAAGGGTGGGGAATCGTGGGCAAATGCACTTTTGTACATTTTGCAAAATTATGGCTTAACGATTGCATTTTTTTCTAATATTGCATTACATGTTCAAAGTAATGCAATTTTTGAACAGCTGCTAAATGCAATACACTTATTACAGGAGTTATCTTGGCTTAAGTGTACACCATTACCCCACTCTCCCTTAAAGTTTGTAGATCCGCATAATATTTTACTGCATTCTTTATTATCTACATTCTTTTGAGAAACTGTTACTTTACTTTCTGTAGTAATTCAGTAATAAATTACACATTATTAATAGTAATTTAAACTGTACCAAGTTTCAATTTGGGAAATACCGGAACTTTTAAGGATCGTTAACTGTGGAATTAGCATATGAATAAATA
The DNA here is from genome assembly GCA_037954035.1 of Rosalia funebris. Lineage (NCBI taxonomy): Eukaryota > Metazoa > Arthropoda > Insecta > Coleoptera > Cerambycidae > Rosalia > Rosalia funebris. The sequence goes on along the minus strand of JAZFAV010000011.1, from coordinate 14,347,284 downwards.
TTATTATGAAGGAAAGTAATAATAACAGTATCAATTTGTAGGAACAGGCAACATTCCACCAATTAAATTTATCATGTTAAACGAGAATGTTTAATTTGTGGTAATAAAAATATCAAAGGTATCTGTGAGATACCTGGAACACCTGCGTACGACTGGTTCGAGCAATTATTTTAATCCCGTTATCTGAATGACCCTAGTCTTATAAAGTCTGACACAGGTTAACAAAGATTAAAAATGTTTCTTCATATCGCTGAGAAATGCCGGGTTTGCCGACGTTTGTAATTTTAACATTCTTCAGTGATGGAGATCAAAAATAAATCTCAAAGGGAATTTACGAAGTAACGTGTTCTTTAAAACGTGCTGTCGACATTCCAGGTCTAAAAATCGTATCTACGTTTTGTGCTCTACTGTGAGCTATTAGACACAGTACGAGGCAGATCTTGTCAAATAATAATAGTGATCATTTGTTAATGTTCATTCGTATTTTTTTTTATTCAAATCGCTGTCATTTTGAAACGTCGATTTTAGAATTATTTAATTTATTATTACATAACGATAAAAAACTAAATCCCCGCCGGAATTTGTAATTTTGTATAATTGTAATTGGGTGTTTACAAAACCATGAAAAATTTATACTTACGTATTCAACGGGAAATACACAGGGTGTTTACAAATTTAGAGATTTATTTTCAATTTGAGGTATGTACCGTTGAGAAAGAAAGCGATGAAACATTTTCGATGCGTTCTCTTGAAGTGTAGGCAATAATGAATAAATGTTAGTGCTTCTTCACAAAATGGGTCGCTTTTCGTTGTCCAAAAGCATAATTAACTAAAAGTTAATTCGTTATAATTTATTTTTCTCGCCAAAGTGTCTGTTCTGGTTTATATTTTGGATTTCCCATTATTAATATTTAATTCATTTTTTGTGTTGTTAAAATTATTGTATTTTGATCGACTGTTGGAGTGTGATGTTTTCTCACATTTCTGCTTTTACAGTCTGTACCCTACTCGTAGTGAGTCAGTAAGATTTTATGTTGTCTTAATTTTTACTTTTCTGCACTCAACTATACTAGCGGAAAACTAATGTAATCGTGTAAAGAAAAAAAATTTGTTCGTTTATTTTTCGTTTTTCGGCCTAAAAACCAAAGAAAAATGGGTTTTAAAAAATTTTCGTTGTCGTTGTCGTTGTCGTTGTCGTTGTCGTTGTCGTTGTCGTTGTCGTCGTTGTCGTCGGGATTAAAATTTCTTGTTAGCACGATAATTCAACTAAATCGTGTCAGATCGATCGGGTTTTGATTGATTCTGATCGGGGACGTCTCCCAGATGACACCTATTGATTTTGAGGTAGATAGGACACACCCCACCTTGTCCATGGATCTATTTGAGAATTTTTTTTTGTTAGCACGATAACTCAACTAAATCGTGTCGGATCGATCAGGTTTTAACTAATTCTGATTGGGAACGTCTCCTAGACGACACCTATTGATTTTGAGGTGGATAGGACACACCCCACCCTGTCCATGGATCATGAGAAACCACGACGGTGGACGATTTGAGACTTTGTTTTTTGTTAACACGATAACTCAAATAATTATGTCGGATCGATCGGGTTTTCACTGATTCTGATCGGGGACGTCTCCTAGACGACACCTATTGATTTTGAGGTGGATAGAACACACTCTACCATGTTCATGGGTCACGAGAAAGCACAATGCTGGGCTATTTGAGAAATTTTTTGTTAGCACAATCACTCAATTAAATCGTGTCGGATCGATCGGGTTTCGACTGATTCTGATTAGGAACGTCTAGCAGACAACATCAATTGATTTTGAGGTGGATAGGACACACCCCACTCTGTTCGTGGGTCATGAGAAAGCACGATGGTGGACTATTTGAAAAAAGTAAAATTGTCGCATAAAACACATATTCTGCATTTATGTGTTGGTTTATTTTTTCTCGATCACTCAATTTCGAGATGTTCTACGTGCGGAAAAGTCCGTTTTAAAATTTTGAAACTGTTTATTTATAAAGCTTTTTGTTTTTGTAAATCTTGAGGTATATAAACCTGAGTTATGAAAATCCATGTGCCTTGTAATGTATAATGCATTATTAATACTTACACAGGGTGTTTAAAAATGTTGAAATTTATTTTTAATTGAAGACACGTACCATTGAGAAAAAAAAGTAACGAAACGCTTTCGATACGTTCTCCTGAGATGTAGGCAGTCATGAATGTTGGCGTCACGCCCTCTATCGTCCAAAAGCATAACTAACTTCAGATTAAGTAGTTATGAACTTTATATGATATTTTTTATTAAAGTGTCTCATTATTTTCTATTTTAATGGCATATTTTCGCAATGCCAGTACTGGATAATGAGTACATGTTTCTTACCTCGTTCAATATAAATGAATTTTTTAAATATTTAAAGAATTGGACATACCTCCAGTAAAATTTTCATTTTTCAAATATAGAATGGTTTAAGGAAAATTTTAATTTCACTTAAAACTATGTTATCTGTTTGCCGATTTATCGTTTTTGGGTCCGTTTGAAATATAAAGTTGGCAGCAAAAGAACTTTTTGTTATAAACTGGCGTGGTGGATATATTGAACAAAGTAAAATGTGTTCATCCTTGATTCATGTTTAAACACTTTTTGAAACTATAAAATGCCACATTAGTCGAAAATTCCCTCAATTTGAAGATTATCCCAGCAGTTTATCAGCAGTTTCAAGAAAACTCTTCAGAAACTATCAAAAAGAAGTAAGAATATACCGAACAAGTTAGAATAAATACCGATGATTTCGTGTTTAAAAAAGCATTAAGTTCTTTAACGACAGGGTCACTATCATGAACGACGAAACATATTTTACTTTGGAAAACCTGGAAATGAAAATAAATTATGGGTTTCGTACAGACAATGTTGATGTACGAGGGCAGTCCGAGAAGTACCCCCGACCTAACGAAGAAAATATATCTTTATTTCTCTACATAGTCTCCTTTTAGCTCAATACACTTTTCCCAAGGATGTTCAATAGATTCCCTGTTTATCCCTTAATTTTCCTATTTAATAGATACCGTGTTTATACTGAGAATTGTCGAACTCCTCAAAATAGTCATCAACCGCAAACTCAACTCCACCTCTTCATTGTGAAAATAAAGTAGTGTAATATGCTTTATTTGTATTTTTCGTAAAAGAGATCCTCAGTCTTATAAACAACACTTAATATGAGGCATCGTTATACTTGAAGTACGTTAAAGAATTCATTAATGTTAAAAATAGAGAGGGTTGCAATTAAAGTAAGTCTACGCTACAAGCTAAATAATAAAATTTTTCTCCAGGCAAAGTTTTTTAAAAATAATATGATTGACATAACGTGTCAGGGGTTTTCAATAAATAATAAGTTATGAGTATCGTGCCAAATTTTATAACAACGCTATATATAAAAGTTGAAGTTATTGTGGGCGTGAAAGATATTGTTTGTGTTGATGTTTTACGTTTTGTTGTGATCATTTTGATATTAATATCTACACAATACATTAATTGTATTAATAAACTTCTCAGTCACAGGAACCTTATTCACATGGATGCTTAATACAAATATTTTTTCGAGAGGGTCATCGTTGTCGTGATGGAAGTCGGAATTATTCCAATTACAATAAATTAAAAATACTTTTATGTATTAAATTAACGGCACAAAGCGAACATGAAGCAAAAAAGGCAAAACCGAACGAAGAGCATAATAGGTGGCCATGGAAAAAAAAGATTAATTTGTGGCCGTGTTGGAGTAAATAGGTATAATCTTAATTAAAAACTAAATGAGTTTTTACCAACATAATATTCGCGAACCTTATTTATTTTGTGTACGAAATTTAATTAATAATTAAAATAACACTGTAGTCACATAATGCGCTACGGCCCAGTATCGATTCATGAACATAATTAAGCGTCAAATGCAATTTGGTATATTTGACAGCTAATTAAAAATCAGATATCGAGGAAAATTATTACCATTGCTTAACTCCTCTCTAATAAGATTAATTGGTTTTTGTGTGTAGGTACGGCTCTCCAAATATAGGACGGCAACCATTATTAATGGTATTATGTGTAATTATGCAATTAACAAGGAATGACATTCATTACGGCTGTGGCTGTTATTAATTTTTATGTATTTCGTTTCATTATTTATAACCTTCGTCACAGATTTTATTCACTCGTGTTTATTAGACGGAGTGAAAGAGGGCGAGGTCCAAATTAGTACGAGATGGAATTTGAAGATATCTAAGAGATATTCGAAAGAACTCGAAGAATGTTTGTGCGTCATAGAGAAAAAGAAAATAACAGTAAACGCCACTACGGCCGCCAAGTTCGCTTTGAAAATATTTTTTTTTTATCTTTAGAAACCCTTTTTCTTGAGATTGAGGGTCCGTGTTACGGCAAATAGTATTACAGTTATGAGTTCTGCATTAGGGTATTAGCTTTGTCCACAACTCAGTAGTCATCTATAATCAACCTTCACGAATTACTTGTAATCATTTTGACTACCGATTTTTGAATCCGTATATGATCTTATACTTTGTACGCAGACCTTTCCCTCTGCTTGGAAAATACCAAGGGTGTGTCCTATTCTAAGAATTGGTAATCCAACTGATGTAAAAATCTGCACTCACACACGTACAATCACACTATTACAGTATTATCAAATATTGCAAATGTCCTCAAATTTCCTTACATGCACATATTTATTAGAGTGTTAAAATTATTGTATATTCCCATACCAAATGAATTTGTAGGAAAGCATTTAACTGTTACAAATTTGTCAGACTTCATACAATTTGTTGTAAATCATGTAGATAGCAGAAGTCGAGTCGATGTAATGTACACGGATTTCTCGAAGGCGTTTGATACGATGAATCACGACATTTTGATTTGTAAATTGGAATTATTGGGATTTAATAGTGATCTATGTCTACTAATGATGTCACTTACTGCACCGTCAACTTTTGTTTCGTATAATGATTTTAAATCAAAAACATTCATCAGCGGTTCTGGTGTACCTCAAGGTTCGAACTGGGGTCCATTATTATAAATAATATTCCCAAATGACTTTTCTGTAACTTTACAATCGAATCATACATATTTTTTTATTGTTGACGACCTAAAACTATTTTTGAATGTCACTTGCAATTGATAGCTGATTTTAATTAGTCAGAAACTTACGACTATTGTTCTATTTAGGGAAACAACATGTTAATTCACATTAATGTATAATAATTATTACATACATATTTCTTTTACACATTACATTGTTGTTGATATTGTTTTTGATATTATTTACTTATATGTATATTGTCACATGTTGTGATTATATATCTAGGCTTACACGTATAATACTTATGCGAGTATATTGCTTAAGTTTTATTTATTTTGTCTTGTAACTGGTATTGATTCTGTCGGGCAATAAATGCATTATTTTTATTATTATTAATGTGGGTGAATGTCGTGACGTAAAAATTATTTTGGTCATATATGGCCATAACATGGAATATGTCTATCTTAACTTGTGTTATTCATTTGAAATAATGATGTTAATCATGTAATTAGTCCTAGGAATAAAATGATAATGAATTACTAGATTGGAAATTGAAATGAATAATATTTTTATTAACCCAAAATACCAAATTAAGATAACTATTAAAGGGCGTTTTAATAAGGACGCTCAATTTTGAAATGCAAATAAAAAAAGTTTTATGTGAGATATACACTCAATTTTTTCATTTGAAAGAATATTTTGGCATAAAGTATGGAATATATCGTCGTTCAAATGTCCACTGCAACTTGACTTGGTGGATCGTATTCGGGAGGTCCAATTTTCGATGACCTTGTCTCATAAATCTGGCTGAATTTGCTGGATCGTGTTTGTTATGTCAATTGTTTGCGGTTTATTCGCATAGACCTGCGACTTAAGATAGCCGCAAAAAGAAGAAGTCTAAAGGCGTTGTTAAATAGCACGATCTCGGTGGCCAGTTCATCTTGCCGCTGAGCGAGATAACCGTGCCCTCAACTAACTCGTGCAGTATGTTCATCGTGGCATGCGCTGTGAGGCACGTAGCGCCGTTCTGTTGGATCAACATATCGTCGGTATCCATATCATCCAGTTTAGATCACAAGAAGTTGCTTATCATCGATCTATATCACTCGCCGTTGACGGTTATGGCACTGCCAGTTTCGTTTTGGAGGAGGTATGGACCGATGATTCCGCCAGACAAAATCCGCACCAAACAATGACGTTCTCAGGATGCATTTGCTGCTGGGGTATCTTGTGTGGATTGGTATCCTCCCATATTTCCCAAATCCGACAATTTTGCTTGTTCACATATCCATTCATCCGAAAATGGACCTCGTCGCTAAAGATAATTTCTTTGGCTAAATTTGGGTTAACTTCCAATTGTTCCAGAGCCCAATTAGCGAACTGGCGCAGGCGGCGTTGTGTATGGTCGTTTACCTTAAGTTCCTGGGTTAGTTGGATTTTATACGGGTGCAGATCCAAGTGTCGACGCAAAATTCGCCGTTGAAGTCGCAGAAAGGTCAAGTTATTGTGAACGACGAGAAATTGACTGCCTCGGGTATTCCCGTACACTCTCACGCACAGCAGCGGTGTATTCAGCAGACCTTACGTTTTGGTGACGTACGGACGGGTATTGGCTAATTATTTATCAAACTGGTTGTGTCGAATTTGGTCACCTAACGTCGAATAGTCGACTCAACGGGATGGCTGTGGCGAGGATAAAAATCACGCAATGTGCGAAAACATTTCTCGAATGGAGCATTGAATTTAAAAATAAAATACGATTTGTATACGTTGTTGAACGCTATAACGTTCCATGGTGATTTGTCATATACTACTGAACAATTCGCAACCAATTCGACAGATGTTGCTTTAACAACATGGCCCCTATAACCTAACAAATTTCGAGCGTCTCTACTGAAAGACCCTGTAGAAAGGCCGACAGCTTGTTAAATGAGCAAGTTTGCTTACCTCCTCATGAAGCAAGTACCAAAGGCATATTGTAGCATATGGATATAGCACATTCTTCAACAATTCTTTATCTCAGTTTTTGAAAATTATTTACAGGGATTATAATAAACATCCTATTTCTTAAGTAAGGGATAATAGAATAATAAGGGATAATAGGACTAATGACAGTAAAGGTGAACAGAATAACGGTCAAATAAGGATACATCGGAGGAAACTCAACTTATATAAGACGTCGCTTATTTTTTTGCAATGTTTATGTTATCAGAATTAAAAATATTCTAAATCCTAAGTAATGCTCTAAAATGTAATCTGAACGCTATCATTTGTATTTTTTGTTTATGTTCTTTGTTATACTTATATATCTACCAAGATATCCAAAATTATTTTGATCATAAGTTTAGTTAAATTGTCCTTATTTTTATGGCATGTATCGTTTATCTATTAAAGGTTCTAAATAAAGTTCCAGAATAAGAAGGAATCAATAATCTGTTTGAAGAACTTTGTGCGGAATATTATAATGTACATCTCTTTTAACGTACATTAGCACGATTAGCGACAACTAATTGAAAAATAAACAGTTTTAAAACCTTAAATCGGACTTTTCCGCACGTAGAACATCTCTATCTCAAAATTGAGTGTCCGAGAAAAAATAAACCAACACATAAATGCAGAATATGTGTTTTATGCGACAGTTTTACTGTTTTCAAATAATCCACCATCGTGCTTTCGCATGACCCATGGACAGGGTGGGGTGTGTTATATCCACCTCAAAATCAATAGATGTTGTTTTGTAGACGTCCCTAATCAGAATCAGTCGAAACCCGATCGATCCGACACGATTTAATTGAGTGATCATGCTAATAAAACAAATTTCTCAAATAGTCCACCATTGTACTTTCTCATGACCTATGTACATGGTAGAGTGTGTTCTATCCACCTCAAGATCAATATGTGTCATCTGGGAGACGTCTCCAATCAGAATCAGTCAAATCCCGATCGATCCGACACGAATTAGTTGAGTTATCGTGTTAACAAAAAGAAATTTCTCAAATAGACCCATGGACAGGGTGGGGTGTGTCCTATCCACCTCAAAATCAACAGGTGTCATCTGGGAGACGTCCTCGATCATAATCAGTCAAAACCTGATCGATCCGACAAGATTTAGTTGAGTTATCGTGTTAAAAAGAAATTTTAATGCCGACGAAAACGACAACGACGACACACACAAAACCATTTTTTGTTGTTGTTTTTAGACCGAAAAACGAAAAATAAACGAAAAATTTTTTTCCACTTCTTTACACGATTACATTACTTTTCCGCTAGTATAGTTGAACGTGGAAAAGTAATAAAAATTATCCAACGCCGTATACTATCGACAACAGAGCATATGATGCGTTAAGGATCAGTTTTGACACACATAGGTTCTACAAACGACAAATATAACAGAACGGGACAAAAAGCGCTCTTTTAGCGTAAATCACGGATTTCCGAAAGCGGTCCATTATTCATTTTCGCGAACAAAACACTTGTTTTTTTATTCCTCGTTGTGCCGCGGCTACTATTCATAAAGTTAAAAATATGCATCGGGCAATTATTTAGATTTATTTGTATATTTCTATTTGGCGATTTGGTCGATGTTTTATGGGTTTAAGCATGGGGATGACATCGCATAGCAGTTATGTCTGGCTGATGGGCCTGCCTCGGACACTTCAATATACTGGTAAAGCCATTCACGCCGCTTGGTATACATAAAAAGATAAATATCCCCGTTCGGTTGTTCTGAATACGAGATTTCTAAATGAAGACCCTTGTGTTCGGTGATACCGAAATCACTTGATTTTTCTAAGAGTTCGTTATTACCAAGAAATTGTATTGTTGATAAGGCAGATTGTGCACATTATGTCACAAAAGTTCCCTTTGTGGACCCATATACGTTAGTTTTCTGCTGTGACGTATTATTTGAATACACTGTTTAAAAGAAGTCTAGTAAAAGTGAAAATTCGCGAAAAATATTTTGTTCTTACAAAAACGCTCAAAGGGATCAAAAGATATTTTAAATTTGCCGTCTTTTGAAATAGTTTAGTTCTATGTACAGTGGAGTACATTTACAGGGTCAAAGGAGACACTTTTTTAAATGACACCACCTGTCTTTATTCTATACTGTGAAAGGACATATTTTTGAGTATTGTTATAAACATTTTATTAAACTATATAAATCAGTCGCCTAGATGCAAAACCCGACAAATCCAGACAAACATAATATAAGATAATTAATAAAAAACTTATAACATTTTTATTCAATTGAATGCAGTGGCCAAATTTAGTAAAATAGGTTATTATTGTTTTTAAATGATAACAAATCATAGTTTATAAATCAGAAGCATCCATATGACCTTCAAAATTGGGAAATTAAATGGACATGTCGATTTTTGCACCTAATTTTATTTGAAATGTTCCAAAAAAAATGTATATTCCAAACTTTTGAAAATAAATTTTATATCTCATTATTATCGAACAACACAAAATAGATTTTCAAATACCAAAATTAATTGATTCCTCTCCGCAGTTACCCTCTGAAACTAGTCTAATTCTTCGACTTCTTGTCCTCCATCTGAAACATTTTGGAAAGCTTCTCGATAAAAAAACTAAGGCATCTTCTTTTTCCCATTCCTTTCCATAGTGTTTCTCTAATAGTTTCGCTATATTTTTTTCTTGTCTTTATTAATCAGTACTTCAATTTTCAATTCCTTTGGTCCCATTTGTTTTTGAGATGTTTGAGGTGTCTTTTCCTCTTTTACATAAGCTTTTGAATGTACTCATAATATTTTCATTTCTGTAAAATGCTTCGCCACTTACGAGAGGTGTGTTATTAATTTTTAACAATAATTATCCTTTTTGAAGGTTGAAATTTAAAGTGCCAATATCCTGGTTGTTTTAAAACATTCTGAGTTTCACGTCTCCTCCAATCCCTGATTACAAAGTCTTCTCCAATTACGTGAACAGTAGCAAACTTTTTGATCATATTGATGTAACATATACGTCAGAAATCGAGAAAGGAACCACCAAACCGCCAAGCGGTTATCAAAGTAGTTCCCGAATAGCAAAGCTATTACATAATCACTCTAGGAAACAACTACTCCTCGGGCTAAAGCCCCGCCAGGTATTGAATTATACCCAGAAGCGATCCTCGACCCCTTTCTCGTGTTTCTGCACGATCAGATAAGGTTTCAAAAAATAAAACCCGCCACAGGTAGGATTCGACATTTGTCCCAGACCGGAACCGAACGACATACAGCTGTTTCGAACTTATTAGTTCTCATCAGTACCGTACACGGTACGCCGATTCAGGACAAATGCCGAATGAACTCTATGGCGTATACATCTTTATCGATACGATCTCTGTCAGTAACATATAAGTCGGAAATCGAGAAAGGAACCACCAAACCGCCAAGCGGTTATCAAAGTTCGGTTCCAATCCGGGACAAATATCGAATCCTACCTGTGGCGGGTTTTATTTTTTGAAACCTTATCTGATCGTGCAGAAACACGAGAAAGGGGTCGAGGATCGCTTCTGGGTATAATTCAATTCCTGGCGGGGCTTTAGCCCGGGGAGTAGTTGTTTCCTAGAGCGATTATGTAATAGCTTTGCTATTCGGGAACTACTTTGATAACCGCTTGGCGGATTGGTGGTTCCTTTCTCGATTTTCGACTTATATGTTACTGACAGAGATCGTATCGATAAAGATGTATACGTCATAGAGTTCATTGGGCATTTGTCCTGAATCGGCGTACCGTGTACGGCACTGATGAGAACTAATAAGTTCGAAACAGCTGTATATCGTTCGGTTCCGATCCGGGACAAATGTCGAATCCTACCTGTGGCGGGTTTTATTTTTTGAAACATATTGCTGTACTCTTTTGGATGAACAACTTCCATTTTCTTATAGATATTTTCAGTTTGACCAAAAACGCGATCGGGGGGAATATAAGAATACCCAACAACCGGAAAGAGTAACTCTATTTTCTCTACATGTGAAGAAGCTTGAAACTGTAACCAATAATTGAACATAGTATATAGATAACCAATAACTCAAGATTACATTATTCAACTGACAAAATCTACAAATTAAACTCCATCACATGATGAAGCAATTAGCTCTTATTGGTTCACTCTAAATGTCTGCCTTCGTATCTAAGACCGCAAGGGATATGTAGGGTTTTGCATCTGAGGTGAAATTTTAAACTCAACTTACTTTTGATTTATCGGTATTTGTTGTAAAAAGTCCTTTGGACTATGTCGGCATTTACATTTTTAATCTATTACCATAACAATCTCATTTTTGACGAAAGGGTGACTTGTCGGGTTTTGCTTCTAGGCGACTGAAATAGAGCTTCGAGAAAAAACGCAAATAAAGTTGTATTCGTGAAAATTTACTTATTTAATATGTTGCCTAGAGGGGCGTTGAGACTAATTTTATTTAACGTCAGTTTCGTCAAGTTAGCTTTCGGCAACATTAATGCTTGTGATTTTCTGTTACTGAAGTCAAAAAATCTTAGTAATAGTGCCTATTTCGGAAAAAATATCACACTGAAGTACGATATTATTATGATGATAACATGTATGTACGCGATTTACCCAGAGCTTGTCGCCAAGAAATAAATTCAGATACGGAACATGACGTCTTAGAGTAGAAGTGGGTGAAAATTCATATTCCAGTTTCCGTCAAATTTACTTGGATAGAAATTTGAGGTATGCTATTGTGCTTAATATTTTACATAAACTTAAATTTTACCCTTATAAAGTTACATTGACTAATCATCAGAAATATCAGAAGATGACCCTGATCGTTGAGTACAATTCTACAAGGAAATACAATTACATTGTAATAATGAATACACCTACACATAAATTAATACACCTTAGGGCATTCACGGACATTATAATCTGATCAGAAAGATCAATAAGTAATTTTTTTTTGACTTATAATACTACTTAAAAAACTTAGAACTAAGGCCATACTCAACAGTATCCTTAGATTTCTAATAAATTAGGCACACTAAAAAACTAATGTATACACTAAGGCGTACAATGCTCTGCATTGTCACATCACTGAACCAACTCAAAAAGTTTTATTCTCTTGGCCTGCGTTGTCAAGGAGCTGAATCGCCTCGACGTTGACATGTTGGAGGAGGCGTTATTCATGATTCCTAGCAAATATAATCTTGAATGGCGCAATATATTTGTAATTTTTACAGAAAGAGTTTATTCGAACACTGACAGATTTATACCCAAATGAAAATGAACTAACCAGACATATCTAATACAGACTTTAGTGTCAACAGGACGGTGCACTTCCTCATTACACTCTTCCTATTCTTACTTACTTGGATAATATATTTTCACAATGATGGGTAGGACGATAGGTGGAGCTATAAAGTGGCCACCTCGTTCATCAAATCTTGCACCACTTGATTTTGCCTTATGGGGTAATTGCAAAACCAAAGTCTATATCAATAACCTCGAAAATATAGATGATTTAATGGAATAAATTCGAAAATAAGCAATATCGGGCCGAAAATGATTGACAGTGTGCAGAATAAATTTATCTTGGGACTAGACATTGCCAAATAGTTAATGGGCCACAGTTTAATCACATTATTAGTTAATGTGTTTATTTTGTTTTGTTGTTAAATAAATCAATTTTCGCAGTTAATAACTGTACACCATTTCTAGGCGTTTTTGCAAAAGAAAAATATTTTAATATAAATATTTTTCAGTTGTTTCACACTTTTTTCCATAGTGTATAACAGTGTACAAGACCTTTATTAGGTTTACAAAATAGTTCTACCCTTTTGCCATTTTTCTTTTATTAATAAAAATCAAATACAATACAAACCTCAATCAATATAGATACGAAATATGCAGTTACCTTGTTTATTTCATCCTCGCGAAACAGAAATAGATTAGGTATAGCTCATCAGGCATAGGAACAGGTCTCAAAACTGCAATATTGGACCGCCCACGAGGTGCGCAATAAATAGCCTTCAACCGCAGTAAATAGCCGATGGTCTTTACTCAGTCCAATTGAGACATTTACAGAATGAATATTAATGAATATATATATATATATATATATATATATATATATATATATATATATATATATATATATATATATATATATATATATATATATATATATATATATATATATATATATGTTATATAAAATATTTAATTGTATACATTTTAGACTTAGAATACTTAGAATAATTTCAGTTAGGTACCATTTACATTGTATCATATCGCAAGTAACACAATCTTTGCTTTTTCTTATCAGTTGTTTCTCATAGTTACTTGATTCGTGACTTATCTTATTCTCAAAAACAAAGACTTGCTTATGGTCAGCAACTCACGCCTAACTTCTAAGAATACTCATGGCTAAAGCCATTCCCATGCAGAGTCAGCAAATGACAGTTTATATAGGCGAAAGCGTGCGACCAGAAGTTAGTATCCGGCAGACCGGCATAGTATCCAGCAAACTAGCATAACTCATTTCAAACTTCCGGTACTCACTTAATATTATTGTAATCTCAAATCCTTTATAACAAAACGTTCAATTGTGTATTTCAAAAATAAATTGTTTTTAAAAATTGATTTTTATCGACCACGATATAAAATATATATATATATATATATATATATATATATATATATATATATATATATATATATATATATATATATATATATATTGAATGTAAATATACACATAGTTCGAACTGGCCTCGCGTAAAGTGCATCCTTTTCCCTTCCAATGCTACCTCACTCTTTTTTCTACGCATACCTAGAGAATCTCACACCGTTTCCTATTCTTGATGAGCAGTACATATACATAATATCTATTCAATGAAATCATTCTATGACTCATGGCAAAACTTGACAAAGAAACAGTCGTAATCTTGGCTAACAAAAGAATTAGTTTTTGCTTCTTGAGACATAACAGTATTTGGGTCAGTGGCAGCTCTTGATGAAATGAAACGGGTGTTCTGCACAGGGCCGATCCTAGGGTATTGGCCGTCCGCGTGCAAATTTCAAACGTATCCAAACTACTGGCGCCGTAGGGGCCGCAAAAAAATTTTGAAAATTTTCAAGGTCACGCGTTTTCCTGATACTTTAGAATTTTTATGTAAAATCCGTTTATACAAAAATATAGACTTTCACAAGAAAAATTTTTGGAATTTAATACCTTTTTGAAGAACATTCATGTTTGCCGTCATATTCTTTGGTTAAGAGAAAAGGCTTGTAAGGTGAATTTTCTACTAGAGTCTATCTACTATAGGTCTATAACACTTAAAATATTTTCCGAAAGAGTTTCAGCGTCACATTTTGTAGGTTTCAGGTATGTCCAAAAACGTTCAATCGGTTCACGATCGAGAATATATCTTAAAACTACCACTAACTGAGTTTTCGCAGATACATCAGTTGTTTCGTCTGCCATAACTGCCAAAAATGAAGGTTTGTTAATTTCTTTAATTATTTCTTCATGACATACTTTTAATATACAGTCTAAAAGATCATTTTGTATTTCTTTAAAGGTTCCTTTAAATACTGAAGCATTTTGTAGATGCTCGCTTAAAGTTACATCAAGCTCAGCAGAAAATTTTATCAAACCACGAAATATCCCCGGGTTTTGAGAGGTTTCAGCTTCGTCATGTCCTCGCAGCGCCAGCGCCAGTTCAAAGGCCCCACAAAACTTTATACAGTTTATAATATTTGACAAAACGTATCTCTTTTTTGTCACATTATCATTATGCTTTTGCACATTTATCCAATAAGCTGAATCTAGCTGCGCTTTAATATTAGTTGTTCCTAATAAAGCTAATTCCATTGTATTATGTAGATGGCTTTTGGAGTTGTCGTGCTTTCTTATTTTTTCAGTTAAGTGCACCAAATCTGTCACCCCTACCTCCGTCCATGCTTTATCACCGCCAAAAAGTAAACAAGGAAAACAAAATAACGCATTTTTTTGTTGCACCCACAAATCCAATTGTTCTTCGAATAAATGTCTCTATTAAATTGACGTTTATATGCTTTTCCGCGGCTAACACCTGCAGTCTCAATAACAATATCGAGCAATGGCCTACCATTGTTTTTTAAATCAATTTTTTCTTCATAAGTGTATTTAAAAAATCGCTTCACATGAACTAAATTATAAACTAAATCCATTGTCTCTATCACAGTATATAAACATTAATAATTAGTACAATAAATCACTACACAAATTCACAAAACAGTATTTAAAATCTCAAATTAACACGAAATACGAAATAGGTACGATTTACGCCCGCCAACTGTACAAGAAGTAGGAAGGAGAAAACATTCACTGATGTTGCCTTAGCTGGAAAAAGTACAGCTCACTGACCGTGTAAATTCGCGCATTTATGAGCGCCAAGTGTGGATTGTCGCGGGAGTTGAGGGGGAGGACGGGTGTGCCGAGCCGTGCTGAGAACTACCTCGTGTGGCCCAGTTCAAAGTACCGCGACGCGCTCGCGTAGAGACCCAGATAATTCATCTGATCTACTACTTAATAGAGGACGGCGGGCATAATGCGACTTTAACGCAATAATTTGGTTAGCTGCGCCAACTAACCAAATTATTTTATTAATAAATTTTAGTAATTATTATGTCGCGAAAATATACAAATATCTAATTTTTTTGGCAGTTCTGCAGCTCTGCAGCACCTATACACCAGCCGCCCCTGATTTGGGTATAAGTTGGTTAATCAGAATCAACCATATTGCCTCAGGTTTCAACAGTGTCTATGTAAAGACAACATGAATGTGGAATTTGGAATAGTTACGAAGGGATTACAATCTACCCCACGAGGAGTAAAGTGTATAATATCGTGGTGTATATAATTTAGTTTTATATCTAAAATGTATAAAAGTTTACAATCATAGTAATGTACAATTTTACCAATTACAGTAATTACCATAGTGTAGTTTTATACACGAAAGAGTGAAATTTTACACCATCTCTACGCCATTAAAAGTGGCAAAGTTTTACACGGCAGATCTTCAACAGTACAGATACCGTATTACATTTCACGTGTGCTACTAAAATTTTTCGGGTTCCGAGAAATACTCGATGAAATCGAGGATGAAATACATTTACCAGGATAACCTAACCCTCCGCCGCCACTAACAAAAGCCAGTCCCAGCCAACGAAACAGTAAGAATTCTGGGAACCCTTACACAATCAGTCCTATTACGTATCGAATTCACTAATGGTCCCTTTTATTGAATAACACTTATTGTATTGCACAGCTTATACGGTCCAGGTATTCGCTTATTGTCGAGAAACTTTCGGTTTAAGATCCATTCATGAGCCTCCACCCGCACCCGTAGATGGCCACCCCAAATCTTACCTATGTTCTCATGCTCATCAGAAAATAAACTGACAGTCCCATAGAATGTGTTTACTTTCCTAATTGGCCACATGCTGAGTCTTTTTGTGTGGAATTTTTAATAAGGGACTGTTCGGGCCCGACTTTTTCACCGACCGACGTAATTCAATATTAGTCAGCGTTTTGCTGGGCGCCAAAATGACTATGATTTAATTGGCTTTAATTAATGTGCACACACATGCACGATGGCTGCGATCCAAATACTGAAAATAAAATTTGTTGTAAGGAAAATAAACCGAAAGAGCGTATAAATAGAGTGACCACGTTTACAAAACAATTTTACTGTACGCAACATTTCGTTGCGGATATAAATTTGGTGACTTAATAATTGATCAATCATCAACATAACATTTTATATTGATTATTCGTTCAGAAAGCATGTCTCATAGTGGAAATATGCCGATATATGTTTGACCAGAGTTTCTATTTCCTGACCATGGATATGACTGATATTTTTTTTTGTCTTGTATGTCCCAAGATTTCGGCCAATTAAGTTGAAACAAAGAAGTTTTATTGCAATTTCTGTGCTTTTTTATTACTTATACTATCTATAGTATTTTTTGATTTTAAGTGGACTGACCAAAATCCCAGGAAATACAAGGTATTCTACTATCTATAACTAGAACATAAGATAACTGCTTAAATAATTTATATACTATGTCACTATGTTAATATCTACACAATAATGTTGTTTTAAAAATATATATATTAGGATATATCACATCGAGGGGGGTTGTAAGTGACTTATATTAATTGTATTCAAAAGAAAAACTGATAAACAACAGGCAGGGTACCAGGGGTGTACAATAAAGTAGCTACAAAGCAGTAAAAACAGGTCCATAAGCAATAAATATAGCTCTAATACCATAAACAATATCATTAAAAGTAGAAAACTAAAACCTTTGCTGGTTAAATTTTAACTTTTTATATGTTAAACATAACAATTGTTTCGCCAATACAGTGGCTTCCTCAGATGTTGAGTACATAGACTATGTACTCAACATCTGAAGAAGCCACTGAGTTGGCGAAACAATTGTTATGTCTAACAAATAAAAAGTGAAAATCTAACCAGCAAAGGTTTTAGTTTTGTATAAATATGGATTTTCATCAAGTAACGGCCCAATCAATTCAAAATCATTAAAAGTAGTAGTAAAGTAGATTTGTTTTTTTTTTGCTTTATTCTTGTTTTATTCTTGCTTTATTCTTGTTTATTTTCTATTAGATCTAGAGCTGCTTTTACCACTTTTGGCTTATTTTTGGTTGCATTTAGACAAATTTTTACACCTGTTTTACTTTACACCTGTTTTCACTGCTTTTAAACCCGTTGTTTACTGATCTAGACCTTTTTATTACAATTTTACATTTGGATTTTACTATTTTTGGACCTGTTTTTAAACACTAGACCTGTTTGTATTACCTTTAGACATTTTTACTATTTTAGATCAGTGTTTACTGCTTAAAAGTGTTTTGTTATCTCCATAGACCTGTTATTACTACGTTAAACATGTTTTTACTGCTTTTATACCTGTTTTGTATTGCAAATAGAATACATAATCATCAAAGTCACGTAATATCTGGCACAAGTACCCTATTGACTACTATGATCATCCCTCTAAATTAGTCGTATGGGCCTTGAAGATCAACAATATCCTCACACTTCTGTCCGGCAACTGGATTGAAATAATCATGTTGACCATCCTAGTTTTCGAAAATTGTTATAAGAAAAGTTCCTTCCGTAAAAATTACATATAGTATATACTTAAAACTATATATATATATACGTAAAAACTATATATAGTACAAGACTTGAACGAGGATGATCCAGATCGTCACACACAGTTTTACGAAGATATAATGTTATATTGAACGGGATGATTGTAACGAAAATCTTAACTTTTAAAGTCAGGATTTAATGACCACCATATTTACCCGATTTAAACACTTAGATTTTTTCTTATCATGGTTAGGTTACTTAAAGTCGAGAGTCAGTAATGTCATACAAATAGACTATAGCGTGTAACTTATAATGGGTATAAATAGGATTTATTCGAAGCAAATTCAGGTGTACCCCAGTGTTCAAACTTAGGGCCAATTTTATTTTCATTACATATAAATGATATTGCTAATGTATTACGTGTAGTCATCTCCTGTACGTTGATGACCTAAAAGTATATAATGTAATAATGGCCTTAAATAATTGCAAGACTCATGTCGATAGGGAGACATGACGTTAACAAATCATCACTAAATATCGATAAAAGTAAAGTCATAACCTATTGTCAAAAACAGTCACCATACTTGTACAGCTACAACATTAACAAAGTAATTATCTCGAGAAATTACGAGAAATTATTTAAGTAAATATCTAGGGATTGTACTTCATGTAGAATTGTTTTAATTCACATGTGTTAATGTTCTAACAAACTGTCATAAAGCTGTCAACCGTGCTTAGGTTTTATTATTAGGAACTGTAAATTATTTTCTGGTGAATTAGTGTTAACAACTGAATAATTCTTTCATTAGATCAAAACTAGAATTTTGTTGATTTGTATTTTCTTCAATATATGACCCTCAGTATATAGCGCTGAAAGCTGTCCAAAAGAAATTTTTAAAGATTACGAGTATACATGCATGTATGTATTAAATGTAGAGGGGTATGTCCGGACAGAGGAATGAACCAGGGGTTTTTACTTCATATTATCAATATGCAGTCACCCAAATATGACTACCTATAGCAGGGGCTATATACAGGAGAAATATATGTTCTTTAAAATTCTCGTACAAATTTGTACATAATTAAGTTGACTACCCTCCTTTACTCGCAGAGATGAATTTTCATGTATGTAAGATAAGGACTAAGATTTAAAAAAAATCACCAGTTTTTGTAATATCCAAATCGAACAAAATATAGTTGTGATATATATTTTTACAATTTGCAGTATTTATTGAGAACTATTGAATAGTACTATGAGGTAATTGACATTTAATTTTTTCTTTTGTTTATGTTTTTGAATACTGTTATAAATTTGTATGATTGATGCTTTCTTAATAAATATTACATGTAGTGTTATACACCTAATTTGTATCGATATGTTTTGTTTTATTTAATAGTACTCCATTGAATATTAATAATATTCAATTGAATTTATTATTTATTTTTTAATATTTAGTAACCTTGAATTGTATATGCAATTATTGTCCTGCAAATGATTGTTGTATTGAGTAATTAAATAAATTAATATTGGTACATAATATAATATATGGTATTAAGTTAACATAATGTTATAAGATGGTTAGAAGAATGAGATATTTTGTTGAATTAACAATTAGGTTAAACCTGCAGCTAATAAGGATTTTTTAATATATTTAATTGGACATAGTTTCTTCAGTACAAATCAGTATGAAATATTTTATGAAATTACAGATACAATACGTATTCATATCATCTCACCGTTTTGAAAATTAAAGACGTGGAAAATTCGGTGTATTTTTAACCACATTATGATCTGTTATTAACTATTTACAGTTCTATATTTGACTAACTCTTCAAATTCTTCGACAAAAGCTTAATTCAAGTAACTATGCCTCAGTAAACTAGGTACAACGATTGATTATGTCTGACTTATACAATGGACAGTTGTAATCCATTAAGCTGGCATGCACGTTGAAAAAACGAAAATAATTGTAATCATGTCTCGGTTTTATTTAGATGCAATTACCGTTTTTGTGTCGTTAACAATATGTGGTTATTTGTTATAACAATTGAAACTAACAACAGCTAACAAAAAATTTAAATACTTGGCAGATCATTTTTCGGATGCTATGTAATTTAGGTAAACTAAATTACATAGCATATACTATTCATTTCATCGCTATTTGACAAATAAAGAACTCTCTTACCTTGCCGATAAACGGAAGGGTCTACCTGAGCCTAGCCATAAAAACAAGCCACGGTTATGTTTTGAGATTTCTCATTTGGCAAATAGCGATGAAATAAACTATACATATTTTTATTATATACACATGTATTGTTATATATAAATATAATTATTTTTGCTATTTACAAATAATATACAGCATATAACAAGTAACATAGAAAACTTGCAAGTCAACTTCGTTCATCGAAAACAAAATACAAGTCTTCATAAACAACTTCTTGAGGCGAATGATGAAATTAAGATGACCGGAAACAATAAGTAATGAAGAGCTGTGGAGAATAACTACTGATTGGGAGCAAATAGAAGCCCAAATGAAACGTCGAAAATGGAAACGGATGCGACATACCCTGACAAAACCAAATGGAGACTAAATTAAATCGCACTAAATTGGACTGGAATCCACAAGGAAATAGAAAAGGGTTCGGTCAAGAAATACGTGGCGCAGAAGGGTTATCGATGAAGTTCGAGTAGCTGGTAAAGAATGGAAAGAATCGAAAATCCTATGGAGAGTATGGATTTCTTGGACAGCGACAGCGCCTCCGTTGTTTTTTTCTTCACCTCAGCAACGTCGGAAAAACGCTTTCCTATCATGTCTGTTTTCATTCGGGAAAATAAGATTAAGTCGCAAGGGGTAAGGTCGGGTGAATAGGGGGAACGTGACAGAGGGTTCAGATGCCATTTTTGATAAAAAATTGCATACATAGACAGGGCTGTGTGAGCAGGGGCGTTATTGTGGTAGAGAAACCAGTCACCCGACTACCACAAATCAGGTGAACTGAACTGCAAGTCACTCCAGACAGCCCCACAACTTTGCCAATGGTTCGTCACCGATCTTCCAGGATGATTTTGCAAATTTTTTCAACATTTTCATCAGGTCGAGCCGTGGAAGAACGACCAGAGCGAGGTTTGTCATCAATTGACATTTCACCTCTTTTGAGACGGAAAAACCACTCAAACACTGGATTCTTCCCAATAGCATTATCCTTGTAGGCCGTTTTTAACATTTCACGAGTTTCTGTATCAGTTTTTCCGAGCAAGAAGCTAAACTTTATGGCCGCGCGCTGTTCACAAAGATCAGCCATTGTAAAAACGACGAGCGCACCAAATAACTCTCATTAAAAAATTCACACAACCGAACGGAACCTTTTTCAGTGACGACGCTTGGCTTATTGACTCGAGAATGGTAACTCTATACGCTCCTAGCGGCCCAACGCGGTACTAGCAAAACTCCGCTCACTGTGTCAGTTCGGTTTATTTTAGGTACCTCCTCGTGTATCTGCAATGTCAAAATAAAGATGATATGAATTAATCGAATATTATTTATTGACGATTATTATAAGTATTAACATATTATATTGAAATACACTTTACATTAGACCTTTTCAAACTCATCAAAATCTAGAGATTACCCATATTTTCTTCGACGCCCCGTAAATTTATAAATATATAGATATATGTATATAACATAGAAATCTATGAGAATTTACATCTCCTTTCTGTATTCAAGATTTCAATAAAAATTAATAGTTTAATTCGCTTAGAGATTATTTATATCTGTACAAAGAAACTAACAACTGAGTTATCTGTAAGCAATTTGTTATGGACGTTGACTTTCGGAAAAAATTTATGATGCGTATCGCGAATTGTACCGGGGTCAAGCACTTTAAACTTGTTCTAAAGTTAGGCGAACCCAAACAGGTAGAGTGGACACAATAAAGCACGAAGTTTCTTGGTATACGTTGGTTGTAAAGTAGAAGAGAGCATTAAGAAGACGTACGTATTTATATTTAGATCTTGTTCGGTCATGTACAATACCCACGATCTTACACAGAAAGTAAATAAATAAATGTTTACTGTTATTTGCTCATCGATAACGTACTATAGCATAATTCCTAAGCTTTTCAAAATAAATAATAACCAAAATTATTAAATTAGCATATTTTTAATTACATTATAAATTCAACTTAATAATGAAAGATTGGAGGAAGTTAAAGACTTCACTTATTTAGGAAGTAAAATAAATTGGGATGGAAGAAGCGATAAAGACATAAAACAAAGAATAGCGCGGGGTCGAGTAGCTTTTAACAAAAAGAAAGCACTTTTATGCTCGGGGGTAATAAACTTAGAAACAAGGAAGAGATTTTTGAAAACATATGTATGGAGCACGGCACTTTACGGCTGCGAAACCTGGACGGTAGGGGAAGCAAGTAGGAAGAAATTAGAAGCTTTTGAGATGCGGTGTTACCGAAGAATGATGAAAATACCATGGACTGATAGGGTTAGAAACGAAGAAGTATTGGAGAAAGTCGGCGAGAAAAGGAGTATGTGGAAAAACTTAAAGAAGAGAAGAGATAGAATGGTAGGCCACTTGCTGAGACATGGGGGAATAGTCCGCGATATTTTGGAGGCAGAAATAGGAGTGAAGAAAGGCAGAGGTAGGCCTAGATTAGACTACTGCTCGCAAATAGTAAGGGATGTAGGTTGTAGCACAATTAGCGAAATGCGTAGGTTAGCACAAGATAGGAGAAGCTGGAGGTTAGCGTCCAACCAGTCTTAGGACTGATGACCTAATGATGATGATTATAAATTCAATGGGATATAGCACAATTACATAATATGGTTTCAGACGTATGGAAACCTAAAAAAGTATTCCTCAAAATTTTAAACATTAATTAATATTGCAAAAACATAAATATGTTAAAATTACTCTCAGAATCATCTTAAAATTTCACATCTTTTTTAATTTTTGGGTTTAACGCTATGCTATCGATATCTTTGTTCATGTAAGGTTTCAACCATATTTTCATCATCTTCAGAAAGTCATGGCTGTTAATTTCTAAATGGAAATGCGAAATTATACAAATGGTGGATATATATTTACCATTTGTTCCATTATAAAAGTTTCAAAATATATAAACATATATTAATAAAACTATTCATATTTCCTACAATAAATTTGAGTTCGTTTCTTAGCTTATTACATTGGACAATGATTTTTGATGATTAAAATTTTTCACAAGGAACAAAGTCCTCCATACTGAACCTTGGAGAATATAAAACGATTGAATATATACGTAGATTGTACCCAAAATAATGTACATTGAGTTTTGTTCACCAAATATCGTTAATATTAAATTTAAATTAATACCATAAAGTTTACAAAATAGTAAAGCATAGCCTAAAGTATCAAAAGCTGTGTAGAAGTTGTTGTAGGTGGCATCTATTTAACCTTCTCCAATTAAGATTTCCCCCAATATGCTTGTATCATATGTCCATTTACTAAAAATCTGAAAAAAAAATGCGTTTTAAAAATAATTTAAAAAATATTGATTAGCATTTTTCAAAAAAATTTAAACTAATCGTATTTTATTCTTGTATATCCATTTACGCTAGTAGTATAGCAAAACCAGTACCAGGCCACCCTCGGATTTGTCCGCGGACATTTGATGCGGATGGCATGTGGTCATTGTTGATCTGAAGAACTCTTGGCGCGGGTATAAAACAGGTCTGTACAGGTATAGAACAGGTGTGTATCGGTTTAAAACAGGTATGGTGGTATTAGGAAAAAAACATGACGTCATTAAACAGGTTACCATACCTGTTTTAAACCGATACACACCTGTTTTATACCTGTACAGACCTGTTTTATACCTGCGCCAAGAGTTCTTCAGATTAACAATGACCACATGCCATCCGCATCAAATGTCCGCGGACAAATCAGAGGGTAGCCTGGTACTGGTTTTGCTCTACTACTTACGCTCTATATGAGTATCATCTTTTTAATGGTATTCTTCGCAATGGGTATTTAAATTATTGGCTAATTTTACATATACATATATGTTATATTTACAGAAAATTGTAAACTGATTATCCATGAAAGCATATGGAGAACTTTCTCATAGTAGTCTACTTAAAAAGAACGTCCGGAATCAGTTGTGAAGATTGTAGACAAAAGTATATTGGGCAGACGAAGGGAGCAATTGTAATTAGATTCAATGACAACATGACGCACTTAAATTATGGCAGATTAGAATGCCATATTAATGCAGTCATCCAATAGTTAGGCATAGGCGTAGTTGGGGGAATGCATGGAGGTGCTAAGCATCCCCAAGGTTCAAGTTAGCACTCCCAGAAATATTCCAATATTTAGCAATTTTTTCCTGTGCTAAGAAAAATTATTCTTCTATCATTCAATTGCTGAAGGAGGAAATTGAGTTTGAATGAAAATAGATTGGCTGTTGAGGCAATAGATACGTCTGTTAAATTGCATTACAAAAATAAAAGTTTTTATATTATTGTATATTATGACTGATATTTTTAGTGATATCAATATACCGAGCAAACAACTTCAGAAAAAGCAAGGAACTCTAGCGGAATCAATATCAATTGTGAATGCTGTCATCAAAACATTGGAACGAAGTCCAGATGATATTTCTGTTTTCTGGAAAGATACTGAAACAGTTGCTAAAAATAATGAAATTGATGTCGACCCTAAGAAGAATTCCAAAAGGAAAAGAAATGAATCAAAATTGCTCAAAGATTACGTTGTCCTGTCTACTGTAGGAGGATTCAGCCTAAATTCAATTACGGATACTGATTGTGCTACCAATTCACTCACAGCTATGAAAGATGGTTTCCGAAATAATGGTTATAATCGCATTTTTGATAAAATGGTGGGACATATGAAAATCCTATTTTTCTCGGAAAGCCAGGAATTGACAAAGGCTGTAGATGAAACTGTAAATTTATTGAATATTATGCTACGACTTTTTCCATAGACAAATAAATTTTAAAAGCTGATGTGTTTATTCTAAAAAATTGTCTAAATAACAGCGAAGGAAACGAAACTTCTGAATTTGGTAGTATGGAAATTAAGCAAATTCTTGATCAGATTACATCCAATAATTGTTGCCAACTTTATAAGGTTGCTATTATCTTTCCAGTAAACACAGCATCATGTGAAAGATCATTTACGATTATGAGAAGAATTAAGAACTGGCTGAGAACTACGATGACGCAAAGTCGATTTACTAATTTATCATTATTGAATATTGAAAATGGAATAGCAAAAACAATTAACCCCGAAGAAATTCTGCATGAGTTTATTACCCGACCAGGAATTCGAACATTACCGCTGAAGTTCTGAGCTAAGAATGACTGACCTGTCCTGTATGTTTTATATCTTTCTATTTTTATTTGTTTTGGAATAGAGATTTTTGTTGATGTGAAATAAAAGCAAATATATATAAAGACATAAATACAATAAATAATGTAACTCACCAAAATTTGTGAATTCCAGGTTTTGTTCCCTTTTTTCATCCTCCGCTATTGTATATTGGTAGAACCCTTGGGACTTCAGCACCCCCATATCTAAGAATATAACTACGCCTATGTAGTTGGGTTATTGGAATACAATAATACAATAGCTTGGAATACAATCATGCTTTCGAATATAGTCACAGAATAGGCTCTTGCAACGTAAAGTCAGTAAGTAGAAGCATAGCCAGTTATAGACCGTTGAGAATGTCCTTCAAAGTACTGAGATAACTAAATGTAAAAACAGCATGTACAAATACAAGAGACCTATACCTAATAGTCCACTGTTTTGATTGATACGGTGAATGCCGGTATTAGTGGATTAGATTCAGTTATCTGATGATGCCAACGTGCTCCAAATAGCTTGTAATGTTTCGGTGTTTAGTCTCTAGTCTACTAGACTAGAAAACTAGTCTCTTTTTATAGGTTTAGAAGTAGCGAAGTATTGGTGAAATAAAACAGACCAGATTATTTCTTTATTATTCACTAACCATGGAGAGAATTTGAACAGACCTTATGTAGGAATAGAAATTAGAGACAATTTAAACGTTAGTTTAGAAGTAGTGAAATTTAGAAGTAGTGAAGTAGTGGTGCAATAAAACAGACCATATTATTTCTTTATTATTCACTAACCATGGAGAGAATTTGAATAAACCTTATGTAGGAATAGAAATTAGAGATAATTTAAACGTTAGTTCTAATCATCTCCTGGTGATGCTAACTTGGTTGGTGAAATGCGCGTATAACATTTTGGCGTTTGTGGAAAACTAGTTTCCTGTTTTTGTACTTGATATTAAGAAATATGTATTTATGAAATATGTAATATAGTGACAGTACTTAATAAAAAAATATATTTGGTTCATCAATTCTACAATTACTGTTACTATTGTAGTACAGAATTATACGTTGTACAAATATATCATGCACTGGCATCATTAATTCCATTAGTATGATGTCATAATTCCAATTATATCAATAGCGTTTAACCACTACCGTCTTACCATTTTTTTTTCCGCGAGCAACATCGACGATGAATCATCACAAAAAGACGGTTGGTTGATCCCTAACATTTCAATTGTTTCGGCAGCTACTGTGATCCTTTTGTTTGCAATGAGTAATGACGCCCGGCATTTGTTTATGGAAGTAACTGAACCTACTATTAGAGGCTACGGATGTGGCAACCCCGCAGACTGACTTCAGGTAGAAAAAAGAACGGCTCAAGAGTGGCAGGGTTAGCGCGAAAGCAACAGGCACGAAGACTTCGGAGCGGATTTTTATTTCGGTATTTTATGCTCGGCCGTTTGACAGACCTGATGCTGTCGTTGGATCTATTTATTTTGCTTGATTTCTGATGACAATCTTCGCTAGATGGATGCCGCACAGGTTGTTGCTTGATGGGACTGAAGGGTTGTCGAACTGTACGCATGAAAAGAATTCGCGAATTTAATATCTTGGGATGTTTTCTAATTCTCGTTCAGTTGTCACTGTCATTCTCTATATGATGGTGATAGTTGGCCTTACCTTTTCTCCGTTTTACCTAAAGGCTAAAGTACAAAAACTATACAAACCATGCTTGGGGTTCTGGAATAAATTATGACGAAAGTTACATTTTTGTGATATATGAGACAATTATTGGTTTCTTATGTAACACTTGTTTTGTTCTACTTCAGTAGAATAAGAAATGTTATATAACAAATATTATTTATCATTAAATAAATGGAATAATTCTGCAATTTATATAAATTTTTTTTGTGCAATGTGGAATTCTAAGCTAGTGTCTTATTTTGAATAGCTTAGAAAATAACTGAAGCACACTTCAGTTATTTTCTAAGCATTTATATTTTGTGTGGAAAGAAAAAATGCCGCCCCCTCACATTTTAGAACACAGGCTTGAGACTTATTTTAATATTGCTGGTATGTTAAAAATTCGTTAAGTGCTTGCAATTTTAACCTCACTGAACTGTTTTTATCTAAGTTTAATGTAGTCGGTGTTAAAACTGTGTTATGTTGATAAGGTGAACGAATAAAACAATCCAAATATCGATTAAATCATCCTAAGATTAAAAATTATTAACCCTGAAAATCCTGTTGCATATTCTCGTTACATAGACCGTAAGTTGACAATATATTTACGTATTCCTGGTAAGTAAAGTCTGCCATTTTTAATATTGCTAAGTGTGAGTACCATTATACCAATATGTTTGGACACACAGAAATCGACTTCCCCTAAAGCCTAAGGAGGCTGTGGAGGAGAAGATGACACTTAAAGACAAGGACACACCCATGATCAAGGAAAGGAGCCAGACTTACCCCCGTTGGGATTCGCACCCAAGCATACAATGACACTCCAATACTAGACCCAGGCCGCCACCCTGGACCACAGTATAAATTATCACAGACAAACTATAATCGGTTTATTTTCGGGAATTCGACATGGATACGACACTACACGACCCCACACATCATAAATTTTCCGTTATGAACGTGTAATAATCTACCATGACCTTCTTATTGTATCTGATGTTGAGTATGTTACTATGAATGTTACCATTAGCGTAGAGTGGAAGGTAGAATTACAACATTATATACTTTATGGGCTGCTTTAGTTTTTTTTGTAATCCTTTATATCTGGGGTATGTAAATATAAGGTTATGCCAGAAACTCTCGGAAAACCTATATATACTTTTGATATTAAAAAACGTCCACTTAATTAATATGATTTGCTTTACTTTTTTTTAACCCTTTAACATGCAAAACTCGTTTCTTGTGGTAATCAGTAATTTTTTGTCAAAAACTTATTTTCTGTGCTTTTGGAAGACAAAATTGATTAAAAGAAATATGTATGCATTTTTCTTTCAAAAATGGGTGGTTTTTATATTAACCTATGATCGTCTGTAACCTGTGATTTGATATGATGTGTCTGGGTTTTTATATCAACCACAAATATGAAATAAATGAATAGGTGCATTTTCAGTTTTTATTATGACAAAAAAAGTTTTCAATTCAGCATCAACATTATGGTATGCGGTAAACTTGCGGGACATTAGTCGGGGAAGAGTTTTGAAAGTAATTTTTTAGAATATCTAAAGAAAAAAAAATGTGTAAGCCTTCAAAATGTAAATAGTTTCTCGTGTCAGGAATTCACCTAATCTAGACGCTCATCTAGTGATACCCAAAGGCGGTTTTGGTGAAGCACAACTTGAATTTAGATGCGGTGCATCATCAGCGTCGCTATCCTCACCAATATCAGAATCACACGTTTGCTCCGTGGGTATCCCGTCCAACCAGTCATATAAATATGTTTGCGGTAAATTTGCCAGTTTACTCAGATTTAAATCCATTATTTTTTATATTACGGATATGCTAAAAAATATACCCCAATTACCTATATGGAACACTAGAATACATCTGCAAAAGTAGATCATTGTCCCCTTTCAAAAAAGTGTTACGCTACTGACTATGAAGTAATAGAAATTTATGTATTGCACCTATTATAATAATATAATATGATTGGTGCATGTACGCAATAGCAAAATGTGATCAGTAGGAACAATTTCTACAGACACGTGCAAGACTTGTATGAAATTTACCAAACACCTATAAGTATAATGATATATCTCGAAAGCCGTTCATAATTTACTGAAATAATTATTATTAGACAAAAGCCATGAGTGAACTTTAACATTTAGTAAACAAATTCTGATTTATATTCACGTGTGCACAAAACAAAATGAAACAAATTGTTCAATAAATTCATAAACTCACCACAAATTTCCAACAAAAACTTATGTTTTTTATCTGTGATTTGGCAATTTGAAAATAAAGGTGTAGTCTATATTTAGTAATATTTCTTAGGAATTCATTTTTTTTACCAAGTGCAGTATATTTCCTTTGTACACAATGAAAAACTTCAAAACACAACTTAACAATGCACAACTGCCAAACTGACACTGTGTAACAACGGTCATAGGTTTTTCAGAAAACCACTTATTTTGTCATGCGCAACATATTGCAAATTGTGGTTGCCTAAACATTTTATGCACTTAAAGAGCTTGCACCAATACCATTAAGACTATTATTATGCTAAAATGTACCAAAGTTTCACCGCAATGAAGGTGGTCTTTTAAATAGCCATAGAACGTTAAAGGATTAATTATTTATTTGTCAAATGGTTGCCAAATTAAAAGCCTGCGAGAATAAATAAATGCTAATTTTAATAAAATTATATATAAATTGCATATAAATAATGTCAGGTTTAATATTCGATAAATAAGTAATATGATCTTCACATAAAATTTTATTTCGTTAATATTAAACAACTTTTAATTGACTGTAGCTTCTGAATGCAGCATAAATACATATATTTTTTTCTATTTAGGTGTCTGACATATTTTATTTGTTTGTTATAAACATTTATTGATAGAGGACAAATTACTACAATTTTTTAATCTTTCCTTACACTGATTATATGAAAATTTAAACATACATTATGCTAATTAATAATTTTAGATATTCTCTTTTAAGTCTCCTCTAGCTATATAACTGTATTTGATATTTGAATAAAGAAACATCAAGTTTAATTAATTGCTATTATGGGAAATTAACATAACAATGAACTGTAAGTACCTATCTAATTAGTAGGCCATTAGAAAATTTTATTAAAACCTCCGCTATTATAATTATGCAAATTTTTGTCCAATAAATTATTACGATAGAATAATTGGTCGTTTGTACAAAATAATGTGAATAAATTTTTTAACGCCATATGTACATAAAAGATTAATTTTTATTTAATTAAATGAATTATTAAAACAACAATTACCTGGAAATTAATTTGTCATACTAGTATTAGTATAATAACTATCGTATATTATTATATTAATATTGATTTTATGATAGTATTTTTCCATGCCATTCTATCTATATCCAAATTATAGGATCTTTGACGGTCAGTTAATATGAACTACATCATACTCTAACAGAGAAATTTAAGCATCACCACTGGTTCTTACGAATTATTAGTATAAAATATTAATATATTGGTAGCGGAAGGTGGTGAAAAGTACCGCAAGAATTGATAGGTTACTCATTCTAACATATATAAATTTCTTACTTTATTGTAAAATTAATGATTAGTTACATAGAAGTAGAAATTATAGATACATAGAAGTAGAAAGTATGGAAATGGCATGTTATTTACACCTAATTTTTTTAAGTTGAATTTGTTTAGACTATCTGTAACGCTTTCCTTGTTTTGCACATCCAAAAACGATTTTACTGTCATTTATACCGTATATGAATGTTAACTATCTTGTTAACATATTTCACTACCATATATTTTTTTATTTTGTTTTTTTATTAACACCTAAAGTATTATAGATAGATGCAACGATCAGGTGGTGAATGGTTTCCTGCGGAATATTCTCCCATTCCACAAGACGGACTTGTTCGAGTTCCCTAAGGATTCCATACATAGGGGTACGTATGTGGCGCCTAACTGATCGTTTTAGTGAATCCCATAAATGCTCTATGGGGTTCGCAGCTGGGATTTTTGTTGGCCAGTCCATAGTTGGAATACTCACAACTATTGGTATATTACATATTCTTCTATGATGGTTTATATGTAGAAATGCACACTCATGGATCTGCCCCGTGTAGGAACCAAATCCGTGCGACCATCTAAACAAATTCCTCTCCAGAACATTATTGATGGGATTCTCGGAGAGAAAACCTCTCTCCTGATCTCCGCCAGACTCGTTGACGTCCATCTGATCATTAAGATTTATTCTTGTTTCGTCTGAAAGCAAAACTGGCTTCCAATCGTCAATAGTCCAATTTACATGTTCTCTTGTAAAACGCAGTCTACTAACTGTATGTTCTCTGGTGAATAGTGATGCAATAGCTGATCTTCTATTATCCAATCCTTCTTCATTAAGCCTTCCCCTACTGGGCCAGAAATTGCTACATTTTAGCTGATGCTAGGGCTCTGCTTAGCTCTAAACTGGTAGAATGCCTGTTTCTTAAGCCGACTTACATCATATATCGCTCACCTCTTGCATCTATAGACTTCTTATAACTTTATTCTGGGATCTGCGGTAGCTTCTAAGTTCCTTGAAATGTTTCACTGTTCGTAGAACTGTTGATTGTCTAACTTCTAACACACTATCCACATATCACTGGCTACTTCACTCGGTGACCAGAGTTACCCCTTTCACTGCTTCATCTTCTCTTACGTTGTATGGGCGATTCTTTTCTTTTACTCTAAGTGTACTCAACAAAGTGTTTCATTCACTTGATGACATTACATGAAAAAAAATCACTAGCGTAACTGAATTTATTACCTTTTATAAATTACGTCAAATGGCATTAAATGTATTATTAACAAATAATTTACACTTTACATCTGTCAAACAGTTGCAATTGTTGCCAGTAGTGACAGAGGATATCCTAGGCTATCTACATAAAATGTTTAAAGATTTAAAACTTCGGAAAATTATAAGAAGTAATGAAAAGGTTTTTTAATGCGTTAATTTTGTCCAGGAGTGTATTTCCAATACACTTTGTACCGAATAAACAGAAGCGACTGAAGTTCCGTCACCATCCAATATGCTACACATCCCGAGATGTTGAACATTGTCTAATAACGGTAATACAAGTTACCAATGCGGATATAGCCGAAGCCCTCCTACGCAATGACACAAGAAACATTAGCTAACTGGCACAACGCGGATTGATATGTAATTAATTTACAAACTCGTTATGGAGATTATTATCGATCCTCTGCCATTTGCTGCAACCGACTTTCATTTATTTAATTAAATGTAACCCGAATAGAATTATAATTAATGGGTGTTATTTAAGGAAAATTTCGGAACAAACAGGACTAGATACTTTTAATTACTAATTACCTCTCTGCTTTTAATAAAGCAATTCCTGGGTTAATAATAATGACTCATTTGTAACGTACTAATTAATTATGTTTTATGTTGTGTCCCGTGAGCTAATTAAAGTTAGTGTATCTCTAGAACATGTGGCGTTTGGCCAGAGGGTGTACGTTCCCATTTTAATAAAAGCTGATGGCCGGAAGACGTGGAATGTACGACACATAGCCCTGTTAACAAAATTAGATATGGAGGTGTTTTCTGGAATAATACACTACGTTATTCTATGATTATCTATTCAACTTCTGCATCCTCAGTCGAACTGATTGATGAACTACAGTTCATATATCGACAAATAACAGTATACAGTTTTAAATTGATCCAGATAATAAGATTACAAAATTATATTTCCCTGATATTCCTTTATATATACAAGGGTGACCTGAATTAAATTTCACCTCAAAAGTCACTATAGAACTGCCTATGGGAAACGTTAGATTGAAGCGTCCTGAAAATGATGCGTTAAACTGGGAAATTAGAACATGTGCCGTTTTTATTCTCGTTCATTTTTTGAAAATAAAAAAAAATTAAAAATATCTTGTGGCACTTTTTCTACATTACCATAGGATATAACGTGTATTCAGAAGTCTATAGTAAACATGGATATTGACGGGTACGCAAATATGCACATATATACATATATCATTACCTAGCGAAAATAATATTGACAACAGTATGTATTCTCTTGATATATGATTGCACTTTGCAATGATGATCTTATTTGAATGTAATATCATTTATACACAGTAATGAAACAGTTTGTATTTTGTCTGAAAAACCATTGTTTATTACGATAGTAATTAATTATACTTTATAACTTAGCAAGAAAAGTACCTATAATAATAACGTCAAATGTACCGAAAATCAACAAATCAGCTTTACACTATTACATTTGCTTGCTATTATATTCGCACATAGCCTTCAGTAATTTCTCGGCATATTCTGGATGATTATGGGATATCTTATATTTATTCCAAGTAATTGTAAAATCAAAATGTACTGACTAGATAGCTTTTTCGCTAGAAAAGCCCAAATCCCTTTGGTGTTTAGTCCAAAATTCGTCGACATGATGAAAAACTGCTTGTGCTTTTGGCGTGACTGAGATACCAAATCCAAATAGGCGGTTCTAAATTGAACCAAGATATCTTTATAGGTCAGATCCAATTTCTTCCCGAAACAAGCGGTAACGAGTTTTTGAAACTTCTCTAATACTGCAACGTACCTCAGATACCCTAACCTACATATTTCTCTCAGTTTATCCAGAGTATTTAACAGAGTTTTACATGAATTTCTTTTAAATACAGTTCCATTGCACTTTATTTCTCGCTGAAAATTGCACTTTTCAACCCAAGTAGTTGCTTCGTTAAAATCTTTTAATAAATGATCCATTACAGCACGTGTACAAATGATGTGACATTCAAATAAAGGCATCATTGCAATGTGCAATCATGTATCAACAGAATACATGCTGTTGTTAAATTCCCTTACTGGATAATAATTGTAGAGTGGCAGAGCTAAGTGATCTAAGGGACAAAAACATTTTTTTCCCGTTTTTATACCAAAATCTTCTACAAATCAACACCAATGCAGTTCTAAATGATCTATCCCCTGATTCGTTGTAGAAGTAGTTCCAACAGAGGCCGACAGATTTCATTTTTGTAACTCCATTAGTCTATTCCGAGCTAGTTGATCTAAGTGCCACGCGTAGATATAGACTTCGCATTAATTGAGAAACTGGCAAAATCCTCAAAACTTCAGGTAGTGCTTGATGTGAAGTAAATAATCAAGGAAGCTCGTCCCTTAAGGCCCTTTAAAGTACTAGACATGAATCTAAAACCATTCCTTGATTTCGACAAAGCTTCAAACCAATACATCGATGCATCCAAGTTACTTTTAACGTATAACCCAAACTTCTTGGCTAAGAATAACAAAAGAAAATTCTGCCGTAGTTTACTACAAGAAAAACTTCTGTGATTTAGTACATTTTGAGATGCGTCGAGTACTAAGAAGAAACGTAAATCTGTAGTCTCTTAGGTTTGCTACTATGCAGTGCCCAAGAAAATATCTCTTAGTGCCAACAAGAAAAAGAACATCCCGGACATGCTCGATTTCATAGACGGGAAGAACAGGAAAATTTTCGGAGACGTTCTGAGAATACCTAAGAATAAAAAACAACATGTACGAATAGATCATATCCAGCATAACAATCTAGTATTTAGATCATTTCCAGAACAGAGAACAGTTTTTCACGTTTTAGACGACACAATATTTTTTCCTCAATTCTTTTTGTAACATTC
This sequence comes from Rosalia funebris, assembly GCA_037954035.1. Taxonomy (NCBI): domain Eukaryota; kingdom Metazoa; phylum Arthropoda; class Insecta; order Coleoptera; family Cerambycidae; genus Rosalia; species Rosalia funebris. The sequence goes on along the minus strand of JAZFAV010000011.1, from coordinate 14,312,284 downwards.
TTCATTGTGAACATTTCTAATTTGATGATTTTTCTGGAATAAATTGTAATGAAAATTGTATATTCCGCCCAGTTTTCCTAATTTCCCGAAAATTTGGTTTTTGGCACTTAAATCACATAGCTCTGCCACTCTACAATTATCTATGTTGAATAACAAATAAATACTTTAAGAAATGCCACTGAATAATTTCAAGTTGATTCACACGAATTAGACACCGGGGACACCAAACAAGGCTACAATTTTCCAATTTCGAGCGAACTAACGCAAATATACACGTTTTAAGGTAGCAATATTATTAAATGATGCCGTTGTTCTAATCACGAAGCCGAGGGTTTTATATGCATTAAGAGCTACGAGATTAATTTGCTCAGAGAAAGATAGCTTATAATCAAAGTACACGCCAAGATCCTTATTTTCAGAACGCATTAAAACAGTACCATCAAGAGAATAATCATAAATTAGTGGTTGCTTCTTTAAGGTATGCGAGCAAACTTTACATTTACCTACATATGTTTATTGATAATTTATTCTCCGAACACCACGATACAACAAGGTCGATGAGTTTCTGCAATCTCAAGTGATCATCTAAGCAGGGTATGTTTAAAAATAATTCATCTCATCAGTATGGTTAAAAATAAAGTCATCTGAAAAGAGAAAATGATACGACATAAGCATTAACACCTAAAGTGCCGTGGGGGACTAATGCTGTCCCTCATTCTGCATAATTTTTTTTTGTATATCAATTCTATTCGTCGCATTTTCTTTTCTGTAAAAACATCTATAGTTCTTGAAATAAATTGGTAGATTTTGCCGCTTTAATTTTTCAGTTTATCATCTAAAGATAAATTATTACAATAACCACTCTTATTAATTAAAAAGTCTACTAAATCGGCAGTGTCTAGGACCGCCATTATCCCTAAAAATAACACTACGACTAACGACAGGTCTGCTGAATTGTTACTTTTACTTGCGCTTTATTTTTACTTGTTTCTCAAATGAAACTTATACAACTACTACTATCGAATGCAATCACAGAACATACACACTGATACATGGCCCCATAGATCATAGACTTAAAGAACTGAACTTAACTGAACTGAGCCAACCAGAGATTACTTCTCCTAACAAGGTCAATATTATAGCCACTGTATTACGCAAACTCATCGATCAGGCTAGCTAAATTGCATATAATTTTTTGCGTACTCTCTACTATACTCTAGTATATTATGATTCACCTTGTCGAAGGTCTTCGTAAAATCAGTATACACCACATCCATTTGACCTTTATTATTTATGTGATTTGCAATTATTTGGGTAAATTCTGCTAAATTTGTAACTTGTGATTTATAACTGCTAAATTTGTAATAATAGAAATCAGTATTAATAACGGATTTTCTGTGTGAGGGTCACCTTCAATCAATCTGGATCCCTCTGTATATTCGTCGCTAAGGTTGACTTACACTCCATGCATACATAGTCGGTGTATGTCATATCTTCGTATACTTCTAATTAACCGCCACAAGTTGCACCATTTCCACGTCTGCTGCCAATTTCGATCCCGAGCATCGATTTATTGCCGTACGTCCATCGCGCAACTATTAAACACTTCGTTAGGTACTCGTTAGCGAGAGTCTCCCTCGGAAAGCCGAAACGCAAAATGACTGCCGTTCAGGCGACTTTTGTATTTCTTTCATCTGAAAACGCATAAATTATAATAATGTGGTAATAATATTAGGTAAATGAATGAGTCGGTCTTGTCGAGTTGGCGGTGTTCGGGGGAAGAGCGACGTCTACGAGGCAGAAAGAAAACCGGTTGGAGGTCGACAGTGCAAGGCGAAGGCACAATGCCCACGTGGGAGTGGGACACCGCAGCCATAGGACAAGACGTTTAACGGAACGGAGATGGTTAGTTCGACTAGTTCGGAATGTGTTCTGTTACTAATATGCGCCGTTGGACACGTAAGTATGGATTTATGTAAATCGGGAGTGTGCAAATATCCTACAACGGCACACAGTCTAGAACAGTTTGGTTCAAATACGCGCAGCGATGACGAAAGTCTTCCATACCAAGTAGTGGACTTGGTGTGACGATGTGTTGGTTCAAGTCTAAGATTTGCTACATATGTATAAGCACTGTTACTGTTGAATGTATGTAATCAACTATGTATAAGTTCTAATTGCATATATTGAGGGCATGCTATGTGCCCTAAAACCCGAAGTTTCTGTGATTTTTCGTTTATAAGCCCTTCTATAGAGTATGAATTCATCTTAAATTATTGTATAAATAATTGCTATTTCGGTATTTTAATTATTGTATAATAATAGTGGTGAGAAATTAACTTCTCCTGCAAAGTAGGATCATTCAATAACTTCAAATTTGACTGCGAAAAAGCTTTTCGGGTACGCTCTTCTATTATGATGTCCTCAATATATACGAGGGTGTACCTAAGAGAAACTGAACTGATGTTGTGGTGGGCGGAGTTTTTGTAGTACCGCGTTCTGCCGCTAGGAGCAAATAGAATTACCATTCCCGAGTCAGTAAGTCAAGCGTCGTCGCAAAAGAAGGCTCCGTTCGGCTTGTATGTTTGTCGTTTTTTGATGCTTGCAAACAGCGCGACCATAAAGTTTCGCTTTTTGCTCGAAAAAACTAACACAGAAACTCTTCAAATATTAAAAACGGCCTACAATGATAATGCTATTGGGAAAATTCGAGTCTTTGAGTGATTTTCCCGTTTCAAAAGAGGCGAAATATCAATTGATGACAAAATTTGCTCTAATCGTCCGTCCACAACTCGAACCGATGAAAATGTTGAAAGAAATCGTGAAGTCATCCTGGAAGATCGATGACGGACCATTGACGAAGTTGTGGAAAATTTTGGTCAAAAACTGACACACAGACAGGACTATGTGAGTAGGGGCGTTATCGTGGCGCAAAAACTAGTCGCTCAACTGCCACAAATCAGGCCTCATCTGCCGCAAACCGTTGCTCAATCTTTTCAAAACTTCCAAGTAGAATAAACTCTGAATGAATGACTCTTACATGTTGAAAAAACAGAAAAAAACGACGAGCACACAAATCAACACTCACTAAAAAATTCACACAAACCGAACAGAACCTTCTTTAGCGACGGCGCTTAGTTTACTGATTCTGCTCGGGAAAGGTAGCTCTATATGCTCCTAGCGGCACAACGCAATACTACAAAAACTCCGCCCACCATAACATCAGTTCAGCTTCTTCTGGGTACCCCCTCGTACATATCGTACAGGACACCATAACAGAAGGGCGTGCCAAAAAACTTTTTCGCAGACAAATTTGAGGTTATTGAATGATGCTGTGTCAAAATATAATTAGTTTTTTAAATTTAGTGTCATATTTAGTTAAATATTCGTGTATTTAATAAGAAATCTGTTTTCTTCGTAACATCTGTGTAGCCATTTGTCTATTTACTGGAGTAGGTTTAAACTTTTAGTGTGAAGATAACACTGACTTAGTTTTCCACAATACACTAAAACACTATTGTTTACCAAAACAATAGTGTTTTGTGGAACACTGTCTATTTGTTTATTTATTGCAAATTATTAGCGGCACAACGTAATACTACAAAAACTCCGCCCACCACAACATCAGTTCAGCTTCTTTTGCGTACCCCCTCGTACATATCGAGGACACCATAACAGAAGGGCGTGCCAAAAAAACTTTTTCGCAGACAAATTTGAGGTTATTGAATGATGCTGTGTCAAAATATAATTAGTTTTTTAAATTTAGTGTCATATTTAGTTAAATATTCGTGTATTTAATACGGAATCTGTTTTCTTCGTAACATCTGTGTAACCATTTGTCTATTTACCTGGAGTAGGTTTAAACTTTTAGTGTGAAGATAACACTGACTTAGTTTTCCACAAAACACTAAAACACTATTGTTTACCAAAACAATAGTGTTTTGTAGAATACGGTCTATTTGTTTCTTTATTGAAAATTATTGCTAGGTTAATGTAGTTTGATTATTATTTTAATATTAAGTATTTTGGAAAGTCAAAGAATTAGACTTTTAATATTATTAGACTGTGACGATAAAGTAATGAAACTATTCAAAAGAAATAGTAATGCCTCTATTACTGTCAAGAAGTAGTTTGTTCCCAATTTTAACATGTGATTTAAGAGCTGTTTGATTTTATTTTTTTTTTTTGTATTAAAAATACAATTATTAAAGTAAAATGTAAAAATTTAGTAATATTAAAAATGTAATATTTCACAATCTGAGGAATTAAAAAATCTTATATTGGTGAACAGATAATTATCAGAGGTAGCGTTTCAAATAAAGTAGGTACCTCTTTCCATTTTTACTGTACTCCATATACTCCTTAAAAATTTACAAATTTTTAAGCAGTACCAGAGAAGTGTAGATAAACATATACATGAGAAGATGTACAGGAGAAGTGTAATAAACATTACTATTATAATTATATGTGTATAGCATGTTATTATTATAATGAATTATGTACTCTGTCCTGCTTGTATATACCAAAACTGAAATCTTAATACATGTTCTAATGTTGTTCCAGTAAGCTTTAAGTAAAGTAGTCAAAAACGGGATACCAACTTTTCACGAACACCCAAAGATTACACGTTACTGCGTTGCGCATTTAGGCAACCAAGTTGACTTATGTAATCAGGATATCATTAGAACTGTCATTTTTGATACCGATTGATGGAACGGAATGATTAAAATTTAGTTTTAATCATTTTCTGGCCGAGTAACATGTAATCTTTGGGTGTTTGTGGAAAACTGGTCTCCTCTTTTTATTGCTGCATCGAACGTTCCAGCCCCTTATTAGAATCAGTCAAAACTTAAGTACGACTAGCCTCAAACAAGTTAAATTTGTGGAACATTCAACTTCTTTTTAAATTCTTGTGGCTTTTTGACCTAGTAATCTTCTTATATGTCCTTCCATTTTTCGACTTGTAAGTAATTTATCAGCGTTAATCAAAAACAAAAAACAAAGGTGATACTGTTTTATTTTTATACAACAAATATAAAAATATACAATACGTAGTTTCAAGCCAGATGTTCCATTATTATTGAACTTTGTGGCTTTTCTGCGATTTAATATATACCCCTAGTTCACGAGCACCAGTCGAATTTACCGCGGCCCACCTTGGAATAGCCATACTACCTCCTATAGGTCTTTACGAAGGAATGTGGCCGGTTTACCTAAAGTTGCAAATCGAACACGTAAAGATGCAACGATTACGTGCGACACAAAAATACAACACGAGCAACACATTGTCGGTGACAGGGTCACGATCGAGGAAACAAAACCGTACCGATTCGTGCTTCGCAATAAACACTATCATTCGCAGCGTTGTTTAGAAATAACGGTTTTTTCCTAACGACGGGAATTAGAATAAAATTGTACAGTACAATTCGGAATGTGTTCGACGACGCAAGTTCCGACGTTTGACATTTGATAAGACGTTATGAAATATGGCTATTTTGGAATGGTCTTATTCAATGATTGGAAGGATCAACGTTCATAAAGATTTTAATCACAGGAGGAAAACTAGTTACTTAGGGTATAGCTAATACAAGAGGTAACATCTTATCTTGTCAAACGCCTCGTTGTTGTACGTTGTATTATGTAACAACGATGTTTCTAGGACGCAACCTAGAAACATTTTTCTTTCGCGAGTTATATAGGGTGTCTCATTTGGAGTTATAGGATATGATTTGCAAATAATATCAATAATATATGACTAATTGTGATATTTTATTCTTCAACATAAAATAGAAACGATACGGCTATAGATGGAAAAGAATACCGTTCATATGACCGCCTCGACTTTTTTTTGGCACGATGTCATTCGTTTAGCAAAATTGTCCATAACACGGGTACATAGAACTGGCTCTATTTTGACTGTTGCTAGCTGGGTGACGTACATTTTGCTCTTGATATAACCCCCAAAGAAAAGTCCAGTGGTGTTAAATCACATGATCTTGCAAGCCAGTTGATCGGGAAATTTGATATGGAACAGAGTTATGATTGCACGTGCTGTAAGACACGTCGCATCGTATAGCTGAAACCACTCCAAAGTGCGCATCAAACCGTGCATCTCTGTGGATGCATTTGTTTTTCGTGAACAGCATGTGGATTTTCAGAACGCCAAAATCTACAATTTTGTTTGCTGACGTATCGGTCAAGATGAAAATGTGCCATCCTAAAATATTGTTTTTCTTTATTCTCTAAACCCAATTAGCAAATGTAAAATGTTATAAATGGTCTGTAACTTTTAATTGTTATGTTAAATGAATGTTGTATACTGACAAATGCAGATCTTTCTTTAAAATCTGATGCGTGGTGGCTCATGGTAGATTCAATTGTTGTGCACGACGTCAAATTGATATGTTTGGATACTCCTGCATGCTTTCTCTCACTGCAGCAATATTTTCATCTGAGTGACCATGACGAGTATGCATTAAACTCTAAATGATCACCCACTTACATAAAACAGTTGTACACAAACTATTCGTTGTTGAACTGTTAATTGCTGCAAGTTGATTTGTAGCTGACAGTCATTAATTATTGACACCCTATCTTTGACACAACACAAATGGCGCGCAATTCAAATCCTATAGTTCCAGGTGAAACCCCTATATAAGGATTTTGATGCATATTTTCACAATTGTATTGGTATGTTTAGCAACACTAGTTCCGTAATATAAAAAAAGGTGTTAAAATATACACGTGAGAGCAAAACAATCGACTCAGCAACATGCTCCAACTTTGAGAGAATATGCACCCTCTCCAGTACCATTTGAAGTAAAGTTTAATGAACTGTTTAAAAGTTTAAAAACAGTTGTTTCAAATGATACCACTTCGATTGGAATCGGACCTGTTCTGACAAAGTTATGAGCCGAACAACATGTGTAACACGGAAGCTTGTTAATTGGAATGCGCATGCGCGACGATAAGACAGACGTAGAGGGCGCTTGCAACCTGGTATTCGTCTCCATTCGCTAATTTGAAGTTAACGTATGCGTATGTGCTCGAAGGATTTACAAGAAAATGGATACCACAGCTGCCGAAGCAGCCCAGGACTTTCAAACAGTACTTTACTTCAAATGGTACTGGAGAGGGTACATATTCTCTCAAAGTTGGAGCATGTTGCTGAGTCGATTGTTTTGCTCTCAAGTGTAGAACAAGTTAATGCATTCGTCAGCTTCTGAAAGAGGAGTCTACGAAATCAGTGACATGCCTCTCTGCCTATCCAGAAACTTCTTATACATACAACACTGCGAAGTCTAATGAAAGACGTGCATCCATATAACCAATTATATGAAACCCTTTTACTAACAGATCACCTCACATGTCTTGCATACTATTAGTGAATTGTTAATATTGAGTCACATGATTATTGTTGTGTTTTTTAAGGTCCCTTAACTCCGAGAAGAATAGACAAAATTGGAATTTGTAAAAAAAGTTGTATAGAAAATCGTCTAATCCTTTTGACTAATTTCAGCGATTTTCAATTTGACTCTTTGTCGTGGAGTAAGCTCCATGGAAATTGGTAGAAATCTAACCTTAAAATTTTCGAATAAGGTAGATATTTTTCCCGGCGATTTTTCTGATCCCAATGCATGAAAATAAATACCATAACCCAGAACAAAGATTTTATTGACCAAAATGTAAACTAGCCGCTATCTTTGACCGTGTTCTCGAAAGGACCCTTATGTTTAATATTAAGCTCTTATAATATATGAATTACGAAAAAAAATCGTTTCGTGTATGAAAGAGTGACTATTTGAAAATAAATTGAATAGCAAAAAGCTGTCATTACATAGTGACTATAGGATAATATACTCGTCCTGCTCACATTTGTTTCATATTTTGTTGACCACATAGTATGTACTGTTCGTCAAAAATAGGAAAAAGTGTGAGATTTCTGTATGTAGAAGAAAGAGCTATTCATTAAGACCAGGCTATTTCCTGTGCACCTTGTGGGCGATCCGATCGAGACTTGTTCATATTCTTGACGAGCAGTAAGTTCTAGAGGTCGCTCATCAGAGGAGACAGAGAAGGCTAAACCACTTCCATTGTTTTAGAAGGGACAATGTAAAGGAGTCTCTTACAATTAATATAAAATGCATACATAATCTTTATAATACTAATCTTAATACCATGTTATTAAAAATATTATATTATCATATAATAAGAAAATTTTCCCTTCAAACTAACTGTCGGCTAATTCTAATCCTCGTGATAGGGAATTAAAACTAACAGTTAATACATATTATCGCCGAATGATGCCAACTCGAAGATTAACATTACAAATCCATATTTTAATATCGATTTGTAATCTTAATCTTCTTAGCAACTGGTTTTGGCATTGGACGCACCACAAAGGTAATGACTAATTGTTGACATATGGCGAAGACAATATGTTATTACTGAATTTTAATCGACTTTACAGAGACCTTGATATTTTGACCTTATAAATACGTTTATATTATTAAATGTTTTTGAAACAATACATGACGTTGTACAAATTAACTCAATTTTATTATTAGAAAGTTTCGGTACCTAACTGGTGGATGATAAGTTGATGAAAACATTGTCGAATAGTAACATAATGCCTACATTCTCAAATAGGCCTAGGTATTATACCATTGTCTCGTCTACAGCTACCCATAGTATGTCATTATATATTTCAGATTTACTACTATTCTCAAGTCTATTACACATTGAAATATCTTTGCAACTTACTTCAGCTGGACAATTTGCATAGAAGATTATATTTCTTCAAAGACAGACGAAATATTGTAGTTTTTTGTTCAATATAAATAACGGCACATTACAGGAACATGATATTGAAGATACATTCGGTATAAGGTTCTTGACTCCTCTTTTTATTTACACATTTTATTGCTTATACATAAAGATTCTTTAAAACCAACAAAATTTGATTGCAAACCAAAAATATTAATTGAGACCTATCATATTTTAAATGAGAAAATCCCCATGCATCTTCCCACATTGTGCGCCAATAATCGTGTTTTATTTTCAGCATATTTACGTCATACAAAGGTTACAGAGACGATATAAAGCTGTAAATATATACACTGCCACAAAATATATAGGTTATCAACCACAATGACAAAGTTAAACTGCATTGCGTGTACCTACATCGAGGCAATTATCTCAAGTCTACGTGAGTGTAGACCACTGATGTAACACTCATGGTGGCCAACGTTCTTAATTCGAATATGAGGCAAATTATGTATTCAGTTGTACTATACATGTAAAAGTAAAGTGTTTTAATTACATAATTAGTTAGTAAAATGGGAATGTGGTAAGACAAGCAGAACAAGCGTGATAAATGCGTCTCATACGCGCTATTTAAAATTTCATATTTTACATCGGAAATATACGAACAAAGAAGTTATTAAAGCGAGGTAATCAAGATAGAACGCGTACTGTGAGTGGAATGAGTCTAACTCATTCTTTTTTCAATGCCACTTTTATCAAATATCTACAAAAGGTTCGCATACCTTCGTAAATGGGTTAAAAAATCTACGCCTCTTATTTTCTTAATGTTTCACGAACGAGTGCGTTTCCAACGTGGGTAACAAGCCATCTTTAACAAATTATTTACAACTATAACACTAGCGGTACAACATTATTTTGTCTGGCGCCTTTGTTTCTCTATGTTCACTAATTTGGAACACAATGAGAGTCATAAAAAATAATAAATGCATCAAAATATAATTTTCGATCCCTTCGTAGAGGTAAAAGTCCAAGTGGGAAGATTAATTCACAGATGCTCACTTTTAAAAGTTCTTTGAGAAAACAGTATACCATTATACTGAACCCAGATGACAAATACTCAACGAAGATATTTATATACTCAACCGGGATACCAAACACTCAATGTAGAGTCAATAGATACTCATCCAAAATGCTCAACCCATATACCAGATACTCAACGAGTATACTCATATACTCAACATTATAGATGCTAGACATTAACCAAATATTCAGCCAGGTAACCAACTTACCTGGTTGATGATTACCATAAAATATAAAAGTTTTCAGTATTGAGTTAGACCATGCGATGCTGGCGCATTTTAATAATTAAAGATAAAATATCAATCTTAGACCTTTAGTCTATATCTTCAATTTTATATTCAACTCTAAGTGTATGAGGTAAGGCAGATATATCAAAATTAATGTATTTAGTTCTTGGCAAGTATAGGGTGTCTCAGCTGAAAGTATAGGGTCTTTGCGCGCCATTTGTATTCTATCAAAGATAGGACGTCAATATTTAACGTCGGTTATCTACAAACCTTAGGAGGTCAGCATGTCGCGATTAACAGTTCAACACCGAATAGTTTGTATACAACTGTTTTATGAAAGTGAGCATAAGAAAAACACACAAAATTAGGACAAAATGAAGTGCCTACAGAATTAACAGCTCGTAACTTAATCAAGAAATTTAAAGAGACGGGTTCTGTTATTGATAGGGCAATGCCAATATATCCTCGTCATGGTCGGTCAGATAAAAATGTGGCTGCAATGAGAGAAAGTGCACGGGAGTATCCAAACACATCAATTCTACATCGTGCACTTCAATTCTGTTTAGAGCCACCACTCGGATTTTAACGAAATATCTGAGTGACATCATACCATATGAGCTGAGGTGGTCATGTAAACGATATTCTTTTCCATTTGTAGCTGTATCGTCTCTATTCCAAATCCATCCTATAATTCCAAATGCCCTAGCAACCCTAGCTACAAAAAGTACTACTCAGATTGCTCCAGCAGTATCAGTAACTTCCACTAGGTACTTGTTACGTAATTTGCGCTAAATATATGGTTCTATAATTAACACCACTTTAAACCAGAAGGTGGATGTAGTTAGTGTCTACTAAAACCAGTTTTGTTATTTCGTATTATTTTTTTTTGGAACATTTATTAAGAAGTATTTGAACCATGAAGTAGTGTAGGTATGGTAGTACCAACCACTGTGTGGTGTTACTTATCCATCACTTATAATCATACCTATAGATAAAGGTATCATAATTAACATAATCGTATTTCATTAACAGAGAAATTAATATATTTCTGAATATTAGAAAGTGTAGTTAATATTCGATTGCTTTCGTGCATAGTTACTCTTTCATGGATAAGATACCTAAATGTATAACCCTTTTTTTTTTTAGAAATTGGACACTTTGGAACATATAGACACTAGAGTTTGTCCATATGTTCTCTATTAGTTATGTAAAGTTTGCCTGCCCCAACTTGTCCCTGACAAATCGGTTACTGATTTGGTTTAAAATTTGAAGATTTGGCATTATACGTTGCATAATTTTAACACTTTTAGTATCATGGTGACGAATTGGGGGCTGATATTCTGTAAGAAATTGAAAAATTGAATACTGTATAGAATTGAATTTTAGTATTGACATCTATATAGAATTAAATTAAAAAACAATAAGATATGATTTAATCTGTACATCGAAAAGGCGATTAATGTGGTAAAAGATAGAGTGGATTTCGGGATTAAAGTACAGGGACAGAAACTAAAAATGCTGAGATTCGCGGATGATATAGCAGTATTAGCATCTAGTAAGGCGGAATTAGAATCAGCATTGAACGAAACGGAGGCAGTGTTGACAGGGGAATACGGAATGAGGGTGAATAAAAACAAAACTAAAGTGTTAGTGTGCAGAGGGCGCGAGAGCAGAGCAAAAACGAAAGTACAAATTAATGATGAAAGATTGGAGGAAGTTAAAGACTTCACTTATTTAGGAAGTAAAATAAATTGAGATGGAAGAAGCGATAAAGATATAAAACAAAGAATAGCGCAGGGTCGAGTAGCTTTTAACAAAAAAAAAGCACTTTTATGCTTGGGGGTAATAAACTTAGAAACAAGGAAGAGATTTTTGAAAACGTATGTATGGAGCACGGCACTATACGGTTGCGAAACCTGGCCGGTAGGGGAAGCAAGTAGGAAGAAATTAGAAGCTTTTGAGATGTGGTGTTACCGAAGAATGATGAAAATACCGTGGACTGATAGGGTTAGAAACGAAGAAGTATTGGAGAAAGTCGGCGAGAAAAGAAGTATGTGGAAAAACATAAAGAAGAGAAGAGATAGAATGGTAGGCCACTGGAGGCAGGCATATATTTTGGAGGCAGAAATAGGAGTGAAGAAAGGCAGAGGTAGGCCTAGATTAGACTACTGCTCGCAAATAGTAAGGGATGTAGGTTGTAGCACAATTAGCGAAATGCGTAGGTTAGCACAAGATAGGAGAAGCTGGAGGTTAGCGTTCAACCAGTCTTAGGACTGATGACCTAATGATGATGAAGATATGATAGAATATAGCGATGGATGTTCTTTACATAACACCTCATTAAGACCATGTTTATAGTCCACTGTCCACTTCAAAGGGACCAAGGAGGCCAAGACAATTATTTGCGGACATTAAAGCAAGAAAGTGTAAAGTGCAAGGCATTATGGGAAACAATGGCACTTGAGAAATTGGTATATGCTATTCAATCAAGCCTATATTCTTCAAAAACAGTAGACCAGTTTTCCACGAAAACACTGAAAGATTAGATTACACGTTACTCGATGAGCGTTTCACCAACCAAGTTGGAATTATTAGAGACGATTAAAACTGATTTAAAATTATTTTGTTGTTATTGTCACATTGAAGGTTCTAGTCCGTTATCAGGATTTACATTATTAAAGTAAATGGTATTCAACTCTTTTAAATGTGCTACATATATTAAGAATTCCATTCCGTTCATCAGAATTATCACTTGGAGAATTAAGCACCGAGGAGGCACTTGCAACGTATTTGAAAGTGCCCCTATTGAAAGACCCTATATGACAATTTTCGTGCTTGTAGGTCTCCTTAGTTCCAAAGGGTGGGGGGAAAATACTTTAGACGCGCACTGGATTTTCATAAAACTAGTATTTTAATAAAATATTTTTGTCCACTTACTTTCGCAAAATTGACCACCACACGACGTGTCAAAGTGCTCCTAGAGTGTGAGCGAGAAAACGTATTTAAAAACCCATCACCACTAACCCCGAGTTTCCAGTTTCCCTATCAGATATGCTAATGCTTTTCCGTTAGAAGAATCCCGAGGTGTTTCACAAATGACAGACGATAACAGTCGACAACCATGTGTCGTATTTTACATTTACCTCTTTATCGCAGTTAAGTGATCAATGACAATAACATTCGTGTGACTATAAGCAAATAGTAATTCTCAAGTAGGAAACGTCGGGCCACGGTCGAGCGCCCCGAGTTCTGGTTTCTCTGCACGTACGCCCGCAGTTCATCCGAGAGTGGAACAGGTGTCCGAACCGGAGCGCTGGCTTCCCGGACGATCCGATCGGACGTCTCTTATCCGCGCCGAACTCGATTGGTGTCTATCGCTTCGCTAATAAAGCGAGAATTAATCGAAAACAGCCATTACCACTGCCATTATTCCATTGATGGTTTCTCTGGAAATTTCATTATCAAGCACCATAACGAACACGACTTAAAAAATTACACGGTATAATTGTGGGAGGAATCGATTTCCAATAGGCAGAGACAAAGGCGGAAACGGCTGAAATATTTGATTTGTGAACGATCGTTTCTTCGTCTGTAAAAAATATGTACGATTCAGGAGCGTGACGGAAATGGATGACGGCAACAAAGTTACGCCAGGTGTTTTAGAGTTTATTTTAGAGCGCATAAAACAATTAATACTTATAAAAATAGCTATTATTTCACCTACAAATTTAAACAGAAAATTTTAAATTCTTCATCGAAAATACATGTACCAAAGTTTCAATAAGCTATTTTTACAGAGTGATTGGAAGGCAAAGGCGAATATTGTACAGGCATGTTAAGAAGGAGTCAAACTACGTATAATAAATTAACCAATTTTCATCAGATACGAAATAAGGTACAATTTGTATAATGGACCGTGTATCAGTTTAGGGACGACGCACGGATCACATGCTACATTATTGGCAATTTTTACTAATATGCCACAATTACCAACACGCATGTCTAGCGACATATGTTTCAATCAACTACGTACGGCATAGACAGTTAATAATTTCCCAAACAAAATACAATTAAGAAGTCATGTCTTAGTTTTATTGTATAATTTGATTCATTGGCGTCTTAATATTTTTGTAAAATTTATTTCATTTATTTTGATGGAAATATCACTTCCATTGAATGTTTTTATGGAGAACTTTTTCATTACTCTGTCATAGATTGACGGATTTCTATTGTACTAACTGTTATCCTAACTGTTGTACTAAATGTGTTCTCGGCACGACACTGTTTAGAAATGTCAGTTGATTGATTCATAAGATTGTTACCTGTGACGCACACACGAAGAATCATTATACAAACCATAAAGTCAGGTAAGTGGGACACTGAGGTGTCTGGGCTATAGGATAGTATCTGCAATGTTTACCTACAATTACCTACAATTCAAACCAACGGTTACGAATTTGTAACATATATATATATATATATATATATATATATATATATATATATATATATATATATATATATATATATATATATATATATATCACTATCTATCCCTAACAAGTGAAATTATGTGTTGTGATGTCACAGGATAGTAGTTATGGTGGGATATGTGTAAGACGAGGTTCTTCGTCCCAACAAAATGCAGCATTAAATCACTTTAAGGTAAGAAAATTCTTTAAATTAGTTATTTTATTACAATCTCTTCGTATTTCATAGCATAAACATACATACATTCCTATCTTAAACAGTATACTTGCTAGGGTGCAATCCGTTTAGGCTAGATGGTTAACCCGGAGTTTCAATTGCCCTAAGAATATATTGGAGAGAGGCAACTGGGATCTATCCGCCTGGGAAACTGGCACCTGACAAATCCCAGTTACCCCGCAAATGTCCCGGTTAAATTTACATACAAGCAATTGAAGTAAATGCTGTTTTGTCTTGTTCGTTTCAGTAAAAATGGTTCATAATTACATTAGAAACACCATGAAAATGGCAGTTGGCAGTCGCTATACTAAACTCGACTTAGAAAATGTTATCAGAGATGTCAGAAATAATAACAAGAGATTAAATATTGCAGCAAAAAAGGACCACTCTAAGGCACTATATTGATGGAACTAGATGAAAGGATATCGATGCAAAGAGAGGAAAAGGAGGCGGAGGAAAATAGGTCATCCCGCAAATAAGTTCTAGCAGTAAAAGTGAAGAAAACATAGAAGAATCAACACCTTGAATCCTTTGACGAAATTACCGATGAAATAGTAAATACCTCTGACGACGATTATCAGCCTCAATCTAACTTACTTCCATCAATTACTGGAAGAAAATGTCTATTACAGAAAATAACGAATATCGAATCCAGCATAATTTTAGAAAAAGCTGGTATATTACCGAATATAATGAAAGACGTAATTTTTAATGAGGAAAGTGAAATACACAATAAACAAATATCTGATTCAAATGAGGAAAATATACCATTATCGGAATTTGCTCCTCGTCAGGTAACATGGGATGCTATTCAAGAAGATATACTTTTACTAGTTTCATTCCCAGGTTACAAGAAGAATACCTATAAATATACTTGTCTAGTAAAAAGGAAGGAAGATAACAGTGATATATCAGTAATAGGCTTTCGGTAGACTGTTCTCAGTCATTCTTAACATTGTCTGAAATAGATCCAGTTCCCATATATAAATGTTTAAGTAACCTATTCATGAAATATATATGAAAGTCCTAGATTCCCAAAATTCAGAGCAACTGGGACATTATGCACTAAAACTAGAAAAATCTGAATACGAAAAACCACTTAGTATTAAAACAATTTAGCAAGTTGTTATAAATGAAAACACTTAAAAAATTATTTCCCTTCCAAAGCTGAGATTTTGTTTCTGTTAAGAGGGAGGGCCCAATTTTGTTAGTTCAAATATAAAAATTGTAAAACCCTGTCCCACTTACACCACCTTACTTTAATTAGTATTCGAATAATTAAAAAATACAAAACTCATTTTAAAGCGATATTGAATTATATATACAATTTTTTCAAATACCACCACCAACCTCATATATCTCATCGGTGAGAACAGATAGAGTATGGATCATCATTCTCTGAAATTTTGCAGGAGAACGAAGAAATTTTCTAAAGTAAGCAATCATCGCCGAGTGGTTCTCTACAATATATACGAGGGGAGATCCAAAAGAATCCGGAATTCGTCTCCGATTTGAACCAGGAGTGAAAGTTTGTACAGAGACTCGGGATGTAGACCCTCTCGGGCCAGTAGCTAGCTGTACGATGCGATGCCGAGAAACGTTCTGTGGGTGGTTAGCGTTAGTTTTTCCAAAGTTTCTCTAGCAAATTTTATGTTTCTTTTTATGTCAGTAGCGCGTGGCAATGAAGTTTTACTTCCTATTGGGAAAAACTGAGGCTAACATTGTGGTCATTGTCAAATTTTTTACAAAGATGAAGCTTGAGGCAAAATTCAAGTCTGCGAGCGTCTTTCCCGATTCAGAAAAGGAGAAATGTCGATAGATGACCAACCCCAATCTGGAAGATTGTCGACGAGACGCACTGAAGAAAACATCAACCTAATTCGGAATAAAATCGACAATATCGACAATGAACAATCGATCAGTTCGTGGAGGTGACAGGGATTTCATAGAGTTCTTTCGTTCGTTTTTCGCGACAGTTGAAAGGACAGCCTCAAAATAATCCCGATTTTTTTCTTAAAAGTCATCACCTGGGATGAATCATGATACTATGGACACGACCTGGAGGCAAAACAACAATCATCTGAGTGGAAGGTTCTTCATTCGCCAAGACCAAAAGGTTGGACCAAATGTCTCAGTTGGACCAACTTAGATGATGCTGGAGATATTTTGACAAATACACCACCTCTGACTACCCCTGTATAACGAATATTCTGACTAAACCGGTATAACGATATATGTGTTCAAGTTATTATTTTCTATATGTGACTTGTCCGACATAGAATATTTGACCCATTGCGCCTTATTTTCTGTACGGCTTACAAAACGATGTCAAACCCAATGCTCCAATTGTATTCATGATGATGCTTTATCGAAAATTAACTGTTAGTCCATTCACGTCTCGAATTCGACAATCGCATTTATTTATATTAGCGCTTATTCAGACCACAAAAAAGTACATTTCCCGTCAAGAAAACTGAAGATATAATTATCTTTGTTTAAGTCGTCAAACGGGTTTAGAAGCCTTTCATAAATGCATGTCACTGTCGACCGACACACGAACACTGTTTCTAAACGCTGAGATAATTATTATTGAAATAATATGATTGTCATCGCTCCTAAGGTTCAGGTCCTTTACATTTGATTAAACAATACCATAGTTTAACCCTTGATAATATTTCCTTGCCGAGGTTGCCGTATTGGGTTAACATAAAAAAGCGCCGATTAAATCTCTTGGCACTCATATTTCTTCACGCGATCTAAAGAATTTACTGAAGTGCGTTCCAAGGTCAGTTGAAGGTATTTTAACCCGAGTACGTAAGACGAATATCTTAATAATTTATTTCCTTTTCCTGTAATGAGGAACAGGGTGATTAATCTCGTTAAATCGCAAACGTGGTTTTCCATGTCTGTCAAAGGACTGTCGATTATAATATTTTTTATTGCACCCACTTAAACTGTCGTGCGGACTACAATGAATAATCATTTCAAAACCGTTAGAAACATTCCACTTATTTATAGCCTTATGGGAATTCAAAGAATCCTTGTAAATTTAAGTTGATTCGATTCCATTACTGTAATCGTAGATAATAAATGCCTGCGCGTTTTCCATTTTTTATTAAACCAGATAAATATGGAATTCCTGGCATTATTACTAACTGGTATTATTTTAGAAATGTCACTTTGGAGATATAAGGCTGTAAGTAAAATTGCAGCACTCTGCAATACTTTATTGCAGATTTGCAATAAAGTATTTGGAAAATTTCTATCAATGCTTAAATTTAAGTTTTACATTTTTTTCTGTATATTTATTATACGAAAAAGTTACTATTAATGCATTAACGCCCAGTAATTTATTCATAAATAACAACAAAAAGCCTCCCCCCCTTAACTTTGAAACAGAGACGTCTAAAAGACAAAAAAATTAACATACATACAGATTGCCAAGGATAGGAAAAAGTATGAGATTCTCTAGGTATGCGTAGAAGAAAGAGTGAGGTAGCATTCGGAGGGAAAAGCACTTTATGCGCGGCCAGATCGAACTCCGTGTACATTCTTACATGCTCGATATTCACTTTGTACAGGTCTCAATGCGACTGAGTAACGACCAGGCTATTTATCCGGTCGATCCGATATCGCAGTTTTGAGATTTGTTCCTAATCTTGACAAGCTGTACATTAAAGTGTAAAAATACTATTCTAGTAAATGATGTACACATCAAACATCGCATTGCGGTGCTATTTTGAAAATTATTTTTAAGTGAAAATAGTGTGCGAGTAACACTTCATTTGAAAGCTGAATCAAATATCTATTCAAACGTTATTTTCAATTTCAGAGAAAATCTATTAAGCTTAATATTGGCGTATCATCAAACTTTTTAGGCGGTGCCTTTCTATAAAAGCTAACAATAAATAAGTCAGGTTTTTTCTGACGAAAATCACGTAAAGGGTTACTTGGACGTCTTTACTTATCCGAATTTCATTTTCCATTAAAAATAAATTCCAGATTAATGGAGAATAATAATTCACAAATAACAATCTGATAAAAGTAAAGATCCCTTATCAGATCCAGAATATTATTAGATCCAGACTACATTACATTATGGTATATGGGTTTGGGCCTCATCAGCCACTGATCGCATGGGTAGTCCCTTGGCGATCCACTCTTATCCGGGTCATTATCCAAAAATGCTATCCTATAAAAGGAGCAATTTAGGCACGTCCCCCGCCTTAAGCCTCGCCTCCTCTAAGATAACAGGGGCCCCTAATATAAGGTACCTCTTCTCCTCCAGTGCGGGGCAGGTGTAAAGAAGATGAATCGAGGTTTCCTCGTCTTCTTTACAGTATCTGCAGGTCGGGCTGTCAGTCAGCCTCAGCTTGTGCTTATATGCACTCAGTAGTACTATGGTGGTCCGTTATTATTCCCACCAGGGCTCTGGCTTTGTGTATGTTCAATTTAATGTATTCTTGAGCCCATCTCTCAATCTCTGAGTATTCGATGAAGAGTTTGGTTATTCGACAACCCGTTACTCCTCTCCATCTTTTATTGTGCTGGTCTCTTGCTCAGCCATTGATGCGGTCTCTGATCAGATTCCAACTTATTCCCACTGCAGGTTCTGGTCCATAGAGGTTTTCCCTGGTCCCTAGTCTGGCAAGATTCAGACTAAATCTTTAGAGAATTTTAATACAAGTACTCCAATTGTGCATTTCCCTCTTGCCGACGCCGACGGTACAACTGTTATAAAACTCTTCTCTCATCCGTTCAAGTGTTTCTACAGAAATTAACCGATATTCTTCAGTAATATTGTGTGCGGATACCTCAGATTTTAAGTAGTCCCATAAACAAATCTAAGTGAGTTAGATCTGGAAATCACGCAGGTTGTCACTAAAATCGATCAAAGGTATTTTAATTAAAAAGACCTTGTTTTCGCTGAAAATAGAAATTGGTTATATGCTTGGTAACATTTATGTTATTAACACATTATTGTATATTGAAAAATAAATGGAGAATAAACAAAAGCTCAGTATCCCCTCCGATTTTTCTCAACTCGCTTGGGTACAAGAAAAAGAGTCCAAATGCGAGGTATCTATACCATGCCAGAGCCAAGCACTGTCATGGATATGTTCAGAGATCTCCAACTCTCCTCTACACCATTTGCATTTCTTGTTGGCACTCACGCCAATCGTATTGCTAAGATGGTAGTTAAGATCAGAACGTTCTGTTAACATCTTTGTGAGTTCTCAGATACTCTCCCTATCATTACTTAGGAGCTTTGTCGCCCAGTCGCTGCTAGTGAGTACTCCTCTCCTCGTGAGTACATTTCCCCAGTCCTCTCTATAGGATCTAATCGGCTTGAACCAAAGTTTAAAGGTGTAGGATATTTAAGACAGGACAACCTGTTTGCGGCATCAGGAAGATGAGCCGGTCTAGGATTCCTTTGAGGAAATGTTTACTTCGCCTCCCCCAGTCACCTTGGCTATTGCTCCTAAGCCCCTTCCGCAGTCGCGGAATGACCGCCGGGTCCAACCAGTGACTAATAACCGTCAGGTGTAACGACAGGAAGCCAGTAAGAGCCTCCAATGCTGCCGTTGGTGTGGTTCTCGTGGTCCCCGTCCTTCCTGTTAATACTAGTGAATGGACCTGTTCTAGTACCTTCTTGGCTGGGACCAGTTGGGTCCTGGTCCACTACACTACTGCTATATATAGTAGTCGAGATCTCATCATCGCTCTATAGGACCAAGAGACGATTGCTAATGTCGGTCCCCAAGTAGCGCTGAATGCATTAGCGCAATGCATTTATATTACATACTTTATTATCTTTATTGTTGCGACAAACAGGTTAGGTACATGCCTGTTCCGTAAAATCCAAATATAACTATACTATATGTAACTAATATTTTTCAGCTATTTAAGAGATAATATAGTTAAGTTGGTCAATTTGAAATCACGAACAGCTATATTGTCTCAGGTCGTCGTAAAGGCAACGTACATGCGTACTGTAGAATAGTTCCATCATATAGATTATAACCTACCTTATGTGGAGTAAAGTGTCCTACATTGTGGTATCTTTACATTAATTTTATACCTAAAATGTAGTTAAGTTTATAATTACAAAGGGGTAAAATTTTACTAATTACGCCGGTATAAAACGGCCAAATAAAAAATCTCAAAACATAACCTTGGCTTGTTTTTATGGCTAGGCCCAGGTAGACTCTTAGACCGTTTATGACAAGATAAGAGAGTTTTTTACTTGGCAAATAGCGATGAAATGAATCGTACATAAAATACCGTTATATCTCAAATACAGTAACTTTGAAGTAAGCCAGATACAGTAACTTCGATAACTTATTGCGTATTGGTATATGATTCTTGCTTACAAGCTACAAGTTTTACAGTTTTAAGTTACAAGTTCTCCAAGAAATTTTTGAGGAAAAGGCCTTTCTTTTTCTTGTAAGAAAACCTACTGTACGTTAAAAACTTCATTAAAATATGTACAAATTATCGATAGCCACTTTTAGGGGAAAATGGATTGAATCCACACATTGTAAACTAATTTATTAATTGGTCTATATTTTTTAATATCACATTTATATATATATATATATATATATATATATATATATATATATATATATATATATATATATATATGTAAAATATCTGTCTAAATATAGATTGTATTATAAGCTGACACTGTATAATGTAGATAGCGTGCATCTGTAATATCCACAGAAACATAGTTATTTTTTGGTCTGTCCAAAGCCTGAAGTGGCGTTAAATTGTATGATTGTTTCTTAAAAACCAGAATCAATTACAGACAGGAAACCCCTGAGGAACGGATTTTTATTGTAAAAACAAAACATTTAATTATGTTTTGTGCTCTGCAATGAAATTAGTTTTTGTATGAGCGTTTACGAGGAATTAATTACTGTCTTAATTGATTTTCTTGTAGCTTAGTTTAATTTGTCTCTTGGGGTTTTAATGCTTATACCTTTTTGTTTTCTTTTGCAGATAAAAACGGCCTTTACATGTCTATGACTTCTTGAATTCAGAGTAAGTTTTTCACGGATTTAAGTTCTTCCTTTTCGTTTTCTTCTTCGCTCGTTAATACTGATTGCTGCTAATATGTTTTTTGCTAGTTTAATGTTACCTATTTAGTTTTTAATTGGACGCCTTTGTTTAGGCAGTGATATTTTAGGGAAAACTCAGTATTGAGCGAGGGTACGGAAGGTTTAACATTGCCGAGGAAAAGAGACGTTCGAGAAACTGCGAGCTCTAATACGATTTTACTTAATTAAACTCAAGATCATAACTATCAGGCATGTTAAGACAATTCAAATAACGTGTCTCCTAAATAACAGAATATCAAAAATATGTTTTTATAATAAATTTTAGTTGATTAATACCAATCTGGTGATAGATTTAAATTCTGATAGATATAATCATATAAGGGTCTTTCAATAAGGATTCATGATTTTTAAACGTAAATAAAACAGGTTGTGTGTGAGATATATAACGTCGTTCAAATATCCGCCGCGACTTTGCTTGATGCGTATTCGGGAGGTCCAATTTTCGACGACTTTGTCGCTGGATGGTGTTCGTTATGTTGACTTTGAGGGTTCAAGGGAGGGATCAATTGTTTGCGGTCTATTCGCATAGACCTGCGATTTAAGATAACCAAAAGGAAGAAATCAAATGGCGTTAAATTAACCGCTGCGCGAGATAACCGTGCCCTCAAATCACTCATGCAGAATGTCCATTGTGGCATGAGCTGTGTGGAACGTAGCGCCGCCTCGTTGGAACCACATATTCGTCGGTATCCATATCATCCAGTATAGGCCACAAGAAGTTGCTTATCAACAATCCGTAGCATTCACCGTTGACGGATATGGTAATGCCAGTTTCGTTTTGGAAGAAGTACTGACCGATGATTCCGCCAGACCAAAATCCGCACCAAACAGTGACTTTCTCGGGATGCATTTGGTGTTGGTGTATCTTTGTGTATTGGTATCGTCCCAAATCTAACAATTTTGTTTATTGACATATCCATTAAGTCAATAATGGGCCACATCGCTAAAGATGATTATTTTGGCGAAATTTGGGTCAACTTTCAACTGCTCTAGAGCCCAATCAGCGAACACACGGCGCTGTCTATGGTAGTTTACCTTAAGTTCCTGGGTCAGTTGGATTTTATACGGGTGCAGATCTAAGCCCTGACGCAAAATTCGCAAAGTTGAAGTCCCAGAAAAACCAAGTTTTTGTAAACGACGAGAAATTGACTGCCTCGGGTTTTCCCGTACACTTTCATGCACAGCAGCGATGTTTTTAACACACCTTGCGTTTCGGTGACATACGGGTGTTGGCTGATTATTTATTAAACCAGCTGAATCAAATTTGGCCATGAAACGTCGAATAGTCGACTCGGCAGAACGGTTGTGACCAAGATAAAAATCACGTAATGCCCCGAAATGTTTCTCGAACGGACCACTGATTTTGAAAATAAAATTTGATGATTTACACACGTTGTTGAACGCTATAACCTTCCACGGTGATTTTACATACACTACTAAATAATTTACAACAAATTTTACATATGTTGCTTTTACAACATGGCCGCTATAACCTAACAAATTTCAAGCGTCCCTATTGAAAGACTCTATAGAAGGCTCTAGGTTAGGGTTGCCATACGTCCCCGTACACCGGGACATCCCGCTTGACCTACTAAATATCCCGGTGGGTAAACCGATAATCATTTATATTTTAGTTTCAGTTTCTTTTTTAGCCAGTAGGCAGTAGTCCAGCAAGATAATTGTCGCGCGGAGTGCGAGCGAGAGAAGGATGTATTTCCATCCCGCTTCGCACGCCACTGTCCCCAACGCAATCGCTGCCTGCATTGCCCCCGTCCCACCCCGCATTCAGTCAGTAGGTAGATACACACCGACTTGACACCGCGACTGATAAAAGACTTTGAAGTGGTTAAAAATGCCAAAACGCAAGTGGCATTTCTCACATGATTATAGCAAAGAGTGACCGTTTATATAAAAAAAGAGAACAGTGATTTCGAAGCCCACTGCACAATATGTAATGTATTTATTTCCGTGAGCCACAGTGGTAGAACTTCAATACAAGACCACATCAAGTCTAATTCTCATAAGTCCAAAATATCGGCACCTTCTACTTCAAGAGATATTTCATCATTTATGGTTAAAGAAAACACAGCAGAAGATATTTAGTATGTGCAACAGATTTAACTACTACTTACAAAGTTATTAATTACCATCAGTCCTTTAATTTGTTGGACTGAAATGCAAAACTGAACGCTACTCTTTATCTAGGTTCAAAAATTGCTGGAAACAGTCAACTGCACGAACAAAAGCTACGGCAATAATAAAGAATGTATTGGCGCCACACTTTGTGCTAAGAACAAAAGAAGATTCCTTTCTACGCCATTCTAACAGATTCAAGCAATCACAATACTGAAAAGTTGTTTCCTCTTCTTGTGCAATATTTCTCGAAAACAAAATGTATACAGTTAAAATTGATAAAATTATACTCTTTGGAAAATGAAACATCCGAGACTATTGTTACATACTGTATAAATACACTAAATGATTTAAATATTTTATTGACATCTAATACTAATCTTGACAGCTAATTGCATACAGTGGAGATAATACGAATACTAACTTTGGGGGACGAGACAGGCATGGGACAAATAATGTTCACTACAAATTGAAAACTAAATTATCAAGGTATATCGAAGACACTGGTTGTCCACCTCATATCTTACATAACACAGCATCGACGTCAGCCGACGTACTTTCTGTCGATGTGGAGTCAATTGTATTTAAAGTTTACAAATATTTTTCCATATCTACAGTACGTAATGAAAGACTTAAATCATTTTGTGAGGAAGCAGCTATAGTTCATTCCAATTTACAGTCCCATTCAAGAAGTAGGTAGTTGTCCTTGTTGTCGGCGATTGAACATATTTTAAAGTTGTGAGAACCATTACGAGATTTCTTTTTCGGCGAAGCCAGACCACTGAAAGCGATAGTTGATTTCTTCAATTACCCGCTGTTGCGAAGTTTACTTGCTATTTTTACATAGCCAGTCATTTTTATTTGAGAAATATATAAAGAAAATTGAAAAATCTAATATCACTATCAAAGTCAAGGAACACATAAATAGTCTTGAACAGATACTTTCAGACCGAGCTGATGCCAAATGTTTAGGAATACAGACTAAAATTCAATATAATAAGTTGAAAATGTTGCCACAGCATTCAGATTTATTAAAAATATTTGACGAAGAAATCGTTAATTATTACAAAACCGGCCTGGAATATTTCAAACGATGGAGTCGCCCACTCGTACAATTTGACATATTTTCATGGACGACTCTTGTTATGCCACCGCAATAGAAAAATGTTGAAAAAACGGTTAAAATGTTGAGAAAAAGTTATCTACAGAAAAAGAGTAGAGTATGAAAAAATATCTTACCTACCTAAAAACCTTTATAAATAAACGAAAAGATAATGAATCTTGGAAGAATAAAGACATGCATGACGGATGGTAACTTTTCTTTCGAGAAAGTGATATGCTGGAAAGGATACAATACTTAATTCGGCAATTTCACAGATTCGGCATAACATGTATACCTATTTTCGAGTTCTCGATAAATATGTCCCGGTCAGTACCTGAATTGTTATGGCAACCCTACTATACTGCCCTGCTAAGGCAAAAAGCCGTATCTACATACTTTCGTGATTTTGAGATTTTGGTATCTGCAGGCCTCAAATAATATTACCCAACTTCATACTAAGCCCAAAAGCTGTATCTGTATATTTTCATGGTCATTTTAACATAAGACAATTTCTTGTATCTGCATATTTATCAAATATTCTAAGCGCATGTAGCTTATGTGAGTTATGCTAAGCAAAAACAGCTTCTCTGATCGACTTTTGCAGATACGCACAATTTGCTTAGCGTTTTTTATTTCTATATGACACGGCCATGCTAGTAAACATAACATCAAAAAGTGTATTTTGCGACAGCAGTGTGTTGTGTGGAAGTAATTAAGTGTAAGAAAAACAATTATTTCATGTGTCATTATGCGATGTGAAGTGCTTATTGCTTAAAATCTAAAAGCATTCTTTAATATTTGAATATAAGGGTAAGAAAATCATTAAATATACGTGCACGGCGTGCAGAAATAGATAGCCAATTTTGGAAAATGAGCCCCAAGGAATGGAAGATATTTCTTTTAACTTATACAAAAAAAATGCAAATCAAGCGTCATACTGTGCAACCTGCTTTAGGTCAATCATACAGGAGGCAAAATACACTTTCGTATTACTTAAAAGATGAACACGGTAATATAGTTGAAGTGTGTAAGGAGAATTTCACATCTACACTTGGTTACTGCGCTAATAATGATAGGGTTATTAGAACAGTTTTAAAAGCTGACAAAAATGCCCTCATGTCTCCTGACGATAGAAGAGGATCTCATATCCCTGCCAATAAATTAGATAAGTCTATTGTCATTGACCACATCAATTCTTTTACGCCATCTATTTCCCACTATCGGCGTGAGCATGCTCCGCTTCGTCTGTATTTACCAACTGATTTAAATGCCAATATAATGTACAAACATTTTCAAAATATTTATGGAGAGACATGGTGTTCTTACGATTATTACAGATCCATTTTAAGGGAGCTCAATATCAGCTTTGTGAAACTAGGACATGAAGAGTGTTTTGTTTGCGAAAAGTCTGAGTTGCATTTTAAATCCACTGACCATAAGAAAGAATCTCTCAATGAAACTTGTGTAATTTGTAAAGAATATGAGCGACACATACTAAAGGCACAAAAGGCAAGAGAGCAGTATAAAGCTGATGCAAGTGCTGCATTATCCAAAGGAAAAGCTGTATTTTCTGCAGATTTACAGAAGGTGCGTTTTTTTGTAACTCTTTGCTGTTAAGTATATTTAATCTTTTTTGTATTACAGGTGATCATGCTTCCTCGATTTGAATCACTAAAGGATGTTATATTTGCTCATAGACTCGTAGCGTTTAATGAAACTTTTGCGCCTGTTGGAACTAAATCTAGAACAAAACCTCTTGCAATATTATGGCATGAAGCGATAACTGGACGATCGCGAATCGATATAATTAGTACATTTTATCGTTTCTTCGTTCACAACAGGGACGAAAAAGATATTGTTTTGTGGCTAGATAATTGCAGCGCCCAGAACAAAAACTGGGCTCTGTTTTTCATGTTCGCATATGTTGTCAACTGTGAGGAAGTGAGTCTGGACAAGTTACAAGTTAAATACTTCGAACCAGGACATACGTTTATGTCTGCGGATGCCTTTCACCACCAAGTGGAGAAGTCATTAAAGGAAAAGCACAAATTTCTTGATTTTAATGACTTCATTGAATGTGTCAAAAAAAGCAATTCTGGTAAAGTGGATGTTGCGGAAATGAAATTACACGATTTCTTGAATTGGAAAGACCTTACTTCTCAATATAAAATTAGCAGAGCCACACCAAGGCCGTATTTGAGAGATATTTGATATCTACTAATACTAGACAATACTATCAATCATAATCATTATATGTAGGTATCCAGTATCTACAATATTAATAATATTATTATTAAAGCCAACGCAAACTTTCCACGAATCCAAAATAATGCAATCTTGCTTGTTTGATATTTCCCATGTAGGTGCCCCGTAAGAGCGCATTGTAGGTGGACACTTGTGATAATATGGAAACTATTCAAACGAAATAGTTGATCGGTTTATGGGCTTTATCGGCGTAAGTGCGGATCGAACTGCAGAAGCGCTAACCAAAATAATTACAGATATTGTAAATGACTATAAATGTACTACCAAACTAGTAGCTCAGACCTATGATGGAGCCGCTGTTTTATCTTCTAATAAAAATGGTGTTCAAAAAAAAGTGCACGAACTCTGTTCCGATGCGATATATGTATGGTGCAACGTTCATATTTTGAATTTAGTTTTGTCGAAGTCCTGTGAGAGAATCGTGGAAACCGAACACTTCTTTGGAACAATTAAAAACCTAGGGACATTTTTTCATATTAGTACCAAACGTTCGGATTTCTATAACCGATTTTGTTCTAAAAAATTACCACGTGTAGTTCAGACTCGATGGGCCTATAATTCGAGAACGGTAAATGTAATTTTTAGTGAAGTTCCTAATTTGAAAAACCTATTTAATGACATGCTTGAAAATGAAGTAAATTGGGATGAAGAAACACTTTCGGTTGCTAGAATGTATCTATTTACGTTAGAAAATTTTGAATTTAATTATTTTTTGGAAATTTTCAACCAAATATTTGGTCAGACGGATATACTATATAGTATAATACAGTCAAAACTCTCTGATGTTAGCTATTGCATTAAAAAAATAGACGATTTTAAAGAATTTTTGGAAACAATTTTCATGGAATTTGAAATAATTTATACAAAATGCGTGAATACTTATGGTGAGCCTAAACAAAAACGAAATATGGGTGATGTTAAGTCGCATTACAGACGCATTTTCAGAGAAATAGTGGATAACATCAAAAGCGAAATTAATGATCGCTACAGAGAAATTAGGCTACTAATTTTTTTTCGCCTTTTGGATCCGCATTGTTTTGAAACATTCAAAAGTAAATTTCCAGAAGATATATTCAATGAATTGAAATTAAAACATGGACTAAAATTTGATTTTGAAAGATTAAAAAACGAGCTAAATTGTTTGTATTCATCATCAGAATTCAAAGGCATGAATGCTTATGAAATCATACAATTTTGTCACGAAAAAAAATGTGTGAAATTTTCCCTCAAATAGTTAAATTAGCAAGATTAATTGTGACAATACCCGCTAGCTCGGCATCTGCCGAACGTTCATTCTCTGGACTAAAACGCATCCACACATACTTACGTAACACACAAGGACAAGAGCGGCTTAGCAGTTTGTCAATAATTTCTTTGACACTCTTTGAAGAAAAAACTCTTGCTAGATTTAAAACGTAATCTGACTTTTCATGATGATGTTATTAATGCATTTTTGATGAAAAACCGGCGTATTGAACTAATTTATAAAAAATAAGTATTTTTATTTTGTGTTTCCGAGGATGTTTCTTGATTTTTAAATTTATGAGATTGCTACTAGACAATGACATTAATGAATGTGTGTCAATTAAGCCAGTGTTTCACGTTCCAGTTCAATAAGAAAACATTTTTCTCAACGATTTTGGATTTTCTAATGGGTAAGTACCTAAATTAGGAAAATTATACTATAATATTCTTATTAGGTGTACTTAGATAAATTTCAGTTAAAATGAAATAGTGAATACCTACCCACATGCAAATTATAGGTAAAAATTTTCATAAAATGGCGAATGCGCATCTAAAAAATGCGCATTTTTGTTGGCCCTTATCTATTGCCTATCCTATTCATAATGCCACTGCACGCCACTGTTCCGTAGTATCAAGTTTCTGACGGTACTTGTACTGATCGTGTAAAAAACTAAAACTTGGATACGAAAATAACGCAAAAATCTGTTTTCAGCGTAAATTGGTGCTTTATCAAAACACTATGTGGTTAAAAAAGTATCTTCACCATATAGAAGTCAGCATATCATGAGAGACCATGGTTTTTAATGCCATTTGCTTATATAAATATTCCTTAAATATAAAGAATTTGTTGTAACTATGAGTTATCAAGAAAAGGCATCATGGTTGAGTTTTGAAGAAGTGTCAACTAAACTTGTAGGCAATGATAAAGATGCTGACTACAGAAACATTGTGGCAAATATCGTTTTTTATGGGTTTTCTTAGAAGTTTGATCAGGAACTTCTAATTCTGACTATAGATTCGTGTTCAGCGAGAAAAAATACGAAAAATAAGTATGGTTCATTCCTTAGCACACACAACTTTTTTTTTGTGTGTGTGCCTTTTCATCAGTATAACCTATTGCAACATCTATACAGATGAAATTTGTTATGACTCGAAAAGCAATTATTTTATTATTATGCTAAGCTGATAAAATAGTATTTCTATATTGCTGTAGGCGCTTTCTAAAGCTATCTACTATATTTGCCGCAAATATTTCTGGCTTTTAGTATAACAATTAATTGATATTGAAGAAGTCCATACTCACCGCCTCCGTACATATTTTCTTTCATCACGGCACAACATTTCATTTTTGTCGACAACTGAATGAATCTCAGCAGAAATTCCTATCGTCTAATGAAGGCGGTCAGAAAAAAATTCATTGTTACAAGTCAATGCCCACTATGTTAGATATATTATTATGTTTGTCTAGATGCTTGATCAACGTTAAAAATAATTTCATCCATAGCGTCTAGTCTATTTCAGCAAATGATTTGTGTGCTCATTTGTGGTGCAAGTCGCCCTTTTTCCTAATATCAGTATTTTATCAATAAAACGTGTAGGACAGATATACAGGTATTGCCGATTCGTTTTTATTAAATGGAAAAGAATATTTCAGATTTGTTTTTTGCGACAATAATTTTCCTAATATTTAAAAATCAAATAAACATATTTATATTAAGCATACTGAGAGGTTTTTAATTCAGAAAGAAATCTTGTTCTTGAAATTCTTGTAACATTTCTTGAAATTCTGGAAAACAATCGTTGCTTTTAAAAAATTAAGAGAACTTTTATCAACATTTACTTTATCTGTGATTTTGTAACCATTTATTTACACAATTTTGTATTTACTGTTCTATGATGATTTTTTCCAAACTTATGTGATTACAATGTGTCTACAAATTTCAACAAGAGTCTGAAAAAAGATAAAATCGAAAATGATAACTCGCCCTGATTACATTTCATCATTCCTTGTTAAATATTGTGCAAATGTCTTTACCACTCCGTTAACACCCTTAAAAATACAGCTTGTCAAGAATAGGAAAAAGTGTAAGATTTTCTATGTTGCATAGAAGAAAGAGTGAGGCAGCATTCGGAGGGAAAAGGATGCACTTTACGCGCTGCCAAATCAAACTCACATGTGTACATTCACATTACTCGATATTCACTCTGAAAAGGCTTCAATTCGACTGTGTACAGACCAGGCTATTTACTGCGCACCTCGTGGACGGTCGGAATGCAGTATTGAGACTTGTTCCTATTCTTGACAAGCTGTATATGTGTAAAGTCAGAAACTCTTGCGAAGTTATTGAAAACAACGAAAGTATATCCGCGGTTTCGACGTTAGCAATTTTGCAGCTGTCTCCATTATATGAACTTTCTGGAAAATTCTATCCAATTTCATGATACTATCTATTTTCAGGCTAATAATATATTATATAATACTATAACAACCTATCAACACGGATTCATGAAAGATCATTCGGCAAGGGCTATCTGATACCTCATACTCAACAGATATCAGAGATCTACTCTGGATCTACAGGCTCAAACTATATGTTATATATATATATATATATATATATATATATATATATATATACATATATAATCCAATTAAATGTGTGGTAATATCCTTCTCATACAAACGTGACATTACAAATATATTAACAACGTTGTTCCCTATAGACCTCAAACTGTTAAGGATTTGAGTATAACTTGCAACATATTATGCAAGAAAATCTCGGATTATACTTTTTTTACACCACATGTTCAGAGTGTTATATTCTCAGCATTCAAACATGGTTTTATTTGTTGAAACTTACATGACTTTTCTGATATAACTACATAATATACTATAAGTTATTTGAAGGAAAATTAAGTATCTTATTTTGTTACTAGTAGATGGACATAGCAATAAACTAAAACAAAGGAAAATAAATACCAACGCAATCGAGTAAAACAACTACTAAGTTTTATATCACTATATTTGCACAAAAGTCGAGACTGCAGTTTCAACATTTTATGTCATTTTCAAAACGATGATTCAACTAAGAATTTTAGTTGAATTATCGTTTTGAAAATGACATAAAGTGTTGTAACTGCTTTCACGATTTTTATGCAAATATAGTGGTATAAAACTTAGTAGTTATTTTACTCAATTGCGTTGGAATTATGAACTACCACAGAGTAACGGCTTCCTCGATCAATATTTTGAAAATAAATACTACCCAAATGTTTTCACGCATAAAAAGAAATTGTGTTTTTCAACTGTATCAAGAAAATCGTTATATTCCTAAACTAAGAAACGCTCAGTAGGTTTCATATACAGCTCGTCAAGAATAAAAATTAGTCTCAAAACTGCGAAATCTGACCACCCACCAGGTGCACAGTAAATAGCATGATATCCAGTCGCATTGAGACCTTTGCAGAGTGAATATCGATGAATATATTGAATGAGAATGTACACAGAGTTCGATCTGGCCGCGAGTAAAGTGCATCCCTTTCCCTCCCAATGCTGACTCACTTTTTATTCTATGACTGTGCATGCCTAAAGAATTTCACACTTTCTCCTATTCTTAACTAGCAGTATGTTTATTTACGTTTTAGATATCCCTACATATATCCAGATGGAATTTGGAATATATATAACACGTTTCCTATAAAATTCGTATTATTAAAATTAAAAAATATTTATATTAATTTTATAACAAAGAATTTAATAGGGAAGAAAAAACGTTTATCCAAAACATACTCTAGTGTTCATATGGACGGGCAACATTCCAATGCAACGATCCGTAGTCGACCTAAAAACTTCCTTCTAGTTTAAACAAAATTAAATCCGAAAGAAACCAATTAGATAGCTCCGTCTTACCTGAAAATCTGTCAAGTCATTTTGTTTAAACATGTAGGTGGGCCAAGGGAATGAACTATGTAATAAGATAATGAGCGAGTGTTGGTAAAAAGCTAAGCTTTCATTTAACTTTTTAATAGAGTTTTATTGAATATAGTTTTTCAGTACACGTTACAGTAGATAATCAAACAAACTTTTCACCTGAAGCAGCGGTCATGTAACATGTGTCGGTAAATACAAGTAGAAATTTAATGCAAGCGTTTGCTCGTTCTCTTGCAGTATTCATAAGTCCATTTTTAACGCCACCATTAGCGAGTGCACTGCTATTTATATCTTATTGTCCTTTTATTTTAACAAACAATCATTTTATATAAAATCGTTTCTCTAAATAACTCTACATGAGGTATCGCAGAATATGCCATTTATTACTTGCAATAATAATATTATAAATTAGATTAAAGTTGAAGAAATGTACTTAACGATAACAATATAAAAATGACATGCTGTTCTTTACAAGTTTTGAGAGTTGGGGTGTTCAACTCTTGACGCCTTTGATGAGTTATTACAAAATGTATCATACTAGCCTAACGACCTTAATTCGTTGTGAACATCCTCCAGAAATGACTCCATTTCTTCTTTCCTCCAGGTGTTAATATCCAGGATGTCTCAGTAGGAATTATAGGATTTGATTGCGCGCCATTTGTGTTCTGTAAAAGATAGGGCGTCAATAATTAACGACTTTCATCCACAAATATGCCTGGGTGTCTCATTTGGAACAACATAAAATGCTGACGATACGGCTACACATGAAAAAGAATATTGTTCATATGGCCGTATCGTCTCATGATGTCTGATGTCATTCGTTTAGTAAAATTGTCCATAACACGGGCACATAAAACTGGCTCTATTTTCCCAATAACACGTTGAATGTTTTCTTTGAGGTCATTGATTGTTGCTGGCTGGGTGGCGTATACTTCTCCTTTGTTATAACCCTAAAGAAAAAAGTCCAGTGGTGTTAAACCATATGATCTTGCAGACTAATTTATCTCAGCATTCCGCGAGACAATATCCTCAGAAAATTTCGAATAGTTCGGTATGCTTTCTCTCACTGCAACAATATTTTCATCTGACACACCACGACAAGGAGGCATGGATGTTGTCTTATCAATAACAGAACACGTCTCTTTAAATTATTCGTTGTTTAACTGTTAATCCCAGCATGTTGACATCGTATGATTTGTAGATGGCAGTCGTTAAATATTGACGCCATATCTTTGATTTAACACAAACCGCGCGCAATTCAAATCCTATAGTTCCAATTGAGAAACTCTACATTATTTAAAACATTGTGTTTTTTCCTAACTTTAATGACGTTAATAAAAATTTTCATATGAACTCATGGTATATTATTTTCACCTGATTTGTATGCCCCTGAGAGGTTTCCCAAGCATTCTCGGATACCCGGGTTGTATCGAATATCCAAAGTGAACCAAATTCTCTCCAAGGCAATTCGGAAAAGGAGAAAAGAGATTAATTAGCAAATAGTTCGCTTCAAATAAATTAAATGTAATTGAATTAACCCTAACGCGACAAAGTTATGATGTCATCACCAAGCAAACATGAGCTTTTTTGGACTGAAAAATATTCATAAATATGAGGGATATTTATGAATATTTTGGAGTCCGAAAAGGTAAATGTTCCAAATTCCAAAATATTATACATAAAAGAATTGTTTTCAATATATTACATTTGCAGATTTAGCTGCTACTATCTACTAAGACTCATGGATCATTACGGCATTTGGGATTAGTGTTTGAGAGTAGATATTATCTAAAACATTGACATATAATTGTATAACAAAAATATTGGCGATCAAACTCAAGTCCAATTTAACAGGGATTTGATCGACTGTAATATTATATAATAACACTTATTCTTTATATGTGTCGCTGTGGGACTATTAAATGAGAGCCCAAAGGCACGTGAAACACAAATAATACAATTAATTCGTTCATATTTAAGGACATTATGCAAAAGTAATAACCTTTTGAATTCAAGAGATTACAAGGTATTAAAGCATAAATGACTGATGCTTATATTACTATCAATCCAGCAAAACTTTAAGAGTTAACCCAGAGATTTTTCGTCTTATGTTCAGAGTAAGAAAAGTTTTAAGCGTATTCCATTAACTATTTTCTTCGATGAGGAATCGTTTGATGCTCCAGATAAAATTGTAAATCGATTTGTTACATATTTTTGCAGTGTCTCTTCCACTGACGATGTGCAGCCAGGCTACATAAATGCAAGTTCGGGCAGTTAACCTGTATCAACGTAGTCAAATTTGCAAAAACGAATATTCGTTAATCATTATCAAAACTAAAAACAAATTAACCTGAGGGAATGATCAGGTCCCGAGTTTTCTTGTTAAAGTTTGCTCAGGGGTCTTAATAGAGCCACTCTTTATTTTGTTTAATTTGATTTTCTCTTCCTATACGTTTCCTGAAGTTTGGAAAGTATCAATATATATATATATATATATATATATATATATATATATATATATATATATATATATATATATATATATATATATATATATATATATATATATAAATAGATATAAACTATCACCCAGTCTCTATTCTGTCTAAAATATTTCGCAATTCATTATACGGCCACATTTATTTTGGTGCACAACTCGTTTTATCTCCTAATTGACATGGAGTGGTAGCAAAATAGTTACAAGTTTAGCAGAATTTACTCAGACAATCGCAAATCACATAGATAATAAAGGTTAAGTAGATTTGATGTGATATATATTGATTCTTCGAAGGTCTTTTATAAGGTAAATCATAATATACTATGTAATTTCAAAATTAAAATTATATGGATTCAGTCGTAATCTTCCTTACCTGGTAAAATCATATTTATGTAGACGTAAATTATTTATTTAATATAATAGCTTTAAATCCAAGACCTTCTTAATGTCTTCTGGAGTACTTCAAGGCCCAAATTTGAGACCGTTATTCTTTATCTTATTTGTTAACGATTTTCTAATGCTTATGTGGCATCATTTTTGCCAATTGCTTAAAGCTATTTTTAAATATAACCTGCTTATATGAACATTTGAGGTTGTAAAAAGTCATCGACCTAGCTGTGTCGTGGTGTTCGGAAAATAAACTATCAATAAACATAGATAAATATAAAATTTGCTCGTATACCTTAAATAAGCAACATTTTCATTTCACAGACCATAACGAGGACGTATTGATATTGCCTTACATACTACGTTTGCATTTATTACGTTTTCATTGCCACTAGAATGCAATTAAGCCATTTTGATTGCAGTAAACTTATTAATCACAGAACATAAAAACAGTTCTGAAAGAAGAAAAAAAAACAATGAGTCACTTCTCTCTCAAAATAAAAAATCGCCAGTGCTTTCATTATATACTGAGCTCAATGTCTATTTCCTCACAATCGCAACCTCTATCGTGTCCATTTTCCTGACATCCTCCTTCGTCATCTTCCCTCTCATCCTTATTGCTTTCCCGCGGTTTCCCTAAAATTTCTTCATAGCAATTTAATTCTTGACACTGTTTCCAGTTGTTTCCAAAATAACTCAATAACTTCTAATAAACAATCGACAACCAATAACTCAAACAGCTGATTACCACAGATTACACTCTTTGACCACATACTGTATCATATGTTCTACAAATAAAAACAAAGGCCAGTATAGCCTTGTTAAAACAGTATTAAATGTGCAAGAAAATGGATGTCACTAATTTTATTTTGATTGACATCTTACAAATTTATATGAAAATTATTCCGTTTTGAACGAAAACGTGCTCGCTTATTCAAAACTGTGAAACTTTACTGTAATTGTGCTGCTTTGATGGAAATCACGAATTTTGGACTCAATTTTAACACACTTTTAGGTAGATTTACTTGGAAACGAGTCCAAATTTATATTCAGTAGGACAAAAATGTCCTGATTAAAGAAAAAGTATTTTGAAGCATGGGCGCCGCCGTTAGGAAAATTTTTCAAGAGGGGGCAAAAATTTTATGTAGTAGGTTAGGTTAACTATTTGCGCGAATAAACAAAAACAACATAATGTGAATATATAATAAAAAAAAAAAAAGAAACAACAATACTATACAATGCATCAATATATTCTTGTATCACACATATGAGTATATGGCGAGTTTAAAGTAGCGGGCAATAAAAGAAGATTATTTTTGTGTTTCAAAAATCCAGGGGGCGCAAGCGCCCCCCTTGCCCATATGTAACGGCGCCTTTGTTTTGAAGCGTAATTATACCGTTTTGTATAATTTGTACCGCCAGCTCTTCATAATGTATTTACTGTACACCATATTTTTATCCTATGTTTTTTTCTGTTTCGCAATAAAGGCATTATTATGCTTATTAGTAAAATCATTAAAATAGTATATTAATCAGTTGCAGAGAAGAAGTCCATTTTGAGATGACTCACCAAAGCGTAAGAAGAGTTTATAATTTGCTACGGTGAATTATATTACGACTGTTCACAGTTCATACCTTTATGCTTCTTAGTTATGGTCATACCTTTATGGTTAATTGTATGTCAGTAAATAGCTTCAATATTTGAGATCCGACATAAACTAGTGTTAAGCTGAGAGATACTTCTTGATCGCAACTCCCAAACACACAGATATCCTAATTCGAATAAATGTTATCCTAACTTATTTTCGACTTTCACTCGCTCATGAACTTCAGAGAAAGCGCCCATCGATACCTCAAAGGAGACTGGAACATTTGCATACGGCCGTCTTATTCGAATTCATAGTGGTATCGTTCTGTGTTCGACGATTTCCGACGGTTAGTGAGTCCACCTTTGATGCAGCAACGTCTTTTTGAAGAGTTCTGTGTTCTGTAGTTCCTCTGGGAGAGTGCGACTGTACCGTGACGTAGTCGGGGGAATGGGAATGGCCTGTTTCAGGTGTTACAACCGCGGCCGGCCGCGTTTCAAACGAGCAAATAAGTGAGGAGGAACAACGGCTGATAATATTAGCATACTTCCTTCATTCGGGCACAGCTGCCGCTGTGGTTTTACTCGTTCCTCTCTCGATGTAATATTGACGAATGATCCAGCCAATGTAACAGCAAGTGAACATTTTCTCGGAGATGTCGCATACATGTTGCCAATTTGGAATAAATCTTTGGCAAACGCAAATAACCGAATCCTCATTGAACATCCCGTTTTGCATTTTTAAGAGATTTCATATCGCGAACACATGGCTTTGTATAACAGAACAGGTACATACAGAGTTTGTCGAAAGCATGGAATAAATTTAAATAAGTTTTTAATATACCTATCTACCATATTGTAAAAAAAGGATTTTTAAATTCAAATTCTCCTTCGGGCGCAGTATGAATCCAAACACATTCGGGCGCAGTACATCTGAGAAATCGCATAATCAAATCTTACACAATTTAGACTTTAATGAGGTGGAGACTTAATTAAACTCTTATTTTAATACAATACAGTAATAGATATTTCACACTAGTTCTTAATCACATCAATTAAAATTACATACAAGGAAGTCAAGAAACTCATTTAATGTTGTAAAACAATAAATTTGGAAGATTTTTACAGGACAGTCAGTTATTGAAGTTTTTTTCTGGTTTAAGGACAAAACACAAACATAAATTAATATTGAACAATATTTTGAATACAGGAAACAAACCATCTATTTTTTCATGTAAAAGTCATAAAGTTAATAGGTATAAGTAACCGCCTATTTCCAGTATTTAGAATTATAAATCCTTTTCATCATTTTAGCATATTCCAAACAACAATAAACGTCACATTTTTTGCAATGATATTTAGTACAAACCAATGCTTTAACACCAAAATATGTTAATTTTGAATAATAATACATTCAAAGCCAGAATAAGTAAGTGTAGGGATTCCAAAAAATACCATTAAATTACATAACAACAAATAAAATACATTTAATAAAATAATAAAGTGAAATGAAAATACAGAACAGATTAGGGCGGCCGATACAAGGCCAGCACGATTTCTATTCGGGGGGAGTCTGTTAGGACAACTTATAAAAGTATGCAACACTGATGGAAAATAAATATTGGGCACCAGAAGGAATAGCTAATTTTTCAACTATTTTACAATACTTGTTTTTGATATTCCTGGATAATGATTTTATCGAATTGAAAGAAATCATCATTTTCCTACAATTCGATCGATATTTTTGAAGACATTTTTCAGATCAACTTTTTTGTTTTTAAACACCTTACCTCTTGCGACATTCTAATAGGTCATCTCCTTCAACTATTAACTTGTAGAAAGGTAAATAAAAACCAGGAGACTAATTCATTAAGAACACTGAAGGATTACACGTGTCTCTATGTGAGCTTCGCTAACCATATTGACATAATCGGGAGATGATTAGAACATTTAGTTCTCAATCTTATTCATCTACTAATGACATGCAAAACGCGCGTCGAGAAACGTAATTTTTCGGTGTTCCTGGAAAACTGGTTTCCTGTTTTTGTTGCTACATCCAAGATTTCAGCTTCTCCCCAGGATTGTAGAGGTGGCCATCTCTTTGCAATCTTGGGAAGGAATTGGGACTTATCAAGAGAAAGTATTAAGAAACATCGTAGATGTACCCTGATATATTAAAAACTCCATATAGGAATATTGAACTTATGGATAGCGAAATTGTGAAATTGGCAATAACCCACGAAGAAAGACTTCTGCAGCATTTTAATGTCGAGGCAATCCATCTCCTCGATAATACAAACCTAGTGAGGAACACTTAACAGGAACAGAAGCCTTTTAAACTCGTATAACGTGATAACGTTAGTGATGAAAGCAGAGTCAGTGCTTGTATTAGTGCATAAAAAAGTGCATCTTAAATTGCTAGTACCCTAGGAGACTCCAAGGGGCGACTTTAAGTAGGTAAATGTCTTCTCTAAATACCTCAAATTGATTTAGTTTTCGAAAGTGCCCTACTTAAAGCTGCATGCATTAATTAACGTCTTTCTCTTTACCTCCTTAACAGTATTTAGAAAACAAAAAATCATATCGCTTTAAAATAACTTTCTTCATTTCAACGAAATATGTTATGAGTCCAAAGGAGTGACTTGCTATTATTTTGATCAATTACGTTACCAATACATCGAGTACATAATAATATAGTTTCTATAAAAACGACTGTGGAGTGATTGACACAGCTCCATCAGCTGGGCCCAGCTCGATAATTATTTACCGTAATTTTTTTAATTTAATAACTATATAAAACTCGTTTTAAAGAACAACAATTAGTTGGAAAACACGAAATAGTCGGACCCCGTAATTTGCCCGTCTAGCAATTGCTTCTTGAATGTACTGAATTTAAGGTATTTCGTAGTGAAATTTTTGCTTACAAAATCAAGGAATTGTTTGTCGAATAAGTGAAAGCATTACATATTGCTTGATGCAATCGCATACCACACAGGAAATCGAAGGCTTAATATACTGGGTGGCAAAAAATAATGCTTTTACCTACACGACTACCGAACATGATGAAGCAGTAAGGTTTTATTATTTTTTTTAGAGATAAAGATATGCATACTGTTGAATTTAATACAAGTGCGTTGAAAGTTAGACTTATCGAATTTCGGAGATAAATATTTATTCACATAAATACTGCACCAATTAAGGAAAATTAAAATTCAGTGATTACATATTGTAGCCTTTTCTTTTTTGTTTGAAAAACGTATCATTTTATTTTTAGGTTCTTCTCGTAATCAGCAAAGAAAATTGAAAAAAGGAACAGAAGTCAAGTAAATATAATCTTCGCGCAAAACTTACAACTTTTACATTTTGCAAAAGAAAACGAAAACTAAACAGCAAAGCGACATCCAATTAATCAAACTAGCAATACTTTAAGAGTGTATATACAACAATATCGAAACAAAAAAATACATTCATCATCTTGTTCTGTAAAAAATTATATTTATATTTATTAAATGATTTAAGGCATTTGTTTGAAGATGTAATGTAGGAAAAACCGACAAAGATTTCGAGAAAAGTATAACGGATTATAAGAAAACGTAGATAGAAGAGAGCTGTATTTTGAATAAGAATGAGTATCTACCGTACATAACAGTTTAAAAATTCTGAAAGGATTAAGAAAGGACAAGGATAAATGGAAAAGGAAGAAAATTACATGATTTGGTCATTAATTTTCGGGTTTTTCGCTACAGTGATTGTCATTACTAACGTTCCCTGTTTGATTTACGTTCACAACTGTCCTTATAATTATTTATGTGATATTAAAAATCTTGATTTACTTCCCCGAACACATTCGTCTTCCATCAGTATTATTTGCAAGCTAATTGCTTATTCACATATTATTAGAATAGAAAACAATATCATTTTTAGTTGCTTAAGTGTATAATGAATGAACTACATTATACCACTAGTGCCGTAAACACCTCAGCTGTATTTTCAAAAATCATAAATAGAGGAAAATACACATGTTATTGTACAATGTGACATATTTACTGTATTGTATACAATTTTCACTGTATTAAAGACTTATTGCCAAATATCTGCCAGCAGATATAAAAGAAATCTCGTAAAATAGCAAAACAGGCATGCTCTTACAATGCTTATTCAATTTTCAGCAATACTTATACAAATATAGCGAAAACTAAAGATTTCATATGTCAAAAATATTGTTGTTTATTAGACGATTTGAGGTATATCCTTGAAAAATATATAGGAAGAATCGAGGAGAGTTTCAGAAAACATTTAACAGGGCATAAGAGAAGGTATCATAATAAAATAGGCTCAATCTACAGCTCGTCAAGAATAGAAGCAAGTCTCAAAACTACTATATCGGACCGCCCACAAGGTGCACAGTAAATAGCCTGGTTTTAACTCGGTTGCATTGAGACCTCTTCACACTGAATATGGAGTGAATGTGAATGTACACAGAGTTCGATCTAGCCGCGGGTAAAATGCATTATTTTCCTTCCCAATGCTGCCTCACTCTTTCTCCTACACATACATAGATAATCTCACACTTTTCCCTATTCTTGACGAGCTGTATACGTCCGCGCGATAGAATATAGCTATATTCTATCGCATAAGTATAAAAATTGATCGTTAACTTCTAGGTCTTCCGCTGTAGTTGGTCATTTTTATGCAGAATATAAACTTTATTTTCATTACATTATTTATTAATTGGTACAATAAATCTGAAGAAGTTACATGTACGAAAGGCAAGAAAATTAAGATACGAGCTTACGAATTTGTGAAGTAACCAACCCTTTTGATATTTTTAAGAAACAGTAACACCTCATTCGGTTACATCTAATTTAGAGGAAACTGGAAACGTATGTTTTGCATTTTTAACGAAAATGACAATGTTGGAGGTCTTTCAGAGACTCAGGAGTCAGTTTCCAGATAATTAGGAGGACACTCATTGAATTAATTGTTCCATTTTTTATTGAAGGAAATTCGTGGCCGTTAAATCTCGTGACACTAATCCAGTAGACTAATAATTATATAATATATTGTAAGAAGATAATGCTCAACTAAAAAATTGCTCGTAGATCCTCTAATAGATCTTCATGTAGTATATACAGAGTGTCCCAAAAGTGACGCCCGTGCTTTCGGAATTTGACTTTGTGAGCTAAAACAAATCGAAAGTTAAGAGTGATTTCCGTTTGACCTTCGTTAACG
This sequence comes from Rosalia funebris, assembly GCA_037954035.1. NCBI lineage: Eukaryota > Metazoa > Arthropoda > Insecta > Coleoptera > Cerambycidae > Rosalia > Rosalia funebris. Next base: position 14,270,000 of record JAZFAV010000011.1, on the reverse strand, counting down.
AGTTGTTGAGAAAACAACTTTAGATTTTATTTAATTTTTTTAATTTAATTTCTACATAACATCTTAGTTAGTTTTTACAAAATATGCTCAATTAGGTTTCCTCCTACTTCAATACAAACAGCAGCCCGATGTATCATGGAAGCACGAACACACTCTAACATTTCTCCACTTATTAATGCCACAGCATCATGAATCCGAGCCACGACATCTTCAGCATTCGCAACAGGTATGGAGTAAACCTTGTCCTTCAAAACTCCCCAAAAAAAGAAATCTAAGGGATTCAAGTCGGGCGATCTAGGTGGCCAAGATACGGGTCCACCTCTTCCAATCCACTTTCCAGGGAGGTAATTATTCAAAAATTGTCGTACTTGTACACCATAATGCGTTGGTGCTCCGTCATGTTTAGTCTAGTTGCCAACGGAATATCATCGAGGAATGGAAGTGGCAAATTGTCATTTAAAAATTGACAGTACAGTTCTGAATTCAGCCTATTGGGCAACATACATGGGCCAATCACATTATTATGCATTAATTCAGCCCAAACGTTTACTAACCATCGTCTCTGAAATTATCGCTTCCTGATAAAATGGAGATTTTCATCAGCCCACTGGTGCAAATTATGTGTGTTTATGATACCCCCCTCCGTAAATGTGGATTCATCACTCCAAAGAATGTTTTTAATGAAATGTGGATCATTGTCAACATTACGTAACAACCATCTGCAGAAATTCATCCGCAGCGGCATATCCCCGTCATATAAAACGTGAACTTTTTGAGGCCGGTATGGATGTAAGCCATTTCTTCGTAACAATCTGTGAATTGTGGTTTTTAGAACATTGGCTTGCGATGACACACTGCGAAGGCTTGTTCTTGATTCTGCCTCAACAATGCCAAGAATTTGTTCTTCTCGATCAACTCTCAATCTGTGTGGACATCCTGAAAGTTTTCTTCGAGGATTCAAATTACCCGTCTCCAATAACCGATGTTCAACGCGTCTTATGGTTTTCGCGTCAGGATGACGCCGATTTGGAAACATTTCCGCATATGCAGTAGCCGCGGCAGTTGCATTATCATCGCACGCACCCAGTGTTTTCAACATGTCAACATAATCTCGATTACAGTAGAAACGTTCCATTTCAAATTACTGAAATGTTGCAAAATTATGTAAATGTGACACAAACAAATAGCGTTACTAGCAGCAAGTTTTTCAACAGAGACCTATCGGAGCCTGGCTAACGTGATCCCTTCTTAAAAAAGACATGGCAATCGAAACTCGCAATCTCGATCGAGTGAAGCCTCTATAGCATTGATTGAGATTCACATCGATCCATTTTTTTTAGGCTCGAATTCAAACTGCTGCGGAATTAATATGACACAATCACATCGGCTGGGCTCTGATTAGTTTCTTATGCGTTTTATTAGTTTTTCCTTCATAACTCGTTAACGAAGGCCAAACGGAAATTTCATCACTCTTTACTTTCGATTTCTTTTAGCTCACAAAGTCAAATTCCGAAAGCATGTATATTTCAAAATATCAATCAAACAGTAACTTTATTAACCTGTATTCTTTTGGCTCTATACTCGTATGTCCGCGTTATTTATTAATTATTGTTCCTCGATCACGGAACTAAATAGCAGGATATTGAAACGGGGCTCTTTTTTCTTCTAGCCACCCGGTATTATTTGATTAAATCTGTAATTGTTACGTATTATTTTTCCGCATAAAAAGTAATCGACATATAAATTTGTCATTGTTTTATTAAAGTAAATGGGTTATTTTGAAATAGACCGTGTAATTATTTCTAATAAAAAGAACTATGTGGTAGCGCTATTTATTTCTTTCGGAATAAATTTTGAATGTGCTGCTAGGTGTTTGTGTAATGCTTATGTAACTTCGTATTTTGATTTGCGAATGTGGACTTTTCAGTTACAAGAGAAAATCGTAAAGGTTTCCAGATGACATTTGAAAGTGGTTATCAGAATCAGTTGCGATAGAATCTTATATAAGTCATGAATTAAAACAAGTGAAGACTAATTATATTTGTGCAGTAATGGTGGTGGATAATTAAATATCCAACTGATACTACAGTATTTCTCAACTTTCGCCTTTTACATAGTGTATATTACATACGGGTGGATCTTATTTAAAATAAAAGATGTTTCAATAATAGCGCAAGATATGAATTTTAAATAAAACATGGTTTTCTGTATCAAAATATTAAAATATTTATTGACTTATAATTTATATAGATATTTGGGAATTATACTCTCATATGGAGCAACACATACGGTAAATGGCCGCCACCGTTTTGGTGGCACACGAGTACTCTTCTGGTGAAATTTTCGGTAACGGCTTTGTATAAATGTGGCGGTATTTCGTTGATACGGCATTCGGTTTCAGCCTTCAGTGTTTGGGTGGTCGTGGCATTGTGGGCGTAAACCTGAACTTCAGAAACCCCTACAGAAAAAAGTCGATAGTTGTTAAATGGCGAAATTGTGGCAGCAAATTTTAGTCACTAAGACGATAGATGACACGACCAGAAGTCGTGCAAGAACGCCTATGTTACACGGGTGGTATGATAAGTGGCACCGTCCTGCTGAAACCACATGAAAATATATCTTTCAATCAAGGAACAAAGAAGTGGGTTATCATGTCACGATAACGTTCGCCAATTACCACTAATGCATTAACTACCTCGTTTTCAAGGAAAAACGGTCTAATGGCTCCTTCAGATCATAATGCACACCAAACAGGGACACCCTGGAGATCCACTTGTTTCTCTGGAACAATTCGTGGATTTTCTGAGCCCCAAATGTGTCAATTTTGTCTATTAAGAAAACCATCAAGGTGAGAATGGGCCTCGTCGCTAAAGTTGATTTTGATCACAAAATCGACATTCAGTTCTTGTTGTCCATCAATGATCCAATTGATGAACTCTCTTCGCTGTGCATGATCTGTTGAAAGAAGTTGTTGAACCAATTGGACTTTGTAAACATAGAGATGCAATGTAAACAATTTAGTGAAAATATATTGTAGAGTGGCTGTTGAAATGTCTAATTTCTGTGCTCGATGACGCATGATGTCAAATTATTGCGCTGAAAATAGTATATATACATTTTTTTTTCGAAGGATATTTTCTTCCCTGAAACAGAAAAGGCGTAGCAAGGTAGCTCTGTCATTGTTAAGCCCTCGCTGGATGAATATTTTTTAATTTTTTTCATTAAAAACCATTTATTGCCTATTAGTACAGATTTTATGTTTATTTGTCTCCAGTGGCATCTGTATTAATTCATATACATCCTATAATAATATATACATATATACCATTTTATCAGATAAGCGGTGCGGTGTTATCGCAGGCAGTAAGTATATTCCTTCTTGAAATAGATAGAAAAGTAATAAAGCTGCCCTGTCATTGTTTTGACATTCACTGGGTGTTTGAGCATTCAGTTATTATAATTATTATTATTGTCTATCTTGTACGGGTCATTATCTAAAAATGCTTTCCCATAAAAGGAGCAATTTAGGCACGTCCCCCGCCTTAAGCCTCGCCTCCTCTAGGATAACAGGGGTACCTAATATAAGGTACCTCTTCTCCTCCAGTGCGGGGCAGGTGTAAAGAAGATGAATCGAGGTTTCCTCGTCTTCTTTACAGTATCTGCAGACCGGGCTGTCAGTCAGGCTACTATAGTGGCCTATTCAATTTAATGTATACTTGGGTCCATTTCTCAATCTCTGAGTATTCGATGAAGAGTTTGGTTATTTGACAACCCGTGACTCCTCTCCATCTTTTATTGTGCTGGTACCTTGCCCAGCCATTTATGTAGTCTCTGATAAGATTCAGATTTATTCCCACTGCAGATTCTGGTCCACACAGGTTTTCCCTGGTCCCTAGTTTTCCAAGGTCATCTGCAATTGGATTTCCTTTAATGCCATTATGCCCAGGTTTCCATATGAGTTACACCGGTCCCTTCCCTGCCAAGTGGTTCAATGCTTTATAACAATTTTAGACCAGCATCGACTTTGTCGTTGCTGAATTCAGGGCTACTAACGCCGCCCTGCTATCCGAGCAGATACATACCTTCTCCTGGGTACGATTTTGGTCGGCCAGTTCACCGGCCAGGACATCGTATGTAACTGCAACTAGCTTGGCCTGGAGTGTGGTAGTGTATTTGCCCAGGTTTCACCTATCCCATCACGTCGCCTTTACACCCCCGCACCCGCTCTGTTCTCACTCTTGTAACTTAATATTCCTTATTTTTATCGTTTATTTTTAGTTAGTGTTTATTTATTCATTTACTGTGCTACTCCATGGATGTTAACAGACTTACTCTAGATGATAAGGCTATATTAAGTCATAAGTATTTTACAGTATTGTATAAATTACAACGTATAATGGTGCTTATTATTATATTATCACTTAGCATTACTTATTTCATTTTATTTGAATCATTACGAAGTCCCGAAGATGGCGTTTCTGGTACGCTGACGAAACCAGCGGAGCTACAGGTTACTCTGGAGATGCTACAAAATGTAAAAGACGAGTTTTATCATCGACTTCATCCCCGAGGAAAGATACCTAGAGGTCGTTACCTCTTAAGAATAGGCAGCCAAAATCGAAGATTGACCTGCTTCAGGAATTTTCTTGAAATCTTCCATATTCGAGTTAGAGAATTGACGCCAATTAAACTTTCCATCTTGTATAAACGTAGACAAAGTAAACACTACATTTCATTATATGGAAATATGGCTGATATATGGAGATCTAAATAAAAACGTCACACCGACCAAGACCCGTAAGAAAATAAGTACGTTTAAATAAAAACTTGCAATTTTAAATTCGGAATTTAATTCATCTGCAACAATTGTAGGTCGGCGATTTAGCATTGTTACAGTACAGTGTAAGGGCAGAGCTATAAAAACGCGCATAATGCAAGTGAATTATATTTCCCCCGGAATTATTAAAGTACTTCAAAACATTTTTAAAGCTAATTTGAAATGCCAATGCCGCTAAATAGGTTCTCTTACTCGCGCAACAGACTCTTCCTTAATTATTTGTCTGATTCGTTCAAACAATTACTGTATAATAAGTTGTTCTTTAATTTGGACAGGATTACTTTTTATTTTCGGTTTGCTTAGACAAGGCTACATTTGTTAATTAAATTTTAAATTGGGAATTTTTACGGAATTAACATTTCAAATGAAACGGCATAGGAGGCGCTAGGTTTGTTCGCTGTTTCCTGAATGAAATCTAAGGACTCTAAGAAGTAATATAAGATATATACAAGATATGATGCGATATGATAACATATACAATGCGAGTCAAAAGTCTCCTCAGCCCCTGTTAACTTTAGAGTGGCGCACAGTGGACAAAAGCCCCAAAATAGGCGGGCAAAAGTTATGCCTTGATTGGGAAATTTCTTTCATCCTATGGCTTAAGGCAGTTTCTCCGATACCGTCCGGTACAAAAATAAATGCCCGGGTAAACGTAAAATAGTTGAAATATCAGTAGTCTAGTGTTTATTATTTTCGTTCAGAGACTGTACTCTATACCCAGACACTGCATGCATACGTATACACACAACTACATGTTTATTAGTTGAAACTAAAGACATGGCAACGTTGCGCCGGGTCGTATTTTAATCTGTTGTGATTGTGTTTTATACTTAACCTGACTTTGTACTCTGATTTTCATTCATGCTCTGAACTTTTTCAGAGCATGAATGAAAATTTACAGAAAAATTAAAAATGAATTTTGTTGTGAGTTGCGGGACAATAAAAGAAAATTTGAAATTTGCAATGCGGAAGGTAATACAGAAAAGTTTAAATTGTATTGCAAAAATGAATCTTGCGGAAACTAAACAGTACCCTAACTAACTTAAGCATTGGACGACGTATTGTTGAATTGAGCGAGCTTGGCAAAAATTTAAAATTTTATGAATGTAAAAAGATTCTTTCAATTGAAAAAATAAAAAAGGAAAGTCGTTTAGGACTAAATTCAATTTTAGATATTGTTTGTGATGAATGTGCAGTAGTAACATAAGTGGCGACTGGTAAAGTGTATGCCGCTGCGTTGCCAAACGCTAATTGATAAGTTCTCGACTTTCCGAGCAAAGCTTAACTGGCACATTTTAAAAATCTTTTCAACAAATCGGACAACAACCGATTTCTTTAATTCAAAATATTCGTAATGAACTAATGTATAAATGAGTTATTTTTGGAAAAAATGTATAGAAATGTTTTCAAGATATGATGTGAAATGTGTAATTTTTAATCAACATGGTACATTAAACCATGCAAAAAGTTCAAACTTTGATGGTGGATGTCTCCTTTATTGTACGGACAAAGATTTTTCATTTAAATAATTTCCATCAGGAAGTTTATTCCTTGTGTACCCGAAATTTTATGAAATTCTATAAAAAGTGGGTTTCCGGAGAAACTATCTTAATATAGATATTAAGAATCTTAGAAATGATCTCGAACTATTTGTTGATACGCGCTCTCTGAAGTCATGTCTGATCAACAAATCTAGTTGAAATGAAATTTTCATGTCTCCGATTTGGAATCATCTCCATGAAAGGTCAGTGATTATGGATTCATCCCAAAAACATGGGAAAAATGATAGTTAACGGGAAAACGTTTAATAAAAGTTTACCAATTTCTTTTACATAAATTTTCAAACTGATCACAATTTTATAATGTTACTTAATTACTTCCAAGAGCTTCCAAATAAATTTCTTCAGGGTTTTACTCCAAAATCTATATAGTTTTAGGAAACATTATTTTTTGCGAATTTTTGCGATTGGAAGCATATTTTCGTTTTTGTTTCCAGTAATCATAATTTTTCTTTGTATTTGACATCAAATTTGAATTCTACGTACCCCGAAACCCTCGTAAACCAATTTCGGTATTAATCAGATGCAACTATGGCTTTTGTCCACCTAAACTATCGAAGTTGCCTACTGTGCAGCCTTCGATAGAGAAGTGACCTTTGGCATAGGGGTATGATATCTAAAATACTTTATTTTGATCAATTAGACATTTTTTAACTTCAAATGGCAGCAGTAGGTCACTTTTAAAAGAAGAATTAAATGGAAAAAGGTGTCTTACACTGAATATGTCCACCAATATCAGTAAGAAATTGACACAAGGATGACAGTAAGTTGAGTGGTGGCAGTATTTCTAGTGAGATGGACAATTTGAACAGTTGCTAATTAAGTTCGGTTCAGTGCAAAGAATATAATTTATTTAGTCACTGATATCATAAACTACATATTTTTTGTTAAATTAAATATGTGGAGTAATTGTGCCTTTTACAAAATAAAGTTTAGACACATATAAATCAACCTCCTTTCTGTAGAGCCTCACGCTACGTGGCGAAATGTAGAGGCAAGGTAAATATACATAGATACGAGGACATGCCAGAGAGAAGTGTCAAATTTCTCCTATTAGAATTCGAAACCAAGCATACCTGTGGTCCAGTCCGACACTCTGGGCCACAATGCTAATGATATTGTCGCAGCTATCTTTATAGAAGAATATGATAGATCATTTCGATGTAGTGCACGCGGGCCAGACAGCTGAATTTTTATTAGTTCCGCGTCGGTATTCTCTCTTTATTGTCTTTTGATTGAGGACAATCGAACAGGACCTTTACTTCTAAACCTTTTAGAAAACTTAATACATCCAGTAATAATCGACAGAGATGAAAACAATGGGGGCGAATTTGTAAATATGGAAGTAAAATTTCAGCTGGACTTCATTTTCCATGACGTATGAATATCCATAACGCTGAAATGGTAAACAAGGCATACAGATTATTCTTAGACGTTCCTAAGGGGGCTACTAGATAAAAAATATTCTTTATTTTTACTTTTCCGCACTCAACTATACGCGGAAAAGTAATGTAATCGTGTAAAGAAGTGAAATAACAAAATTTTTTTTTATTTATTTTTCATTTTTCGTCCTAAAAACAAAAGAAAAACGGTATTTAAAAAATCTTTGCTGTGTGTGTGTCGTTGTTGTCGTCGCTGCCGTCGGCATTTATTCTTGTTAGCACGATAACTTAACTAAATCATGTCGAATAGATCGGGTTTTGACTGATTCTGATTGGGGACGTGTCCCAGACGACACCTACTGATTTTGAGGTGGATAGAACACACTCTACCATGTACATGGGTCATGAGAAAGTATGATGGTGGCCTACTTTAGAAATTTTTTTGTTAGCACGATCACTCAATTAAATCGTGTTGGATCGATCGGGTTTCGACTGATTCTGATTAGGGACGTCTACCAGACGACATCTATTGATTTTGAGGTGGATAGGACACACCTCACCCTGTCCATGGGTTACGAGAAAGCACGATGGTGGACTATTTGAAAAAAGTAAAACTGTCGCATAAAACACATATTCTGCATTTATGTGTTGGTTTATTTTTTCTTGGCCACTTAATGTCGAGATAGAGATGTTCTACGTGCGGAAAAGTCAATTTAAAACTGTTTATTTTACCTTAAGATGCTATTGGGGAAGGTAATTAAATAGATGATGTCGACTCTAGAAGTATCCCAGAAGAAGCTATATTGTGATTAATTGTCATTGTATTTACGTAGGTAGCTGTAGTTCTAAAGCATTATGAAAGTTATAGCGGACTTTTTCTCTCATTTTACTTAAGCATTCCACATGCAACTCCCTAAGGAGATACGTAATTGTAACTATGATACATGTGCCTCTATATATATATAAACATAAAGAAGAGCATGTATGACTTATTAGGAACTTAAACTTTCACAATAAATGAAAAGTGTGATTTTGGAATTTTCAAAATATTCATTTGTATTTATTTGATTGAAAAAGTTATAATAGGTCAGTAACAGTACGGAAAAAATGGTAATATAACATTTATATTTAAATTTTGTCTACATCTCTGACATAAAAGAAAAATCTACACGTACCAATCTGTAGTTTTTTACTATCCAAAAATGTAAAAATATACAGTATATTTCATATAAATAAATTCCTGATTTTCTCTCTGAAACACAATTTTGAAAGCAGTTTTTACATTATAAACTGAACAAAACCTACAATTTTTTTTAATCGAAATAACAGTGATCTTTCTTTCATGTCGTCAGTAAACATATTGACTATATTAATTTATCGATGATATACTAAATTTAATCATATAAACCATTATTTGAATGCACATGAGATTAGACAGGCGCCGTAAGAAATCCAAGATTAAATAGAACACTAAGGGTTTAGACTTTTTAAATCTTTCGTTAAATATTTGAGTACTGACTAAGTATATTACTGATTATGGGCATTATTGATTTTATTATGTCATGTATTTATTTTTATGTAAGATGGAAGATGTATATTATTCCTTTCTTCTATCACAACTAGCACACTTTATTTTTTGACCATTTGGATTCAGAAAATGATGCCTACATATGTCCATGATATTCTTATTACGATAAGCGTTTTTATTTAAAATATATTCAGCACAAGAATAACTGCGAATTTAGGAAAATCCATTTAATGTTTGTGTATATGTAGCTGTACCGGGTGGTTCAAGAAAAAGTTATACAAGTTATAGTTATTTACGTTTATGACTACTTCGGTGGCATAAAATCTGGTTCTTTTAATTTTAGTAAGAGCAATTAATTACAATATAGATTTCCTACTGCACTACTTTTTACAATTTTATACCTATGTTTCCGGCTTCTTCAAAATATATAATGGGTGTTTCTATTTATACAGTAAATGATTTTATTAAAAAATTAAATTAAATTAAATATTATAAATATTATTAATAATGAGAATGTGTTTTGTTCTTACGAGAACTTGAGGTTTAGTTTAAGAGATATTACTTTAAACCACGAACTTACTACTTAGTAGTTTGATCTGTGATCTACTAATGTGGGAAATTTGTGTAGTATACCCATAACAAATTATTTTATAACTGTATAACTGAAAAACGCGATGTAGCTATCGTATAGACACAACACCATAAAATAAACCTTGTGCATGCTAACTCCTCCTCCTACAATGTAAAGATTTCCTGTGTCACAGCAAGCCATTCAAGGTGTTGTTAAACTGCAACAGCTTAACCCTTCCTTTAGAGAAAATCCTTAAAGTGCTATAAACTTCTGCGAAATGGTAATTAATATAAAACTACTTAGGAACTCGGTTTTTCCAAAGCCTTTAAACGTTATTACTGAACAATAAGACTGGATGGTTAATTCTCGGCTTTTGTAATCGCATTTTAATTATGTGACACGGAATAATGTACCTACGTGACTAAACAGTTTTTCTGAATCTATAATCAGCCACGTGAGTGGTATGCATACAGAATAATGTAGAGTTAAATAACTGCATTCAGGTGTGGTTGTGACTTAGGTTTAGCTAAAGTACTTAGATTTTTTATTAACTTATTTGTGATAATATACAAGGTTTCATAGTTTCATACAATGAAATTAAGGAAAACTTTTTATGTTTAAAGAATAAAAAATTAATTAATTTGGCTGGTAACATTCTTGCTTTCAGAATTGTGAGTAAGGCTGTGGGCGAGCGCTGCATACTACATATTGGCTGCTTCATGTGGGGGCATGAATAATTTTAATGCAACGAACGCTTTTTTTATCAAAGCCACAAATGTTAGCTATTCTAAAATAATAATATTCATCAAATTTCATTATAAAATTTGGTCACAAAATTTCTTTTAGATTGTAAACGATGTCTACGATAACTGTCGTTTAATTTTTAAACAGTGTTAACGTAACGGTGCAATGATAAACGTTGAAATGAGGTAAGTAGTCGACGAAACGTAGTGGAGGGAGATCAGCAATGCACTTTACACGGTCGTAGGGCCATAATTGTTATTAATTTATCGATTCAAGTATACGCGCGGTTTCCGCTGTGTTAGTTGAAACGTTTTAAATTAATAATAAAGCATGTCGCACGTGCCAAAACCCAGAAAGTGTTTATATGCTCACTAGGTAAAAAAGTTTATTGGTAAATTTGATGGTTTATTCTACGATGTAGCGAAAGTAATATGTAAAGTATGCGATAGTCCCTTAATGTGGTGGTCTAAATCTGACTGTACACGTCACGTGAATTCTGTGAAGCCTGGCTTGAAAAAAACCTTGATAATACCAATACTTCGTCACTTGTTATTTCTGAAAGCTGAAAGCATTTTCAGAAAGTAAATCTTTTATTTTATACCTAGCAGCATACTAAAATCATATACTTTTTTTTAATAACTCAGTCGGTTTAGAAATAAAGAATATTTAAACTGCAGAAATAAGGAGTTTATACTCCTATATCTCCTAGGAGAATAGCTGTTTTGACCTAATTTGTTTAGTCCTTATTATATAAGGCATTTGCAGATGGGTTGTAGTATAAACTCCTTATTTCTGTAGTTTGAATGTTAGTCTCTGGTAGTAAAACTTTGCATTATATTGAATATTTAAACTGATTCTTTTTTTATTTTGGACACCTTACAGCTCGAACACAACGACCATCGGGCCCTATGTTTATATAACAAAATTACTTTAATTTTAGTCATAGAATATGTCCACAGATTTGGTGTGCGTGCTTAGGAATCAGCCCGCATAATACATTTCTCCACTGACGATGTGGGGGCTACAAACACAAGTTCTGCCATTTAATCAACCTGTATCAATATAGAAAAAATTACACAAATAGATATTAGTCATTATCAAAATCTAAAAACACAATAAACTGTGGAGATGATCGGAGATCAGAGGTCAGAAACCTGAGTTTTCTTGTTGAAGATTGCTCAAGGGTCTTAATAAAGCCACTTCTTATTTTGTTTAATACTATAGTGTCTACCCACACATTTCCTGAAGTTTGGAAAGTAGCAAGGATCTGCCCTATATTGTGGCAATCCATCTAACATAAAAGTTATCGCCCAATCACTATTCTATCAAATCTTAAAAAAAAAAAGATTTATTTAAGATTATTTTTTGAAACAGTTTTTAAAGTGTCATTATTATTATAATCCACATTCATCTTGGTGTGCAATCCATTGTATCTCCTAATCAACATGGGTTTGTAGCAAAACGCTCAACAGTTACAAATTTAGAAGAATTTATCCATATAATCGCAAATCACATAGATCACATAATAGTATAGATGCACCCGCATTACCAAGCATGTTTAGTATACGCATATCTAGACTAGGTTCTCGAGAAGAATGTATGTTTTATTGTCAGACTGCAAGAACTAGCGTGCTGTTAAAATCGCCAATGTTTGCAATGTACAAAACTTTAATGCAATCTAGCACTTGTGATTTGAATAATTGTACTTATAACGAGTTACTATCTTTGGAGAAATTACATTTACTGTCGTTTAAGTTCTATGTTAATGAAGTATCTCACTGTTTAATTGTGTTAAAGTTATTTAGAGGTTACCACTTTTTTTAATTCCATAATAGATTTTTTGTATTTGAAACTGTATCTGAAAAAAATATTGGGTTGTCCAAAAAGCTCGTTCGGTTTTCGGAGTTAAGTGCTTACCTCATGGCCTATGATGTCATGTGCACAACTGCAGCCTCGAAGCCTTGCTCCCTATTTAACCCTGATATTTAACTGTTGTTTACTGCCGTTATACTCGTGAACTTGTTTTATTATTGTTGTGTCTGGCTTAATTGAAAATGAGTGAAACCGAGCATTTTAAACACATGATCCTTTTTTATTTTAAAAAGGGCAAAAGAGCTGCTGAGACTTGCCGCAAATTGTGTTCTGTGTACGGCAAAAATATTATTTAACATCGAACGTGTCAAAAGCGGTTCAAGGATTTCGATTTGGCGATTTTTCCCTCATGGACGCCCCAGGGTCAGGCTGACATAAAGATGTCATTCCCGAGAATTTACGAAACTTAATTGAGGCAAATCCTCGCCAACCATACGTGAGCTTGCAGAAAAAATCGGACGTCAAAATCTAATGTACAAAATCACCTTAAACAACTTGGGTTTGTCAGTAGACTCGACGTTTGGATTCGCTTGGCGAATCTAATTTAATGGATCGTATCAACATCTCCGATATGTTAAGGCTTCGTCGACGTAGCGATCCCCTTTTGAGAAATATGGTTACTGGAGACGAAAAGTGGATCATTTACGACAACGTCAATCGAAAAAGATCGTGGGGAAAGTCCGGTGAACCTTCTCAATCCACACCAAAGGCAGAGCTTCACCCCAGGAAAGTATTGTTGTCCGTCTGGTGGGAGTTAAAAAAAAATCATTTATTTTGAGCTACTCCCGAGGAACGAAACAATAAATTCGGACGTTTACAAATTGCGAACAATTACTAAAATTGAGCCCAATCATACAGGAAAAGCGCCCAGGACTTGTAAATCATAAGAAGGTCGTCTTCCATCTCGACAACGCTCGACCTCACACTTCTCTGCAGATCCAGAGGAAATTATTGAAGTTAGAGTGGGATGTTTTACCCCATCCACCCTATTCTCCAGACCTCGCGTCCTCGAATTTTCACCTATTCCGCTCCATGGATAACAGTTTACTAAACTTAACATTTTCCAACGACGAGAAAGTCGGAAATCATTTAAAAACTTTTTTTGCGAGCAAACCGCAAAGTTTTTATGAAAATGATATTATGAAGCTTTCTGAGAGATATGAGAAAGTTATTGAAAATGGAGGATCGTACATTATTGATTAAAATAATTTGTAATAACTATAACGTTAATAATAAATACTTATGAAAAAACCGAACGAACTTTTTGGACATCATCATCATCATGAGGTCATCAGTCCTAAGACTGGTTGGACACTAACCTCCAGCTTCTCCTATCTTGTGCTAACCTACACATTTCGCTAATTGTGCTACAATCTACATCCCTTACTATTTGCGAGCAGTAGTTTAATCTCTGCCTTTCTTCACTCCTATTTCTGCCTCCAAAATATCGCGGACTATTTATTCCCCCATGTCTCAGCAAGTGGCCTACCATTCTATCTCTTCTCTTCTTTATGTTTTTCCACATACTTCTTTTCTCGCCGACTTTCTTTAATACTTCATTGTTTCTAACCCTATCAGTCCACGGTATTTTCATCATTCTTCGGTAACACCACATCTCAAAAGCTTCTAATTTCTTCCTACTTGCTTCCCCTACCGTCCAGGTTTCGCAACCGTATAGTACCGTGCTCGATACGTACGTTTTCAAAAATGTCTTCCTTGTTTCTAAGTTTATTACCCCCGAGCTTAAAAGTGCTTTCTTTTTGTTAAAAGCTACTCGACCCTGCGCTATTCTTTGTTTTATATCTTTATCGCTTCTTCCATCCCAATTTATTTTACTTCCTAAATAAGTGAAGTCTTTAACTTCCTCCAATCTTTCATTATTAATTTGTACTTTCGTTTTTGGGCTGCTCTCGCGCCCTCTGCACACTAACACTTTAGTTTTACGACATTAATCGCCTCTTCGATGTATTGTTCGTTTTATTGTTTTCTCTAATATTACTCTTAACGCCAGAATAGCTTCGCGAGTTCCCCTATTTCGCCTAAACCCGAATTGGTCTCCTCCTAGTATTTCCTCCGCTCTATTTTCCATCCTCTTCTGCACTATTCTGGTTAAGATTTTTGACGCGTGGGAAGTTAGGCTAATCGTTCTAAAGATCTCGCATTTGTCGGCTCCTCTCTTTTTCGGTATAGTAAAGATAATGGATAATGTAATATAACTTTTTGGACAACCCGATATTATTTTGGGGGTAAATTTTGAGTACCAAAATCACCTAAATGGCTTTTTTATAGGTACGTATGAACAAATAGACCTACAATAACCGAATTACATGTTCATCGCCGTAAGTACCGGGACCTGCTTGGTAAACGACTTGCACCCAAAACTGCGGCGCACGCTGATAAATGGACACGCAACTCACGTGCGTCACGCACCGCGAATAAGACATCACCCCGCTCACGTACGCGTCTACACACTCGCCATGCAGCTAATTAGGCACGTTCTATAGATTGTTTATTGGTATAACCTAACGTTGCACGTGGAATGTAAAATATCCATCGATTTCAGTAAACGATTTAATGATGTTAATCAGATATTCGTGAGGCCTGCTCGTCGTCCCAATACGGAACCTGGATGGCATACCGCTGATGCTACGCCGAAGTGTTAACGTTATTATTTTGTTGGTTTACGTGTTATCAATCGGGAGATAGATATAGAGGCTCTCTTTGCGTAACTTGTGTATAACACAAAACTGTTTATTTCATATATCAGCACCGCGTAGCGTTCACTACTTTGTAGGCTGTCATGTGTCTGTCATAAATTTTGATAAAATTGGTAATATTAAAATTGTATGTAGCATCGCATTAAATTTAATTGCACTGCATCAATTTTTGAGGACAAAGATCTTAGCAAGTGTTTTCTTTCAATAAAGGGATGAAGATTTCATAAAACATGCAATATTATATAGTGAAATCTTTTATATTGAACATTATTTATGACCGTTATATTTGGAAAATACTGCTGCTGGTAGCAATAATGTGACAAATAAGAAACGAAGTTTCAAAAGAAAAGATGCAGGCAATTTAATATAGATTTACCCGTACGTCACCGAAACGCAATGTATACTGAAAACATCGCTGTTGTGCGTGAGAGTATACGGGAAAACCCGAGGCAGTCAATTTCTCGTCGTTCACAAGAACGTAGCCTTAGTGCGACTTCAACTTGGCGAATTTTTCGTCGGGACTTGGGTCTGCACCTGTATACAATCCAACTGATACAGCAACTTAAATGACCATAAACGTAAATGACCATAGAAAACGCCGTGTGGTCGGTGATTGGACTTTGGAGCAGTTGGAAGTTGACCCAAATTTCGCCAGAAAAATCATCTTTAGCGACGAGGCCTCTTTTTGGATGAATAGATATCTGAACAAGCAAAGTTGTCGGATTTGGGACGATACCAATCCACATGAGACACACCAGCACCAAATGCACCCCGAGAAAGTTACTGTTTGGTGCGGATATTGGTCTGGCGGAATCATCGGTCCGTACTTCTTCCAAAACGAAACTGGCATTGCCATAACCATCAATGGCTAGCGCAGCAGATCGATGATAAGCAACTTCCTGTGACAAAGTGGATGATCTGATGACATGTGGTCCCAATATGACGGCGCTACGTGCCGCATAGCGCATGCCACGATGGACATTATGCACGAGCGATTTGAAGCATTTCAAATCGCTTCAAATCGATTCCAGTTATTTCGCGCAACGGCGACGTGAACTGGCCGTCGAAATCGTACGACTTAACGCCTATAGACTTCTTTCTTTGGGGCTATTTTAAATCACAGATCTATGTGAACAAAGTCATGGAAAATTGGACCTCCCGAATATGTATCACCAAGCAAATCCTCGGCAGACACTTGAACGACGTTATATTCCATACTCAATGCCATAAAATATTCTTTCAAATCAAAAAACAATGGATTGGTTGGGTATTTCATAAACAACTTGTTTTATTTACGTCTAAAAATCGAGCGTCCTTATTGGAAAACCCCTTATAAATTAGTTGGATTAAGCTTAGATGTACCTATATTAAAATTGATTTTTCGCAACCAAGAAATGAAATTCTTTATGAAACAATTAACAGATTAAATGTCACTTATGCCAAATCGTATAGTGACAAAAATAGTGTGTTATATCTATGTATTCGTATTTTCTAACTCATGGTGATTCATAGTGTTAAGATTTTATCAAGAAATATATACCATAATACGAAAATCCTGTTAAACGATTATGAACTACGTATTTAATACAAAATATTTATACGCACGCTGCGTCATAAAAGCAAACTATATCAGCGCTATGAACATATATATGTAGGCTTATAATGATCATAAAATAGAACAAAAATATTAGGTACGCAAGTAAATCCCCATGAATTAATTTACTGAACCGAAGCCAATCGTTTAGGTTTATTATTAAAGGCTGACTACATCGACTCAATTCCAAGGTCATATTTTTTACAGACATTCCCATCGCCGAAGAGGGTGCACACCAGGAATGGTAAAAGTAATAGGGTGGTTATCTTTTATGTAAGTAGGTAGGAAAAGAAAAACAGAGTAATAAAAGTTTTAAACATTCCATCTTCATTATAGAAAATGAATTGTCTCATATAAAGTATAATATCACGAAGCTGATGTCTGTCATGATTTTTCACGTCTTGAGATACAATTTTAGTTTCCTTAGCTAATAATCTGCTGGAACTGGAATATACAGGATATGATTTAAATAAAGACGCGCGGGAGAGAGAGAAATTATTCGAATTAAGTTGAAATTAATGTCATATATTCCCGGTCATTTGAGCCTACAAATCGCCTGATATAAGTAACAGTGAAACACTAAACAGTGAAAAACACTATGATGAAAATATTGTGATAACTTAAATAGATAATAAACATTTCGCAGGAACATGAAAGACATTCTGACGATTAATTTTAAACGATTACGAGCATTAGCAAAATATCAGATAGATCAGGATTATATAGACATAGTATGACAAAATCTCACCAATTATTCAAAATATTTATTTTGTACAGCTCGTCAAGAATGGGAAAAAGTGTGAGATTCTCTAGGTATG
This sequence comes from Rosalia funebris, assembly GCA_037954035.1. NCBI lineage: Eukaryota > Metazoa > Arthropoda > Insecta > Coleoptera > Cerambycidae > Rosalia > Rosalia funebris. The sequence continues at coordinate 14,252,378 of JAZFAV010000011.1, read as the reverse complement.
CGTAGAAGAAAGAGTGAGGCAGCATTCAAAGGGAAGAGGATGCACTTTAAACGCGGCCAGATCGAATTCTGTGTACAGGGTTAGTCACCTAAAATTGACCCCCCCTTTATTTCTCTTAATTTCAATCTAATCGAAAAATTCAAACAAGGATTTTACATGATTTTTTATAAATTTTTTGAATATTTAAACAAATTTTCAAAAACTCTGCAAATTGAAAGGGGGCGAACAATTCTTTATTTTTTTTAAATGGAACACCCTATATTTTTTTACTTAAAAAAGTTACCCACAGTTTTCTGATTGCAAAAATATACAATTGTTGTATCTTGGTAAGTATAGTTCTTGAGATATTCATACAAATATATAGTCACATCACAGGAATAAGTTTGGCATAAGACCATAAATCAGGAGAGCTATGTTTTTGAGATATAACGACAGATCTTGTTTTTTAAGAAAAAAAGTATGAAAATTCTTTGATGCGGCAACACATAATAATTATAATAAACAAATAAACCTTTATTAAAATGACAACAACAAAGTTTAATGAACACAAAACATAAATAACGAAATAATGATAAAAAAAAACAATGCGCAACAATAAATAATATAAAACCAATGAACTTTATTAAAATTAAACATATCTATATGTTCTCCACGTATCCTCCGTTTCTATCAAGGCACAGTTGGTATCTTTTAATAAATTCATTTCTAACGTTTTCAAATAAATTAATATTTTGCCGCAAATTCTCTATTTCTTAACTGATACGGTCCTTCAACTCATCCGAGTTATTATATACCGAATTTTCGTATATGTTTTGTTTTAGTGTTCCCCACAAAAAGAAGTCCAAAGGACTCAAGTCTGGGCTATTAGCAGGCCAATGTATAGGACCGTATCTTCCTATCCAAAATAAATATTTGTCATTTAAATATTCCGTTACGTTCCGTACAGAGTGTGGAGGAGCACCATCCTGTTGCCAAATAACAGAATTCCTGGTTGCAAGGGGAATATTATCTAAATAGTTCTCTACTTCACCCCGAAGAATGTTCAAATACTGAACTGCATTTAAGGACCCATTAATGAATACGGGAACCACAATTGTATTTTTATGAATTTACCACACATTTACTGTATTATATCCTTGAGTTTTTATCTTTTTTATAATATGTGGATTTGCGGGCGCCCAATAATGTGCATTTTTCCTATTAAAAAGTCCAGCCGTTGAAAAGCTACTTTCATCGGTCCAAAATAAGTTTTTTAAAAAGTTATTGTCGTTTTCTGCTCTCTCAATCATCTCTCTACAAAAAGCTCTTCTGTCGGCAAAGTTATTTTCAGTTAAAAGCTGAACTGGCAAAATACTATAAGGCTTATATTTGTGACGTTTTAATATACGTCTTATACTTGCTTGAGAAATATTAAATTCTTCTGCAGCAGCGTTAGTAGATTTATTGGGGTGTTCGGTAAAAAAAAGTAAAACGTCCATTTCCATATTTTCTCCTGTTTTGGGCTTCTTTCTTTCTTGTTTCTTATCTTTTAAGGATTCGCTGTCCCCAAACTTGAGATACATATTAGAGAAAGTGTTCTTGGGGGGAATTCGTCTTTCAGGATATTTTCTTGCATATTTTCTTTTAGCTACATATTTGTTTTTATTGCTGGTTAAGTAAATTTCTAATATTTATTTCCTTTCGACTAATGAATGTCCCATATCAATATATTAGATATAGTAACAAGTGTATTAAAACTTAACTTAAAGCGTATTAATAATATAACAATCAAACATAAGTCAAACATAATATAACTATCAAACGAAGCATTATTGTTTCTTTAAATCATTTCGGTTCATAGCTCTCCTGATTTATGGTCTTATGCCAAACTTATTCCTGTGATGTGACTATATATTTGTATGAATATCTCAAGAACTATACTTACCAAGATACAACAATTATATAATTTTGTGATCTGAAAACTGTGGGTAACTTTTTCAAGTAAAAAAATACAGGGTGTTCCATTGAAAAAAAAAAATGTTCGCCCCCTTTTAATTTGCAGAGTTTTTGAAAATTTGTTTAAATATTCAAAAAATTTATAAAAAATCATGTAAAATCCTTTTTTGAATTTTTCGATTAGATTGAAATTAAGAGAAATAAAGGGGGGGCCAATTTTAGGTGACTAACCCGGTACATTGTGTACACTCAATATTCAATCTGGAAAGATCTCAATGCGACTGAGTAAGGACCAGGCTATTTACTGCGCATCTTATGGGCGGTCTGATATCGCAGTTTTGAGACTTGTTCCTATTCTTGACGAAGAGTACCGTTAAACAAGATAAAAAGGAATTTCCTCAATTCCCGATAAAACAATCGTAAGTCGCTCTTAATGATCAACAATTAATAATTAATGAGCTTCGGGATTATTTTAGCAGTATATATTTACAAAATAAATATACTGATAATGCTCAATAGTTGCGATTGCATAACAAATATTATCTGTGTCTGGCCCATGTCTGGTTCATGTTCGGTCGCTGTCCACTTCGTGTCCGGTCCTTGTCCGGTCTATGTTCGATCAATGGTCTGTTCTAGTCTTGTTGGTCTATTTCTGGTCTGGTCCGTCTTTGGCCCAATCCGGTCCGTCTCTGGCCCATCTCTGGCCTGATCTTATCTGGACTATCTCTGGTTTGGTCTAGAATGGTTGGTCTGTTTTTGGTGTAGCCCGTCTCTGGCCTGCTCTGATATATCCGTGGTTAGTTTCGGGTCCGTCTCCCGTCCATCTCTGGTTCGTCTCTGGTCTGGATTTGTATCTGGATGGATTTGTATCCATCTTTGCTCTGGGCTTGTCTGGACTATCTCTGGTCTGGTCTGAATTAACTTCGGAAAATCGCGTTTTTGATTTCAGAGTCGGATTAGGTGTCTCGATTTGGGGGTATTATACTATTTTCCATCCCTCTAGGGCCACAAATAAACGAGATCTAGGCCAGTAAATACTGTTTGAGGTACTTTAATTTATATAATAATAATGATTATTGGTTAAGAAAGATATTACACAATGTTTGAGATATATATATATATATATATATATATATATATATATATATATATATATATATATATATATATATAAATAATGAGATAAAAAAATAAAATATGCAAAGGCCTTAATGACTAGAATAATTAAACGAAGCGAAACAAAAAAAAAAAAAAAGAAAAAATCTATAAGAGACAATGCAGCATACACGAACGAATGATTATTTATTTGCAACATAATAACGATTTTCAGGTTTTCCATATATAGGCAGTTTGAAGGTTTAAATGCTTGATGTATAGATCATTTAATATGTGTCTTACAATTCCAAATTTAGTACGTATTATAGATATAGACCGTACAAATCCAATTACGATTGTATTGCATTTATATGTGCAATTAAGCACTAATTTTTTGCATAAGCGAATATTCGAGGCCAGCTTCGACTATTGCATGCTCGAAGCTGGCCAATATATTTTCAAAATTATACTGTTAAATTAGAAAATATTTATAAAACCTTGTCAATGAGAATACGATGGAAGTCCAGCACTATCTTCTGCAACCACTACTATGGATGGGCAATCTATCATATTTGCCTATAGAGCTGGTTGCGACAAATTCATTCGTGTTGTGGTCCGGAGTGGAGAACTACTGAACCCAGCATTTGTGTGTCATTGTATGCTTGGGTACGAGTCCCAACGAAGGTAGTTAGCTCCATCTCTATGAGCATGGACGTCTTCGTCCTTGGCACAACTTGTATAACTTCTTCACAGTAGTTTGTGACTTTAAAGGAAGGAAGTCCTTTTCTGTGTGTTCAAACTTTAAAACACCCTATTCCTATTACAAAATAAAATAAAGGAACATTTCTAGAGTGACCGCACTCTAGAATTATTTATGGAAAATAATACACATGAATAATTCCATATTTCGCAAGAAACAGGAGTGAAAACGGAATTTTAAAATTATTATTATACAATATACATTTCTATTAGTTCGATTGTCAAAACAAATAGCTGTTAAATATTTTATTTAAAAAAATAGTGGTCTACGGTCATCTCACTCGCTGAAATAACCACCTCAATTGTGCCGGAGTAGATTCAGGTTTACGCATCGACATGAATGCCACAACTAACTTATGCTCAACGGCAATAAATAAAAACTAATTAGCATTTAATGAAACCCACTTTTTCCATGACAAATATCCTTGATTTCGTTGGCCGTGTCTCATATATATGCCATAATTGTCGGATTGTTGCATATGGGGCATTCATTACCCGGGTATTTATAAAAGGGCTTTAATGCAGGTTGACTCTGGCTCTATACCTAGACCTCATTGTACGTCTACCCCCTCCCCTAACCGGCCGTCCTAATGGGGTGGCATCCCTCGTTGTAGTTCCAACTTCTACAATTCACAAATTGCTTTCCAATATCCATTCCGCAGCGGCGTCCCTGACGGACTTTGCCTTGGGGTTGCAAATAATAGACGCTTCAGAGGTGTATTCTAAAATTTATTACACAAACGAATATTTTCTGAAACTGATGCTTTAATTAAATCAGCGGTTACAAAGTGTTTTATTCAAACCTAACTCATATTAGGAAACGAAACGGTGACATTTATTTCTTAATAATAATAATAATAGTGTATTTATTATTTTGAAAGACGTACATAAAAGTGGTTCACAAAGTATAAAATATATAATAAACACAAGAAAAGTTCGCCGAAGCATACTCTGCATGTGAGACAGGTGAAGAAATCGGTATTACATTGTTTATAATACTTAAAAATATTAAACTAGACAGTGTAATGAAAGCAAAATATAATATGTATTAATATAAGAAAAAATGTTAAAAAGATAATATAAAAAAGGGTTAAAAAAGTGATTTACTACTTTAATTTAAATTATTATATAAATATTATAACTAATACCTAACAATATTTGACAAACTGAGTTTTTTATTCTTTAACATAAAGTGGATACGATATGGCTACAAATTGAAAAGAATATTGTTTATATGGCCGCCTCGACTTATCTGGTATGATGTCATTCCTTTGGCAAAATTATCGAAATATCAAAAATTATAAATTAATATAAATATGTTACTTTTATAATAAAAATATGTTTGGACCTATTCTATCATAGTGACAATTTTATGCTATATATGTATAATAATTAAAATAAATATAAAGTCCCTGTAATATAATATATGCTAGGATCGAGACATTAACGCCATAATTGTGCAGGAAACTAGATATATTACTTGTAATTGGAGATTACACTTAAGGCAATGTGAAAAATACACGCACTGATTAAAAAACTGGTTGACTTAATTCCAAAATATAATTCATATCTCAGACAAATGAATAAACAATTTTTGTTAACTCCCTATATATAGCATCTTATATCGACGACATGACTTCGTCTTACTTGAAAGAAAACAGTAGCAAAGAATGTTGAAGTGAAGTGTGCCAAGAACCTGAACAATTACTTTCATGTTAACTTTTTTAACACTAACACCATATTCTTGTATATAAATGTAATGTGTCGGCCAAACAACTTTACGAAAAAACTCGCTTGAAATTTAAAAAACGAAATCTAAATCTTCAGTTGTATAACACATGATGATGAATCATCAAGTACGTGATCCATTCGTAGCACAATCATTAATCAGAATTTCTTTGAAAGAATATTTAGAAATAAATGATAGTATTTGGGTTTTACTCGATTCTTAAATGGAAGTTTCTTCTCATTGTTGTTAAGATTGTATAAAGGGTTCTGCAAATACTATGATACACTAAAAAGCAGTCGTATTGGACAATACTGCCAGGGCTTTCACAATTACAACAATTTATTATATTGCCGTAACCGTAATCGATGTTTTAAATAGACAGTTCGGAATTCGCAATCGAATAAGAGACCACATACTCCGCTGATGAAGATGGCATTGCTATCGAAATATGCTTAAATAGGTGCAAAAGATATCGATAGGGGTTAGTAATAATATATTGTACTTGTTGTATACTTCAAACAGCTTTAAACATGTTAGTGTTAAGATATGTATAATTAACGTTATTCAATGGACACATTATTAAAAAAATAGTTTGTACACCTTCTATACTCTTCTATATTTATATGGATAGAATACTGTTCTACTGTTACAATTTATAATTCACAAATTGTTCAAAACAACAATTGATCAACCTCTTCAAAATAAGATTATGCGATTTGTATTCTAAACAATATTTATGATTAGCTAACATATGCGCCTATATTACTTTTTTAATTAAATTTTTTTTATTTGCAGGTTATTCTCGTCCAATAGAGGAATCTAATTAGAGGTAATTTTTACTTTAAATGTATTACAAAAAACAAATACTTAGTTAATTTATATAAACTAGCGCTTTTAACAGTACTGAATTTTCTAATAACATTTTAATCATTTTCCTAGTTCCCTCCTATCGCGATTAAAAATATAACTACTTTGTTTCCATTTGACGTATTCTGTAATTATAACTTTTTATTCAACCATAAAAATTAATATATTTGCTGAAGATGACAACTTGGTTATTGGAATATATATTGAGACGTTATACAATGTCGGGCAGAATAACTTGCTTATTTGAATTTGGCGCCCTGAAGCGATGATTGCTCTTAGGAGGGTGGGGGTAGGCACATTCGAGAGGGCGGGGCGTAAAGTTGCGTTATGTACTAAAATTCAATTGTACGCCCCGTCCTCTGGAATGTGCCTACCCCCACCCTCCTAGGACCATCTCTTCAGGGCGCCAAATTCAAATAAGCAAGTTACTCTGCCCCACTTTGTAGATATACTGGCTTTAAATGATTACGAAAGTTAAGTTTGTTTTGGAGATCAACTTAGACCTTTATGAAAGTTTCGAATTAGATATTTTGCATCGATTTTTTATAATCTAGCCTATATCATAGGTAATATTTAAATTAGTACCTTAGTGTAAAACACTCTACTGTTTATAGTGTTTACAGTCGTGAGTTTAGCGAATGTGTGAAAAATAGTAATAACCTCGTTTTATGACCCATTTTATTAATATTTCTTCTTTCTTCATAGATTAAAAATTACCCCAGCAGAAATTTTAGATGTTGTTACGTACCAACGATTGCCATTGAAACTCGAAAATATTTGTCACTAGATTGAGACAGGTAAATACATATTACGTGTCTCTAGGCACGTAATAGAAACTATGAGATTAAATGGGGAATAATCTTATCTTATCTATTACGTTACGTTAACTACCCAGTTACAAGATTCATTACGTCGTAAATTACAGAACGACTATGAAGCGACGTACTTTTAATTGTATTAAGACTATTCACTACCATATAATTTTTACACACAGAAATTGGTACTACTGTAAACTGCTTCATTGTTGTAATACTTTTAAAGTAATTTGGCTTCTTATTTTGCATTTGTAATTTGATTTGGTTCCAATATGCATTGAGAAAAACTATACGAATACGTTGTTCCGGTTTAAAGTGATTTTAACCACATTGTCACATATTTAGTACAAATCGTGTAATAACTACTCACTAGTAGTTCCAGTTTCAGTTAGGTCAATTTAGGGTAGATGCAGCTGGGACATTTCCAAAAGCTAACCATATATTTTCATAAGGATTCACATATACCTACAATATTTATAATGGCCTCGTCATCGAAAAAAATCGACAGTTATTTGTGTTGAAGGTGAAGGCGAAGGCATTAATTAACTCATGACTTGCAGTCCGCAGCAAGAATTTTGTACAGTCAACTTTAAAAGGAAAGGGTTAACCACAGACATTAAATTTCAATTTAAAGTTATTTAATTAGTGTATAGAATTACGCAAACATAACTTTGGGCGTGGGTTATTAATTGCTCGTATCTGGTGCAGTTTATTATACTAGGTATAAAGAAAACAACCATAAAATTCAAAGGCCACAGGTTATAAATCTCACAGGAATATATTGGTTTGTATTTATTACGAAAAGTAATACTTTCGTTTGTTCCCTTAATTATTTCTTAATTAACTCTTAGTTGATTTACTTGTCTATAATTAAATAACTACAATTTTCTGTTTAAGTGTATTGAATACAAAATTTTGCCTTTAAATATAAACTTTTCATTCACGAAAAACTCTTTCGTTGCACTTATAGTTTCTTTTAGTTACCTACTTGTGAATTCAGTCTTGAATGAACTTCATAGTTGTATTCTAAGATAGGAGTATTTATAATATGCTCGATCAATGTGATACTTTGCTCAAAACAGCAAGTTTTAAGTAAATGCAGGGGATTATCAGTTATCACAAAAAAAGCACTTGAAATAGAAGTCAGGAAGCGACGATTAGTGGCGTGATCGAAGCCTATTTTCAGCTTTAAAATCGAGGAAAAAAGCAACCAAATTAAATTAAGACAAAGGCAAGCCTTTTTTATATTAATTATCCTTGTTCCATTAAGATTGACAACGCGGAAATTTCTCGGCACGCCAATGCGTCTCTCCCTACACCGTGCCGTTTCAGTGTCTCGGTTCGAGTTGGGTTTCAGTCCATGTCCGTCGTTTGATATAGAGGGAACGCTCGTTTCGCTGTGGTGTAGCTCGCAATACGTCACTAAAACGTGTTTTTGACCGCTTAGTATCTAATCTTTTCTTTTTCTGCTTTTGTGTTTGACTTGCCGTCGAAGTGTTAATGGTTTCGATTTAAGTGTTAATTTTTGTGGTTGTTTCTGTTGATTTTATTGTGATCTTGTGCGTGCCTTTATTAATGTTGATTTGTTTATTGCCTCTAAATGGATTATGATATTTTTTGTAAGTAGGTTATTTTATTACGCTTACGGACTATTGGTACTTTCACGTGGCCGCGCTTTAGTCACCACCGCGTTTAGGTAGTTATTTCGTTTATTTATCTGTTTATTTCCACTAAATAAATAGAGAATCAAAACTGGAATTACATTCGAACGGTCATTCGACTCAAAAGAAACGACTCGTTAGAAACGAATTCTTATTTTTCGAAGAAAAACCTCAGACACTTTCATTGTTTATTGTAATAGCCACTCATACGGAAAATACTTCTTGTACACGCCATGGAATAGCTTTCGTCGAGTTTCGATTAATATCTGGATTATATCCAAGTATACTTTAGTTTCTAATACATTATTATAGAGGTAGTAAAACCTTGAGATTAACTTTCGTCGACATATTCTCCCTGAAGTGTATGGGAATCATCATTCGAACGAATTTTGAGTTGCCTTTATGTATTATGTATACCTTATAGGCATTCAACCCTGAAAATCCAAAGAAACCGCGTACATTTACATTTTAGCACACAAAATTTGAAGATGACAAAAAGAACACGGACAACCTGTAGCTGATATTGTGTTCATAAAACTTTCGTAAATACTTTTTTATTCTACGTACATATTATTTGCTACAATCATGAGACATTCTCCTTCAGCTTTCCTGTATTTAATAAATGTGGCATTCAAAATACTGGAATTCGAATTATCGGATTAACTGGTGGAATTGATATAGCAATCTCGGTCTAAATACTTATCTGTAGTTTGTACAAGGACGTTTTTGAATTTTAGTGTTTTTAGTAGTGTTTAAAATTTTACAAATTGCGCCTTTTTGAGGTATTAGCTGTAATGTTGTGTGGCAGGACTATCATGTCAACTACGACAATATTTATGGCCGATTGATTTATTGACAATGTTAGAAAATATAGAATTTGGTAGGAAATGGAATAGAAATATCACGTGGTCTGAAATACCAGCTACCAAACTGCCAATTGTTCCCAACCACTGGGCTGATGATTCTTTTAAGAAACCTGAATTTTTCAATAATTAATCGATTCCCAATTAAGCGTTATTCACAAAATAATCGTCAATCAGTGCTGGAGGACACTGATTACTGAATACTACACAATAAATTATTGAAAGTAGTTTTATGTCGCGCTGGTCTTAATATGAGGTGAAGAGCAACAGTGTTGTGCGGCTTGCTCCCTTCATTCAAAGGCCAGTATGGCTCCCAGCATAATCAGCATATTTCTGCGTGTCTCTCAATACTTGACAGTTGACAGAACGAATGTGTGAACGAATTGAATGAACTCAAAAGTGTGAGTTATCAAAAGTCAGAATGAGTCCCGAAAAAAAAACCGTTTTTGAGATTAACCGTGCATTTTTATCAATCTGTGTCATCTCTGTCAATTATAGTCGAGAAAATTATACAAAGCAGTACTTGTGTATGTAAATAATGAGGTGTGTAGAGTTGAATTTGTGAGTGAATTGAAATGTGAGTGAGGTGTTGTCGTCATCAAAACTTTATAATTCTATGATATTTGTATGAAATATTGTGTATTATAACATGTGACATAAATAGAGGATATTTAGAGGTACGTACTTTTGCAACTTTATGGAAGTAATCCACAGAGAGTAAGAGATGTTTTGATATGGACTCCAATGTATTTAAAATAACTGAAAGAAATGGAGGAGAATAGATGATTTGAGAAGAAATAAAAATATTAAACATCAAGTTGAAGTTCATACTGATGGGGTTATACATGAGACAAGCTAATACATGTTACAAAGTCTGCAATTGGTCAACGGGAATAATTATTCTACACAAATTCTGAAAAAATAACAGAATTAGTGAAAAAACGCTGGAAGCAACGTGTTCTTTAATCGTGTTGTTCTAATGGTAGATCGTGTCAGAACTGTCAGGTTATTGTAGTCTGTCTGTAAAGTTAGGATATGAAATATATACATACATATATTGTTCTTGCTAGAAATATTAAATCATTCGTAACATAAATATAATAAACAAATCAAAATAAAAATAATAAATAATTTGAAAAATTAAATGATTAAGAAATTTGTGAATTTAATGTCTTATATAATACAGCTCGTCAAGAATAGGAACAAGTCTCAAAACTGCTATATTGGACCGCCCACGAGGTGTGTAATAAATAGCCTGGTCTTTACTTAGTCGAATTGAGACCTTTGCAGAGTGAATATCGATGAATTTATATATTGAATGTGAATGTATGTACATAGAGTTCGATCTGGACGTGCGTAAAGTGCATCCTTTCTTCTACGTATACCTAGAGAATCTCACACTTTTTCGTATTATTGACGAGCAGTACATAGTCTCATCATTCCCTTGAGCAATATGGGGGCTCTACAGATTGTCACTATCTCACCCTATTCCTGGCCAGTAGTTTCATTTCTCTCCAAGTCTAATTAATTTTTTTTGCTCCTTCTAGCACACTTCTTCATCAGCTTTGGTTCACTCGGCTATTTTAGGAGTTCCAGTCGAGGACTGCCTTTAAGATAGTATATTTTGGTCTCCTAAACATGTTGTATGGTCCCAGCCATTTTCACCACCTCGTTACTAGGCGTATTTCTCTCTGTTCTGCTATGTCCCAAAGCTAACTGTTTGTAATTTGGTTCAATTTGGATCGGTTAAATCGTGTACTTAAATTTTTTTCTAAGAAAAAGTGTTGTGATACTGTTATCTTAGAAGTAGTGATAATTTTTGTGAACAAACCGACGCGAGGAGCAGAATGAGATGCCTTTATTCACATATATTTGTATTCTACTATCCTGTTTTGAATATTTTTATTAAGTGAGAGTATTTTTATTTCCTTTTGAAAGGAAATGAAAAAGAGTTTGGTATAAAACAGATTTAGTGCTGGAACGAAATTGAGCTAGTAGAGGGAAATTATATTTTGTTAGTGAAATTACAAGGAATTGTGAATTACATAAAAAAATAGAATAGAGCATATTTGATGATATGGGTGTAATTTATTTAAAGTAGTATCTCCGATACCATCCGGTCCAGAAAAAAAATGAGCGGGTAAATGTAAAATATATGGAATATCAGTAGTCTATGTTCATTACTTTTATTCAGAGACTGTACTCTATACTCAGACACTGTATGTATACGTATACACACAACGACATGTTTATTGGTTGAAATTAAAGACATGGCAATGTTGCGTTGTGTCGTATTTTAATTTGTTGTGATTGTGTATGTTGTGTAGTAATAGAGTAACAAACCTAAGCATTGGACGACGTATTGTTGAATTGAGCGAGGTTGTCAAAAATTTAAGATGTGAATGTAAAAACGTCCTTTCACTTGAAGAAATAAAAAAGGAGCGTTGCCAGACGCTAATTCACTAGCCGACCGAGCAAAGCTTAAACTGGCATATTTTAAAAATGTATCTTTTCAACAAATCGGAGAACAACCGATTTTTTAACTCAAAACATTCGTAATAAACTAATGTATAGATGAGTTGTTTTTGGAAAAAACAGTTTTCAAGTTATGATATAAAATGTATAACTTTTAGTCAACTGGTACATTCAAACCAGTTCAACTTTGATGGTGAAGTTCAATTTTGGTAATATCTCCTTTATTGTACGGGCAAAAAATTTTCAATTAAGTAATTTCCTTCGGGAAGTTTATTCTTTATGTGTAGGTACCCGAAATTTGATGAAATTCTATAAAAAAGTAAGTTCCCGGAGAAACTACCTTAAGAGGATTTTAGGAAAAATTGGAAAAGGGCTTCAATAAAATTAGCGGGTATTAAATTGAGGAGTGCTCAATTTTGCTCAGATGCTCTTCAATGTTCTAATATCTGCAGTTTAATTGTGCATTTGAGACTAGACGCTGAGACTAGAATGTATCTGCTTGATAATGAACGACGAACATAATTTGATATGAAGACATATTTCTAAAATAAATTCCAGCATTCTGTAGATATTCGTAGTCTCGTACCTTAAAACTATTTTTACTTTTCCCATGTCGCTAGAATAAGCAACCTGAATACCTTAGTTTACATCAGCAGTGATTTAACGAATGACCAATCGCTTAGATTATTTGAAAACTAAAGTATCTGCCTCGAATATCAGTCTCATAAATTAAAGTAATTAACATCGTCATAATTAAAAGCAGATATCAAAAATTAACTCAAAGCAGCATCCTATCCAAAGCAAGATATTTTCATCCTTCAATGATTATAATTACATATGTGGCTGAGAGAAGAAATTAATTTTAGTTATTTTAATTAGTGTCATCATGATTTGTGATGTTGCCTTGGCAGAACCAGCTTTTATTAGTTTCGTAGATTAATCTCGTACCCACCTACTTAAATTATTGGTGTTTCCCCCTGCAGCTGTCTCAGGTAATTGTTTTCTGCTGGAGTGGAAAAGTTGGACAAAATAGTGGCGGTTATTTCCCACTGCGACGTATCTGTTTATTATTTTCCGTATTTACAAAGTATGAAAAAAATATTTCAATATATTTCTAAATTTCATTATCAAATCTACTGCGTTGGAAGTTGTTTGTTTCATTTACAGTTTTTTTTATTATAATTTTTCTTTGCGTTAGCTCACTTGACTACAAGTGGAAATACGTGTAATTATATAAGCAATATATGTATATAAGTTATTGCAATGTTCTGATGTTACTGCATATTTCTATTACTGCTTCTTTATATACTATTTAGAAAGGGCCTGAGTGGCCAGCCAGATTGCCAGATTTGATAGCTCTAGATTACTTTTTGTAGGGATACTTAAAAAGTAAATTATACGTTACTAGACCGGAGAATTTAAAAGCAAGAATTTGTCACGAAATATAACGTACACTTCCTGAAGTTATTGACAATGTTCAAAAAGAATTTATTAATCGTACTTTCAGGCAGCCAACGGTGCAACAATTTGAACATTTATTTTGGTCGATTTTTTAAATGTAGAGTGGCAGAGATAAGTGATCTAAGTGCTAAAAACATTTTTTCCCGTTTTTTATACCAAAATGTTCTACAAAGCAAGGCCAATGAATCCACAACTGATTCGTTGTGGAAGTAGTTCCATCAGAGGCCGACATATTTCGTTTGTGTAACTCCATTAGTCTATTCCGAGGTAGTTAATCTAAGTGCCGCGCATCAGATGCAGACTTCGCATTAATTGAGAAACGGGCTAAATGCTCAAAACTTCAGGCAGTAGTTGATGTGAGAAAAATAATCAAGGAAGCTCGTTCCTCAAGGCCCTTTAAAGTACTAGACATGAGTCAAAAACCATTATTTGATTTCAACAAAGCTTCAAACCGATACATCGATACCTCCAAGTTAGGTATAACCCAAGCTTTTTGGCTAAGAATAACAAAAGAATCCTGCCGTAGTTTACTACAAGAAAAACTTCAGTGATTTACTACATTTTGAGATGCGTCGAGTACTAAAAAAACGTAAATCTGCAGTCTCCTAGGTTTGCTGCTCTCCCTGCATTGCCCAAGAAAATACTTCTTAGTACCAACAAGAAAAAGGATATCACGGAAATGCTCCATTTCATAGACGAGGACAGGACATTTTTTCGACGTTCTGAGTACCTAAAAATAAAAAAACGTGTGGAGATATATCATATCCAGCATAACAATCTGATACTTAGATCATTTCCAAAAATTTTTCACGTTTTAGACGACACAGCATTTTTTTCGTCAGCTATTTTTTTGTAACATTCTTCACTGTGATCATTTCCAATTTGATGCTTTTTTTACACATAGAATAAATTTTAATGAAAATTGTATATTCTGGGCATTTTTTCTTCATTTCCCGAAAATTTGGTTTGTGACACTTTGGCCACTTGACACATTTGATATGACACATGTCATATCTCTTACACGAATCACCCTTTATGTAAGAATTATATTTTAAAAAATGCCCAACTAAAAATAAAACTTGACGGGTCCAAGAGTTTTCCCAAAAGTTATTCCTTGAATTTTTAACGAATTTATTCATTTTCATTACTTCAGGAAAGCGCTGTATAACAAGTAACTTGACTAGTAAATAATTGGAAATATTATTAATATTCCAAAAGATTGTAAATCTTATTAATAAATAGTTGTTTTAAAAATCAGTTTAATAATTATTAAAAAATACTCTAAGTGGTATGAAGGAAGAAATAAAAAATACATTTGTCGGTGAAGCTCATGTTTAAACAACAAAAACTACTTAAGCTATGTTTGCAGAAAAATTAAAACCAACAAAATTGTTTATTAATGATTAGCGATAAAGTCGAGTCTACTACTACATCATGAAGCTTGATAGGTCTAGAACGACTTCGTATCAGAACTCAATCCTGAAAGGGTTACGAGTTAAGAGTCATGAGTCCATGAGTGACCCTTACGAGTCACAGAAGACCAAGTAAACATGGCTTAATTCGATGGATATGTAGAGTAAACAAAAATTTAGGATCCCGAGTGAAATTAAATAATCAGATGGACCTTCCATATGAATTACACATTCGATAACTCACTGAAGTCAACGACTAAGGCATGAATTGAATGAGATGACCGCTGCTTTCGTAGGGCATCTTCTCTCGAACAGTTTGAACCTCATTACGAAAATATTCTAGAGTATGTGGAGGACGGGGTAAATTTAATAGTCTTCTCTCCACAATATTTCATAAATATTCAGTTAGGCTGAGGTCGGGGGATCATGGTGGCCATGGAAAAAGTTGACGTAATAAGTTTTCAGGAACAGTAACGTTACTAAACCGCAGAGTTGGATAATGTACTTAGAAATCGAAGAACGTATGTTTGTAAAAGATCCCGAGTGCAACACCAGACGTTCATGTATGATCGAATGAATACCAAATGTGACCAACTATCATAGGCCATAAACTTCCATACCTTAACCCCTATAGTGCCGTTCTTCACATCTCCTTAGTCTAATACGGTTGTCACCCAGTCCCAAACAGAAACAAGTTGAATATAATACCATTTCATATTCCACTGGACCCTTTTTCTACTTCCTAGCAATTCCTGATGATATTCTGAATGAATGAATTATTTTATGAGTAACAAATCGTTATTAAAGTGATATTGAATTCAATTATTATTAGTAAAACTTGATAAATTATCGATTTATTTGTTAACAATTAATATCACATGTCAAATAAGTATTATTATTGCGAGTACAAGATTTTATTTATAAATACTATATGTGTAAACATAAATAATTTGCTTAATAAGTATAATGATTTAGTCAGTACTTGCTTCTAGTTATGATTTTTTAATTATTAATATAAAATTATTAATAATTAATATATTTTATTACGGCCACATGCAATAAGTGCGCGAATCTGTTGCATCTTTGATAGCTTCCTAGCATTTGCCATTTGCCGTTTGTGTTTCGTTGTATGTGCATAATTGTATTAGTGAAAAATAAAATTATGTAGTGTTTGTGTATTAGATACGTGTCTTATTTGTGTCAAAAAATAATTAGAATGTGAAGGAAAGTGTGGGGGCTCTCATTTTAAAATGTAAAATGGCATCGTCAAATAAAGGCACTCGGTCATCTTTTGACTTGAGTTCTAGTTTATCAGAAAGTTTAACGGTTAATTTATCTTATGTTAAATAAATATGTATATCTGTAATATATGTTTTTAATTTATTTAAATGGCCTTTATTCTTGTCACTATACAATATATATTTAAATGAAAAAGTTAATTAGTTTTTATTAATTCAGTATTATTTTCTAGCAAAAATTAAAATAAAAATCTAAGAACAGATTTGTCAACTAAAAAAACCAACAATAAAACATTAGATCTACAAAAAGTCGAAAAAACATTTATTGATATTACGTGTGGTATAACCCCTTTTCGCTATATAATATTTGGTAATTATTTATTTTAGCGCAAAACTCTCAAATCCTCACCAAAATTTGGCCACTCCTATATTCTCGAGAGTGCTCAACAAGAATCTGGTTTTATCTTTTAGCGGTAGGACAGAGTTTTAGTTATATTAAATATACATATTATTTATAACATGAAACCCCTGTATACTGATCCACAAAGTAGTATCCTCAGGCACGCTAAGTTACCAAATCACTTGGGGTTTAATAGGGGACGCTTGGATAGCAAATGGACGGCTGTATGAAAATTGTAAACATTGCAAGTGATTTAAGAAAATCGTAATGAATTATAAGTTTTATGACGGTTTTAATGTATGATAGGTATAAAGGAAGTGTTGTGGCATGGACTTTCATCAACATTATGTATCTACGTAATGGAAACTGAATGTTATTTGATGAGGAAAAGTGACGTCATGTGCGGAAAAGTTGAAAATTAATTTTCTTGAAAACTGAGCCCGACTGCCAAAAACTGAAGCCAGGTTATTCTTCAGCACCCGCGAAAATGGGAGATTTTGATGAGGATTTCAAAGTTTAACATTAAAGTAAATAATTACTGATTATTTTTCATTTGATTATATGTAAGTGCATTTTTAGATATACATATATTTGTTTAATTTTTCTTCGCTTTATGCTAGAGAATAAGATTGTTTGTTAAAAGTTATCTACAATAAACAATAAAACATTGAGGAAAAAGCCTTAAGTTAAGAAAGTCTTTTAGCAGACTTTTTTTATTATTTCGAAAGTAATCTTTGCAGAATTAATTTAAATTTATCGTTGAACGAAACGTGGATCAGATTTCCTGAAATCGTTTAGTTTTTCACTTCCTTTAAATAGATTAATAGAATTAAATACTGGTATAGCGATAAAATTGCAACTTAAAATATCAAATTAGACTATCCATTGTATAACAGAACTAGTGAAATAATTTCCCATTTTGTTTATCGTCAGTGCATTACAAAATGGAAATTCCTTAAAGATTGTGAGCTAAATTTTAGTAGTAAGTGTAAATTTACACTCGAGGAGATAAGTGTGCGTTGCATAACTCGCCCGGATTGGAAGAGACTATGTTGGAATTTATAAGTACCTGCTTCTTAAATACAACACTTCGAGTTGATCATTTACATACGGATGTTTAAACAGAGGGAGATAAAAAAAGGTGTGAAGCCAAAATATTTCTCATTATGAGCTTTGGCCTGTACTAGAGATATGTTATCTGCGTTATCGTAATCTCGGTGGTATTCTACTTAAATTTTGGCGGTAAAAAGTACATGGAATCCAGGAAGTATGTGAAAGATTCTATTGTGAAATATTTAATCGAAGGCACGCTGGGCACACAAATTAAGGGATGTAAACAAATTCTAAATTGTTAGGCGATTTTCAAGGGGCTGTAACTTGGGGAAAATAGTCGCAGAGCAATTTTAAAGACGATAATTGAAGCTCCAAATTCCTAGTTTTCAGATTTGAGTTAAAAATATTACCATCAGCAATTTTTGAGTAATCATAAGAAAACCATCGGAAAATAATTTTTCCAAATTTTTGTTTTCTGTCAAAAGATCCATGGACTTTAATAATTTTTTTTTCGATGATTTGGTCATAAAACTTTTTTAGATAGTTTTATCCTCTTTAATTTGAACGGTCCGAAAGCCTCGTACGATGATTTTTTGCTGAGTTATTGTCGTTCAAAATAAAAATGGCAGTTTTGAATTGGGTGATTAATTCCTCGGGAAATAATGATCGTATAAAAAATTCAAGTAAGGTCCTAAAAACTGCAAATTATTTTTTACAAGTCGTATTTATTGGTTTCTGATAAAAAAAAAATCGGTGCGAGAATGTTGATGAAAAAACGTAAAAATTGCGTATTTAGGGATATTCGCTTAACTTGGCATAGCTTTCCAAATCATGGATAGACTAAGGATGTTGGCTGTTTCTTTTCAACGTCATAGTATCTCAAAGAAATCGTGAAAATTTCAAAACGCTGTGATTTTTTCATTCTGTTCGGAATGACTGAATTTGTCGTTTTTGCTAAAAATTAATTTAATGATGAATTTTTCATTTTGTATTAATTTTTTAGGTTGAAAATGTATTTTTAGCGATAATCCATATTTTTTTTATTAAAAAATATTAATTATTGTAAGAAGGTGAAACGCTTTTTTTTGAAGTGAATACTTCTTTGGCGGCGTTCTGATATTTGACGAGAATGGAGAGTGAATTGGAAAAAATGGAACGTTTCGAGATTTCGTTACACGAGAGAGAAAAATGCTTTAACGTAGAGAGAAGGAGAAAGAGAGCTATACATTTGGTATACCTAAAACACAGGCTTCGTTACAAGACAGAGTACACAGATATATAACATAGAGAGAAAGAGAAAGAGAGCTATACATCATATATATCAGTTTAGGCTATCCACGTCTCCCTTTTGTGCGGTCCTTCGTCTTTAACGCCCACTCATACGCTCTAAGTCCAAGGTCTAAGTTGCTTGAAGGGGGAATAGTTTAGTAAGCATCGCACGAGCAAGAGAGAGAGCTACGTATTCATTGAACACTAGGCAATAGAAGAAAATATAGTATGACGCGCATGCGCGCGAGTACGTACAACTCTTGACACTACACGGGAGTGGAGCAAGAGAGAGCGATATAAACTCAGTACGAAGCGATAGAATAGGATAGATAGATTGTCGCGCATGCGCGCGTTATATATGTACGCGTCCAGACGCTATATATTAACAGCTGAAGCAGCAATCGTGTGTACCGCATATTTATCATTGTGTTTTGTAATTATTTACGTTATTTACATCTGTGTTCTGTGATTATTTGATAATATCCTTGAATCGTTTAACTTGTTAAAATCTAGAAGATATAATATATTTTATTCACCGCTCCCTACTGGTTTACAGCCACACAGGTGCAAATGCACTTGGAAAAGGCAAAGACAAAATCCCTTTGATTCTCGGGGCAGATTTCAATGTAAATTTCGGATCCAATGATTCTTTGACGTTGATTAACTTTCTTCGAGAAAAATTTGGTCTGTTTATAAATAACAATCGCAAAGAATCAACAACAAAATCCGGAACAACAATAGATGCAATTTTTACACGTTATCTAGAAAATATCGAATCACGAACATATATTTCATATCTTAGTTATCACAAACCAATCATATCAGTATTACCAATTGAACCACCAGCCGATGATAGTGTAGATAATGAATAAACCGAATATTTTTTACACAAATTTTATATTGTTATATTTCTTTTGAAATTATCCCTCTTCCTTTCTCTCTCTCTCTCTCTCTCTTTCAATCTCTCACCCATAATATCTCTCATTCTCTATTCTAAAGAAGTATTCACTTCTATCTAAGTACTGTGCTGTACATGATATTTTTATTTTAATTTAAAACTTCAGTTCAAAGTTCAAAGCGACTTTTTCGCTTTGAACGACGATAACTCAGCGAAAAATCATCGTCTAATGCTTTTACACCGTTCAAATAAAAGAGAATAAAATTATTTACGAAAGTTTTATTATGAAGTCACTGAGAAAAATTTATTTAGCCCATGAACCTTTTGAAAGGCAAACAATAATTTTAATTTTTTTTCCGATGTTCTTCCTATGATTAGGTACTCAAAAACTGCTGATGGTAAATCTACCTGGATGGTGGTCTGAAAACTAGAAGCGATCAAACCGATCTGAATCGGTTTGATGGCATTAAAATCTTCCTTAGGAAGCGGCGGCCTATGATGGAAGGTGTCCAAGGAACCCGCTCCTTGCGCCTTCTTCGAGGTACACTAAGACTGAACACTTCTCGTGCTGCGGTTTTTTGTCGGTTGATAACTTATGGTTTATGGAAAGGTCGCCCAGATTTTATTTTTCATATTTTACGAGTAGCGATAGCTATTTTGAAGCCTAAATGTGCCTCGAGGACTTCTTTCATGAAACGTGATGTCTGAATCGCATGTTTTACACTTCATTTCTTGCGAAATAACAGAGAAAACTGCAACAAAATGTATAATTTTATTGCTGAATTCATAATTAATATTTAAATCTTCTTCAGAAATTTCTTGGCAAAAGCACTGATTCCTTTCGAATTGGCCTCAAATCCAGTCAATTTATAATTCTATTGCTGACTTCATAATTAATATTTAAATCTTCATCAGAAACATTCATATTAATTCAATCATTCATTCAATGCAGAAGCACTGATTCCTTTCCAATCGGCCTGAAATCCAGTCAACGGTCATCTCGATGACGTATTGCTCTGACGCTGCGTTGGATACGACTTTTTTGGACCTTTCATGTCCTGGTACACTTTTGCGTTACCTACTCATTGTAACTTATACTCGTATAAGCACTCTGAGATTACAAATAAACTAAAAAATCAGCAATATACACAAAAACCGTGATTTCAAGCAAGGAAATTGTCTTTTGTACATGTACTGGCGTTATACTAGAAGCGATCAAACCGATCTGAATCGGTTTGATTAGGATATATACATTTTGGATTTGATGGCATTAAAAACTTCCTTAGGAAGCGACGGCCTATGATGGAAGGTGTCCAAGGAACCCGCTCCTTGCGCCTTCTTTAAAGCACACTTAAGACTGAGCACTTCTCGTGCTGCGGTTTTTTGTCGGTTGATAACTTATGGTTTTTGGAAAGGTCTCCCAGATTTTATTTTTCATATTTTACAAGTAGCGATAACTATTTTGAAGCCTAAGTGTGCCTCGAGGACTTCTTTCATGAAACGTGATGTCTGAATCGCATGTTTTACACTTCACTTGTTGCGAAATAACAGAGAAAACGGCAACAAAATTTATAATTATATTGCCGACTTCATAAATAATATTTAAATCTTCATCAGAAACTTTTAATTTCCTGACAGAAGCACTGATTCCTTTCGAATCGGCCTCAAGTCTATTCAACGGTCATCTCGATGACGTATTGCTCCGACGCGACGCCGCGTTGGATACGACTTTTTTGGACCTTTCATGCCCTGCTACACTTTTGCGTTACTCATTGTAACATTGTAACACAGGAACTGTAATTTCAAGCAAGGAAGTTATCTTCTGTACATGTACTGGCGTTATACCAACGTACTTTCGTTGGAAATGCTTCTGATTAAACATAAACACCTAACATCTGTTGTGTATTGGAGTCGTTTCGGAGCAGTCCGACGCGCTTAGAAAAGAGCGTGAAATTTCAAGGAAAACAATTTTATTTAGGAAAACCAATTTTTGTTCCGTATTCTGAAAGGTTCAAAGAAAAGTCGATTTTTTGAAAAATGTGCAGTGATGTTATCCCTTAAAAGAAATGCATTTTCCTTTCACATATACGAGTAGCTTGCGCAATTTGTCATATTAAAAGTATTACAGTATCTGTACAATCAACTGTTATAAACTGTTATATACTTAATGGTTGTGTTATTTCCTTAAATTTATTTGTGAGCATATGGGCGAACCCCAAGTCTCGCTTGCATACCTACCGATTATGTCTAGCATCCGAGGAGGTAGTTTCCCAGGAACCGGTTACGGGCGGCAGGTCATATTTTTCTTAACTATACGCCACTAATAAAATTCCGGTGATTTACGACCTTGGAATACAATCTTTAAATACGAAGGCACCCAAATGGTACAGCTTTACAGAGACACATTGCCCTAATTTAAATGTCCTCCCCACCTGTATGAATAATCTGGATGTCTCTGTAAATATTCTGGGAATTAGGAGGTTCGTTAAACTTTATCGTGAGATAAGAAATTCGGCGGTCTTTAATAAGTTTTATTGTTCACGAGAACGATAAGTCGGTGGAAGATAGTTTTGCTATGTGATTTTAGGCTGTTGCTAATCGAGTAGGAGCGATTTTTCACGCATCAGCCGCAGACGTAGCGGTATATAAGAGGCATATTGTATTTGCCGACGGCACCAAAATTGTTTAAAGTTACAGGGAGCACGAAAAGGTTGGAATAAATTCGTTACATGTTTACCTTTTGGTATACGCGTTGTTTTGATGTCATCACTGGTGGAGTCATAGTAACTTTTTTTAATTAAAATACCCTTACCTGTTGATGTTATTTAAAAGCGTCAAATTTTTTAGTACATTATATAATGACTGTTTCAAAAAACGTGTTAATTTAATTTTTAATAATATGTATTCTCATTTTATCGTCCGGATACCTGGTGTAGCAATTTTTCGAAATCTCTTGCTTGCTGTAAGTAAAATATAGGGTCGTTCAATAGGGACGCTCGAAATTTATTATTATTGAAAGCCATATTTGTCAAATTTATTGTGAATTATTCAGTAGTGTATGGCAAACCACCATGGAAGGTTATATTGTTCAATGACATATGCAAATCATCAAATTCTATTTTCAAAATCAGTGCTCTGTTCGAGAAACGTTGCGCGCATTACGTGATCTTTACCCTGGCCACAACCATCTCGCCGAGTCGACTGTTCGACGTTTGGTGGCCAAATTCGAGTCAACCGGTTTAATAAATAATCAGCCAACACCCGTACGTCACCGAAGCGGAAGGTCTACTCAAAACATCGCTACTGTGCGTGAGAGTGTACGGGTAAACCCGAGTCAAGTAAATGTCTCGTCGTTCACAAGAACTTGGCCTTTCTGCGACTTCAACTTGGCGAATTTTGCATCGGGATTTGGGTCTGCACTCGTATAAAGTCTAACTCTCCCAGGAATTTAAGGTAAACAACCATAGACAACGCCGTGTGTTTGCTGATTGGGTTCTGAAACAGTTGACAGTTGACTCAAATATCGCAAAAAAAATATCTTTAGCGACGAGGCCCATTTTCGGATGAATCTATATGTGAACAAGCAAAATTGTCGGATTTGGGACGATACCAATCCACACGAGATACCAAATCATCCCGAGAAAGTCACTGTTTGTTGTGGTTTTGGTCTGGCGGAATCATCGGTCCGTACTTCTCCCAAAACGAAATTGGCATTGCCATATCCGTCAACGGCGAGCGCTACAGATCGATGGTAAGAAACTTCCTGTGGCCTAAACTGGATGGTATGAATGCCAACTACATGTGGTTCCAACAGGACGGCGCTATATGCCATACGGCGCATGCCACGATGGTCATTCTGCAGGAGCGATTTGAGGGCATGGTTATCTCGCGCAACGGCGACGTGAACTGGTCAGCGAGATCGTGCGATTTAACGCCTTTAGACTTCTTCCTTTGGAGCTGTTTTAAATCGCAGGTCTATGCCAATAAACCACAAACAATTGATGCCCTCAAAGTCAACATAACGAACGTCAGCCAGCAAATTCAGCCAGAGTTATGCAACAAAGTAATCGAAAATTGGACTTCCCGAATACGTGCCACCAAGCCTTTCTATATTCTATCAAAATACAATATTTTTTCAAATAGAAAAAAGAAAAAGAAATTAGTGGATATCTGACACAAACTTGTTTTATTTACGTTTAAAAATCAAGCGTCCTTATTGAGAGTCCTTTATAAGCAGAATTTAGAAACCGGTGCTGTAAGAGACAATTCTATGAAATGTCGTGCAGCCTTTCCGGAAGGTACACAATTGGACGTGTTTCCAGCTGCGCAGAAAAATTCTCATCAGTCAACTCGTAAAATCGCATCCGAGCTTGCAATGTGTCAGTCATCTGTTTTCAGAATTCCTGAATAAGAATAAATGGCCATACAAAGGGCAATAGCTTCAGGGGCTTTTAAAAGATGTTTCGATAGCAGAATAGAATTTTATAAGTTAATGATGGGGCCATGTATTAATGATCATCAGTTGCCAAATAAGGCTATTTTCTTTGGCGAGGCTACTTTTTATTTAAATAGTTCAGTGAATAGGCGTAATTGCAGGTATTGGATCCCTGAAAACCCTAATCGGATGATAAAGGGACGCAATTCTTCCAATATTTTCAAAGAAAATCAACGTGTAAACATGAACTGTTGGAAATACAATTGTAGGACCATTTTTTATTGACGGTGCATTAACTGCTGAAAACTATTTAGAATTATAGCATAGTTCCTGAGCATGTGGTGCTGCATTCAAATAATGAACATCCTCAAGTACCAGAACAACCAATAATAAACCAACATGATATTCACAACTTGTGTTTAATTACCATAAAACTGTCTTTCCGAAGAGGTGGATTAATAGAAGAGAAGCTATTGAGCGGCCAGCTAGATCTCCTGATCTAACTCCACTACATTTTTTTGTTTGTAGGGTTACTTTAAATCCAAGATATATCTTAACAGGCTAAATATTATTGGGGAATTAAAAAGGATAGTAGTAAAGGGATGCAACGAACTGTAGTAAGTTCTATAGCTAAAACCAAAGTTAATGCTAACATTAACACTATAAATTAGCATTGATGTAGCGTTTAGAAAAGGTAATGAACAACAGTAGAAACTCAATAAATATTTATCATTTTACGGATATTCTTAATATGAGCTCTAACTTCCTGATTCAATCTCTATCCGTCAAATGGTATTTAAATGCAGAGAGAATAACTAATAGTGAAATTTGTAATATTTTTGACATGACTTGCATTTTATATACCCCCACAAATAAAAATCGGAGGGATTTAGGGGAAGTCCGGGCAAAATGGATATCTTAACGTTTAGTAAGCTATACGAAGAGAACCAATGGACACAAGAATAAAACAAATAATCTTAGTGAATCATAATTTATTAAAGTTCTTAATATAATTAACCAAAATTACCCAACATTAATACTTTAATTATAATTATTAATTATATTGCAACAAGTGCCATTATCCGTTTTGCCCTATGCACCGGGTAAAGTGAATAGGACGATAGGGCAAAATGAACAAACGTATATAATTAACGAAGATTTAAACTAATTGGTGCAGATGTCACAAAGAAAATGCGCCTTTTTCTTCAAAAGCCGTGCATTTCTCGAGGCCCCATTGTTTACAGGTATTGCACGGGATCCAATCATCAACTAGTTTCTTAATTTATTTCTATATATTTTCTCCGCAAAAATAGCACGTATACTTTTTGTCGTCATTTTCTTCATTTTTTTGCTTTGGTTTTTTAGTTTTAATATCTTTCTTTGTCGTAGCTGTAGCATTTGGTTTTGTATTTAAGTCTTTGTTTATGCTTTTCATTACTTTAGCGTTTATATTGACAAATCTAACTTTTTGTTCTTCCTTCACAGGCGTACTTGTAAGTACTTCAGCTTTCTGTATTTTTCCTTTGCGAGTACCTACAGGAACTTGTGGAGATGCTAACGGTCTTATGTATTTTGGAATATAATAAGCAAAAGGTGAAGCAGTAGACAGCTCTGGACCTGTTTTAGCACAGTTCAATGTTTCCACATCGTCGTCACTTGAACAATCGGTTGAAGAGCTTCCCAAAATAGGGGTTTCTATGTCAATTATTTGACTACTTGATTCCATAGCAGTTGATTGTTGATTAGCAATAATTGAAGGTGATACATCTAGAATGTCTTATTCTGGACATCACAAAATACTGTTTTCAGCTGTTGCTACATTTACAAGCTTAGTAGATTCTGTTCTTATTTGTTCCATTGTTTCCACATCGTTGTCACTTGAAGAGTTTCCCAAAATTGCATTTTGCCGAGAGGGCCTTTGAAGCCCTGATGTAGAATATTTTTCGATATCAATCGTTGTTCCGATATCGTGACTAGTTAAATCCATAACATTTTCTTGTTGATTGGTGGTAAGAATGATGCATAGTTTTCTTCTTTTCATACATCTTTATGTGTTAGCCAAATACCAGATGATTGAAAGCCTTCGTGTTAGCGTAGTTGAGAGTAGCGCATTTCTTAACTTTAACTGCAAGAACCTTAAGTGATTTATTTGTTTGAAGTTTGAATGCCGGCTTCATCGACATTGTAGATTCTGGTTCCATCAATTTGATATTTTTCTGTCCTTGCAGTCAATAACTCATTGAATCTTTCCACTTAAGGATGATTGAAGCCTTTATCTTTGGTAATAGATGTTGCTTCTGGTAATCTGAGGGTAATCCGTGGATTTCTACTCATAAATCCTGTCAGCCAATCACCACCAGCCTTCTCATTTTTGTCCCAACTTATATGCGGGTATATGACATTATTCAAGTCTTCTCGGGATAAACCAAAAAAGATGCTGTCTATCTCTTGCAAACATATTTGAAGATCACCCTGTTGTTAAAATTTGAAAACTTCGAAAACCACCAAGCTGAGCAGTTGAATTACTTTCTTCCCAATGCCTATAAAAAGTGGCATAAGATAGACCATACTTTCTTGCCGTCGTCTTCACAAGAATGCCTGCATTACAGTATGCTTTTCCAAGCATTATGCTGTCTTCATTCCATTGGGCTTGATTAGTTTTTCTTTTATATTAGTAAACCATATAAAACAATGAGAATGAAATCTATTATTCAGAATGTCTACTAGGGCAAATCGGATACCATATCCACTTTACCCATGATCACTTTACCTTCCAGATATTTTTTGAACATAACTTAACCTAAAATCAAAATCAGTGACATCAAACCAACAAAACTTTTCAATTTTTTTTTTTTATTTCAATATTTTTACTAAAAAACATGCACTTTGAGAACAGAATCAAACAATAATATTATCACAATATATTTAAACGTTATTAAAGAATTATGTACCTTAAAAAATCACAACAAATGTTAATTTTTTTTATTTTTCGATTTTTTCTTCGAACGCGACGCGACCTTCCGCTTCCTCGATTTGTTTACGACTGAGGGGAAGGTGAAGGATGTTATAAGACAAAGCTAGCATTATTGGATACGCCATTTGCGAGTACATTAAAGTATTCACTTTGCCTGGGATATCAACTTTACCCGGACTTCCCCTAGTTTTGAATAATGGGTAAATCATACTAGATTATCTCCATAGCACGCCAAGAGCTCCAGCGTTGTCTCTAATATGTAAATAAATAACTAAAAAAATCGTTCTCTCCATGGTAGTATGTAAATATTCTAATTTACAAACTGCCAATAATACGTAAAATTGAACATTATCGTACTATTACCTAAAATTATCATTAGTGCGGAAAATCTTTTAATTCTAATTACTTTACTCTGTCATAGGTTAACGTATCTGTATTGTACTAACTGCTATCCTAAAATGTGTTTTCGGCACGACACTGTTCAAACACGTCAGTTGATTGATTCATACGATTGTTACCTGTGACGCACACGCAAAGAATCATTATACATACCTACCTACATAGCTACTGTAGAAAACGCATTGTATGATATATTGGCAAAAAAAATCTGCATTTATGTCAAAACTTGTACACGTCTTAAGTTTATACACTTGTGTACCGCTCGTCAAGAATAGGAACAAATCTCCATCTGACCTCCTACGAGGTGCGCAGTGAATAGTCGAATGCTGCCCTTACTCTTTCATCTACGCATATATAGAGAAATCTCACTATTTCTTATTACTGACAAGCAGTAATATATAACTGTTTTTTTTTAACTAATTTCTATTTCATTCCAACGACCAGTAAGTTTGTTTGGATTTGGAGAAAGACAGTTTGAATTTGGTTTAATTACTAATAATATTTTATTTTATTTTATTTAACTTTATTGCTTATCATAATACAAAAAAATCATATACCAAGAGTCTGGGAGAATAATCAATAAATAGTGAAGAATAAGAGAGCAATCAAAGAATAGAAGATAGTGAAGAAAAACGTAAAACAGTAGTTACAGTGCAAAATTTCGGCACAGAACATCAACTTAATGGATCAGATAGTATGCTTTTACATACATATGTATAATAAATATTGAAACAAAATTCCAGTCACAGAATAAAGGGGAGTTGGAATTATATTAATTACTCATTAAAAATACATGACCGAATTTTCGGAAAACCGAAGTTTGACAAAAGTTTAAAAGGTCTAATGTTTTAACCTTCAAATAAGGACACAATATACTTAAGGATTATAGTATTCTTTAATTCTCGGACACGGATTTCATTGTACAATAGACATCTCAGGAATTTATGCTCTACGTCTTCAGGTTCTAACAAATTATAGACTACATTGAACGGTTTCTATTGCCGTAAAATATGATTTTTAATTTGGAAGACATTCTAAACTGTACACATAATCATGTAATATAAATGGGAATATTCTGAAGTAATATACTATATTGCAATATTTGAAAAGAAGAGGTAATCATGGAATAAAGCATTATGTCATTCAGCTTACGCTTAATATATATTTAAATGTTTCATTAAACTTATTGTAGTAATTAAA
Organism: Rosalia funebris; assembly: GCA_037954035.1. Taxonomy (NCBI): domain Eukaryota; kingdom Metazoa; phylum Arthropoda; class Insecta; order Coleoptera; family Cerambycidae; genus Rosalia; species Rosalia funebris. Next base: position 14,223,440 of record JAZFAV010000011.1, on the reverse strand, counting down.
ATAGACACAGGATTGGGTTTAATAGGAAATATAAGTTTTAACAATAGTCACAGATAATTGTTTAAAAAGACATAACTAAAATTAAAATATGAAAAAAAATATATATAATTCGACAAATGCAACGTATTATCGAATTGTTATACGTATTTTTTTTTAAGCAAATGAGTATAATTATATTTTCTTAGGAATACACAATCCTCAAGGTCTCTAGTTAGCGCTGCCATTCTGCGAAGAACATATCTTACGAATGCGTGTCGGGCCCGGATAGATGCGAGTTTGTTATAATATTATCCTTGAGTTGGCTAAATACAAAATACTATACAAATAGGTTTTGGAGACAAGCAGGCGCTTGAGACGAAAATAGTTCTGAAATCGAGACCACTCTCTGAATACATCAATCTGCGGCATTTTCTACGCATAAAAATTCAAAGCAAATATTATAAAATGTCTAAATATATTTCTATTTTTAATTATGAAAGAACTGCTGTATATAGCATTTAATGTATATATGACATTAAATGCTATTCCTATGGTAATGTTGAAAATATGGAAGGAATTTATTGTAAATATTTGTGGTGTGCATGAATATGACTCTTCGTATATTACCTTTATGATACGTTGTATATTGTTCTTAAATTTTAGTACTATAATGATAAATTATAATTAAAGGTGACCGTAAGGTTAACTCGGATCCGTCAAATTTTATTTTTAATTGCGCATTTTTTAAAATATAATTAATACATACAGGGTGCTTCGTGTAGGAGGTATGACGTCAACGATATTATTTTTAAAGTGCAACCCCCTTTTCCTTATGGGGTGATAATGGACACATTTTATTTAAATATATTTCGGTAATAATTGCATTAGAATGAGTATAGGTTAGATAAAAAAAATTAAGAACATTTTGCATTTGCAAAATATTAAATTTAATGGCAAAGATTATTTAAAAAATCAATTAAAATAAACGTTCAAATTGTGCATCCTTGGCTGCTCACTCGCTTCTTTATTCCTAATCAATAGTTTTTTTGCGTGTTTCTTCTACCATAACTATGTACTATATAAAATACTCATTATATGTTATTATTGATCGTTTCTATAGACAGCTGTTTATTTAAAAGAATAAATGTAAATACATTAATGGCTATATATATATATATATATATTTTTAAACTATATTTATATTTTGTATTTATATTAAACTTTCATGTACCGGGTTAGTCACCTAAAATTGACCCCCCCTTTATTTCTCTTAATTTCAATCGAATCGAAAAATTCAAACAAGGATTTTACATGATCTTATATAAATTTTTTGATAAATTTTCAAAAACTCTGCAAATTGAAAGGGGGCGAACATTTTTTTATTTTTTTTTAAATGGAACACCGTATTTTTTTACTTAAAAAAGTTACCCACAGTTTTCTGATCACTAAAATATATAATTGTTGTATCTTGGTAAGTATGGTTCTTGAGATATTCATACAAATATATAGTCACATCACAGGAATAAGTTAAGTTAAGTGGCATAAGACCATAAATCAGGAGAGCTATGTTTTTGAGATATAACGACACATCTTGTTTTTTAAGAAAAAAAGTATTAAAATTCTTTGATGTGGCAACACATAATAATTATAATAAACAAATAAACCTTTATTAAAATGACAACAACAAAGTTTAATGAACACAAAACATAAATAACGAAATAATGATAAAAAAAAAGAAATATTAAATTCTTCTGCAGCAGCGTTAGTAGATTTATTGGGGTGTTCGGTAAAAAAAAGTAAAACGTCCATTTCAATATCTTCTCCTGTTTTGGGCTTCTTTCTTTCTCGTTTCTTATCTTTTAAGGATTCGCTGTCCCCAAACTTGAAATACATATTAGAGAAAGTGTTCTTGGAGGGAACGCGTCTTTCAGGATATTTTCTTGCATATTCTCTTTTAGCTATATATTTGTTTTTATTGCTGGTTAAGTAAATTTCTAATATTTCTTTCCTTTAGACTAATGAATATCCCATATTAATATATTAGATATATTAACAAGTGTATTAAAATGTAACTTAAAGCGTATTAATAATATAACAATCAAACATAAGTCAAACATAACATAACTGTCAAACGAAGCATTACTGTTTCTTTAAACCATTTCGGTTCATAGCTCTTCTGATTTATGGTCTTATGTTAAACTTATTCCTGTGATGTGACTATATATTTGTATGAATATCTCAAGAACTATACTTACCACGATACAACAATTATATTTTTGTGATCAGAAAACTGTGGGTAACTTTTTTAAGTAAAAAAATACAGGATGTTCCATTTAAAAAAATAAAGGAATGTTCGCCCCCTTTCAATTTGCAGTTTTTGGAAATTTGTTTAAATATTCAAAAAATTTATAACAAATCATGTAAAATCCTTTGTTGAATTTTTCGATTCAATTGAAATTAAGAGAAATAAAGGGGGGGTCAATTTTAGGTGACTAACCCGGTACATACATGTGATTGACTGCTATTTTTTTGTAATTTTCTTTTACCAATTCCATTAATGCGTCTACAAATACCTAGTTCATTTTGCATATAATTGCAGCTCAATACTTGTGTTATGATATTAATGATGTTTTTTTTTTAATTAGTGTATATATTTAAGTTTTGTTTAAGTGTATATATTTAACTTTAAATTTAAATTTATATTATCTCCTTAAGAGTTGTTAACTAATTGCTGTTGCTAACTGTTGTTAACTACTTTTAGTAATCAGAGAACCCATCCGACAAAGAAATATTGTGTTCTTTTATGAGGAATAAATTACTATTAAAAAAAAGGAGAAATAAATTACTATTTGGAAAGTATTCAAAGTTTTTCGTTGACGTTATTTTACATTGGAAATAAAATATAATAAGTTAATCATCAGCAACCATTGAAAAGTCTAGGGAATATTTCTAAGGTTGTACAAAGATAAGTTAGTACAAAGCCGAATAAAACTTTTTTTATTTCATCTATAAATGATTTCATCTAAGAACTAACTTCAATTTTAAGTTTTTCAGATATTTTTCTATCAGACTCTTGAAGTTATGAGAAAGAAAAAAAAATAAAACTTGCATCGATTTTAAATGAAATTTTTAATTGGACATACAAAATATAGGAATCAAGACAAATTGAGCATATTTTATACAAAAAAAAGGTACAATAGATTGAATAAAGAAAACCAGGAAATGTTATCCCATTTTACTTTTGAGATAAGCCAGTACAAAGCCGAATAAAGTTCTTCTTCGTTTCAATAAAACAAATTATACCTCAACTACAAATGATTTCATCTTAGATTTGACCACAATTTTAAGTTTTTTATATATTTTTCTATCAGACTTGTAACCCTTGAGTTATCGAAAAGTAAAAAAAAAAAATATAGAGTATCGATTTTAAAATTAAATTTTTAATTGGACACAGCTTGCCTCTACCCGCAGCCACGTGCTACAAAATATCGGAAACAAGACAAATTAAGCATATTTTATACAAAAAGATACAATTGAATACAAAAACTAGGAACTTTTATCTCATTTTACTTTTGAGATAAGTTAGTACAAAGCCGAATAAAATTCGAATACTTTATACAAAAATGTACGATACATTGAATAAAGAAAACCAGGAAATGTTATCTCATTATTTCACTAAAATAAGCTTAATAGAACTCTTTCCCAGCATTTCATAGAGAAAAAAAATTGTATCTCAACTATAAATTATTCCATCTTAGATCTGACTTTAATTTCAAGTTTTTCATACATTTTTCTATCAGACTTTTTATCTTTGAAGTTACGGGAAAGTAAAGAAAAAGTAAATAAAACGTGAATCGATTTTATTGCAATAGATCTGGATATTTGTAAAGCAGTTGACAGATTAATATTCGTTTTGAAGATCACCAAAGTAATGGCAATTCTTTCTTGAAATGCTTCGATTCTAGTGTTCTTCGAAAAACATCGCTGCGTGTTGACGAATAGTCAACCAAAGTATTACTAACCAGTGATGGACATTTTGATCTCCTCAATGGAGATCAAAATCGTCGTCAACACTATATATTGTGCCAACGATTTTCTGTTTATTTAAAATTAGGGATAAACATGTTGCCACTGGAAAAATTATGGAATATCTCCAACTGAAAATTATGTAATCGTCGAGAGCACTGTATACTCGCACAACTTACATATTAATAATAATAAGAATGAGGATATATTTTATTTACATATTAAATGTTCATGTAAAAATTATAAATAAAAATGGTTAAATGTACAATTATCAAACACAGTGTAAATAAACATATATAACTTAGAAGCTAACTTATTTGTGAGTAAACTTATATTTACGTACATATACACAATAGAGATAGAGAAATATAGCAATACATTCGAGTACACTTATCACATAAAGGAAATGAAAATTATTCTCTCAATCTCATTTCTCGAGCTTTCAGGCAACATCTTAAATAATTTTGATTCTAAATATTTAAAACTATGTCCTATACGTTTTAACCTTAAAACAATATAATCATTTGACTGTCGAGTGCAGTATTCCTGACTAACTGACCAATTATATATGAAAACCCTGTCCAATGTTTCTTAATATTTATTGCTGCATTCTCGGAATGCTTTATGTATTTCAACATCCTTAAGATGTTCATGTTAAAAATTATATTAGCAGGATAAGGTTTATTACATCAAATTATTGATCATATGTATAAAGTAAATTACAAAACCTTTGTAATTTGCTTCATTGCAAACACGTGTGTAATATAAGTTTATAATTATTTTATTTAGAACAATAGTAAAACAATTGAATATACTCGTATATGTATTTAATTGTACAGCATGCAGGGTTTACAACATTTACGTTGTAATGTGATGTTCCACGCATGACTAATGAGTAGTTACGATAACTAAATAACTTAGAAGTTCGTTGCCATTCCCACTAAAAGTGATGCCCTATCTGATATATGATTCATGTTCATTAATTTATGTTTTCATAAGCTATATCAAAAAAAAAAAAAAAAAAAAAAAAATATATATATATATATATATATATATATATATATATATATATATATATATATTCATCATTTAAGTACACTGGGGAACAATTTTTTTTTGTATTTATTAGAGGATCAACTTGAAGGTGCTGAGTTCAAATCTGCAGATAGTTTTATTCTGTAAACGTTAGATTTGTTGCAATTCGACATTTTCATTTTCGTAAATATTAACGCTTCATATAATGACATGATGGCAAGAAAATCAGTTGCGCGAAATAAAAAATGTACATATATTCAGATATGGGTAGCTACAAAGGATTTTTACTTTAAATTAACGTATACACATTCTAACATAAAATAAATACGAAATATAGGTGATTGATAACAATAATTGATATCGATGAAAATTTAGATACTCCTATTCGGGTGAAAAGTTATGCTTGCAGCTCTTGCACGTGTAGATCTTCTCAGGCCAATCTCGTTTGATGCTCCAGCAGTATGCCATCATTTGCTTGACCTAATGCCCTTGGTAGTGTTCTTCCATTATTAAGAGGTCTTGATAGAAACGCTCCCCCTTTTCGTCATTTACAGCGCCAAGGTTCTCTAGGAACTGATCGAGGTGACCACACAGGAAATGGAACTTACCATTCATAGAAAAGTAAGTGAAAACTCCCATAAAAGAAGGTTATCTGAGTCGTAACGAAAGTGTACACACTGAAATAAACTAAATGCTGTCTAAAAATTTATTTATATACGCACAACTTGCGTATGTAGGTCTAATTATCTGTTTACTCAAAATAAGCAGAGACCTGCTGGAAGACCACGCCTCATATGCCCGTGTTGAGTAAAAGTGGGGTGCCAATAACATTTTTTTGAAATCGCATTTAAGGCTATTAGTACAGAAAGCATGTTTATAAATAGACAAAGTATTCCTATGGTCACAATACCCTGCACAGAAAAATGTCAGAAGTTATAGGAGAGATCATGGAATTAATATAAGTATTAACTTAATATGATAAGCTGTATATTCAACATCAAATTACATGGAATATAATGAAGTTATTTATTATATTCATCCAGAGCATAATGAAATTATTCAGTATTATATATAGAAACTAATAACTTTGCTGCTTTTTCTGTCAATAACGAAGTATTTAGCTTACCTGACATAATTATTATAACCATATTCCATTATAATAAACATGGTGATATTATCAATATTTGTTATAATCTGGGAGACAAATTGATGCCTTAAACTCAAAAGAGGAAGACCACTTATCTAGGAATACCAAAGACTAGATTACACGTTATTTGACGAACGTTTCGTCAATCAAGTTCAAGATATTCCCCATATTGTATGTCTTCTGAAAATTCGATCTGCTCGAAATGGCTGTGAGCCGTAATATCGGAACGACTTCCTACTAGGAATCATTACTGTTTAGTACGTTTGCCCGATCGAATCACTGACCTGCAAGACCTTCTAAATCTTTTTACCTCTCCCATTTAGAAAGTGGGAGTCACATATACTCGTACTTCTCTTAGAGCGCTTGCTATGCCTCCTTGATGAGGCTCCAGCGATCTTCTTTAACTGCTTTTCGATTGAAGAAAGTACATATACAAGTAAATATAGATACACTGAATTGTTTTATTGTTCTTATTTAAATAATGGCTTACTTAATAACTGTTATGTAATAGGTTGATTGTCTAGCGAAGAAAAATTAAGGTTTAAAATTAATTGCTAATATTTTGTAAAAGTTCAAGAGCTATAATTTACTTCCTTATTTTTAATTATTATTTTTAACGACTACATTTATTAATGCTAGAATCTAGCGAATAATTACATGCCTCTAATGGATATATCTTCAAATTGAAATGGCATTGTTACATGTTTAGGTCAACATCTCATGAAATCTTTGGCAAACTGCAATTTCAAGCAATGTAGCGTTATTTGTATTATGGCTTGTGAAATGTTTAATTATTACTACTGTAGTGATTTGGGTCTTATAACATAATTGTTGCTTATAAAGTTTCTCAAATGCAAAATGAAATTTTTGCGAAGGTACCATTCTCTCTAATCCCAGCCACTTACCTTTTTGTAAATTTCATACTGAGGTTTGTTAACTTTATTTTAGTGTGGAGCTATGTCGCTACGCAATAAAAATGCAGATAATTGCTTGGTATCCAACTGAAGCAAAGCCAATCATTTTAATTGAGCCATAACCCGAAATATTTGTAATAATTAATTAATATCGGGTATGTTTCCAAATTGGTTCCTTTTCCCGGAGAGAGAAAAAAACACCTTACTAATTATCCAAATCCGTCATATTATTCTCTGCGGCTAATTAGCCCACATGGAAGAGATTGCCGTAATTATTTTAGATCATTAAGAAATAATTGGTTAAAAACATCAAAACGTAGGATGTGGTTATCAAAATTAAAGACACCTGCCCAACATCAAGAGATAACTACCTCGCAGAGCCCATTTATTTTTTTTAATAGACACACTCTGTGGAATAAAATTATTATATCTGCTCGGAACTCTTAATAGCGTTGTCGAGATGTGTTGTAATACGATATTTATCTCCTTTACTCCCCTTATTAAAATATAATATTGTACTTCGTCTCGTAGCTAATTTAGTTTCCATGTTTTATTTATTTCGATTATTAATTTAAATATAGTTAGGATTACGATTTTATCTTAATACAATCAGAAAATGAATACGGCGGGCGGGCGGTGTCTTATTTTCCATGGAGGCAATCGGAGGTGTTTTTATCTTCAGCGCTGTTCCACTAATAAAGAGGCTAATTATTATACATGATCACTGTTTAAGATTGTTGTTATTCATGATTGTGCGATAATGACCGGTAATTATTTGCAACAAATGGACTTGATTAGAATTAAATTAGAATTTATAATTAATGTATAGTATAAGATATCGAAGAAGTGTTTATCGAATAAGTACAAGAAATTGTCCCAATTTTTGAGATCATTGAATCATCCCCATTGATATTTAATGGGGATGATTCAATAAAGGGTTTTTCAATAAGGACGCTCGATTCTTAAATGCAAATAAAACAAGTTGTGTGTGAGATATCCACTCAATTTTTTTTAATTTGAATGAATATTTTATGGCATTAAATATGGAATACAACGTCGTTCAAATGTCTGCCGCGGCTCTGCTTGGTGGCACATATTTGGAATATTCAATTTTCGATGACTTCGTCGCATAAATCTCGTTGAATTTGCTGGATGGCCTTGGGTGGACTTTGAGGGCACCAATTGTTTGCGGTTTATTCGCATAGACCTGCGATTTAAGATAGACCCAGAGGAAGAAGTCTACGGGCGCTAAATCGCACGATCTCGATGGCCAGTTCATGTCACTTCTGCGCGAGATAACCATCAAATTGTTCGTGCAAAACGTCTTGGCGTGGCATGCGCTGTGTGGTACGTACAGCCATCCTGTTCGAACAGGATCGTTGGTATCCATATAATACAGTTTAGGCCACAAGAAGTTGCTTATCATCGATCTGTAGCGCTCGCCGTAGACGGCTATGGCAATGCTAGTTTCGTTTTGGAAGAAGTACGGACCGATGATTCCTCCAGACCAAAATCCACACCAAAGAATGACTTTCCCGGGATCTATTTGGTGCTGGTGTATCTTGTGTGGATTGGTATCGTTCCAAATCCGACAATTTTGCTTGTTCACATCTCCACTCATCCAAAAATGGGCCTCGTCGCTAAAGATGATTTCTTTGGCGAAATTTGTGTCAACTTTCAACTGATCTAGAGTCCAATCAGCGAACACACGGCGTTGTCTATGGTCGTTTACCTTAAGTTTCTGAGTCAGTTGGAGTTAGAGTCAGTAAGGATTTTATACGAGTGCAGACCCAAGTCTCGACGCAAAATTCGTCAAGTTGAAGTCGCAGGAAAGCTCAGTTCTTGTGAATGACGAGAAATTGACTGCCTCGGGTTTCCCGTACACTCTCACGCACAGCAGCGATATTTTCAGCAGACGTTCCGTTTCGGTGACGCACGGGTGTTGGCTGATTATTTATCAAACCGGTTGACTCGAATTTGTCTACCAAACGTCGAATAGTAGACTCAGCGAGACGGTTAGGGCGAGGATAAAAATCACGTAATTCACAGAACGTTTCTCGAACGGAGCTCTGATTTTGAAAATAAAATTTGATGATTTGCACACGTTATTGAACGCTATAACCTTCCATGTTGATTTTCCATACACTACTGAACAATTCACAACAAATTTGACAGGTGTTGCTTTAACAACATGGCCGCTATAACCTAACAAATTTCGAGCATTCCTATTGAAATACCCTATACTATTCAGAGGGCATGTAATGAAAACTGAACCTAAATAATTTTGAAAAACGTTACAGATCTTGATTAAAGATTAAATTAAATATGAAAGAAATTCTACAAAACTAACTGTGGCTATTCCTGAAGAGTATAATGATTTTTTTAAATAGTGTTACTTATACCAATGTAGATAATATTCAGTTTTTTCTTCGGTAAGTAAGACTCCGATAAGTAATTTTGTGATGTTGCTCCTAATTTAACTTGTAGTTCAAATGTTAACTTGTAAGTTTGGAAAAGTATGTGACATAAACATAAAAGTTTGTGAAAAGAGAACTGAAACAAATGCTTGATGTCTTAATCTTAATATGTTATCACTATTTCCGTTGCTATATTATATTAGCCATCTTACTTACATAATAAATAAATGTCTAACAGGGATTTTCCCGGATGGCTGAAAAGAAACTAATGGTATCCCCCTAAAACACGAGTACTACTAGTTACTAGTACTACATTTTAGCTCACTTTTGACATTTATTAATGAGATCTATATTTGACACTCTTGATTATAGCACCTTATGAATTAAATTGAAATATTTTGGATTGGAGATTCTTGCATTTTTAAAAATTATTTGTCCAATATGTGAAAGAATTGTCGATGGTAATGCTGTATCGTCTTGAACTTGAACCTAAATAACTAAAGGTATACCACAAAATCGATGTGCCATTGAGAAAAAATGTAAAAAGAAAGAATATCTGCCTAATAAATTCAAAACTAATCCCAAATAATTTTAAGACCTTATAGTGTTGAATATGCATCCTAATCAATCAAGAAATTCGTTAAATCTAACTCCAGTTACTCCTGAAGAGTATAACGACTTTTTTTTAGATAGTGTTGTTTACATATACCAATGTATATAATAGTTTTCTCTCTTCTTGAATTCATTACCTTTAACTTGTACCTCGTACGTTAGCACGTGTAAGTTTGCAAAAGTATTTAATAAAATTAAAACAAATACACAGGGTTCTCAGGGTATTAATCACTTACATTGGTATATTATAAACAAGCGTCTAACAACAGGTTTTTCCGAAAGACCCCAATGCTATTCCCGTATATAAAAATGGCATTACTATTAATACTATTAATCTCTTGTCTAATTATCTTGCTGCCAACGGTCTTTAAAATTTTAGAAAAATTAGTCTTACAACTTACTAAATGTCTTTTTCTAAACCACACACGTTAAAAAGTTAATGTACTGTACCTTACCTTTTCTTAGCACTATATGTATTAAATTGAAATGTTTTGCGCTCGGGAAAAATGGGTATGAAACCAACAGGTTTCAAAGAATTGTCTTTGATAACTCTGTATCGCCTTGTATAGAAATAGCTAAAGGTGCACCCCAAGGAAATAATCAAAACCCCTACTTTTCTCTCTTTGTACCGCGAATTTTTACAGATTCTTCCTGCAGAATCCTCTCATTAACATTTACAATTTTCTTTTTTAATTAATGATATTGAAACAGACATTTCAATATCGTTTGCTCGATCATGCCAATTGAGCCTCATTCACTTACATCTACTTGAGCTTCTTCTTAGGGATGTACGTTGTTAATGTTTTTATTTTCATATTTTATCAAATATCTATAAAAGTTGTTAATTATTTTCTTTGCACGCATTTAGTAATTTCTAATACACATATTGTACATTTGAAATGAAGAAGAGCGTCTTCAATTAAGATAATTTAAACAGCTCTATCGTTTTTTTGTGTTCTCTCACTATTTTATACGTGCGCCAGTGCATTATTGTTTTCCATGTTCTACTATGTTTCGGTTTTTTCTTATTTTTTATTGTTTATCACAGAAACGGTCATTGTCAAAAGAAGATATTGTTGTCAATATCTCCATATTGCATATGTAGATTAGTTATAAGTAAATAATGAATGTTTAATAGCATTTCCAGTTAACTGTTTGTTTAAAATAAGTAACGATAATTTAAAATAATTAATAATTCTTGAAGTGTATTCCTATGTATTACATTCACTTACGTTTATGATTACTATTCATTTCATCGCTATTTGCCAAATAAAAAATTGTCTTATCTTGCTAATAAACGTATAATATAGTCTACCTACCTCTATAGGAATAATAGTCTACCTGAGCCTAGCCATAAAAACAAGCCACGGTATCTTTTGAGATTTTTTATTTGGCAAATAGCGATGAAATAAATTATACCTTTATCATTCATAAGTACAAAAGAGCAAACAGAAACATTAAACCAACAGATGCTCAAGATGTCCTCCACTGTTGTCGAAATCCATTATTGACACTAGTTTATTTATTGGTTTATCGTCTACGACAAACAACAAAGAATAAGAAAGCCTCCCTCAACACAATAGGGCATTGTGTTGAGGGTGCAAAAAGGGACAGTACAGTACTGTAAAGTGGTTTAATTGCAGATATTTTTCTTAAATTCTAGTGCTGAATAAATGTATTAGTACTATGTGTGCACTGTTTGAAATGCGGTATAATATAAAATTTTATATTATACCAATTTTACACCCAATGGGATATAGAGACACCTAAGTTTGGTGTGAAATGAACCCCGCAAAGCTGTAGTAGAATTTTACCATTTGCTGGTGTGAATTTTCAGATCAGCAATGGACTAAAACAACAGGAGTTCTGGTGTAAACTTCACCACTTTTTGGTGTAAGCTGTATTTCAATTTTACACTTTTTATTGTCCACATTGTACAATGAAAGAAAATAAAACCTTTAAAATAAGACATCTATTATATTTCTCCGTTTAATATACAAATTTAGTTTCTTTATTGCACTAATAAAATATTTGTGTGCAATATTATATGTATGTGCTAATGCACATACATATAATGTGAAGAACGCAACCGAATTCCTATCATATTTGAAATAACACTTGTATTATCGAGCTTTCCAATTAAATATTATCCTATTCTAACGTTTATGTTCTTCCGGGTTAATAAGTAATAAATGTGCCTCGTCGATATCCAGATGTTGTTGGATATTTACTAATAGTTCTTCTTATAATGAGGGGATTTACTCCTTACTGAAAATAATAATTATGATATAACCAATGTTAATGTAGTAGTAACATGATCAAGAATACACCCAATTATTAAATGCATCATTTAATAATTGGGTAAATAATTAAGGCAGATGACAATTGACAGATATAAAATATGCATTTATATTACCTTGTTTATTTCATCATCGTGAACACACAAATAGGTTGGGCACATATATAGCTTATCGAGAATAGGAACAAGTCTCAAAACTGCGAAATAGCCTGGTCTTTACTCGATATGTCGATGAATATATCGAGTGTGTGCAAGATGGTCAGAAAGTGGGGGCAGCTACATATGCAGCGCGAGTAGTGGCAACATTCAGAAACATTTGTAGGTAAATTTATACTGATTATATTGGGTTATACACGTAGTTGTATGGAAAAATTATTAAAAACCGATAAATAATGTCGTCAAAACAGCTCTAAGGTAGTGTGTTGCGTGGTTGGTTGCAAACACAGTTATGGTAATTCTCCAAAGTGTCATTTTTACGTTTTTCCTTCTGTGTCACATAAGAAACCTCAGCGAGAAAAGTGGATAACTGCGGTCAATAGGAAAAGGTAACCTACAAATCTTGAAGCTACCGAGTCACCTCACTTACACAAAGTATATTAATAATTTTTATTTATTCAGCGTTGATGGAAATCAGCTTGTACAACGTTTCGATCATTAGTTATCTATATAAAATGAAATAAAAAATCAGTTACATGCTAATTGATAGCCGCACAAAATGATGAGAAAACGTATTTCGTACTTACAAGAAGGTCAACTTGATAGGATGGTGAAGTTACAGACGTTTGTCGGATGACATAACCTCTAATCATATCCAGGTGATTGTGGTTCTTCTACACCCACGACATGAGAGTTTGCAAGGGCGATTCCTTTTTGTATTCCTTGGGGATTAAACTCTATTGTGTGGCTAACGACTCCGAATCCTGATCTCAATATTCTCTCCATATTTTACTATTTCCTTATGTAAATCTATGACTATGATAATCTGTGGTGATGACTTCTTTGTATTCCTTAATCTTTGTTTTATGTATTTATTGCACTTACATTTTCCTCACAACTGCACTATTAATTACCTAAATTTTTAGATTATGCACGACCGATTTTACATTTATGGTGGCCCTAGACGATCAATATTATTGACAATCTTGGCCGTCAATGATTGACGCGAGTCAAGATTGTTCGTCTAGAGGCAAGATTGTTGGTTGAGTCAATGTTGGAAGCTGATTGAAAGAAACCTTGATTTACGGATTGATGGAAGGGGAAGATTGAACGTCTAGAGCGGAGATTGAGGGAATTCGCGTCAGTCACGTTTCCGACACCGACCATGACCATGACATCACCGCGGACGGACCAGCAGGCGGAGCGTGAGTTTACGAGCCTTTTGATTAATTTGTATCGAGAGTGGTCTGTGTTGTGGAAAGTGAAAGATAAAAATTATTTTAATAAAAATAAAAAAACGGGGCGTGGGAGGCAGTTCCATCTGGTTTGAGAGTTTTGAAACCAAACTATACGATCGATGATGTAAAAAAGAAAATTAACGGTTTGTTCGTTGAATCGCTTCTCGCATAACTGTATCGTGTTTGTGAATTTTGGGCCGTAGCAACTCCAGTAACTTTTTCAAACTTTCTTCGTTCATTCGTAGGAAGTTTTTGTGGTCATTTGGTTCGACTTCGCGCAAAACATTGAGAAAACGATCATGAGAGATTCCTCAGCTTGTACCACTCTTTCGACCACCGTTTTATTTTCTTCTTCTTTTTCTTTAGTGCAATTATAGTCAATGCAAGAAAGGCTAAATTACTCTTTGATGGCATATCCACTGAACACAAGTTCACGACGCTAATAATAAGCGAAGCCCTACGCACAACACAACTCGATTACGAATGAATATTGACAGGCCGATTGAAGCGATGATTGAAGCGCCGCCGTGTTGCTGTCAATCATGATTGTCAATAAAATTGTCAATCTGATTGATCGTGTAGGGCCACTTTTACAGCAATGGTAAACAACATAAAAGTACCCTTCGTTAGGGACTGCATTCTCCGCTAGTGGCGCTAGAAGCTAGCTCGCACATACTCAATATTGAATGTGAATGTACACATGCGCACATGTACATTGTGCTTTTCCCTCCGAATGCTGCCTCAATCTTTCTTCTACGCAACGTAGAGAATCCCACACTTTTTCCTATTTTTGACAATCTGTACGTAATATTTATTCGGTAAAATTTTCCAAAGACTCATAAAATTCAACACATTATTTAGTCATAATGACAGAAAAATTTAACTTGAAGAAACTTTAACTTTAACTTAGAAAAAATCTGTTCAACACAATTAAGATTTGCTTCTTGAGACGCATAACAGCATTTGTGCAGAAGTTGGTTGGTTGGGAAACGTGAAGACTACATAAATGCGTACTGTAGTATAGTTATCACCCAGGGATTATAATCTACAAAACGCACGATGTTAATTGTAAATAAAACAAAAAGTTTTCAGAGAATTATCTAAATATTTTTTATTATGATAGAAGGATCTATGACAATTATGTGTGAAACAAGATATCGGCCAAATTCTCGCCACGGCTTTGGTGGCATACTGCTATCCGATGGTCCATATTTTCAATGACTCTGAGGCATAATTGAGGTTCAATGTCGTTAATGTGCCGAATTATCTCATCCTCTAGCTCTTCAATTATTCTTGGCTTATTGACGTACACTTTTTCTTTTAAATATCCCCAAAGAAAGAAGTCCAATGGTGTCAAATCACATGATCGTGGCGGCCAATTAACATCGCCACGACGTGAGATAACACGGCCATTGAATTTCTCGCGCAAAAGTGCCATTGTTTCGTTGGCTGTGTGGCAAGTGGCACCATCCTGTTGGAACCACATATCCTCCAGGTCCATATCCTCAATTTCTGGCCACAAGAAGTCCGTTATCACCGAGTACCGACGACGAGTCGAGGTTGACTGCTCTTCTGCTACACTATCGCGAACAACAGCAATGTTTTCCGTAGAACGAACTGGGCGAGCATGCACAGGTGTTTTCACATTTCCTACAGACCCGGTTTGCTAAAATTTGCGCACAATTCTCCCGATTGTGGACACATTTATGCGGACACGATTATGCTGACCAAAAAAGTCACGAAATGCACTAAATGCACTAAATGCATTTTGATTTGAACGCCCATTTTCGTAAAAGGCTTCCACAATCTTAACGCGCTGCTCAATTGTGTACCTCTCCATGGTTGAATTTATCAAACACTGAAACAAAGAAATGTCAAATTAAGTTGGGCAAAACACTACGTTAAGGTGTGACTCACAATTAACATCGTGCATTATGGTTGGACCACCCTATTGTGATGTAATTATATTAGCTTTATACTTAAAATGTATAAAAGTTTACAATTAGAGGTGCAAAATTTTACTAATTACATTGTTGTCAAGTTTAATACAAGCTTTACCACGGCACATTTTCAACACTGTGTGTTCAGTTCAACAAAGAAATTATTAATTCACAAATATTAAAAATATCTGATAAATTAAAAAAAAAAAATTCTCGAAAAAGAGGAACATGTGAAGCTCAATCCACCCCATTTCATCTCTAGAATGTTAGATTACGAGAAGTCTCCATTTGTGTTGTTAAGCGTTGTATAAAGGTAACTACAAAGGTCGATGTGCTTCTAAAGCCTATTTTAGCAGGTCTAACATCGCAAATAACAAGCGTAAAAATAATCTTAAGAAAGGCTAACTTACGAATACTTTCTGTAGGAGTTAAATTACAAGATAATGTATTATAATCGGTTAACCAACATTGCAAAGAAATAAGTGAAATAGAAACAAACTAAAATACTTGAAAATAAGAGGTCCTAATACTGTTATCCGTTTAAATAACTTCTATTCAACCAATATATACTTTGGTTTAGCTATCTTTTGTATACCTACGCGAATTTATTTTTGTGATTGGAAATAATTGTGGTTATTCAATGTCAAACATTAGCGAGATGGAATGGTTTGTTAATAGAATTTTTAAATTGAATAATGCCAAGATCCTATCATTCCTATTCCTAATATTTCTCAAAGTAAGATTGTATTAAATCTACTTGAATTGAATACGGAACTACAAAACAATGGATGTTCTAATTTCAGCGATTGGGATAGGTATAATTGTACTTGGTCTATAACAGACGTTATTCTTCTCACATATAATATGAACTATAGAGAGCAAGACAAGGAGTACCAAGAAATTACTTTGTAGAAAGTTAAAATACTTCTGGAAAATAGGAATATTTTACAGAAGTATTTTTATTATAACTAAAATATAAGACGCTTAACTCGCTATTATTAACTAGTTCTTGCGAGAGGTTAATCGCAGAGCAATATTGATGTATACCCAAGAGGAAACTAAAATAATTTTATAAAAGTGCTGAAATTAAATTCTCAATTTCCAGTGAATATGAAAATCATTTTTTCATATTCACATATACAATCATCATATAGAATGAGAGGCAATTCTTATTTTATTTTACTATTAGTCACTTTTAATAAAGTCGTAATTTTTGTTTAATTTTTTGAAAATAATTTTCCCAAAGTATTATCGTAATTAAAACTGTCAGTTGCTAGATACTAGCATAGATTATGATGTATTGACAAGGAAGGATATAATAAGTAATGTAGATAAAAAAATTATACATGTGTATAAAATATTTATAAAAGCAATATTGTATTTTAACGTTAAATACAATTTTCCTTTTTATCTGTGGGATCGGCTGTTGCAAGAACATCCAGTCACAATACAGAAAATTCTATACTAAAAATTAATATTTCACCGATGAGGCACTTGTAAGCAATGCTCGATAAAAAATATCTTCATTTGTATATTTTACTAAATTTGTACCCGAATCACAAAAAGATTCCGACTTCTCAAGGTATCTTAATTATAATAACATAAACCACACTTTGCGGAATACTATTTTGAGGCAATTAACGACATCGGAAGAGTTATCGTAATAAATTTTAATTGAAAACTGACCTTCGCTGCTCAGAAAAAAAATACTTCCCTCGCATTGACGGCGACAAAAAATTGTTTAGCATAAAATAATGATAGAAAATTAATTTGCACGCGAAATATTTATAATTAATTTTTAATAAATAACTATAACGAATTAACATATTAATTAGTCGGTATTACAAGCAGTATTTCAAATGAATTTTATGGAATATACTATAAATATTCTGAAACTATATTTAAAGACATATTTTTAACTATCCTGTAATCCGTGAATCTATAAAGTAGGTATTATAGAAATCATATTTTCGAAGTGGATCAAAAGAAACTTTCGATTTCACAAAAATATTATTTTTTTTTTGTGATACGACATGCCAATTTCATTGCAGATGCATCACAAGTCTCGTTTCTTTTATAATACGGAACACTCTACAGAGTTCTCCAAAAAAAGTCACAGCCTATGTTATTCTTTTATATTAATTTCATTTAAAATTGTATTGTTTTAGATTTTTTCAGTAGGCCATGCTTAAAACATGGCCTACTGATAATAATAGTTACAAATACCGTGAAGTATTTATAACTCAAATAAAATGTATAAAAAAATAAAAAAAGTATAAAAAGTATAAAAAAATGTGTCATACTGTATTAGTTTTCAAATTGGTGAAAAAAAGCTTCACTGTTTCTCTATGCGTCTCTTATTTTTCAATACATACTATTGTTAGACACTTATTTTTAGCACACTTTCCTTACGGCATATCTGATGAACTGTGGCCTAATATCTAACACATTTTCGAACCGTGTTTGATAAGTAAATACATATTTTGAATTGGCCTATGCTTGTAAACCGTTTGCTATAGATAATCTCACAGGAAAAGTATAGTGGGATTAGGTCAAGCCAACGAAGTGTTCATTGACGTTTCCAAATATTTCATTCATTATATTTTTAAAAACACGTTTTTATTGATATTTAATAATAAAAAGTTTGTATTATAAAGTTAACAAAATAAAATAATTTTTTTAAAGTTGTTTTTATTTTTTTTTTAGAAAATTTGTAGTTATAAAAAAATTAAATATTTTAGTAGAGCATTTTTTGCGCACGCACGTAAAATAGAAAGGAGATAACTTCAGCGATATTTTCGGAAAAATGTTAATTGTGATAGGCAACAAGTCACGTGATGGATTTCGAATAGACCAAATTTTATCTGTCTTAGCGATAAAACTCCATCTTACCGATCTGTAGAATTGAACCTAATGTCAACGTACATTTTTAATAAAATCTATACCTAATAAGAAAATTTCGTATATGATGACTTTTTGGAAGACACTGTATACCTTTTTGATTTTGATCGATAGTAAGCACCCATCTTCGGTAAACTTTTGTAAGTTGCTTATAGAGATTTATGTTATGACCATGTAATTTGTGATGATTTACTGTAACGCATTTTGGAACTTCATAATTACTTATCCTTGGACATTTTGAATGGGAAATCATTAACCAGATTTCCTCGCATATCCTGTATTTTAAGTTATGATTTAGTCTATTCAAATGGGTTTTGAATTTCGAATAACCCTAAAAAATTAGTAACTACGTCACCCTCCTTTCGATCCGTCTATTAGAGAAGGCCGAATTTAGAAAATCGATTTCGTAGCCAGAAGATGCATTTCTGTGAAACCAGAGTATATAATTTCGCTAATTTCGAATCCTGTCGTTTGGAAATCGAATAGTTAAAATTTGAATGACTTTTGATTGATCTTGGAATTTTATGTACGATTTTTGTTTCTTCAAAATTCTTCAAGCAAATGAAAGATAAAGAAAAGGAAAGATAAAGGAATAAAGGAGTAACTGTAGTATGGATAAGTTCGACTTGTAGTTAGCAGAAAGCTTATCCTAAATTAATGATGGCGTCTCCTGGGACAAAAAACTCCGGAGGTAAAATAGTCCTCCGTTCGGATCTCCGGGTGAGGACTGTTCCGGGAGACGTGATCGAGTGCAGTAATAATAAGAAGTGTAGCATTTCACGAGTCGGAGCGTGGAATGTCAGAAGCATGAGACAGGCAGGGAAGCTAGAAAATATGAAGATAGAAATGGATAGGTTAGGATTAGATATAGTAGGTATAAGTGAGATGCGCTGGCCGGAAGTAGGAGATTTTTGGAGCGGTGACTATAGGGTAATACACACAGGATCGGTAAATGGAAACGCGGGAGTAGGGATCGTTATGCGGAAAACCGCAGGACAGTGTGTAGATAGCTACCTACAATACAGCGAGAGAGTAATGATGGTTAGGTTAGATTCGAAGCCAGTGGAAATAGTAATAGTGCAAGTATACATGCCTACTTCTAGCCACAGTGAGGAAGAGTTAGAAGCCGTTTATTCGGACATAGAGCAGGTAATAGGATTTGTGAAGGGTCATGAAAATTTAATAATAGTAGGAGATTTTAACGCAGTCGTAGGTGAGGGGAAAGAAGGAGAATTTGTAGGTCCTTATGGATTAGGAAACAGAAACGAGAGAGGTAGCAGACTGATAGAATTCTGTGAGAAGAACAAGATGGTAGTCGCGAACACATTGTTCAAGAATCACGTTAGGAGGCGGTACACATGGAAAATGCCAGGAGGGATAGACAGGTATCAGATAGACTACATTCTGGTTAGGAAGAGATTTAGAAATCAAGTAAAAGACTGTAAGAGTTATCCAGGAGCAGATGTAGACAGCGATCACAACTTGGTAGTCATGAAAGCTAGATTAAAGTTCAAAAATCTGAAAACCCGGAAGGATAAGAAACGTATAAATGTAGACATATGAGGGATCAGAATATGAAAGATAAGTTCCAGGAGAAAACAGATCAATTAATAAATAAAACGAGTAAGGACGAAATCAAGAATGCAGAAACTGAGTGGGAGGTTATCAAGAATAGTCTAGCTTCCGCGGCTACGGACGTTTTAGGACACGATAAAAGGGAAGCTAGGAAGCCCTGGATAACGGACGAAATCTTAAACTTAATGCAAAAGAGACGAGGCTACAAAAACAGACGAGACGAAGAAGGACGGAAAACGTATAAGTAAATAAAGTGGGAAATCATTAGAAAATGTAGAAAAGCGAAAGAACAATGGATAGAGGAGAAATGCAAAGAAGTAGAAGATAAGTTGCAAGTAGGTAAGACCGATGAGGCTTACAAAATAATTAAGAGGAACTTCAGGGATATAGGAACAATAAGTAGAAACGTTAGGAGTCAATCGGGGGACATACTGATAGGAAGAGAGGAGAAAGCGGATAGATGGAAGCAGTACTTAGGAAATTTATACGAGGGTCAGGAATTAGGAGAGATATTAGAGGAAGAATCTAGCATCGATAGGGAAGATGTAGGAAAACCTATATTGAGAGAGGAATTTGAAATAGCACTAAGGGGGCTAAAGAATAATAGAGCGCCGGGTGTAGATAAAATACAGGCGGAAATTTTGAAATGCGCGGGACAGAAAGTAGTAAATAGGATGTTTGAACTGGTGAAATACATATACGAAACGGGCGAGATGCCGGAGGATTATAAGAGGAACATTATCGTTACAATACCGAAAAAGAGAGGAGCCGACAAATGCGAGAACTTTAGAACCATTAGCCTAACTTCCCATGCGTCAAAAATCTTAACTAGAATAGTGCAGAAGAGGATGGAAAATAGAGCGGGGGAAATACTAGGAGAAGACCAATTCGGGTTTAGGCGAAATAGGGGAACTCGCGAAGCTATTCTGGCGCTAAGAGTAATGTTAGAGAAAACAATAGAAAAAGGAAAGAACGCTTATATAGGATTTGTAGATTTAGAAAAAGCTTTTGATAACGTAAGATGGGAAAAAATGTTCGAGATACTAAAGAGCGCGGGAATGAAGTATAGAGATAGGAGAGTAGTACACAATCTATACATAGAGCAAACTGCTGTTATAGAAGTAGAAGGGGAAAAAAGGGAAGTAGGTATTAGGAAAGGAGTAAGACAAGGATGTACGCTATCACCACTAATTTTTAATCTGTACATCGAAGAGGCGATTAATGTGGTAAAAGATAGAGTGGATTTCGGGATTAAAGTACAGGGACAGAAACTAAAAATGCTGAGATTCGCGGATGATATAGCAGTATTAGCATCTAGTAAGGAGGAACTAGAATCAGCATTGAACGAAATGGAGGCAGTGTTGACAGAGGAATACGGAATGAAGGTGAATAAAAATAAAACTAAAGTGTTAGTGTGCAGAGGGCGCGAGAGCAGAGCAAAAACGAAAGTACAAATTAATAATGAAAGATTGGAGGAAGTTAAAGACTTCACTTATTTAGGAAGTAAAATAAATTGGGATGGAAGAAGCGATGAAGACATAAAACAAAGAATAGCGCAGGGTCGAGTAGCTTTTAACAAAAAGAAAGCACGTTTATGCTCGGGGGTAATAAACTTAGAAACAAGGAAGAGATTTTTGAAAACATATGTATGGAGCACGGCACTATACGGCTGCGAAACCTGGACGGTAGGGGAAGCAAGTAGGAAGAAATTAGAAGCTTTTGAGATGTGGTGTTACTGAAGAATGATGAAAATACCATGGACTGATAGGGTTAGAAACAAAGAAGTATTGGAGAAAGTCGGCGAAAAAAGAAGTATGTGGAAAAACTTAAAGAAGAGAAGAGATAGAATGGTAGGCCACTTGCTGAGACATGGGGGAATAGTCCGCGATATTTTGGAGGCAGAAATAGGAGTGAAGAAAGGCAGAGGTAGGCCTAGATTAGACTACTGCTCGCAAATAGCAAGGGATGTAGGTTGTAGCACAATTAGCGAAATGCGTAGGTTAGCACAAGATAGGAGAAGCTGGAGGTTAGCGTCCAACCAGTCTTAGGACTGATGACCTAATGATGATGATATATATATATATATATATATATATATATATATATACCGATATATATATATATATATATATATATATATATATATATATATATATATACCGATATATATATATATATATATATATATATATATATATATATATATATATATATATATATATATATATATATATATATATATATATATATATATATATATATATCGGTATATTTTGATATTAACGTACATTAAGGACGTATATACGATTCGATTTGACCTTTAAGTTTGTCAGATATTAGATTTAAGGCAATTTATTCAAATTGAACATATAACTTATCTTATTTTCCCTCAAGTGGATATTCAACTATGATTTATAGCATCATTACGTGTAATAATGTTTCTAACAGAGCATTTCCAAATGTTTCATCTAACCTATGATGAACTGCGATAGTTTGTGTTTATGAATAAAGAGAATGCCAGCTGTGGAAATGAAATACACATGGATCAATAGATGGCGGAAATATATTTGATCAATTATCATAGAAATAGTTCGTCATTATTTCAGTGAAAATGGACTGGGTACAAATATTAAGGGATGTAAAAAAGTCGTAAATTTTTAGGTGGTTGTCAGAGGGCTGTAACTTAGAAACAAATGGTCACAGAGCAATTTAAAAAGAAGAAAATTGAAGCTCCAAGTTTACAATTTTCATATCTTGAGTTCAACATTCTTAACATCAGCAGTTTTTGAGTAATCATAAGAAAATTATCGAAAAAAATCTTTTGCTTGCCTTTGAAAAGGTCCACGGACTTTAAATCTTTTTCAGTGATTTCATCATAAAGCTTTTTTGGATAATTTTATCCTCTTCAAATTGAACGGTTTAAGAACGATGATTTTTCGTTGAGTTAGCGTTTTTCAAAGCAAAAAAGTCTGTTTTGACTATACAAAATTAAAATCTTTGCTGATTAGATTTTCATTTCTTATTTGTTAAACATAACAGTTGTTCGCCAACACTGTGGCTTCATCAGATGTTGTACTTCATCAGATGATGATCCGATGTATGAAGTCAGTTTTGACCTTTTTTTTTATGAAAAAAGTATTTTTTCATGTTGTTTTCTTACAATAATTAAAATTTTTTGATAAAAAGTATAGACATAGAAATAAAAAAAAAAGAAGATTTTTGTACATCCCTTAATTTTTGTGCCTAGTGTGAGGTGATATTTGCAAATATTGTATATGGCAGTAATACAATTTTAAGATATTATTAATCTTGGGAGACTCAATTAAAACACTTTTGTAGCTGCAATTTATATACCATGTATTTAAAGCAAGATTTGTAGACACGCTTTACTAACATCAATAATTTTTTACTTTTCCACACTCCACTATAAGCGGAAAAGTAATGTAATCGTGCAAAGAAAAAGTGAAAAGACAATTTTGTTTTGGGTTTATTTTTGGTTTTTCGGCCTAAATAGCAAAAAAATTGGTTTTTATAATTTTTTTGCTGTGTGTGATCGTTGTCGTCGGCATTTCTTGTTAGCACGATAACTCAACTAAATCGTGTCGGATTGATCGGGTTTTGACTGATTCTGATCGGGGACGTCCTCCAGAGGACACCTATTAATTTTGAGGTGGAAAGCACACACCCCCCCCCCCTTGGGTCTATTTGAGAAATTTTTTAAATCGTGTCGGTGTTTTGACTAATTGTGATCGAGGACGTCTCCCAGACGACACCTATTGATTTTGAGGTGGATAGGACACACCCCACCCTGTCCATAAGTCATGAGAACACACGATGGTGGACTATTTGAGAAATTTGTTTTGTTAATACGATAACTCAACTAAATCGTGTCGGATCGATCGGGTTTTGACTGATTCTGATCGAGAATATCTCCTAGACGACACTTATTGATTTTGAGGTGGATAGGGCACACCCCACCCTGCCTATGGGTCATGAGAAAGCACGACGGTGGACTATTTGAGAAATTTGTTTTCTTAACACGATAACTCAACTAAGTCATGTCGGATCGATCGGGTTTTGACTGATTCGGATCGGGCACGTCTCCCAGACGACACCTATATTGATTGTGAGGTGGATAGAACACGCTCTACCATGTTCATGGGTCATGAGAAAGCACAATGGTGGATTATTTGAGAAATTTGTTTGTTAGCACGATCACTCAATTGAATCGTGTCGGATCGATCGGATTTCGACTGATTCTGATTAGGGACGTCTACCAGGCGACACAAATTGATTTTTAGGTCGATAGGATACACCCCACCCTGTTCATGGGTCACGAGAATGCACGAGGGTGAACTATTTGAAAAAAGTAAAGCTGTAGCATAAAACACATATTCTGCATGTATGTGTTGGTTTATTTTTTCTTGGCCACTCAATTTCTAGATAGAGATGTTCTACGTGTGGAATAGTCCGTTTTAAGGTTTTAAACTGTTTAGTTTCAGTGGTTTTATCATAAAACTCTTCGATCATTTTCAATTTCAGCGATCTAAAAGCCTTGCACGATCATTTTTCGCTGAGTTACCGTCGTTCAAAGCAAAAAAAAGGTAAAATTTTACTTTTGTATTGAATTACTCGGGAGATAATGATCATACAGAAAATTTGAGTAGAGTTTTAAAAACTGTAAAGTTTTCTTTATAAGTCGTAGTTATTGCTTTGTGATATTTTTTAGTTATTGGATGAATTTTTCATTTTTTATTAATTTTTTGAGGTTGAAAATGTTTTTTAGCAGTAATCATATTTTGTTTTATCAAAAAATGTTAATTACTGTAAGAAAAAAAATGAAAGAAAATGACTTTGCTTTGACTGACGATAATTCAGCGAAAAATCATCGCACAAGGCTTTTAGATAATTCAAATTAAAGAGAATAAAACCGTCTAAAAAACTTTATGATGATGTCACTGACAAGAAATTATTGAAGTCCGTGGACTTTTTGAAAAGCAAGCAAAAATTTGGAATTTTTTTTTCGATGGTTTTTCTTATACTCAAAAACTGTTTATGATAAAAAAATTCAAGATCAATTCAAACTTAATATCTGAAAACTAGAAGTTTGGATCTTTAATCTACTTTTATTAAAATTGCTCTGCGACTATTTTTCTCCAAGTTACAGCCCTTTGAAGACCACCTAAAAATTTAGGTGGTCTTTTTTTTACATCCCTTAATTTTTGTGCCTAGTGTATTATGTATATTTAGCGATATATGTTTTGTTTCTGAACAATAAATATGTAGTTTCTTCTTTGATGTTCTAATATCTGAAAACTAGAAGTTTGGATCTTTAATCTACTTTTATTAAAATTGCTCTGCGACTATTTTTCTCCAAGTTACAGCCCTTTGAAGACCACCTAGAAATTTAGGTGGTCTTTTTTTTACATCCCTTAATTTTTGTGCCTAGTGTATTATGTATATTTAGCGATATATGTTTTGTTTCTGAACAATAAATATGTAGTTTCTTCTTTGATGGACTATACTACTCAAACTGTTTTGGTGAACTCTCTTTTTCTGTTACGTCTTGTATTATTTTTGACAGCTGAAATTTTTGAATATCTGGGGCGCATCTAATTGCTCATCATGGAAGCAATGGAATATTCCGCCAAAGCCAACTTAACATATCGATGATATGTTAGAAATGTACACCCCAATCGCGCCGTTAACTTACACACTATTAAATTCATAAATTTCCCGTTATTATATTATGAGCTATACTGCTTTACAATATTGCAATCAAAACGACCTTATGAGGAGGGATGGGGGCGGCGAAACGAATTACTGCACAACGAGGGGTGGAGAATGGTTATTCTATCAAGTAAGGGGATGATTTTTCTGAAAAGGGAACTGTAATTATGTTAGGGATAGGGAGAGGTAATTGCTTTTTAAACTCAGTTGTCCAATAAAAAAAGAAAATTAGATATTGGTTTAACACTCAAAATTAACTGCTAATTAAATTTTTAGGAGGATATCCCAGTTGAATTTAAATCCTATTAGCCATGCCATCTGTGCTAGATCAGCTCCGACAAAATAATTATACTGAACTCAATGCGGTTACTGAATATATTTATATAGTTATATACGAAATAGTTATATACGATATAGTTTACTTATTATCATTAAGTGCGAGGTGCATTCAAGTTCTAAGGTATCCGATTTTATTTCTCACAAATTAATCATACAAATAATTTGAAACTTCTGTGACTTTTCAACGTAATCTCCCTGCAGCCGTACACATTTTTCACAACGTCAACGCCATGTTTCCATGGCCGCCGCGAACGCTTCTTCAGGAGTCTGTTTTGACTACTGGAAAATCGCTGATGCAATAGCGGCACGACTAGTGAATGTGCGACCACGGAGAGTGTTTTTCATCGTTGGGAAAAAAGCCAAAAATCGCTAGGAGCCAGGTCGGGTGAGCAGGGAGCATGAGAAACCACTCCAAAGTTGTTTTCAAGAAGCAACTGCTGTATCGCGTACGCCCGATGGGCTGGTGCATTGTCTTGATGAAAAAGCACACGTCTAGCCTTGTCCGGCCGTTTTTGTTGCAGTGCTGGAAGGAGCGTGTTGTTCAAAACAGGATGCACTTGTCACCGTAGTGGCCTTTGGAATGCAATGAATAAGGATTACGCTATCGCTGTCCCAAAAAATGGCCCCCATCGTTTTGTCAGCACTGGTGTTTACCCGAAATTTTCTTGGTAGCGGTGAGTCTCTGTGCTTCCATTGAGCTGACTGGCGCTTCATTTCGGAATTGAAAAGCGGCATCCATGTCTCATCCATTGTCACAATAGGCAATTTACATGATTTTTAATTATGTTGTCAAAACATTCTATAGATCATTAAATCCATACAGCGTTAAATTTACCACTTTTTGTGCAATAATAGACACAAAATAAATAAATGAAATTTGAAATTATTATCGGCGCGCGTAAACACAAGAAATGTAAATGGCTGTCGCGTGACGTCACTGTATACTATTTTGTTGAGAGATAGATGGGCGTTTAGTGTAATTTTGTTAAATATTCCTTTGTCGGTGTGCGAATCTATTTATTATTATTAATATTGAACAATTGTGTGTAGACTATGGCCCCCAGTTTGTCCCTCAGGTACTGGTTTTCTCTGGCAGCTGAAAATATGAGGTAGAATGCCCTTTTTCAAACTTAAACTCTGTACATTTCCAGCCAGTCTGTATTGCCAGTAATTTTCCATGTCTTCCTCCAAATGTAAAAAAGATTCAAATGTAAATCTTATTTAAGTATCTATATCTAATGACCTCCAAAACAAACATTTTCTAAATATTCCATGCGGCAAGTAATATGAAAACAGCATAAGCGTGAAAGTGGTTATATACAAATACATCCAAAACAAATAAATGTTATTAGGTACTCACAATAAAATGATCCTCGCAACAATATAGCGGCGTCGAACTTGATTGCTTTATATTTTTCTTTTCGTCCCTTTTCATTGCTACGCACCATTTCTTCCGCATTCTTTCCTCTTTGGGAACCGAGAAGAACAATTTTTCGGACGTTGATACTGTAGTATTTGTACCCATTGGCACGATGCAATATTTATAAAATTTGTTTTATCGGCTCCATACCATTAGGCACTTTATAAAACGCATTTGTTACAGATTTTACAAACTGTTAGCACTAAACCAAATCAAAACAGTAATGATTGGGATACTTCCGCACACAGTGACGTGAACCAATCAGAGTAGCTTTTTCGAACACGTGACTTTGTTTACATAAATGAGTGAATTAATTTTATTAATTATGCAAAAACTACAAATTTTCATGAAAAATTATTATAATATTCTTCCTAAGTACTCATTATAGGCAGAAAAAACATTTTCAGGCGTATAGAAGTTTCATGCAAATTGTCTATTGATGAAAAGAAAGTCCCATTCATGCCTTAATCATGTGTCAACGTCGCCTGGAAAATTGCCATGCGCGCAGCCCTGTGGTCGTCCGACAGCATTCATGGCACCCATCTGGAGGACACTTTCCGCATTTTCAGATCCTCATGCAGGATTGTATGCACAGATCCTACGGAAATTCCAACTTTGGAGGCGATGGCTTTCACACTCACTCGGCGATCCTCCAAAACAACCTTCTCAACTCGCGACCATGTTGTCCGATCGGCTGGTGCGAGACCGAGCCTGTTTTGGTTCGTTATCACACGACGTTCGGTCTTCATTGGATTGTCTGACCCACGAACGCACATTTTTCACATTCATGACACCATCACCACATGTCTCAGTCATATGTCGATCAATAGCTAACGTACCACGCAAGTGGAGAAAGCAAATGATTACTCGCTGCTCTTGTAGCGAAAACCTCGCCATTTTAAGTGTCAACAGCACTCCTCACTCTCGCCGTCACCGCTAGAGGATCTGTGTGCCGTACAGTGCTGCCATCTCTGCAACGCATTCACAAAGACTTCACACGTATTGTAAACCAAACCGCATGTGTCTATCTGCTCTCAGTCATGAAACAAAAATCGGAGACCTTAGAACTTGAACGCACCTCGTATTTTTGTATTCTGTGCGTGGATTAAAATAGTCAGTAATTGGCTCTTACATCTAGTCTCTACAACTAAATAATTAATTTTTCATCAAATTCAGTGATGCTTCGTTTTTTTCATTCTGCCACAAAATATTCATCACAAGAAAAACTCTTTGTGAATGCTGAAGTGACGGGAATCAACAATAGAAATGATATTAATTTCTACAAATTTGTAAAATGATCATTCGTCTCATTAAATATTTACTGCCATTTTTGTGCAGTGGATAATTCTGCAAAACCTTCATAACCTTCAGATATAATGTCATGCAAAACCTTCAGAATATATTTCATCATCGATAAATACTCGACACTCGATAAATCCAAAGTACTATTCATTTCATCGCTATTTGCACAAATAAAAAACTCTCTCATCTTGCCGACAAACGGAAGAGTCTGCCTGAGCCTCGCCATAAGACAAGCTACGGTATGAGATAAGAGCCGTTATGTATAATACTAATAGATAGACTGGAGATCTATTAAATATAAGAACAAAACAAAATAAAAATTAATGTTATATACATTTTTTTTCTCAAAAATTCATTCAGATTGCTATTGCAAGTTCCTAATATATAATATTCCTAATAACTTCAAGAGTATCCATATTATTCACAACAATAATCAAATACTCTTTTAAAATATCAATATAATATAATAGGTATCTTTTATTTTCAATAATACTTGTAATATATAATTATACTATATTAATTATTGTAACAAGTTTGAGCATTTCGAATCATTTAAATAAATTATGTCCATATTCACAAATACTTATAATATTTTAAAAGTTATGATTGTCCGCCTAATATGTAAACAAAAATGCTATTAGTAATGTTTATTAGTTAATCAAATATACTTTATTGTTATGTATAATTCATTTCATCGCTATTTGCCAAAGAAAAAATTCTCTTATCTTGCCGATAAACGGAAGAGTCTACCTGAGCCTACCCATAAAAATAATCCAAATTTTTTATTTGGCAAATAGCGATGAAATAAACTATATATAAATACAATAATATGATTATTGATTTCAAGTATATAAAACGAGTTAATATTGAAATTGATTTTTTTTTATTTTTAACGAGAAGCGTAATTAGTATGGTCACTGTTATGTTTTATTTTTTACAATATATTACTTCAAATAAAACAGTATGTAGAATGGAAGTACAGTTTTAAAAACCAATAAGGATAAATTAAATATTTCTTGAACCGATGTAACTTTTTTATCGGTTTGTCAATTTGTTAATGAATAAAAATTATTAAATACCTTATATAACTAATTTAGGTAATTCAAACTATTCTACAATCGGTAGTACATTTCTTTGCCACCGGGTGCCCAAAAAAATACTCGCTACGCCTCCACCGAGATTCAAGATTTCCAATATGCAAAATTACGATAAACTTTTTTGGTCTTTTAATGATTTACGTAAAATAAATCCTAGAAAAATCAAACTATGTGAAATAAAGTATTTTCGCGTACTTTACTGTTCGTATAAAGTATAGAGTACCTGTATAATTGTCCTAAATAACGTACAGTACTTTATTATAAAGCACGAGTGGTAGAACTTCCAACTAAAACGATGTAGAAAATTAACGCCACAGAAGTATATATTTTTCACTGGATTCCCAAAAATGTACCTGCTTTATTGTATAGCTTTACAAACGAAATTCTCAGTTACGAGTGTGTCCACTGGTAATTAAGCTGACAATAGATAATTTATCAAAATTATTTCCACCTAAAAATATTCACTAGCACAAGTACTTAAATAAAGAGGACAATCCATCATTACATCCAAAACCATTTATCAACATAATGGCTGCAATTGGCTATAAAGGCGACTAGATAGAGAAACGATATATCTTTTCTCTCCATTGTGAATGGCTTCTAACACCTGGCCTAGCTCTGCGGAACGAAAACTAACTAGAAACGATTAGAAACTGGTATATAATTTTTATATATTTACATAATAATATGCATGAAGTGTTCTGCATTTTGATGCCTCCCACTTGGAAAAAAAAATAAGAAGAAATAAGAAGGCGCGTTCCTGCAAAGTACAATAAAGTTAAGAGTTTTTTAAATTGACTAATTACTAATTTAATAATGTCGACGTAATGTTTTTAATAGGTGAGTAAATAAGAAAATCTGATGTAAAACTTCGAGATATTTGTATACTCCTGGACAAAATTAACGCCTCAGCAAAACTTCATTATTTCTTATAATTTTCCGAAGTTTTAAATCCTTGAACATTCTATGTAGGTAGTCTAGGATGTCCTCTGCCACTACTGATTGACATGTGTAAAATAATATTTTGTATTTGTCAATAATATATTTAACGTTGTTTAAAGTAATTTGTAAAAGGCAATAAATTCAGTTGCGCTAGTTATTTTTTTTAATTTGATGTCACGTGAATGAAACACTTTCTCATGTATACTTAGAGTAGAAGAAGTGAATCGTCCACGCAAATTAAGAGAATATGAGACAAAGTAAGAGATAATTCTGGTTTACGAGAGACAACGGTATGTGGCTAATTTTCTAGGAGTTAGACAATCAACAATTAGTCGAGTTAGTTCAACGTTTCACTGAACTTGACAGTTACTGTAGAACCCTAAGACAAGGTCCTAAGAAGTTTACAGATGCAAGAGATGAGCGACATCTCATGTCAGGCATTCTACCAGTTTAGAGCTAAGCAGAACCTTAGCAGCAGCTGGAAATGTAGAAATATCTGGACGGAGATGGAGAAATACATAGATATAGTAGAAGACCAGCATTGTACCACTGCTCATCAGAGAACATAGAGTTACTAGACTGCGTTTTGCAAGAGAACACGTAAATTGGACCATTAACGACTGGAAGCGAGTTTTGTTTTCAGACAAAACAAGAGTAAGTCTTAATTCACCAGATGGACGTCAACGAGTCTGGCGGAGACTAGGAGATGGGTTTGCTGCTAGCAAATCTCTCCGAGGATCCCATTTTCTGATTGACCAATAATGTTCTGGGAAGGAGAACATTATTGATCAATACGGGGGAGATCTATGAATGGACATTTCTCTACGTGGAAAACATCGCAGAACATGTGATGTATTTTGAAATCTTCATATTGTTGGATTTTGATGGAATATTATGTAGAATCATAATTGCATTCAATTTTCGAAGATTGCAAAGTTCACAACAAGAGTTATAGTGTTGTGAAAACACGTGTTTAACACTAACATACAGATATAGATCTTAATGTCAGCGGATTCTTAAAAGACTGAGAACATGAACTTTAAAAATAATCGTTTACTTACCAACTTGCAATATTTCTGTTTCCCTTCATACACGATGTTTTGCTTGATAATAAAGTCCAAGCTCCGTACTTCTATATCAATTGTTAATAATGCGCTTTATCACACTAAAACTCCTGTAAAGAATTGTGTATTAAGCTGAATTAATGTTATCACGATTTGGTATATAACAGGGTATAGGTAGGCCATGGGAAATTTGGAAGCGTGATGGAAATAACAGGGTTGGACTGGGAGGAATTATATTCTCTTCAATAAATATTTAAATAAGTATAAGTATATTCTTTTAAATAAAATACAGTGACATATTTAGAAAAATAAAAATTAAATATCGAAGTTAATGGTAACTATTCATTAACGATAATTAATTAATAGATTACTTTGTAAGCATTTACTATATGCGAACATTAACATTTTATTAACAATATAATTTGTTTACGTCTTAATAGGCTTTTCAGTGTCAATTAAATACATTTTAAAATTTTTACATTCTTGGATGATAATAGTCCTCGATGTATAAGAGAACGAAAATTGTTAGGGTGTATTTGACCTCCTTTTTTATTTTGATGTTTTCCAAAGGACACTGCAATGACTTAAATAAATAATGTGTCAGGGCAAGATCTGAAGAGGGAAGTACATGTGGAAACACTTCCTACTTCCAGACTTCCAGGTCTGGCATTGTTACACAGAGAGAAATATTTATTTACTATACCTAGTGTTTAATTACCTCTATAAATTGATAAATTATAATATGGGGAATGTGGAGATCTAAAGAAGGAGGTGGATGTGGAAACACTTCCTAGCTCAACCTAAATGCCTGATCGATTTTTGCTTGTTAAGGCATATGAAATCCAAAAACTTAGTTTCGCTTGTATTATTATTATTTTTCATGGCATTGCTCTAATTAATTTGTTAAAATATTTTTTGTATCTCAAAACAATTTTTATATTATCCACTATTGCTATTTAGCCTGTATTTATTTATGCATTATATTTCTGAATTTAATTGAATATATTACATTATACTGATTTGGTGCATAAATACATTATTATTATTATATATAATATTTATTTACCCACTACATACTCTACTGAATTTTTAGTCATCTGGTCACCCAGCATGAAAATTATTCATTTGCCTGATATGCATTGCAGAGCCAACTAATACAATATTATTAAAATCGGCCAGTATTAAACAACGATAAAAACTAGGAAAACACAACGACAGGAAAAAAACGCCATTAAGATGGCTATCGGTTCTCTTATCTGTCGAACAGAATCTAAAAGGGCACAGTTTATTTTAATTGCAGGTATATTGTATTTTGTGTGTTTCAACTGTATTTTTTTTTAGATAAACATCTACGAAAGCGGGCAAATATAATACTCGGCCGCAGCCGGGTTGGTCAGCCGGTGTTTTTAACAAAATCAAAGAGTACCCGAAATGGTCACTAACCTCCGATTGCGATCTTGTCATTTTTGTCTTGAATTAATTAGTATTGCTAAATGGCACTTTGAAATGGATAGTGCACCGCCCATGTCTGTGGCCTGGCGTCAGACGAAAAAACAAAAGCAATCGGATTTTTGAAATGCATGTTGGTAGGTGAACCAGCTCACAGCTGTTATTAGCGCCGATGCCGGGATAGGAATTACGCAGCCTTGCTTTTACCAAATGAATAGGTAGAAAAACCAGCGGAAAAAACGTTGCACCCTTTTGAAAATTTCGGGTGTTAATTAAGATAGTTATAAAATGGGTATTTCTCTGAGTTTTGAAACGTCAAAGATGAAGTTACGATTCTGTATTTTTACGTAAATTTTTCTTTTCCGTCTGGCACTGTTACATTGAAAGAAAGGTTTATTTATTATACCTAGTACTTGATTACCTCTATAAAATGGTAAATTATAATATGGCGAATATATTTTAACTAACTTTATATATTATTGACCATTACTAAACAATTATTTAGAAAGACTATATCAATAAAGCTTTATTTTATTTATAACCTGAAGATTATGAGAAATGATGCTTAATACAGTTTGAAATTTATAAGTAAAAAGGAAATAGTACATAAAAGTAGCACACTCAAATTATATAATAATAATATTAAATTATAATAGAATTATAACTTTTTAATTAATCATGTTTTATATGTTACCGTCTTCTCTCACATTTATTATCTTTTTATTTAAATTTTTGTGCAGTAATTATTAATTGTAAAATTCAATGAAATGATAACAGCTAGTATCGTTTATAGATAAATGTTATTGAAGAGACAGATAATATAAAAATACAGTAATGCTGAATATTTTTTTTTAGCTGGAGTTTTTAGTGCCAACTGCCCTATCAAAGATAAATAAACTATATATAATATAAAATATAATTGAATATAACATATATAAAGCATAATAACACTGTCGTCGTTTGCTAATGCTATCAAATCTGAGCTCACCCTCTCTTTTCCTTTTGAATATAATTTATGCTCATAGACTTCCACCAAAGCTTATTCATCATTTTCTTACATTGATCTGGTAGCTTAAAACAACGCTACCATTGTCCTGTTTCAATACGAAAATTGTTTCCCTCTTTTTGGTTGTAACTTCTGAACACTTGCAATAAAATTATTATTAATGTGGTACTTTAAAAGAATCCCACAAAGTGTATCTGAAGGTGTGAAATTAGGGCTGTTTGGCGACTATTGAATTCCCCATTACCAATGCAAACATTGAAGTGACCATTTAAATGTCCCCATTTAAATGTTCCGTTCCATTTTGCTGCCAAATTATTTCATTAAAGTCCTCAGCATAAAAGTGTTGCTCAAAAGCTGTATTAATATTGCAAGAATGATTTGTAGATAAGTTCTCTGAGTTGTGGTACATACAAAATATGGGTCTTTCAATTTTATCTTGGAAAATATCACCAAATTGTTCCTGAATGTTACAGGCTTCGTTTATTTCAACAATATTTCTTTATCGCTGGGGTTTATTTTTCATGAACGTATATTTTTCCTATTAAGAACTCCTGCTGTGAAAAAGGACAATTCATCAATCCACAATATATGTATGTTTAAACAACATTAAAGTATCGCAACATGGTCAGGTAATGTGTATGATATACGAGGGGGTACCCAAAAAAAACCGAACTGATATGGCGGGCGAAATTTTTGTGTTATCGCGTTCTGCCCCTAGGAGCATATAGAACTACTATTCCAGAGTCAGTAAGCCAAACGTTGTCATTAAAGAAGGTTCCGTTCGGTTTGTGTGAATTTTTTTAGTGTCTTTCTGTGCTCATCGTTTTTTGTTTCTCGTGAACAGTGCGCGGTCGTAAAGTTTTGCTTCTTGCTCGGGAAAACTGACACAGAAAGTCTTGAAATGTTAAAAGCGCCCTATAAGAATGATTCTATTGATAAAACTCAAGTGTTTTAGTGGTTTTCCCGTTTCAAAAGAGATGAAATGTCAATTGATGATAAACCTCGCTCTGGTCGCCCTTCCACGGCTCGAACTGATGAAAATGCTGAAAAAATTCACGAGATCATCCTAGAAGATAGACTACGGACCACTGACGAAGTTGTGGAAATTTTTAGGCAAAAATTGGCGCACAAACAGGGCTGTGTGAGCAGTGGCGTTATCGTGGTGGAAAAACCAGTCGCCCGACTACCACAAATCAAGCCCGTTACTCAGCAGATTTTTGCGTAATATTTTCAAAACATTCAGGTAGAAAGCCTGGTTAACTGCCTGACTCTGTAAAACAAACTCTGAATGGACAACTCCTCTCACATCGAAAAAACAAAACACGATGAGCAGACAAAACAACTGTCACTAAAAATTTCACACAAGCCGAACGGAACCTTTTTTAGCGACAACGCTTGGCTTACTGACTCGGGACTGGTAGCTCTGTACGTTCCTAACGGCAGAACGCGGTACTACAAAAACTCCGCCCACCACATCAGTAAGGTAAGCAGTAATCTTACCATATTATATATGGTAATATTAAATATTTTTTATAAAAAAAATTTGCCCAAATAAAGAACGTGTTGCTGTTAATAAACGGTTGCAAATGAACTGGTCTTTCCGTGTAACATACTTGAAGGATAACTACGATTGGGGCGAAAAATTTATATTTCTTAGCATCAACAGGAAGTTGTTTGTTTTGAAGTTGATTTAACTAGATTTGACGTTATCCTATAGTGGTGGTAATTTATGAGGTAATTATTTGTATACCCACTCACAATCAGTATAACTTCAAAAAGCCTAATTACCGAGAACGCGCCCGGCCTTACCTCCGACACAAATTAAATTGATTTATACCAATTTATACAGACGAACACATACGTTTCGTTATGTCTCATCGTAAATCAGCTCGTAAAATCTCACGACTTGTTTATATCGTTTGTATCGGACCAAATTAAAAAATAACCGGCAAACGAAAGAAATAATACCCATATAACTCAATAATAACACCATCTGATCGCTGGATATACTATTTTCTCTACGATAATTGGTACGAACCTCCATGCCTTCGTATCTCTTACATTTCTGCGTGATTATGATTTATACTTCGACCACTATAAAGGAGAGATTTCACAAATAAACATGCTGGAAATTGTTTTCCCAGACGTGGCAATAATTTTCAGTTAGCGCTGCTGAATTTTTTTTTAATTGGGTTTATCCAAGTAATTTTAAAGTTAAAAATGTGTCTGCGAAACTGAAATATATGGTGCTTCGTACAGGAATTTTCTAAATTGGCAACGGAACTAATTTCTTATATATTTTTCCTGCTGACTATATAATTTAGTAAATGATTATACTCTTAAGAATAGAGAGACATTCCCTAAACAATTTGCTATTGATACTACTTTGATAAACTTAGAAAAGTGATGGGTGATATACATCAATACGTTAACAAACAATACATACTATCTGATTTACAATCTACGATCCCTCCGTACACATAATAATACCCTCCTCTCTTTTCTTTTTTCTTATTATTCCGTAAATATTTTGATTTGAATTATATACTAGGCTCAAAAATTAAGGGACGTAAAAAGTCCTAAATTTTTAGGTGATTTTTAACAAAGCTAAGTGTTGTCAGACGCCATCCGACGTTTCCAGTGGAAAGTTTGACATTTTAGACCATAACCTTCTTCAGAACATTTCGCATTTAAGCGCGATTTGTGTTGTTTAGAGTGATTTGAAAATTGAATGTCAGCGAAAAAATGGAATTAACTCGAGAACATTTTCATGCGATGATTTATTATGACTTTCGACGTGGATTATCAAGACAAGAGTGCATCGATCAACTTACTTCCACTTTTGGCGATAAAGCCCCATCCTTTACCACTGTGAAACGCTGGTATGACGAGTTTAATCGTGGCCGTCATCCGCTCACCGACGAAAGTCGTAAAGGTCGTCCAAAATCAGTTGTTATGCCAGAAAACATTGATGGTGTACAAAAACTGATAATGCAAGATCGTCATATGATATGCTGTGAGATTGAGGCAACCTTAGGCGTTAGTTCGACTAGCATATATAAAATATTGCATGATCATTTTGCTGTAAAAATGGTTTGTTCTTGTTGGATTCCACATAATTTTATATAATCTCAAAAAGATGCTCGTGTCGATTGGTGCAAACAAATGCTCAAGAAATACAATGGCGGTGCTTCAAAAGACATAGATATATATAACATTGCAACAGGTGACCTCATCATGGATCTATGCGTATGAGCCGGAAAGTGAACAGCAGTCGACTGTATGGGTGTTTCAAAATGACCCAAATCCAACAAAAGTTGTTCGCGCTGGTAGCACTTCGAAACAAATGGTCGCCTGTTTTTTCGGGAAAATTAGTCATATGGCAATAGTGCCTTTAGAGGAACGTAAAACGGTGAATTCTGAATGGTACACAACCATTTGTTTGCCGGAAGTTTGCGATTAAATAAGGAAAACAAACAAGCGCCGTCGAATCATTCTTCATCAGGAAGGACAATGCGAGTTCTCACACATTTCGTCTAACAACCGAATGTTTGAACACTCAAAAAATCGAATTAATGGGTCATCCGCTGTACAGTCCTGATATGGCACCCAATGACCTCCCTATGATCCCGAACATCAAAAATCAAGAATAGATCATGAAAGAGAATATTTTGAAAAACGATAAAATAATTTTCAATGACAAATTAATGCTTTTTTTATTTGAAGGCTCAAAATATAAATAATGCCCCTCGTTTGAGATTAGAAAGATATAGGACATCAGTAGAACGTTTTCGTTTAGTAAAATATCTAAAAAAAATATGAAAATAATTGCGTATGTATTCCTGACATCTTATTGTTTAGGTTGCTTTATTTAGTGTTGTTGATATCGATACAATTATATTCAGTCAATAGACGTTACCTATATTTCAGGTGATCGTCTGATGTCGATTCAAACTTGCTGTCTAATTGTACCAGGTGGCTCTAAGTATCCATCTACCATACCACCTAATTATAAGTACCCATCGAAAACACATATTTTAAATGTTATAGGCCTACAAAAAGTTACATTGCGGCGTTATTTACGCATTTATACTATACATAGTCCTGACCCATTTTTTTTTCAGATAGCAGCTGGTGAATTACGCCTCGACCAACTCGTGCTGCGGATCTGACCTCATAAGAAGAATTCCTCTATAAGCCGTGCGCGCTACGGAAAGCGCCTCCACCGTCAAACTGGCAGCCAGTGCACTAGCCTCAATGAATCCTCACTACCATCCTTATGGGGGCCCTGAGCTCACGTCCCCGCACCCCCCATCGCCGGACAACAACAACTACCACGGACATCCAGGGCCGGGGGGGCCGCACAACCGCATGCATCCAACGAACGGTCACGCCATAGGAACTTTAGGTAAGAGCGGAATGGCATACCGTGTCGCGGCGAAACAGGATGTTCGGTCGGGACCGGTCAATTTAGCGTATGTCGCTTATTCGTATTTTTGGTGTAATAAAATAACGTACTTATGTTGCTAAGTAAAGTAGATTGTTTAAAAAGAAATTGCGGTTTTGAGACAGGTGACGTTATATTCAAAATTATACGAGGTGCACAGAAAATACCAAGTGAATATAATTTAAACGACCTTTTGTGCTTCATAATTTATTCAACGTGAATTTAACCTTCCATATCGGGCGCAGTCCGAATTCAAACACATTCGGGCGCAGTGCATCTGAGAGATCCCATATCAAATCTTACACAATTTAATGAAGTGGAGACTCAATTAAACGCTTATTTTAATTCATACAATACGAGTAAGCAAATCACAATAATATTGCGTCGCCCCCTTGCTCATATCGAAGGCACCTCCCGAGCATGCCTCTAGAGGATTCGGATCAAAAAACAAAAGTTACCACGTTGTTCGCAAGGGTCTATTTACTATGTTGATTTTGTCAAAATGCCAAAATTCGAACAAAAAGTCTTTCGTATATCGACCTAAAGATTTCGTGACACACACACACACACACACACGAAAACAGCCGTTTAGTAAATATAGACCATAATAAATATTTCACACTAGTTTTTAATTTCAATAATTAAATTTACACAAAGGAACTCATTTAATGTTGTTAAACAATAAATTTGGAAGATTTTTATAGGAGAACCAGCTATCGACGAAATCGAAGTTTTTTTTGTTTTAAGGAAAAAACACAAAAATAAAACAGTATTGAACAATATTTCGAATACAGAAAAGAAGCACCTATTTTTTTATGTAAAAGTCATAAAGCTATATATAAAAAATATTGGACGTGAATTACAAAGAAAAGTTATACGTAACTGTCTATTTTAAGTGTAAAGAATTATGAATCCCCTTCATCATTTTAGCATGTTCCAAACAAAAATAAATGTCACATTGTTGGTAACGAATATAATAGTATAAACCAATAATTTAACACCCAAATGTGTTAATTTTGAATAATAATACCATAAAAAACCACATTAAGTAAGTATAGAGATCCCAAAAAATATTATTGATTTAAATAATAAAATAAATCTGACAAAATATAAAAATCAAAAGAATTACTTAATCAGGTGCAATGCATCTGACAGATCCGAGCGGCCCATACAAGGACAGGGAATTCACTAAAAGAAGTCGACACCATATCGAGAAGAGTGGTTTGAAGCTATTAAGCTGCGAGGGAGTTAATATTCGTAATATACACGAAAGGGCAAAGAAAGAAGTGACTGACAGATCGGCTGCGCCTGACGAAGGGTTAAAGCTATAAAATATTTCAGATTGAGAATCAGAGCCGTATACTTTTTTTTGATAAAACGAAATAAAAAATACTTCATTATAAACGAATCGAGGTAAAATGATTCCGATAGGTACCTATCGTAGATACGATGATTCCAAAAATGTAAAAAAATATACGGTATATTATTTAAAAATCAAAAGTTAAGGTCATTTCCTGTTAAACCGGATGTAACTTAAAATTAAAAAATAACCCAAACAATTTGTGATGTACAAGTCCCCCAAATTTCTAATTTTTATCTGAAGTAATAAAAAATTACAGGGTTGTATCCTCTTCCTGTTGCCACCGTGTAAAATAGAGAGTTTCCTATTTTATAATAAAAATTACAGGGGCGTATTAGGAGATAAATGCACACTGACTACTCACGGTAGGCAGTATTAGTAATAAGTTATTACGAAACTAATTTGGACTTTACTTATGGGAGAATCAACTTCAGAGCGTTCCGTCCTTGTTGCAGGTCACCCCAACGGCCCCCATGAGCAGCACCACCATAATCATCATCAGCATCCCGCATTCACCAGCGCGGGCCCTCCGTCGGACGGACCGCATCACCAGCACCACAACCCTTCCATAACAAATAACAACAATAATAACAATAATACAGTGAAAGTATGTGCAGGGTGTGGCGGTAAAATAGTGGA
Source organism: Rosalia funebris (assembly GCA_037954035.1). Classification (NCBI taxonomy): domain Eukaryota; kingdom Metazoa; phylum Arthropoda; class Insecta; order Coleoptera; family Cerambycidae; genus Rosalia; species Rosalia funebris. The sequence goes on along the minus strand of JAZFAV010000011.1, from coordinate 14,182,406 downwards.
ACGTTTTCTACTGCATGCGTTGGACCGTTACTGGCACAACAGTTGCCTCAAGTGTTCGTGTTGTGGCGCAATGTTGGCAGACATAGGCACGTCGTGTTTCACGAAGGGAGGGATGATCCTGTGCAAGCAGGACTACATGAGGTAAATTTGCAACTCACCTTGCCGGTGTTTTCCCAGTAATATTGTGTCATTGACTTTTCTGATAGCACTGAAACTTCACATTATTACTTTTATTTTTTCGAAGATTTAAATCATACCTATCTAGGTACGTGATAGTATAATTTTCATTTCAACTAATGTTTAACATTAGTTGAACTACTAATTAGTTGAACAACTAATTAATCGAGGAAGCCGTTACTCTGTGGTAGTTCATAATTCACAACGGAAATGAGTAAAAACAACTACTACGTTTTTATACCACTATATTTTCACAGAAACGTGACTGCAGTTTCGACAATTATGTCATCTTCAAACGATGATTCAACTAAGAATAAAATGCAAACATTCTGTTCCTATAATATATACTATCCAAATACAGGGACTAAGTGTTATGACAGTAAACAGGTAGTTAAGGTTTATATGAAATGTGTTTTCCAAATGGTGGAATCCCGACCATAAAATTGTGGGAATTTCCAAGAATATTATTAAGAACTATTATACAGAGGGTTTATTAATTTGGATGACACTAAAAAGAGGAGAATATAGTATATCTACTTGATCATTTAACAAGCTAAAATTATCACTATGGTTGTATTTATAGATTTCTATTGCTTCTAACCAATTAAGTTAAACCTTTGCCAGCATAGTGTAGGATATTCTGGTTGATTAAGACTTACTATTGTTTCATCTGAAGATTTTTAAAAAATTACAAAAAATAGAATAGTATATATCTTAATAGTGGAAATTTGTTTTTTAAATGTAAAAATAAAATTATCGAAAGATATTTATTGATTGAAAGGGCCTCCACTTTTTTCATTGCCCCGGGCCCCGACACCTCTGCATCCGGCCCTGCTTCTACTCTAATTGTAAGTGTACTGAACAACATTTTCATTCACTTGATGATATTAAAACAAAATCACTAGCGTAACTGAATTTATTGATTTTTACAAATAACTTTAAACAACGTTAAATGAATTATTAGCGAACAATTACAAAATCTTATTTTACATATGTCAAATAATTGCAAATGTTTATCAGTAGTGACACAGGATATCTTAGGTCACTTACATAAAATCCTTAAGGATGTAAAACTTCGAAAAATTATGAGAAATAATGAGAAGTTTTGCTGATGCATTAATTTTGTCCAGGAGTTTATTCATGAAAAGTCAGTTACGCAGTATTACTATACGGTGTCTCAAAATTGAGTTCCTATAAATATGGGTCGGAAATCTTTAGTTTCGAAAATACGGGGTGTTTAATTGTAAGTTGAAGTTCCTGCAAATGTTTTTTATGAAAATTTTCAAATCTTCTATAAAGACCATTTCTTCTATAAAGATAAAATAAATATTTAAATGTGTATACATTAAAAGACAAAATAAGAAGTAAAAGCCTTCAAGGGCCCGTTAAACTGGGGAATTTTCGCAAAATTGTGCCCCAAACTTTCTGTATTACTTTTCCATTAATTCAATGACTAGAATATGAAGTAAAACAAATTGTTATACATTTGAAGAACGTCTCTTGGATTGTACTGTAAAATTATTATTTTTTTTGAGTAATATTAAAACCATGATCCCCAATAAACCAATAAAGAAATGTGAATACTGGTAGCAGAATTGTTATATGGAATAATGTGCTATCATAGTAATATTTTATGTGTATTATATTCTAGTATACCATGAAAATTAACAGTTTATGGATATTTTCACAAACGAGAAAACGTGATGACGAAATATTGTTCTTTTCTTGGTAGAATGCAGGCTTTAACGTTGCAACAAAATCTTCTGGGTTATGTCGAAGTCGTTATTGAATTTGGCTTGATGTTTCGTTGATCATTCTCGAGAGAAATCCAAAAAAAGTCTTTACACTTTTGAATAAACTGATAGAATTATCATAAATCTTACCAAAAAAGTTATCCTTTAAAATAAAATGTATTTGTATTCATTCAAGTATATGTTTTGGGGTCAAATAACTCTAAAATACCTACGCATGTTTACTAAACTTGTTGAATATTCAAAATAGACACACTTTTCTGTGATATTTGGAAATAAATCTTCCCAACGTTATTATAGTCAGGTCTTTAATAATGTATATCTTCAATACAAGGTGTTCCTACTATCGATTTTCTTAGTTTACTGTAATACTGTTAATAGTATAGATACTGCTAATAATATAGATGGTAATTTCGTCAATCTGCAATTATCAAAAACCTCTCCAACCTTTATTTTTCTGGTAGAAAACCAATCTTAGACGTTGGAAGAGGAATTGGGTATATTGGTAAACATTGTCGACAAGTCCCTATTTCTCTTGGTCCTTATTTAGAAGACAAGTGATAATTATATTGATAAAATGTTTATATTGCATACTCTTCTTTGGCTCAAGAACTTAATGGTGATGATACTAATCGCTAATAAGAGTTTTGCTAAATTGTGATAAATAAATGCAAATAAAATCATGATAATACAGTACGTATCATTATGATCAACTATCTCAAAGTAATGGCTAACTCCATTCAGTTTTTCAGCAAATAGAATTTACTCCCTCTGTCCCAAATTAGTTGTCACATTTGACCATTTTTCTGCTGAATATTGCCAAATACAATTTAATGCAGGAAGTAATATACTAAAAAATTAAATACTCAAAAGAGAAGTTTAAAATCACATCATTCATAAAATTTGTTTAAAGGTTGTAATTACAAGTCAGCTGGTGACGGATTGGCAAATAGCACAGTTTTGAAAGTGTACCCGCTGTCGCTTTAATTCATTGTGAAAAGTGCCAAAAACGAGTGATTTGCCAAGAAAATTAATTAAAAAAACGGAAATGGACAACATTACCCGAAATGCAGTTCTTCAGTTTTTGCTGCAATGTTGTGAAAATGAAAAACTCAAGAAGCTTGGAACTACCTTCATATAGGAGTATAAGAATTATTATCCAGAATTATGAGTACGAAATCAATATTTTTGTGAAATTAGTTAAAAAATAACAATTCCAGTTTCTATTTACCCGCCTTTATGTGCCTAATTTTTTTTATTTGTAATTTTTTCGAAATGTGACAACCAATTTGGGACAAAATTTAGACACCAAATGTGACAACTAATTTGGGACAGAGGGAGTATTATTTATAAGAAATTTTACTTCTCTTAATGAAGCAACAGTTTCAGTAAAATGTATTTTTGGTAAAGTAACTCGGAAGCATGATTTGGTTCTTCTTACACAATTTCTTAGTCCCATGGTGACCACCAAGATAACCATTTCCATAACGAAATGGATAGTAACATTTGTTATCCAGAGAACGGGGTTACATTACGTTTTCTAGTGGAAGTAGGAGCCTCACAATAATCTCAATAATGTTTTCGTAATAGCTGTATCAATAGAAGCGGTAGAATTGGGGGACCAGGTCGTTCACCTAATTTGACTCATATGGTTATATATCTAGTCAGTCTTCTAGCATAATATTTAATAACTAGCATAGCTCTTGTTGTATAGGTATGTACATAGAAAAGTGCTTCTACAGAAAGAGTGTGTCCAAATAGAACAGTTTAACTAAACTTATAGGTATATCTTCACAGTTCTTTCTAAGGAAAATTCATTGTTTTCTGTAGACAAAGTATAATAGAGTACCATCGTAATAATTAACGACTCGATGCAAACCTTGATCTTCAAGATTCCTGTAAAATAAGTCATATTAACGTCGAAATTGAATGTTTGCGAATCGTTACTCACCAGTTAATTTTTTTTTAATTTTTCTCTGCGGTATGACTTGTTACGACGCAGATCCGAAGTCAAAGTATTCTTGACGATAATAAGTTGGACAAACGAAAATCATATAATGTCTAATAATGTTGGAGTTAACAGCGACGTGTAAATGTACACAGCAAATACTGCGGTGTACCTACCATTGATGTCTAACATCTTATTTAGACGAACCGATTGCTTAAGTTATAGAGGTGTTGTGTCTAGTGTTAATGCGGGAAAGCCAATGTCTGGAATTACGGTTTGTCAATAAATCGGTATTATGATGCAAATTTTCGATATGGGGAATTTTGGGAAGACAAAAGCATCGCATACGACGTTATCGAAAAAAATATCATTTTAAAATGTTATTCTTTGATGATTATATTTTAGTTTTCTTAGAAATCTTATTCACATACGTAGTGATTTAGTGTTCAGAATACATAAAGTAGGTTTAACAAAACTTAAAATGGGTAGACGAATGGATGAAACAAGCGACTTTTGGGACGATTACAAAATTATCCTGCATCATTGATTTGTGTTCTTAAATTTAAAAACTATTCACGTGTATTGGAGTTGGAATTTATAGAGTTAATAAGTCTAATGCAAAATTTGTAGTTGACATGAAATATATATTTTATACATTCTCGTCACTCAAATTATATAAGATAATACTTCATAATAGCAATACTCATATGGAGATTATTGTGGACAATAAAAATAATAAATAATAAAGAATTTCTACAAAATCTTTTACATAAAATGTTTTAGAAACCAATGGTCCTGTTCAGAAATTGTTGTTGGTAATCAATATTCAGATATAAAATATCGATATTGGCAAGATATCTATAACTCAAATCTATAACACGGAGGAAAATTATCTATCTCTCTGCATATCTCAGTGCTTTATGAACATCTGCACCGTTTGAAATGTGGTGTAAAATTTCCGAAAATTGTTGTCCACACAATTTATTTTTAACGTTAAGGGAACAGAAAGAAGTCATTGGGTGCCAAATCAGGACTGTACGGCGAATGATCTATTAATTCGATTTTTTGAGTGTTCAAATATTCGGTTGTTAGACGAGATGTGTGAGAGCTCGCATTGTCATGATGAAGAATAATCCGACGGCCCGTGTTTGTTTTCCTTATTTCACCGAAGACGTTCGGCAAACAAATGGTTGTGTACTATTCAGAATTGACCATTTTGCGTTCATCTAAAGGCACTGTTGCCACGTGACCAGTTTTTCCGAAAAAACTGGCGATCATTTGTTTTGAAGTGCTTCGAGCGCGAACAACTTTTGTTGGATTTGGTTCATCTTGAAGCACTCATACAGTCGACTGCTGTTTACTTTCCGAATCATACGCATAGATTAATGATTCGTCACATGTTACAATGTTATATACGTCTGTCGAAGCACTGCCATTGTATTTATTGAGCATTTGTTTGCACCAATCGACACGAGCATCTTTCTGATATTTTTTTCAATTATGTTGGATCCAACATTAGAGAATAAACCTTTTTTTATAGCTAAATGATCATGCAATATTTTATATATGCTAGTCGAACTAATGCCTAAAGTTGCCTCAATCTCACAGTATGTCACATGACGATCTTGCATTATCAGTTTTTGCACAGCATCAATGTTTTGTGGTACAGCAACTGATTTTGGACGACCTTCACGACCTTTGTCGATGAGCGAATGGCGGCCACGATTAAACTTGTTATACCAGCGTTTCACGGTGGCAAAGGAGGGGGCTTTATCGCCAAGTAAGTTGGTGGATGCACTTTTGCCTTGATAATCTACGTCTAAAGTCGTAATAAATCGTAGCACGAAAATTGTCACGAGTTGATTCCATTTTTTTGAAACGTCAGATGGCGTCTGAGTACATGGCCATAACGAGGCACCGCACCTCGCACTGCACTTGGCATAGTACCACAGCATCCGTGTGCACAGCAAATGTTATTATAGTTATGTGCGTGGCCACAACGGCGCACGGCCCTTCGCCTCGCACCAGGCCAGGTACCAGAGTCACTGCGAATGCGAAATCGAGCTTAGTATTTTTCGAACCTTCGCCATCGCCTCACTTCCAAGAAATATTTACTTTATCCCCAATGTTACTTAAAATATAGTCGAATGTATCAATGCTCATGCGCATGTACGCAAGAAAACGGCGATTATCTTTTCTCAGGTCACTAAAAATGTGATGGATTTCACCAAACTGACCTCGTTTTTTATTTAGAGGATGTATTGTCTTCTTCTATTTTTAGTAAAGTACCACTTTCTTATACTAGAGTTAAACAATATATCATCTTCATCCAACGAAGATGAAGAGCTCATGTTTGCTATGCTGCTCAGTCAGTAGTTGAAAATAAACTGCAATGAAATGCTAGATGCGGTGCGTCAATATGGGATAAATAGTGCCCCTTGTATAATATTGTTAGTGTTAGTGTTGGATTAATCGATAACCAACTTTATTGAGAAATACGAGCGAGAATCAATAGATCTCAGTTTCTGTATTTGCAAGAGTGCTCTCAAAACGCCTGAATCTATCTAACACTTTTCCCTCCTCAATTTACCGCATCGGATAAAATTTGTATAATATATACACATACATACACCTTCAGTACTTGTTACACTAAACTGTTCCATGTCGAACAATGTGCTAATTATAGCATCGAAACAAACCCGGGGTTCAAGTACAATAATTTTTATTTAGCATTCCCCGTGAAAACGGCTTTAATAGAGCTTAAACGTTCGCATAATAACCGCAGCGCGAATAAAATTACAACGTGAGAATCTTTTTCACGAACACTTGTGAAACGCTTAAGATTCCCGCTGAAAATAATCGTCCGAACGCGATTTTTACCGCTGCCGCCGTCGAGCCGGTTCCCTCCGGAGGCCGAGAGAATTGGGGACATTTACATTTTCCAGCTTCATATTTGTCCTGTTTGCTTAGGATCGTCTAGCTTTTGTGTTGGTCGATATACCGGCGTTTATTTGCTGATGATATTTTATTTATTTAGAGTCGTTAAATAATAAAGTCGTTAAAGTCTTTTATCTCGATCGCCAATCGCGAGGCGGAATGGGAATGGTAGGCTGGTGGTTTGTTATACGCATTGCGTGACACATATTGGGACGTTTGATGAAGTAAAGCACTTTATTGTTAATGAAATATTTCTTAGAAAATCTCGCTGGTCCATTGTTTCCTATCTAGTTATTTAAGCTGCATTAAACACAAAAATAATTTGATGATGGAAGCGGTTAACCTCCATTTTGTAAACTCATAGTTCTAACAAATGTGTGAGAATCTCACAGGAAGGTATATACCATACCATCCAATAAATATGCAGTAGGATTTAGAAATCGTCTTTGTGTTTTCTCCAAAATAGCAACGCGAGGTATTCAGATCGGACTCCACGTAATTGATGCATATTCTATTATTGAGTGGATAAACAGGTACATAAAGGCACGTTTACACCAAAGTCTTCCACTAAGTCTTCCATAAGTTGCGGCAATTTGTTGCTTTTTCTACAAAATACAGCAACTTTTTCTGTCTTCCACTTGTGGAGAGACAAATCTTCCACTAAATTTTGGATTCCCGCGGAGTGTCGGTAAAGATCAAAGAAAGTTGACAACTAAAAGTGGAAGATTTGTTGCTGCGCGCTTTGCGCAAGCAACTTGTAGGCAACTGGAGGAAAACTGTTCCCCCTCCACGCGCCCCGGACGTGACGTTGGGCGCTAGCATCCCCCCTTTCTAGCTTTCCTGTAGTCTGTGTTACGTTTCTTGATTTTATGTCCGATCATTGAAATTAAACACTCAAAGTCACTACTAGTCATTCTCAGAAAGTTTTTGACACTCCCGTTGCACTTCAGCTTACCACTCAACGGATCGACGTCATCTTCTCGGAGATCAGCTATCATGTCACTGACACTGTACCTATCCCTAGCCTTCAACGAGGGTCTTACCCAATATCTTCGGGGACCTATTGTACAGAGTGGCTGGCTATGATGACAGAGGCAGCCGCGGCAATAATTGCGTCTTCTTCGTCCGACATCCTTGACACTACTGCCTAACCTTTCGCGCCAATTCTTTGGCAACAAGTTTTCCACTTGTTGCTCTAAATTTGAGAAGAGCAACTTTTAGTTTTCTACAAAAAATCTTCCACTTGTTGCTCTAATTTGAGAAGAGCAACTTTTAGTTTTCTACAAACTATCTTTTGTCAACTTTTAGTTGACAACTTTGGTGTAAACGCGCCTTAAGAGAAAGATGCATAGAGCAAACGAGTACACACCGATATAAACCCTTTTAAATTTCCTATAGTATAGTCCAAACTTGCGTAGTTTAGGCCTCATTATTCAATAGAGTTCATTTCGGATCGAAACATATTCTAAAATCTTTTATACCTATAGTTATGTCTCGAAGTCATTACCCTTCGATGCATTTAATGGTAAATGATTGTCTCTACACCAGTGCCTTACATAATCGAGAGCATTTTGTACTATATGACAATCAGCAGTACTATTTATTTCGCAGAACAAGATCGTCTGCATAGATCAAATAGTATACGCTGGCATCTGATCAATCTATCACTTATAAATTACGACTGAGGTAAGGGGCTTAAGTACTGCCCTGCAAATAGGAATCAAAGAACTGCAGTAACGGAAATGAAAGGCCAAACATATCGATGTTATGAAGCAATATCTACGCCCTACACAAATGCTTTAAATTGAAAATCCTAGTTGACGGGGCAGCCAAAAAACTTAAATTTTTATTTAATTCTGAAACTGTGCCGGTAAGTGTTAGTCCTTTTCGGCGAATACATTTTAGCTCTTAATTAAAAGTAATCGTCCAATCGTTCATCGATGAGAATCATCATCATGAGGTCATCAGTCCTAAGACTGGTTGGACGCTAACCTCCAGCTTCTTCTATCTTCTGCTAAGCTACGCATTTTGCTAATTGTGCTACAACCTACATCCCTTACTATTTGCGAGCAGTACCTCTGCCTTTCTTCACTCCTATTTCTGCCTCCAAAATATCGCGGACTATTCCCCCATGACTCAGCAAGTGGCCTACCATTCTATCTCTTCTCTTCTTTATGTTTTTCCACATACTTCTTTTCTCGCCGACTTTCTCTAATACTTCTTCGTTGCTAACCCTATCAGTCCACGGTATTTTCATCATTCTTCGGTAACACCACATCTCAAAAGCTTCTAATTTCTTCCTACTTGCTTTCCCTGCCGTCCAGGTTTCGCAACCATATAGTGCCGTGCTCCATACATACCTACGTTTTCAAGAATCTCTTCCTTGTTTCTAAGTTTATTACGCCCGAGCATAAAAGTGCTTTCTTTTTGTTAAAAGCTACTCGACTCTCCGCTATTCTTTGTTTTATATATTTATCGCTTCATCCATCCCAATTTATTTTACTTCCTAAATAATATATGTATAATGTACTTTCGTTTTTGCTCTGCTCTTGCGCCCTCTGCACACTAACACTTTAGTTTTGTTTTTATTCACCCTCATTCCGTATTCCTCTGTCAACACTGCCTCCATTTCGTTCAACGCTGATTCTAATTCCTTCTTACTAGATGCTAATACTACTATATCATCCACGAATCTCAGCATTTTTAGTTTCTGTCCCTGTACTTCAATCCCGAAATCCACTCTATCTTTTACCACATTAATCGCCTCTTCGATGTACAGATTAAAAATTAGTGGTGATAGCGTCTTACTCCTTTCCTAATACCTACTTCCCTTCTTTCCCCTTCTACTTCTATAACAGCAGTTTGCTCTTTGTATAGATTGTGTACTACTCTCCTATCTCTATACTTCATTCCCGCGCTCTTTAGTATCTCGAACATTTTTTTTTTTCATCTTACATTATCAAAAGCTTTTTCTAAATCTACAAATCCTATATAAGCGTTCTTTCCTTTTTTTATGCTTTCTCTAACATTACTCTTAGCGCCAGAATAGCTTCGCGAGTTCCCCTATTTCGCCTAAACCCGAATTGGTCTTCTCCTAGTATTTCCTCCGCTCTATTTTCCATCCTCTTCTGCACTATTCTGGTTAAGATTTTTGATGCGTGGGAAGTTAGGCTCCATTTGTCGGCTCCTCTCTTTTTCGGTATAGTAATGATAATATTCCTCTTATAATCCTCCGGCATCTCACCCGTTTCATATATATATATATATATATTTTACCAGTTCAAACATCGATGATAATGTGAAAGGAAAATTGTTGAATATTCCTCATCGTCTTTTTAATTGAATTTTTCTGTAGATCATAATTTATTTTTCCAAGGACTGAAAATTATGAAAATACAGAAATATAGAGAGCCTTCTATATAATGCAAAGTTTTCCTTCTATTTATTTCAAAACCTTCTATTTAGTATATAATGTATGTAGGTATAGTCAATAACCATTTTCACTATTTAATTGTTTTGCCTATTGCATATTTTAATCTACAAAGAAGCTTAAGAAGTTTGTGAACATTATGTAATGCAAAGTAATAGAACTACAATATAAAGTCTAATGCAACTGAATGTACGAGGAGGAACAAAAAAAAAAAGAGAATTAGAGCCTGTCCCAATGCTCTCAGCTTTTTTATGATGGCAAACTTTAAGGAGCAACACACAAATATGAAATTCCGTTTCCTGTCGAAAAAACAGCGACATATACATTTTCAATGATTCGATAAGCGTATGGGAAAGGAGATCTAAGCTAGGTAAGAGTTTATTTACGAGTGGTTGGTCCGCTTCAGAAGTGGTCAAATGTCACCTGAAGATGAACCCCTTTCGAGTCGCCCCTCAACGTCCAGAATAGACGAAAATGTTCAAAAAGTGCGCGATGCTAGTAAAAAAAAACCGACCTAAATTGTGGAAATTGAGGGGAGTGGCTGCTTCTTTATCATAATAAGGCGGCTGCCCACATAGCGTTGAAAATCCAAAGAAAGGAACCGCCAAGCCGCCAAGCGGCTATCTTCTCGATTTCCGACTTATATGTTACTGACAGAGATCGTATCGATAAAGATGTATACGCCATAAAGTTCATTCGGCATTTGTCCTGAATCGGTTGTTAGAACGAATCAATGTAAAAAGAAGTTTATTACAAACTGTATTTAATACAAAGAAAAACTACGCCTCTATCCACACTTAGCTAACAAAAGAATGATTCAATATTACAGTTTAAATCTCGACATTCGAGATTGTTTATATTATTTTGTTTTAACATAATGCCGCTATTGAGGCCCCAGTCCGGCGATCGAATTTCCTAGCAGACAGAGACGGTCGAGTCGAAATTGTCGCCAACATTCGGCCATCCTGTCTATGCTTCTGTCCCCAGAAGTTACCTTTAATCTGGAAAATAAACCATTTTAGTGAATATTCTTGGTTTTTTTTTTGAAGCATTCTAGCATTCATAAATGAATATTCGTACATGTCAGGGATTAGTATTGGTACTTGAGTAAGTAATCTTATAACAATCAATTTCATCTAATCGTGATACTGCCTAGCCCTATGCCAGCCGTAAAAAGGTCTGGTCATATACCAGTCGCAAAAATGTCTGGTCGTATACCAGTCGCAAAGGTGTCTGGTCGTATACCAGTCGCAAAGGTGTCTGGTCGTATACCAGTCGCAAAGGTGGCTGGTTGTATACCAGTCGCAAAGGTGTCTGGTCGTATACCAGTCGCAAAGGTGTCTGGTCGTATACCAGTCGCAAAGGGGTCTGGTCGTATACCAGTCGCAAAGGTGTCTGGTCGTATACCAGTCGCAAAGGGGTCTGGTCGTATACCAGTCGCAAAGGTGTCTGGTCGTATACCAGTCGCAAAGGTGTGCTCTGGCCTTTCAAGATTATCCATGGTTTTATATGGTCCACTGCCATTACGGTTGTCATACGTTTATGACCGTCGCGAAGATCTTCGACTTCATACCTATCATTAGGTAATACTTTTCTGACTCTAAAGGGTCCTTTGAATTTCGGCAACAGTTTCTTGCTAGCCCCAGTAGCAGGTGGCGCGTTCGACACCATCACTAGGTCCTGCACGGCGTATTTTTGAGCAACTTTTCGAGCTTTATCAAACCTTGACTTTTATAATCTTTGATCGTCATCTAACCTCTGTTTTAGATCATGTCTTAATTCATTTAGATCGACCCGACCCAGGTTATCTTGTACTTCGCTTAGTACTTTAGATTCTGCCACGTGACGTGGCTTATACCCAGCTAAGGCTTCCAGTGGAGTCACTCCAATGGCTTTATTGTATGTGCAGTTTAAAGCACTTTGAACTTGTTTTACATGGTTATCCCATTGATCTTCGGGGTACCCAGCAGCCATTGCTGCCAAGGAACTTACTATGGTGCGGTTGTACCTTTCACATTGACCGTTTGCCCTAGGCGTAGCAACAGCATTCAAGGTATGTCTTATGCCATATGTTTCACAAAATATTCTAAAAGTCTTTGACGTAAAGGCCGTGCCACGGTCTGATATAATTCTCGTTGGTGCTCCGAATAACCACATAAAATTCATTAAAACTTTTGTTACGTATCGGGTAGAGGTATATTTAAAGGAGGAAGCATTCGTACTGAGACCCTATCTTTAGATTTCATAAGTATGACATTTTCATTGGATAGGAAATTTCTTCCTACTATTAAATCGTGTCGTACAAATTGGTCATCTAAAATTAATATTGTAACATCAACCGCGGCTTCTTCAATTATAACGGTTGTATGGCATTTTAAATTAGTTGTAACTGTATTCCCCAAAAAGCATTTTAAGGAGACATGCCCTTCTTCCCGTAACGTTAACTTTATTTTCGCCGCTACTGATAACTTTATAATTGTACACTCGCTACCACTGTCAATTAGGCATTTTATTTTGTGATTATTAATAAGAGCGGTTTTAATAAACATATTTTCAACAATGTCAGCTAGCACAACTTCGTTTACGGCACGACTGTTTTTGTTTACATTACACTGAGATTGGGTATGGCCAAGACGCCGACATTGTTTACACTGGACTCGCGGTTGAGGACAGTCCCGTGCCCGGTGGTTTCCTCCACAATTAAAACAAGCAATCTTTTGTGATACTTTATAGCCCGGTTTATCACTCCTGCTAAAGTTTTTGTCGTGCGTTTAAAAATATCTATTGTCTATATTTCTTGCACTAGGACCCGGCTTAGGATTAAAGTCACTTTGCGTTCTAGGAGCCGTCAAATTACTTAAGTAACTAGCCAACGCACCTACCGTCTTGAAGTTAGCAGCTCTTGCAGCCAAACAAATTTTATCGTCTTTAATACCCTCGATAACACTATCTACAACGTAATCTTCAGGAATAACTAGGTTTAATGAGTTAAGTTTCGCAACTTTTTCATAAAAGTAGGTGCCTAAGTTTTGACCAGCAGAAGGACGATAGCATGCTGCTTCAACGGGAAGTTTTCCGAACTTCAACTGTGTCGGAAAATTTTTTACTAACTGACTTGTAAATACACGCCACTTTAAGCAGGTATTTGGCAATGAATCATACCATTTTCGCGCATTACCCGTCAAACGTTTTGATGCTAGCTTTAAGGTAAGTTCATCGCCCCACTTATAGAATTTTCGTAGATCTTCTAGCTTCTTTACCCACTCAACAGCATTCTGAGCGTTATCGCCGCCAGGTTCAAATTGTGGGATAACGCTCTCCTCAATTTGGATATTAATATTAGAGCGAGTACTTACAGTTTCCTTGAAGGCCTCAATTTCCTTTTTTAACGATCTTATTTTCTTCCGGGTCTCCGTGTCCTTTGGGGGTGGCGTCCTACCAGACGAGGATGAACTGCTTCGTCTGGACGTCTTTGATTTTCCCCGTCGCTCGCTCCGTTGGCGTTTCCGAAAATGTCAACAAATGTCGAATCCTACCTGTGGCGGGTTTTATTTTTTGAAAACTCATTCAATTAGGCCATTTAGTTTCTAAGTTTTTTTAGCAGTTGTAATGGAACTGGTTTAACGTGTCCCTCTATTCAAGTTCTCCTTCTATCGCAATTGTGAATAATCAAAACAGACTGCGGCAGACAATACCCGTGCAAATTTTAAACAAAACGTGCTCCAGTCGACTTTCTCCTATCTCAATTTTTTATCGCGCCGCAGCAGGAGCAATAACTCTGGCTAAGTGCTGACTCAAACGAATCACAAATATCAGAACACCGGTAGCGTAACGCTTTTAATGGTGTGGCCATACCGTTGAATTGACCGGCGATTTGCGTGTAATCGCGCTAATAAAACAAAGGAATTAAACTTATGGTTTATTATAATGAAACGGCCAGATCGTGATTAGGTCCTTTTTGTGTGGCGTGTGATAATGCATCGATCTGCAATGCGGTCTGTTTGGAACCCGTCTAATTTATTAGCATAAGTTCTATACACGCCGCGACTTGTATCGATCGGGCCGCGAACCCTTCTCGAATGGCGGGGGACGAAAACGCACTAATGCTTATTATCAACATTTATGGCATTATCTGATGCAATCTGAATATCACCCTGTGCCTATTGAAGCTTAATTCAGGTTTATGTTTATGCGTTTCTATGGGTTTTTATCGCATCGGACCTTTCTCTGTAGACGAATGGCTAGACAATTCTAAACAGCTGTAGTTGTATGTCATTTCTTCCAGTACAACCTTCCAGATCTTCCAATCGAGGCTTTTGATGAAACGTAAGTCGAAAGTAGACCGTCCTTTCACGTGTTACATATGCTGAAGAAGTAATGTTAAAGGCACATAAAAGAGGAACCATGACTTAAACAATTATTATATCGATTAGGAAGTTGATCAGGTGTAGACGAATGATGTTCTAAACTTCTGCTTATTTGTACTAAAAAGAATAACATCTGAAAACCAAAGATAGATAAGGTACAACGTTGGAGATGCACTGGAAGGGATAGCTGTCAGTCTTGAGCTGTCTATTAATCCAGATAGAATCAGAAAATCGTCTGGAGTTACCACTTTGGATTACTTCAAGAGATTGTTCCATCTGTATAGCATCCCAAATAACAAACCAAATAAAACAATAATTGAAGCGTTTTTTTCTGAGTTGGCGTTCTTGCAGTTCAGCAACGTCCAAACCAAAATGGAAATTTTAGATTGGAAAAAATCTTCCCATTGATGAGGGTATACAAGATAACTGGAACTATTTGTAGATAGTGGTCAGTGACCATCAAATCAGTGAGAATTGTTGCATATCTTCATTTCTTTTAGTACATCCAAAGTCTATTAAAAATACATTGCCTAGTAGGGTTTGGAATTAAGCTATTTCTTCTTGTTATAAAATAGAATACTACTCATTGATCTACAAAATTATTGATCTACATTACACACCATATAGAGGGTAGAAAATTAATTCACACGATTGTTTTCAAGAAAAACGAGCATAAGCTTAATTAGCTTAGTAATAAATGGAAGTATTATTTAGTTGTTGGTTTCTACGAAATGTGAGAGAACTGATACAAAGAGCTGAGAAATCTTTGAATTTTTATGTGTTTTAATCAAGAATAAAACTTTGAAAATACGTATATTACAGTTTATAGTAGAATTGGCGAAGATTATGACTTTTTTACAGTTGCACAACTCTGAAATACAGCACATTAAATACCTAAGGCAAATCAAACAGTAACAACTGTTGAATATTTTCGACATTGACGATCTATTCAACTAAAGTATTTATGCTTTTCTGACACTTCCGATTATACCGGAAGTAGCTATCAACTTCCTTATTTTAAATAGAACACCCAGTATATTATTACATTTTTGTATTACACTGCTGATTTTAAGTGAACTTTCTTAACAATTCCCTATACCTATCTTCAGCAGTTTTTGAGATATTTTAATTTTTTTGAAAAAATTAGGTTTTGTAGTATCCCATTGGAATGCTCGTCACTTATTCAAAACAAAAGTTATAGTAGCAAATTTTTTAGCTGTAATTAGGCGGACTATTAAGCTTTCAGGTGATATGTAGTTTGATTTTTTATTATTTACAGGGTGTCCAAAAAATTGAGTTCATTCTGACAAACTTCAACTGCTCAAAAGTCAATTTTCTTAAATGGAACATCCTGTATTTTATTGCTTTCTGAAATGGAGAATTAAGTGATATTTCAATCTGTATTAGGATTCCCTATACCTATCTGCTACTGTTTTCTTGCTATCGAGGTATTCTTTATTCGATAGCAAGAAAACGGTAGCAGATGGGTATATTATATGATAATTATAAACTTTCACCAAATCTAAATATTGAAGAAACCTTTGAACCGATAGACGTGCATTTCATTCAAATTAAAAATGAATTTTCTATTGCCAAAAATCAACCAAGCATCCCTACAATGGATCAGGTGAACTTAGAAGAAGTTTCAGAATTAGCCAGAGGAGCGCAGGACTTAGAAAAATAAATTGAAAATCAAACTTTAGATTCACTTATAACAGAATCCACCCCATGCATATTATATGCTCTAGTTATTATCATAATAATTATTGTATTATACTGCCTTTGGAACACTTGCAGAAAAATATAAAGCAAAAGGAACCAACATATTAGCGACGTATACCAGATCCAGTCAAGAAGCTGACCCCCATAGAAAAGATAATCCGAACATCGGCCCTTTCTGTAGAAACGCCGTGTTCTCATCTAGGACCACACTGTATATCGTCGATATAAATACATGAAAGCTTTGTATTATATAGTTTATAAATATAAGTGGTTGATATTGTTGTAGAATCAATTCGTAGTTCAGCATCAATTACATACCTTTGTAATTTAAATACGTAAATTCAGGCATTATAAGTTTTGTAAATTAAAAATCATTTTTTAAAAATCAAACCCACGCGGCCCAAAATTTAACTAGTGCGTTGAATAACGCATAATTCCTCGAACACGGGGAAAATTCCTGTTGTTAAAAATGTTAATTATTGAAAATTTTACATCATAGCCAGTATAATAATTAAGTTTGCAGTGTCGAATGATTTACGCAAAATATTATCAAAACAGTCGGATCGAAAAAAAATTATGTTTTCATATTTTATCCGCGCACTGTATACTTTAATTAGCCGTTAAAATTTTAATTGGATATATTTTAATTTAGTGACTATCTCGTGGGTAGAGCAGTGCACCTTGCCGTTATAAATTTAAACATACTGTAACTATACACTGTCGTAGCCTCGTTATTTATGAATGATTCCTGTGCGGCTGTGTATAAGAAGGTTAATGAGAAGCAGGTCCTGGCTTAATTGGCCCGGGCGGTTGCAATTATCTATACGCGCAGCTCTTATATATAATAAACATCGCTAATAAAGTAAACACTGGCGTCTATTTTAACGTGCTTCTATAATAAATCCCCAACTTCGCTAATTGGATGGATGTTTGACAGTGTGTGCGCTTATCTTCCACTATTTCCTTCCAGACCGGTCTAACTTTCCGTCTTATCTTCCTCCGGCAGATGGTTTTGGACATCAGTGCGCCCGATAATGCGGCCGGGCGGCGGCCAGTCCCGGTATCTCGCGAAAGAGTTGCGAAACCGGAGTCGCAGAAAGCTATTTAAGTTATTTGGGCTGAACGTTTTATGTAAAATGGTCCTGTTACCTTCTTTTAAATTAAGATTTACACAGTCGATGTTCATGAAATGTAAAATACAGTCTACAAAACGAGCGACCAGGTAATTCCAACACTATTCGTTTTTCAAGGGTAAAAGAGCCATACAAATACACCACTAGACTCGTGCTATCATACTGTCACATCAGTGGTTTGTACAGTTGGGTGAAGGGAAACTGATGTAGTGTTTTACTTTTCCGCACTCAACTGTACGCGGAAAAGTAATGTAATCGCGTAATTTTTTTTCCAGCATTTCTTTTTCGTTTTTCGGCCTAAAAACCAAAAAAAAAGGTTTTAAAACCATTTTGTGTGTGTGTCGTTGTCGTCGGCGTTAATAAATTTCCTTGTTAACACGATAACTTAACTAAATCGCGTCGGATCGATCGGGGTTTGACTGATTCTGATCGGGGACGTCTCCCAGACGACACCTATTAATTTTGAAGTGGATAGAACACACTCTACCATGTTCATGGGTCATGAGAAAGCACAATGGTGGACTATTTGAGAAATTTTTTTGTTAGCATGATCACTCAATTAAATCGTGTCGGATCGATCAGGTTTTGACTGATTTTGATTAGGGACGTCTACCAGACAACATCTATTGATTTTGAGGTGGATAGGACACACTCCACCCTGTCCATGGGTCATGAGAATGCACGATGGTGGACCATTTGAGACAAATTTAAAAAGTAAAACTGTCGCATAAAACACATATTCTGCATTTATGTGTTGGTTTATTTTTCTCTCGGCAACTTAATTTAGATATAGAGATGTTCTACGTGCGGAAAAGTCCGTTTTATGGTTTAAAACTGTTTATTTTGATATTTCATTCATCATAACGTGCTAAATTTGATTGAGAATGAAGATGAAACTAAACATTCTTCAGTTGTAATACTAGCATGTATTAGTTGATATTATAACACTTGCAAATAATAAAACAGCAATTATAACTCTTCTGTGCTTTGCATAATTCTTCTATCTTCGATTTATGTTACCGTTATGCTTCAATTTAAGAATATATCTCATATTTCTGAAGATAAAACTGTTTGGTGTATATATTATATTATATTATGTGGGTTTGGGCCATATCAACCACTGATTGCATGGGTAGTCCCTTGGCCAATTACCCAAAAATGCTATCCCATAAGAGGAGCAATTTAGTCCCCTGCCCTAAGCCTCGCTTCCTCTTGGATAAAAGGGGTTCCTAATATAAGGTACCTCTTCTCCTCCAGGGCGGGGCAGGTGTAAAGAAGATGAATCGAGGTTTCCTCGTCTTCTTTACAGTATCTGCAGGCCGGGCTATCAGTCAGCCTCAGCTTGTGCTTATATGCATTTAGGCTACTATGGTGGCCCGTAATGATTCCCACCAGAATTCCGGCTTTGTGCCTGTTCAATTTAATGAATTCTTGGTCCCATTTCTCAATCTCTAAGTATTCGATGAAGAGTTTGGTTATTCAACAACCTGTTACTCCATCTTTTATTGTGCTGGTCTCTTGCCCAGCCATTCATGTGATCTCTGATCAGATTCCGACTTATTCCCATTTCTGGTCCATAGAGGTTTTCCCTGGTCCCTAATCTGGTGTTTGGTGTAAGTTTCCAAGAATGTTTATATAAATGACCTGTAGTCATTATCGGTAATTATGAAGTGTTCGTCCTTCGTGGTAACACGAAAAAATCTAATAAAATTAATCTTCATTTTAATAATATTTCACCACTATTTCAACTACATATGACGTGTGAAATATATTAGTATGATCAAGTCCAGATATCGGCTGAGACAATATTTCCTTAAAATATGATTGAATTAGTAGTACATAATTTATTAAATCATATTACGTTTATTATTAATACCTCTATTTTAACATCCATCTGCCCTAAAGCTTGCAAAAATCCTAACATTATTTCTTTACCAAAAAAATGTAATCCATCTGAGTTTATTCACCTTTGTCCTATTAGAATTTTGCCAACTATTTCAAAGGTATTACACATGGCATTAAGAACTCGAATATCGACATATGCTAAGTTTGTTTCAGTCAGGCCTTAGAGCACAACATAGTACTACTACTGCTGCTGTACTATACATATCGCGTCCGATATTCTTAAGGACACTGGTAACAACTTAGTGACATGTTTGGTCCTTATAAATTATAGCAAGGCCTTTGGCATCTTAGACCATAATATTTCATATAATAGACATAAGTATTTTGGTTTTAATATCACAGCTGCTTCTTATATTTACAGCTATTTAACCAAGCGCACATATATGCAGGTCGTTGTAGACTCTAATGCGTCTGATGTCTTGCCCATAATTTAGGGAGTCCCACAGGGGCATATACTCGGACCTCTATTATTTTCCATATATATATTGCTGATTTTTATAATTATCTTAAAGGCTGCAACGTACATCACTATGCTGATGATTCTCAAGTTTCTTTTGATTTTACTGGTAATGATATAAACCTTTTGAAATGAATTATTTATTAAATGTATCTATTGATGATTGATGATGATATATCTCGAAAAGTGGGAGGTAGCCGTCGAACGTCAGTGTACATCACTGGAAAGATTAAAATTACAAAAACTTTGTTTGGAATATTTTGTAATCCGACTTATTGTTTACCCAGGAAACAGGTATTGCAATATACAGTGAAAAGTAAAAAAGTATAGACTCGAGCTTTATTTAATAATATTCATTATACCTCCTACAAGAAAGATTCATTAACAAAGAAACCCTGGCGGGTATGTGCGAATAAGAATAAACTCAGTATGATTTAAACAGTGACGGAGAATGCACACCAATAAATATTTTGAGTAACGATTGATTCAGAGGCTGAGAGTTATTTGTAAGTGATTTTGAAAGTGTTAGCTACTTGGAACGTTTATTTTATTATTTTTTTTTTCATTATGCCGCGTAGTAAAGGATTGAATGATTTAGAAAAACTATAATCCAATAATCAATTTACGAAGTTGTGGAAAAATATAGCGGCCAGATCTCCGCAATTATTATTCGTTCACAAAATGTTGTAACAAATTATAACATGGCCTGATTTACGAAAGGAGCGAAAAATTTTGTCAAGAAAATCTCAAACAGTTGCTTCTGGTATGACATGGGTGGCTTTCAAAAAAGGTATGAGAAGCCAACTGGCATTTGTAAATGGCAGAATGAATACGACTGCTTATCGAAACCTGTTAAAAGATTACTTGTTAACCATTTTTTAACCCTTACTGAAGATGATGGTGCAATATTTCAACAGGATAATGCACCTATTCAATCTGCAAGCTTCACAAAAAACTGGTTTCAACAATATGGAATCGACTTTATGCCATGACCAGAATTAATTCCTGATCTTAACCCGATAGAAAATTTATGGCGGATTATGGCTATATATATAAGACAGGGATTGATTATATAGGTACAATCCAACAAAGCCTTCAATTGAAAGTGTTTATGAAGTGTAGCTGCCTGGAACGAAATTCCAGATACAATAGTGTGAACATTCGCTTATTAACTAATAAAAAATAAGCGTAAATGAACCAAGTATTAGTCCAAGTGAAATATAAAAACACCAGTGAATTTATAATTTTTCACAAACTACAGATACGTGTTTTCATAAATCTCTGTTATTCAGCAATACATGAGAACCTAAAGACTCGTAATATAAAATACTGATTTCACGTAATACACCGCTCGAATATATCCATAAAATTATTTTCAGTTTTGAGTTTTACTCATGA
Source organism: Rosalia funebris (assembly GCA_037954035.1). NCBI lineage: Eukaryota > Metazoa > Arthropoda > Insecta > Coleoptera > Cerambycidae > Rosalia > Rosalia funebris. Next base: position 14,161,181 of record JAZFAV010000011.1, on the reverse strand, counting down.
TGTAGTCAAAATCAAGGGTGATTCTATATTTTTCACACCACCAAACCTTTTTATTTACCAAACTTTGTATAAAATGAGTATTTCTTGGCTATCAAAAAATATTTACTGATAATACGTTATATAATTTGTATAATGAATCTTTGCGCGTGTATCAATTTAGTGACGACGCACGGATTACATGCTACACCACATTAGTAACAATGCAATTGTTACTAATATGTCGCAATTACCAGCACGTATGTCTAGCGACATATGTTTCAATCAACTACGTACGGCATAGACAGTTAATAATTTGCCGAACAGAATGCAATTATGAAGTCACGTCTTAGCTTTATTGTATAATTCATTGGCGTCTCAATATTTCTGTAAAACTTATTTCATTTTTGTTTCATGTGTTTTGATTTTTGTTGAATTTATTTCATTTATTTTGATGGAAATATCACTTCCATTGAATGTTTTTGTAGAAAACTTTTCCATTACTCTGTCATAGGTTGACGGATTTGTATTGTAGTAACTGTTATCCTAAAATGTGTTTTCGGCACGACACTGTTCAAAAATGTCAGTTGATTGATTCATGCGATTTTTACCTGTGCTAGTTAATCTTCTTATTTTTGTTGAAAATCATGTTCCTAATTAATTACGTTAACAGTCGATGAATACAACTGTCGAAGTTTTCTTGTCTTGTATTTTTTTATGAACGTTTTCTTGTCTGAATTCTCCATTAGTTTCCCTTATAGTCCAATCAATTTGTCTGAGCCCCTATGTTAAATGGTCACTAATTGTAGGGAGATCACTTTTTTGGCAATAAATTCTTGTAATAAAACTGATGTATGAAAATTACGTCATTTTCAAACGCAATTTTTATATAAAAAATTTAAAAAATCGATTGTTGCTGAAAATATGTTTGTAGTACAACTCCTAGCGAAGAAAATAAGCCCTCGAACAAGTCTGTAGGACCATGCGTTTCGATGGAAAAGGCGTTTTACGAAAACACCTTTTTGTTACGAAAACAGCTCATCATCATTAGGTCATCAGTCCTAAGACTGGTTGGACGCTAACCTCCAGCTTCTCCTATCTTGTGCTAACCTACGCATTTCGCTAATTGTGCTACAACCTACATCCCTTACGATTTGTGAGCAGTAGTCTAATCTAGGCCTACCACTGCCTTTCTTCACTCCTATTTTTGCCTCCAAAATATCGCGGACTATTCCCCCATGTCTCAGCAAGTGGCCTACCATTCTATCTCTTCTCTTCTTTAAGTTTTTCCACATACTTCTTTTCTCGCCGACTTTCTCCAATACTTCTTCGTTTCTAACCCTATCAGTACATGGTATTTTCATCATTCTTCGGTAACACCACATCTCAAAAGCTTCTAATTTCTTCCTACTTGCTTCCCCTACCGTCCAGGTTTCACAGCCGTATAGTGCCGTGCTCCATACATATGTTTTCAAAAATCTCTTCCTTGTTTCTAAGTTTATTACCCCCGAGCATAAAAGTGCTTTCTTTTTGTTAAAAGCTACTCGACCCTGCGCTATTCTTTGTTTTATGTCTTTATCGCTTCTTCCATCCCAATTTATTTTACTTCCTAAATAAGTGAAGTCTTTAACTTCCTCCAATCTTTCATTATTAATTTGTACTTTCGTTTTTGCTCTGCTCTCGCGCCCTCTGCACACTAACACTTTAGTTTTGTTTTTATTCACCCTCATTCCGTATTCCTCTGTCAACACTGCCTCCATTTCGTTCAATGCTGATTCTAATTCCTCCTTACTAGATGCTAATACTGCTATATCATCCGCGAATCTCAGCATTTTTAGTTTCTGTCCCTGTACTTTAATCCCGAAATCCACTCTATCTTTTACCACATTAATCGTCTCTTTGATGTACAGATTAAAAATTAGTGGTGATAGCGTACATCCTTGTCTTACTCCTTTCCTAATACCTACTTCCCTTTTTTCCCCTTCTACTTCTATAACAGCAGTTTGCTCTTTGTATAGATTGTGTACTACTCTTCTATCTCTATACTTCATTCCCGCGCTCTTTAGTATATCGAACATTTTTTCCCATCTTACGTTATCAAAAGCTTTTTCTAAATCTACAAATCCTATATAAGCGTTCTTTCCTTTTTCTATTGTTTTCTCTAACATTACTCTTAGCGCCAGAATAGCTTCGCGAGTTCCCCTATTTCGCCTAAACCCGAATTGGTCTTCTCCTAGTATTTCCTCCGCTCTATTTTCCATCCTCTTCTGCACTATTCTAGTTAAGATTTTTGACGCATGGGAAGTTAGGCTAATCGTTCTAAAGTTCTCGCATTTGTCGGCTCCTCTCTTTTTCGGTATAGTAACGATAATGTTCCTCTTATAATCCTCCGGCATCTCGCCCGTTTCGTATATGTATTCTACCAGTTCAAACATCCTATTTACTACTTTCTGTCCCGCACATTTGAAAATTTCCGCCTGTATTTTATCTACACCCGGCGCTCTATTATTCTTTAGCCCCCTAGTGCTATTTCAAATTCCTCTCTCAATATAGGTTTTCCTACATCTTCCCTATCGATGCTAGATTCTTCCTCCAATATCTCTCCTAATTCCTGACTCTCGTATAAATTTCCTAAGTACTACTTCCATCTATCCGCTTTCTCCTCTCTTCCGATCAGTATGTCCCCCGATTGACTCCTAACGTTTCTACTTATTGTTCCTATATCCCTGAAGTTCCTCTTAATTATTTTGTAAGCCTCATCGGTCTTACCTACTTGCAACTTATCTTCTACTTCTTTGCATTTATCCTCTATCCATTGTTCTTTCGCTTTTCTACATTTTCTAATGATTTCCCACTTTATTGACTTATAAGTTTTCAGTCCTTCTTCGTCTCGTCTGTTTTTGTAGCCTCGCCTCTTTTGCATTAAGTTTAAGATTTCGTCCGTTATCCAGGGCTTCCTAGCTTCGCTTTTATCGTGTCCTAAAACGTCCGTAGCCGCGGAAGCTAGAATATTCTTGATACCCTCCCACTCAGTTTCTGCGTTCTTGATTTCGTCCTTACTCGTTTTATTTATTAATTGATCTGTTTTCTCCTGGAACTTATCTTTCATATTCTGATCCCTCAATATGTCTACATTTATACGTTTCTTATCCTTCCGGGTTTTCAGATTTTTGAACTTTAATCTAGCTTTCATGACTACCAAGTTATGGTCGCTGTCTACATCTGCTCCTGGATAACTCTTACAGTCTTTTACTTGATTTCTAAATCTCTTCCTAACCAGAATGTAGTCTATCTGATACCTGTCTATCCCTCCTGGCATTTTCCATTTGTACCGCCTCCTAACGTGATTCTGGAACAATGTGTTCGCGACTACCATCTTGTGCTTCTCACAGAATTCTATCAATCTGCTACCTCTCTCGTTTCTGTTTCCTAATCCATAAGGACCTACAAATTCTCCTTCTTTCCTCTCACCTACGACTGCGTTAAAATCTCCTACTATTATTGAAAACAGCTATAACTTTGAAAAAAAAAAAAATTTGGAATTGTACAAAAACGATTGTTCCCGTCTCACTTAGGACTACATATAACTGCTATAACTTTGAAAAAAAAATATTTTGGAATTGTACAAAAACGATTGTTCCCGTCTCACTTAGGACTACATTTTCTAAAATTAAATGTATTCATCAAATATTGTTATTTTTAGAGGAAAATAAAAAAAAACGAAATTTTCAACGGTTTTTTCGATATATCTCGAAAAGTAATGAATCGATTCGAGCTCACAAAAATTGAATCGAAAGATTTTTTCATTATCTACAACTTTTCCCAATCCGAGCACAACTTTTTTTTATTTGCGAAAAACCGTTTTCTTGACATTTGCGAATTTTTTAGGTTATGTTAGCGGTCGCCATTTTGAGAGCAAGAAAAACTATACGTTTCTTGAAATTTCATTTTCTATATGCTCAAATTTTTTTTTGCTGTTCACAATTAGTGACCGGGTCATTCCCTATTGATTGGACTATGTGTCGATATCGATGCCATAGCAAGTCCAATTCGAGTAATATGATTTTAAACGTCACTTCGTTAAAACTCTTTCCGGGAGTATTTTTTAACATTAAAAGAAGTACAACTCTTATATTAACTTCTACAACCACGCATAATGACTACACACATATGATACACTACTTTTATTACCACCAGTTGTGTAATATATGTGCTTATAAAAACGGAACGTATTGACCATTTTTTTTCTGGCCAGGCTAACAAATTGCGCTTTCGACGAAACAATAATAAATTGTGTCCGTTGACGTGGGTTTGATAATCCGGGGGAGGTGCAATATCGCAAAGTCTGGTCCCGAAACGATTATGTGAGCTAGGAAATAGTAACTTGTCAGGTAATCTTTCAGCCAGGCCGAAGAGTAACGACGGATGTATTTGAAATAATCAAGTCAATGTCTTCGTGTGTATTGCCGCCGCATAACACGACCAAGAAACATGAAAGGTCATAGGTAAATTTAGTATCTGCATAAGCTGTTATTTTAAGTGTAATGTTATATGCCAGAATCATTATACAGTGGTTTTGTGAAGTAACGGATAAATTAATTAAAAATTCAAGGAATAACTTTTGGGAAAAACTCTCAGACCTGTCAGATTTTATTTTTACTTCCGCATATTTTAAAATATAATTAATACATACAGGGTGATTCGTGTAGGAGGTGTCACGTTTATCGACATTTTACGACATAGTTTATCATGTTTATCGACATAGTTTTCACATATATAGGGTCTTTTAATAGGGACGCTTGAAATTTGTTAGGTTATAACGGCCATGTTGTTAAAGCAACATCTGTCAAATTTGTTGTGAATTGTTTAGTAGTGTATGGCAAATCACTGCGGAAGGTTATAGTGTTCAACAACGTGTGCAAATCATCAAATTTTATTTTCAAGATCAGTGCTCCGGTCGAGAAACGTTCCACTCATTACGTGATTTTTATCCTCGCCACAACCGTCCCATCGAGTCGACTATTTGACGTTTGAAGGCAATTTGAGTCAACCGGTTTGATAAATAATCTGCCAACATAGGTACGTCACCGAAACGCAATGTCTGGTGAAGCCAACGCTGTTGTCTGTGAGAATGTACGGGAAAATCTGAGACAGTCAATTTCTCGTCATTCACTGGAACTTGGCCTTGCTGCGACTTCAACTTGGCGAATTTTGCATCGAGACTTAGGTCTGGACCCGTATAAAATCCAACTGACCCAGGAACTTAAGGTAAATGACCATAGACACTTCCGTGTGTTCGCTGATTGGACTCTGGGGTAGCTGCAATTTCGCCAAAAAAAATCGTCTTTAGCGACGAGGCCCATTTTTGGATGAATGGATATGTGAACAAGCAAAATTGTTGGATTTGGGACCATACCAATCCACACGAGATACACCATGCCCTCAAATGCATCCCAAGAAAGTCATTGTTTGGTGCGGATTTTGGTTTGGTGGAATCATCAATCCGTACTTCTTCCAAAACGAAACTGGAATTCCCATAACCATCAACGGCGAGTGCTACAGATCGATGATAAGCAACTTATCGTGGCCTAAACGGTGGACGACATGCGGTTCCAACAGTACGGCGCTACGTGCCACACAGCGCATGCCACGATGGATATTCTGTATGAGAGATTTAAGGGAATGGTTATCTCGCGCAGCGGTCATCTGAACTGGCCATCAGGAAGGCCACCAACAATTAATGCCCTCAACGTCAACAGTGAACGCCACCCAGCAAATTGATATTTATGTGACAAAGTCATCGAAAATTGGACCTCCCGAATACGTTTCACCAAGCAAATCCGCGGCGAACATTTGAATGACGTTATATTCCATACTTAATGCCATAAAATATTCTTTTAAATAAGATAAAAAGATTGAATGGATATCTCAAACACAACTTGTTTTATTTACGTTTAAATATCGAGCATCCTTCTTGAAAGACTTTACTATGGCATATGTACAAGGGAAGGTTCTTATCTAGTGACCCAAAAATGACAGGATTTTCTCGAATTTTTTTCATGAAAGGAAGTAAATAATCAACTCAATTTTTTTTTACTTATTAAATAGATCTTAAAGTATGTATAAATTTTTTTTAGTAAAAAATAATATAATAGTAATTGTTTATTTATGCTGAAACATGACCACATCAAAAAAAAAGTATCCAAGTGGGCGGCACTGTAGCACTTAAATAAAATAAATATTATCTGAAATCAGAAATCCAAAAATTTTTATAAAATATATTACATTTGTTGGAGGTTGTACCTATAAAACCAACAGAAAGTCAAAAATTAGAAAAATGGCGGACACGCAAATTTTATTTTCGTGTTTTCGCGCTTTTTTCCGCTCTCAAAGTGCTGCAAAAAATAATAATAAATATCATTTTTTAGGTTTGTTCTCCAATAAATTTAATTTACTTTGAAATTAAAAAAAGCAATATATTCAGTAGTTTGAGATATCGTGCCGCCCAGTTTGAAAAACATGGTTTCGAGAAAAATGCGTTTAAAGATTCGGTACACGAATTTTTACACGTACACAATTTCCATTTTCGCGTAAAAGGTGACTCCACTTTTTCGCTATAACTTTTTACAAAAAAATAATTTCGTACAAACCGTTTTGGGAATATATTCTACGGATAATTAGCTATCAAAAAAAGTCGATTTTTTAGTCGGCTCTGATGAGAACTACCCCAACGACAGTATAGATTATCGTAGATAACAAAAAATTAAGAAAAACAATTGTGCAGTATCTTAAATTCTCTAACGCTAGGCAATCAACGATGCACAATTTATTTTGGTCGACTTTCTAAATAATCATTGTTATTAAATTTAATATTTTGGAATTGTACAATCGACTAGAACTAAGACTTCCTTTGATTGCGAATAGGTGGCGTAATTCTACATCGCTGGCATGTCTTGTCTGCCTTCTCGTTAAGTCTAAGTTTAGTTGTTTTAATCTAAAAATCATTGACAAGTATTTTAATAGTATCATTATATATGTCTTTATGTTTGTCTAGGAACGAATTTTGAGTTGATAATATTTTAATTATAATACTTATATAATAAGTATAGTTTCTTAATATTCGAGCGCATGAAGTAAATTTATAATAATTAAATGGGTATCAACTAATAACGAATTAAGATTTAATTGAAACTGGTTTCAACAAAGTTATTACTTCTTGTACTTAAATATTATCGTTTGTTGGGGTTACTCTGTGCTTATAAAGACTGTTTACGTTAAAAAAAAAAGATAAATATATTTATTTGTGTTAACTATGTGTTGAAATTTAGTGTGCAATTTAAAACTAATTAAAAAACAAATAAACATTTGAATTGAATGATTATTTTAATTGGTTTTTATTTAATAAATACATTCATTTACAAGACATCAATAAAATTCGGAATTACTGATGATAGTATTAAAACATTATTATTTCAATTACTTTCTATAATTCAAATTACTTTCTGTAATTCTGAAATAAAATTTCAATTACTGTCTGTAACTGAAATTTTTAATTTCATTATTACGAAGATATTTATTCTAATATCTAAGGAAATTGATCAAGCAGAACAAAGTAATGTTTACTTTGTAAAGAGTTTGAAGCAAATAAATTATTAATTATTGTATTTTATATTATTTATCCTTGATATAATATTATCTATTCCACAATTATTTAAATACAAAAGTAATTTTAAAATAATTTTGACGTGAAATGTTTCAAAGCTATTTTAGTAATAAATAAATCAATCTTGAGATAATTACTTCAGTACTTCAAATATTAATTAACAACTAAAAATGTGTATTGCTTTCTAAATTGTCTGTTTAGCAATTTGCTAACAAACGTATAGAACGTTTTCTCGTTTTTTTTTTTAGACGCAAATGTCATTTCGGATAATGCTAAAATAATTAATTATTATCGTGACTTGTAAATAGCATTATAAAGTAGGTATTGAACTATTTGTTTATAGTTTTAATAAATTATCTCTGTATACTTTATATTTTGACACAAATGTTATATTTGCCCCCGTTTTTTGTTTCCTTATTTTAATAATTGTTGTTTGTTTAGAAAAATAAATTTAGTTTTTATTAAAATTTGGTAATTTAAAATGTTAAAACAAGTAATATTGGCATAATCTACATTTTGGGATATTATTATATGTTTAACAACAATTACACACACTTTTTTAGAAAAAAAAAACCTAAATATAACCCGTAACAAAATGTAGCTAATTATGGGACTATTTTATGTAGTCACTAACTTGTTACCCCTTGTTACTTTGATACTTGAATAGTATTAAGATCTCTGGATTATGACTGAATGATTCATGAGATACAAATGCATCCCCAACATGTCACTGTTTGGTGTACATTGTGGTTTAAAGGAATCATTGGACCATTTTTCTTTGAAAACGAAGTAGGTAATGTATTAGCGGTAAATGGCAAATGTTATCGTGACATGATATCCCAATTTTTGTGCCTCAATTGTAAGATATTGCTCTTGAAGATGTCTGGCTTCAGCAAAACGGTACCACTAACCATTCCACCCGTGAAACATTGACGGTCTTGCCCGAGTCTTTTCCTGGTCCTGTCATCTCCCTTTTGGTGATGAGAATTGGCCGCCACAAACTTGCGATTTAACACATATGGACTTTTTTCTGTGGAGTTTTTTGAAGCTTTAGGTTTACGCCAACAAGCCCACGATTACCCAAACATTGAAGCCCGAAGTTGAACGCTGCATCAACGAAATACCGTCACATTTATGCAAAACCGTTATTAAAAATTCAGCCGAGAGGTACTGGTGTGCTACCAAAGCCGTGGCGGCAATTTACCGGATGTATTTGTTGTTTCATACATAATTCCCAAATATCTACATTAAAAATAAATTATAATATTTCAATACTTTACTACAGAAAATCATGTTTTATTTAAAATTCACATTACGTTCATGTTATTTTGTTTTATTAAGTTTCTAATAATTAACTTAAATTTTTTATTATTCAATATATTAATCTATACATTTGCAACTGCTATGTTATGTATAAAATGTATTGTTTTACTGGTGTTATACTTCCCTATAATCCATCATGGTTATTCTTGCTTACTGTGCCATCAATTATGTAACTCCCTGTATATATTTCTGCTATTTTACAACACTAACCTACACAGATATCGGGACCCATATAATTCAGTCGGCCGTAGTTTCTCTTCGTTCCCAGAAATGCCATTTTGAAGCTGTAAAAACGAGAACGTTAGATGTTAAAATCATATATTTCAGGCTATAAATATTTTAGAAAGCTCTTTCCAAGAAAGGAATGCGTCCTTTATGGCATTTGTGTAGAATTGGTGAATCAATAATATTTTCTAGATTTGCATAATACGACCTCATTACCATAATTTTTATTGGGCTGGAAGTGAAAGTCTTAATTGGGTATTTGGGCCTCTTCTTCGTGTGATTTACCTACTTTTAGAAGTACCGCGTCTATTGCAGCAGTCGAAAAGTCGGTTTGCGGCTGAATAGTGCCAAAGCGGTAAAAATGGGTTGAACTAAAAACGATTAAGTAGATTTATAATGCATAATAAAAATCTGAACAGAATAGAAATAATTAAATATGTGTTTTTTTTTTTAAATAAATATTGTTATTTAACTATTGAAGTCTGCCACAATTTTGAATTAAACCGCTTAGTATGATTTCTTTGTAATATATAGGAAAGATAACGGATGTGATTTTTTCTGGTTTATTTATGCCAGGCATTATATACAGCAGTAATTCTAATATTCATCATCGTTATTGAATGATATGAGTCATATACTGAGTAAATTTATATTATGTAATATATTAATAATATTAGTATACTACGAGGGGAGTTAAAATATAAACGGTAATTATTTTTAAAGTAATTATTTTAAGTACCAAAAATAGTTTTTTACAAAGTCTCCTCCCTTGTTTACACATTTACCCCATCGCATTGTAAGTTTTTTTATGCCATCACTGTAAAAAGAAAAGCCGGGTCCGAAGCCAATTGCTCACGAATGTCTTCAATCTCAGCTTTCAAAACCTCTTTTAGCAATCCAAACATGTGAAAATCAGACGGGAATAGGTCTGGACTGTTCGGGGGGCATTCAAAGATCCCCCAAAAGATTTTCGCCAATTTATGATGTGTTTAATTAACCGTATGTGGCTGGATTATCGTGAAGCAAAATAATGTACCTGACAGGTGGTCGTCGTCATTTTCACTGATAAGCGGCTTTCACTTGGTTTAAGAGAGTACACAGTAATAAGCAATTAACTGTTCTTTGGTCATGAAGAAAATCTAAATACCTTTTTTAAATAAAAAAGAAATACCTTTTGAATCCCAGGAAACCCTTACAAGAACTTTTCCCGGTCACGAACGGGTTTTGATTTTCTTCGAGACTGACTCTTCTTGTTTTTGTCATTCTTTGCTCGCCTGATTGCTCTCGGGAGTGTAAATATGAAGTCAGCTCGCAATGCGACGTTAAGGTCACAATGTGACTAAGGAAAGGGTCCCCCTCATTTTGATAACGAGGGAGAAGCCATTGATAGATACCAAATTAACATTTTTTTTGTTCCTCTGAAAGAAGGCGTGGTGGCACCCAACGATCCGAAATCTTTCTGAAACCGAGCTGATCGTAGATGATAAAATGGATACTCCCAATGCTGATGCTTAAGTTATTTGAAGTGACAATGAGGCGGCGGTCATTTTCAGCAAGTTCACTAACCGCTTGAATATGTTCTTCAGTTAAACTTGTCCTGGGCCGGCGATCGTGGTGTTCATTCTCGGCTCTCTCTCACCCCTTAAAAAATGTTTTGTGCTAATTAAACACTCGTGGCTATAAAATAAAGTTTCCCTAAACTGTTCTCGCAATCAAAATTTCAGCTAGGCGGATCCCCTCCCGTGTCAACAACTTAATAATGATGTGTTGCACAGTAGACGAGTATCGCTTTCGCTCATCTTTGCTACTGCTACAAAAACGTTCTTAGGGCTGCGTGAGCGAAAATTCTCGCCTCCTATTACCGCCTTCTACAGTTCCCACTAGAACACAATCCAACCCTGCTTTCCCTAAGACCGTCTGCATGAAATTCTCGTTTATTGAATGTCCCTCGTATATCCCTTGTGATCAAAATGGTTTTCCCTTAACAAGTTTTCTTAGATAAAGGTGTACATAAGACAACTTACGGTACATATCTCGAATAATATTTTATCCACAATCTACTGTTATTGTTTTCATAATTTAATTAGCATTGTATCGCAATTTACTTATTGTAGATGATCGTAGATAGGATATTCGATAGAACATCTTAAGTATTGTCCCAGTTTTATAAATTGCTGATAAACGGCAAAACTAACAGATGACATAGCTAACAGATATAAAATAATTGCCGTTAAGAAGTCATCAGAACCGTTACTATTTTTTATTCCTATCGATAAAGGTATTCGTTTTAATTATTTTACCATTGACATTTTTCAATGATATTTATATATCATAATAATCGCAACTTTTTACTAAGACTAGTGATTTTTTATCATCTTTTCCTGACTTAATTAACCATATATTTGCGATCCTCCAATATCACACATCAGTATCTATGGCAAACAAACTGAAGGTGTTAAATCAACTACCGATGTATTACGTCGTTCGGTCACTTATTAACGCGTATTACGAGTGCCACATTTGTTACCCAACGTACAGAGCCTGATTATTTTTAGTCATGAGATCGCGCAATTAAAATATATTCTTTGACAACTGACATGACTGAATTTCACATGCGTAGACCTATTCATATACATTTATACTATCTTGGATTTTTAGAAACCCAAGATTTAGTGTGAATTTATGTTTGTTAATTGTTCTAAAGGGTAGTCCAACCAAAACGCACGATGTTAATTGTAAATAAAACAAAAAGTTTTCAGAGAATTATCTTAATATTTTCTATTATGATTGAAGGATCTATGACAATTATGTGTGAAACAAAATATCGGCCAAATGCTCGCCACGGCTTCGGTGGCATACCTCTATCCGATGGTCCATATTTTCAATGACTCTGAGACATAATTGAGGTTCAATGTCGTTAATGTGCCGAATTATCTCATCCTTTAGCTCTTGAATTGTTCTTGGCTTATTGACGTACACTTTTTCTTTTAAATACCCCCAAAGAAAGAAGTCCAACGGTGTCAAATCACATGATCGTCGCGGCCAATTAACATCGCCACGACGTGAGATAACACGGCCATTGAATTTCTCGCGCAAAAGTGCCATTGTTTCGTTGGCTGTGTGGCAAGTGGCACCATCCTGTTGGAACCACATATCGTCCAGGTCCATATTCTCAATTTCTGGACACAATTGTTGGGCACGACGACGAGTCGAGGTTGACGGCTCTTCTGCTACACTATCGCGAACAACAGCAATGTTTTCCGCAGAAGGAATTGGGCGAGCATACACAGGTGTTTTCACATTTCCTACAGACCCGGTTTGCTGAAGTTTGCGCACAATTCTCCCGATTGTGAACACATTTGGTCGATTATGCTGACCAAAAAAGTCACGAAGTGCACGAAATGCATTTTGATTTGAACGCCCATTTTTGTAAAAGGCTTCAACAATCTTAACGCGCTGCTCAATTGTGTACCTCTCCATGGCTGAATTTGTCAAACACTGAAACAAAGAAATGTCAAATTAAGTTGGGCAAAAAACTTGACGTTAAGGTGTGATTCACAATTAACATCGTGCATTATGGTTGGACCACCCTTTACATCCCATAAATAAGCAGATGATAGTCAATTAAAGATAGGAGGAACAGGAAATCAAAAACTAAATCACTAAATATCAATGGCGATGGAAACTAGATAAACTATTATATACGTATAATTTTGTTTTATAAAAGTAAAAAGTAATCTCTTAATCAATTATTTGCTAATCCAGTTTTCTCAATCGTCGATTTGAAAGCAACCAAAGGCAGCAGCAGAAAGGCAACGGCGTTTACTTTACGGCCTGGTAGCGAAGAACGCTTCAGTCACGTGCCACGAGTAGAAGCCAACTCCGGAATGACAGACGTGAACATAATTTGACAGCAAATAAGAACAGGGGATGGAAATGATTGTAAGGGGAAGAAACGATTAGATAATCTAATAGAAAATGCCATGTCACAACGAGGTGTTGGTAGATAATGCCCCGTTCGAGGCACATTCGTGTGATTGCCTGAATGCTGAAAATATAATTGACCTGTTCAGACTTTATCGGATGTATCCCTGTCCTTTTTTTGGCAGGATTCCATGCCGAGGGAAATGCGTGATCGACGTAGCGTACTATTCTGATATAGTGTGTTCTAGGGATGTATGTACGAATTAAGATGAAACCTTTTTTCTCAAAATTTATAGGCGTATTAAACCAAAGTTTAAAGAAGAAAATCTGTAGGCCAAATTAGATCACCTATCTAAGCCAGAATTTTTTTATTGGTTTCCAATTATATTACAATATATCTACAACTCCAACAGAAACGGTATTAATAAGTCTGTTCATATAATTGGCGTGTGGGTAATCCTCTAATGAGGAAGTCCCTTTTTACTTTTCCATACTCCACTATACGCGGAAAAGTAATGTAATCACGAAACAAAATTTTTGTAGGGTTTATTTTTAGTTTTCGGCCTAAAACCCAAAAAAAAGGTTTTTAAACCATTTTGTGTGTGTGTGTGTCGTCGTTGTCGTCGGCATTTATTCTTGTTAGCACGATAACTCAACTAAATCGTGTCGGATCGATCAGGTTTTGACTGATTCTGATCAGGGACGTCTTCCAGACGACACCTATTGATTTTGTGGTAGATAAGACAGACCCCACCCCGTCCATGAGTCATGAGAAAGCACGATTTAAGAAATCTTTTTTGTTAACACGATAACTTAACTAAATCGTGTCGGATCGATCGAGTTTTGACTGATTCTGATCGGGGACGTCTCCTAGACCATATCCATTGACTTCGAGTTGGATATAACACACTCTACCATGTTCATGGGTCATGAGAAAGCACAATGGTGGACTATTTGAGACTATTGTTTTTGTTAGCACGATCACTCAATTAAATCGTGTCGGATCTATCGGGTTTGGACTGATTCTGATTTGGGACGTCTACCAGACGACATCTACTAATTTTGAGATGGATAGGACACACCCCACCCTGTACACGGTCATGAGAAAGCACGATGGTGGACTATTTGAGAAAAATTGAAAAAAATAAATTGTCGCATAAAACACATATTTTGCGTTGGTATATTGATTGCGTTGGTATGTGTTGGTATATTTTTTATAACTGTTTATTCTACTTAGTCATCATAACAATTCTTGTAGATCGGCACTAAATAAACACTTAGCACTTTCACAATAAGTCAATGGGCAGTCTGCGTTTTAATCTTCTAGTGGTACTAATCGGTGTTCAAAAGTATGTTAAGGCGAGGCTGTAGTCTTTCTTCATATCTTCTGGGGTGCTTGCGTGCTTCCTTTTTAACATATTGTACTTGAGAGTCTCTGGGTATTGCTTGATTCGTGGTAAACGATAGAGCTTTTAGTATGTAGTTTATCTTAGAGTTTTCGATTGAAATCTTAGTCCAATTTCGGTATTTGAGGAGGAGTCTGTTCCCCATATTTTATTCCCATATAGTGCGTTTAATTATGATTTTATATATTGGGAGTTTTTTTATTGATTGAAAGTTCGGATCTCCTATTCAGCACCCAATATAGTTATCTTAACCTAATGCCAAGTTGCTTTATTTATATATACAGTGTTGTTTCAGGTCAGTCTTTCGTCAATATATTGTAGCGACGTTTTAAACTGGCGCATTAGCAGGGATAATGAGTGTGCCTCGATAGCTCAGCGGTCAGAGCAACTAACCGGAAATTGGGAGACCCGGGTTCGATTCCCGGTTAAGGCATAAGCACTTTTATCCTTGCTAACGCCAAAGTGGTGACCCCGACGTGATGTGATTTATTCCAGTATATGCAATCTCCTTTACATCTCAAATTCGCGGATTCGATTCCCGTCCTATCCATCGCCCTATAGCCCCGGGGTTACCGAACAACGGTTCGTAAGAATGGCGAACGCGGTCACATTCCGTTAAATTGTATCGAGACAAACCATGTCTCTAGGGAGGTAGTACTGTAGTGACGCATTAAACTGGCGCATTAGCAAGGATAATGAGTGTGCCTCGATAGCTCAGCGGTCAGAGCAACTAACCGGAAATTGGTAGACCCGGGTTCGATTCCCGGTTAAGCCATAAGCACTTTTATCCTTGCTAACGCCAAAGTGGTGACCCCGACGTGATGTGATTCATTCCAGTATATGCAACCTCCCTTACATCTCAAATTCGCGGATTCGATTCCCGTCCTATCCATCGCCCTATAGTCCCGGGGTTACCGAACAACAGTTCGTAAGAATGGCGAACGCGGTCACATTCCGTTAAATTGTATCGAGACAAACCATATGTCTCTAGGGAGGGAGTACTGTAGTGACGCATTAAACTGGCGCATTAGCAAGGATAATGAGTGTGCCTCGATAGCTCAGCGGTCAGAGCAACTAACCGGAAATTGGGAGACCCGGTCAAGGCATAAGCACTTTTATCCTTGCTAACGCCAAAATATATTCTAAGATACGTAACGTCTTCCTTTTGTGTGACATTGTCTATTGACAAAATATAAGATATTATTACATCTTATATGGAAGCATGCAAATTTTTTCTTCACAATAATTCGTCATATTCCATAAGAACATTCAATTTCTTGTGACCTTAAAGCTTCCGGAAGCTCTTGTTCCATACGTTGACGAACGACATTAACAACTTCTTCTGTACAAACGGTTTGTCGTGTGCCCCATAAGAAAAGGAGGTACAACAGCCAACTTCGTGAAGGAAAGCATACCCGCCCGCACGCAAGTGAAATCAAATCAAACTAATGTATGAAGTTTCGTTGATCAAAGTGGCTTGATTAAGTTTTTTTTTTAATTTCTCTTACGTCGTTCCCGGGTATGGGACCATTGTTTCTAACATTTTGTACTGGCGTGGAAAATTTCTTTATAGTATCATATATCATTATTTCAAATGGTATAACTGTGGAAAAGAACCTAGTACCTATAAATTTGCACTAGGGCATCCAATTAGGAAAGAAAAAGAGTAGAGGAAAGTACAAATACATTTGTTAAAATAAAAGAAACCGTCAAATTCCACACTGAAGCTGCACACACAATAACATGTTTGGAATAAGTTCTGTGAATCACAGACCAGGAAGGGAAAACTGTATGTACGAATTGAATTGAAAATATTACTGAACCTGAATATACAATCTACGATGTTCCAGTAATTTCTGTACGATGAGTCTGCTCATCAAGTTAAACCGTTATGTTTTGAACCATTTTCAACAAAATTATGCTAGATATGCTGTCATGAATTTTGTTTTTTCTTGTTTAAGATATTCAGTTTTAAAACTCATTCCATTCACGATTGGTGATCTAATTGATGAAAGCGTTTTTATGCGATTTTCTACATTATCTTATTCGTTCTGTTTATTACTATATAGTTTTTTCTACTCATGATTCAACATAGGCTACAACAATAATCATTAACAATTCCATGTCCATATATATTCGTATTGCGTTCTTCGTATTTCGTATTCGTATTTCTCTTCGCAAGGTCAGAATCTGCAATTTCCCTTTCGGTTCTAACTCATGTAAAATCCGCTGGTACATATACCATTGTATTGATTAATAAGGTCATTTACGATCGATCTATCTTCACTTGTATATATTTAGGTACCGAGATGAAGGTTACTGATAAGCACAAAAACGATCGAACTCGTAATTTGTCGAGTGAACGAAATATTTGTTTTGGAATGGTAGGTACGTATCGTACGTACATACTTTCCGGATATCGTAGTCTACCGTTGAGATAATAATTTAGGTGGTTGTGTAAACAAGACTCACTGAGACCGATAAAGTTCGTTATCGGAAACGACAAAAGCATAAAGTAGCGTATATATTCAACAGAACTTGACAATAGTGCCTAACATCTAGATAAAATTATTCTGTAGATGGTATATCGTGTAATCGTGTAATTTTATTGGGAAATAGAGGTGATAAATTAAAATGAGAAACAGAGAGTTCGTATTAAAATAAAGTCATATTTCTAAAACTGTTTGCGCAATTACTAAGTAAGAAATAGAATCGTATTGCAGGGAATTTCAGTTGGAACGAAAATACTAGCAAGGTAGATATTGCAATAATAGGTTCACAAAAAAAATCTTTTGTTGTATAAAATTTTTTAACCACTTACTCGTATAAATGCTGTAATTACTTAAGAATTTTTTTTTAAATCATCTTAATCATATGCTTACATTCCAAAATATTTTTCTTTATGGAAATTATAGAAGAAATTTTAATATCGTCTATAATTTGATGCCTTCTGTTTCTTTTAGATGGTTTTTGATTCCTCAGATCTACTTAGATAGAATTTCTTCTGTTATGGGTTGCGATGAGAAGTAGCATGTAACTACCGATCTCTATAGGTTTCTTTTCTGCATATTCCATGAATCAGCTTGTTTTGAGTGCAAGAACAGCAGAATTTGTCCTTCATCAGCTACCTTTACGAATATGCTATCTGGATGTTAGTTATTATCTACAAGAGAAACACTTCTAATGATTTTCTGTGTTGCCAGTGAAGTCTAGGTAATCATCCGGCTCTATGGACCCAAATCTTCGTATTTTTTTACATTTGGAAATATGCAATATTTTCCTTGTTATGAAAAACAGATAATATTCAAAATTTTCTTTTATCACCCTTATCTGATGATGCTATTTGAAGCTAAAATTCTTGTAAAACGTGTACCATATTAACGGTTTCTGTATTTGGAGATTTTGATTGTGCCATTTATACTTATGCCACTTTTAGGTACCACATTGTTTTTCGAAAACAGATGACTGGCACAAGATAAGCTCCCATACGATTTCAGCAATTGATTGATGAGGATTTTCCTGTACTCCTTTAATCTATTTTCTAGAAGTACATGCTAGTAAAAATAAAATTAAGAAAATGCTCAAGACAGTTGTTATACAATCTACTATAAAATTTGACGTACCATATATGAAAGAAATAAATGGAGGAATGGAATCCCCCTTAAGAGGAATGGCACCATAACGTTGTGAACCAAAATAATTCTTTGAGCACGAAGAAAAATACACTGCCTATTCACTGAGCGACATAAACAAACAGTCGCTCTCTTAAAGAAAACAATCTAATTCTAGAACTACGGATAGATTATTATAACATTGCTCCATCTTTAACCCAGAAAATTTTATTCTGCGATCAAAATCATTTTCTCGAAAGCCGTGGACCCATTGGTGTTTGTGTGGGTCCCACCTATTCCTTTTCAAAACAGATGACTTACACATTACAAACTCCGGTTCGATTTAACTAGTTGATTAATGAGTTGACGATGATTTATTACGACTTTCGATGTGGATTATCGAGACAAAAGTGTATCGATCAAATTAGTTCCACTTTTGGTGATAAAGCCCCATCCTTTGCCACTGTGAAACGCTGGTATTACGAGTTTAATCTTGGCCGCCATTCGCTCATCGACGAGAGTCGTGAAGCTCGTCCAAAATCAGTTGTTATGTCAGAAAACATGTGCTGTGCAAAAACTGATAATGCAAAATCGTCATGTGACATACCGTGAGATTGATGAAACCTTAGGCATTAGTTAGACTAGCATATATAAAATATTGCGTGATCATTTAGCTGTAAAAAAGGTTTGTTCTCGTTGGATCCCACATAATTTGAAACAATCTAAAAATGATGCTCATGTCGATTGGTGCAAACAATTGCTTAAGAAATACAATGGCGCTGCTTCAAAAGACGTATATAACATTGTAATAAGTAATGAATCATGGATCTATGCGTATGAGTCGGAAAGTAAACAGCAGTCGACTGTATGATTGTTTCAAGGTAACCCAAATCCAACAAAAGTTGTTCGCGCTTAAAGCACTTCGAAACAAAGGGTCGCCTAATTTTTTTTGGAAAAACTGGTCATGTGGCAACAGTGCCTTTAGAGGAACGTAAAACGGTCAATTCTGAATGGTACGCAACCATTTGTTTGTCGGAAGTCTTCGGTGAAATAAGGAAAACAAACAAACGCCGTCAGATCATTCTTCGCCATGACAATGCGAGCTCTCACACATTTCGACTAACAGCTGAATGTTTAAACACTCAAAAAAAATTAAATTAATGGGTCATCCACCGTACAGTCCTGATTTGGCACACAATAACTTCTTCTTGTTCCTGAACGTCAAAAATAAATTGTGTGGACAACGATTTTTGTCGGCAGAAGAAGCCGTGGATGTGTTCAAAAACTATGTCTTTGTGTTTTTGAAAACTATGTGTTTTCAAGCGGAATGGAAAAAATGCTTTTTGACAAATGGTTCGAACGCATGCAAAAGTGTATTGATCATGAAGGAGAATATTTTTAAAAACGATAATAGAAGTAATTTTCAATGACAAATTAATGTTTTTTTATTATTAGGCTCAAAATATGTATAAATAGTACCCCTCGTACCAGTTTATTAAACCTGGACCAAATTATCAGTGTAGAACAGGAACTAGAGTCTTGAGTCAAGTTTCAATCATCTTCTAATTACGCTAACTTTCCTATTGAAATGCGCCTGGAGTGGTGTACAATTTTTCTGTGTTTATGGAAACCTGATCTCCTGTTTTTAATTGTACATAACTTTAATTGTCTAACTTTTGTAATGTTTGATTAATTTCCAGCGTCTACCAACGAAGAATGTCCAGTAATATTTTTAGTATGTCCTGCCAAGAGCTTTCTCGGCTTTAGACCTGGTCCACTTCATTTGATTGAAAACTTATCGATGACCCAAAACAAACAGTCGACCTTTAAAAGTAACGGGGAATCGGTCGTGACATACCTCAGAGTGCGGTTTCGAGTTAAACGTGTACCGCTGGCGGAACGGGGTGGCGCTCCACCGCCGGCGGCACAGCGATGGGGCCGTGGGGCTCTTGGGAACAACTGCCTAACTCGATTCCCGCCGCGCCGGAGGCCTCAATCAATAGACGCGTCGCGGCGGGGACCAATTACATGCCCACTTTCCTCCTAACGCCGTTTGCATACATTTTCCAAGTGCCACTAAGAGTTTCTTTATCGGAAGTATTAGTCATTTTCCGTGCGCTATCAGTGCATCTCACTGCGCCAATTATGCAGCTCAAAATGAACTGTTGATGCGTGGCGAATAATATTAAAAGATACTGACGTCGCTTTTCTACAGCATATAGACAATAAAATTCTAGATAAATAACGTAACTCTGTTTGTAACCTAATAATAGTCTCTTAAGAAAATGATAATGAATCTTCTCATTCAACTATGCTAATTTATATGTAATAAGAGTTGTGCCATTTAAAATCAGTACTGTCGACGCTGGTGTGGGTAATCGTGTGAGTCTTCAGCATTATAGCAGTTTGTCTTATTGTGGAAATATCTATGAAGGAGCTTGATATAATGATGAACATTATAGGATGGAGTACTAGTGACAGTGGAGATTGTCCATGCAATGTGCCGATGGAACTTAGTTCACACATGGGTAAATGATATATCTTCTAAAGCAATGACGGGACTGAATTGTGACTGAAAATTTCTACTGGAATCGTATACTGCATTTTAATTCAATAGGTGCTGTTATTAGTAAGTGAGAATCCGATTTCTCATAGAAGACATAGTTGGACTAAAATATTATGCGGGGAAGAGCAACCGCTATAAATTCCTCATTGGCAAAGAGTAGAAAATAAACACGTGTTAATCATCGATGGATTTTGATGGTGTTGTATATAGTCACCTGTACGATGAGGAATAAAGTACCACAGTGGAGTATCTTGACCGAAGCGATGCAGGACTTCAGAATACATGAAGAACATCATAAACGTCAATTTTCACCATCATAATTCTAGGCCCATAAAGAAGATGAATCTAGGTAAAGAAGATGAATCTAGAATATGGCAGGTGTAAAGAAGATGAATCTAGGTTTCCTCGTCTTCTTTACAGTATCTGCAGGCCGGGCTGTCAGTCAGCTTCAGCTTGTACTTATATGCATTCAGAGTACTATGGTGGCCCGTTATAATTCTCAAAAAATCGTTGTTAACTCGTTGTATTTTTACAACTTCTAGGTATCTTTAAAACAAAATAAAAACACGACACGATGCCACTAGTAATCGTATACACACTAAAAACGTACTACAGCAACTATGTAAATACCCGAATAATATAAAACCGGAATATCCCACCGGCCAGCTCTACTTCGCTAATTCCTCCACACTTGTGTGGGGGAATTAGCGAAGTACGTTTAAAACCGATTAAATGCAGGGGCACTGCAAATATTGAAGCAAAATTTAATTTAGTAGAACCTCGGTTTTAAAAACTAGAAATTATTGTACAATGTACATTTACAAATACTGACGCGTGATGGAAACAAAAAAACAGTGTTTCTGTAGTTCATAGTATGGAACCAAAAGGTCAAAAAAGTTCGATCACAAAATCTTTGTTGGCCTGTGTTATTGGATCAATTTAACTCATACGAAGATGAAAATTATATACCTGTATTACAGTCTTAATCTTTCCTTTCACGTAAAGAAAATATGAGTATATATTATACAACGTCAAGAAGAGAAGAGATCTATTAGAACTTGCCTAGATTAGACCCACAATTTTCGCTCGACTAGCCATTAAGCAGTAAGCTGGTAGTTTGGAAATAAACGGCAAAGCTTATTCCCGCTGTTTAGGGAGTCAATTTGGCCGTATTCGGGCCATAATCAGCGCTTTGTGCATTATGTATCGGGCCGAATGCGTGGCGGGCCGCCGCGGCTCTAACGACGCCTGAAAACTCGACTCGATTGACGAGCGGCGTCGACCGAAATGACGAGCCCGGAGCACAATCAGACTCCGGGGTGCATCCAATCAGCCCATCCGCTGCAATAAGGACTCGTTTTACTGCCTGTCGACGCCAATCACCCGAAGAGGTTTACTTTGGGCCAGATATCTGCTCCTTTCTGAATTATGAGTGCGGTAAAGAACTTTGGGGAATCATGAGTTTTATTTAAGGGATGAAAGCGTCTCGATGGTATCAACTGTTATCCTATTTTTTTTTTTATGCATTCAACTAACACAAAAGTAAATCTTCCTCTTGGCGCTTTGTTTATATATAAGTAAGCTTTGTATATAAGTAACTATAGTCTTCAGTAGATAGCATAACATATTTTTCAAGGCCGACAGTGAAAATTTCAGTAAAAAGAAACAGATTTTCGTATAAAAAAAAACGCTCCGTGATACATATGAAATTAGTTATACTCCAGTACAATCAGCCTGTGCATATATACTGTATACTGTACTAAGTATTAAAGTTATAGTGCAAGTAGGAAGATATTCTTCTTTAAATAAAACATGGGCCCAAAGTCTCGGTCTTTTATTAACCGACAATATAATCATTCGCAGAAGCTATGTTTCAATATTCTAGGATTAATTTTGATTCACAAATAATATTCTATGTAATAATAAAACCAGTGTAGTCACTACTGAAATTTAACAGCTCCCTAACCTAAAGAACTGTTCACCAACTGGTCGCTGCGCTGGTTCGGGGAAATTGAAACCATTCACGTGATTGTTTATCGGTGTTTATTCTGGAGTAGTAATTACGTGAACTAATAGAAGATACCACGAACCACGATCCTAAATCAAATGAGGCGCATTTTTCATATTTAAATACCTTCAAAAAGTATTTAAATTCACATATTCATAGACAAGATATGATAAAGATAACAAAAAAAAAAACCTAACCTGTGTATGATGCACGTATAGTTTATTTCGTAATCCTAGAGATAGACTACGTCCAAGCTGGTCAAGAATAGGCACAAGTCTCAAATCTGCAATATCGAACCGCCCACAAGGTGCGCAGTGAACAGCTTGGTTTTGACTCAGTCTCATTAAGACCTTTGCAGAATGAATATCGATGAATATACATTGAATGTGAATGTACACAGAGTTCGATCTGGCCGCGCGTAAAGTGCATCCTTTTCCCTTCGAATACTGCCTCATTCTTTCTTCTACGCAGCACAGAGAATACCACACTTTTTCCTATTCTTGACAAGCTGTATTTAGGAAAAGTATTAGAACTGTAACTGCCATTGTAATTGTTAAATTGATTAAATTAAATTGATATTACCATTTAAAGCCATAGATCTAAGATATAGGAAATTACATTTAACATATGCATCTTAACGAAGACTGAACACAGTCTTCGTTAAGATGCACAGTTTTCGTTGACTTATTCTTACTGAGGATTATTATACCGAAACAGTTATTATACTACGTTGTAACATCTTAAACGTACTGGTAACTTTATTATTCATCTCTACCACGTCGATATAATTTTATTCTTGTGCTTCATGTAAACCAACAGATTACTGCAGTGGACATACATCCATTCTTCAGTTAATTTTCATGTCATATTAGATAAGAAAAAGAAAACATGAAGCAGGTACTTTAATTAAAATAAAGTAAAAATATTCAAAAAAATACCTAACAAATTTCAAGCAAGCGACTAAAGTTTCTATGGCTTCAAATCCTCAATGGAATTGATTGTTCATATTCAAGATTTATTATTATTATTATGTTATATGGGTTTGGGCCTCATCAGCCACTGATCGCATGGGTAGTCCCTTGGCGATCCCCTCTTATCCGGGTCATTATCCAAAAATGCTATCCCATAAAAGGAGCAATTTAGGCACGTCCCCCCATTAAGTCTCACCTCCTCTAGGATAACATTGGTCCCTAATATAAGATACCTCTTCTCCTCCAGTGCGGCGCAGGTGTAAAGAAGATGAATCGAGGTTTCCTGGTCTTCTTTACAGTATCTACAGGCCGGGATGTCGTCATCCTTAGCTTGTGCTTATATGCATTCAGGCTACTATGGTCGCCTGTTATGATTCCCACCAGGGTTCTGGCTTTGTGCCTGTTCAATTTAATGAATTCTTGGGCCCATTTCTCAATCTCTGAGTATTCGATGAAGGGTTTGGTTATTCGACAATCCGTTACTCCTCTCCATCTTTTATTGTGCTGGTCTCTTGCCCAGCCATTGATGCCGTCTCTGAGCAGATTCCGACTTATTTCCACTGCAGGTTCTGGTCCATAGAGATTTTCCCTGGCCCCTAGTCTGGCAAGGTCATCTGCAAAGTGGTTCATTGCTTCATAGCAATTATAGACAGCTTCGACGTTGTCGTTGTTGAATTCAGGGCTGCCAACGCCACCCTGTTATCCAAGCAGATACATATCTTCTCCTAGGTTCGATGTTGGTCGCCCCCCAGAACACTGTATGTAATTGCAACTAGCTCGGCCTGGAGTGCGGTAGTGTATTTGCCCAGGGGGAAGGTTGTACCCATCCCATCGCGTCGCCTATACACCCTCGCACCCGCTCTGTTCCCACTCTTGGCTCCATCCGTGTACCAGGTGTCTCCATTGAGCGGTAATACAGCTCGACCCTCCATCCAGTCAGTCTTACTGCTGAGGGTGATCTTATATTTCTTGTCAAACAAGAAGTGGACACCCATACTGTCAGAGGGCATCTATAGGAGTCCCTCCTCATCATATTCAAGATAGTTATAGAGGTATATATTTCCTAGCAATCAAATCTTAAATCCTTAAATTATGGTGAGGTCTTATGTCTTATCATCATAACGAACATTTTAAAACAATACAGAAGTCTGCGAAGTTTCTCTTTAATGAGGCCCTTCAAGACTGTCTGGCTATAGCACGATCTACAGTCAGTAAAATTGTAGATAAATACAGAGAATATGGACATGTACGCAATTTACCCAAAGCTGGTCACCAGACAATCAATGCAGATAAACAACTTGGCATTTTAGTAAGAATTGGTGAAAATCCACATTCCAGTTCTCGTCAGATTTTACATAAACATAAGTTTCTTCCCTTATAAAGTTACATTGACTCAAGAATTATCAGAAAGTCATCATCGAGTCGTCGAGTGAAATTCTGCGAGGAAATACAATTACGTTGTAATAATGACAATATATTTGCAATAAATATTATTTTTTTCGGATAAACTCACATTTTTCGTTAATAAAACTGTAAATAGACGGAACTGTAGGTATTGGGCCTCACAGAATCCAGGCTGGATGCAGGAGTTATACACTTAATCTCCAAGAAATGTGAATGCTTGGACAGGTACAGTCAGAAACAGAATTTTGAGCCCATATTTTTTATGACAATTTGATTGCCGTACAGTTTTCGCAATTTTTAGAGTAAAAGTTAATTCCAACACTGACAGCTTTGCACCAAAATGCAAATGAACCAACCAAACATATGTTTTGTATAATGATTCCTTGCGTGTGCATCACAGGTAACAATCGTATGAATCAATCAACTGACATTTTTGAACAGTGTCGTGCCCGAAAACACATACAATACAAATTCGTTAACCTATGATAGAGTAATGAAAAGGTTCTCCACAAAAACATTCAATGGAAGTGATGTTTCCATCAAAATAAATGAAATAAATTCAACAAAAGTCAAAATAAATGAAACAAAAATGAAATAAATTTTACAGAAATATTGAGACACCAATGTAATAAATTATACTATAAAGCTAAGACGTGACTTCATAATTGGATTTTGTTCGGCAAATTATTAACTGTCGATGCCGTACGTAGTTGATTGAAACATATGTCGCTAGACAAAACGTGCTGGTAATTGCGGCATATTAGTAACCATTGCGAGTGGGGTAACATGTGATCCGTGCGTCGTCACTAAGTTGATACACGCGCAAAGATCCATTATACAAATTGTAGATGCCTGATAACACACTTTGGTATTAACAGGACGGTGCACTTCCTCATTACGATTTTTCTATTCACACTCACTTGGATAACATCTTTCCACAACGATGGGTAGGGTGAGGTGAGCTATAAATTGGTCACCTCGTTTCGTAAAACTTACACCCCTTGATTTTTTCTTATGAGGTCATTTAAAAACCCATGGCATAAGTCAAAAAATCCAAGAAATTGGATGAGTTAAAAGACCTAATTCGACAAGCAATATTCAATGTCCGGCCAGAAATAATCGACACAATGCAAAATGAATTTATTTTGAGACTAGGATATTATAACATAGTTAATTAGCAATAGGTTGAACACATTATTAGTTAATACATCAATTTACTGAAACATTATGTAACTTCATAAAATTTCTATAACAATTCTCAAAAAGTTATGCTCCCTCACTGGATCGAGTAAAAAATAGGGGTTTCCATTAAAAAAAATCACCCCTCTTGACCACGCGAACGTACGCAACTGTACTATTCATTTCATCGCTATTTGCCAAATCAGAAACTCTCTTATCTTGACGATAAACGGTACAGTCTACCTGAGCCTAGCCATAAAAATAAGCCACGGTATGTTTTGAGATTTTTTTATTTGGCAATTAAAGCGATGAAATAAACTATACATTGAGCTACTATTATTTAGAAAGATGACACATTTAAAATACCTTTTGATCCCTTCGAGTGTTTTTGCAAGAAGTAATATTTTGCGAGAAAGTTTTTCAGACTTATTTTCAACAGTGTATTCTACTGTGGAATACACAGTGCATTCTACTTCTGCATACTAGATTCGTGTTCCGTCGTCGACTTCGGTTTCCATTTAAAATATATTTGGGTAATTATTTTGCAATGTCTTATACCGTTGGCATTAATGGTTGTTCTTGACGGGATACCCATATTTGTTACGTCTTCTGCTTCCAGTTACATTTATCTGACACGAAGATCAATACCAAATTTGCGAGAGACGAACACGGTATCCGTTAACTTTCATGTCAGTTTTCGTAATTAAAACAAATTGTGCTGCAGGAAATTTAATTAATCCGCAGAAAAACCGTCCTAAAAATCCCCCTCCCCCGAGCAGTGATTATGACGTCGCCCCGCGAAATGTTACCAAAACGCATAGTCAAACACACTTCGCCGAGGCGGGCGTTCGATCAGCCGCCAGCCGGTTTAATTAGAAGTATCTTATATTGTGGAAATACAGCGATTATCCGCGGGCAGTTTCTGATTAACGAATCCAATTATAGTGACGTTGTATGGAGGAAATTATTAGTTGTGCCGTTAATTAGATTATACCACGGGCAGAAAGGTGGATTGATTACACCGCCTGACACAACCATGCAGGAAACAACCCTTTGGTGGGACCGAGAGGGCTGCATGTCTCAAAATCAATCGCGCCGCCCCGTCCCCCTTTTTTAATTAATTCGGTTTACACCCCGACTACAGAGACGTACTTAATTGCGTGCGTATGTAATTCTATTATTGACTCGATTATTGATTACTCTTAACAAGTACATATCAAAAACAAAGAACAACCGTTTTAATCGTACAACACGTTTATTATATTTACTTTAATCGATATTTTAGATACGTGTATGTATGTATATATTGATAGTAATGCTATCACACTCGACTCAAACTCGAAACTGATAGTTTACTTTCTATAGGATCTTTCAATAGGGACGCTCAAATTTTTTTAGGTTATAGCAGCCATTTGATGAAGCAATATCTGTCACATTTCTTGTGAATTGTTCAGTAGTGTATGGCAAATCACCATGGACGATTGTAGCATCCAACAACGTGTGCAAATCATCAAATTTAATTTTAAAAATCAGTGCTCCGTTCGAGAAATGTTCCGCGCTTTTATCGTCGCCACAGTCGTACCGGCGAATCGACTATTCGACGTTTGGTGGTCAAATTCGAGTCAACCGGTTGGATAAATAATCAGCCAACACCCGTACGTCATCGAAACGCAAGGTTTGCTGAAAACATCGCTGCTGTGCATGAGAGTGTACAGGAAAATCCAAGGTAGTCAATTTCTCGTCGTTCATAAGAACTTGGCCCTTCTGCAACTTCAACTTTTGTGTCGGGACTTGGGTCTGTACCCGTATAAAATCCAATTGCCGTAGGAACTTAAGGTAAACAACCATAAACAACGCCGTGTGTTCGCTGATTGGGCTCTGAAGCAGTTGGAATTTTACCCAAAAAAATTCGCCAAAAAATCATCGTTAGCGACGAGGTCCATTTTTATATGAACCGACGCGACGTGTCAGCGGCGACGTGAGCTGGCTACCGAGGTCGTTCGATTTAACGCCTTTAGACTTCTTCCTTTGGGGCTATCTTAAATCGCAGGTCTATGCTAATAAGCCGTAAACAATTGATGCTTTCAAAGTCACCATAATTAACGCCGTCCAGCAAATTCAGCCAGATTTATGCGACAAAGTCATCGAAAATTGGACATCCCCAATACGTGCCCGCCAAGCAAAGTCGCGGCGGACTTAATTATATTCTTAATACACTTAATGCGATAAGATTTTTAATGCTTAGTATATTCTTAATATACTTAGTGCTATAAGATATTCTTTAAAAAAAAAATTTGTAGATATCTCATACACAACTTGTTCTATTTACGTTCAAAAATCGAACGTCCTTATGAAAAGGCTTTTTACCTACTCAACTTTTAAAATGTTCAACGCCATTGCAATACTAATCGTTCAGTTTTTACTTACACCAATTCCCGATAACCCTTGCCCTTGTCAGTTCCTTTTTATTACATTTCAAGCACCTTTTTAATCGATTTAACAATTCACATCTATATATCGCAAACTACTCTTTGCCATTAAACTACAATATAGGTATATTCGCATCTATAAATCCAAGTATACATACTTATATACATAAAAACACACAGGCATTGTTTCATTTTCTGTTTCTAATCTCTTTTGATTTAATAACATTAAAAAATTGCTACTAATTAAATTAGTGAATATAGATCACGCTATGGGACGCCAATCAGTTTCATGTAGTTTTCCTTACCTCGTGATCATAAAATCAGAAAGAAAAAATTATTTTCAGATCCAGTGTTTGAGCTGTGTGTCATTATAGTCATTTAAAATTGTAACTTAATTTTTGTAACAAAAATGAATTCCTCAAAGCCTTATATCAAAGATAGATAATGGCACGCCATATTCCATATATTTATTTTAAGATTTAGGATGTTTCTTGAGAAAAAATATTAATGTCTAATTTTTTATAGAAATTTTAAATTTGGGAACACTATATCCTGCATTAATTATTTCCATTCGAATTCATTGCTTCAGATCCTCTAAATTATTTCGCTTATTTAAGTCACCCGTTTAGGAGTCAATCGGGGGACATACTGATCGGAAGAGAGGAGAAAGCGGATAGATGGAAGCAGTACTTAGGAAATTTATACGAGGGTCAGGAATTAGGAGAGATATTAGAGGAAGAATCTAGCATCGATAGGGAAGATGTAGGAAAACCTATATTGAGAGAGGAATTTGAAATAGCACTAAGGGGGCTAAAGAACAATAAAGCGCCGGGTGTAGATAAAATACAGGCGGAAATTTTGAAATGTGCGGGACAGAAAGTAGTAAATAGGATGTTTGAACTGGTAAAATACATATACGAAACGGGCGATATGCCGGAGGATTATAAGAGGAACATTATCGTTACTATACCGAAAAAGAGAGGAGCTGACAAATGCGAGAACTTTAGAACGGTTAGCCTAACTTCCCGCGCGTCAAAAATCTTAACCAGAATAGTGCAGAAGAGGATAAAAAATAGAGCGGAGGAAATACTAGGAAAAGACCAATTCGGGTTTAGGCGAAATAGGGGAACTCGCGAAGCTATTCTGGCGCTAAGAGTAATGTTAGAGAAAACAATAGAAAAAGGAAAGAACGCTTATATAGGATTTGTAGATTTAGAAAAAGGTTTTGATAATGTAAGATGGGAAAAAATAGAGATAGGAGAGTAGTACACAATCTCTACAGAGAGCAAACCGCTGTTATAGATGTAGAAGGGGAAAGAAGGGAAGTAGGTATTAGGAAAGGAGTAAGACAAGAATGTACGCTATCACCACTCATTTTTAATCCGTACATCGAAGAGGCGATTAATGTGGTAAAAGATAGAGTGGATTTCTGTATTAAAGTACAGGGACAGAAACTAAAAATGCTGAGATTCGCGGATGATATAGCAGTATTAACATCTAGTAAAGAGGAATTAGAATCAGCGTTGAACGATATGGAGGCAGTGTTGACAGAGGAATGAGGGTGAACAAAAACAAAACTAAAGTGTTAGTGTGCAGAGGGCGCGAGAGCAGAGCAAAAGCGAAAGTACAAATTAATAATGAAATATTGGAGAAAGTTAAAGACTTCACTTATTTAGGAAGTAAAATAAATTGGGATGGAAGAAGCGATAAAGATATAAAACAAAGAATAGCGCATGGTCGAGTAGCTTTTAACAAAAAGAAAGCACTTTTATATTCGGGGGTAATAAACTTAGAAACAAAGAAGAGATTTTTGAAAACGTATGTATGGAGCACGGCATTCTACGGTTGCGAAGCCTGGACGGTAGGGGAAGTAAGTAGGAAAAAATTAGGAGCTTTTGAGGTGTGGTGTTACCGAAGAATGATGAAAATACCGTGGACTGATAGGGTTAGAAACGAAGGAGTATTAGAGAAAGTCAGCGATAAAAGAAGTATGTGGAAAAACATAAAGAAGAGAATAGATAGAATGATAGGCCACTTGCTGAGACATGAGGGAATAGTCCACGATATTTTGGAGGCAGAAATAGGAGTGAAGAAAGGCAGCGGTAGGCCTAGACTAGACTACTGCTCGCAAATAGTAAGGGATGTAGGTTGTAGCACAATTAGCGAAATGCGTAGGTTAGCACAAGATAGGAGAAGCTGGAGGTTAGCGTCCAACCAGTCTTAGGACTGATGACCTCATGATGATGAAGTCACCCGTGAAGAAGAAGTTTAAAATGATCATATCAGGTAAACGTAGTGGCTGTTCAGTTAGTTCTCATCGGCAAAGCGTCAGGCATAGTCCGGTATACTTGCACTGATGATACTTAATAGGGATGAAATCGCGATATGCAGTTTCGTTCCTGTTGTTCTTAATTAAGAATAAATTAGATAATAACCCTCTTAACATGAGAGACTATCCTGCTTTTTTTACAATTTTTTTTTGTGTACAGCCGATAAAAAGGACCAAGGACAGACCCTTGGGATTCACAAGAAGGAATGGAATTTTATTTATTTCCAATAGTTACCTTAGGTCGATTTTTTTGTTGATACTAATGTAACGTCTTTCAATTTAGATTTATAATTTTTAGTTGATTTTAATTTTTTTTTCTAAAATTAATATATTTGCACATTATTGATAATATCACCGTGGCACTTAAACTATAATTTATTTCATCTCTATTATGGCTAGACTCAGGTAGACTGTTCCGTTTATCGGCAAGGTAAGAAAGTTTTTTATTTGGCATATAGCGATGAAAAGAATAGTACCTTTCACCATGATCATTTTTCATGTCTCGATATAAGGATGTTTATGCGTGCAATCTCATTATTGATAATCCTCTTCATTTTCGATAACAGTCCTGGAATTGTTATGCACATTCAACTATCCTATACATTCCGTGTTATTCAAAAACTAACATTTCTCGTATATTAGGAGCTGTAAGCGTCATCTCGCGTCTCATACACATTAGCTTTTGTGCCTCTTTCCCTACGTATGTAAAGGCCTTGACGATTTTTACACGCTAATAACATTAGCAGACGTAAAAACCCATGAGCAGCACGTGGTGGTGTGCATCGCATTCCTTTTGTTAGGGGTAGAAATTTGCATTTACGGGATTGTTAATGTAAAGTGGTTGCATTAATCAAGAGAGCCGGCCGCAGTGACAGGGTAGTTGGCCGATGTTATTAAAACGCTAGTACACGGCAGCTAATTAATTTTATGCAACGCCACACTTGAATGGCTCTCATAATGAATATACGCTTTTGATGGTTTTATTTTTACATGAAACTTATACAAGATCCCAATGATTGACGGCTCTCGGCGCGGTCACGTTTGATAATTACTCTCTGTTTGCTATCAAGACTATTATTAATTAAACCTATTTTCTATAAAGCGAGCGGTACGAGCGCACGGACAACTAACGGGCAAAAATCTAGTAATTGATCGACGCCGTAGTTATTACTCCCCATTAACTTTATCGATGCGCGTCCTCTCGCTGATGACGGATTAATGAGGCAGGAATGCCCTTGTAGTTCCCGGGAGATACCACGTTGACGCGCTACAACTTTTTGACGGCTGGGCTTACCAGTAAAGCCTTGTTCCCACGGCGTGTGGTTTGACGAGCCTGATCTGAAGTTTGTCATACCTCACACCGTGGGAACGCACAAGGGTTGGATTGCCGGATTTCGTGGCCAAAATTCTACCGAATCGAAATTTGAATCTGAAGATTTTTTCACCCTAGATATTTAGGTTGGGATATGTACTATATGACGTGGCATTTGAGGCCCACATGTACATATTTCCAACGGGAAACTACTGTAAATCTGAGCGTCATTCACAGTCAGTCTCGTGCTCGCGCTAATGAAAAGTTGCGTCCAATTGAAAGGTTCACAGTTTTACGTCGAATTCACCGATTTCCATTCTGAAACATAGATTCTATTGTTGAAGGTAAGTAGTATAGCAAAGGGGCTATCAGACCACCCTCGGATTTGTCCGCGGACATTTGATGTGGATGGCATGTGGTCATTGTTGATCTGAAGAACTCTTGGCGCAGGTATAAAACAGGTCTGTACAGGTATAAAACAGGTGTGTATCGTTTTAAAACAGGTATGGTAACCTGTTTAATGACGTCATGTTTTTTTCCTAATACCACTATACCTGTTTTAAACCGATACACACCTGTTTTATACCTTTACAGACCTGTTTTATATCTGCGCCAAGAGTTCTTCACATCAACAATGACCACATACCATCCGCATCAAATGTCCGCGGACAAATCCGAGGGTGGTCTGATAGCCCCTTTGCTTTACTACTAAAGTAAGTACTTTTTGACCGTATTTGGGTTTTTTCTAAATACATTTTGTAAATGAGCAATTAAACGTTAGAAAGTATGCATTTTCTGCTGGCATTTTTTATAAAATCAAAATGCAAAATGCAATAAGTTAAAAGTCCCACGACATCCCTGTCTGAATCAAATTTTTCCGTATTCTGTAAGCTGTTGTCTATAAAACATATAGAAAATTAGCTGCTCCGACTGCTCCCTTTTTTTTAATCAATATTTGGAGCGATGCATAGATACGCACAAACTGACACACTTGTAATACCATTTTCGACTTAGATTATACATGCATGCATACGTGTGTATGTGTTATATGAGTGCGTGTAACTTTTTTTAACGCATTTTAACAAATACTTCTAATGACTTCATTTTATTCGCTGAAAAGTAACATGGCGTCGGAGACATTTTTATTTTCAGAATGAAAATATTTGAAATAGTAAAGAGTCGATTTAGTGAAGAAAGTAATGTTCCTTATTGATATAATTGCTGAAAAATTAAGAACAATGATCATTTGCTTAGATAACATATCCTATAATGATAGCGACGACAACGAAAACTCGAAAACTCATCGAAATCGCTGTCGCGTATAACGACAGTGATTGAAAATTGAAATAAATACGATTATTATATTGACTATTTCATCTAAGTCCCATACTACACCTCCATAACATTCTTTTATATGTTTAAACATAGGAAAAAATGTATTAAAACTAAAAACCGGTGTTTTTTTATAGAGCGACTTAAAAAAGTTGGCCATTTTGAGGTTATCATTTTGTTTTTGAAAAAATATTACCAGACTCGCTCTCAGCGACTTCGAAAACTCTTTTATTAACATTTTTCAACGTAAAAACAGTGTTTTTTATAGAAAGAGTTTTTTGAAACCGCCATTTTGTTTTCTTGAAAAACAATTTCCGGATTCGTTCCCGAATCTCAAAAATCTCTACGTAAACATTTTCAAACGTAAAAATAATGTTTTTTTATAGAAATAGTCGGCCATTTTGGGGCCGCCGTTTCATTTATTTGAAAAACAATTTCCGGATTCGTTCTCAGCGACCTCGAAAATCTCTATGTGAATATTTTACAATGTAGAAACAATCTTTTTTGTAGAAATAGTCGGCCATTTTGAGGCCGCCATTTTGTTTCTTGAAAACCAAATACCGGAATCGTTCTCAGCAACTTCAAAAACCTCTATGTGAATATTGTCCAATGTAAAAACAGCGTTTTTCATAGAAAAAGTTGGCCATTTTGAGGCCGCCATTTTGTTTTTTGAAAAATCAATATCGGATTCGTGATCAGCAATCTCGAAAATCCCTATATACTACCAACTTTCAATAAATTACACAGAATATTTTTGGCCACGAAATCGGGAAATTCGACCACTGTGGAACGTAAAGACTCGTTATTGCTCGAGGTGGCTTGGCCTTTCTCATGTATTGTCGGTAAATACTCAGACATCAAAGGTTTGGGTCTTGACGGTTGACAAGCCTCAGTACGGCTCGAGCACCCGAGCCCAAGATCTCTAATGGTTTATTGCAGTTGTACAGGTTTATCCTGAAACATTTCTGAACGTTTTCAGTGGGTGATTCTGGATAATTACGGAGTGGTCAAATGAAGTTATTATGGAGTTTTTGGACTTGTACGGGGAAGAACTTTCTTTTTGGAACCCACAAAATGCTGACCACAACGATAGAAACAAAATGTATGATGCTTGAAAGCTAATCCAAGGTAGCATCAGTGTTGAAAATTTGATGGCGACTTACAGGATGTTGGCGTTCATTATTATAAAAATTTAATAACGTAAAGGGCAATTAGTGGCCGCTCGAGATTCGCCAAGCCACGAGCCTTTCCGGGTCATGAGAACGGCTTGAAGTAAGAATTCGACAGAACAAGTCAGAAGACAGACAGAAGAAGTCTGTGAGTACGCTCTTCAAGCCACAGACAGTGGGAACAAGGCTTAACGTTTTCACGAACGAAAGAACTCTTGGAATGGATTGTGGAACAAGAACTTACCAAAATATTTTTGACTGGGAAGGAGCTGGAACCTTCGATGCAGCAACAAAAGTAGAAGACGCGTTTGTCTTCAAGTTTAGCAAGTCAGCGAGTTTATCTGGTTTCATAATGCCAACTTAGCACCATTGCTTATAGTTTTAATCACTTATCGAATAATTGTTCAACGTGGTTGAACAACTTAGATACAATTTTTGGTGCTGTTGTATATGTTTTTTTTTAATTATTTTCATGATATTTTTGGCTCTTGGATAATAACCGTAGCCCACCTGATCGAGGTTTATTTTCGATGATATATTATACATCTTACCGTCGAATGACTTTTACCAACAAGATGAGAGAAAACATAACGAATTCAAATCGTCAACAGCCGATTTGAATCGTTACTTGGCCGATAAACTGCGTGCAAAAAGAATGAAGCAAAATAGACCCAAGCGGGACAAAAAAGTTGGTTAATTTTATGTCACGACGCCGACGGTTGTGAGCTATATTAGATAACAAGGGATATTCCACAATATAGTAAATTCATACATTTTTAGTATTTATTCCATCTAAACTGCATTGTCCGAATATTTTTGAGTGCCTAATTTATACGTGAAGCATTTCTTTTGTTTAATATTACTTATTATTAAATGGTTTTCATTTTATTACATATCTATCTGAAAATATAGGGTGTCACTGACATATTGTGTATTATTTGAATATCACATGGGTCTGAATATTTTTGGGAGTAACTGTAAGTAGAAATGAAATGAAATAAACGATAAATGACAACAAAATGACAGTAACAAAAAAAACAGGTGACAATAAATAGAAAGAATACACAAATCCATAGTAAATCCAGAATATCTATAGGTCAAAATATCCAAAGCTAAATATCATTGAGTAATCAAGATGTAATTTTTGTCATAATCAACGTTACAGACAATCAACTTCTGATAATCATGGTCCAGAATTCATCTTAGAGCATATGTTTTAAGGTCACTAATTAACGGTGGAGTAGTTAACAAGTAATATAAACGATATCGTCGCTACTATTGTGTGTTATACTCTATAATGCTCTTTTAAGTTAACAACAAATATAAACATACAAAAAAGCGTTCTTGCGCAACCTAATAACACGAGCATAAATAAATCTAGATAATTAGAGAACAATTAGATTTATTACAAGTAAATTATAATTGCCTTTCTTTATATTAATATCGGTCACGATAGCTCTAGATTCCGAACACTACACCTGGCAAATCGGAGTGTAGGGATTTTTTTATGAAGTTAATTAACTGGATTACTTGCACTTACTTGTTAAATGCGTGCAGGCCGAGCAACAAATTGGATAAATATTATTGCCTCTTGGGTGTAGACAAAACGAAATCCAATCACATCGGAACACGGTGAACTTTGTTGAAAATTGCTTCTGTCAATATGACGTAGGAGGTTTGAAAGTGAAATCTAGCGTCAGTTGTAAGTTATTTAAGTATATAACAGTGCGTTATCTAATGAGCCAGTTCCAATAATAATTATATACAGTACGGTATAAGCGTCTGTTACATGCATTGTTATCTCTGTTATTAGAGTATAAAGTATGGCTCACTTTGACGCTGCCTGCATTTCAAGCTAGCTCGGGTATTAATAGAGATGGCGAGACGGTTAAGTGGGGAAATTAAAAAAAATCGTTTTCATTGCATTATCAAATGTTATTTCTTCTTCTTAACTCATTTCGTTTTTTAAATAATTGTAAAAACAGGATTATGCATTATCAACAATGTCTCAAATCTATTTATTTATTTATTTATTTATTACAACTACTCTACAGGAGAACCCATTTACAGAGCAGGAAAGTACAGCGAGTGTTCGAATTCTAATTAGATTAATACATTTCACAAACATAACAATCAAATTTAATACGTATATACATATTTAATACCTAGGTATATGAAACAATATATGAAAAACAAGAAAAACAAAGATGCGGATCAAGCATAACAATGTTTAATAAACGGAAGAGCGCAGTTAAATATCTCGAATTTATCACAATTGTTGTTGTATTTAGTACACATAAAAAACAGGGGTGAGAATTTTAGAATATTAGTACGCGGAATAGAGAGGTAAAAGCTTTTGGATGTTCGAGCATGCAATTGAGGTACATAAAAATTTAGCTTGCCTAATAGGTTTTGACAGTCAATCATATTGTGTATAAGCTTATACAGAAATATTTGAGAACAACATTCCCGCCTCGCGTCAAGTGCTGTCATCGCAAATCTTGCCAAAAGACCATTTTGAGGGAAACCAATAGGTGGATCCGCAGTGTCTGATTTGAACAATAGTAGTTTCAGAAACCTTCTTTGAATCATTTCCAAGCTGTTAATATGGCATTGATAATAATGATTCCATACTAAAGATCCGTACTCAAGTTTAGATTGGACAAAAGCAAGGTATAGAATTTTCAATGTATCGGTGTTTGAAAAATCCCTGCTAGTCCTTATTAAGAAACCCAATGTATGCAACGCTTCAGACACTACTTTAGTTACGTGAGCGGTGAAAGACGGATCTTCTTCAAAAATTATGCCGAGGTCTTTGAATGTGCTAGGTCTTTGAAGAATAGAGCCGCCTAACCTATAATCGTATATTATTGGAGATAATTTAGTGGAATAGGACATAATATTACACTTACATACGTTTAGATGTAGTTTGTTATTAGAACACCAATTACGAAGATTGGACAGACTGTTTTGCAGAAGAGCACAATCATCCAGGGAAGTACTAACCTTAAATAATTTGAACTAGATATATGGCGAAACTTTAGCAAGTTCGTTTTAAAGCACTTTTTAAAGATGCTTTTAGCTGTATTAACAAAACAAATCTACAGTATTTTGCTACACTTATTTATTTTCTGGTTTAATCTGGTACTCTTTACCCACACGTTTCCCGAAGTTTATAAGTAACAAGGATCTGTCCTATATTAAAAAGTGGCAATCCATCTGATATAAAAAAATTTCGCCTAAGCATTATTCTGTCAAATCTTACAAAGTTTTTGAAATGCAATTACCCACCTAAATTTATTTTTCCGTTGGTTTTCTTATGATTACTTAAAAACTACTGATGGTAAAAAATGTCGAACTCAATATATGAAAATTAGAAACTTAGAGCTTCAATTTTCCTTTTTTAAAATTGCTCTGGGACTATTTTTCTTCAAGTTACAGCCCTTTGAGAGTCACCTAAAATTTAGCGGTTTTTACATCCCTTAATTTTTGCCTAGTGCAGTCGCCATCCATAACCGATTAACCGATGCCAGCTCACAGCTGTCAGTAATGAGCCCTTCAATTATGCGTTTTTCGTACGGGATATAAATTATGGCAGGCATTGACAAAATCACGTATATCTTCAATTAACTTATTGAACAATTTGGTCCGTAAACATAAAAAGCCACAACAATTAATTATCGATGTAGCTTTTAACGACCAACAGCCGAATGGCGGCTCTTCCCGCTAATAATTCATCAAACTTTTCACACAAATTGCAATTCTACTTTGCCGATCGTTAGGTCCGTATACAGCTAGCAAAAAGGTTTTCTATACGCGAATTTGAGCTCATTAAAAGTTGATACGTCGGTGGAAGGCCTTGTATGTGAGAAAGGTATCTCCAAATTGGCCTCTAAATCACACAAAATAGATCGATGACCTTGTGTCTACTCCGCGAATTACTGGAGTTATTCGAGAGGCAATTAGTATATACTTTTGCGGCGGGTCGTGTAAAGTATTATTAGATCTCATTAAAATGGGAAAATGGTAGACTCGTTACGAGGTTTACTGTGTGAATAGATTACAATGATTACGTACAACATTTAATAGACAGTTGCATACATATTAACAAATTGGCGAATAAAAATTTACGATGGCTTTAATTATCGTGTATATACTGTTTCATACTATATTGTTTATACAAAACAATAATCAATGGACGTCATCATGTGACGTAATTCATTACCACTACACTTAGACTTTCATTCATTTTTAATCAACAGAAATTTAAATTTGGCGCCCGTTTTGAGATTATCAGCAACTGACATATGTCGTGCGTGGTGCCAAAGCTATCGAATGTTTAGACTTTCGTGTTCTAAAGTGTTTTAGCCACAAGTCAATAAGAAAACTGTTCTTTTGAGACTGTGATACAAGTACCTGGTATTAGCCAGCCTAAGCACCATAAATATTCGGACTGTTGCATACGTTGAGGTGATGTTTACACAATGCCGAAAAAAGTTATGTCATTACCTTAGTCTTATGACATTTCCTTGAGTGCTATGGTATTTTGGCAATGTGGCAACAGTTATTGTCTCTGGCGCATCAGGTACATTATGACGTGCATTGCTTTTTATTTGTAAGTGAACTATATTTGGATACCATGATTCGAATATTAGTACTTCAACTTCCTTAAAATTGAAAATATACAGCATGTCCCAGAATATGTGGGCAATCTCCCGGATGAATATAGAAAACATTAAAATAACGTTACAAATTCGTATAATGTTTTTTCCATCAGACCGCCCCCCCCCTTACAGAGATAAGACCCCCTAAAAAAACGTCACTGGAAATCGATTTTCCTTAAATAACTTTTAAGGTAATAGATGTAATTTAATATTTTTTTAATATGATGGATACTAGTTAGAACTCCTTAAAATGGTAGCTAAATGTGGTTTTTTATTTAGTTCGCCAGGGACGGACTAGTTTTAATATAATAAGACTAATTTCTTTTGCATCCTGTATCCTGTGTGATAAAGGCACAACAATAATATTTTTAGTTCGCTTGAACTTTAGAGTAAGAAAAGGTGCTCTTTCCGATATCTATAAAATGCACCGTTTTCGAGAGAAACTATTCTTATTTAACTATTGTTGTTATTAAATAAGTTTGTATGTCGGTTCAACGTGGGCCCCTTCTAATCTTATGCATTCCCTAGCTCAAAGACTTGAGGATTGTTGGACTCTCATTAACTAGCTTTTTCGAATTTTCCTAAAGTATTCGCGTCACTGTATTAAAATGTTATAAGAATCTCAGTTGAAAGTACGCCCGCAAGCTCACAGAGTGACAAATAAAACTTCGCAGTTCTTACAGATCTTCCTTAAAATACGATCCACTCTTTCAAGGGTTTTTCGATCGGGAATCCTGTGTGAGATTCTCTAGGTTGCGTAAGAAAGAATGAGGCAGCATTCGGAAGTCTGTGTACATATATATTCATCGATATTTACTCTGCGAAGGTCTCAGTGCGACTGGGTAAAGACCAAGTTATTTACTGCCCACCTTGTGGGCAGCCCGATATCGCAGTTTTGAGACATGTTCTTGTTCTTGACGAGCTGTACATTAAATGCATGTCGGCATATGCATTATCGTAAATAAAAAAAAATCATGAAAAATAAAGTTATCGCAAATTTTAACACACTAATATCATTAACCGACACTGGCATTACAATTTTCATAACTTCATTGGGTATATATTAAAATACTACAGGTACAAAGCAGATATCTTTTTCAACAATAGTACGTAGTTGAATATTTCAAAAACTTCATAAAACCATATTTAAATAAAAATAGTTTTTCTCGAAAACGCTTCATTTTATCGCTATCGAACAAGAGCACATATTTTAGTCTAAAGTTCAAGCGAACTAAAAATATTATTATTGTACCTTTATCATATAGGGTGCAAAACAAATGAGCATTATTATATTAAAACCTAGTCTGTCCCTGGCGAACTAAATAAGCCAAATGTAAATGTGTTAAAAACCACATTTGGCTGCCGTTTTAAGGAGTCCTAACTGGTATCTACAATATTAAAAAATTACACCAAGTACTTCAAAAAGTTATTTAAGAAAAACCGATTTCCAGCGACGTCCTTTAGGGAGCTAGATTTCCGTAGGGAGAGTCTGATACTGAAGTAGGTCGGAACCATTGGTGTGAATATAACACTGACTTAAATATAAAATTAATCTCTGCAACAACAAAAAAATGCAACATTTGTTTAAAGATATATTCGATAGTATTTATGATATTGATTAACAGTAAGATTAATGCAAATATATTATAAAGAAATAT
This sequence comes from Rosalia funebris, assembly GCA_037954035.1. NCBI lineage: Eukaryota > Metazoa > Arthropoda > Insecta > Coleoptera > Cerambycidae > Rosalia > Rosalia funebris. Next base: position 14,120,032 of record JAZFAV010000011.1, on the reverse strand, counting down.
TCCAAGTGGAAAAGAAAAATTTTCCACTTCTTCATTTTTCTCAATTCCTAAAACATCCTTTGGTCTTTCCCAGTTTGAATTTAAATTTGAATTTACTGTGGTGTCCTAAAAATCTATTCCGTTTGAGAACTGGTGATGTTTCAACACGACACTAATCCTAACTTTTGCAGTTCTTCGCGGTTATCTCCAGAAAAAAATCTGTATTGGACATAAATTTAAAATATAAAGAAAAAATTAACTAGCATATATAAAAACACTAATCCCAAAGTAATCTAACTAATAATGACAACTTCAAAAATTATTCGTAAATTCAGGTCACTGAAATTAATGGAACATGAAACCAAGTTTCAAGGTCACATCCGAACAAAAGACATCATATCCTACTGATAAAGTAGGAGACGTTGTTATCCGCTGCTATCGACTGTTATTGAGATATGCATATACAACTGCATTAAGATATCGATTATAGTTAAGGAGAATATAATCAATGTATTATGTATACACGGTTTCAGAATAGTTTCTGATATAACTTTAGCAAGGAAATGACCCTACTGTCAGAGATATAAACATTAAATTGTAAGACAACCCAATAAAAAACGTTCCCTGCGACGGAACGCCACTGGGCCAGGTTATAAAATTGTTAGGTTCAGGGCGAAGAGTACCTACACTTTATCCGTTCGTACATTCTAAATCAATAATATATGATAATACTAAACCATTCTCTGTAGAAGTGTCTATAATATCAACTGAGAATATACTCGTATAACAGAAAGACCCCAGACGAAGAAAAGTTCCGCAGCTTCGGCCCTGCAAATGCAGCTGAAGTGGCCCGGAAAGAGACGGAGCTTCGCACCGCCTGTACTCGATTACACGGATACTGATTTAAATGCAAATTTAAAATGTCTTTCAATTTATAATCTTATTTCTGTTAAAATTACTCCATTATGAAGGTTGATAGCGATGTCGTCTTGCCGCCCGTGAAGAGGGGATTCGCGCCAGCCGCAGAGAGCTAATTGACTGTCGAATTACGGCGATAATTTTGCGGGCAGACAAACAAGAATTCCTTAGATCCGTTTTATTTGAATTAGGGTTGTAAGCGGAGGCTTTTTATTACTAAAAATATCGTATCTGTCGGCATACTACTACGCAATTAACTTTAATTGTAATAGAAATTTAATCAAAATGAATATTAATACTGACTATCCCGCATATTTTTCTAAAAATACAGTGCCGTGAAGAAAATATAGACTCGCCTCTAATTTGGACTACGTCATGAGTAAAACTCAAAACTGAAAATAATTTTTTTCTGGATATATTGGAGCGGTATGTTACGTGAAATCAGTGTTTTATATTACGAGTTTTTAGGATCTCATATATTGGTTAATAAGAGAGATATTTGAAAAACAGGCCTATAGTTTGTGAACAATTATAAACTCACTGTTATTTTTATATTTTACTTGGATCAATATTTGGTCCATTCATCCTTACTTTTTATTACATTTAATAAGCAAATGTTCATACTATTTATTAAATAGCTTAAAGTTGCGTCTGGAATTTCGTCCCAGGCAGCTATAATTCGACGTTTCAGTTCATCAATACTTTCAATTCAAGACTGTTGGAATTTCAAAAAATAAAATTTTTGTTATCCTAATAAAATTTCCTAATAAAATCCTAATAAAATCATAATAAATCCTAAAAAGATCCTAATAAAATTTCAAAAAATTAAATTTGTTGTAAATGTGGACAAACAAAGCGACATATCACCGAAATTATTAATCGTTCACAAAGTGTTGGAAGAAAATGTCTTAAATTTATAGTCGAAAATTATGGTAAAAGAAAACGTTCGGGGCGACTGTCTAAATTTTCACCGACGTAAGAGCCTGCTATTCTGAGGGAATTAACAAATTCAGACGCGTCCGTCATCTTCTCAGGTTGTCCGTCGTTTTAATTTAGACTGATCCCAGTCTCATAAGAAAATTGGCAAAAGTCAAGATATTTTAAATATGAGAAATGTTTAAAGAAACGTGCACTTAAACAGTATCACATAGAGGCCAGATTAAAACTTGCAGAGGAGTATGTTCAAAACAAAAACATTTTGGGACCATGTAATCTCTAGCGACGAAAAAAAAATTAATTTGAATGGATTAGATAGATTTAGCTATTATTGACATGACTTACGAAAGGAGCGAAAAATTATGCCAAGAAGACCTCAAGCAGTTGGTTCTGATATGACATGAGCGGCTTTCATAAAGGGTATGAAAAGCCAACTGGCATGTGTAAATGGCAAAATGAATGCGACTCCTTATCAAAACCTGTTAAAAGATTACCTGTTAACCTTTACTGAAGATGATGGTGCAATATTTCAACAGGATAATGCCTAACTTATGTATTCTGCAATGTCCACAAAAACCCGATAGAAAATCTATGGGGGATTATGGCAAAAGCAGTATACAATCCAATAAAGCCTTCAATTGAATGTGTTGATGAACTAATTCGTCGAACTGTAGCTGCCTGGAATGAAATTTCGGAGGCAACCGTAAATAATGTAATAATCAGTATGAACATTCGCTTATTTAATAGACTGCCCAGGTCGATGTTAAGAACACCCTATATATAATGTAATTTCTTTGTTTAAATTTCGCTTCTGTTACCATCTTAGAAAAGAATTGTTTTTAATGCTAACCGTTGGTTTTTAGCTAATTATTTGTTGGTTTTATGTGGATATGTTCTTATTCTTATTACGAAAGATTACACATTTATCGACGCGGGCATCGTCAAAGAAGTTGATAAAAACCTAATATCAATCATCATTATTAGTTTAAATCATTTCGCGACGATTTCGGTTGGCGAAACGCAATTCGAGAAACTCGTAGACTTTCGGTGTTTGTGGAGAACTGGTCTCCTGTTTTTATTGCTGCATCAAAGGTTTCAGCCCTTCCCAGGGTTCATTAGCTGAACTGGAACTAAAAACTTTGGTACTTTTTTCCCAAATATAATGTGGTCTTAATCCATTCTTGCACAATGTCATCTACGTAGAATTATTTTCTTTTTGTAGAAAAAAATATAATTAGTCAATTGACCATTTAGTTCAAAAACAGAATATTCTTGACCTATATTTATGGGAGCATGCTTAATTTCATGGATTTTAGAACAGTGCCTCTATTTATAGTAACCGATAGTGTTCACCGAACAACATTTAGTGTTCGGCGAACATCGCATCCAGTGTGAACAACGCTTTAGCTTACATAAATAACTACTAGTCTTAATAGACGATAGAGATTTAATGGTTACCCTCTCCTTAATGGTCCCGCAGGTTGTTTGGGAATTCGGGCGCCTGCTCGGCGTGCGGGCAAACCATCCCCGCCAGCGAGTTCGTCATGCGATCCGGAGGACCCTCGCCACAACAACCGGGCGCACCCCCGCACGTATTCCACCTCAAATGCTTCATGTGCAGCAAGTGTATGTCCCCGCTTGTACCCGGAGATCGGTACTACATGTTAGCCGGCAGCCTGGTCTGCGAACAGGACTGGCACAAACTCCTGAAGAGCTCAGCGGCGACGCCCACCGTCCGCAAAGGCAAAGTTGGGAGACCTCGCCGGAGCCGTGACTGAATAAATGCAAACTCCGACACAGGTAGGTGAATATGATCTTCCACGTTAATATCTGTTACAAAAACATAATTACCAATTCATTTTACCTATAGACATACTTACCATATACCCATAGATACGTGTCACTTAAAAGACATTATCTATACTCGTAAATAAATATCTATGTTTTGAAACAACGAAAAAGCGAGAACAACGTAAACAACTAGTGAAAAATTATCGATAAAAAGTTTTAATAAACTCTTAAGTTTAAGTTAAGTACACTTTTTCGGCTTCTGCCGTGGTCGACGTCCACGTTACGCTCATAATCCTATCAAATTCTTCAAAAGAAATCCAAAGACTGATGATGCTGCCTTCTGCTCTTGTTATATGTCGTAGCTCTGCTCCAAGGTTTACCGATATATGTACTGACCTAGATATGTCACAAGACACATGTAGTAAGGGTCCCATTCACTAACAATTTAACTGAAGATACCAATCTGACAGTTCGTCGTGGTTAGGCACACACATACAGGCGGTCTTAAGATCGAGGACTGCAGATGGAATGTACCTGCTAATGTGTGATCGGTTGAGACAGGGGACTGAACTGTCAATAGTTTAGAGTATTTGCTATAAAAACAACAGGCCACGGATATTTCGCTTTCTCTAACCGATTTTGGGCTGACGGAATTATGAACAACAAAACGCAATTTATTTCAGCGCTTTCATCGATTTATAATGGCACTATATGTGCTTATGGAAAGTGAAGGACGATTGTTCTTTGAATAAACTGATGAAAAGGAAGTGTACGGGAAGTTATAGGCTTTTGTAGAACAGTGGTTTCTCAGAGTTCCTCTTTCTTGAAGCCATTGCTTCATCCAATACCTCTTTTCACTTCGTGATCTAGATGTAATGTTTAATAGCAATAAATTCAATATTATAACTGCACGTTTCCTCCGCGAAATGCGACTCATTATGGCTAGACTGTACAGCCGAGGCCGAACTGATGACAGCCCATAATTTGGTGAACTGCAGTTCTCCAGACTGAGGATCACGAGCTGTGTATGGATGGGAAATTGACAGTCCATGGCCTGTAGAAACTATGGCCTGCAGGCTGTAGTCATTTATATGTGTGGTGCTATAATATTTCAGCCTACAGTTCTTCATCGCAGACATTGGCCTGCAGTTGAACTGTTAGTGAATGGGACCATTTAGGCTTGCGAGACCATCAGTTACGGGAAACCATCAGATACATGAAGAATTCCGCACACTTTATAAACATTTTGGAAAACTTGAAAGCAAAGTTCAGCGTTGAAGTAGAATTACTATTTATCAACATACCAGTGGATGGAATAATTGGCCTGATTCGTCAATGACTTTAGGGTTTGAATGAAGACATCCCTGACCTATCAGAATTATATTTATCAAAAACATATTTTCTGTGGAACGAAAATTTTTATGCGACTTGCCGTTCTCTGCGATTTATACCTCTCGATGCGAACTTTCAAATTATATATCAGTTAAGGTTATTATTCCTTAAATGACAATCAAATTTAAAAATCGATCTGTTTCCAAAATTTTTATTCAAATAACCACCCTGTATACTATAATTCTCTATGAATATCACTTTAAGTTATGGTTATTAGTTTTGCCAAAAAAAAAATTATGAACAAAGCTAAATAAAAAAGAAACATCAAAATGATCATCTGAGGCGCGAATTTGTTTTCCTAATTTATAATACTCATTTGAATATTGCTAATTAGTCTAAGTTGAAGCATTAATTGGCTTTTTCTGTATACAATTAACTAATTAACTAATTATTTGTTTACTATTTTAGGATTTAATATGAAGCGTGATCGTAACTATTATTAATTATTTTTTTATCATGCCTTGCACTTCATGAAACCTTATTGGTTCTGTTTAAATAATATTCTTACATAGCAAACGTTTAGTAACATTCCTTAAGTAATCAATGATAATTCACCCGGAGTTTTACAAGAGATAACTCATTTACTTGAACACAATTAGTAACTTAACATAACTCGAACGTTTCTAGAAATAAAATATAGTAAACTATTTATTTTAGAAACCATAAAAATACACATAAAAATAAACCGTCTTTTATGGGTCCAACGCCTCTTATTTAAAAAAAAGACATAAATTCAGTTCATTGCCTCATTCAAATAGGAAAAATGGATTATGTTTTATTTCGCGTTCGCCTAACTCGGGTAGTTATTTAGGTAAACTTAGGGGTATTTCTTTAAATTTCAATTTAATTTTCAGTAGAATTCATGTGATTTAAATAAATATTTCGTTAAGAAGAGAAAATTTAAGCTGCAGATCCTTAAAGTAAAATTTCTGATCATTAAAGTTTTTGTAGTTTGTCTCTTATATACAAATCTACAGGTGATATATCGGGAGAATAAGGTGGCTATCTGATAACTTAAATTCACTTACAATTAATCCAGTGCGTTGGAAATATTTTGTATATATTTCCTACAATATTAATTGCAAATATGACAGAAATCAACCTTATTGAAACCAAATATTTTTTGTGGATGATCTATCACATCGGCAAAGAATATTGTCTTCGGTTCAGAAACATGGGTCCATAATTATTAATGCTAGAAGTGCAGGGTCTTCAAAAACACATCACACGCATATACATATATTACACCTCCAGTAATTGATTTGTTTACTTTAGAGAGAGAATATACATTAGAAAATGCTAGACATACAACTAATCCCTAAAAGAAGAATCTCATTCTCGTTCCTTTCTTTCTTTGTACGGTACACCATTGTTGTCGCAGATCAAGCAAGAAAAGATAAGGAAAATTCTAAATTCGAAGATATGAAAGTTAACTTTATTGTGTATTATATAGTTGACAACAATTTGAAGAAGAAGTGAAGTGGTTTGCAAACTTTGGAGTGGTTCTCAACAGGAAAATATACATATATTTTCCATAAAATACCGTATTGTATTCGATATGCTTTTCGTTATATAAGTTGACATAATCGGGAGGTGATTAAAACCAACTTTTGATCTGGCTCCCATCTATGTATTCGCCATTGTTTGCCAACTACTTTTAATAATCATCTGTTTCTAACTATTCTCTCTGTTTTTACTAAATCGTTTTTAAAATTTACTAAAAAATAAATTTTTAGATCAAGAACATACTAACTAATATCAATTCATGATTGCTTATATAGGATGTCTCAGTTCTAACTATAGAGTTTAAATTGCGTACCATTTGTGTTCTGTCAAAATAGGTTGCCAATATTCAGCGACTGTTATCTACAAAGCATGCGACGTCAACATACCGCAATTAAAAGTTTTAACAACGAATAGTTTGTGTACAACTGTTTTATGAAAGTGAGCGAACATTTACAGTTGCACGAAGAAAAACAAAAACAGGACACAAAATTAGGACAAAATGGAGCGCCTACAGAGTTAACAATTCCTAACTTAATCAAGAAATTTGAGAGACGGGTTCTGTTATTGATAATGCAACACCAATACATCCTTGCCGTGGTCGGTCAGATGAATTTATTCCTGCAGTGAGAAAAAGTATACGGGAGTATCCAAAGACATCAATTCGACGTCGTGCACAACAATTCAATCTGTCAAGAGCCACCACGCATCGGATTTTAAAGAAAGATCTGCACCTGTCACCATACAAAATTCAATTGACACAACAGTTAAAACTTACAAGCCATTTACAACGTCGTACATTTGTTAATTCGGTGTTAGAAAAGAAAGAATGTCAATTCGTCAGCAAACAAAATTGTCGAATTTGGCGTGCTGAAATTCCACATGCTGTTCGCGAAAAAGAAATGCATCCATAGAGTTTGGTGTGCATTTTGGAGTAGTGGAGTCATTAGTGAGCATTGTGGATCACTTCTTAAAAAATGAAGCTTATAATGTTGACGTCATGTTGACGTCGTATGATTTGTACATGACAGTCGTTAAATGTGGATGCCCCATATTTCACAGAACACAATTGGTGCGCAAGTCAAGTCCTATAGGTCCAACTGAGACACCCTATAATTCAGGGGAACGCATCGAAAGCGTATTCAGTTTTCAGTTATTTCACTTGATATTGCACAGTACTTCACCTTATTATTCGTAAAACTAAAGAAGTACCATCGAGAAAAATGTAATGAAATACTTTCGGTAAGTTTTCATAGAAAATAAGCAAAAGTTAATTAATTTCAGAGGTAATTCTGCTCTTGTTAGATAGAGAAGGCGACCATTTCTAGACCAAGATCATAACTAACTAAAATCAATTCATTATTGTGTATATTTCAGAGGAATGCATCGAAGGTGTCACACTATATTCTGTCTCAATAGTACACATGGTAATAATCTAGGAGGCACCTAATTTTCTACAATAAATAATATATTGTGTATAAATAGAGATTGCGTCAAGATCATTCCTAAATTTACGTCACTGGTAGAGCTGTCGGGATTTGTCAACAATATTCTAATAAATAAAACTGTCGTATTTTGAAAGAAGTTGGCGTTCGGTATTATTACCTTGGCATTCGGCGTAACGTTTTCATTGCCTACCGCGATAAGTCGTAGTACGTAAGCGTAATAGGATTTATATGGGACGAAAATAAAATGAAATATTCGCCCGACTATCACGAATTTATTTATAATACTTCGTCGGACACGAATAACAGTTGCACGCAAGTGTCAAACGTGGAAAGGAAATTGATAAAAATACGGGAATTATCACGAGGCGTAAAGCGCATTTCCTGTACGGGTCTGAGGCCTCGTTTATACGAGGTGAGAATTAACACGGATAAATTTTACAGTTATTTTATATAATTTTACAAAAATATTAACAGTTGATATAAAGTGTAAATTTTTAGTTTTAATTACGTATAGTAAGTGATAACAAATTTAAAGGTATAACCAACTGAAGAGGGGTAAAATACCTCTGCGATTAGCGATTGTACAGGGGATGGACAAAATAATATGAGGATCTGACATATACACAATATTTATTTATTAATAAGGTGTTGGGCCACCATTTGCTTGTAAAACAGCTGCAATTCTTCGCGGAATAGATTCGTAGAGTCTGTATAGTTTCCAATGGAATGTTGTTCCATTCTTCTACCAAAACAACCGCTAATTGCTTCAGTGATGTTGGAGGTGGAAATCTACTCCTCGCTCTGCTCTAAAACTCCCCATAATGTTTCAATTATGTTGAGGTCTGACGATCATGCTGGCCAGGGAATATGTTTTATGATATTCTGATGCTGCTCAAACCAAGATTGAACCTTCTTGGCTTGAAATGTGACAGTGTTTGGCAGCAATATGCTAGTCATAGTAAGAACTTCATCATTAAGGATATCGAGATATTCATTCGCAGTAATCCGGCCAGCGATGTGAATGAGAAAACCAGCTGAATACCACGATATAGCCGCCCAAATCATAAGGGAACTTCCCCCATGCTTGACTGTAGGATACAGGCAGTCCGGATCGTAGGCTTGTTTTGTGGTTCTCCATACATAAAGCAGGCCGTTTGTAGGAAACAATGTGAACAATGATTCATTGGACCATACCACATTCTTCCAATCATCAAGTGTCCAGGTTTTATGATCGTGGCATCACTTCCTTCGTAGCTTAGCGTTGGCTTCCATTATAAAGGGTACCGCAATTGCAGCCCTTCCATGAATGTTAGCTTTGTGGAGCTTCCGCCGTTCTGTCCTGTTTTCGTGGAAACAGTATTACTCAAGTGAGTGTTGAGTTCTGCTGTCACTTTTGCCGCAGTAGTTTTATGTTGTCTGGCCACAATCCTTTTTCATATTCGTCAGTCTCTGTCAGTTAGCTTTAGGTTTCGCCCACTATTCTTCTTCGCCGATGATGTTTTACCATATTTTGTATATGCTGTCATTACCGTGGATACTGTCGCTCGTGAAATGTTAAACAGTTCAGTTGTTTCCGTCACAGACTCTGCCGCTAACCGAGCACCAACGAATTGACCTCTTTCGAAGTCTGAGAGATCACACATATCACCCATTGCTTCTTTTAACCGTCGCGCAAAATAAAACGTATAATAGAAGGGGTCTACCCTTCTAGTTTAATTATTTTTCTAAAAATGGGCAAACTCGATGACTTTCAAAAAAATGTATGTTATTGGCATACTAAATAGGGTTCCACATAACAATTGTATGCTATTTCTAACAACTATAACAGCGTTAAAAATGAAATAAATAAAGAACACCAAGTACAACCAGTTTAGGGTGGTTTACTATCGTCTTCTATTGTATTTATAAGAGAAAATAAATTAAGGAAGTATTATGTGGAAAAGTGCGACAAATGTTTTACCAACTCAGTTTTAACTTCTTATCCTTCTACGTTTGAGCTTTGTATTGAAATTTAAAAAATGTGTTACAGAGTGCATTTTTGACGTGTATAAATATTTAACTTATTTCAATCAGTCCTGGGTTTCTTAGCACACTAGGCAGAAAAATTCATCATCATGAGGTCATCAGTCCTAGGACTGGTTGGACGCTAACCTCCAGCTTCTCCTATCTTGTGCTGACCTACGCGTTTCGCTAATTGTGCTACAACCTACATCACTTACTATTTGTGAGCAGTAGTCTAATCTAGGCCTACCTCTGCCTTTCTTCACTCCTATTTCTGCCTCCAAAATATCGCGAACTATTCCCCCATGTCTCAGCAAGTGGCCTACCATTCTATCTCTTCTCCTCTTTATATTTTTCCACATACTTCTTTTCTCGCCGACTTTCTCTAATACTTCTTCGTTTCTAACCCTATCAGTCCACGGTATTTTCATCATTCTTCGGTAACACCACATCTCAAGAGCTTCTAATTTCTTCCTACTTGCTTCCCCTACCGTCCAGGTTTCGCAACCGTATAGCGCCGTGCTCCATACATACGTTTTCAAAAATCTCTTCCTTGTTTCTAAGTTTATTACCCCCGAGCATAAAAGTGCTTTCTTTTTGTTAAAAGCTACTCGACCCTGCGCTATTCTTTGTTTTATATCTTTGTCGCTTCTTCCATCCCAATTTATTTTACTTCCTAAATAAGTGAAGTCTTTAACTTCCTCCAATCTTTCATTATTAATTTGTACTTTCGTTTTTGCTCTGCTCTCGCGCCCTCTGCACAATAACACTTTAGTTTTGTTTTTATTCACCCTCATGCCGTATTCCTCTGCCAACACTGCCCCCATTTCGTTCAACGCTGATTCTAATTCCTCTTTACTAGATGCTAATACTGCTATATCATCCGCGAATCTCAGCATTTTTAGTTTCTGTCCCTGTACTTTAATCCCGAAATCCACTCTATCTTTTACCACATTAATCGCCTCTTCGATGTACAGATTAAAAATTAGTGGTGATCCTTGGCGTACATCCTTGTCTTACTCCTTTCCTGATATCTACTTCCCTTCTTTCCCCTTCTACTTCTATAACAGCAGTTTGCTCTTTGTATAGATTGTGTACTACTCTCCTATCTCTATACTTCATTCCCGCGCTCTTTAGTATCTCGAACATTTTTTCCCATCTTACATTATCAAAAGCTTTTTCTAAATCTACAAATCCTATATAAGCGTTCTTTCCTTTTTCTATTGTTTTCTCTAACATTACTCTTAGGGCCAGAATAGCTTCGCGAGTTCCCCTATTTCGCCTAAACCCGAATTGGTCTTCTCCTAGTATTTCCTCCGCTCTATTTTCCATCCTCTTCTGCACTATTCTGGTTAAGATTTTTGACGCGTGGGAAGTTAGGCTAATCGTTCTAAAGTTCTCGAATTTGTCGGCTCCTCTCTTTTTCGGTATAGTAACGATAATGTTCCTCTTATAATCCTCCGGCATCTCGTCCGTTTCATATATGTATTTTACTAGTTCAAATATCCTATTTACTACTTTCTGTCCCGCACATTTCAAAATTTCCGCCTGTATTTTATCTACACTCGGCGCTTTATTGTTCTTTAGCCCCCTTAGTGCTATTTCAAATTCTTCCCTCAATATAGGTTTTCCTACATCTTCCCTATCGATACTAGATTCTTCCTCTAATATCTCTCCTAATTCCTGACCCTCGTATAAACTTCCTAAGTACTGCTTCCATCTATCCGCTTTCTCCTCTCTTCCGATCAGTATGTCCCCCGATTGACTCCGAACGTTTCTACTTATTGGTCCTATATCCCTGAAGTTCCTCTTAATTATTTTGTAAGCCTCATCGGTCTTACCTACTTGGAGCTTATCTTCTACTTCTTTGCATTTATCTTCTATCCATTGTTCTTTCGCTTTTCTACACTTTCTAATGATTTCCCACTTTATTGACTTATAAGTTTTCAGTCCTTCCTCGTCTCGTCTGCTTTTGTAGCCTCGTCTCTTTTGTATTAAGTTTTAAGATTTCGTCCGTTATCTAGGGCTTCCTAGCTTCCCTTCTCTCGTGTCCTAAAATGTCCGTGGCCGCGGAATCTAGACTATTCTTGATACCCTCCCACTCAGTTTCTGCGTTGTTGATTTCGTCATTACTCGCTTTATTTATTAATTGATCTGTTTTCTCCTGAAACTTATCTTTCATATTCTGATCCCTCAATATGTCTACATTTATACGTTTCTTATCCTTCCGGGTTTTCAGATTTTTGAACTTTAATCTAGCTTTCATGACTACCAAGTTGTGGTCGCTGTCTACATCTGCTCCTGGATAACTCTTACAGTCTTTTACTTGATTTCTAAATCTCGTCCTTACCAGAATGTAGTCTATCTGATACCTGTCTATCCCTCCTGGCATTTTCCATTTGTACCGCCTCCTAACGTGATTCTTGAACAATGTAGCAGAAAAATTAAGGGATGTAAAAAAGTCCTAAATATTTAGGTGATTTTCAGAGAGCTGTAACTTGGAGAAAAATAGTCGCAGACTACTAACTACAGAATAGTTGCTCTGCGACTATTTTTCTCCAACTTACACTCCTTTAAAAAATCGCCTAAAAATTTAGGATTTTTTATATCCCTTAATTTTTGCACCTAGTGTATTTAGATAGGCTCTGTAATAGCCTACTACCAAGATTAATGTACTTCGCACCGAATTGACCTGAAATAAAAAATCACCCTGTACATCAAAAAGGAAGTTAAAACAATTTAAAAAAATAAAATTAAAAACACACCAAATACAACCAGTTTGGGGTGGTTTATCGTCGTTCCCTGTTGTATTTGTAGAGGAATATAAATTAACATAAAGTTTAAGAATGATGTGAAATTTTCTCTCTACATTTTTCTCTTTCTCTTGAGTGTTCTCTACATTTACACAAAAGTGTGACAACTATTTTACCAACTCAGTTTTAATTGCTTATCCTATTTTTTACATTTGAACTCCCCTATTGAAATTTAAAAAAATTGTCTACAAGATGCATTTTTGACGTGTATAAAAATATTTTACATACTTCAATCGGTTTTGGGTGTCTTAATATTTAGATAGGTTTTGTAATGGCCTATTACCAAGTTTAATGTACTGCTTGCCGAATTAACGAATTAAAAAATCACCCTAGATTCAAAAAGAAAAGATCACAAAGAAAAATATTACAACCCTTTTTTTAGTAATTTTTTATTTACCAAATGAAACTTTATCTACAGCCGGCGTTTGTACAACTAGGCCTGAATCACCCGGTATATAACGTTGAGGTAGTACTGATTGCTAGAATAACCAAGATCCTTTATCAACTTCTCTAGTTTTATAATAAATTACTCTACTGAAATATTGTTAAAATCGCATTATAACGATTTCAAACAATTTTTTTTGCACATGATTTTTAATTCGTCGCATATGTGGGGCAAAGTCGAATTTTCGGCAGAAAAAAAAATTCGCAGGGCGTATAGGTATATGGAATTAGTTTTTTTTCTCCTTTTGTGGCCCGATTGCCGAGCTTGAGATAACCACGTAATACGATTCGCGAAGCAAAGTTTATAATCTCTGCTCGAGCTCATCAATATGCCTTTTAATGTAATTTCGCGGGCTTCATGAGCAATTAATACTTTGTGGCATTAAATTTATAACATAAAACAATACTTTAAACGCATTTAAATATCAAATGGAAAGCAGGCGCTTTTATGGGGGCTTTCAGACTCGGGAAAACTTGCGGAATTACCCGCCTCGAGCAAAACATTGTTAATCGACGGAAATGGGGCTATTTACGTTTATTCTGAATTAATTTAAAATTTGTTCGAGCGAAAATTAAGTAAAATAAAAACAACTCCGCACACGTTGTTCTCTGCTCATAACGTTACATCCCTTACGAAATTATTACATTTATTAAGTGCCATCAGCGTACGTTGTACAAAGCGTCTACATAATTTAAAGTTGGGAAGTGTTCTTCTGGCCATGTAATCTCCAGATTATATTAACTCAATTTCTTATAGCCTAAGGGTGTTTTGATTGAAATTCGTGCATACTTATTAGAAGAAGTTTCGTTTTAAAATCTTTTGATTCTTATCTTATAAGTACCAACCTATTAACTTTAACTGTTTTACCGAATCGACATATAAAACTATTTATTCCTCATAATTAATCTTTATTAATTTATACTGATAGAAATAATGATCTATTTCTATCAGCATAAATTGGTATACGAGCCCAGGCTATAATAATTCGGCCAGGTATAATTTTACAACTAATAAATATATTAGTTGTAAAATAAATAAATAAAAGTAATAACACTCTCAAAACTATTTTATGAAAGAAAAATGCTGGTAACAGAAACAAAGTATAATCCTTTAACTTAAATACGATGAAATATTACTACGTTATGATGTATCAGTAACAAGTTTGTTAATAAAAAACATGGCGGTAATTGGCGGTTCAGAATGGTTCGCCCGCTTCATCAAAACTGTGTTACATCACATTTATTAACAGTAACAACTTTAATTCTGGCAGGCATTATTTCTACCAGCTTAGCGTACTCTTCAGGAAGCATGTTGTCTCAAATTCCTTGCAATTTGGTGCGTAGATCGTTAATTAAACGGGTTGGATATTTGCGCAACTGATTTTTCATTTTATGCCACAATGTTTCTATTGGCGAGAGGTCTGGACTGCTAGGTAGAGGGCCATTCCAGAATAGGGGCATTATGTTCTGTAAATCAAACTTTGACAATTTTTGCTGTATGATACGCCAGTATCATCCTGCTGGAAAGTACGTCAGTCAATGCCTTAATATATTTTTATTGACGGTAATAAATTGTCCGTCAGAATTTGTCTATATTTTTCTGCTGCCACAGTACCATCTACGAATTTCTCCTACGCCCATACCACTCATACACTCCGAGATCATAAGAGACGCAGGGAACTTCACTTTCCTAACCAAACAATCGAGATGATAAGTTTCCTGTGGGGTCTTAGCACATATTTTATGGGCTACCCAAAGAGATTTCAAATTTGGATTCGTCACTACAAATTACTAGTGCCATTGTTGTAGAGTCCAGTGCCTATATTCCCTGGTCCACCGTAACCGATTGATTTTCTTGTTGCTTAGTTAATAACTGTTATTCTTTTGTCTGAAGGAGAAACCGGTAAGTTCAAAATAAAGTATAAAGAATCAAACTTTACCTTGTAGAATTTCTATCCTATTTTCTTTATTGAGCGTTTAGTAATGGATATAGAAATATTTCTTTCAATGGCTTGCTTTTATTGTACTATAATTTCTTTTGCACTGGATTGATTTGAGCGTTGAGAAATTTATTCCTTTGGGCTGTGCATCCAGTTTTCTTATACAAGTTGATAATGCCTTGCACTGTAGATTTAGACAGCCAATTTTTTTTTAGAAAATTTTAGCAGACGCCTGTAAAATAATCATTATAATATCGGTTTCACTTTGACAACAATTGAGATTATATTTTGCTTTAAAACGCTACAAACATGTAGCCTACTATACATTGCAGCAACTGGAATCGAATCTTAATATTTTTTATTAACAAACTTGTTATTGACACATCATAACGTAGTAACATTGTATCATATATAAGTTAAAAGTTTATACTTCGTTTTTATTCCCAATGTTGTTCTTTAATAAAATAGTTAAGAGAGTTAATAGTTAATAGTTAAATAATTATATTAAGTTGTTATTTGGCTACTTTATTGAGTTGTTATTTAGTAAATATAACAAGAATTCCAAGTCAAAGGTCTTTAACAAACCTTATTACTTATAATAATGTTAACGAAACATCGTTACTTTTATTTTTTATTGTATATTATACTAATAGTATTACTTTTATTTTTATTAATATTATTGTGTTCAATTTTTGTCTCACCATGTACGTATTGTTAGTCATATAATAATATTGGTTAAACTTGCAACCATATTGCACCTTGGCCACTTTTATCACCTTAGGAATATTTTAATCCACGCCTGAAATATGCATTGTATGCATGTGGCGTAATATATCTACTGATAAACTTTGTCTCTATTAACACAATAAATAATTTGTATATCTGTTTCTCTCATGCATTTAGATAACTACGGAGGCGTTCAACACTTAACACTTCTTAATATAATAAAACGGCCATTAAATTTTTCTAATTTTGTGTAGTTTTAAGTAACTTTCATTGTTCCAGTTTGTTTTATCGTTCGATCCTACAGAAACCCACAGTCAGATATAATACGGTAATAAACTGGAAGTGCGTGAATAAAGCGGAATATAATAAACGTCTTTCAGCTCCAAGTATTTCACGCGTTTCCAGAGTTTAAAAAAATTCACAACGTAACCAATATAAAAATATGGCTAACGCCCTTGGTGTTTCTTCATATCGATACAAAATTATATTTGTGTAAGTGTTATCTAATATTTTTTATTATTCTTTTTGTGGTTATGTTAATTTGTAATTTTCTACTGTAATAGTTCTATTATCTTGATGAGTTTTAAGTATATAGGTATTACATATAGTGTAAATTACACTAGGCACAATAATTAAGGGATGTAGAAAAATTATAAAAAAAGCAAATTGGAGCTCCAAGTTTCTAGTTCTCAGATCTTAAGTTAAAAATTTCAGCAGCAGTTTTTGAGTAATCACAAGAAAACCATCGAAAATAAATCCAAATTTTTGTTTGTCAGGAGGTCCACGGACTTCAGAATATTTTTTTTTCAGTGATTTCATCATAACGCTTTTTTGGATAATTTTATCCTCTTTAATTTGAACGGTATAAAAAACTTGTACGATAATTTTTCGCTGAGTTATCGTGGTTCAAAACAAAATAGTCAGTTTTGTAAGTAGGGTTTTTAAACTGCAAAATATTCTTTACAAATCGTAGTCTCAAAAGTTTGATACAAAAAATTTCGATGCGAAAATGTTGATTGAAACGGAGGTAAAAATTGTGTATTTAGGAATATTCGCTTAACTCTGCAAATAATAGATAGACTAAGAATGTTGACTGTTTCTTTTCAACTTCCAAGTTTCACGAAGAAACTGAAAATTTTAAAGTGCTGCAATTTTTTTCCATTTTATTCAGAATTATTGAATTTGTGGTTGCTAAAAATCAATTTTTTACACGACTGGGCGAAAACTTCTTCAAATTTAAATTATACAAATCATCAAATATAAAAGGATGAAGTTTTAATTTTTTATTCATCATTCCAGGTTGAAATTGTTTTTAGCAATCGTATTGTTTTTATCAAAAAATTGCGTATTTAGGAATATTCGCTTATCTTTGCAAATAATAGATAGACTAAGGATGTTGACTATTTCTTTTTAACCTCAAAGTATCACAAAGAAACTCTAAAAATTTTAAAGCGCTGCGATTTCTCTTTTCATTGTATTCAGAATTATTGAATTTGTCGTTGCTAAAAATCAATTTAAGGATGAATTTTCCATTTTTTATTCATCATTTCAGGTTGAAAAACATTTTTTAGCAATAGTTCATACTTTTTTTTATCAAAAATGTTAGTTATTGAAGAAAAGAAGTCAAAACTGACTTTTTTGCTTTCAACGACGATAACTCAGCGAAAAATCATCGTACAAAGTTTATAGACCGTTTAAATTAAAGAAGATAAAATCATCTAAAAAAGCTTTATAATTAAATCACTGAAAAAATGTATTTAAATCCGTGAATCCTTTGAAAGGCAGGCAAAAATTTGGAAATTTTTTTTCGATGATTTCCTTATGATTATTCAGAAACTGCTAATTCTGCTGTAAGAAATTTTGACTTCAAGATATGAATACTAGCAATGTGTAGCTTCAATTTGCTTTTTCTTAATTGCTCTACGACTAATCACCTAAAAATTTGGATTTTTTTACATCCCTTATTTTTTGTGCCTAGTGTATATTTTGACTATATGTCAAAATTAAATTGATTTCAATAATCTTCGCCAGAAAAGAAGTTTTGTCAAAAACATTTTAAAACTAAAATAAAAGCACACTCGAATAAATCCAGTGCATTTTTGAAACTGATAATATTGGATTTTGATTAAAATGGAAAAAAGTTATTTCACCGAAAATGATAAATTTAACTTTCATACAGCACACATTGTCTTAGTTATTTAAATATGAAAAATATGGAAGTATATAAATAATCATTCGGGTTAACCCTCCGTCGGGCGCAGCCGATCTATGAGATCCTGTAGTCACTTTCTTCTTTGCCCTTTCGTGTGTATTTAGGGATGCACGGCTTGACTTGACTTTCAAGCTACTTGACTTGACTTGACTTGAAATCAAGTCAAGTTCAAGTCAAGTAGTTATATTTCAAGTACTTGAAAAATCAAGTAGTTATTGAGGACTACTTGATTTTTCATTAATCATTTAATATTAACAAGAAATAATAATAAAGGAAACCTTGCAATAAAGCCTTTTATTTCCAAAACTAAATCTTAAACTATAATCTATATAATAAATATATAAATATAAATGTAAAAAATACTAATAATAAACTATCTATTGGGCATATTAATAACATAAGAAATTGTTCTAAAATATTAAACAAAATAATAAAACTGATAACGATAAAATTATCTTCCAATGTATGCCCTCTTTTTCAGTAACATAGCAATAATAGCAAAATTTAAAAGAAGTCTTTAATATCATCGTTTGCCATCCACGATCTAAGGCACATGAGGCTTCTGATAGAGTTATCGCCTAATCGGTTACGGGTTTTTGTAATAGTTAGAACAGCCTTGGAAAACTGCCTTTCAACAGGAGCTGAAGATGCAGGTGTTGATAAAAAATCTTTGGCCATTATAGCCAAGTTTGGAAAAACGTTTTCGTGTCTTTTCCACTATTCTAAAATATCTTCACAACTGTCAGCTCGTGAATCAGACATATATTTGTCTATTTCATAGCGCCAAGCCATTTCATCTTTTGGGTTGACAGGAGATTTTTTAAATAAACTTAGTAGTGTAATACACCATTACTTGTATGATAATTCATACCTGAGAGTGTTAAATTCTGCTATGGCCTTGCCATGTTTATTTTACATCAAATTTGTGTGTATAAGTACCCCGTTTGATTTTAAATTGCTGTCAAATTTTACACCACATTTCAGTCAGTGTAAAACACATAATAAAGCACTACTACTAAAAACTAATATCAATAGAAGTTGAATGAGACTATAGTGTGCTGTTAATTTTGACAAATTTACAAAATGCCTCAATTTCCTCGATTTTTTAATGGTTCCCCGCCACTGTTTCCCTGCAAAATCGGGAAACATCGCCGGAGGCGCACTCGCCGTTTTCTTTTTACTTATCACATCAATAATTGACCCAGTTGGTTTAATTAACTTGCACAGTCTCTGATTTAATTAATAATTAAGCCTTCCTACAGATAGCTAACAATTACCTTCCTTGCATTATATGGAGTAGCTTTGTCTCCCTTAATTAGACAACCGCGTTGTTTGAAACCAGAACAAGACTAAAAATGGCAAGAGACTATAAAATATACAAACAGTGGCTCATTATGTCGGTCGGCGGTATCTTAACAATGTCGTGTTGTAGGACTAACCGCATTGATATGCCATTGATCAGGCGGGCTAATTAAACCCTAATAGTACGACTATTCAACATTTTTAATTACCTAATTAGCGAGATATTTTTTATCTCGAAATTGGGAATTTATATTTTGTGCGATCATTTCTCTGTAGGGAGGTGGCGTAGCTACATAGTCTCTTTGTACGTTTTGTTAGTTCCATGTTTGTAAAACTGAATGTTGCCATCTCCATTTTAAAAGTGTATACTTATTTTTCGACGACTTTTGACAAGACGAATCATAATACCGGGTGACTTAAAGTGGATAGCCTACTAAAGGTATCTCAAAAATGAATACGCATACTTCTCTGAAATTGTAGGTGTGCATATAATCCCTAAAATTCTCTAAAACGAAAATATTTTGATTGTTGTAGCACTTCCAGTTATACCGGAAGTCGAGGTCAACTTAATTATCCTGATTTTAAATGGAAGATGCTGAATATTATTGCATATATGAATTATACGTAGCATTTTAGGACGACTTTCATAATACTTCCATGTTACCAAGTTTATATTGCTTATTTTGAAGTTCTGCTAAGAATTCCAAAGCTGCCTTCCCAATACAATAGGTGTTATTTAGTCGATTATACTAGAGACTAAAGGTAACTTAAAAACCACAAGAGTTAGATATAGGGAAATATATTATCGATCGAAAGAGAATGACACTTTTAATCCAAAGCATAAAAAATACGAGTTCTATTTAAAGAAATCAAGTTTTGATGGCTTGTAGTTAACCAAACTCGATGTCAAATTTTCAACACTCTGTATGAAATCTAGGAACTTGTACAAATATATAATCAAAAAGCCTAACTATCGGGCCATCAAATCTGTAAATGTTGCCGCTTTAGTTCTGATACGGTAAGAATAGGATAATTTTAAGTTAGACAGTGAATTTACCTTTTTTTTTTTGACAAAATCCAAATTTTCTTAAAAACGGCTAAACTTGGTAACATGGAAGTATTATGAGTCTCCCTAAAATTCTGCGTAGAATTCATATATGCAAAAATATACAGCATCTTCTATTTAAAATAAGAAAGTTGACCTCAACTTCCGGTATAACCGGAAGTACTACAACAATCAAAATATTTTCGTTTTAGAGAACTTTAGGGATTATATGTATACCTACAATTTCAGAGAAGTATGCGTATTCATTCTTGAGATACTTTTAGTAGGCCATCCACTTTAAGCCACCCGGTATATATGTATTCATTTCAAACTTAGAAATATATGGATTCAATAGTAACCTTCTTCTCGTAGTAAAATCGTATTTATCCAGACGTACTTTATTTGTTTCATATAATGGCTTTAAACACAAGACATTATTAGAGTCATCGGGAGTACTTCAAGGCTCACATTCGAAACCATTATGCTTTATCTTATTTATCAACGATTTGTCTCTAATGTATCATTTTCATTTTGTGGATGACTTAAAATTATTTTGAAATATAACCTGCTTAGACGATCACTTGGCGTTGCAAAAATTCGTCGACCTTGTCGTGTCGTGATGTTCAGAAAATAAACTATCAGTAAACATAGATAAATGTAAATTTTGCTCGTGTACCGTAAAGAAGCAACTACTAATATATAACTTTTCTCTTGGTGGTACAGTTTTAATATGTTCTGAAAATATTAAGAATATTGGCGTGTACTTTGATGATAAACTGTCGGTCTCTGGGAATATTTACTATGTATGTAGTAGAATACTATGTAGGTTTTAATGCATATAAAACACTTGATTTTGTGATTAGAAACACATCATTCAATAACAGTGCTACCTTAAAATCTTGCGTTAGTTTGTTCAAAATTAGAATATTGTAGCCATATTTGGTATCCCCTGTATCCAAGTCATATGAATCAACTTGAAAATATTCAACGGCGTTTCTTAAAGTATGTGTCATTTCGCATAGATAATTATTATCCAGTAAGAGGTTACGATCATACTCTGCTTCTACAAAGATTTGACATCCAGTCATTGAACTCTAAAAGACTGCTTGCTAACATCTCATTTTTATTTTAATAGTTCCAAATAGTATAGGCTAGGGATTAGGCTGTTAAGAAGGAATGATAATTTATTGCCAAACTGCAAGAAGTAACGTGCTGTTAAAATCGCCAGTGTTTGTAGTGTCACAAAGTCATGTTTGAAAGTGTAATGTAAATTTACTTGACTAGATGAAGGTATATATTAGATAATGAAGAAGTTTTAGATCATACATTACATTTCGGAATAAATTACAGCATTTTTAATAAAGTAAACTTTTACGAACCTCGTGTATTGCATCGCGTTGAAAATATTTCATTACCTGAACTGAGTAGTTAAAATCCGTATTCTATTCCCAAATGAGACATGATTTGAGACTTCTTCCTTACCTAATCAAACATTTATCGAACTAAGTAAGTTAACATTACAATTTCAATTATAATTTTAATGTTGAAAGTAATTCTCAAAAACAAATCTACAATTTTGCATATTGAGAGCGTCCCTCTAGCATACATAAAAATGGCAACTACAACCGATGAAAAATTAAACTGGGCAAACTGAAAAGTGGTTGCACCATTTACATACAGTTTGCTTGTTACATAATATGTCATATGGTTGTCATTACGTTACCATTATTTTGTGTTTCAAGCATGGTGAAATCAATAGCGTGAGAAAATATTTGTTTATGTACTCCTGTGGACAGTGTTTTAATATTAGAAAAAATTATTAGTGCAGCACTCTTGATTACATAATTTTACTCCTAAAGAACGACTTATATAATGCAGCTTCTATAAATAAGAAAGCAAATTGAGTTGAACTATTATCACCAACACGAAAAGGACCAACTCCATGATTTTTTAACCCACGCCACTTTAAACACATCATTGCAATTGAGTTTTGAGAACACAGTGGTACCAAAATTCACCAAATGCTCTATTACAGCCTATTGCTAGAGTTTTAAAGTGAGGATAGTAGTTCAACTCCCAATATGACATCTGTTTAACTACCAAATCTCCTTTGGGATTATAAAAACGTCTGGCATTTTAGAATATTGATCTAATAATGATTTGATCGTTTGGTAAAATTTTCGGTGTGCCACAAGGTACCAATACGTGGACTGCTTTGGATCCTATTATTTGTTAATAACATAACTGATTATATTGATGTAAGCTAGTTATTTTATGACGAGAAAATGAAATTTTAATACCAAATTTGAAAATAATTTTTTAATAAGTTGGTTAGTTAAGAAATACTCGAGACCACCCTGATTAGAATAAATGATTAAAAATGGTCTTTACAGATCCTCTAATACACTATAAAAGTTATTAATAAAATTATGGGTTTATTTTCCTTATGATTAATGCATATAGAATAAATATTCGGATTAAATATGAAGAACAACTAAATTTGAGATTATAAAAATGTATTAAAACATTGAGAACTTTTGTGAATATACTTGGGTTCTCAGTATGATACAATAATAATGCTTCATCCAAGAAGAACCCCCAAGTACTGTTATGAACCCCCAAGAGTAATTGTAACACTAACTCCTAAAATCTAAGTTGTTATTCGTAATAAGAATCATAACTGGTTTAACTACCCCAAACTTACTTATTAGGGACTTATTTGGCCTTACTGCAGGCATATTTGTAGTTGTGTAATTTTCCACTATGTGCCGTGAGCTGCATACAGTTCAAGTTTGGAAGGATTAGTACAACACATCGCGGTAATGGTACGGTGAATAATAGTTTTTAGTATGTAAAATCCTTAGAAATATGATGTGGATTCAGTATGGCTTCAATTATTAAGTATTTACAATAATCTCGAGGCTAACTTGATTAGTAGTAAAAAATCATATCGCGTATGTCTCAGTGGATAACTACAATAAATATGTAGAGTATTTATGTTCCATTTGTTAAGTTTGTCTGAGAAGTTGATTTTAAGTTACCTACCTAAAAAGGACAAAGTGGAGCATTTTGTCAAGAGGTGGCTCATTTATGGCATTGTCATTTAACAGTATTACAAGAAACTAAAGCAAGAACCATCAGGGCCCTAGACATGTTGTAGATATCTCATTTGTATCAAAAAGATCTTAAACAACGGAACTCAACTATCAACCCCTAAAATATTAGACTATGTAGGGAATGTGATGGTTAAGTATGAAAACAAACACAATAAGCTCAGGCAATAGCACCAAAGCTTCCCCATTGGAGCTTGAACCCAAGCATATAATGACGCTCCTAGTATTGGATCTAATTTGCTGCCTTACTATAGTATGAATGATAGTACTATAGTATGAAAGATACGACCATAGTATGAATAATTGTTGCAGACACCAGATAGGAGACTACGTTAAACCATTTATTCGCTTATGGTAGCAAGAGCCGATGCTTCATTTTTGTTATCTCTACATGAGAGCTGGGAAGGGGCTGGGACCTTCGATGCAACAACAAAAACAGAAGACCACTTTTTCACGAACACAGAAATATTACACGTTTTTCGATTTAAACATCTCCCGGTTAGTGAAACTAACATTGAGACTGAGTTTTAATTATCTCTCGATGATGGCAACTTTGTTGGCGAATCGTATAATCTTTCAGTGTTCGTGGAAAACTATTCCCTTTTTTTCTGCTGATACACTGAACTGAGTGCTCACTGTATGAATCTGTTTATTGAGTATATATCGGTAGTTATTGAACACAACACTAAACAAATACGAAATATACACTATCCACAAAAATTACGGGATGCGAAAAAAATCTTAAATTTTTAGGTTATCTTTAAAGGGCTATAACTTGGAGAAAAATAGTCGAAGAGCAATTTTAAGCTTCAAGTTTCTAATTTTCAGATCTTGAGTTCAAAATTTTTTAACATCAGCAGTTGTTGAGTAATAAAAAAACTATCAAGCATTTTTTTACAAATTTATGCTTATGTAAGAAATAAGCAAAAGATCCACGGACTTCAATAAATCTTTCTCATTGATTTTAGCATGAAGCTTTTTTAGATAATTTTATTTTCCTTAATTTGTGTGGTCTAAATGTCTTGGACGATGATTTTTCGCTGAATTATCGTCGTTCAAATAAAAAAAGTCGTTTTGACTTTGGCAATTAATTACTCGGGGAATAATGATCTTACAGAAAATTCAAGTAGGGTTTCAAAAACTGCAAAGTATTCACAAACTGTGACTATAAGTCACAGTTATTGGTGTTTCTTAAAAAAAAATCTACGCGAGAATGTTGATTGAAAAATATGTAAAAAAATTGGGTATTTAGGGACATTCGCAACGTGGCATAACTTTGCAAATCATGGACGACTGAGGATATTAACTGTCTCTTTTCAACCTCAAAGTATCCCAAAGAAACCCTGAAAATTTCAAAGCGCTACAATTTTTTTTCATTGTGTTTGGAATTATTGAATTTGTCATTTTTGCTGAAAATCAATTTAGGGATGAATTTTTCATTTTCTGTTTATTTTTTGAGCTTAAAAATATTTTTTAAACATTAATCCATACTTTTTTATCAAAAAATTTTAATTATTAAAAGAAAAAAAGTGAAAAAAAAAATTTCCCGAGGAATTCAATACCAAACTTAAAACTGACTTTTTTGCTCTGAACGAGGATAACTCAGTGAAGAATCATCGTACAAGGCTTTTAGACCGCTAAAATTAAAGAGTATAAAAATATCTAAAAAAGCTTTAGGTATAATGAAATCCCTGAAAAATCGTACTGAAGTCCGTGAACCTTTTGAAAGACTTGAAAATGTGTTTACCGGTAGTTTTCTTATGATTACTCAAAAACTGCCGATAGTAAAATTTTTTTAACTCAAAATCTGAAGACTTGAAGCTTCAATTTGCTTTTTTTTTTAACTTGCTCTGTGATTTGCGTCTACGTTCTTTGTTCTCACCTAAGAATTTAGAATTTTTTTACATCCCTTAATTTTTGTGCCTAGTGTAGTACAATAATTGTAATTTTATGATTATATAATTATAGCAATGTTATGTGCTTAAAGTGAATATGTTGATGAGAAATGTGATTCCAATAAGGTTTCTCTAAAATTTAATAAGAATCAAGTAGTACCCGTATGTTTTCCATTCGTTCCAGTACGATGTTTCGTGATTTATATAAAAAGGAAACGCACAACAATAAAGATAATTATCAATCCGCTAAAAATAAGGAAACGTTTCAAAAATTAATGGTTAAAGTTATACCCTTTGACTTGGCCTACTTCAGGACTTTAATTATTTTTTATTTGGCAACGCCACAATTAAGAATAATTCGTGTTTTAAAAATAAATGATGTAAGAATGTAAGATTAATGAAACTTTGTAACGACAGATGACATCATTAATAATTTCGGTATTGTTATTTTGTTTTCAAAAACTTTTAAATAATAAGTGTTTACATGCCACTATAAGTGTTATTTACTTTTCATTATATTTAATTTGTAAGTAAGGTATTCGACTTACGACATTTATTGATGACTTTAAGGTATGGGAAGTACAAATAAATACGTTCTTAAATTCTATGTTCTAAAATTTTCCAATGATTTTAATAATTTTAACACAATAACTAAAAATATCACTGTAATATTTTCTTATAATTTAAAATACAAGACTTATAAATAACCATCAGACAACCAATAATAATAAAAGTCAAACTGTTTCATATTAGTTAGACAGTTATACACTAGGCGCAAAAGTTAAGGGATGTAAAAAAATCCAAATCTTTTTGGTGATTTTAAAGGACTGCAACTTGGATAAAAACAGTCACAGATCAATGTAAAGAAAAAACAAACAGAAGCTCCAAGTTTCTAGTTCACATGTTGAGTTTTATACCCTCAGCAGTTTTTGAGTAATCATAAAGAAACCATCGAGAAAAGCATTTTTCAAATTTTTGCCTGCCTTTCAATCGGTCCACGGACTTCAGTAAATTTTTTTCGGTACTTTCATAAAGCTTTTTTAGACAATTTTATCCTCTTTAATTTGACAGTAACATATAAGTCGGAAATCGAGAAAGGAACCACCAAACCGCCAAGCGGTTATCAAAGTAGTTCCCGAATAGCAAAGCTATTACATAATCGCTCTAGGAAACAACTACTCCTCGGGCTAAAGCCCCGCCAGGCATTGAATTATACCCAGAAGCGATCCTCGATCCCTTTCTCGTATTTCTGCACGATCAGATAAGGTTTCAAAAAATAAAACCCGCCACAGATAGGATTCGACATTTGTCCCGGATCGGAACCGAACGACTCGGTTCCGATCCGGGACAAATGTCGAATCCTACCTGTGGCGGGTTTTATTTTTTGAAACTGATTAATTTGAGCAGTCTAAAAGCTTTGTGCTATGATTCTTCGTTGAGTTATCGTCGTTAAAAGCTAAAAAGTCAGTTTTGACTTAATAACTTGACTTAAAAAACCTACACAAGTTCTACACGAAATAACACAAAAAAAATGTCACAGTTGATGATTACTTCCCATTATTTTTGACAATTTTCTTGAAAATAATTGTAATATCAGATTATTGTATAGTCAAATAAGTAGACTGCTTTCAAAATGAAAGTTCAACAACAATAAATTGTTGCAATATATAAAGACATAGGTATACAATCACTAATGGCTTGATTCTTTTCGTTGGACAACCAGCATCGTATTCGTAGTCTACGTCAACAGTTATCCGGGTGTCGTAATACAAATAATTATATTCAGTTTGTAGTTTTTAATACAGTGTGATATCTGATATAAGCTATAGTCAAATAGAAATCTGTTGAATATTATCAAAATTCAACTTGATGTTATTTATACTAACAATAAGTAAGTTCTGATCATAAAGCAGTTTCTCTAGACAAACTGAACAAATGTAGTCGAGTTTAGAAATTGGAAATTTCCAAACTCCATTTCTTAATTGGGGATTCGAAATTTATTTTCAGTTTATTTTAATCGTGCCCTCGGCATTATACTATGTGTTCTTTTATTTCTAGATTTTCAAATGCGTATTCCCTGATATCTAATTAGATAACCAGTTTCACTAAAATAATTTTATGAATCAATATAATTGTTTACACGTTTCAATCTGTTGGTGTTCTTGTGTTAAAATTTGTATCTGATCTAAAATAATTTGCTGTCCCGTGTCTTATATTATTACTATATTTTATTTATCGATTTAAACACTTTATGTTTTAGTACTTATAGATACTTGTAATTAATTAGTATTTTTGGTTTTACATGAAACTGTTATTCTTAATTTCCATATTATTTTTCGTTGAACAGACACTAAACTTTACTTCTCTTTCGTTTCAGTTAAACCGTGGTAGCCGGGCGGATGAGGGACGTGCAATAATTTCAATAAAAAGGAGCAAACCCCACCCCCACCCCATTGGCATTCTCATTGTTCGGTGACCATAAAGACCCCCCTCCCCCCTCCCAATCCCCTCCTCCTATAGACAACCCCGCATATCGAATTTCGAAAACAGATATTTTATATTCGTTTTTCGAAATGCGACTGTGTGTTGGTGCGAGCAAACGTGAAGGAGGCGATATGGAACTGTTATATAATAGGGAAAAATCGGTTCTCTCTGGATAATACTGGCAGTGAGTGTTTAAAATGAACATCGGATTGTGAAATTAATGTAATGTGAGCGGATTGACGATCGCGATTTTTATTGTATTATGTTGTTATTTTTGTAAATAATAAAGTATTGTTAATTATGATTATGTATTTTTAAAAATCCTCACCCGAAATATTCTCACGATATTAAAATTCTACATCCTAGTGGAGCTGGCTTCAAATTTTGGATTAATCGCTACGTTGTTTAGTGGAGACTATAAATCATAACATGAAGAAGAAGAAGATATTAATGTGCATGTAAGTCTGAAGGATTTTTATGTTCATTTAATAAAATTAACAGACATAAAATTGCTAAGCTACTCTCAATTTCTCGAGGATAGTAAACAAACAATAAATTAAATAAATATATATTTATAAAAAGAAAACAAAACGTTTCTCACACAGCAAGGTAGCAGTGAATACATATAGGGAAACCCATACAAAAGGATATATACACAGATATACGAGGGGGTACCCCAGTGGCGGTGCGTGATCCTAAGATTGGGGGTGCACCATACATAAAAATAATGGTAATCATAAGAATAATGAGAATATCCCTAATATGAGATAAATATTTATATGTTATATTTAATATGAGATAAATATTTATCTCATATTAAGGATATTCTTATTAACTTTATTAATTTGAAAACTTACCTAATTTTCTTTGTAAATGAGCTCAATTCTGCGATTTTTACACTGTGCAAATGTTTCAATTACTTTGTTGTTGAAATTTTCGATATTTGTAATAAAGTCTTTTTCAATGGAGAGCATAGCCAAATCCGACAGTCTTTCCTGGCACATGGTGTTGGGCAAAAATGTCTTTATTCGTCTTAAAGTCGAGAAACACCTTTCGGCTTCTGCTGACGAAACAGGTACTGTAATGATGATTTTCAATAATTTAGCACTTTCTTCAAAAGTTGACTCTAGCTTATTGGAATTAATAAATGTATTTAGTGATAGAGCTCCGCTTAAATTTCTAAACTCAATTCTTTGATAAATTAAGGACAACTCTGTACGTAATTTATTTATGTCCAAAAACGGATAGGATTCGACTGTTTGTTTTAAGTAATTTTCGGGAAATTTTTTAACAAATTTTTCTGGGAGAAGTAAATTGGATGCTACCAAGTATCCAGTAAAATTAAATCTCTCAGCTTGACATATTATAATGTCACACACTTCCTTTAGTTCTCTATTTTTGTCTTCCGTAGAAGTGTCTACTCGTCTCTTTTTTATTGGTTGTATTTTATTTGGTTCATCTTCAGTGCTTGTGGCGGTTTCGGTGGTATTTCGTATTGCAGAAATTTCCCTAATAAAACCATCTATAGATGTTTTTACATAAACTGGATCAGTTTCTCTTTTTTGCAACTGATTATACAGAATGTTGACATGTGGCATAATTTTGTGAAAATTACCTAACCAAAATAGAAAATCGTTATCCCTTAAAGTTCTTTTAAATCCACTGGCTTTATCAATAGGTGGATGTTGTATGTGACTTTTTTCATCTCAATCAATTCTATACATTCCAGAAATTCTTCTTTGTTTTCAAACACAGTATTTACTATTCTAGAATTGAAATTTCATCTTGTAGGTGCTGATCGGGGTAATCGAGTTCCTACTACTTCATCAAGAACTGCGGTATATTGTGCGGAATTAGAGAAAAATGAGCAAAACCCTCCCAAATTTGCAAAGAATACTCGTACGTTCCGATTAGCAGAAGCCACATTTGCCATAATTAAATTTAATTGATGCGCATAACAATGCACATATTGGGCAGTTGGATAACTCATCTTAATCCTGGCTTGAACTCCATTCGATGATCCACTCATAACGGCAGCTCCATCATATGTTTGCGCAATCAATTTATGTGGGTCATTTTTAACATGGTAGTCTAGTTCACTTTTTAAACACTCCGCCAATGACTCTGCATCATGTCCTACTGGTTTTAAAAAACTCCAGAATCTTTCTACAGGCTTCCCACCCACCATGTAACGATATATTAAAGCCAACTGAAAAATTGTAGAAACGTCTGTAGTTTCGTCTGCTATTATAGCAACAAAAGTGGATTTTTTAATTTCAATGGTTATTTCATCGTGACAAACTTCAAGCATGCACTGAAGTAGCTCGTTTTGTATAGTATTAGAAGTTCCTTTAAAAGCCGCCGCGTTTTGTAAATGATACTTCATAGCCTCGTCTAATTCGCCACTGTGCATCGATCAATCAACCCACGAAAAATGCCTGGATTGGATGATGTTTCCGATTCATCGTGTCCTCTTAGGACCAAATTTTCCACAAAAACGAATACAGTTAATAATAATGTTTAAAACATACCTGTTTCTTGAAACCGCTTCATTGTGTGCTGCCACTGCTCGTCGATGAGCAGAATCGAGCATTGTCGCAATATTTGCAGTGCCTAGCATGGCTAAATTCAAAACATTATTCATGTGTCCAGCAGAATTTGCATGTGTTTTATTTTCTGGTTTATGTGATTTAAATCCGTTACTCCAGTTTTGGTCCAAGGTGTTTCCCCGCCAAACAAAACACACGGAAAACAAAACACTGCGTTCAATACATCGCATCCACTTAACCACAAATGTTTTTTAAATGAGTCATTATGAAATGTTCCTACAAATTGTTTATTTTTTTCTTTCACGGCTAATTTTAAATTAATTTGTGGAGTGGGCCTACCTAGAGTTTTAATTTGCACTTTTTCCTCCAAACTCAAGCTAGAGAATGGAGTTTTTAATAAGTTTTGAATAGAATTCATTATTCCAAACTAGATTCTAACCGAAAACCCGAGTTTATATTTATAAAACGTAAGCGATAAGACAGTTTACGAGACAAGCGATGTACGAAAACAATTCACAAACTAACCGATTCTAACCCCTCTCAATTTCGTGCGCTCTTAAACTCTGCACATAATATCTATAGAATTCGCCCACTACTTTTCCTAATTGTGGAGGGGCAAGCAGTAACAATACGCGTTCGCTTTTTCATATTACACGGAAGCACGATCGCTGTGCCGCGACCGGCACGGCGATCCACGGGCGTAAATCGGCCATATAATATTTAGATGGTATTAATGCTAGGGATGCGGAAAGGCGATAAATTAAGAATGCATCCATTAATTACTAAATAAAATTATTAATGCTAAATTGTCGGTAGTGCGCGCGCACCAGCGCACCTTATAGCCCACCGCCACTGGGGTACCCAAAGGAAACAGAACTTATGTAGTGGGTGGAGTTTTTGTAGTACCGCATTCTGCCGCTAGGCGAGTATAGAGTTACTAGTCCTGATTCAGTAGACTAAGCATCGTCGCTAAAGAAAGTTCCACTCGGCTAGTGTAATTTTTTTAGTGAGAGTTGTTTTGTGTGCTCGTTTTTTTTTGTTTTTTCGATGTGAGAGGAGTTGCCCATTTAGAGTTTATTTCACAGGGTCAGAAAGTTAATCAGACTTTCTACTTGGAAATTTTGAAAAGTTTGCGGCGGAAGAGGCCTAATTCGTGGCAGTCAGGCTCCTGGTTTTTCCACCACGTTAATGTCCCTGCTCACACAGCCTAGTCTGTGCGGCAATTTTTGACCAAAATTCCCACAAGTTCGTCAATGGTCCGTCGCACAGTGGACGAAAACGCCGAAAAGCTGGCTAAAATTAGAAAACTCATGTAATCCAATCAAAAATTGGTACTCGTGGGTTTTCGAGGTCACTGATTACGAATCTGGTAATGGTTTATCAAAAAATAAAATGGCGGCTCCAATATGACGACCGAAATTATTCAAAAGCTTATTACTCGTATTGAAATTTGGTACCACGAGGGTTTTCGAGGTCGGTGACTACGAATTTGACAACGGTTTTTCATAAGACAAAATGGCGGCTCCAATATGGCGACCGAAATTATTAAAAAGCTTATTATTCTTAGTGAAAATTGATTCCCGGGGGTTTTCGAGGTCGCTGAGTACGAATTTGATAATGGTTTTTCAAGAAACAAAATGGTTGCCCCAATGTGGCGACCTAAATTATTAAAAAGCTTTATTATTCTTAGTAAAAATTGGTACCTGGAGATTTTCGAAGCCGCTGAGTACGAATTTGACAACTGTTATTCAAAAAACAAAATGGCGACTCCAATATTGAGACCACAAAATGAAAAAATTTATCGTTAGTACTGACAATTTGTTATCGGAGGTATAGTGGGAGAAAGATAAAATAGCATTCATTAAAGTCTACATTTTATTACATACAATTATAAAAATACAGAAAATATACAGTATTGAAGTCAGAAACATTTTTTAATCGGCTCATATCAATAAAACTCATTATTATGACATTATGTCTATTGTAATTTGCAATTCATCATTCAAATATGTTTTCAATAAGAAAAACAGTTCCTTTCTCGTTATATAAATTGCTTCTCCACTGCTCACAACATCTGAAACAGAGGAAATATGTGTACGAACACATTATTTTTCGAATATAAATGTTGATAAAAGCAAAAATAAAAGTCATCGCTATTTACTTGCAATAAATATCATAAATAAAAAAATTCACTGTTGTATGTAAACATTGTTAATAACAAAGGAAAATTGTTTATTTGTATAATGTAATGGAATTTAATAATAAATATGTGTGAAAGTAATGTTATAAATCGAATTTTACGGGTTGCTACATTTGACACCGCGTAACAATATGTATCATTACAGGCACAGCCTCAGACGGCCGCAGTCAATTCTTCAATTTTTTGTAAGATAAACATTCAGGGTGTATCACAAAATAAAAATTATTAAACGAGTGTGAACGAGTGATAAACTTTTTTCACGATATACTGAAGAAAACTATTTTTTTTTTTCAAAAAAACCATCTCCATTGCATTGTTAATATTTTTTTTCATATTAAGAATTAACAAATTCGGCTTTCACGTGTTAATGACACATACCTTGCGGAGGAGAATCTATTTTGTAAAACTGTTCTAGCGCTTATAGCTTACTTTTTATTGTACTTTTCACAAAGGCTTACGAAACGTGCGATGCGAAATACACGAAGTGCTTGCTGCAACGGTCAAATTCAGAATGCCCTTACAAAGTGTAGAGCCATTGGCGACCCCTCGGAACCGGTTTTTATTATACTTAGAATAAATAGAATACCCTACTAAACATTGCGAGACAAAAAATTCCTAAACTGGAACCTTCATTTTCTGAATTTTGGCCAGCTTTTCGGCGTTTTCGTCCACTGTGCGTCGTCAATCTTCCAGGATGATTTCGCGAATTTCTTCAACATTGTCATCGGTTTGAGCCGTGGAAGGACGACAGATAGAGCGAGGTTTGTCATCAATTGGCATTTCACCTCCTTTGAAACGAGAAAACCACTTAAACACTCGAGTTTTCCCAATGGTGTTATTCGTCTTTTTACATTTCAAGAGTTTTTGTGCCAGTTCTTTCGAGCAAGAAGCAAAACCTTGCGGCCGCACGCTGTTCACGAGAATAAGCCATTGCAAAAACGACGAGCACACAAAACAACTCTCACTAAAAAATTCACAAAAGCCGAACGGAACCTGCTTTAGCGACGATACTGAATTACTAACTCGGGAATGGTAGCTCTATATGTTCTTAGCGGCAGAACGCGGTACAATACAAAAACTCCGCCCACCACAACATCGGCTCGGTTTCTTTTGGGTACACCCTCGTAATTATAATTACGAGGTCGATGGAATGTCAACATGATGGCAGACTACTGTTGTACAAGAACATAACCGAAAAAGTACCAAAAGAAGCTTTGATGGAAAAAAAACGTTTTTACAAAGACTTATAGTAACTTTGCAACACATGTGCATCACTATTATGCTCATTTTAGCTAGGTATCGTTGTTTTTTTTGCTTTTACTTCATGTTAAAATAATAAAAACAAATCCAAAATTTTCCGTTTTTTGTACTTTTTCCAAAAACTTCAACTTTATTTTGTAAGCAAGCCTTACATGAAAAAAAACCAATGTCATTTTTGAAATCGGCGCAAAAAACTACAGGTCAGTTAATTAAATCAAAACAATTTTTAAAAAAGTTTTTTTTGCAGACCTGTGTTATGATTCTTATCGATTATGGGAACTAAAACAACTTTTTACTTGTTGAATATTAATAAGAATATAATGTTTCGTTTCTTTTTTGTATCTTTTAAAGTTATTGATTTAAACTACTGAAGGTAGGTTATTAAAAAGCTTTATGCGAGTGTAATCTAGAGGCTTAACTTAGAGATTGATTAATATTTGCTCTTGTAATGGTAACTTATTATGCTGTAAAGTGTGCAGTTGTTTTAATGAAATTTGAGATTGAGAAAGCATATAACCCTACTATACCCAAGATGCGTATTTCAAAAAATAATGTATCTGACTGAAAGCTTTTGGTTTATCGTAAATGATTTTCATTATCCGTTTTTGTAGAATTAATAAAAAGGGTTTATCATTATGCTATAAGCTCCTCCTCAAATATATACCACAATTAATTACTGACACAACCAGAGCACAATATATGGTTCATGGTGTTTAATTCCAAAAAATTGTTTTTATTGGTAAAATAAATATAATAAACGCCTAATTTTATTCGAGGGCACATGAGTACCCTATTGTAAGGTAATATAGTCACCAATAACACCCTTTTGCGCCAGTAAAAGAGCGAAGTACATTGTCAGTTATTTTACCAATTTATTTAAATTTACTTTTTGAAATAATTTTAGTTTAAAATGATCATTAATGGAGGCAAAATTTGGTTATAACTTGGCTTGTTCCTATATGGTTTCGATTAATCTGAATATGCATGAGATAATCTGGCTTAATATCGATTCTTGATTGAACACATTTGATTATATTTAGTGATGTAGTTGATATTATTAGATTTAGTTTCATAGAGAACATTGAAAAGTAAACACAAGTTACAGCGGTGAACCAAATGAGGTGACCACGTCAGAACTGGCGAAGAAAATCCATAAACTGGTATTGGACGACCGTCGACCGAAAGTACGCGAGCTAGGAGATATGGTAGGCATTTCAAAACATGCTGTATATCGTATATCGACTGAAAATTTGGACATGAAAAAGCTGTACGCAAGATGGGTGTCGCGATTACTCACAATGGAACGAATGCAACGTCGTGAGGATGTTTCAATCGAGTGTCTGGTGAAGTTTCACAGGAATAAAGCCGAGTTTTTGCGTCTATTTATAACCGTGGACGAAACATGGGTCCATTACTTCACATCTGAGACGAAGGAATAGTCAAAACAATGGATTGAAAGGGGAGAATCAGCTCTAAAGAAGACGAAAGCATTTCTATCTGCAGGCAAGGTCATGACTTCAGTGTTTTGAGATGCGCTTGGGATAATTTTCATTGATTATCTTCAGAAAGGAAAAACTATGAATGGCGAGTATTATGCGTACTTATTGAAGCATTTGAGTGATTAAATCCGGAAAAAAACGGCTGCATTTGGTGAAAAAGAAAGTTTTGTTTCATCAAGACAATGCACCAGTTCACACATCCGCATATCCGTTATCGCGTTGGCAAAATCCATGAGTTAAAGTTCAAATTGCTTGCTCGCGCACCCCATTCGCTAGATTTAGCCCCCTCGGATTATTTTTGGTTTCCAAACTCGAAAAAATGACTTAGATGTAAAAGATTTGCCTACAATGAAGAGGCAAAGTTTGCTGTTGATGGCTATTTTGAAAGGCTCGATAATTCTCACTATAAACAGGGTATCGAAGCTGTTGAACATCGCTGAGAAAAGTATATCGAGCTAAAAGGAGACTATATAGTGAAATAAAGATATTTTTTTCCCAAATTTTTTGTGTTTTCTTTGTTAGGTCGGGTACTTTTGAGACTACCCTCGTACTCTCATATTTTTATAATTTTCTGAGAATATTTAGTGTGTTTATCGTAGAGACAATTTGGAATAAATAAAACAATATAATGGCGAGAGGATTTATATTCTCAAGTTAGAACAGTAAACAGTACAGAGAGCGCCGCGCCGGTCTAATATTAGTTATTTTAGTAATTTCGTAAGTGAGCTCTCGCCCGGGGATGAAATCAATTCAATTAGTTTGATAAATATTTAATGGGCATTTGGTATTAAGAAGAGATGTGGGTAGGTACATTTATTTCAATAACAATTTCAGATGGAAATGGATTCAGCGCACAATTAACATTAATTTAAAAGCAATGCCAATTTCCTTAATGCGTTTTAGATTTTCATTTCTCATCAAGGAAAGTAATCCTTGATATCGCTTTCCTATATCAAACTTCACACCCTCCATAAAGCATGAATTGAAACTCCTTCTCAATTAGGAAATTTGGCTTTTACGTCCGATTTTATGGGTCGCATGAATTATGCAAATATATTACATGGCCTTTTCTGCGTTATATACCGGGGGTCGATATTTCTAGCGAATTATGTCGGCAACAAGGAATTTAAATACTTTTCGCTCTCGGCCCAATGAAGTTTAATTTTTTTTGCGACAGTGGCCTTGTGAGCCAGGTTATCTACAGTTTTCTAGATCAGTCAACAATAAATCACTTAAATACTGATTTTTATAGAGTAAAACCTGTACATGAGGCTGTACGGACGGCATATTGTTTAAGTAATGGGGGATGTTTATTTAAAAAATAAACCTCGGACCTATTGAGGATTTTTATTCAATACTAAAGCCATAATTATTAATAACTACTACTGTTAATTAAAATTAATGTAAGTAATAATTAATTAGTATACCCCTTTGTTAATTTCTTAAGGGATAACACTACTGTAAATTTTTCAAAAAATTTATTTATTTTATTAGCTAAAAAAATTCGTTGCACCTTTTAGAATATGAAGCAGAAAATTATTGTCCCAAAATATTTTTTTCCTTGAAATTTCGCGGTCTTTTCTAAGCTCGTCGGACTGCTCTGAAACGACACCTGCGTCAAATAAATACCTGTTGATAAAATACAGTCTAGGTACACCCTAATGTTTTACCTTATGATTTTCAACTTCTCTAATACACAACAGATGTCGTTAAGAGATGTTTATGTTTAGTCAGAAGCATTGACAAATAAAAGTACGTTAGTATAACGCCAGTACATGTACTGTACAAGATAATTTCCTGAAATGAATGAAAATGTGGAAATGGATAGGTCACACACTGCGTAGAGAAGACCATAACATCAGTAAGAGAGCTTTGGAATGGAACCCACAGGGTAGCAGAAGACCTATTCTTCTGCTACCCTGTGCGAAGGCCAAAGATGACATGGCAAAGAACTATCAGGGGAGAGCTAGAACAAATTGAAAAAACGTGGCAACAGACAAAACAGACAGCCCAGAACAGCACCAGATGGAAGGCATTTGTTGAGGCCCTATGCTCCTGAGAGGAGTTAAGGACATATAACCAAACCTGGAAAAAAATAATTCACAAAGTAATTAAAATGTCGAATCTAATGTCTATTATTACTTTTTCCTTCTTGCGAGCTTTATGAAAGGATTGATTTTTTAATTTTTATAATACGAAAATTAGATAGCGCTCATTCGATCTGTTATTTGCTAATTTTATTTAGAAATAGCTGATAGAAACCCTTACTTACCCCTATGTCTGCAGAAAGAGGGGTGCCGTTACGTAGATGTACATTTTATCAAAAATAAGCTATAGTCTATAAAAAAAAAAATATTTTTCTGATCATTATCTTTTGTGTGCATTAAAATTTAATAAAGTGTATTAAAAGTGAAGAAACTCATATCGCATATCTCCTATTTTCGTCCTCGGCGAACTGGGAAGGAAACAATCCGTTTCGCAGTAGCCCATAATTGATTTTTTAGCATTCGCTTTATATCCAGCGACATTATAAATCGTCAAAGGGATATCGAAGTACAGGTCTTACATCAAAGTCAAAAGTTAATTTCCTTTGCGTCTTGACCGAGTTATTATTTAATGTATGTTGTGGTCATTCCGCGGGTAATCTGATTGATGGAAATGGAACATAATGGCGTAGAACAATAATTTAATCAACTTTACGACATAAGAAATGTATCTTTCGTTATCTAAGAATAAAACAATATCAATTTCGTTTCAACTAAGGGAAAATAAATTAACTATATAACAATTAATAATATTTTAAGTCTAACTTTTATATTTCGGCTATTTAAAATATTATTTTGAGAATATTTGCAACTTCTAATTTTTTAAATGGGTTTTTGGCCAGTGTGATTAGTATCGAGATGAAATGGAAGGTTAATAACTACTATAAAAAAGTCTCAATAACATTTAGACAAAACAAAAAATGGAAAAGCAATCGAAAACATACTTGGGGTAGTTTGTCTAAAAGCGAAGTATGTAGACTGTTTAAAAATTGAGTATAACAATAGAATATGGATATTATTTAACAGTGTATTGTGAGAACCAAGTGGTGTCGACATAATTTCATATATTAAATACACAATGTGAATAAAAGTTTAGAAGGCATGGAAAATTTTTAATTAATGCGTAATTTGACGTACTTCTGTGGTAGGAAATTACAGTTAGTTGTTTAAAATTGTTTTATTGTTTTAGCAAAGTTGTGTGTGAAATATCCAGTCAATTGTTTTTTATTTCAAAGAATATTTTATGGCATTAAGTATAGAATATAACGTCGTTCAAATGTCCACCGTGGCTGTACTTGGTGACACGTATTCGGGAGGTCCAATTTTCGATAACTTTGTCGCATAAATATGGCTGAATTTGCTGGATGGCTTTCGTTATGTTAATTTTGAGGGCTCAATTGCTTGCGGTTTATTCACATAGACCGGCGATTTAAGACATCCCGAAAGGACGAATTCTAAAGGCGTTAAATCGCACGATCTCGATGGCCAGTTTACGTCGCTGCTGCGCGATATAACCATGCCCTCAAATCGTGCAGAATGT
Organism: Rosalia funebris; assembly: GCA_037954035.1. Classification (NCBI taxonomy): domain Eukaryota; kingdom Metazoa; phylum Arthropoda; class Insecta; order Coleoptera; family Cerambycidae; genus Rosalia; species Rosalia funebris. The sequence continues at coordinate 14,080,997 of JAZFAV010000011.1, read as the reverse complement.
ACATCGTGGCTTGCTCTGTGTGACACGTAGCGCCGGCCTGTTGGAACTACATGTCGTCGGTATTCTTATCATACAGTTTAGGCCACAATAAGTTGCTTATCATCGATCTCGCCGTTGACGGTTATGTCAATGCCAATTACGTTTGCAAAGAAGTACGGTCCGATGATTCAGCCAGACCAAAATCAGCAACAAACAGTGAATTTCTCGGGATGCATTTGATGCTAGTGTATCTCGTATGGATTGGTGTCATCCCAAATCCTACAATTTTGCTTGTTCACAAATCCAATCATTCAAAAATGGGCCTCGTCGCTAAAGACGATTTTTTGGCGTAATTTTTATCAGCTTCCAACTACTCCAGAGCCCAATCAGCCAATACACCGTGTTGTCTATTGTCGTTTATCTTAAGCTCTTGGGTCCGTTGGATTTTATACGGGTGCAGACTCAACTTCCAATGCAAAATTCGCCAAGCTAAAGTCGTAGATAAGCCAAGTTCTTGTGAATCACGAGAAATTGACTGCCTCTGGCTTTCCCGTACACTCTCACGCACAGCAGCGATGTTTTCAGTACATCTTACTTTTCGGCGACGTGCGGATGTTGGCTGATTATTTATCAAACCAGTTAACTCATATTTGGCCACCAAACGTCGAATACTCCACTGGGCGGTATGGTTGTGGCGAGGATAAAAATCACGTAATGAGTGGAACGTTTCTGGAACGGAGCGGAAGTTGTGAGCGCTATCCATGGTGATTTGCCATATACTGCTTGAACAGTTCACAATAAATTTGACAAATGTTGCTTTAACAACATGGCCGCTATAGTCTAACAAATTTCGAGCGTCCCTATTGAAAGACCCTTTATTTGTAATACTTCTATCAGGGCCATTCTCTAAGTTTCTCCAACTAAAATATGTAAAAACAAAAATACAATAGTTATTGTATTTGGTTCCTAATACATATTTTCTTCTAATATATATTTTGTATTACTAGAAAAGGTAATTCTTCACAATAATAACAACTCAATTCCCATAGAATTTGTGAGTGAACGATTGAAGAGATAATTGAATGAACGAATAGTTTCTCAAAATTTAAGCCTATTTAAATAATGAAGAAAGACGAGATTAATTTTAATCTGCTGCAATCTTAATTTAATTGATTCATATCAGAATTTTGTATGAAGAAATCAACGAGTGAATTAATCGCATTGATTGTTTATGAAAGCGAAATTAACAGCAATTTGAAATACATAATTAACTATTGATTCATAACCTGCAATTTGTCGAATTAGTAATTTATTTATAATATTCATGATATTCAATTGCCTATAATTTATTTCAATCGTGGTAATCTGGAAAGGAAATTTTTTACCCGGAACGTTAACATACCCCTTTATTTTAATTCGCCTGTAATCCCCAGTAATGAGATACACGTTTGGAATACTATACGGAGGCTGACTTAGTTTTCACGTTTAATTACCCAATTATACGCGATACACTATGCATTCATTATGCATAAATAATTTAACGATGACAACAAATCATTTTACCTAATTAAACTTTTTCAGTATAACAAAAAGCGACGCCAAGGTGACTCGATATTCGCAGAGGTCTCTGTCAATTAATAGATGCTATTCTGGTCTCATTTTTATTTTCATCGTTGCGTCGCACACAAATTGGCCTCACTTTAAATTTATGGCTAAAATGTCCAAGTTAATTAGAACTACTGCGTTATAGTTATTCAGTGGCGTAACACGTATCCAGAGTCCCACAAATAGACGCGAGGCCTTCGATACATCCGCATCTTGAATTAGTTTTATCATCCATAGAGTCTTAGCTCATTTTATCTAGGTCCAGTTGAGACATCGTTTATAATTAATTTAAGATATACTGGATTTATAATATGAGGAGCTGGCGAACAAAACGGTATAATTACGCTTCTGGTCAAAATACCTTTTTTGTAATCCGGACGTTTTTAAACTACTGAATACAAATCTGAACTCATTTCCACGCAAAACTACCTAAAACTGTGCTAAAATTGAGCCCAAAGTTCATGATTTCGATCAAATCGGTACAATTATAGTAATGTTTCAACAGTTTTGAATAAGCAAGCACGTTTTCGTTCAACATGGAATAATTGTCATACAAATTTGTAAGATGTCAATCAAAACGAAATACGTTTTCGATCCATTTCCAGTGCTTGAATCTCATTATATTTCCTACCGTATTCTCTTAACTAGACGAAATCTTCAAGATGTCTTGTTCAACTTCTATCAATGTTCGACATTTAAAGATCTTGCTTAATGTAATAAATACATTAATCACTTCAAATAACTCAAGATGGAGACGTTTGGAGTAATCAGATTAACTGATTTTACCAATCTAGGCGTATAATAAAAAAAAAAAGGAAAATACTCGTAGACATCTGTTCTATTTCTACTTCATCCAATTTTGATGTGAAGAGTTATTAATGTTTGTCATCAAGAGGTATCTTGCGGAGTTGAGCACCTCTCCTGGTACCCTGTTGAGACTAGACCCCAAGCGATACAATAACACCCTCAATTTTAAACTCAGTCTTCATCCTGGAGCATAATATGAATTATATTGTCACTGTCTGTAGTAAATATGCTTACTCATTCACTTTCTGAATGGGGGATAAGTACTTGATTTTGATTAGAACTCCTTATTCTCTCAACAAGAAGAAATCTTCAAGAATTCTTGTTCAAATTCTGTTAAATGTTTAACGAAAAAGGAAATGTAGACATTTTGGGAAAATACTATATGATTTTTGTTCCTACTTCATCCCATTTTGATATAAGGTAGTCAAGAAGTCATATATCATCGTTGACATATCATGTATTATTGACGCCTTCAAAAAAGTTAATCTCAACACAGTTTTAGCATAACTGCATGCATTTAAATATTACCACTTTGAGAAGTACTATTTCTAAATTATTATGATAATAATTTGGAAATAAATGAAATAAAATAGAAATGTAATGAAATTTGACTAAAATTTCGCTACATTTCTATTTCTATATACATACATATGAAAACAGTAGTCAATAAATATGATTATTACATATCATGATATATTTGCAGTCGTTTGTTATTTTGTTTACTTTTTCGCACTCAACTATACCAGAGCGGAAGTAATGTAATTGTGTAAAAAAATTATTTTCTAGCTTTTATTTTTCGTTTTTCGGCCTAAAGAACAAGAAAAATTGGTTTTTATACAATTTTGTGTGTGTGTGTGTGTGTCGTTGTCGTCTGCATTTTATCTTGTTAGTACGATAACTCAACTAAATCGTGTCGGATCGATCGGTGTTTGACTGATTCTGATCGAGGACGTCTCCCAGACGACACCTATTCATTTTGAGGTGGATAGAACATAGAACACACTCTACCATATTCATGGGTCATGAGAAAGCACAATGGTGGAGACTATTTTAGATTTTTTTTGTTAGCACGATCACTCAATTAAATCGTATTAGGTCGATCGGGTTTCTACTGATTCTGATTAGGGACGTCTACCAGACGACATTTATTTATTTTGAGATGGATAGGACACACTCCACCCTGTCCATGGGTCATGAGAAAGCACGATGGTGGACTATTTGAGAAATAAACAGTTTTAAAACCTTAAAACGGACTTTTCCGAGAAAAAATAAACCAACGCATAAATGCAGAATATGTGTTTTATGCGACAGTTTTACTTTTTTCATTGGAAACTACTTCAGTGCCGTATCAATTTATCTTTTCTCGGCCACTCAATTTCGAGAGAGAGAGATGTTCTACGCGCGGAAAAATCCATTTTAAGGTTTTAAAAGTGTTTATTTCTCCAGGTATTTCCGTATTTTCATTATCCTTAAAATTATTCTGGTACACTGTATACTCAAGATTATCCAACGAAAATGTGTAAAATGTGTTTTTTTTTTCGAAATAAATCAAGTCAGCAAGTGCTACTCAATTTTATCATTTTAGCCATCGCACCGCATCGCTTACTCCATGACATAAAAAATATTTTCTGCGAAAAACTTCACAAAACCGGGTTGAACACAAGTGAATATTTGATTACGGCAGCTATCATGCCGCCAATCTAAAACTAATTAGGTTTCATATTTAAGCACGGCCCGCACAATGGAGCTGATTTAATGACTAATTAATTTTTCAACTCGCCCGCTCTCGACCGCGGATTACGCCGGTTTATGAATTTTATGGTCCAATATGTGTTATGTCTCCGTCGTAATCGTAAAGGAGGGCGAATAAATCGAATGAAGATCAATAAAGTGGCACTCGGCGAGATGAGACAACAAATTGGAGATGAGAAAATAGGGTAAGAAATTGTTCGTAGCCGGTTGACGTTCGTCACGTGGGCACACGCCGCGTCCTACTTTGCAACTGTTTTCTATTGAATTATTCAGTGGTCGCAAATTCAATGTCTGGAGATGTGTTTGCAACGATACGAGGTGTGCTCAAGAAGTAACGGGAATTTTGTAATATAGCGGGTTGTATTAGTCCGATTCGCGCGATGTTTTCTTTGTTATGCTGGTAAACGTCTTTGAAAAGTATCTGTACATTGTTAGCTGTATCAGATGTTGAGTCTGTTGTCACCTGTCAGAAAGGTACATGTGTTTTGATACTATAGGCGATTATTTATTTATTTTTTTAAGTATCAGAAAATTTGCATTAAATTTTGCTATAAGAATGGAGTAATGTGCAGCAATGTTTTAGAAATATTATATTGCTTTTGGTGAATCTCTTATGAGTAAAGCAATGGTTTACTAGTGGTATAAGTATTTCCAAGAAGGTCATGAAGACGTTAACCCTTTCTGTACGAGTGCTGTATTTATACACTTGTCCGAATGAGTACGGGCGACGTGTAACTTGAGAAATGATTTGCTCTGTCTACGATTGCCGTACGGCTGTAGCTTATTCGATTCTAGAAAAGTTGAAACGCTTATATTTTTTTGGTGGGGGTCAAACGCAAGTCGTAACCTGCATATCACACGTGCTAACGAACTGCTTATATCACGTTACAAATAGTTGCAGTATTTCGTTATTTTATTAACAATGGCCAGTAATAAGAGACCCCTTAGCGAAAAGGAACTGCAATTAATCGAAAATAAAATGTTTTCTGGAAGTGATACAGAGGATGAGGTATTCTCAAGTGGGGAAAGTATAGGGGACGATTATAGTGAAGGTGAACACTCCGAATTAGAAGACGACATACAAACCAATAACAATGAAGAAGAGGATATAGAAGCGGTTATAGAAGAAGATATTATAGAAGAAGAGGCTATAGAAAATGATATACCTGACTTTATTTGGAATTTCGATCCTAATTGGGAACCTAATGTAATAGAATTTGATGGAAAAGGCGGCTGTAAGGTAGAGGAGCTCAATGGTAAGTTAATTTTTGTAATTTTTGTTCTGTGACATTTTACACGAAAAAATGTTTTAGAAACATCTGCGGAACTTCATTTCTTTGAAGTGTTCTTTACAGAAGAATTTATCCAAAAAATTACTGCTGAATGTAACAGACAACTAATTTATATAAAGGAAAGTGATCGTAATTTCATGAAAAAATATAGAAGTCCTCCGGATGTTACAACTGCAGAAATGTATGCGTTTTTTGGTTTATACTTGCTGATGACTAGATGTAAAAAGCTTAGGATGCATGAATATTGGTCGGTAGATCCGCTATTGTCCACACCAATTTTTACTGAGATTAGGAAAAGGGACAGGTTTTTTGTTATACTAAAAATATTACATTTTTGTGATAATCAGCAGTCGACAAATAATGATAAGTTTTTCAAGATCAGATATCCTCTTGACTATTTGAGAAACAGGTATAAATCATGTTATAACCCCTATAAATATAAATATAAAATATGTATTGATGAGAGCCTTATTTTGTTCAAGGGAAGACTTTCCTTTAGACAATATATTCCGTCTAAACGTCACAGATTCGGCGTAAAGATGTTTATGATGTGTGACTCCCAAACTAAGTATTGTTTGGACTTTATAATCTACACTGGGGCGAATACCGATCTAGATGTGATACCAGAAACATATAAAGAAATAGGAAAATCTGGTCAAATAGTTATGACTCTAATCGGACCATACATGGATAAGAATCATGCATTATACTTGGATAACTGGTACAACAGCCCATTACTTGCCGTTTTTTTTATATAATAACAGAACTTATGTTTGCGGTACTATAAAAAAGACAAGGAAATATATGCCAAAATTTGAAGAGTCCCTAAAAAAAGGAGAAATGACATTCAGAAGTTGTGGTTCTATTTTATTCCTAAGGTGGAGTGATAAGCGAGATATCCATATGATAACAACCATGCATAGTTACAGCATGGCTTCCACTAATCAAAAAGAGCGTCAAACGGGCCACACTATTATGAAGCCTGTTTGTATGATTGATTATAATCGTAACATGGGTGGTGTTGATCAGACTGACATGATTATAAGTTCCATAGATACCACTCGCAAGTCAGTTAAATGGTATAAAAAACTTTTTTTCCATTTTCTGGACCTTACCATAACAGATTCTCATGCACTCTATATGGATGTCACTAAAAAGAAAGTACCTATCGCTTGATTTCCAATTTTCGGTAATAAGGCAAATATTCGAAAAATATGGAACTAGAGATGCTCCAGCTACCCTGCCTCATCACAGAATTGGCGAGCATCCATTGCGTCTTCTTGGTAGGCATTTTATTAGGAAGATTCCCAAACCTACTGAAGGTTCAAGACAGCCCGTTTGACGATGTACTGTATGTTCTAGGAGGAATAAAAGAACCGATAGTATATATCAGTGTGATATATGTAACGTTAGCCTCTGTATTATTCCTTGTTTTGAACTATATCATACCAAAAAGAGATTTGTCTGATATATTCAATAAAATATTTAAATTCAGTGTTAAATTGTTTAAATTTTTAATTAACTAAAAAAAAATTGGCTTATATACGAGTGCCGTATGGAGGCGACTTTTAAAAGAATACGTAGTAAACGACTGTCGTATATTTACAAATGTTTGCATTTTTGCGTATATGGGTATCACAATCGAAACCGACGTGCGTATAGAAAGGGTTAAAGATGACAAGCATCCTGGACGCCCCAGCACATCAACAATCAATGGGGAAAGCGTGGAGAAAAAGTGAAAGGAATGATTATGAATGATCGCCGAATCACAATCAAAGAAGTTGCTGATGATGTTGGCATACCTATTGGCTCATGCCATAAAGTTTTTCGGATGTTTTGGATGTAAAACATGTAGCAACACAATTTGTTCCAAAATTGTTTAATTTCGAACAAAACTAGCATCGAAGGAAAGTTGCTCGGGACTTGTTAATTTAAGTCAACAAGGATGCAAAACTACTGAAACGTGTCATAACATGTGATGAAGTATGAGTTTATGGATGCGACATCGAAACTGAAGGCCTGGATACACAGTGCGAGCTAGCATGCGAGCTGGCCTAGTCAGTTACTGCAGTACAGCTATTCGCACCGTATGACCGCCTCATACGAGTTACTGTCATGTGCGAGTCGGTCAGTAGCTTGCATCTGAGTTACTTCAACATTTTTTCTTTTGACTCACCCATCTCCTTCCCCCACCACCCACAAGACAGCAGCTCGCATGCGACTCGGACGTCAACTCGCACGATATTGCGGAATGTCAGTAGCTCGTATGCTCGATACATTTGCACACAATGAAATTAACACTTGACTGCAGTCTCTCGGGTAATACCTGCTTACCTGTGTCATAACAGCTACTCTCACCGTATGACCGGTCGATGCCAGTCGAGCTACTGTCATGCGAATATACAGTGGCAGTAGCTGTCTACTGTCACGTCAGCAGCTCGTACTGTGTAACCAGGCTTTTACTGGCATCCGAGTTACTTCAACAGTTTTTGTTTTTACTCGCCCATCGACTTCTCCCACCACCCACAAGACAGCAGCTCGCATGCGACTCGGACGTTAACTCGCACGATTTTGCGAAATGTCAGTAGTTCTTATACTCGGTACATTTGTGCACAATGAAATTCACACTTGACTGCAGTTTCTCGGGCAGTACCTGCTTACCTGTGTCATAGCAGCTACTCTCGTCGTATGACTGATCGATGCCAGTGGAGCTACTGTCATGCGAATATACAATGGCAGTAGTTGTCTACTGTCACGTCAGCAGCTCATACTGTGTACCCACGCCCTAAGGCTCAATCGACGTCAGCGCCAATTTTTCAAAACTGGGATGGTTAACGGCCTAGGTCGAATGACCTTTCTAGGGAGGATGCACAAGGGGCTCAATGGGGTCTAAGTACTGCAGTCCAAGTGGACTACCTTTCCACCATTTCATGATTTCAGATTCAAATAGGGTGAAAAATGAACTAATACTAATACTAATAATTATTTCCAATATTTAGAGTTTGTAGTAGTTTCATGCGTGTATTGTACAAATGACAATTATTCGTGTTGTAATTAAGATGCGAAATATATTAATGGCGCATGAAATTATCATATTAACGCTTTATAATTAATTAATTTGCTTATATACGTGTGCCGCCCATGCCTTGCACCTATAGCGGATCCCTGTGTATTCAGCACAAAGTAATCTAAATTAATGCGTAGTGAATCTAGTCAGTTTGTACGCGATATCGACACTTTTAGTACCTAATGGAAAGTAAACATCGTTGAGAATTCGAATTGAAATTGCTCTTCTTCTCCCTCTAGCCCCGGCGGAGCTACCTTTGTCTCCGGTTCGGCGCTAACAATACTCCGTAATACCTAATGAATGTTTGCTAGGGCAGAGGTATATTATAATGTGCGAAAATAATGTGTGATATTTTATAGCGACGAATTGCGCACTTGTCATATCAACTTAAATGTACAATTAATTTTCCTCTTATGGAACTAAAGCGGATGATGTTTCTTAATGAAATGAAAACACTCGAAATAATTATATAAAAATATAATGCGAGAGCTACTCGTTGCTTTATAATTAAAATTATGTTTCGTTTTGTTAGTTGGCAATGTTCCGTTAGGTAGGAATTATTAAAAAGTTAAAAATGAAGGTGGTGCGTAGTGGTCGGAATTTAGCGTCCAGCCCTTGTCGTAGAAATATCCTTCGCTACATATTGATATCCAGAAGGAGCAATTCTTAAGGGGACACGTCAGCTTCAGCGTCATTGTTTCAATGAATTTTAAGAATATTTACACATTGATCTTTAAAGAAAAATTGTTATCTAGCTAAAATGAATTCTGCTGTTCCCGATCGGACCATGCTCATGGCTCCTAGGATTGGCAACGTAGGGTTCATCTGAAAGCAAAAATTGATACGGAGTATTAAAGTGTATAAGAATGCGCATCGTTTGACATAGGTATTTTTTTAAATTTCGAATTTGTGACAAAATAGCGAACACTCAGAATTGACATTGCGTGATATTGCGTTTTATTTTAAAAAATTTCACTTCCGGGCGTGGCAAAAAAATGGAAAATTTGATATATCGAAAGAAGCCCATGTTAAACAACGCGGAATTTGATAAGCTTTAAAAAAAAGTGAAAATCGAATTATTCTGTATTGAGATATATCTTAGGAACCGCCCTGAAAAGCATTGTTTCGAGAAAAGCGCGTTTAAAATTTTTGAATAAATTTAAACTGTATTAAATTACACTCATTTTAACACATTTCAAATCTTGAAAAAAACGTCGTGCACACTATAGTGAACCAAGAATTCCAAAGAGTGGAACTGGGTCTGGAACAGAGGCGTAGGTGTTTTTATTTTTTGGCGGGGTCGGTAACAAGTACTGTTACAATTGTTGATGTGACTGATTTTATCGGCTATCTGCACAGTGCATTTGCATTTATTTAATGTACTAAAGCGTGGTCTGTTTTCGAATTTGAGCGATTTTTTTAATTTGCCTTGTTTTCATCATTTTTAGGCTTGCTTTTTTCTTGGCAAGCAATAATTAGGATTTCGCGTCCATGACAAAATCACAGACTCCGTAAACCGTGGAGATTTCAAAGAACTCTTAGAATTGCTGTTATTAAGGTGTCCTTTAAAAATCAGAAGTCATTATGAAAAAATGAAAAATGTTTTCGGTGGACATTCAGAAACCACTCAAAATGAAATCATATTTATATAATCAGAAATGCATCTCTGATTATATGAATGAATATATAAAAAAAGACATTAATGAAGACGTTATTCTTTTCTATACAGGTTGATGATACTACTGATGTCACAGAAACCTCTCAATGTTCTATAATAATAAGATTTGTTAATTTTGAAGGTTTAATAGTAGAACATTTTTTGGTATTTCATGATGTAAGTGCCGACAGAACATCAGGGGCCTTCTCTTCTATACCATGTTGGATCAAATTTTAAATCAATTTGATTATAAAAATAAGTTAATAGGGCTATATGATGATGGTTCGAGCGTCATGCATGGCCACCTAAATGGAATTTTGCGTCTCAGCGGAATTCCGTCATTCAGCAAAGCAATCCTATGCCCAACTGCTCAAAAAACTGAACGAATACAAAGAGATTTTTACAGAAGCTTACAAACTGTTTTGTATAATTCTAACTATTCCATCAACAAGGTACGTCAGTGGAAAGAAGCTTTTCGTGTCTTAAACGTATAAAGGCTTATTCAAGAAATATAATTTCCCAAGAAAAACTTTCAGCTTTAGAAACTATTTCTATCGAAAAAGAATTGTTGCTAGAACTAACTAAGAATCAGCCATTTTATAACGATATATAGATAACTACGCCTCACTAAAAGATCGAAGAATTGATTTTGTGTACAAAAATTAGATAGCTATAAGCTCGGCTATAGGTAAATCGTAAAAAATCAATCTACTTTTTTCTAACTGTACGCAATTTCTTGTTTAATTTTGATTATAAATTGTAATTAAATTTAATATTTCCAAATTAATGTAGAACATATAGAAAATTTAAGAATTAAATATGACAATAGCGCCTATCAGCTTTTTAGGTCATTGCACTCTTTGGACTTGTTGGTTTCACTTTAGACACAAACAAAATGTCTACACAAAAGTCGAAAGCGACTGAATTTATGAGCTATGCAAGTCTGTACCTGTCTGTGCTTAGGGAAATAATAAATTTTTAGTATAACGACTGTTAAGAAATGTTTTAGCATAAACATTTTGAAGTTTTTAAATCTTTATGAACGAGTAAAACATTAGTAATGTGGTAGACATCGCGAGTTTTTCCTCGCGAATCTCAATAGCGAATATCCCTTGCGAGTCAAGCGTGAGGCGATCCAAAATGTGATTCACCAATCTATGTCAATCAAGGGTGAGCGGCCAGTTGTCTTGAGGCAATATGATTGCCTCAGCCTGGTTAATTTTTAGTCTACACACCGCGACCTTCGACCGTGAAACGTCTTTGATGCGGGATGTTTACCAACTAGTGAGCAGATGAGGGTGAGGCAGCCAAGTGAGTCAAATAGAGGGGAGACTCAGGGCGAAGAAACAGTCTAGAACGTGCGAGATTTTATTCGCGAAATTGCCCCGCGAGGAAAATTCGCACTGTCTACAACCGCCTTTTATAACCTAATTCTATGTAACACCCCACCACTCAATTTTAGATTTTCTAAGCCACCTCCCACCACTCGCTTTTCTGAATGCTCACGTCATGAAAGAGTTTGGGATGCTGACGTCACGATATGGATTATCAATATTAATTGATTAAATTTTTGATTAATTCAATAGCTATAGAAATATTTTTACAAAAATTTACCTGACATTTTTTTGGTCCTGTATGTAATACATCTGAATATTTCCTTTCGGTCGCCTGAAGATATTAATTGTCATACGTAGCTCTCCCGTAAGTGACGTAATTTTTCCTCCCGTAGATCATGACGAATTTTTGTAAAATATTTTTAGAACTATTGAAATAATCTAAAATTTAATTAATCAATTGATATTGATAGCCCTTTCGTGATGTCAGCATTCCATGCAGATACATACTCGTACAAGACTTAAGATATGTCCGTCAAATTTTTGTAAAATATTTGTATAATTATTTAATTAATCTAGAACTTAATTGACTAATTTTGATAACCCTTTCATTGAAAATATTTTTTATAATTACATAATTAACTTAAAATGTTATTAATTAATATTGATAACCCTTTAATGACGTCCGTATTCCAAACTCTTTCGTGACTTCAGAATCTAGAAAATCGAGTGGTGGGAGGTAGCTTAGGACTTAAAAAAGTGAAAATTAAGTAGTGGAGTACACAGTGGAAGTACACAGAAAGGATTATAACACTACTAATAAAAAGGTAAACGAATAATTGTAAAGAGTGCAATGACTGAGAGAAGGTGGGGATATTGTCTGGAACAGAGGCGTAGATGTTTTTATTTTTTGGCGGGGTCAGTGACAAGTACTGTTACAATTATTGATATGACAGAAATTGCTAAATTGCTAAATAACATAAGGAAGAATATTGTGAGTTAAAGCAAGTTTCCACACCACTTATGCAGTATTGCTAATGACATGTTACCATTTTTTTAGTGGGTGGTTCGCCAGGAGCCCTATTCCCACATTAATAACAATTCTATATAAAATAAACAAAATTCTATAACAAAAACAAAATAAAATATTTTCTTCCAAAATTTAACAAAACCCCATAACATAAACAAAATTCTGTAACAAAAACAAAAGAAAATTTTCTTCTACAGAAAATAAACGAAATTCTACTACAGAAATAAAAATAAAATCAATCTTACCCTTTCAATTTTCGAGTCATCACTCACTATCACTTTTACCGACACTAATAATAATGGGATCGAGGGTTTCATCAGTCATATTATCTACATCCTACATTTTCTGTTCTTCTCTTTGAACATAACCAATACACTGTCTCCAGTCTTCTGCTGTAACATTTTCTAATGCTTTCTGAAAATGGCGTTGGACATCAGCCAATTTAAATGTTCTATTTTCCCTGGCTACATCCCCTTTAATTTGTGCCCAAATTAACTCAATTGGGTTCAACTCACAATGATATGGGGGTAATCGTAGAACAATAGTTCCATGGCTCAATGCTAATTCTTCTACAGCAAGTTTCTTATGTTTATTTGCATGTATCCTCACAATTCGCAGCAATTCTGGCTTTAAGCTATTTTCAGCATGAGGGATGTCTTTGTCCTGTAACCATTTTTGAATCTGTGCTTTCCTCCATGACTGTTGTGGTGTTTTTTCGCATTTTGGACTATGATACGGGGCATTATCCATAACGACGACAGATTCTGGTTCCAAATGTTGAAGAATGCTTCCAAACCAATTTTCGTATACCTCTGCATTCATCTCTTCGTGATAGTCTCGTTTTCTTGGACTGAAATATTAATTCACCATTTACTCCAAATCCACTATCAGTTCCTATATGTGTAATTATCAAACGACGGCCTTTCCCAGATGGCATTTTTATATTAGTTGACCAGCCTTCAATAGCTGCTTGCTGTGCATTTTTCACATTTTCATCTTGCCATACTTTCTTCACAGTGTGCCCCTTATTGATCCACGTCTCACCCATATAATAAATTTTCTTTCCTTGCCTCCGAAATTCTTTAATTTTCCTGAAATAGTCTCTTCTCCACTGTACTGTTTCACTTCTTTCAATAAGAATACTCTTTCTATCTATTTTCCCATATTTAAACTTCATGCCATGTTTTCATGCCAAGTTTTCCGCAGTGTCTCCTTATTCCATTAAACCAGGATGATCTCTTTGTAGATACTGAAAAACACGTAAAATAGTTTTCTTTTCACCCACGGTTCGATTGGTCAATCCTTTTGCAGTTAATGACGGCCCTGGCACACTTTCCTCCATTGTTAACGTAATCGAAATTATTATTACACTATCAATATTATTATATTTAATAGCTTTATATATTATATGCACCAGAATCTTAATTCACACGTATCACGTTTTCAAGACTTCACAAAACTATATCTTTACGATATTTATAACACAATATATAATTTAAATAATAACAAAATCACATATCGTTAAATTAACTAAATAGTCCTATGTTGTATTGTGAATATATATTGAATTAATATAACCTTAATAAATTTTGCCCTTGTGTGTCGCCGATGATCATCAGCTGTTGTATAGAACTACAGCTTGACAGGCTAATGAGTGAAATAAATAATATTCTTCAAATGAGAGAAACAAGGAGGGCGACAATACCTGCAAATATTGGAGTACGACGTTGCCATTTTTTGCAGAATCTCTTCGTAATGAGGACTTAATACACGAAATGTATTCATCTTTTTATATTTGACAAACATTATATAAATTTACATGCGCTATGTCGCAGATAGGCATTATACAACTGAATTCTAACATTTCTTGTTTAATTTTGATTATAAATTGGAATTAAGTTTAATATTACCGAATTAATGTAGAACATAAGAAATTTAGGAATTAAATATGACAATAGCGCCTATCAGCTTCTTAGGTCATTGCACTCTTTACAATTCTTGGTTCAGTTTCATGTTCTGACTTTGGTAAACGCTCTATCATGTACACTACCACACGAAGACATCCAAAACTAAAATTGACAAACTATACCATAAATGAAACAAAATCATCCAGGATTGGCAAGGTTGCTATAATGTGTGTATTTTATTAAATCACCTATAATATAATTTTCTAATTAAATTATTATTATTTCTCACATTAATTAATATTTGTCAGATTTAGGGAAGAATATATAACTGGATGTATATTCAGTGTTATTATTATTATGTGGCGATGTTAGGGAAAGACTATTAAATTAATTAACCACCTCCAATAACAATTAGACAAGTACCGAAACGCCACCGCGTTCAGTTCATAATTAAGGTAACATTCAAAAGAGCCCTCGGCGCAATTGTATTAACATACGAATTAACTTAACTTCTGCCCATATTCAGTTATGTTTACGTTGAAAAAAGAAACAAGAAATTCGTGTGAGTGGCTAACGACCCCTCCCTCTGCACCTTGGTCGGGCTAATGACGGGTTTTAATTAGTTTTATGGCCGGCATGTGACCTCGGCTCCGTCACTGCTGCACCATAATTGACAATCGTTTTATTACTTAAATAAAACAAGGTTTCCGCTTAACTAGCCCCGGTCTAATGTTATTATTTTAAAACGAAACGTCCTTTTTTACCGTTGCAAAGCCGGCTAATTAATCACGTTCTACTCCTCATCACTAATGGGGTCCAAATGTTCATTTCACCTAATGTTCAATTAGGCTAATGTACATTTGCATCTCCTGTCGTGTTCCGTCTTTGTCCTCTGCTTACTTTACCTAATTGCCCCTTGTCGTTGGCCGTACTCTTCTGCTTCTCCAATATTGCCACCGTAGCTTGAGAGGTAAACGCGGAAGATTGGATTATTTTTATTTCTGGAACTCCTTCGTTTATGCCGGGAGCTCTTGAACAATAAAATGCAACGAACTGCTCTATCAGGGGCTCTGTCCAATTAGCTAAGTTTTACAGGTGGACAATAAAAATTCTATCAATAGATTCCTTAATTCCCTTTATCTATACTATATCAGATGAATTTCATCATTGTTGTCTCATGTAGCTTTTTTTATTTTAACTCCATGAATATAGAAAGAAGTGACATGAAGAGTACTTTACAATCTCTATTTTTAAGCTAATTAACTACAACTAACTAACCATCTAACATGAACTTATGTACTGTTCGTTAAGAATAGAAACAAGCTATATCGGACCGCCCATGAGGTGCGCAGTAAATAGCCTGGTCTAAGCAAATAGCCGATTGCTGTCCTCACTCTATCTTCCATGCATACATAGAAAAATCTACACTTTTTTATATTATTGTAGAACAGTACAAGTTTATAATGTAATGTTTATAAGTATAAATGTAATTTCTGTTCGGTGTCTGTAGGGAACACTGCGGCTCGCTTTTGATCGACGGCTCACTTTTGATTCCGTAACTTGAAAGTGCCGACGGGGAGTGCGGTAACTTGGTATTGTAAATACTCTAAACTTTGCGAACATGTTTGCCTGAGCCACCGAACAGAAATTATAACTAGAAGGTTCACTCTAAGCTTCGGCCCGCTAAGTTTCTCTCCTTACTCCGTCGTCCAGCGAGAATTAGCTAACTAGCACGTGGTGCATGTATAGTATCATACGAAGTATCCCCCATATTCTAAAGAAGGCCGCCGTGCCATTCAACAGCTGCATGGCGGCAATGCCCTTTGTAAGCGTAAGATAAAAGTATCGCCGGAGAGTGAACCTTCTAGTTGCAATTTCTGTTCGGTGCCGGAGCTTAAGACCAAGTTGAGTTATTTTAATAATGATATGTTTATTCCATGTTAGCCTCCTATCAAGATGCATACCGAGGTCCTTGACGTTGTTGGCTTGAGTAAGTTGTTGTCCATTTGACTGTACAGATAGGCAAGTTAATCTGTGTAAAGTGAGGGTAATGTGTGTAGATTTGGATTCGTTGACATTATTTCGCCATTTCTTTAGCCATGCTTGGATTTTGTTCAAGTTAATTTGAAGGTTCTTGGATGCTTGAATAGGGTATGTATGGGAGGCTAATATTGCGCTGTCATCTGCAAATGTAGCGAATGTTGTTAATCTAAATGTAGGTAGATCAGCCATAGATTAAACAGAATATTGGTCCCAGGACACTTCCTTGGGGCACTCCAGATAGAACAGGATGTAGACTGGTATATGCACAGCCTTATTTCACCAGAAAATGCCTGTTGGTAATATAACATCTCAGTATTAGAAAGTGTTGATAGGCGAGATGTTTCTTTATCTTATAGAATAATTCTTCCTGGCATACCTTATCAAATACCTAATGTTCAAAAAAATAGCAGAACAGTATCTTTTATTTTCAAGGTCATTCTTTATTACATTGACAATTTTGTTGACTTATTCAATAGTGCCGTGCTTGTTCCTACTGATGATTTGAGATGATGTTCAGTTCTTCAAGTATGGAATATAACCTTTTCAGATAGAACTTTTAAAATAACTTTGAAAGTCTTAGAGTTTATAGCTGCCGGGTTTTACAACTAAGCTTTAGGATAGGTCTGGCTTTGAATTTGGATAACTATATAATTTACGTAGTATGTTTTAATGTTGTTTAATTATAATTCAGCAGCACAGATCTATCAAACCATTTCATCTAATAAGGTATAACAGTATAAGCATGCATTTGTTATACTCGCGTGGATCCTGTCGATAATTTTGTAGCAATTTGACAATAATCAAGTCAATCAATTTCAAAATTATATACATGAGAAATAAATTTTATGAGAGTTGTGGGATTTAGAAGAAATATAAAAAATAGTATTTTTCTTTCTCAAGAAGAGCTGACAGCCTATATTGATGAATTAAAAAACGCGAGTTCAATATTATAAAAGTAGAAAATAAAAAAATTAGGCATTGTTGCAATTGTATCGATGCCATTCTTAATGACAATATCATTTTGATGAAACATTTCGCTCAGGAACTCAATTAGATTAAAGATTTTGGACAAATACCTGGCATAAGATAAGAAATAAATCACGGCTTCACTACGAGAAGAGCAGCCAACAGTTATTCTATCACTAACATAGTAACATGCATATTGTAATACTCTATAAACACCAGCAACGTTGAGTCCACATATTCATTTTTCACTAACGTGACGAAATTTGTCTTTCTTGCTAGTTAAGATATTGCTTTTAAAGTTGGAAAATACAAGATGTCTTGTGATGAAACACTTTGGAGGAATAGTTTCTTACCATAATAACCTTTATCTTCTGCTTCAGAAACCAAAGCATTCATAATACAGACGAATTTGTTATGCGCGTGTGTCACTTGTACGATTTTCATTAACCGATTTAAGGAATTAAATTATCTCACAAGCTATAGGAAAAATATTACTTAGAAAAAGTAAGTAAGATCTCAGACATAAGTTGATGGTTCACGAAGTTCAATCGATGCCATTCTTGGTCAGTTGAAACAGTGGTTTTATTTGTTTGTATAATTTGTATATACAGACAATCTGTACACTTTTAAGATACTTTCTCTACATTCCTTTTATACAAGTTATTGTGAATGTTGCACGTTACAAAGGTATAGTTAAAAACATCTTCATACAGGTATTTCAAATTTGAAGTCCGAATGCATTTGGATTCAATAAAAGTACTTAATATAATAGAAACTCCTTATTCAGGGATATATTAGGTAAATACAATAATAGATACACACCATAAATATATTCCTTTGGCTCCACACCATGTGTACCGAGATTTTTTATAAAACACCATCCACATAGAAAATGCAATTGAAGAAGTGGTGGAAGCTACGCTGGAAGCTAAAATAAGAGTATGAAAATTCTGTATAGATGCACTTTCTTTATTTCTAGGTTACTGAATCATAGGTCTGCAGTGAGAACCTGCCGGTTATGTCGTCACGGGGTGGTGTGGCAACATTTGTCAATTTATTTAAATTTTTTTTTTAAAGAAAACGGGGCGAAATACGTCAAAATATATGTGTTTAGAACTTCACCCTGTACATCGCAGGATTTTTGTGTTCTCAGAAGATATTGTCTTGGAAGAGGAGTTTCGCACACAAATGTATTCCGATTATAGTAATATTTTTTGATTTCGTATCTCGTAATCCCTTAAGCCACCCAGGAGATTTGCATATTATAAGCACCCGAACTAAATCTCACGTCGCATCGCACCGCTTTACGTGGTGTTTACATGCGCCGCTCTTGCTGATTATATCTGTCTTGTTAAATCGGGCATTTTTGCCCACAAAACCAACGTCAATTAATTCCAAGTTATGGGCAGGCCGTAATGCCTTAAAACCTTGTAATTGCCCGCTTAGGTTTCTTCCTGCTATTTGCAAGAATCTCGCGTGGAGGGATTAACCTACAGGGTGATCACTACGGATGCACGGCTTGACTTGAGTTTTAAGCTACTTGACTTGACTTGACTTGAAATCAAGTCAAGTTCTAGTCAAGTAGTTATATTTCAAGTACTTGAAAAATCAAGCAGTTCTTGAGGACTACTTGATTTTCTCAAGATTACTTGATTTTTCATTAATCATTTAATATTATCAAGAAATAATAATAAAGGAAACCTTGCAATAAAGCCTATTATTTCCAAAACTAAATCTTAAACTATAATCTATATAATAAATATATAAATATAAATGTAAAAAATACTAATAATAAACTATTTATTGGGCATATCAATAACATAACAAATTATTCTAAAATATTAAACAAAATAATAAAACTGATAACGATAAAATGATTTTCTAATGTATGCCGTCTTTTTTTTTCAGTAACAGTAGTAATAGCAAAATTTAATAGAAGTCTTTAATATCATCGTTTGCCATCCTCGATCTAAGGCATATGAGGCTTTTAATAGAGTTATCGCCTAATCGGTTACGGGTTTTTGTAATAGTTAGAGCAGCCCTGGAAAACTGCCTTTCAACAGAAGCTGAAGATGCACGTGTTGATAAAAAATCTTTGGCCATTATGGCCAAGTTTGGAAAAATGTTTTCGTGTCTTTTTCACTATTCTAAAATATCTTCACAACTGCCAGCTCATGAATCAGACATATATTTGTCTATTTCATAGCGCCAAGCCATTTCATCTTTTGGGTTGACAGGAAATTTCTTAAATAAACTTAGTAGATCAATGTCAAATTCACCGCAATCACTATTTTCATTTGGTTTTGAAGAGGAAGATGATATGAGCAATGAACTGGACCTAAAATACTTTTGTTTTGAAAATTTCTTCAAAATGCTTGACTTCATCCATCTGCATCTAAGATTAAAACAACACAGTATATCCAGTTACTTCTCTCGTAATGTTTAATGATTTTATCCCTTGCCACTTGAATGCTATATATTATTTTCTTATGAGTTTCATCTCTATCTAGGTATTGTCGAGTTCTATAACCCATTTTTCAAGTTTATCCAGAAGCATATTTATACCAATTATCACCATCGGAATTGTACAGTAGGCTTCACCTGCTAACGATGTAGAAATCGCGCGTTCTCTAACATAATTGAATGGTTATTTGGGTATCAAGTAATATCAAGTAGCTTGAAATTACTTGATATCGAGTCAAGCAGTAACGATGAAAAATCGAGTCAAGTCAAGTAGTGAATTTTTGAAAAGCTTTGTTTTCAAGTCAAGTCAAATAATTTATAAAAACATCAAGTTACTTGACTTGATGCATCTCTAGTGATCACACAGATATGCAACAACAAATAATGGTTATAATGTTAAGATTAAGGATGATTATCGTTTATAAGTAACAATATGATAGGTTGCCACCAGTTGCAATTCTTAACCAATTGCATATTGCAACTGTTCAGAGTGATTAATATATACACCAATTGCAGTCAGCTCAGGGCTCAGTTGATTAAGGCTTCTCGCACAGTGGATGAGTGTTCGTGCGACTAGTTCGATCGTGCGAAAACGTCCGAATACAGGTCGTCCGTGATTGTCCGGCGTGGTTTTCACATACATACTTGCGACTAAAACGTACGAACTTAGTTACCCCCTTAGTTATCCAAGTAGTGGTGTATAAGCTCGCCATTTGTATTTTTCAGAAAATTCTCTCTTAAGAAGACGATTATGTCACAGAAGGAGAGTATGGATAACTGATCTGTTAACAAAACGTAACGATTTAGGAGAATTCCGGCATATTTGGGAAGATCTGAGAAATAACAAACAACAGTTATTCAGTTATTTTCGGATGGAGGAAGAAACATTTAATTATATACTGGGCAACATACAGCACAACTAGGCAACATACGGCCCACAAGATGTTTATTCACGTACTAATTCAATAAGCTGTTCAGTGTCCATGTTATAAAAGCTAAATGTTACTTGCCAATTCGCATAAAAATCCGAACAAAACGGGATTGATTCGTAAATCAGAACTACGCGCGCATATACGGACGAATGAGTCGGCGCCACTGTGCGACGGTGTACCTAAACCAAACTGTTGGGATTATTCGTGCATATGCGTGCGCAAACGTGCGAACTTCAATTCATACGAACACGCATCCACTGTGCGAGAAGCCTAAAGCGCGTTATGTGGAGAATGCAAATAGCCACTGACTGTCATTATACTAGTCCGAATCCAAGCGCCAGTGCTAACAATTTTCAGGCATAGATGTTGTCCACGCTTGTTCAACGTGTATTTCGCGACCAGGCAGTTTCGGATGTGGGTTTGCAAAAACATGAAATTTTTTATGTTGTGTATTTGAGTGTTTTTTTAATTTTTGTGGTGTGTGTAATTTAAATTCTTGTAATTCTGTCAGATAGTCAGAGTGGGTTATATGGTAAATGCGACTAACCACCAAGCGCCGGCATGGGCAATGTCGCTGGAAAGGGATGAGCTCCGCCTCTTCGGCGCGTATCCTCCGCTGAAGTCAGGCTACTGTCCGATATTGAAAATCGTACAAATATTATTTATGATACCTAAGCTCGGCAAAGGTAACTAACGTTACATCCTACCGTCTCGCAAGCTTGATCTGCTCATAACGATATCAAAATTACTCGAAAAACTGATGCTTAAAATAATTAATTCAGATATCAATGCTCACGACTGGATCCCAGATCATCAAGTGTGATCAGATTTCGCCCGTCACATCGCACCATGCAACAGCGTTACAGAATTGTAGATGTCATCAACAAATCAATGGAAAATCTCTAGTATTATGTCGCATATTCATAGATGTAAGCCAGGCTTTTGACAAAGTCTGGCTTCCAGACCTACTATATGTACAAAATCAAAGGAATCTACTCAACGAAGACTTTAATTTACTGAAATCACATCTAAACCAAAGACAATTCTTAACAAAAGTTAATGGAGAAATTTCCAACTATTTTCAAATCTACTCAGGTGTGCTACAAGAAAATATACTTCTCTCCCTCTTCTGTGTGTACTATATACATCTGATCTACCAACTTCAAGACAGATAAGCCCTGGAACATTCACTGGCCTCCACCTAAAAATTAAACTTACCTGGATGGAATACATGTCTAAAAATAAAAAGTGAATTGGCATACAAATTAATGAAATTAACTGATTGATTGGACTAAAGTCCAAATTATCAATAAAAAATAAACTACTACTATGTAAAACAATAGATGTAGACTCATTTGGACTTGAGACGTGGAACTCTGGGGCTGTGCAGCTAAATTGCACATTTCTATCATGCAAAGAGCTCAATCGAAGGTTATTCATACCATAATAGATGCATCCTAGTATGTTCTAAATTACACGTTACATAGAGACTTGAGTATCCCCTATATAAGCCAAGTTATCAAAGACTGAATTCGTAATCACCATCTAAAACTCGAAAAACATCGTAATCCCTCCTATAAACACTATTACATCCAGTTGAGAACCAAATACTGAAGAGATGTTGATTAACAAACTTAAATAGAAGAAAAGTTTTTAGAAAAGTTTAATCACATAAAAAATTGGAGAGCAAAAAACTTCCTACAAATTGTCTTACACTCTTTCCTATAAAAAATGCATAGTTTTGCCTATAAATCAAAAATAATGCGCTAGTGTTTTTTCATTCGCACGAGTATTACAAAAAAAATAAAACGGCTTTCGTCCTCTAGTGGCAAAACCGTGCGACTTTAAAAAAAATAAAAAAACAAAATGTGTCGGAAATTTTTATATCTACAACTTTGATCTCTTGATATTCTTCTCTACAATGCATAGTTTTGGCTTAAGATCGAAAAACAGCTCAAAAATACTTCAGCGCGCTCTAGCGGCGCAACTAAGCAGAATTTCGATGAAATTTTCGAATGAAAACAACAAAAATTGTGGAGAATTGTAAAATCTACAACATCAAATCAGGTCATGTTTTCCCAAAAATGCATAGTTTTTCAGAAAAACGCAAAAAAACCGAGAAAACGGCCAAAAACGCATATATATATATATATATATATATATATATATATATATATATATATATATATATATATATATATATATATATGTATTATGTCTATATCTAAAAACAACCCTTTTTTTTATCATGCGCTAGGTGAAAAATATGTTGATACAACCCCAACACAACTTTCTGTATAGGTCGCTTAGCTGTAGGAAAAATTTCCCGCAATTTTTCTAATCTGAAGGGACTAGTAAGGTAGTCGAACTTTCATGTCTCCAAGTCATCAGTGCAAGAGTACCTACTCCTTGTATAAGTTAATACTTAAGCTTAAATATTGTATTGTATCTGATTGCTAATAAAGTTAAAACAATCCTCCACTTAGATAGTTTCGGCTTTAAATTTCCAGAGCTAGTGGGTTGTGATGTTTGTATGTGATGTTTGTTTTAGCCTGCTTCGTTGCTGTATCATTGTTTTTAGGTAATAATAAGGGCAGTTGCTAACCAGTTGTAGGTTTTAACACTGCAAGTGTTAAGAGATGTATAAAATGTAAAGTGACACTGTTATGAAGAAAAAACTGTGCAGAAGACATATATATATATATATATATATATATATATATATATATATATATATATATATATATATATATATATATATATATATATATATATATATATATATATATCTTAGTAAGATAAGATAAAGTAGAAAGTTTAATACGCAGGTAAAATAGGTTAAATTAAAAGGTTTAAAATATCAGACAAATAGAAAATAAGTTATTGTTAGTTGTCTTTAACAAAATTTATGTCGCTGAAAATTTTCGTAGAAGATAACGTGGCTCTGTTATAGAAATGCTATTTGTCAGAATAATGATAACAATGCCACACAAAAATGACTATTAGTGATTTTTAGAATTTTCAATTTAGTGTTCATCAGACTACTGTTTTAGGACCTATTCTGTTTCTCATATACTTCAAAAGATTCTTCTCAATCTCAATTCAGAGAAATGGAAACATCATTAGTTGAGCATATGATATGATACATGTCAAAAGTCTAAGTAATGGGAGGATTAAAAACTAATGATAGAGATTTAAAAAAGCGTGCTATTCAGTACTAATTAAAGAAACAAACAACCACTTACCTATTTGTTCTTACAAAACATTTTTACCAAACTTTGACAGCATCCAAATCTTAATTTATTTTAACTGAGGTGAATTTTGTAGGAATAAATGCCAACACCAACAATTACTCAATAAACATAATTGTTGAATATACTAGTTACAATCATTGCCTGATGCTTACTGTTCCCAAATCTTCTTGTAATCGTCTCTGTCTTAAAATTATTGCAACATTTGTTAATCAGGCGCTTAATCTCCCCAAAGGGGCAATATTCCATGGCCTGCACGCTCGCCGGATTTGACACTTTGTGACTTCTTCCTGTGGAGTTACCTTAAATCTGAAGTCGCCAAACATCGTCCATGGATTCCAATAAAACTGAAGGAGGCAATCTGCAGGAAATTCGAAGAATATAGAAGAAATGCTAGCAAGAGTTATAATAAATTTCAAAAATCGCTTGCAGCAGTGTTGCAATAATGGTGGACAGCACTTGGTCGATATTATTTTTAACACCACATAAAATAAAACGGTTTTAGTTGTACTCTTAAGATATAAAGATAAATTTATTGCATTTCAAATAATAGTTGTTTTATTACACTTTAAAAATAGGGAGACAGTTGTGCTGCACCCTGTACTTTATAACAAAGAAAAATTAAAATTTTTGAGGAACTTGCTATTTGCGCTACATATTGGCGCACAATAGCATCAAATAACTACAGCGTTTAATCCACTTTCAGTGTAAGATCAACACACAATTATTCCATTGTATTTACTATAGGTTACTACCTTCTTGCAATAAACCCATCGCTATTTGTCAGAGCCTTAACATGTCATTGAACAGCGACGTTCATCAACAGGTATTTGAGTTGAAGACGCATTTTTTATCGTCTACGAGGATTCCCTTTACAAATATGTCTTCATTGATCTGAATGTCAATGCGGTGAAAATTTCTATGACAAGAATATACCCTAGATGAGAAAGGGGAGGAGAAGTCGTGAATGATATTGTACGAATACAGGTCGTGAGGAATTGAGCCAGTTTGCGTCACGCAAGGACTTAAAAAAAATACATTTTTTATAAGTGAAGAATTTGTATGGCTTAAAATGGATGGTCAGCTATAACTCTTAATTTGATAATTTATCAACAAAAAATATTTAATAAAAGGACTACACAAAAATAACAGCCTAGGGACATTTATTTAAAGATCAAGAAATCAGTATATTTCACTATCTCCATGAGTGGTAGTGAACTCACAATGAATATGTGTGGATGTTTTCCATGATTTTTTCTATGTGATGTTTTCTGCGATCAGCTGAAAGAGAAATAAAAAAATAATATTGCATAATATTTCCCAGTTTATTATTTTGGATAACTTCTTTTAAACGTGTTCGTTAATATTGTGATCCTATTTGATCCTAACAGAAACAAGTTCGTAACTTAATGCTAATTACACAGACCAACAAAGATTTTGTGATCAGCCTTTCTCTGAGTTTTTGGCTTAGCTACAAACATGAACTACAGAAACACTGTTTTTTTGTTTCCATTACGCAACAGTATTTGTAAATGTACATTGTAAAATAATTTGTAGTTTTTAAAACCGAGGTTCTATAAAATTAAATTTTGCCTCAATCTTTCCGCCACTCCTGTGTTTAATCGGTTTTAAATGTATACACAAGTGTGGGGGATTTATCGGAAAAGAGTTGGCCGGTGGGGATATTACGGTTTATACTATTCGGGTATTTACATAGTCGCTGTAGTATTTTTTTAATATGTGAACGTTCACTCGTGACATCGCGTCGTGTGATTTTATTTTGTTTTAAAAATGCCTAGAAGTTGTAAAAATACACCAAACATATTTTGTTATAAACTTAACACCTGGTTCAAAAAACGTTATTTATGCAGATTTGGTTGATTCGCAAAAAATTGTTTTGCCGCCACATCATATTAAATTAGGATTAATGAATTTGTAAAAGCTGTAGATAAAAATGGGAATTGTTTTAAGTATTAATGTGACAAATTTCCAGCTCCTTCTGAAGTAAAATTAAAGGAAGGAATTTTCGTAGGACCGCAAATAAGAAAATTAATGCAGGAGCAACAGTTTGAAGAAACAGTGATATGAATTGAAAAGGAATCTTGGATGTGCTTTAAAAATGTAACAGAAATTTTTTAGGAAATTATAACATCCGCAGTATGAGGAAACTGTCAACAAATAGCTGGATAAGTTTAAGCAACTTGTGTAATATGAGCATAAAAATTCATTTTCTGAATGCTCATCTGGACTAATTTCCAGAGCATCTTGGTGCTGTTAGTGAGGAGCAAGGTGAAGGTTCCATCAAGACATAAAGGAGATGGAAAGAAAGTACCACGGTCGATAGGATGTGGCGATGATGGCAGATTTCTGCTGGATGCTCAAAAGAGAACATCCAATGAATGATTACACAACAAATACTACAAAACGAAGTTTTTTGTTAAAGAGCTTTTCAAAGAAAAAAAGAAATTACAGACTCAAAACTATTTGTGTTATTGCTTTTCATGTTTATTAAATATAATGTATATTAAAACGTAATTTTTCCTTTAGTTTTTAATTTATTTTGATTATTCAGTTGATCAAAAACCTTACGTAAGGGACAAAAACGGAAGGTAGATATGAAATCAGCGTAACTAACTCACATACAATCACTTATCAAATCCAAATCGACTTTCAAAATGTCAAAATTTATTGGTCTGTGTTATTTATATTATTAATATGCTAATTAGTTTCAGTGACAATACTCGTATTGAATGTTATTGGTAACAAACTCTTTAGTTATGTTGGCATTGCCATTAATATAGATAAATAATTGAAAATTTTTATTGTATATATATATATATATATATATATATATATATATATATATATATATATATATATATATATATATATATATATATATATATATATATATATATACAGGGTGTCCGGAAATTACGTTCGAATAATTTCAGGAGCGATCCTACATTAGAAAACATGAAAAATATTTCATATGAATATACGTCCGCAAATCAGTCTAATGTTATGGCGGTTCAAAGATTGCGCCCGAGAACGGGTTTTTACTTTATTTGTCTGTAGCCGCTTTAAGCGTCGATATGAATTTCGGTGTACTTAGATCTATCATAAATAAATGATTCTTAATATTAGGTAACAAAAAAAAACGTATTAAAAATCGGCAACTCGTTACAACAAGTATTATGCGCAAAATTTTTTCAGATGAATATTCTGGAATTTTTAAACTCAAACAATCTTATTCAAATACTTTTATTCAGTACAATAATTTTTGACAAACGTGTCATATGAACAGATTTCGGTTGTTATGTTAACTGTAAGCATACCTGACGATTTTCATTTTAAACCTAGTGCCGCCATGAACCTCCTCTAATACATTTATTTAAATAGAACTTATTGACAGTTTACGAATTATGTTATTTATACCGCTTCTTTGTCAAAAACTGCTAGTACTACAGACTTTGGCAAGAATACCATTTTGATGTAAAAATACCACTTAATCGTATTTTTTAAAAAAGATTCTAAAAATGTAACGTTTAAGCAAATTACGGTTGATTAAAGGTTACCCCCTGTCGCACGCCCTTGCTGAGAATACAACCAACTAATAACTCAAGAAATTTTTATTATTGTATACACAACACCCTGTATTATAGATTTACATAGACGATACTATCGTGAAGAGTGGACAGATTAAACTGTTATATGGAATATGCAGCTTTTAAGAAAGTGGACACAAATCCAACTTTCGTAGAAACAACTGTCTATGAAATGTCTCGGTACCCCAATGCAATACCCATTTAAATTGATGGTTCAAAAATGGTCATGGAACTGATAGAGCAATATTCGTTTACAACAAATCGTATTCATGGACCTTGCCTCTATCTTCCACTATTTTGATAGCTGAGATGTATGCGATATGACAAACACTACTCGTCTGCGAGGTAAATAAGAAGAAGACTTACTTTATTTGTACAGACTTCAGAAATATGTTTGATGCATTTCTGCAGCGATCAGTTTAGTAACGCTAATCCCTAGTTCAAAGAATAAGAGATAACGATCGGTGTTAACAAATGCTGTTCGTCCATTTTCGCGAAAAGAATATGACCCAATAATGCAAGTTCGAGATACGTCACATCAAACAGTTGCTTTCTTGGAATGCAGAGGTTGTTCATGCAGATCTTGGGGTTTTCGTATGCCCAGTACCGAGAATTCTGTTTGTTTATCATCCCCAATAAATTAAAATGGGCCTCGTCACTCATGAACAAAACGATATTGTCCGCCAACAATTCCAACATTCTTTCTGAGAACCTATGCGGTCTCACAAAGTAATTTTGCTGCAATTTTTGGACAACCATAATTTTATATGGATAAAAACAAAGGTCCAGATGTAAAATTCTGCAAACTGAGCTGTC
The DNA here is from genome assembly GCA_037954035.1 of Rosalia funebris. Taxonomy (NCBI): domain Eukaryota; kingdom Metazoa; phylum Arthropoda; class Insecta; order Coleoptera; family Cerambycidae; genus Rosalia; species Rosalia funebris. Next base: position 14,052,488 of record JAZFAV010000011.1, on the reverse strand, counting down.
CGATATTGCAAGAGTGCGAGCGTGACGTACCGCTGAACGACGAGGGCCGTTTTGCACCGCTTCTCGCACTCATTCAATGTTTTCAATGTTTCGTACAGTTCGATCTCTTCCCCGTGCAGTCCCAGGTCTCAAGGATGCTGTTATTTGAAATTTGTTCACCCACTTCATAATGGTATCCCACAGAACGACCAGTTTCAATGAAAGTGTTGTAAATAAATACACGATGTGCTACAGACCAAGGCTCCATAGCTACTCGAATGGCATCCCGCAACGGGTAGATATCAACTATCCTGAAAACATTCGCTCCACGCAGGCGTGCATAAAAGTCATCTCAAAAACACCATACCTCCCTGGCGGACCCTGTATAAGGTGTACCTCTAGCCTAGCATCGCGTTAACACCGATATAAAATACTTGTTCTACTTCCTAGTAGTATTAGTTAATTCAGCAGCAATAGTTAGCTGTTATAACTATAAACTAAAGCCCGAGAATTAAATCTGACCACGTACATTTTATTTACAAGTTATTCTAAAGAATGACCCGCAGAGGATTGTGTGTTTTAGGTGCGTATTATATGCGCTGTAAAACTTTCCCATCACGCAGCCGAATCCCCGCAACTACTTCCTGGAACGGAGAACAGAAGAGTACAAATAAAAACGCCCAATTAATTAAGCTTTCGGTAACTGAATCGAATTAAAGCGGGACGCAAGTACGGTCCATTTAATTCGTCAGAGTTGTCTCTTGTGCGCAAATTCTTAGAGATTTATGAATTGGCTTACTTAACAGTATCAATTTGAGCCTTAGAGTGGAGCGTACGTACCCCAGAGCGGGTTAAACGCCACCAGGAGCCCCCGACATTAATTAGTCCTCAATGCAAGGGAGCCATGAAAGTTTACCAGTTAATTAGGGAAGTCGCATCGTACCGCGGGCATTTGCAATTTGCCTTAATTCGGGCGGGATCCTCTAAAGCCAATCTTTTACTCCGGGACGTCCTCGACGTTTACACAGGAACGATTTTTTTCGACGAGCCTCGACTTTCTGTACAAAAATCTACATTCTTCCAGTGTATAGAAAAATAAATAAAGCGTTAGCGTCGTTTGTAAAAAAATATATCCCATCACAAAACACATATACTGAGTGTCCCCATTATCTAGGTTCAGTTAGATAATTATGATCTCGAAAATGGTTGGGCATGGAAAAGTATGGGATAAGAAAGTAAATCAATGCTACTGCAATATCAATTAAATCGAGGTAAAAAACAATGCAAGTCAAAGGTGGAAAATACAGAACTTTAAAAGCAAAATAACATGTAATATCTCTTTGATAGTTCGTTTATATAGAGAGATCCGATTTGATTGAACGTATCGCTTCCCAAGGATTTTGTGTGTACTCTTTACAATATTATTTTCAAGTCATACAGTTGGCAAAAATGATTTAGATTGACAGATAAGACGATCTGTAAATCTAAATAAACTATATAATGAAATTAAACAATATAAAACCACATTTTATATTCATTTGGTGTAGTAACTCTTCTTTGACTGTTGAGACTTGAGTTAGAATTTATCAACTATATTTTAAATGTGTTTATATTTTTACTTGTACTTGCAATTATATTTTTTTAGGCATTCATGTAAGGCTTTTCTAACAGATAATACTAAGATGCACTTTATTAATTAACAAAGTTATTACGAGTACTATTTTCATGAGGAAAGATTTAGTACTGATAAAAACTATGATATGCACTATTTTTATTAACAATAGTGAACCGATAAAAATAAGATAAAGTCTGCCTTATATCAACTGCTTACAATATTTGATTTAATAAACAGCGTTGTACTTGTATTTTTAAGATATTAACATTGATTTTCTTTAATATCGTTAATTTGTTTACAAATTGCATCTGTTAAATCTTCAAGTGCACTCTTGATTTTTACATTTTGTGGCCTTGAGGGAACAATAATTCAGGGGAATTACATTACATAATTACTTTAAAAACGATTAAACTTTCCCTGAGCACAGATTGTTATAAAATATAAATAATTGCGGCAACCAGAAATTTGCCTTGCTCAATATTGAGCAGTTTTCTTACGAGAGACCATCTTTAACGTACACAAGTAGACTATTATAAAGCGACTTTAGCGTGTTTTTTTTTTTTTGACTTTTGAGAGAATGTCTGACTTTGATGGGGATTTGCGATTTATTCAATATAACTGTAGTGGCAACACTGACAACCTTGCTATTACTATATTCCTTATTAGCTCTACTAAACATCGGCTGATTTTTCTGAACGACGTTATCATTAACGTGCGATACTAAATCAAGCAACGTTTGATATCTTCCTCTTCACTTTTTTTTTGGATTTTATAGCCTTAGGAGAATTTATAATTTTTATAATGTAATTGTGGATATTTCGACTTTAGCTTCTTAATTATAGCTAATATTTCTGATCGCTATCACCTTTAGGATGCATAGTTGAATTTTTGAAGCGGTGCTTTATATTTAATTTTTTTATTAGAATGTTTCATATGAAATAGAAGACAAACTGAACAAGTTCTTGGTTATTATGCCTGTTGCCGAGATTTTAATTCAAGTAATTTCTACTATAACCAGGCTCCAGATATGCCTAATTTATATTGCAAAATTTTCATTTTTATAATCTTCTCGGCTTTAGTTTCTCTAATATTTTGGGTCAACAGACAACCTATATCTATAGTACACATATTCTTTTCGCTGCCTTTTATTAGTGCAGACGATAACTGGCCTCTTGTAATCTACTGTTCTGCCAGTGATTACTGACCTATCTCAATATAACAGGTGTCTGTCATTAAAGAATACTGGTTGTAGCTGACATTTGTTGTATGGTAGTGTATTCGACAACCTTTTGTGCCATTTTTGAATACAGTATTTTCATCACCTAGTTAGGTCTTCCTAGATATGTTGCGTCTGCCAGGGCTAGACATCCAGCGATGACATTGTCGCTTGTGTCCCCTAGTCTGCTATATTTATGGCGCTTGTCTTCCAATATCTTCTCCTTATTCAATATACAATATACACTTCTTGTGATTGCGAGTAGATATTATGCCGTCTTGGATTGCTAACAATGAAGCCTACGGTGTCAAGGTACAGATCTCCTGCATATAGCCACTTGAACGAGCTCTATTTATCGATACCCTATCTGTCTAGTAGAGTGAGATATTTACCGTGGATAACGTTTTCGCACAGGTGGTGTCTGGTCTTAGTAGCACTATATGGTTCTTCTCCGCATTAAGTTTGAGTAATGTGATACACTGTGATACACTACTACATATTTTTGGCTAAGATTGTATCGATTTTCATCACGTCACAGCTGTGTTTACAGTGTGACAATGTTGCAAGCACAGAACTCGGAGTCTAGCGTATCGCGATATCGTAATTTTGTTAATTCATGGGCCTTTTTTGATCGTATTATTCTTAAATATTGCAGTGAATATGCCAAAATTAAAATATAAAGGAGATTGGAGGAGAGAAAAAGATGTTAAACGACGTCTGAAAGCGATGAAATCAATGAATGACGCGAAAAAAGTTTCAAATATACCTAACCGCGCAAAAAATTCAACTTGGAACTCAGATTATCGATTTAGACGAATTGCAGCAGTGTTATTCATGTATAACGTCATTGTCATTAGAATACGCCGAGAGTGAAGTAAGAAGTAGTTTAAAATCCATTTGGGCAGTGAGACTTAATTCCTTGCCACGTAAGAGTCCTTGAAAGTTGCCACGGTACAAGAGTACGTGATAAAAATCGAAAATAATTATGAAACTTTTTATTATGATTACACCAAAACTATGTAGTTGATCAAGCTTATTCTGGGTTCACTATTCTATTTTTGGTAGTTCATATACAAAATATTAGTTTTATGAAAATCTAAAGAACAGTTTCTGAGATATAATGGAATAACCATCACCTTATTGCGAGGTCCCTATATTTCCCATGTTAACAAGGTCAACTTTAGGTTTAATTATTGAGAAAGCGGCGTAGATGAATGTTTTCAAACTTCACAAAAGTATTTAATAACTGTTCATTTAATAAATATAAAAATTTCAGCGAATTTTTAAGAAAACGGGAAACTACTAGTACTACCTTAAGGTTAAGACAGTAACCGCGTTTCATTTATTTTAGTAGATGTAACAATGGATGAGTATATATGTTAGCATGAACCATAACGAGCTTCTTTTCTGGAAGTCTGAAGTGTCAACCTGGAAAATGACTTGCTTCTTTTCTCTTATTATTATTATTAATTTTGACTCAAATCTAGTTCTCTTCAAAGAGGCAGTGTCAGTAAGAAACCTGACATACGTATGTACTTTTTAAAAATACGTGATGCGTACATGCGTTACTGGACAGCAACGACTTTTTTTAATTTTATAAGCAACCTGACGTTGACAATACATTTTTTTCTCGTTTGCCATATTCGAGCCTTCAAAGCATTCGTGTGTGGCTTTATAAAAGTATATAATAAATTAACCTGACAAGCCCGGGAAATATTATTTCCTACATGCTAACAAAATACGGATTGTAATAACGCAGATTTATTTGAAGCTGCAATTGTAAGGCTATTAAATAGGAAACGCGAGATATGCCCGGTATAAAGAAGGCAATCTCGTACCTTTGTACTGCTCTACAACATAAAACGAAACCTGTGTAAATTTCTAAAAACGGCATCCGCTTAATTAGCTGCGAGTCAAAGTTTAATTTTTCATCAAGTGCCTGCAAACTGCGAGATGGGCGGGGGATGCGGGATTCTACAGCGTGTGGGTATAGGATTTAATCCAATACGGAACTCGTACAGTTACAAAAAATAATTTACTTTTGCGATTTATTGTGGTTTGTTACGATCTTATCTGTGTGTATGTAGAATCTTGATATATCGTTCATAAAATATGTTACGAATGCCTTAAAAATAAAATAATAAATTCTTTGGGCGATTTCAAAAGACGAATGCCATATAAAATTACAGATGCGAGTATTCCTTACATAAAATTTAACGAAGATTTTGTTATTAATATTTTTAAAGCATCAAATATAATAGCTTGCAGTCACTATTCAATTGCAATTGTTTGGCAAATGTAATGTAACATTTTATAATTGTTTGATAGTTGTTTGAATATTTTAATGAACTTCGAAGTTATCGTAGAATCCCAGGATAGTTTATAGCTAAGCAGAGCCCTAGCAGCTCGATATGTAGCAACTTCTGGACGAACGATCAAGAGAAGGCTACGAAGAAGGATTGTACAGTAGCAGACCAGACTTGATTGCACCACTACTCACCAGAGAACATAGAGTTACTAGCCTGCAAGAAAACACGTAAATTTTACCAATGACGACTGCAAGCGAGTTTTGTTTTCAGACGAAACAAGAGTAAGTCTGAATTCACCAGATGGATATCAACGATTCTGGCGAAGGGCAGATGAGATATTTGCTGCCTGCAGTGTCTTTCCCAGGATACTATTTTTGGTGGATCAATGATGTTCTGGGGAAGAATTTGTTTCGATGGTTCGCACGGATTTGGTTCCTATCCTATGGCTATTTGGTTGAAGGAGATCCATGAACGCACATTTCTACATAGAAAACATTATAGAAGAACATGTGATGCCATTTGCCTCGGTTGTCAGGGACAATTTTTATTCACGATAGCGTTCGACCCTAAGTTACTAGAGAGGTACCGGGCTACATTCGGTTTGTGAACATTCCAACTATGGACTAGCTACCAAGAAGTTCAGATGTAAACTCTATAGAGCATTTGTGGGATGCACTAAAGCAATCAGTTAGACACCACATACCTGCCCCTATGACTCTTAGGGAATTCGACCAAGTTGTTCTTATGGAATAGGGGAATATTCCTCAGGAAACCATTCACCACTTTCTAAATTTCTAAAAACCGCATCCGCCTAATTAACTGTCAGTCAAAGTTTAATTTTTCATCAAGTGCTGGCAAACTGGGAGGTGGGCGGGGGATTCGGGGAAGCACACCGTGTGGGTATGGGATTTACTCCAATACGGAACTTGTACAGTTACAAAAATTAATTTACTTTTGCGATTTATTGTGGTTTGTTACGATCTTATCTGTGTGTATGTAGAATCTTGATATATCGTTCATAAAATATGTTACGAATGCCTTAAAAGTAAAATAAAAAACTCTGTGGGCGATTTCAAAAGACGAATGTCATATAAAATTACAGATGCGAGTATTCCTTACATAAAATTTAACGAAGATTTTGTTATTAATATTTTCAAAGCATCAGATATAATAGCTTGCAGTCACTATTCAGTTGCAATGGTTTGGCAAATCTAATGTAAGATTTTATAATAGTTTGATAATTGTTTGAATATTTTAATGAACTTCGAAGTTATCGTAGAACCCCAGGATAGTTTGTAGCTAAGCAGAGCCCTAGCAGCTCGATATGTAGCAACTTCTGGACGAACGATCAGGAGAAGGCTACGAAGAAGGATTGTACAGTAGCAGACCAGACTTGATTGCACCACTACTCATCAGAGAACATAGAGTTACCAGGCTGCAAGAGAACACGTAAATTTTACCAATGACGACTGGAAGCGAGTTTTGTTTTCAGACGAAACAAGAGTAAGTCTGAATTCACCAGATGGATGTCAACGATTCTGACGAAGAGCAGATGAGATATTTGCTGCCTGCAGTGTCTTTCCCAGGATACTATTTTTTGGTGGATCAATGATGTTCTGGGGAAGAATTTGTTTCGATGGTTCGCACGGATTTGGTTCCTATCCTATGGCTATTTGGTTGAAGGAGATCCATGAACGCACATTTCTACATAGAGAACATTATAGAAGAACATGTGATGCCATTTGCCTCGGTTGTCAGAGACAATTTTTATTCACGATAGCGTTCGACCCTAAGTTACTAGAGAGGTACCGGGCTACATTCGGTTTGTGAACATTCCAACTATGGACTGGCTACCAAGAAGTTCAGATGTAAACTCTATAGAGCACTTATGGGATGCACTAAAACAATCAGTTAGACACCACATACCTGCCCCTATGACTCTTAGGGAATTAGACCAAGTTGTTCTTATGGAATAGGGGAATATTCCTCAGGAAACCATTCACCACTTTCTAAATTTCTAAAAACGGCATCCGCCTAATTAACTGCCAGTCAAAGTTTAATTTTTCATCAAGTGCTGGCAAACTGGGAGGTGGGCGGGGGATTCGGGGAAGCACACCGTGTGGGTATGGGATTTACTCCAATACGGAACTTGTACAGTTACAAAAATTAATTTACTTTTGCGATTTATTGTGGTTTGTTACGATCTTATCTGTGTGTATGTAGAATCTTGATATATCGTTCATAAAATATGTTACGAATGCCTTAAAAGTAAAATAAAAAACTCTGTGGGCGATTTCAAAATATGAATGTCATATAAAATTACAGATGCGAGTATTCCTTACATAAAATTTAACGAAGATTTTGTTATTAATATTTTTAAAGCATCAAATATAATAGCTTGCAGTCACTATTCAGTTGCAATGGTTTGGCAAATCTAATGTAAGATTTTATAATAGTTTGATAATTGTTTGAATATTTTAATGAACCTCGAAGTTATCGTAGAACCCCAGGATAGTTTGTAGCTAAGCAGAGCCCTAGCAGCTCGATATGTAGCAACTTCTGGACGAACGATCAAGAGAAGGCTACGAAGAAGGATTGTATAGTAGCAGACCAGCTATTTCACTACTACTCACCAGAAAACATAGAGTTACTAGGCTGCAAGAGAACACGTAAATTTTACCAATGACGACTGGAAGCGAGATCTGTTTTCAGACGAAACAAGAGTAGTCTTAATTCACCAGATGGTCAACGATTCTGGAGGAGGCCAGATGAGAAGTTTGCTGCCTGCAGTGTCTTTCCTAGGATCCAATTTTTTAGTGAATCAATAAGGTTCTGGGGAAGAATTTGTTTCGATGGTCGCACGGATTTGATTCCTATCCTATGGCTATTTAGTTGGAGGAGATCCATGAATGCACATTTCTACATAGAAAACATTATAGAAGAACATGTGATGCCATTTGCCTCGGTTGTCAGGGATAATTTTTATTCACGATAAAACCTACGTTCTACCCTAAGTTACTAGAGAAGTACCGAGCTACATTCGGTTTGTGAATATTCCAACTATGGACTGGCTACCAATAAATTCAGATGTAAATACTATAGAGCATTTATGGGATGCACTAAAACAATCAGTTAGACACCACATACCTGCCCCTATGACTCTTAGGGAATTCGACCAAGTTGTTCTTATGGAATAGGGGAATATTCCTCAGGAAACCATTCACCACTTTCTAAATTTCTGCCAGTCAAAGTTAAATTTTTCATCAAGTGCCGGCAAACTGCGAGGTGGGCGGGGGATGCGGGGAAGCACACCGTGTGGGTATGGGATTTACTCCAATACGGAACTTGTACAGTTACAAAAATTAATTTACTTTTGCGATTTATTGTGGTTTGTTACGATCTTATCTATGTGTATGTAGAATCTTGATATATCGTTCATAAAATATGTTACGAATGCCTTAAAAATAAAATAATAAATTCTTTGGGCGATTTCAAAAGACGAATGTCATATAAAATTACAGATGCGAGTATTCCTTACATAAAATTTAACGAAGATTTTGTTATTAATATTTTTAAAGCATCAAATATAATAGCTTGCAGTCACTATTCAATTGAAATTGTTTGACGGATGTAATGTAATATTTTATAATTGTTTCTTAGTTGTGTAGTAGTTTTTCTAATTCAATATTATAAAGTGAAATAAACACTTTGTCCAGTATATTTATAGTAGACGAAATTAATTGTTCATGCAACTTAAGAGAAGATGAAGCGGTAACTCCAGGTAACGAGGGACGTAGCCAGCGATATGTGGCTAATTTGTTAGGAGTTGGACAATTAACAATTAGTCAATTATATTTCAATAAAGTTTGAAGTTACCTTAGAACCCCAGGATAAGGTCGTAAGAAGTCTATATATGCAAGAGATGAGCGATATCTTATATAACTCGCTTTAAGAAACAAGCATTCTACCTGCTTATAGCTAAGTAGAGCCCTAGCAGCAGCTCGAAATGTAGCTATTTCTTGACGAACGGGCAGGAGAAGGCTACGAAGAAGGATGGTACAGTAGAAGATCAGCTATTGCACCACTACTCACCAGAGAACATAGAGTTACTAGCCTACAAGAGAACACGTAAATTTTACCAATGATGACTGGAAGCGAGTTTTGTTTTTACACGAAACAAGAGTAAGTCTTAATTTACCAGATGGATCTTAATTTACCAGCAGGATCTCTTCCAAGATCCTATTTTTTGGTGGATCAATAATGTTCTGGGGAGGAGTTTCGATGACCGCATGGATTTGGTTTCTATACAGGGGAGATCCATGAATGCACATTTTTAGATAGAAAACATTGTAGAAGAACATGTAATGCCATTTGCCCCGTTTGTCAGGGACAATTTTTATTCACAGTAGCGTTCTACTCTTTGCTCTCAAACAGTACCAATCCAGTAACTCCCTAGCAAAGTTGCTAGAGAGGTACTGGATTACCTTGGATTTGTGAATATTCCAACTATGGGCTGGCTACCAAGAAGTTCAAATGTAAACCCTTAGGTTTAGAACATCTACAGGATGCACTAAAACAGTCAGTTAGACACCACCTACCTATGACTCTTAGGGAATTACAAGTCGTTCTTGTGGAATAGGGGCATATTCCTCAGGAAATCATTCCCCACTTGCTCAATAGCATGTTCAGATCAATGTGAGAAAACAATGAAAAGAGCTAGAGGAGGATCTACACAGTGCTAGATTCAAATTCTTTTGATTTGATTTCCTCTCACTCTAAAGTTTTTTATTGACACCCTTTTCATTGCATTTGATATTATTTTTCCTTCATAGTATTTATTCATGTTTTTCTCCCGATAATATAATTTTAAATTGTTAAACATTAGTTGAAATCAATTAATTATAATACCGTAAAACGGAGTTACATAGAAATGATGGGGTAACTTTATAAAATTAGGTTTTTTCAATTAAAACCGTTCTGGTGGGCTTAGTTTTGGTGCTAACGACCTCCCACTAGTCTCATCATTTCAAGGATTACCAGTAGAGTGTAGTTCAATCGCTTCATATTTTCCAAGTGGCTAACCTGGCAAACCTTGCCATTTTTCTGTATATGTGATAGCAGCTGTCTTCAAAACTTCTTCGAAATCTCCTCTGGTGGAAAGACACTTTCAGAGTCATCGATTCAAGTAAGTTATTTCCTAATCACAAAATTATCTAGGAGAATTTTCCATTTTTATCATTCCTGTTCTCAGGAATGCATTCAAGACAGTTTTCCTATTTTCTACAAATTAGTAAGTGCAGTTTGTGCAGTTGACGGAGTAACTTTGATATAGGTTTGTTTACATGTAGACTGACAGAGTAAATTGTGGAGCTTCGTGGATCACCGCAACACTGTTCGTGGTGAATCTGTAGCACTAAAACGACGAAAAGAAACTGATGATACCACCTGGAAAACGGACCACGACTGATGATCTACTCTCCACAGTCATTCCAGCCTTTCTAGAAAAGAAAGAAACTGGGAATGATCAGAAAGCGAATAATATTAAGCCAAGGGAAAAAAGGCAGCCAGGTCTGCCTCTTATGACTCTTAATCCTCCACAACCTCGAATAGTGATGACGTGTCATATGCTGAAAGTGATGATAGTCTGCCAAATTTTGAATCATCAGCCAATGAGGACCATCAGCTCACCATGGACAAAGTCTGCCAACCAGGTCTAGCAACAAGTCAAGGACTATGAACCAGAATCACAGCAACTGAAGGAAATTTTACTATCTACATTAGAAGAAAAATCTGTTGGTGAGGGGGATTATATCGTTGTTACCTATGGTGGTGGGAAAGAATAATGGACACAAATGTAAATCACACACTCATCACGGCAGTACGAAATCTGTATAAATATTCAAATTCCAAAATTAAAGTGGGGAACAAGCTATCGCGACCTTTCCAAGTTACAAAAGGTTTGCGACAGGGATGTTACATCTCACCTACTTTGTTCAAGATATACATCAAGAAAGCTCTGTGGAAATGGAAACAGAAATGCCACGCAATGGTAATACCTCTATCAAACTCAACCATTTCCACATTACAGTTTGCAGATGATCAAGCAGTACTGGCAGGTGACAAAGAAGATCTTGAATATATGACTAGGAAATTGAAAGAAACGTACGAGGAATGGGGTCTGTCAATGAACACACAGAAAACAAAATATTTGTGCATAGGCAATGACAAGAGTGACTTACATATCAACGACTTGTAAACAATAGAAGGGTGCAACGAATGTAAGTATTTGGGAACTATGTTTGATTCAACGGGCACAGATGATAAGGAGATATGAGAAAGAATAATTCAAGCAAAAAGAGCAATTGGGTGTTTAAATGGCATTCTGTGGAAAAAAGAAACATAAACAAAAGACGAAAATTTAATATTTACAACGTCCCAATAAAAAGCACCTTAATCCATGGGGCTGAAACATGGAGGCTTACGGACAGAAATAAGAGGAAGATTGAAGCTACGGAAATGGATGCTCTGAGAAGATCAGCTGGCATATCAAGAATTCAAAGAATAAGAAACGATGAGGTACTTCGATAAGTGGGAGTTACAGACACTATAACCTGTGATATTGAAATAAAACAGCTTATATGGTACGCTCACGTACACCGTATGACAGATTGTAGATTACCCAAACAAGCCATGACGTGGATACCAGCACATCGGAGAAAAAGAGGTAGACCAAAGAGAAGCTGGACAGGAGGAACAAGAAAAGCCATGAGTGCCCGTAACCTACAAGACGGTCAATGAGAAGATAGGAAGAAGTGGAGTATAGAAATCGGACAACGTCGCCGAACGTTCTAAACCGAACATATATATATATATATATATATATATATATATATATATATATATATATATATATATATATATATATATATATATATATATATATTTATATTTATAAACCGAACATATATGGTGGGCGTCGATGCCTCGAGTGGGCGAAACGAGGGAAGTGGTAGATCTGGCCAGATGAAGAGGATAAGATGTGGTTCAAACCACGTTGCATTCGTCAAAGGATTCATGCGCCAAAGCTTGTCTCTGAAAAAATTCACTTCTTTCCGTTGATATGAAACAGTAGGAAACACCATCTTTCCTAATGACTGTTCCTAAATATCTTTTGAATGCCTACTACCTTGAGAGTTACCTATGTTTTTGATCATTTGATTTTGGTATTTATTTATCCATCCTGTTTAACCTAACAATCCATTTATTTTTTAATTGCGCCAAACTGAACTTGTCGGTCGTGTAGAGGAACATTTCAGCTGATTTAGGAAAGATGTTTCAATTTAAAAAACATGTCACGAGCCAAGTCTGAGAAAAATTCGATATAATCGGACTTTCTTTTTAATTTTACACTTAGGCCGGCATTCTAACGGAGTAACATTGATACAAGCCCCTAAACAAGTGTTTTTGATGGGGAACAAAGATAACTTTGCTCAAAGTTACTCCATATTAGGGGGTAATATTAATACACAAAAACCCTATTGTTTCCTATCGAGGTTAACAAAATCGTTTACACTCCAATTTGAAGCCGAGCTGTAGAGCTTTCGTTTGATCCAATAATTTTTAAAATATCTCTAAAATTAAGAAAAATACAGTCGAAAATATGAAAAAACTGTACCAAAGTAACCCTGGTTTATCATCACGTAGGTGATCTGATTTAAATCTTCTCGAAAAACTAAAAGTAATAATGTGAAGTTTCACTGATAAGTTAATTTTGTCCTTGAATAATATATTAAATATAATAAAAGAGAAATTAATAAGCAGTGATTCGAGACTTTTATTTATCCACGGCCTCTTATTTATCTAATAAGCTGTACATGTATTATAAGGAGGTAAATTGTGTTAACCCATCAATTCGAAACCGAGGAACACACTGTACACCTCCAGTTTCTCAGCTTTAGCAGGACAGCTTATTAAACCGATAACTGCAGTAATTTAAATTAATCTGAAACGTGAGCTCATTGATTGCATTTCGCGGCTTTGAAAACCGCTCTCTAACGGCCCACCCCGAATCGAGCCGACCCCTCGCGCTCGCTCGGCCCAGGTCAAGGGGGAGATGGTCGGCGCGGCGCGGCGCCCGCGTTCACTTCATCTTTCTAATCTAAACGCCTAACATATGCCGAGTCCGAGCCGGCACAAAGAGAGCCACATAAAGGCTCGGGTAATTGGGTCGAGTAATGAATAACTAACGTAGAGGGCGCCACTGACCGCCCCGCGCCTTCGGTGCGTGCAATTGCCCCCGGACCTTCGCTAATGGCCGCCCTCGCGGCCCGGGGGCGCTCCATAATTAAAAGACCGACGTAGACGGGATTACACTACTTTATTTATAGTCACGATCTATATTGCTAATTAACGTTCTCATTTTCAGCTATCAAGTCTGTCAGGACAGGCCGGTATTACGGCGGGCGCACTCGTAGTCTGCGTCTTGATCCCACACTTCATTTAATTACCTGTATACGTAAGATGTGGGCTAACTTTTTTTTATTACAGGGTTTCTTTCGACTTTCGGACGTAAAAACGTGCTACTTGGAAAATTCTATTGTTAACGGATCATATACACTAGGCACAAAAATTAAGAGATGTAAAATAATCCTAAATTTTTAGGTGATTTTCAAGGAGCTGTAAGTTGTAGACAAATAGTCGAAGAGTAATGTTAGAAAAATCAAATTGAAGCTCAAAGTTACTAGTTTTTAGATCTTGAGTTTTGCATATCATCAGCAATTTTTGAGTAATCATAAGAAAATCATCGGAAACCAATTTTCCAAATTTTTACTTGCCTTTCAAAATGTCCACAGATAAACTTTTTTCAGTGATTTATTTATAAAGCTATTTTAGATAACTTTATCCTCTTTAATTTGAGTGGTCTAAAAGTATTGTACGATTATTTTTCGCTGAGTTATCGTCATTTAAAACAAAAAAATCAGTTTTGACTTTGGCAATTAATTAATTATTCGAAAAATAATGATCGTACAGAATTTTCGAGCTTACAAACTGAGTTACAGCTGGTCAGTGGTGGCTCGTAGTGATTTGTCATGGGTGGGCAACAAATAACTATTAGTAGGTTATATAGTGCAAAATAATGAAGTAAAATATAGTAAAAAAACCTTTGACTCATCACTCTATGTTAGTCACTGTACAAGTATATGTTAAGATTTAAAATACTTTCAGCTTTTAAGTTGAAATTTCTCTCACGTTCGCCTTGGTATAAATACTAAATAAATACAATACTAAATAAACACAAATGTAAAGTACCAACTTCCACAGACAGACCGCCGCACTAATTTATTGTAATTATTTTTACAGAACCGTTAAAATTTTGAAAATCCTAATCTACAGAGTACAGACCTTGCTGAGATAAACAACGTTCTACGTCTCTGAAAACTGAACTCGGAAATACGGAGATCGGACTGATCGGAGATTCTCGATTCCCTCCCCGCTTTGCCGAAGGTTTCTTCAGCAGGGTGGTCTAGCCCACCTGTGTCACAGCTTACTCGAGACTCGAGTAAGCTGTGCCCGTGTTTCAAATTGTTTCATGTAATTTACACGTGTATAATTTTGTTTTTATGTCTTCAAATCAATCAAATCATTCGTAATTCTATTAATTAATTAATTCTATACATGTGTTTACTGTTTACTTAGTTTTATATTCCAGATTCCCATGTTTCTATATTATTTTGAAATAATTTAAACTTTCAAGGGATGTTGAAAGTATACCTATGTCAATAATATCAATATTAATTTTCAAACTAATCTTGGTAGACACTTATTTACTTGTATTTATTTATTAAAGCAATAAATATAATTTTTTATTTGTGCGAGGCGCTTGTGCTGTCTCGAATGTACAAAGCCAGAAATGCAAAAGGCGTGGCTGCGCACCCGGCCCGGCACCCACCGTGCTAGGCATAACCACGATAACTATTAGTTCCACGGTTAGAAGAGTGAATTGCTGCACTCACTTGCAACGCAATTTGCCACCACGGTTGCGTTGTTAGTATTAGTATATCGAACATGCCTAGTCGATCGCACCCCTCCCATTTTATACATCATAAATTAGGGAAGTTGCTACATTAAAGGTTCACAAAAATACCACAGTCCCATCTAATTAAGTGAAATCGAAACGGCAACTAAGCATTTCATATATAATCAGATCTTTTCATTATATTATTGTTGTTATGTAATATATAATGGATTTAATTAATTACATATTACATAATTATATCTTTACTAATTTCTATAAACGATAAATAACGAACTTTGGAACAGTGTGTTCCTCTTCTTCTAGGAAACAGTGGGGTGGGCACTGCCCACCCTGCCACCCCTGACCATCCGCTACTGCAATTGGTGCTGATAAACCAATAGCCTTTAGTTTTAACGTGTTTATGAATTTTTTGTGCTGTTTTGGTCATTCAGTTTGTGAATTGTGAAAAGTAAAGTATGAGTGTGAAGTGAGGAAAGTGAAGTGAGTGAAGTGAAGTGAAGTGAAGTGAAGTGAAGTGAAGTGAAGTGAAGTGAAGTGAATTGAGTGATAGCAAACCCGCAACTCCCTGAAAACCCATAAACAGGATTTTTAAAAAATATGTATTCAAAGTACTTCTCATACTTACAAGAGCTAGAGTTCTAGTTTAATTTAATAACATAAAAAAACATTTTCTTTCCCCTGTAAGTATCGACTTAACGTTTATATAGGTGAACCATTTGACAGGGGACCATTTTTTATTGACGGTAATATGTCTGGCCAAGAATACTTGGATCTACTTCAACAGGAAATTATTTCTAGTAGACAGGAACCAATAGATGCTGGATTAAATGAAATCTAGTTCCGACAAGATTACTGACAAGGTTATCTGGCCCACAATAATGTCATCAGCAATATTGGGGACGAATATTTCAGAACCCACTTATTTCTGAGCAATACTAATTCTTCGAATAATGTAGTTATTCGAAGGCTTTTGATACTATCAGTCATAATATGGTAATTCATATTACCTTTTGCTAGAGTTTTGAAAATTGTGACAATATTACTTAAAAGTTATTTAAATAGGTGACCTCAATTTGTTAATACTTCAAGATCTAATTTAAGTAATATAAGATATGGAACACCACAGGGCCATATTTTAGAACCTCTTCTATTCCATATGTATTGTTGTAATATCATTTTCAATCTAGAACACGTAAAATGTTATTTATACGCGGATAATACCCAGCTATACATCCTTCTCTGACAGTTACACTGTCTGAGAAATATAATAAAAAATTACCTTTTGTAATTATGTATATATCAATTTAATATAAAAAAACTCATAAAAGAAATTGAAGGTTATTTTAATAAAATTACCAAATAATAGCAGTACTTTCCATTACTATGACATTTGCACGACTTTAGTTGTACAGTGATGAACAGTTTATAAACAGATACTTCAATGATAAACAGTTATTATATCATTCTTCGGTGGATTGATTCAGTGTGCTATGATGACCCCTATTATTCTAGTAATGATGTAATACTTATTACGTATCTCATTTTTATATTTATCTAAACTAGAAACAATACAAGAACTATTTATTATAATTTATATTAATGATACATCTTCTGCGATTTGACAGAATGTGGTTAAATCTGATATATGTTTACTATTTATTGTATTGTAATGATGAATCGTATAACATTTTCTTGTCCAAATTCTGTCTTTTCCAAACATTTTCAGTGCTATATTATTTTTATTCTTGTTGGATGTATTTATGCATCCCTCAGAAACTAGGTGACATTTACATTTTCCATTGCGTTTCATATTTGAAATATATGGAGTGATGATCCTAAGTCTATCATCACATATCTCATCTGTTACTTACGTGTGTTATATCTAATATTAAAATCATTATTTCGTTCACAAGTTTTTTTTATAAAACCAAAAGATTGTACTAAAAAGTAAATTGTAAAATTACCCAACTATCGCGAGATAATTAAAACATTTTCATGAGGTGTAACGTGTAATCTTACGGTGTTCGTGGAAAAATGGTGTTTTATTTTCTATTAGGTATTATCTTATAAAATAACCCTAACTTATTAACTTATCTATAAACGTTTAATTTATCTATAATTAATGTAATGCAGAGAAAAAAATCTGCATTTGCATCTCAAAACAAACTTCTGTATTTTTTAGGATCGAAAATAATGCTTTGATCCTGTCGCATTCGTCATTTTATCGAATCAAAATCGGAAATTTGAATTTTATTAGAATAAACAGTTTTAAAATCTTAAAACGGACATTTTCGCGCGTAGAATATCTCTATCTCGAAATTGAGTGGCAGAGAAAAAATAAACCAACACATAAATGCAGAATATCCGTTTTATGAGACAGTTTTACTTTTTTCAAATGTTCTAGCCTCGTGCTTTCTCATGACCCATGAACAAGGTGGGGTGTGTCCTATCTACCTCAAAATCAATAGATGTCATCTGGTAGACGTTCCTAATCAGAATCAGTCGAGACCCGAATGATCCGTCACGATGTAATTGAGTGTTCGTGCTAACAAGAAAAATTCTCAAATAGTCCACCATTGTGCTTTCTCATGACCCATGAACATGGTAGAGTGTGTTCTATCCACCTCAACATCAATAGGTGTCGTCTGGGAGACGTTCCCGATCAGAATCAGTCAAAATCCGATTGATCAGACATGATTTAGTTGAGTTATCGTGTTAACAAAAGGAAATTCTCAAATAGTCCACCGTCGTGCTTTCTCATGACCCATGGACAGGGTGGGGTGTGTCATAGTCAATAGGTGTCGTCTGGAAGACGTCCCCGATCAGAATTAGTCAAAACTCGATCGATCCGACACGATTTAGTTGAGTTGTCGTGCTAACAAAAAAAAATCTCAAATAGAGCCAAGGGAGGGGGTGGTATGTGCTATCCACCTCAAAATAAATAGGTGTCACCTCGGAGACGTCTCCGATCGAAATCGGTCAAAATCCGATCGCTCCGACACGATTTAGTTGAGTTATCGTGCTAACAAGAAAAATTTCTCAAATAGACCCAAGCGAGGGGGTGGTATGTGCTATCCACCTCAAAATCAATAGATGTCATCTGGGAGACGTCCCCGATCAGAATCAGTCAAAGCTCGATCGCTCCGACACGATTTAGTTGAGTTATCGTGCTAACAGGAATAAAAGTGCCGACGACAACGACGACAACGACGACAACGACAACGACAACGACAACGACAACGACGACAACGACGACACAGCAAAAATTTTTTTAAAACCATTTTTCTTTTTTTTTTGCTGAAAAACGAAGAATAGACCCAAAAAAAATTTAGTTTTTTCAATTTTTCTTTACACGATTACATTACTTTTCGGCTTATAGTGGATTGCGGAAAAGTAATAAGCAATGTAAGTAAACTTAAATCAGTTTATATATGAGACGCTAATACTTAATGTAAATGTGATGCGTCAGAACTTGAATTCATCTAGTTTTTATTTGAATAATTGAATTTTAAGTAATGGATTGTACTGGAGATGTACATTATTTCGATTATTTTAAATTTTCTAGATACAATTTAAATTACAGTTTTAACTGCATTGGTATGTCACTCATAATTATTATTCGTCAACTTTTGACAATTCTGGAAGACAATATTTCACTATTATTGAAAAAATGTGCATGCCGCTTTTTAGTGACTCATAATGGGATATTTTTTAGATCAATCTAACACTACTTTTTAAACCATTTATGATTTCCACAAAATATATTCAATAACATAAGACCTTCATTTAACAATGATGTAGTTTTTTGGTGATCATTTGGTTTGAAACTATATATCAACTGTTTATTATTAGTATATGCATGCACACCCATTGATTTTATAATATGCATAATGTCTATGGTGTATATAAAAAATAGAATAAGCCTTAATACTGAGCCTTGTGGACTACCCGATTTTATGTTTCCTTTTAATAATACGCCGTTGTGCAGAGTAACTTGAAAGCAATTGTGCAAATAATGCTACAAAGAGTGAACTGTTGTTTCACCTATACCATAATATTTTTATTTTATTACTAATAACTCATGATTAACTCTATAAAAAATGTTGGAGAGATCTAAATACACAAACGGTAGGTAGGTTGCGAAGACGATGTATCTCATCACACACTTTTCGTATGCTTTTATTTAACGACACAAGCTAATGTATCACTCATGAATCGCCATTTACAAAATATATGCCTAGCTTAGTAAAGCGATCTACGACAAAACTCCCACTCCCCCTTCTGTCCACCGAGAAGGCGCCCATCGACGGTCCCCTTACAGTTGCAGTCATCACAGGAAGTGCGCGGATCGTTGCTTAATTCCGGAAGTAGTGTTTCCTTCTCTCTCGGCCCCTACTTGGAGGAGACTTGTCCGAAATAAAAACAGGCGATTCCGACGTCGCATCGTAATGGACCAAAACGAGATGCGATATGTTATTATATATAATGCAGTGTAATTCAATTTGGTCGCTAGCTCTGCCTGTTTCTTTCCATCATTTCAATCAGAGTAAATGATCGGACGGCTGTAACTTTTCTGTTATGGTAATTCTTCAACGATGATGGCTGGAGATGCCGGAGAAGAATCATGAGTGATAATTAATTGTCCTACGTAAGCAATCTTGCAACAATATCAAGAGTAATGACTATTACCCAATGAATAATGACTATTAGTTTTCGTAAACATTTTAGCTGACACTTTAGTTTGATTGATTTTTTAGGTTGATTTTGGTTTATACAAATGATTTTTTGAAAAACTCTGAAACATGTCAACGTTATTTTTTAAAAGACATTGACTGATGCAAACATTAGCTTTTTTATATTATGTTTGATTTGTGAATCACAAATATATCAGGGGCGTAGCGTACATGGATGCGAGTGATGCGACGCATCCCTTAAAACATTGGCAAATTAGTGTTATCTAAAAGTTCAATCGATTTATTCACTTATTACAATTTTTTAATTATTTTAAACCGACCACAGATATACATTATTTATTTTAAACGCTACAATCAACTTTTTTAATTCAAATAAGCCGTGCAGGCGCCCGAAATTATTGGACTTCCGCGTACTTGCTGCAGTGCTGAAATGCGATGGTCCACATTACATCCAAGCTACGCGTTAGATGGCCGAAAAGGTCAGTGATCTTACAAATTCAACAGTGGAACCTCGAGTGGGTGTTGTCGTTATTTCCGGACTCAGTTATGCGACTATGTGAACGCATCTTGGCGACTGTCGCCATAACATTAGGCAGATTGTGGAAAATAAAAATGAGGAATGGGATCGAGAAACCGTTATTTGTGCTAGAGGCCTTTTAACTTTATTGCGCGACTTTGATTTTAACTTTTTCTTAGCAGTGTTTTCTGCAATATTCCCACATTCCGAGAGTCTGTTTAAAATTCTACAGACAAAAATATCAGATATTAGTTACTGCAATAAAAAGATCGCTGATTTTAAATTACATATTCAAAAAATGAGAAACGAATTTAGTGACATCTGGGACCGTATGGACAGATTTATGTTAGAAAATCAACCACCAAGTAAAATAATGCGATTGGATTTAATTCCTAAAGAAGATAAGAAAAGCACCTACGCACGATTGTTTTATGAAATTTTGGACGTTATTACTTTGAACATTAGTGAACGGTTTAATGAAATTTCTAAACTAAAATTTTTAAATCTAGATTCCACCCAATTTTTTTCATTTGTGAAACGTTTTCCTGACGAACTATTTTCTTCTCTAGTAGATACATATGGAACATTCTTTGACGCAAATCATTTAAAAAGTAAACTTATATATATATATATATATATATATATATATATATATATATATATATATATATATATATATATATATATATATATATATATATATGTAAACGTTTAGGGAAGATTAAATAATAATCAGGGGTTTTTACCACCTCGGACTTTATTTTTGGACTGTATTCAACATCTACAACAGTACTCGCGAATTCTCTGGGTTAGACTGCCGCCTCACTCCCCAATCGTCCCGCTGCTCGGTACGTTACGCCTCCGTTCGGCCATCCTCCCGACTATAGCGCGAGGGTAGATATTATTGATTGTTTACACGGCCATCCTGTTTGCGGGGCGTCCTCGCACCGACTGAGGTGATGCTGATCTGAAAACAGAATACCGAAACAGAGTTTGCCCAAACAATGGTATAATGTTATTGTTAGTACTGTGCAGAGTTTTAGGTAATACAGTCAATTACTAAACATAGTGGTACTGCCACTCTCCTAGTTTTTATCGCACATCAGGTGGTACTGCCACCTTTTCAAGGCATAGTGGTACTGCCACTATCCGCTGCTTCATTGAATGGTAAGTGGTACTGCCACCTTCTCAAGGCATAGTGGTACTGCCACTAGCCGCTGCTTCATCGAATGGTAGGTGGTACTGCCACCTTATCAAGGCATAGTGGTACTGCCACTATCCGTCCCTTCATCTCGTTGTTAAAGGTTAGTAAATCACATTAAAATAAATCAAATCCAAATCATAGGTCAGTTACTAGGTCGTAAAACTGATGATGTTGTGTTCAGAAAACGAGTGTGTGACCTAACTATAAACAATCTCACACAAACACTGGATTTACTGATCTGATAACTTAATGAAATATAATTAGTAATTACTATTCGGACTTACTTTGCGCTATTAACCTGAGGGCCAAGGTCGTAGTTGTTCGTGAGCAGCTACCGTAGTCCGATGTCCCTTCTTATGCAGCTCGTATCGCTCATTTGGGAGAACTGTCCGAACAGTATACGGTCCTTTATACTTCGCTCTTAATTTGCCACCACCTGCTAGTTGCGAATCCTCAATCGCCACAACATCGCCTGGCTGGAAAGGTTTGACGCCGCAGCGAACGGTATTAAATTTCTGACCATGTTTAATCGCTCTATTTATAATCTTTATTCGAGCTTCTGAGACGGCCTTGTCTGGGTCAATGAAGTCATCAATCGGCTTTGCATCTTTTAAAAAGTGCCGAGTTGCAGGTAATCTCGGATTCACATCCAGCTGTAACACTGCAACGTAAGCACTACAAGAATGTTACGAGGGTCATAGTACAACTCGAGTCCGTCATCGTTTTTCTCAACACGCACACAAGGTTGACCGATAACGTCCCATTCAATAATAAGGTCAATGCTACTCGGCATCACTCCATCAGGCACTATTATGAAGTTTATTTCTAAAGTAAAATTCGGCAAAGTTATTACTAGTTCACATTTACCGATAGTATAAACAACTTGGCCTACAAATCCCGAAAAAGCATGTACACTGCGGTCTGTTTTGATAATACCATTTAAAGTTTTTACAATAGAATGTTTAATAAGTGAGACGTCGGCACCACTATCAATAAGATACGGGACCGATTTCGCCTGTTCATTGCACAATAACGTTGCTATCGGTGTCTCGCTCAGGTGGCGTCATTTCTTTAGTACAAATGCCTTTTTCGGACTTCCATGCTTAGCCCAACAATTGGGTTCAGTGTGGCCCGGCTTTTTGCAATGTTCGCAGATAGGGATGCTGGGTTTTGGTTTATCACTGGCAGTATTTTCCTTAGCCTTGTTTCCATCTTGTAAGGCTGTACACATGTTTTGTCGATGACCTTTACGCCCACACTTATAATATGATCCGTTCCTACCATGGCTCGAGGACCGTGGTTCTCTTAGTCTGCGCTCGTGTTTCCGTCTCCCCACTCCAGATCCTTCATGCGCGCGCATTGATGCTCCGGATGTTCTTTTGCGGCGTGCATCAGCTTCGCTTAATCACTTTAATAATTCACGTTCTGATTCTGGTTTTTGTACATGAATCATTGAACGTGCCTCAGTGTGGTCCAGACCGTATTCTACCATGCTAATAATATTCCACGGCAGCTTATCGTAGAACCGTGTAATCTTTCTAAGCTTTTTATTGCCGTAATCACATAACCCATCACAGTCGTGGCTTCGGAGTGTAGTAGCCAAATATGCACGTGCTCCTGGTGTCTCCTCCTGCTTTTGCGATCATGAGAATATCACTTACATTTAGGTCATGTTTTAACTTTGTAGCGTCCTCCAACCATTCCTCGATTGAGTAAGCACTCGTCTCCGGATCGTAACTTGCGAGCCTGAACTGGACCTGCGTAGTCGTTGACGCAAGCGCACTTGAACTCCCTGCTTCTGATACATTGGGCGTTGCCCCTGGTGTTGTCACCATCTTTACATGCCGAGTTAACTCTGCAAGTTGTTGTTGTTGCTTTGAAACTAAGTTGACGAGCGTCTCCTGCCACTGCACTTTGGCACGTTTCGGGTTTGAAGGGCCACCGAAGTCCTCTGCGCTCACAGCACTTATCTCGCCGTCACTTTCACGTTCAACACCATCCGCCATTTTATCTACGTTTTTATAGTCAATTTTCTAGTTTTTTGCTAATAAGGGCACTACGCACGGATCAATCCCACTTCTGATGTAAACGTTTAGGGAAGATTAAATAATAATCAGGGGTTTTTACCACCTCGGACTTTATTTTTGGACTGTATTCAACATCTACAACAGTACTCGCGAATTCTCTGGGTTAGACTGCCGCCTCACTCCCCAATCGTCCCGCTGCTCGGTCCGTTACGCCTCCGTTCGGCCATCCTCCCGACTATAGCGCGAGGGTAGATATTATTGATTGTTTACATATATATATATATATATATATATATATATATATATATATATATATATATATATATATATATATATATATATATATATATATATATATATATATATATATATATATATATATATATATATATATATATATATCAGTGAATTATAGTTATCACGAAATGAAAAAGAGCACTGGTTTTGAACTTCACCGATATATTATGTCCCTTCAATTATCTTCTGTTTTCTCGGAGTCATCAAAATTGTATAATTTAACTTAGACTATTCCTGTCACAAGCACTTCCGCGGAAAGATCATTTTCATGTTTCAGGAGAATAAAGACTTCTCTGAGAAATTATCAAAGGCAAGAAAGACTGAAAGCTTTAGCATCAATAAATATTGAAAGTGCCTTGTTAGAAGATATGAGATCGTCTCCAACATTTGAAGAAACAGTGATAGACGTTTTCGCTGGACAAAGATAAACTGAATAATTGATCTTCATTTTAAAAATTAGGATATATACCACGGCATAATCATTTTAGATTAGTGTTTTTTTATTTTTACCATTTTCATATGGCCTACTATACATCTGACTATACCTCTTCCCCTTATACAATTTTTGTCACATCCCTAGATTCTTTTCTCACGCTACGCCCCTATTTGTGATGTTATCATAACCCTCTTGCACCATAACCAAAAGAAACATGCAAAATGTTTCTTTCTTCCCCTCTTTTTCTTAAAATTTTTGAACTGCAGTGTTACTCCACATTGGAGTTTTCTATTTAATTTTTACTAGGTCGAGTGTCTTAAATTTAAAATTCCAGATTTTTGTTCAACAATTTATTAACAGTTCTTTTGTAAACACTAATTTCATCACTGATTTGTCTGATACTGGTACTTCTTGGGTTTTCTACCGCTGATGCTATAATGGTGATTTATATATATATATATATATATATATATATATATATATATATATATATATATATATATATATATATATATATATATATATATATATATATCGACGATTTTTTCTATAAATAAGTAAACAATAACTATGGATTGGAAACTAACGAAATCGATTAGCAATGGAACTATCGTACCAAAACACTTATGAAAAACGACCTAGTGTGAATTTTCAGTATTGAAGAGTTGGATTCTCAGCAACTCAAGTAAAGTAAAAGAGTCAAAGGCGGATCGTAAATAGGGATTAGAGGGACTTCAAAATGAATGAATTAATTCTAGATAATGCCCAATCAATACAGATATCCAATCAATCCAGGTTTGAAGTAATTCTGGTCAGTATTTTTACTTTTCCGCACTCAACTGTACCAGAGCGGAAAAGTAATGTAATACTGTAAAGAAAAATGGAAAAAAATTTCTCTAGCGTTTATTTCTCGTTTCTCGGCCTAAAAACAAAAAAAAATGGTTTTTACAAAATTTGTGTCTGTGGGTGTGTCATTGTTGGTGTTGTTGTTGTCGTCTTGTCGTTGTCGTCGGCATTAAAATTTCTTGTTAGCACGATAACTCAACTAAATCGTGTTGGATCGAGCGGGTTTTAACTGAGGTTTAATTCTATTCGGGGACGTCTTCCAGACGACACCTATTGATTTTGAGGTAGATAGAACACACTCTACCATGTTCATGGGTCATGAGAAAGCACAATGGTGGACTATTTGAGACATTTTTTTTGTTAGCACGATCACTCAATTAAATCGTGTCGTATCGATCGGGTTTCGACTGATTCTGATTAGGGACGTCTACCAGACGACATCTATTGATTTTGAGGTAGATAAGATACACCCCACCCTGTCTATGGGTCATGAGAAAGGATGATGTAAATGTTTATGTTCATATTTAAACATAAACATTTAACGTTGCTGATTTTGCATTAAACTAAAAAACACATATTTGGCATGTATCATATACGAATGAACGAGAAAAAAAATAATTTCGTTCGATCACAAACGTATTGATATGATACTGAAGCAGTCGCCAATAAAAAAATCCTGCATTTATGTGCTGGTTTACTTTTTCCTCGACAGCTCAAGTTGGAGATAGAGATGTTCTACGTGTGGGAAAGTTCATTTTAAGGTTTTAAAACTGTTCATTTTTTCTCGTTGTATGTTAGTTTTCATATGACTGCACAAATAAAAACACATAAATTGAAACAAATCATTTGTAAGGTCGCGTAAACGGTAAAAATAGCGATGAGATGAAAACAAATCAATAACAGGCGTCTGTGTAACATGCGGTGGCAATGTTATTGCTATAAAAAGGAACATTGCATCGATGGTTAGTTGGTTTCTGTTAAAGCTCGCCAGAATAGACGCTTTGATAATTAGCAGTGTAATGACCCTTTAATTCAAATGAATTAAACTAAAATTTTGGGAATTTTATATGCATTGCACTGCGGAAATCTTTCAAACGAACTAGTTGCGCAATATCTCTGTATACTTAACGGTTTGAAAGTCTCCTAATAATAAAAATGGAGCCTCAAAGGACATATCAATTGCACGATAATATAATCGGTGTAGCACAACGTATATATCAGCAGTCAAATTCAAATGAAGACATCTCCAAGCTTATCCTTAATGGAATGTAGTGAGTGGTGGAGTTCCGTAGATCCGGAAGAATTCGCATATCAGAGAGGCACTCAACTTAATGAAACGAGTAATCCAAGAGCAGCTCTTCGCCTAATCCATCTCGATGCATTCCTTTGCGTTTTAATATTCATCTGAAACACTTGAATCTCATCCGGACCTAGACAATTGCGGAAACAGCACTTACCTTAACCATCTCAAAGGTGTAACGCCGGTTTAATCCCGCAAACGCTATAAGTAATTTTACACTCCTTTTAATTACACGGAAGTCCAGGACGCGCCAGGAGTTATCCGTAAATATTGAATACTCGATGGTGATTAGGCGAAGGGGACTTGCTGTTTTGTTTGGTTTTGTCGGGGCATCAATTCTTATTTGATTCTTTAGGGGGTGAGTCGAAACTATCAATAGGTACATCTGCAATAAATAAGATACCAATTTTATACAAAACGTGATAGTACTACGCTGCCCACTGCGTATTTCATGTATCAAGGCGTTACCAACAGAGTACACTGAGAGAATAGTTTACTTGTAATACGGAAACGCGTTCATTTGATTTTTAATTGTTCAATGTCATTGTGCTAAATTGTAGCTAATGTAACACATTATACCACAAAGTGTTCGACAGACAATAATATATAATAGACATTTGCTTATTCATTGTAAAATTATGGTTTACTATAATTAGATTATTATTATTGTTTTTATATAGTTCGTGTGAACAGATCTCTTTTTGAAAGCACTAAATGTAATAATAGTAGTGATTATACTTGTAGTTTATTCCTTGTAAAAGAACATTACATTTCTTCTGTAGGATGGGTTCTGTAATTAGCAAAAGAAGATAACAACTCTTAACCAGTTAGTATACGCCGCGTATACCAACATATCAAAACGTTAGTCAAAATTAAAGAGAATGAGAATGTACAACATCTTGTCTCTTTATAAATACCCATTTCTATGGAAATTATTTGAAGAACACTGAAAAGAAACTGCTACTCTACATATCTAGTCTCTCTCCCCGCAGTCACATCTTACACATTGTATGATGCAGATCTGCTCATGACATTTTATGAAAAACGGTACGCCGAATCGACTGATAAAGACTAGAAAAAATTACATAGTTAATTTGAAGGATACGTTGTTCAAAATCAAAACAAATTATCAGCTACATGTTGTTCGCAAAAAAATCATATTTCAAAAACCAACCACTTTAAATTTTCCGTTATTTTCTACATACATAGTTTAACAATATGTGTTTCTATGAAAATCATTTTAAATAACACCTGGAAATAAAAACTGCTAGTTGGAGCTGTGCATATCGCGACTCTTTCCGCCATCACATCTTACACATTCGTAATATCCGGATATTTTCATGATATTTTATGAAAAAGAATACAGGGAATCCACTGATAAAGACTAAGAAAATGTGATTTAACTGATTTCAAAGATAAGTTGGTTCAAGAACAAGACAAATTATTATCTAAAATATCCGCAAAAAAATTATATCTCGAAAACAAACTATTTGTCATCAAAACTAGTTTGATAATAAAATGTCTCGTTTATTTCTACATAAGATATACCTAGTACAGTCATTTGGTAGTTTTACCTGAAAAGTTTTCCGGGAGTTTTGAAAATGGGTAATTTTATAGATTTCGATGTGCTCTTTCTGAATTTCAACTTTGCCACCTCGTATCTTTGCGGCTCGCGCCGCCATATTGGAAAAGTGACCTCTAAAAGCAGTTTCTTGACAATATCTCCTATCCGACTCATTTCACGATAAAAACATTTATATATAAAATGAAACTAGAGAAAATAGAGCGCCGCAAAGTGTAGTTCAACACGCGATTTGGCCAAAAAACTCATTTCCACACTACCTTGAGGTAGAGTCAGCGGCGCGCTTTTTATCGTGGTATCCCCAGTAGGCCTAATCCACATACAATTCACTATTCCCAAATTTAGCGCATTCTCCTTCGCTTCGCTGTTCTTGATGGACCAGGTGTTGCGATTTCATTATCTTTAGTACCGATCGAAACGTCACAGATCGAAATTTCTTCACATCGTCTGCGATAGGATTATCAGTTTCATTGCAATCCTCTTCGTTCTCGATTTCATCATACGTTTCCTCGAATAGTCTCCGTTTCCTCCTCTTCATCGCTATCTTGTAATGGAACTTGCGAGTTATCACAGGTACCACTACAATTCGTGCATATAACGGAGCATTTTAATCCAGCCTTTCTGCATCCACAGGCTTTCTAACATCTCTTTTTGCATTTGCAAGAAATAAGTTTTAACAAGCTTTCCGGAGTTGGGTACTTGAGTGTGGTGACAGGAATTATCCCGTTTCTTTTCGACCCCCATTGATCAGCATTTTGTTCATTCCCATACCACTGCTGAACCTGGTGATAGATTTGGAATGAATGCTGTCGTGCTGCTGCTTCTGTTGGTAGTGACGCAATATTAAATTTACTTTTATTTGCTGCTTCTGTGAAGCATACATATCTATAGTTGTTTAAAGACATACTTTTCTTACTTTTCACATTACTGTATCTGTATAATTCAAGAAGGAAGTGTTCTCTAGCTTTAGCAATGATCTCTGGATCAGCATTTGGATTTTTGAATACCTCGATAACCTCGTTTAAATCTGAATTTTTTCGGAGTACATTAATAAATTTCATTTTTCCTTGATTAAATAATGCTGATGTTGTATCACTGCCACTGAGGGAATGCAAGAATAAAATATGATTCGCGGATGTTTTATCTATGATACTTTTTGTTGAATATATTTGTTGCGAAATTTTTCCTTTTCCTGGTTTGAGAATATGTATGTTTGAACGCGTAGATAGAGCCTTCAAAAGAATGAGAAGATCTACATCTTCGCCGACAACTACTACGAAATCAAATTATTGTTAGTATAGTTTTTAGATTTAAGTTAATTTTATAATTCACAAATGTAACCAGTTAAAATTAAATGTCACGGGTTGGCGTAGATGTATAATGGTTTGCGGCGCTAGTACGCTAAAACTATAGATTTTTGAAAAAGGTGATTACATAAATTGTAGAAAATTTTCTCTAGTTTCATTTTGTATATAAATGTTCTTATCGTGAAATGAGTGGGAAAGGAGATATTGTCAATAAACTGCTATTAGACACCATTTTTCCAATATGGCCACGCGAGCGGCAGAGATACGAGGTGGCAAAGTTGAAATTTGGAAAGAGCACATCGAAATCTATAAAATTATCCATTTTCAAAACTCCCGGAAAACTTTCGAGGTAACCTCTTTTTTTAGAACCAAATGACTGTACTAATAAGTAATTTACAAATACCCATTTCTACGAAAATTATGTTAAAAAACACTTGGAAAAAAACTGCTAGATGTAGCTGTACATATTTCGTCTCTCCCCGCCATCACACCTTACATATTTATAGAATCTGTATCTATTCATGATATATTATGAAAAATAATACAAGCTATCGACTGGTAAAGACTAGAAAAATGTACGTTAGTTAATTTCAAAGATACATTTATCAAAACCAAGACAAATTATTATCTGCAATATATTGTCCTGCAAAATAAAGTGTATCTCGAAAATTAATAATTTTTCGTCAAAAGTGGTCTTATCATTATATTTTACATTATTTTCTACATACTCATAAGATATATAATTTATAGACACATATCTCTATGAAAATTATTTTAAAGAACACCTGGAAAGAGAAACTGTTAGTTGTAGCAGTACATATCTCGCCTCTCCTCCTCGTCACATCTTACATATTCGTAAGATCTGGATGTGTCTATGATATTTTATGGAAAAAAGTATAGGGTATAGATTGGTAAAAAATAGAAAAATGTACTTTAGTTAATTTCAAAGATACGTTGGTCAAAAGAAGACAAATGAGAATGTACATCTTGCCCGCAAACAAATTTATGTCTTGATAACCAAATATTGTTCATTAAAACTGGTTATATCCTCAAATTTGACGTTATTTTCTACATAAGATATATAACTTATGCATACTTATTTCTATTAAATTTATTTTAAAGAACGCCTGGAAAAAGAATCTGCTATTTAATCTGCTTTAGTTAATTTCAAAGTTAAAATGTAGAACTATAGAACCACAAGCAAGTTAAGGCCATTTAACAGTTGAAAAATGTTGGTATATTTATAACGACATGCACTAGATTCGATCTTACGGAGTGCAACTGCTTGGTTTCGCTATGACGGAACAACATTATGTAGTAATGATAAGAGAGAACTTAAACAAAACCTTTCACAATAAATAGATTGAGAGAAAGAAATTTTATAGAGTGACTCTAAATCACTACACCTGCTGGCGTGTTGATTTTTTCTGTGGGGTTATCTTAAGAACAAAACATATGTTATAATGCTAAATAACATTGATGATCCTAAGAAAGTATGAAAATAGGAATATAGAATATTTCTGTTATAAAAGAATTCAGAAGTGAGGAATATAGAAAGAGAGACTGGATTTCTTTTGTAGATCAGATTATTTCCTACAAGTAAATATTTTGCATATTTAATTTAATTTAATATATTTAAATAAACTATAATATTTAAATAAAGCCTTAGTAAACTTTTTATAATTAACTAATAATTCCGTTATATTACAAATCTTATAGGTTATTACAAGAATTAAATAATAGCAAATTAGATTGACAATTCTGTTGAAAAATATGTCTCCTTTAATGCACTGTTGTTCCGTGTATATTTAAGATACCATTTGGAAGATGTACCTTTTGTACTAAAATTGATCTACACGAGTATATCCTTTTTGTCTATATTTTTACGGGGCGAAGTTAGCTACTCTTTTATATAGTCCCCGACACGTGGACACATACAGACATACCCAAGCCATTCATATGGCAATCGAACCCACCCACGAATTACTCTGATCCGGCAATCTAGGCCAGCTCCAAGCAATTGGTATCATTACCCCAAATCAATCCAGAGGATCTGGAGGCCTTCGGCGAGGTAACTATGAGATAGTTTACCCTCGGAAGTCCTTGTTGTACCTATACTCATCCATGTCAGTTCGGATTCAAACCGAAAGTTAGTAGCGATGCGAAAAAACGACCAATTCTTGCCGCTACTTTGAATGGAGCCCAGAGCTCTCGACGTGAAAAGACAGTGGTCCAAGTACATCAATTGCCTGACAAATATCTTACAAGTCTCTAAAAAGATGAAGCCAAAAATAATTTAATTGCATGACATTTTCCACCCTGTATAATGAATATTGTATACCATGTCACTTTATCGTCGGCAATTATTTGACCAACATAGTGACAAACCAACAAACTATAGTGACACCAGGAAGTCCAAAGAGTGGAACGGGACCTGAAACAGAGGCGTAGATGTTTTTATTTTTTGGCGGGGTCAGTAACAAGTACTGTTACAATTATTGATGTGACTGATTTCATCGGCTATGTGCACAGTGCATTTGCATTTAGTTAATGTACTAAAGCGTGGTCTGTTTTCGAATTTGAGCGATTTTTTGAATATGCGTTTTCATCATTTTTAGACTTGATTGTTTTATTTTAATGTGTTGATTGACCAACTGAGTGATCGTATAATTAGTGATTTTTCAACTTTGATAGTGACAATATTACATGAAATAATAATTTACATTATTTATAATGAATCCAGTTAACGATATTATTTGTAATTTGTCGCAAACACCAACATGTCGCTGGCAAGACGAAGATAAAAGAGACGTTTTACTGAAAGGAAGACCTACGACTATTTTATCAATATTTTCCAGAAAAGAGATTAAGAAATCTTGTAAATCTTATAACGTAAATTTCAAGTCTGCTTGGTTCACAAATAATAATTATAAATGGCTATGTAGCAGCCCAATGTTACAAAAACTATACTGCTTGCTCTATTTACTATTTGTAGATATTTTAAATATTACGAGGGCATTACATAAACATACCGATTCTGCCGAGCATTTAAAATGTGAAGTGCTGTTAAAAAGTTTCAAAAAAAAACAACACTACAGCCGACGCTTGAAAAGAGAACTTTATAAACTACAATTTAATCCAAATGTCCGTTTAAACAGAGTTTTATTAATGACGGTTATTGGCGCAGTTTTGTATCTTGGCAAGCAATAATTAGGACTTCGCGTCCATGGCGAAAGCATAGACTCCCTAAACCGTGGGAATTTCAAAGAACTCTTAAAATTACTGTTACTAAGGTATCCTTTAAAAATCAAAAATCATTATGAAAAAATGAAAAATGATTTCGGTGGACATTCAAAAACCACTCAAAATGAAATCATCAGTTGCATTTCTGATTATATGAATGAATATATAAAAGAAGATATTAATGAAGCGTTATTATTTTCTAGGTTGATGATACTACTGATATCACACAAACCTCTCAATGTTCCCTAATAATAAGATTTGTTAATTCTGAAGGTCTAATAGTAGAACGTTTTTTGGGATTTCATAATGTAAGTGCCGACAGGACATCAGAGGCTGTATATACCATGTTGGATCAAATTAATTTGGTTATAAAAATAAGTTAATAGGGCTATGTTATGATGGCTCGAGCGTCACGTATGGCCATCTAAATGGACTTTTGCGTCTCAGTGGAATTCCGTCATTCAGCAAAGCAACCCTATGCCCTTTCCACAACATCGGCAAGACGTATACGGACTACTGCAAAAACTCGATGGTGTTCCAATTCCAAATTAGCTTATACAGTAGTTCAGGACTGGGATAAACTGAAAGAAGTATTTGAATTTATTATAACTTCTGAAGAATTTGACCAGAAATCGATTCAGCTTGCTAGAGGATTTTTAAATATGAATGATTTTAATTTTACATTTTTGGTAGTACTATTTAATGATATTTTTAGTGCTACAGATATTTCATATAACATCCTACAAAACAAATCATTAGATATTAATTTTTGTGTGCATCAAATAAAACAGGCACGTGAAATATTGAAGAAAAGAAAAATGACGACTTTTTTAAGACAATTTTTAATAAAGCAAGTAGAATGACAGAATTAAAAATTACAAAACGACAATACGCTGGTCTATATAACGAACTCATTAGTACAAGATGTAAGCGCTTTTATATGAAATATTGGACCATATTTTAATGCAAATAGACGTCAGGTTTCAGGACTGAAAAATTGCAACTTTTTTGTCTCACTGATACTGCAAAATTTGAACAACATAGCTCGTGTTTCCCTTCCAATGCTTTTTGGAACAATTTTATGGAAGTATATTTACCAAACATCAACGACTTAAGAACGAACTTTGTCTGTTATATAGTGGTGAAAGTTATAGAAATATACCGCTGCATGAACTGCTCAAAGAACTGAATGAATACAAAGACATTTTTACAGAAGCTTACAAACTGTTTTGTATAATTTTAACTATTCCATCAACAAGGTGCATCAGTGGAAAGAAGCTTTTCGTGTTTTAAACGTATAAAGACTTATTCAAGAAATATCATTTCCCAAGAAAGACTTTCATCTTTAGTAACTATTTCTATCGAAAAAGAATTGTTACTAGAACTAAATAAGGATCAGCCACTTTATAAAGATATATAGATAACTGCGCCTCACTAAAGATCGAAGAATTGATTTGGTGTACAAAAATTAGATAGCTATAAACTCGGCTATAGGTAAGTCGTAAAAAATCATTCCACTTTTTTCTAACTGTTTGCACATTTACACTCTTCACCTATTTTCTAACCCGCGATCCGCCACTGCTGTCCAATTTCCGTCAGTTGATTCAATTGCCATATGAGTGAAATAAATAATATTCTTCAAATGAGAGATACAGAGAGGGTGACAATACGTGCATAACTTGGAAAAGCGACGTTGTCATTTTTTCAGAGAATCAGCGAAGTATGAAAATGACAGAAGTAATCTTTTTATATTTGACAAATATGACATAAATTTACATGTGTTATGTCGTAGATAGGCATTATACAATTGAATTCTAACGTTTCTTATTTAATTTTGATTATAAGTTACAATTAAATTTAATATTACCGAATTAATGTAGAACATATAAGAAATTTAGGAATTAAATATGACAATAGCGCCTATCAGCTTTTTAGATCATAGCACTCTTTGAACTTGTTGGTTTCACTTTAGTTATTTTTTATTAATTTTATACCTAGCAGTAGTAATTACAGTTTGCAACTCAATAGTATTGCTTGTAACTTATATCAACATCGTTATTTAATATGTTGTAAAATACATCCCGTGTTATGTT
This sequence comes from Rosalia funebris, assembly GCA_037954035.1. NCBI lineage: Eukaryota > Metazoa > Arthropoda > Insecta > Coleoptera > Cerambycidae > Rosalia > Rosalia funebris. The sequence continues at coordinate 14,017,787 of JAZFAV010000011.1, read as the reverse complement.
ATTTTAACATCGAATTACTGCAGATGAACGTATTTGTGTTTTACCTTGTATAATGAGGCAGATAGCAGGAACAACTTAGTTAGAATAAGAAACAGCATGCCTGTAGTTGAACGGCATTGAAACTTTTTATTGATATAATCCTGGATGAACCCATGTGAGGTTGTCAGTAGCTCTCATTGCCCATTAGCGAGATTGAACCCTCGCTCTCCCATCCCCACTTCCGGGCCACCCTCTTCTTGCTCCCTGCGAAAGAAATTGTTTCCTGTACGCTGGGAAATGAATTAATGCATTCCCAACATACATTATTGATTACTCTTAATGTAAATGCTGCCAACTACCTAATTGTAATTTCTAAATTGGCCCACCGTTCCCTTCAATTAGAGTGCACGTAAACCCTTGTTTTGCTTTAACGGAATTATACAGAACCCTATTTGATCCTTTTATATACTTTGTCTTTTATAAAACATTTGACTTTGAATTACTTAATTAATAAAACTTCTTTAAAGTTTTCCATTTACTGCCATACTTGCAAAATGTAAACTCAAAATTGATTTTAATAATTCATAATCACTTACCGTCAGGCAGTAAACGGTGAGTCAATCAGAGACACTGAAAGAAAAGACATCGAATAAATTCATCTATTGATATAACACAAACTTGAACAAAATGGACGAACACAGTTCTAAATAAGACATCACGCACAATCAGCGAACCCTACCATAAACATTACTAACCAAGAATCTTTGTATGGAACACCTATGAACTCCTGCAGTACCAATAAGAGCTACAGATATAGAAATGGATGTGGATATAGAAATAATGTTTGTGGCATGTCTGAAACTCACCTCATTAAGGAATCACACACCAAATTCAAATTATGAGTTTTACTGTACTATTTATCCAGAAAACTTAAGAAAATGCCTAAGTGTAATAGTTACAAATAAATTCATTTTACACTATCAAGAAATGGGTTACAAAACTGAAACAAGACAAGCTACACCTGCTAGCATTACCTCTAAAACATATGAGGTTATAGTCACTGTACTATATTGTCCATCGAGGCATGCTACGAGTATAAAGAAATACCAATACATTGACAATTAAGTAAGGATGCATTCATAGTAGGAGGTGACTTTAAGGGGAGGTTCTCATCAAACTCGACCCAAAAATCGATTCTTTTTTTGCCTTTTTTGATACCTTATTATACGTAGAATATGTTCCTAAAACTATTTGGCCGAAAACATTTTTATAAAAAAGATATGGTCCTGGAATTGCCGATTAGTCGCAAGGTGTCTTAATTAATTTTTACATACCAAAAATCGTTAACCGAATTTTTAAACCCGTTTTTCTCGAAACCATGTTTTTTAAACTGGTGGGAACTGTAATTCAAAATCTAATTGACGGATTGTCTTGATTTTTTTTTTATTTTAAAGTAAATTAAATTTATTGGTGCTTATACCTAAGAAAACATTGATTTCGCTGCTATTTTTTTATAACACTTTAAAGAGCGAAAAATAATGTGAAAAATCGGTACCGAAAATTCGCAGGTCCGCCATTTTGTTAATTTTCGATTTCTTATTGGTATAAGGTCGAAAAAATATCATGTTTTATAATTTTTTTGAAATTTTAATTTCAAATGATTTCTACAAGTGGTAGTGTTCCCACCGGACACTATTTTTGGGACGGTCACATTACCGAGCATATAACTAATTAATTACTCTGTAATTTTTTTTAATAAAAAATGTTTCTTGTATACTTGATAAATATGTATAAAAAATTTTGACTAATTTATTTACTTCCTTCTATGAAAAAAAAAATGAATATCATGTAATTTTTGGGTCGTTTGATGAGAACCTCCCCTTATTGCAAATAATTCTCTCCGAGGATCTAGACTGCTAATAAGTAACCTGGAACGTTTAATAGCGTGTAACCAATTAAAGTATGTGAAACACTGCCAATTCGTAAGCTCAAAATAAGACTGCTCATATAAAAGACTTTTTTTATTAGAACTTATTAGAAATATCTATTCGAACTATGTGTATCTAGAAAACTCATGAGACATAAATTCTGATCATATTCTTGAAACACTTGCATGAGTGTCTCCAATATTATGCCATGACTGGTTGTATTCACAATATACGTATTTTTTAATGATGTCATTATTATTTTTTAATTATATGCAGTCGAATTTACGAAATTAACGGGAATAGGGAATAATCATATCGATTGGCTGAAATCACTCAGTCTCAAAATTAAACATGAAATATTGATTACACTATCAGTTCTATTCAGAGCTAAAGAAAAGATGATGAAGTTGAACTATTACTCACAAATCTTCAACAAACAGATTGGTGGCACACGAGTACTCTTCTGACGAAACTTTCAATAACAGTTTTGAATAAATGTGGCGGTATTTCGTTGATACAGCCTTCAGTTTCGGCCTTCAATGCTTGGATGGTCGTGGGTTTATTGGCGTAAAACTGATACTTCAGAAAATCCCCACAGAAAAAAGCTCATAGGTGTTAAATCGCAAAATCGTGGCGGTGAGTTCTGATCACCAAAATGGGAGGTTACACGACTAGGCAAAGACTCCTGCAAGACCGTCAATGTTTCACGAGTGATATGGTAAGTGTCACCGCCCTGCTAAAGCTACATACCTTCAAGAGAGACATCTTCCAATTGAGGTACAAGGAACTGAATTATCATGTCTTGATAACATTCGTCATTTACCGTTAATTCACTATCTGCTTCGTTTTCAAGGAAGGCTGGTCAAGTGGTTCCTTCAGACCGCAATGCACACCAAACAGTGACACGTTGGGGATGCATTTATTTCTCATGAATCATTCATGGATTTTTTGAGCTCCAAATGCGACAATCTTGACCATTAACGAAGCCATCAAGGTGAATATAAGCCTCGCCGGTGAAGATGATTTTGTCCACAAAATCGACATTCACTTTAACGTTGTTCAATGATCGAATTGGTAAACTTTCTTCTCTGTACATGGTCTACTGGCAGAAGTTGTTGAGTCTATCGGACTTTGTAAACATTCAGATGGAAATATTTAGCGAGAATACGGTGAAAAGTAGCTGTTAAAACGTCCAATTCTTGTGCACGATGACGAATCGAGGTCCTGGATTCTCGGCTATACTCGCAAACTGCCGTGATGTTTTGTTATGAACGACCACTCGACTACGAGCTCATGTTGTGTGTTTCACATCAATAACTGAACTAGTTATTTTCAATTTTTTTCATTATTCTTTCCACAGTTAATACATGGAACCAAAATTGGACACACTTTACGAATCGTAGCAACCAAACTTTCACCATTTTGATAGTAATGTTTAACAATAAGGGCGCGTTGTTTTATCGTGTAGCGCTCCATGTTTCAGTCGCCTAGATCCAAAACCCGACAAGTCACTCTTTCCTCAAAAATGAGATTGTTATGGCAATAGATTAGAAATGTAAATGCCGACATAGTCCAAGAGAATTTTTACAACAAATACCAACAATTCAAAAGTAATTTGAGTTTAAAATTTCATCTCAGATGCAAAACCCGACATATGCTTTGGGGTGTTAGATGCAAAGGCAGACATTTCCTATGAACCAATACGAGCTAAATATTTCATCACGTGATGTAGTTTTAGTCAGTTGAATAACATGTGTGTGATGGATGTGGGACACAAAACAAAAATTCTACTATCATTGGTATGTTGAGTTATTGGTGACAATTTCATGCTCCTCCACATGTAGAGAAAATGGAGTTACTATTTCCGGTTGTTGGGCATTATTATATTCCCCCAATTCGCGTTTTTGGTCAAATTGAAAAAATCTATAAGAAGAAAATGGAAGTTGTTCATTCAAAAGAGTAGCTCAGTATGATCAAAAAGTTTGCTAATGTTCACGAAATTGGAGAAAACTTTGTAATCAGGGATTGGAAACCTGAAACTCAAAATGTTTAGAACAACCAGGATATTCACACTTTAAATTTCAACCTTCAAAAAGGATTTCATTGTTAAAAAAAATTTACTTAACTTTAATTAACACACCTCGTGTAAGCGGCGAAGCATTTTACATGAATGTAAATATTATGAGAACATTCAAAAGCTTATGTAAAAGGGAAAAGACATCTCGCAAATTGGACCAAAGAATTGAAAATTGGAGTTCTAATTAATAAAGAAAATTAATTAAGTAAGAAAAAAGTATATAGAGAAACACTAAGAAAAGGAATGGCACAAAGATGCCTTAATTTTTTTTCGATATGCTTTCCAAAATGTTTCAGATGAAGGACAAGCAGTCGGAGGAAAGGGTAACTGCGAAGAAGAATCAATTAATTTTGGTATTTGAAAATGTATTTTGTGTTGTTCGATAATAATGAGAAATAAAATCTATTTTCAAAACTTACACACATTTTTTTGGAACATTTCAAACAGAATTAGATGCAAAACTCGACATGTCCATTTTATTTTCTAATTTTGAGGATCATATGAATGCTTCTGATTTCTAAACTATGGTTTGTTATGATTTAGAAACAATCATAACCCATTTTACGAAAGTTGGTCACTGCATTCAATTGAATAAAAATGTTTCAAGTTTTTATTAATTATCTCATATTATCTTTGTCTGGACTTGTCGGGTCTTGCATATAGGCGACTGGATTTACTAACTCCTAGGTATCTCCTATCGACCTGTCACAATTACTGACTTATCAAATCGTGATAGCCAAAATGGCGCGCAATTCAAAGCATGGGCTCTTATTGTAATACCCTATATATACCAAATTAATTCCGCCACCCTTTGTAATACATATATTTATATTCTGTATCCATTTATTACCTGATCTACTCTTTTTTTCAGATGGTGGGGGCCCCTCGAATCCGTTACCAATACGCTACCATCCATATGCATACTATGAAAACTTTCTCTCTGCCGCCATGGAGATCCACGCGAGATTTGTTCAAGAGCAACGAAGTCCTTACCTATATAGTGATATGACGGAGTGAAAGGTGTATATAGGAAAAAAACTGTATTTTGTCTCACACCCAAGAGCGTGTTTTTGATATTTAAGGGATGTAAATAGATACGACACAAATGACGTCGATTATCAAATCCGTGTTAAAATGTCGAGTACGACTGTGGGGTTCTATTGCTACAGATATACCGCAGCGCGTACCTCGAAGGTATATCGACAATGTAATTGATTTTCATTGTTTCCAGATTTCCGTAATAATAATGCGATGTACATACAAACTCCTGAATCTATAAGGCAATCAGTGTAACTTCATGAAATCATCCACATCTATTTATGTACGATCTATCATTTTATTTCGAACGAACACTTGAGCAATTTTGTATATATTCGGTTGTTTTTACATTTTAAAGAAAACGTATATTATGTAATGATGTTATTCCTGTATTTCAGTTATTTGCCACAGGGTAGTTACGAAAATCAAGTTCTGACTTAGAGTAATTTATTATAAGGTGTGTGGAAAATACTGATACAATAACAGCAGGAGCTTTTCTCGTATTTATAATGATAAACCGTTATAGGAAAATGGCGTTCAATTATCTCATGATAATATTCTTAGATTTTAATTTTTTAATAACAGGAAGTGATTTTCAATAATATAAAAAGTATATTTTCCTTAATGCTATGAAATTAAGGAAAATGTTTACCTTCAAAACTTTTAATCATTTTTTAGTATATTGAAAAGTAACCAATAGTAAATTCTAACAGATGCAAATTTGATTCATATTGACATGTGATCAAATAATACAACATAGTGCCATCGATTCTATTTAGTATTAAGTCACAAATTCTTTATGTTTAGAAAGGTATGGTAATTTAATTCTAAATTTGGAAATATTATTAGTTACTAAAGTATTACTTAAGTAAAGTATTATTAAAGTTTTATTTAAGATTGTTACACAAATTTTGCTTCTAGGATATTCCCTTTAAAAAAATTGTGTTTTGAGTTCAATCGCAATACAATTGAAAATATGGAAATAAAATAAAACTGTACTCTCTTACTGATGTTATGATCTTCTCTACGCAGTGTGTGGCCTATCCATTTCCACTTTTTCATTTTGACTTCAGTTTCAATTCGTTGTTGCTTTGTTACATTCCACAGGTCTTCATTACGCATTTGGACCGGCCAAAAAATACGCATAATTTTGCGTAAGCTCCGATTTATGAAGACTTGTAACTTAGAAATGGTTTGTCGGCTAATCTTCCACGTTTCTGCCCCATATAGAAGTACGGATTTGACGTTGGAATTGAAAATTTTTATTTTTGTTGACTTAGAACATTCTCTGGATTTCCACACACTGTTTAACATCCCGAATGCTTGTCTGGCTTCTTTGATGCGGTTGTTTAAATCATCTTCAGTACCGCCTTTTTTTGTAACTATGCTGCCTAGGTAGGTGAATTCATTGACCTCTTCAATTGTCTGATTGTTTATTGTAAAGGGTGTTTGGTTATCTGTACACATTCTCATTGATTTGGTTTTTCTACTGTTAATTTTAAGACCTACAGCTTCAGCTTCTCTTACGAGGTTATTTAATTTAGTTGTCATATCTGTATGGTTATGTGCGAGTAGGCAAATATCATCTGCATAGTCAAGATCTTCTAGTCTTGTAAATGGTGTCCACCATATGCCATGCTGTCCCGTGGTGGCTCTTTTCATGACCTCGCCTGGTCAAGTTAGTTGCTAAGTTAGCCACTTGGAAAATATGCAGTAATTGCATTATACTCTACTAGTAACCCTTGAAACAACGAGAGGTAATATAATAAATTATTACCTACTTATCGAATTATTACCTACAATTCGTTCTTATCCAATATATCATTTCTTACATTAGGATGTTTAATATGTTTTAAGCGCATCTCGTAGAGAACGCATTACGTACTTTATTAAAAGAGTAATTCAAGTTAACGTGATTTTGTTCCGGACACGAAATTAAATGTAGAATAAGGGGTTGTTATTGTATCAGTCTCCGCAGCATCACTATTTCACAACATCACCATTATCTTGATTTAAATTAAGTACCCTGTTGGAAGCGAAAAGAATTGCGCTCATACAATGTTTACTTCGTTAAAACTTAAATTGTGTGCAATAAAGCAAGATCCCATCCTGAACTGTAATAAACTAACTTCCTCACCTTGTTTCCTTTTCATAAAGTCCATACACACAAAAATAATTTGCTCAAATATTTCTATAACAAACTTCTCTTTTATTCTGTGTGCATTCCACAATAAAACGAATTTAATTCATTTCCGTGTTTTATTGCCCTTTGTATATGCTTCATTTTCCAAGGAGTAAAACCTAGGCTATGTTATGGAACGAAGTAATGTTCTGAATATCATAAACTTTCTTGGTACAGAATATCGTTTAGTTTGTACTTTGAAGAAAAATTACAAACTAACTAGTTTTCTCTATATAGTTTGTATCTATTTCGAAACAATTTTGACACATACAAAGACAAGTCAGGGTAACATATTCGTTGATGCCATAGTGAAAGCATTTAGTTCAAGTGGTTCTTTGAAATATTTCACAGCTTATAGTATAGTAATACTTTGAAACAATTCCTCTTTTCTTCGGTAACATATGTTACTGACATGAATCGTATCGATTTAGATGAATAACCCATGGATTTGATTCGGCATTTGTCCTGGACCGGCATACCGTGTACGGTACTGATGAGACTTAATAAGATCGAAACAGCTGTCTGTCGTTCGGACTCCATCCGGGACAGATCGTCTCCTACCCGTGGCGGGTAGGGTTTCCTTTTTTATATTTCACCCTTCTCTGGATTTTATATTTAAGAATAAAAATTGTATTCCAATGCATCTAGCCAGGCCAGTTGAATTAGAACAGTGCATGCACTGATTTTAGAAGTATATTTAAGGTAGGTAAGTAAAATACACTCCTCGACAAAATTAATGCATCAACAAACTTGATAACTTTTCATTATTTATTTTTTATAATTTTTCGAAGCTTTATATCCTTCAATATTTTATGTAGGTGGCCTAGGATCTATCCTTTGTCACTATTGATAAACAATTGCAATTGTTTGATACATGTAAAAGTAACATTTTACAACTGATTGTTAATAATATGTTTAACGTTTAAAATGATTTGTAAAAGACAATAAATTCACGTATATTTTTTTAATTTAATGTAACTCTTTATCTAATAGACTTAGAGTAGAAGAAATGAATCGTTCACGGAACTTACGAGAAGATGAAGAGGTGAAAGCGGTAACTCTGATTATCGAGATACGTAGTCAAGGATATGTGGCACTAACTGAGTTTTCCACAAAACACCAAAACACTATACACTACACTCGACGCGCGTTTCGCCAACAAAGTTGACATCATCTGGAGATGATTAAAACAGTTTTAATCATCTCCAGATGATGCCAACTTTATTGGCGAAATGCGTCGAGTGTAGTGTATAGTGTTTTGGTGTTTTGTGAAAAACTCAGTTAGTGTTATCTTCACACCAAAGGTTCCAACCTACTCCAGGAAAAAGAATATGTGGCTAATTTGTTAGGAATTAGACAATCAACAATTAATTATTCGAACAGATAAACATTTCAATGAACTTGGAAATTTCTGTAGAACCCTAGGACAAGGTCGTAAGAAGTCTATAGATGCAACAGATGTGCGGTATTTTATACTAGTAACCTTAAGAAACAGGCATTCTATCAGTTTAGAGCTAAACAGAGTACTAGTTAATCGAGATGTAGCAATTTCTGGACGAAAGATCAGGAGAAGGCTTAATGAAGGAGGATTATACAGTAGAAGACCAGCTATTGCACCACTACTCACCAGAGTTACTTTAGACTGCATTTTGAGAGAACACAGAAATAGGACAATTAACGACTGGAATCTAGTTTTGTTTCCAGATGAAGGAAGAGTAAGTATTAATATACCAGATGGACATCAACGAGTCTGGTGTAGGCCAGGAGAGAGGTATGCTGCCTACCACATCTCTTCGAGGATACACGTATCAATAATGTTCTTGGAAGGAATTTGTTCCGATGGACGCACGGATTGGATTCTTATACTAGGGAGATTCAAGAATTCACATTTCTATGTAGAAAATGTCCTAGAATAACATGTGATGTCATTTGCCCCGTTTGTCGAAGACAATTTAGTTTTCATGCAAAATAACACTAGGCGTCAGGTTGCTAGTGAAGTACTGGACTCTCTTCGATTTGTGAATATTGCAACTATAGACTGGTCACCAAGAATCCCAGATATGAACACCATAGAGCATCTATAGGATAAACGATCAGTTAGGCGTCACATACCGGCCTCTATCACTCGAATAAGTCGTTCTTGTCGAATGGGAGAATGTTTCTCAGAAAACCAATTCACTTAATCAATAGCATGCCCAGACAAAAGTAAGCAGTGATAATAGCTAGAGGAAGATCTACACGCTACTGAAATCAAATCCTTATGGTTTAATTCCACATCCAATTTTTTTTATAAAGTTTTTCATTAACTCCGTTTTCATTGCATTTGACACTATGTTCTTTCTGTTATTTATTCATGTTATTTTTCTAATAATACCATTCTAATTTCTTAAACCTTAAATCAATAACAACTTTACAATATAATTTTTTTCACAAATAAAATTTTGCTTATGTTTCTCGAAACTTTCAATATGCACCTTAATAAAATTTTTACATAAATACGCATGAATAATGTTTCGAACAAACAAGTCGGGATTGAGATCGGGTTGGACAAATGTGCACTGGTTCATTTCAAGAGAGGACGAAGCCGGGAATACCCAGAGGATGCGCAGCTCGTAGACGGAAGCATCTTACATCACTTAGATGCCGAAGAGTCGTACATCTACTTGGGTGTTGAGCAACGCTCCACCCAAGGGGTGGATGTCGTAAAAAACGCTCTCCGCGGCAAGTATCAGCACCGCCTCCGACAGATCTAGTCTTCAGAACTGTCGGGGAAGAACAAGGTGTCTGCAATAAACATGCTTGCCGTTCCGATCATTGCTTACTCCTTCGAAGTAGTCAAATGGACACAGGGGAGCTGCGACAACTCGACGTAGTAACCCGGAAAAAGATGCATCTCAGTAGGAGTTTGCATCTCAGATCATCCGTTCCACGATTATATCTCCCACGACATCGCGGAGGCAGTGGACTCTTGAGTTTGGAGTGTCTTCATAACAATATGGTTCTGGACGGAACCTGTAAAGTTATCAGGAGTTCGGATCTCCTTTTCTGCATGGTCCGAGATCACGAATATGCAGGGATAGGAGCATTTCTATTTAAGGCAGCACGTAGAGCAGCCGATGATCTCGATCTCGCCTTCGACACCGAACAGCTAATCACAATTCTGTCACCGAGTTGGAACCCGTTCGGTTAAAAGCCCAAGTAAAAGTTGCAGAGCATTTAAGAGCTCTGCAGCTTCACAAGGATAAACCCATGCACGGGGTCTTATATAGGAATATGAAAGCCCTGGGCTAATCCCAAAGGCTAACCTTTGCTTTCTTAAGGTCAGCCGGGCTATATTCTGAGACCGAGGGATTCATGATGGTGTATTTAACACGCTCGTCTATCGGAGTCGTGTCATGGGTATGGAGGTAACTAATGTCAGCTGCAGGGCCTGTCGCAGGGCGCCGGAGACATTGATGTAAGTACTGTCAGCTTGTCCAGTATATGCAGTCTCGGTCTATATCCATAGACACAACGCAGCGTTACGGGTGCTTTATATCATTTAAGGCACTCGTATCAGATAGACGAGACAACAGTGCTTCTTATGTTCTTATGCTCCGGGGGATATTGGTTTCCTTGTGGTAAACGAGAAGTGCCCAATATACTGGAACTATTCGTTTTCCACCGTCAGGCAAATACAAGCCAAGAAGCCTGACGTAGTCCTCCTCGACCACCAACTCGACCACCAGAATATTGTTCGTCATCGAGTCCTCAGCACAGGTGACGGTAACATTATTTTGAAAGAGGAGGAGGAACGGACAAAATATCGAGATTTAATCTTTGAACTCCGTAGACATTATCCAGACCATTCTGTAAAAGTAATGATTATAGGAGCCCTCGGTGGAGCGAGAGATACACTGCTTTCGGAACTGAAGAGCATACCGGTATGCCGAAACTAGGCAAAAATCCTAGCCGGTCGCATGCAGAAGGCCGTAAATCTCGATTTGCTACGTCTACTCAAGGCACACGACTCGGTGCAGTAATCACTAACCAAGTGGACGTCGTGAGGAGTGATTACTGGTATCACTAACGTACTTTCTGTGTGAGTCGGAGCCACAGAAAGGGCTTTTTAACAAAACAAAAAAATGCTATTAAAAAAATAATCCTTGACTCTTCAAACGTACGCCATTCTATATAGGAATAAAGTATTTCAAAAAACAGAAAGTATTGACCACGTTTTGACCCTTTTGAGCATTTTTATAAAAAAATATTTTGCGAGGTTTTTCAGGTGCTCTAGACTTCATTGCCGCAGTGTATAGAACCGTGTGCTTTACATATAACTGCTCAATGTTTTATTCCACGGTGGATAATCAATATAGAGTTATTCTTATCATAACACACATCAAGTCAATATCCAAGTGAAATATAAATAATCCACGTAGATTGCAGCACGACGATTTAATACATTTTTTAGTGGCGCATTTATTTTTAAATTGCCAGTGCTAGTTACACGAAATAAATTAGTACCTTTGTATAGATCGATAAATATAACTAATAGCCATCCTGAATTATGGAACAGGTTCACAGGTAGACTATGTGAACCACCGCATGTTATCTAAAGCACCGTCACACGCAATATCCCCATGGTAAATGTGGTGTTTAACAGTTTAACTTTTTATTTATTTAGTACGTAGCGTGTGGTTGTTGTGCTATATTAGGGTCTCTTTTATCAGATTTTGAACAAATTTAAACTACAGGGTTAGTACAAATGATTGATCTAGTTAACAAAAATATTGCATTATTATATGTATTTGCATTGCTGATTGCAGAGACCACATGAGTCAATAATATCAAAATGTTAAGAATTTAAAATGAACAGTTTTTTGAAATCAATCTTAATTTTTCTTTTTTTTACCTGACAGATTTTAAACTACATTGTGATTTCACTTGAGAGGTTAATATATTTTATATTAAATGATGAAAGGGTCCTAGAGTAAATTTAAAATTTGTTTGACTCATGCTGTTTCTATATTCAATCAGAATTGCTCTGCAGTGAATAAATGAAGTGAACATGGAAAATAAAAGTTAAGTAAGTACACACATTTTTTATTACGAATATTTAAGTATATTGTACACAGTAAGAAAAAAACAAATTTCTAAGTATAATAATCTTGAGCCTGTGGTAGTTCACTAGATAATTAGTTCAATAGAATCTGTGGTAGTTCACTATTCTCTCTACTACAGGGTAGCAGTGTACATCTAGTAGTTAAGATTCAGAGTTCAAGAAGAATTATAATTCTTCTCTAACTCTTTCCTTGTCTTTACTTCTCCCTTTTTCTCTTCTGGGCGATCAAGATCTACTTTTCCTCCTTCTTTCTCTAGATCTAGATCTGCGTCTCTCAAATCTGTCCCTTTCTCTAATCCTTTCGCGGTCTCTATTTCGCTCTCTGCCCAGGCCTCTTTCTTCTCTTTCTCTTTCCAATCTATATATTTCCCTATCCCTCTCACTATCCTTACACGATAAAATCAATATACATTAACTGGTAATATATATATATATATATATATATATATATATATATATATATATATATATATATATATATATATATAAAATTTATACATTTAAAAAATTAACTTCGTTGTCCACTTCCTCTGAAATCGACCATTCAAAAACTATATTCTAAAAATCGATGCTTTTTATCTTCAATATAAGTTCTTAACTGCTTTAAGTTGTTCATTCTTTTATGAGAAAATTTTCTGCAATGTAGGATTTATTCAGATGATAACTGAAAAATTACCACCATCTCGAAAACCTACATTAACACTGAAAAATGCAACACATAGAAAGAATTATATTCATCGTTACCATAATTATGATATCAGAATCATCCACTGAGACTCAACAATAATATGTTCATCATCTTCCATCATCTCCATTCCACTAATAATTATATTAAGATATTATGTATTTTTATATTTTCTGCTATCACACTATTATTTCTTTTTAGCCTTAGATCGAGTTTACTACCCACTTTAGGCTGCACTCTTGCAGCCAAGCAACCCGACTCTGAAGAAATTATGAGGAACGTGATTATGTATATTCGGATCATTATACACCTAGGTATTGTACTCGGTACTCCAATAATTGCGTTGAATCCATCCGATAATGGAATAAAACACTATGCGCCTTTATTATTTTAATCTCCTTTTTCTTTTTCCCTGAGATGTTGAATGTTAATTGTATTGTTGTTGAAGGCTACTGTTTACTCATCAAATTCACATCAAAGGCTATGTTGTTGTCTAGAATAAATTTAGAACTCACAGCAATATGTTTATCGTCTTCGTAATCTCCATTCTGTTAATTAAAAACGTTATCTGTTTTTATATTTTCTGCTATCAGACAATTATTTTTTGCTACTTGCATATTTCTTATTTTCCTAAATGAAAGTTATGATTTTGTAATTGTGACTGAACACCTAACTCCTGATTTGTAGACAAATGATCTGTATTGTGAAGGTAAACATTCCTTTTTCATGTCTTTTGGTGCTTGCTTGCCATGAAATTCAACAGAAGGACAACATTGTTTATAATATTTGGTCCAAAAGTTTATATAATTCAAGACTTTGTTAGCAAGTAAGCTGTTTGCATAAATATTTGTTTTAATCTTGAGGAGTGGACACTCTGTCTTATTTCTTTATTTTTTCTCTTCTGCTTTGATATCCCTATAATTGGGCAAGAACGAGTGTTCACCAATAGGGAAATAGTGCACAACTTTGTCATGAATGAATGTTTTTTGTGAATAGAACTAACATTAGCCAATTTTTTTAACCAGGTGTTAAATTTAGAACAAATATATTTGTTGCATTTTTACAACAGAGTAAATGCAAATGACGCGATGTCACGAGTAAACGTACACATATCAAAAACGTACTACAGCTACTATCTAAAAACCCGAATAGTATAAAACCAGAATATCTCTACCAGTCAACTCTATCTCGGTAAATCCCCCACACTTGTGTGTACGTTTCAAACCGATTAAACACAGGGGAGCCCCAAAGATTGATGCAAAATTTAATTTTATATAACTTCGGTTTTAAGAACTACAAATTATTGTACAATGTACATTTACAAATACTGGTGCGTGATGGAAAAAACAGTGTTTGTGTAGTTCATGGTAGGTAATTAGGCCAAAAACTCAAAAAAAAAAAAAATCCGAACACGAAATCTTTGTTGGCCTGTGTTATTTCCGGGTTATGAGAAATATTCAGTGTTACTGAATTATGCTACGTATTCAGAGAAATATTCAACATAAACACCATTTTGAAATGAAACATGAATTTATGTGGTTTCTGTAATCAACATTCATTTATACACAACACCTGTTTATATGTACTAGCTAACAAAATCTAATTCAGCCGTATTATATTTACATTACATGCACTACACATTACATTTTTGCTTTCCATTAATGCAGTTCTAATTTTTTAATTACCTATAATCAATACTGAAACTAATGCTTTGTACTTCGTGATTTGAATCCTGCCATTAGTGCATCCATCATCATATCGCAGCTTTATAATGTAAAATGTAATTACCTATTTAAATACACCACTCCACCTAATAGGGCTAAATGTAGATGCATTAAACGCAATCAACGGCAGAAAATCTTGAATGAAAAATAATCGCGAGCAGGATTTGTTGCAAGTACCACATAGAAATATTATTGATTTGAATCATATATACATTTTGGTAATTATTTTGCCATATCCACCTATGTATACGACAAAGCAGAATAATACATTGTAGGGCAAATAACCGATTATTATACTCATTTGTGAATGCTTGCAAATAAATGCAATGAAACAATTTTTTTCTCGAAAAATCACTCCAGTTTAGATCATTGGACGCTAGGTCCAATCCAGGTTGTAGGTAACTCCAAGTTGGACGCTAACCTCCAGCTTCTCCTATCTTTTGCTAACCTACGCATTTCGCTAATTGTGCTACAACCTACATCCCTTACTATTTGCGAGCAGTAGTCTAATCTAGGCCTACCTCTGCCTTTCTTCACTCCTATTTCTGCCTCCAAAATATCGCGGACTATTCCCCCATACCTTCCAGGTTTCGCAACCGTATAGCGCCGTGCTCCATACATACGTTTTCAAAAATCTCTTCCTTGTTTCTAAGTTTATTACCCCCGAGCATAAAAGCGCTTTCTTTTTGTTAAAAGCTACTCGACCCTGCGCTATTCTTTGTTTTATGTCTTTATCGCTTCTTCCATCCCAATTTATTTTACTTCCTAAATAAGTGAAGTCTTTAACTTCCTCCAATCTTTCATTATTAATTTGTACTTTCGTTTTTGCTCTGCTCTCGCGCCCTCTGCACACTAACACTTTAGTTTTGTTTTTATTCACCCTCATTCCGTATTCCTCTGTCAACACTGCCTCCATTTCGTTCAATGCTGATTCTAATTCCTCCTTACTAGATGCTAATACTGCTATATCATCCGCGAATCTCAGCATTTTTAGTTTCTGTCCCTGTACTTTAATCCCGAAATCCACTCTATCTTTTACCACATTAATCGCCTCTTCGATGTACAGATTAAAAATTAGTGGTGATAGCGTACATCCTTGTCTTACTCCTTTCCTAATACTTACTTCCCTTTTTCCCCTTCTACTTCTATAACAGCAGTTTGCTCTTTGTATAGATTGTGTACTACTCTCCTATCTCTATACTTCATTCCCGCGCTCTTTAGTATCTCGAACATTTTTTCCCATCTTACGTTATCAAAAGCTTTTTCTAAATCTACAAATCCTATATAAGCGTTCTTTCCTTTTTCTATTGTTTTCTCTAACATTACTCTTAGCGCCAGAATAGCTTCGCGAGTTCCCCTATTTCTCCTAAACCCGAATTGGTCTTCTCCTAGTATTTCCTCCGCTCTATTTTCCATCCTCTTCTGCGCTATTCTAGTTAAGATTTTTGACGCTCCTCTCTTTTTCGGTATAGTAACGATAATGTTCCTCTTATAATCCCCCGGCATCTCGCCCGTTTCGTATATGTATTTAACCATTTAAAATAATTAGAAAAATATTATTCCCTTTTATTTCCTTATTAATTTCCAGTCTAGAAATAATGCAAAACAATATAATTAAAATAATAATTCTATTTGTTCATATATATTCCTTACATGTTCATACATATTCCTTGTAACCTTTTTATCTTAGTAAATATCTTATTATTATTCAATGAAGTATTTTTATATATATATATATATATATATATATATGTATAAGAAGATTATATACGAGGGGGTACCCAAAAGAAACTGAATCGATGTTGTGGTGAGTGGAGTTTTCGTAGTACCGCATTCTACCGCTAGGAGCGTATGGAGCTACCATTCCCGATTCAGTCAGCCAAGCGTCGTCGCTAACGCAGGTTCCGCTTGGCTTGTATGAATTTTT
The DNA here is from genome assembly GCA_037954035.1 of Rosalia funebris. NCBI lineage: Eukaryota > Metazoa > Arthropoda > Insecta > Coleoptera > Cerambycidae > Rosalia > Rosalia funebris. The sequence goes on along the minus strand of JAZFAV010000011.1, from coordinate 14,001,143 downwards.
TAGTGAAGATTGTTCTGTATACTCGTCATTTTTTTATTTTTTTTTTGTGTGAGAGGAGTTGTCTATTCAGTGTTTTTTGCACAGAGTCAGACAGTTAACCAGGCTTTCTACCTGGAAGTTTTCTATTCTTGTACTAATTTTTGACCATCTGTGTATTATCTGTACACTATATGTGTACCAATTTTTGATCAAGAATTTCCACAACGTCGTCAATGATCCATCGTCGATTTTCCAGGATGATTTCGTGATATTCTCGACATTTCACCGCTTTTGAAACGGGAAACCACCAAAACACGTGAGTTTTCCCAATGTCATGATCCTTGTAGACCGTTTTTAATAATTCAAGAATTTCTGTGCCAACGTTTCCGAGCAATAAGCAAAACTTTACAGCCGCGCGCTGTTTACGAGAATTAGCCAGCAACAAGAACCACACAAAGACAAGACGAAACACACAAAACAACTTTTACTAAAAAATTCACAAAAGCCGAACGCAATCTTCTTTAGTGACGACGCTTAGTTTACTGACTCGGGAATGATAGCTCTATACGCTCCTAGTGGCAGAACGCGGTACTACGAAAACTCCACCCACCTCAACATCAGTTCGGTTTATTTTGAGACTCCCTCATATTTAAACAGTCGTTTTAAATTTATTTCTGTAGTGCTACTCGTATTTGAACTGATTACCATTATTTACGTTTATTTCCTTTCGATGTACTATATTTATAAGCTCACTAAAGCAAAATTCATCGTACCTCGAAGAAACGAGTGAAACCCCGCAACTTTTTGTTTCGCCATTTTAGTGGGTATAAGATTATAATGCGTACATACATAATTCATTAATTAAAGGAGGCAATTAAAAAGCAACAAAACTGAAACGAAGGATTGCACTTGTCCGTATTGTTATGAAGAGAAGAATAATTTTAATTAAATTAATTTGAAATCTAGTTAAAAGCGGCCGTAATAAAAAGTGCCTTGTCAAGATTCATTATGCGATGCTGGTGTGACAGGGTCCTTAATGAGTGCTCTTGTCCAGTTTTACAACGTTAATTAAGACAGGGATATGATACTAGATGAGGTTTTTCGTTTTTCGGGCGAGCTTTTAGCTGACTCTAAAACACGTGGTACATTAACTACAGTAACAATAATTATTAAAATGTCGTTCTATTATATCAGCTATCATTATTGTTTCATAGTAGGTTCGTTTTAGCCCGGTCAAAATAGACAGTCAAGGTTACAAAAATTCGCATAGAGTTGAAAATTGGTACGAATATTTGGAACATCATTATAAATGAAATGTGAAAAGTTCCCATCGATTACACATCTGCAAAAGAAATTATTCAAGGTCAAAATTCGCAAATATGGGTCTCTTGCACTTTTTAGCCAAACGGCAAGTTTTATCATAAAGATGAATCAAACAAAAATTGTAGATCATGTAATTATCTATAAAAATTGTTCTTACACTTTTTTTTCTAAGAATCATTATTTCTGAGATATAGCGATTCAAAAAGTTAAAAAGTTGTGCTCTCCATAATATGCACGTGTACGCTGCCTATACAGTGCTATTCAAAAGTCCCCTCCCCCCCTCTTATCTTTTTATCGATTATACATAAACTAGTGAAATTTGGTAACTGAATATTAAGGGTTGTAAACTTCCCTACTAGTGATGATAGATGACGTATGCGTCAAAGATGACGTCACAAGGTCATTGTGACCAATGATTTTAAATGGAACCCTATGGCAAGCGACGCCTCTTTTAAAAGGTATCGAAAAAACGTATTCAATGATACTAATATTGATTGTATTTATGGTAGTTTTGATGGATTAAATCAGTAATCAGTAAACTTGGATAATAATTTTAATTACAGATTCAAGAATCAGTACCTACTAGTAATTGTTCGAAGTGAGCTCCATCTACTTCCTGACAGTAAAACATCCTATTGCGAAACTCTTCTCGTACTTTTTCAAATGTGTCTGCGGAAATAGCCCTACATTTTGTAACAATACGTTGTTTTAAAACATCAATATTGTCAGGCTGAGTGGCGTAAACCTTCGAATTAAGATACCCCCACAGAAAAAAATCTAAAGGTGTGAGGTCCGGTGATCGAGGCGACCATTCCATTGAACCTCGTCGTCCAATCCATCTACCAGGATATTCTTCATCCAAATACCGTCTTACTGCACCGTAATAGTGTGGAGGAGCACCATCCTGTTGGAATATTATTTCCAAAATGTCGAATTCATCTTGATTATCTTCCAAAATTTCAAGGATTAACGGTTCTATTGCATTTTGCAACATCTGCAGATACACCTCACCTGTTAAGTTGGTATTTAAAAAAAACAGGCCCAACGATGTGGTTCCCCAGTATACCTGCCTAAACATTGACCTTCTCGGGATACTGAGTATGTGTTTCATGAAACATGTGAGGATTTGCGTCACTCCAATATCTCACGTATTGTGTATTTACATTTCCATTTAGATAGAAAGTACTTTCGCCACTAAAACAAATTATTTTGACATAGTGTGGCTGTTGGTTAATTTTAGTCTCCATATTTTCACAAAATTGCAGTTTTAATTTGTATGGGTGAAATTTGTTTTTTTTCAACACCCTGTGCACTGCACTTTGACTGACTTCACAGGTTGATTCAACTTGAGTTGTTGAAGAAGTAGGATTTACTATTACTTCTGCCAGTATATCAATTTTTTTCTCATCAGAAATTTGTGGTCTGCCAGATCGTTTTGAATCATTAATACTACCCGTTGTTTTAAACTTATGAAGAAGCTCTCTCAAATAAGTCCTCGAAATTGGGCGATCGGGAAACCTTTCATTAAAAATGCGTTCTGCTGCATGAATATTTTCTCCAGTTTCACCAAGTATTAGGATCGCTGCTACTTTATCACCTAAAACAAGTACCATTTCTCTTCTTGAAGCACATAAACGTTCAGCTCACAACAGTTTAACAAATTATTGAATGTACAAATATTTTAAAATTACCACAAGGTACTAAAACAGTGAAACGTTCGATCAACAATACACAAATTATTAAATGTATAAAAACTTTGACAGCTAAAAAAACATCAAATTGGGGAGACTTGCAAAAACGTCAGATTATTTACTATCCAACTATCCAGTGGCAGAGCTTGAATTTTAAATTTTATTATTAACTGATTTAATTCATCACAGCTTTGCGGTTTTTGAAAGCCAGTTGTCAAAACTGCCGTAAACAGACACAATATTAGTATCATTGAATAGGTTTTTTCGATACCTTTTAAAAGAGGTGTCGCTTGCCATAGGGTTCCATTTAAAATTATTGGTCACAATGACCTTGTGACGTCATCTTTGACGCATACGTCATCTATCATCACTAGTAGGGAAGTTTACAACCCTTAATATTCAGTTACCAAATTTCACTAGTTTATGTATAATCGTTCCAAAGATAAGAGGGGGGGAGGGGACTTTTGAATAGCACATACATCACTGGACCCGTAATGCAAGTAAAAATATTAGTCTGTGTAACTTATACGTACAAATTGTACGATTTACGTTTGTTTTCAAACAGTAAAAATTGATATTGACAACATAAATGCTACGTACATCATCGTTGGAGGATATCTATTACACCGTGTTGTATGGGATCGCGAAGAAACATTTAACATTATTATAGATAAATACGTTCAGTATGTACGTAGACATTTTTTATGACACTGAAAATATTTTTGTCAAACAAGCTGATAATGACGCTGATGTCTTGATAATTAAAACAGCAATAGAGCAATTCAACTCAACAAATACAACTATTGTTGTTGGTGAAGATGTTGATTTATTGGTATTACTTACTGCTCGAACTCCAACCGAAAAAATGATTTATTTCTTAAAACCTGGGAAGGCTCAACAGCAATCGGAAATGTATTCATCCAAAAGTTTATCGGCTTTTTCAAAATGCCAAAATCACATACTATTTTTACACGCAATAACTGGTTGCGATACGACATCATCAATTTTCAGGAGGCGTAAAACAACAGTTTTTAAATTGTTTGAAAAAAAGATTTAGTTATTTGTGCTAAAGTTTTTAAAGAGAGTAACTCTACTCCACAAGCTGTAATCACCAACGAAATTCACTTCCTTATTTCTGTATATGGACCTCCAACAAAAAATTACCTGCTTAGATAAGTTTCGATACTTATCCTTTGTAAAAAAATACTCATAACAATAAACGAATGCAATTAGCTTGTCTTCCCCCAACCTCTGCATCTGCTCATCAACATCTACTTCGGGTATATTATCAAATTCAAGTGTGGCTTGGTAATCAACTGGGCCCAGGAGACTGGGGTTGGAAGTTAATTGACAATACATTGGAACCAATCCAGACTTTACTCCCATCTGCACCGGAAAAACTCCTCAATACAATTTTTTGTAATTGCAAAAAGGGGTATAGTGCTAAATGCGGCTGCAAAAAAATTGGATTGTTTTGTTCATTAGCATGTACCAGTTGTCAAGGCCAGTCGTGCTCCAATGTTGAGTCGCCATCAGAAGAGGATTTTTACGATATCAACGAGGAGACATCTGATGCATCGCTGCTAGAGCAATTTATTTGTATCCAACAGGAGGTAGAAGAAGAAGAAGAAGAAGAAGACATTACACTTGAATTTCTATTAGATAATTATCAATCAGACGAATAGTTTTCCCCAATTACTCATAATTCACACCGCGTTCATCATTTCCAGTAGTACCATTTTTTATTTAATACAATATTATTTAATTAAACAGGACTACAATAGATCGTGGAATAGGCCTACCGGGAAAACCACGTTAAAAAAAAACGCGCCAAGTACACTACGTCACAGGTGGCGTGGAAACGTGTATTTGATCTATTTTTATGATAAAACTTACCGTTTGGCTAATAAATGCAAAAAACCCGTATTTGCGAAATTTGACTTTGAATAAATTTCTTTGCAGATGTGGGATCGATGAAGACTTTTCACATTTCATTTATAATGGAATTCCAAACATTCGTACCAATTTTCAGCCCTATGCGAATTTTTGTAAGTTTACCCTTTTTTTTGAGCCAAATTGACCGGGCTATTTCTGCAATAAATTTCTGATAACTTGCAAACTATCCTTATTACGCATGTGGGATTATGGACTATTGAAACGGTTTCTGATTTATCACTTCAGTAAAAAGATTTTTAAAAGTAAAACCGAAGATGATTCATAAATTTAACCGAAATTTTTTACAACTATGAGAACTATTATTACTATGAAAAATTTTCTAACAAGTATGTTTGTAATTTTAAGCATTCAGATGGTCTTAACTGACCATAGTATTAGTCACGTTAGGTCACTGATAAGGATGGATAAATATAACGGAATACCTTAATTTATGTATTCAGATTTATCACCCAATATAGTTAGGTGTTATTTTTATTTACTTAATTATTCATTCATTATGCTGTTATGAAGATGTTGAATTTACGAGTTTTCTTAATAATAAAAAGCTCATGACTTTAACAACACGATCGTTAACTATTTAATGAATATTTTTAAACATTATATTACAAACAGGTTCCCTTTTCTCCAATTTCTTCATGTTAACTATTTGAAAGAAGATTAAGATTTTATTTTCTGTTATGTTCCAAAATAGCCCATTAGAGAATAAAATAAAAAATCCTCATCATACATCATTACAATTTTTGAAGATTTTTTATTAACGAAATAAAAAAAAATCACCATTTTATCAATAGACAATCCACAACTGGAACTTTTCTATGAAAACGTACAAAATTTTTTATTAATCAAATTAACAAAAAATCACCATTTTATTAGTAGACGGTATACAACCTCAATTCTGGGTACAAATATCGCGTAAGGCTTCTACAATGATATTCTAAATTCAAAACGGCATAAATATTTTCTTACAGACCCTACGAATTTTTGAATAAAAAAGGTTCAAGGTTTTTTTATCGTTGAAATTAATAAAAAATCGGCAGTACACAGTATACAATCTCAATCTTGGGTACAAACATCATGTAGGGTCTCTACAATGACGTTTTTAATTCAAAATGGCTTAGATATTATTTTTAAGTCCTACGATTTTTTAATGAAAAAGTTACGTTTTCTATTAATGAAATTCGAAAAGAAAATCGCTATTCTTCAGTAGACAGTACACAACCTCAACTTTGGGTACAAACATCACGTAAGGTCTCTACAATGACACTCTCAATTCAATATGCCTCAGATATTTTAAAGACGCTACGAATTTTTTAATGAAAAGAAAAAGTTTTATTATCGAAATTAACAAAAAAAAAAGTCAACAGTAAACAGTACACAACCTCGATTTTGGGGACAATGTAAGGTCTCTACAATCACATCCTAATTTCAAAATGGCTCACAAATTTTTTTAAAACTACGATTGTTTAATGAAAAAGTTACAAGATTTTTTATTAATGAAATTCGAAAAGAAATCGCTATTTTATCAGTAGACAGTACACAACCTCAATTATTGGTGCAAATATCACATAAGACTTCTACAATAACATTCTAAATTCAAAACGGCTCAGGGATTTTTTAACAGAGCTACGAATTTTTGAATGGAAAAGGTACAAAATTTTTTATTACCCAAATTAACAAAATAAAAAAAGAAATCATCAGTAATCAGTACGCAACCTCATTTTGAGTACAGTGTAAGGTCTCTACAATGATATTCTAAATTCAAAATGGCTTACACACTTTTCAAAGACCCTGCGATGTTTTAATGAAAAAGTTAAAAAAACTTTTATTAGTACATTACAGTACATTATTTAACAGTAGCCAGTACACAACTTCAATTTTGGGGCCAAACATCGCTCCACAATGACATTCTCAATTCAAAATGCCTCAAATACTATTTTAAATACCCTATAATTTTTTTTTAATGAAAAAGGGACAATACTTTTTGTTAACAAAATTAAGGAAAACACTATTTCATAAGTAGACAGTATACAACCTCAATTTTGGGCACAGACATTGTGTAATGTCTCTACATGATATTCTAAATTTTAAATATCTTAAATACTTTTTATAGGCCCTACGAATTTTTTAATGAAAAAAGTGCAAGATTTTTTACAAGCGAAAATCAAAAAACCACCATTTCAGTAGGCAGTAACCTCAATTTTGAGTGCAAATATCGCGTAAAATCTCTACAATACTATTCTAAATTCAAAATGGTTCAGATGTTTTTTAAAGGCTCTACGAATTTGTTTATGAAAACGTTTTTATAAACACAATTAAAAAAAATTCCCATTTCATCAGTTGCCCGTGCACAACCTCAATTTTGGGTATAAACATCGCGTAAGGTCTTTAAAATAATATTATAAATTCAAAATGGCTCCAATATTTTTTACTGACCGTTAGTCATTATATAAATGAATAAGTTCTACAACGATTATGAAATACGTGTAATAAAATATGTTTTAAATATTTTTAATTTTCTAATGCGTATTTAATTTCATCTCTTTATTGTTATTTCTTACATCGAGTGGGCTAAAATACGTGGGCAATCTCTTGCAGGCATGCAGACTAGGGAAAAATTACACCACAAGTTCACATCAAAGCTAAATCCAAAGTGTTTAGGAGTATTTATTTAGGCCCTATAATATAGAGCAAAATCTGAATATTATCGTGGTATAATGTAAAAATAATTTCCATTCAACGTATCACATTAGATTAATTTAGGGTGGTTAAAACAGTTTTTCACATACAAACTACATTCGATGTTTTGATACATCATAAATAAATTCGGAGGTAAAGTCGCCCGGGGATTAGTTAAAATTCCATTTAGGAATAAATTTAAAATACGACCGCCATAAAATAATGATTACACATGAGATATTTATTTAAAAGTCTCTTACAAATGTGATTACATTTTAATATTGTATGACGCCGGTGATGCATGTAAAGGCAAGTTTAGTGCTATATCGGGATGAAAGGTGGTTCAGACGGTAATAAGAGACCGACCGCGCCGTGCTCGCGTCTGCATGCTTGATTTGAGGTTTAAGCCATGTTTTATTCCTTTTTCTGTCATCGGGTTTTATTGTTTTTAGAAGAGGCCGTCACTATTCACTGGTGTTCCTCTTCGTTTCCGTTTTATTTCACTCTCTAAGATTAGGCTAACGGTTTCTGTGAGTTCCCTGGCATTTCAGATTGCGAGAAACATCTTTTTTTCTTATAATTTTGACGAATATTAATGTTAATTTTATGTTAGAAGGTATAAGCATGTGATTATATGTACTCCGTAATATTTTTCAGGTATAAATTGAGGAAATAAAACTGTCACAGATAGTGTCAATAGTGGCATATAGGCATAGTGTCAATATCACCTCATTCTATCGGATGTCTCAGTTGGAACTATAGGATTTGAATTGTGCGCCATTGTGCATTCTGTCAAATATAGGGCGTCAATATTTAACGACTATCATCTACAAACCATGTGACAGAATTCCCCTGTCAACATTTACTGTGATAGCAATACCAGATTCATTTTTGAAGAAATATGATTCAATTAGTCTATCACTCCGAAATGTGTACCAAACTGTGCATCTCTATGGATATATTTCTTTTTCGTAAATAGCATGTGGATTTTCAGAACCCTATATTCAAGAATTTTGATTGCTGACGTATTCGTTAAGATAAATAAAGCTTCATCGCTGAACAAACATTTTCCCATAAGTTATCATCACCTTTTTTCTTTTCTAACACCCAATTAACAAATGGTCTATAGCTTTTAATTATTGTGTCAACTGAATTTTACGTGCTATTAGATGCAGATCTTTCTTTAAAATCTGATGCGTGGTGGCTCTTGACACATTCATTTGTTGTGCACCACATCGAATTATTGTGTTTAGATACTTCCGTACACTTTCTCTCACTGTAGTAGTATTTTCATCTGACCGACCACGATGAGGACGTATTGGTGTTGCTTTATCAATAACAGAACCCGTCTCTTCAAATAACTTGATCAAGTTTCACACTGATAACACTGTATGCGCTTAATTTCATCCTAATTTTGTGCAAATTTTTTGAAATGCAACTGTAAATGATCGTTTACTTTCATAAAACAGTTTTACACAAACTACTCTTTGTTGAACTGTCAATCGCATCATGTTGACGTCGCATGGTTTATAGATGACAGTCATTAAATATTGACACCCTATCTTTGACAGAACACCGATGGCATACAATTCAAATCCTATAGATCAGCTGAGACACCCTATAGAACAAATAAATATCGATATTTATATTTTCGATTTGACAGAAAATATGGTTATTGTTTTTTGTTAAATTTGAGAATATAATGAAATTGATATACTTAATAAAATGAATAATTAATCCCTTTCCAGCTCAGTGATTCCATTTGGCATCATACAACTTTTACTATTGTGTAAGTCTGGTTGCATGAAAATAATGTTATAATTTTATATAATACTGCACCTTAGAACTTCTAGATGCCGCCACAATGATATTATACAGATATTATTAGTATTTGGCGGGATTACTCAGTGATCTTGTTTACTTGGGTGTGTCATCCACTGTACAGTTCTGTTATTGTGTACGAATTTATTTAGAAAATTGTGGAAATTGTTAATGGTTTTATAAACTTTTTGTTTAAAAGGAAGTACAATCATTGTATCTTTGTGATTATATACTAAAATATAGATTACGCTATAATATGTTGTAAAAAATGGTCGTCCAGTTGTTATGATTCCATTTGGCGCCAACGGGCATTTGTAGCAAAATTGAAACTTATAATATATAATTGAGAGAAAACATGTTTTTTACAACTTGTTTTTTATTTTTGACTGAAAACGTAATTTATGATTATTTGCGGACAAAATATTGAAAATTTTATAGCATATACTTTTCAGTACAGAATAATGACTCGACAAGATCTTACGGAACAAGAAGAAAGGCACCTGCTTCTTCTTTTAGAAGGGGATATTTCTGATGTCGATATTGAGGAATCTGGTGGTGAAATTGACTTAGAAACTCCAGATATATCCAATATACCTGATTACACTCTACCATTCGAACAAAATATCGGTGTTGCATATGAAGTAAACGAAGAAAGTAATGATGAAGAACATTACGATTCTGAGGATAATATACCATTGTCGCTGCTTTTTGAAAAGGAAATTAGTTTACCCCAAGATAAGTTGGCCAAAAATAAAAAGAAAAAAGAAAATAAAAAGAAAATTGTGTACAGATGGCGTCACAAGAATATCCAGCAGTTTGTGATTGCACTATCAATTTTTCAGACCCACCTGATCCAGAAATAACGCCGTTAGCGTATTTCAAGTATTTTTTTGACGATCCCTTGATTTGTTTCATTACTCTACAAACAAATTTATATTCAGTTGAAAAAACAGGAAATTCAATCAGTACCAACGAAGATGATATAGTGCAGTTTTTAAGTATACACATCCTAAGTCGTATTGTAAAAATGTCCAGCTATCGGATGTATTGGGCTGAAGCAACTCGCTATGCTCCTATTGCTGAGACAATGTCACGCAACAGATTTGATAAACTGCGCAATTTCTTACACCTGAATGATAACTCTAAAATGGGACCACGCAGCAGTTCAGAATATGACAAGTTATTCAAAATTCGTCCTGTAATAGAAACTGTTAGAGCCAATTTTGCAACAATTGGAAATAATTTGGGCTGGAAAGGGTTATACTAATAGTAAAACATCAACAACATTTCGTTGAAAGTTTTATAATTCTAAAACTTTGTAATTCAATTTTAAACTCTATGAATGAGTCTACATAAAGGGGTTAGGTCCATAATATTATTAAATTGCAAGTATATTGTTAATAAAACAATATTTGCATATACAGATAAAGAAAATTACATGTTGAATATATGTACAAGAAAAGTTAAGAGAAAAAAAAGATAGAGAATGACATTCTAATTGTTATTCATTTAATATAAAAGAGCGAAGTTTTAGTAACTGTAGAATAAAATCGCACATCAATTTTGCTTTAGGAATTGTGATATTGTTGAGGTTATGTATAAGTGAATCATTTTTAATAAATAGAATTATTCCACCGTTTGCTCTTCCAAAACATTTGTCTTTAGCAGCAAGCGAGTCATAAATATTATAGCATTATAATATAGATGAAATATTCACGGTTAGACAAGTGTTAAATATTAATAGAAATACAATCATGTGTGTTTCTATTAACATGTATGTAATTTAACAGATATTTCTTCCTTGCATAAAAAGTGATTATGGTTTAAATTGCAAATTGCATGCTATAAAGACAATTTATTTGGAAGTATTCCCTTACAAGAATCTACTTTCCAAGTCTGTCTTTCTCTTTCAATTAAACTTTGCTCATACCATGACGCTAATAACTGGAGCACCAACGAAACATTACCTTCAAATTCGTTTATAACTGCACTACATTTGCCGCATTCACTGTCTGTATTAGGGTTATATTATGCTTGGTCGATATTTTCATTAAAGGTTTCGGTGATGTGTTCGTGGTAGAAATAGTATTGTGGTACATTTATAGCAAACAAATTATTTGGAAGCGAATAGATAGATAGCTACCAGAACTTCGCAAATAACTTGTTGACATGTTATATATTTCATGTATTGCATTGACCACATCTATACAATTCTTTTACTTTTCGGCACTCAACTATACTAGCGGAAAAGTAATATAATCGTGTAAAGAAAAGTGGAAAAAAATATTTTTTTTCATTTATTTTTCGTTTTTTGTCCTAAAAACAAAAAAAAAAATGGTTTTTAAAATATGTTTTCGGCGTGTGTGTCGTCGTTGTCGTACCTGATCGATCGGAATTTGACTGATTCTGATCGGGGACGTCTCCCAGATGACACCTATTGATTTTGAGGTGGATAGGACACACCCCACCCTGTCCATGGGTCATGAGAAAGCACGATGGTAGACTATTTGAGAATTTTTTTTTGTTTATACGATAACTCAATTAAATCACGTAGGGTCGATCGGGTTTTGACTGATTCTGATCGGGAACGTCTCCCAGACGACACCTATTGATTTTGAGGTGGGTAGGACACTCCCCACCATGTCCATGGGTCATGAGAAAGCACGACGGTGGACTATTTGAGAATTTTTTTTGTTAACACGATAACTCAACTAAATCATGTCGGATCGATCGGGTTTTGACTGATTCCGATCGGGGACGTCTCCCAGATGACATCTATTGATTTTGAGGTGGATAGAATACACAATGATGGACTATTTGAATTTTGTTAGCACGATCACTCAATTAAATCGTGTCGGATTGATCAGGTTTCGACTTATTCTAATTAGGGACGTCTACCAGACGTGGATATTTTGGAGTTGATAGGACACACCCCATCCTGTTCATGGACCATGAGAAAGCACGATTGTGGACTATTTGAAAAAAGTAAAACTCTCGCATAAAACACATATTCTGCATTTATGTTTTGGTTTATTTTTTCTCGGCCACTCAATTTCGAGATAGAGATGTTCTACGTGCGGAAAAGTCCGTGTTAAGGTTTTAAAACTGTTTATTTTGTTTTATATTTGGGTAACTGACTAATAGAAATAAGTCAGGAAAGAAGTAAGAGAACGAGATAAATCTTACATTCATATTTTCCATAGGTTGTAGTGTAATGAATGAAATTCGATTTATAATATATATTTTTTCATGTAAAATAGATTCCAAGTACAGACAGTAGCTGGACTGGCACTTTGTAAATACAAACGTGGTCTTGATGATAAGTCAATTTCGGATTACCAAAATTTGAGCCGTCCACAATTCTTATAAGTCTGGTTGTGTGTTGTTGATAATATAGGTTAAAGATTAGTATCTTAGTAGTAAAATAATAATTAATTTTTTCTATTCCAGTAAGATTTATCAAGGTAACAGTTCAAAGTTTAAACTATTTCACACTTGAAACCATGCCATTGAAACACAAAATTCTGATTTTTATAGGAAAAAGATGTACGCGAGAAAAATTTTTCTTTCAACTTAACTTAACAAATATATTCCTGAGCTGCCGATTGGCAACAAACGTGTGGTTTGGCGCTTATGGGTAGGCACGAGTTGAAGACTTATCGTTTCCATTCATTTAGATCAGTGGTTCTTAACCTTTTAGTGATGAGGGACCATTTGACTACATTCATGTGTTGCCATGGGCCACAATGGTTTGGCTGTAACATAAGCTATTAAAAGGTTGCTATATGAATAAAACACGTATAAAGTTATTCGAAACCAAGAGTATTATTATTTGAATGAATAATATAACCTGAATCCTTTGTTCAAAGTTCCTTAAAGCCAAGCGCATTATCAATAGCGCCGAGAATCCCTGCTTGCATAAGTATGTGGTTCAAAATAAAGTTAGGTAATGTAAAGCAGTTTCTCGAATTTTAGGAAAAGACATTACTTTTATGCAAAAATCTTCAAGTTTAATTCTTGTCCCGAATGTATCCTTGCAGTTAATATCATGTTGCATTTCGGTAAACTTTTCTTGAATTTCATCAGGCACCTCAGAAATGTTGACAATGAAAGGATCTCGGATCAGTTTCCGAATACCTTTGTCCTCGCAGTCAAGAAAATAGCGATTGAATACATTTTTCAAGTTTTGAAAATGGAGTGTAATATTCTTTTGTATGTCTCCTTTAATTTCATCAGACTATCCGTCAATAAGTGGATTCAGCGTATCAAATACAGAAAAGTTCTCTCTTTCCAAATTGCTGATCTATAGGTCGACTTCCAAATTCATATTTCCCGACTCTTGCAGCTGAAGGTTCAATTTGTTTAGTTGTGCGAGAAAATCCACTAAATAAGCAAAATGTATTGGAAATTTGAACTGACAGAACTGATCCAGCAACTCCTTGTTTTCCTTATTAGTTAGGAATAACTTTACTTCCTCTCTTGGTTTGTACAACCTCGAGAGCATGTTTCCTTTGAAAATCAAATGCACTTCGGTGTGAAAAAGCAACGTTTCGTGTTCAGAGTTCATATCAGAGCATGATTTTTTGAAGAGATGAGTATTACATGCACCTCCTTTAATAAAGTTGACTCCTTTTATAGATGTTTTCATCGTAATAGTAAAGCATTTCAGAAGTGTTTTGGCAGTAAATCCTCGACGATAAATAACGCAGTGCGTCGTTACTGCAAATGGATTCTTTTTTTAAATCAAAGCTACAACAAAGAGAGCAGGAACCGAGCATTATAGGAGCACCGTCCACACAAAACCCAGCAATATTTTCCCACGTAAGTCCATGTTTCTCAAAATATTGACTTATTACATCCATAATGTTTGCACCTTGCACGTCGATTTCAGTTCTTGAGAAAGTAGTAACTCCTCTCTAAACGTTTTATTGTCATTCAGAAATCGAATAAATAAAAGTAGTTGACAACATTGTGAAACGTCTGCAGATTCATCACATTGTAGCGCAAAATAACGAATTTTATCTTGTCAATAATTTGCTCTTCAATGTCATTTGACATTTTTTGAATACGCGATTTCACTCTGTCGGTCGTTTGATAGTGAAATTTCACTAATTTTCTTTTGAGCTTCCTGTCCTAAAACATCTTCTGCAGCTTTAAGCATACAAGGTTCTATTAGAGATTCGCCGATTGTATGTGCTTCTTTGGATATGGCAATCAACTTTGAAATTTAAAACGACACATCCAATGTTTTTCGATACTGCATAATGTGTTCCGCTGGGTGCAAATTTAATTTTCTTTTTTTTAGATTTATTAGTTTGTCTTCGAAGAATTCTCGTGGACGGTCACAATAATTCGGATATACGGTTTTTAAATGACGCTCCAACTTTGCCGGCTTTAAAGCATCACTGGTAAGAACAGTTGCGTCATATTACGCATTGAAGTCTAATCTCATCATTTATTACTTTTGCGCACTCCACTATATGCGGAAAAGTAATGTAATCGTGAAGAAAAAAATTTTTTTCAGGGTTTATTTTTCGTTTTTCAGCTTAGAAATAAAAAAAAATGGTTTTTGAACCATTTTGTGTGTGTGTATGTGTGTCGTTGTCGTTGCCGTCGGCATTTATTCTTATTAGCACGATAAGTCAACTAAATCGTGTTGGATCAATCGGGTTTTGACTGATTCTGATCGGGGACCTCTCCCAGATGACACTTATTGATGTTGAGGTGGATAGGGCACACCCCACCCTATCCACGGGTCATGAAAAAGCACGATGGTATACTATTTGAGAAATTGTTTTTGTTAGCACGATAACTCAACTAAATCGCGTCGGATCGATCGGGTTTCGATTGACTCTGATTGAGAACGTCTTACAGATGACACCCATTGATGCTGTGGTGGATAGGACATACCCCACCCTGTCCAGGGGCCATGAGAAAGCACGATGGTGGACTATTTGATAATTTTTTTTGTTAACACGATAACTCAACTAAATCGCGTCGGATCAATCTGGTTTTGACTGATTCTGATCGGGAACTACTCCCAGATGACACCTATTGATTTTGAGGTGGATAGAACACACTCTACCATGTTCCTGGGTCATGAGAAAGCACAATGGTGAACTATTTGAGAAATTGTTTTTGTTAGCACAATCACTCAATTAAATCGCGTAGGATCGCCTACCAGACGACATCTATTAATTATGAGGTAGATAGGACACACCCCATCCTGTTCATCGGTCATGAGGAAGCACGATGGTGGATTAGTTGAGAAAAATAGAAAAAAAAACTGTCGTATAAAACACATATTCTGCATTTATGTGTTGGTTTATTTTTTCTCGGCCACTCAATATCGAGATAGAGATGTTCTACGTGCGAAAAAATCCCTTTTAAGGTTTTAAAACTGTTTATGTCTATTGAGGCACATCCCAATTTAATATAATCGCTGTCATACTTTCGCCTCGGTGGCATTTTTCTGATAACAAAATCAGTTTATTATACTTAACGATTCGAGGTCCTACCTACTTTTTACCTACATAATTTAAACTCTAACAGTGGTCACATAAAAAATCTGTAATATAAAACTGAATAAAAAATTAATAAAATCGATGACACATAAGCGTTTTTTTAATAATTATAATTTTTATTACTTTTTATTTTTATAAGTTTTTTTAATAATCATCAATATTTAATAATATTAATAATTGTATGATGACTTCACTGGCCACTTAGGGTGCTTTCAGGGACCACCAGTTAAGAACCACTGGTTTAGACAATAACCAACCATATCAAGTTTTCCTGTCCGTAATATTGGATTTGATAAAAACCTTCACCTCATCATCACAATTAGCTCCAGATATCAGTGCCTGTAAATTAATCGAGAATATTTGTAAGTATTAAATGCACTATGCTCTTTTTCAAGTCAACTTGGACAAATTAACATCGTCCCTCAGCTATTTTCTAATGCATCGAATAGCTCACAATAAATAAGTCAAAATTCTTAATTACAGACCGCGCATTTCTCCCCTATAGTTGACGCAGTCCCGCGCCTCGTGCTTTTCATTAAAAAGCACAAGTAATTTTCTTTAACGTTCCTCTTGTACTGTTAATTGAATCCTAGTATCAAATTAAATGAAACATGCTCACCGTTATACCGAGAAGAAAACTAACTGTTGGTGAACTGAAGATAAACGAAAACCTGTTTTTTCAATGCAGTAAATAAGATTAGTATATAAATATAAAAGTAATATTAACTCATTAACCTCATATCCTGACAATATTAGATTGATATTTGTGATGCCGCAACAGATATAATATACAATGTAAATTAAATTGAATATTGATAAGACACATTTATTAATCATACTGTAGTGTACTGTACTATACAGGCTTTTTTTGTGAGGAGGGGAAATCGTTTATAGACGCCCCCCATTTCTGGGGGGAGTGTGTGATTCCTATGTAGGGTATACCCGCTAAAATCCCTCCTCCTCCTTGAAATAGCGTCCTGGGATGAGGATTCCTCCTATTACTTCAGTTACGCTGCCATATGTCTTTTCCTTATTGTGTCTCTCTTCGTTTTCCTTCTGCCTCCTTTTCTTTTACTATCTTGTTTATGTAAATCTCCACTATATTCCAGTTTTCCCTGCTTACCAGCATAGTGTCAATTAAACTGTCCACTGTGACTTCCTTGCCCAGTTTCATATTCATTTTTCTTCTTGCGTCTTCAAAGTGTTCACAGTAGAAAACTGTGCACCGCATCATTCCGTTCTCTACAGTAGAAACACTCTTCACTTTCCGCTATCTTAAACCTGGCAAGATAACTTTGGAAAATACCGTGGCCCGTAAGCACTTGTGTAAGGTAATAGTTCAGTTCTCCATGTTCCCTTCGTATCCATTTTGTAATATTTGGTATAGGTCTTCTACTCCACTGCGCCTTACTTTTTAACTCATTCCACCTTTCTTGCCATTTTCCTATTACTAAGTTTTTGACTTCACCTACTGTAGCAGCACCTGTTTCCCTTGAACTCTTTATGTTTACAGCAATATCCATTGGTGGTGTACCAGCCAGGACCAGTAGCGCTTCCGTGGATACTGTCTGGTATGTGCAACGCACTCTTACATCCATTCTCCTTTGCACACGTTCTATCTTGTCTTTATACTTCTTGATCTCTAAGACGTGACTCCATATATCTATTCCTTACATCATCATGGAGTACACCACCGCTGCTAATAACTTCCTCCTCCTGGTACTTGCCCCTCCTATTCTCGGAATTAGTCTGCCCAACATATTCGCCTTTTCGTCTGTTCTTAATGCCAGCTACTCAATATGCTTCTTTATTCTAACGTCTTTGTCGATCCATATGCCCAAGTATTTCACACAAGGTGTCGATCTTATTTTATCTTCTCCGATTTCAAGCTCTACCAGGTTTAACTTCTTTATAGCCACCAGCAAGACCACTTCCGGTTCTTCCGGTGCCATGGCCAGCTTCTTTTGTTCAGCATCTGTTCTATCTCTTGTAGCACTAATTTCGCCTTTGTCTCCAAGCTTTCCTTCGTTTTACCTCTGACTATTCCTGTGTCGTCAGCATATCCGATGATACTTACATCACTAGGAGTTGGAATTCGGAGAATATCATCATAATAAATATTCCATAGAAGTGGTCCAAGAACCGACCCCTGTGGTACACTGTGGAATGTCAGCATAATTTTTGTATTTTGCCCTGTTCCCCTCCTTTGTAACTCCTGCATAATGCCACCCCATGGCGTTGCATTAACTGCATTTTTTATGTCTGTGGTAGCCAAAAGACAGACGTTCCTATGTTGATACGCCTTCCTTTTTATATCTTCTGTTGTTTTCATTACTTCCCTTAGTGTAGCAATGGTAGACCTTCCTTTCCTAAATCCATTTGGCGTTTCGGCTAACCCACTACCATCTTCTATTTCTCGTTCCATCCGCTCTTTGATTATTGCCTCGTATAGTTTTCCCATTGCATTCAGCACACAAATAGGTCTGAATTTGTTTTCTTCTTCATTTTGCTCATTCTTAGCGGGTTTCTATATGAGCACTAGTCTAGCCTCCTTTCATTCTTCTGGAAATATTCCACTCTCTCCTAATGAATTAAATAACACGGTGAAGTACATAGTGCAGCTCTCTATCGCTGTCTTACCAACTTCCGCAGGAATACCATTTGGTCCTGTTGCTTTCCTGGTTTTAAGTCTTCTCGCAGCCTTCTTTATTTCATCCTCAGTAAATTTCCGCAGGTCTGTCTTATGTACCTTTGGGAATTTCCAGTTTACGATTGGTTTACTTGGAAAAAGTTTCTCCGCTTGCTTGGCTTCGTCTTCTTCTGTCATTTTTGGATTCCCTATCAGTCTCATCTTCTTTGTTACTATTTTATATCCCTGCCCCCAGACATCTTCCTCTACAATACAGGGTTATCCACATAATACTCTACCCCCTTAACTGTATTATTTTTTGAAATAGAAAAAAATAGTAAATACGAAAGGTGTAGGAAATTTTACTGTGATCTCAGACATGTACTTAGAAAAACAATCGAAATTCGCGTTTCGGAAATCTAGACTTATGTCTTTTGAATGGAATAGCTTGGTTATTTTTCTGTTTTTGAAATCTACGTGCTTTTCCGATTACAACAATATATACTATTATATCTTTGCTCTAGTAGTTTGCACAGTATCGCCCTTTGAAATATCGAATATCAAACAAAATCAAGATCGCCATGGAAAATTTTAAACAATAATTACGGGAATTGTTAAAGAGTTTGATAGTTTAAATTAGATTATATTTTTGATGTTATCATAGCTATATTAAAAAGCATATTCCTGGATGGTACGTAACATTTTATTAAAAAATATAATTATAAATTATAGAAGATGTTCTATAATACCTCCATTTTATGCAATATAAAGAACATACCTCCTTAACAAATTTAGTTTTTAAGCAAGATACCACTCTCGTTCATGTTTCTGATCTCCCGACATATTTTTTTCTCTAAGTTCTTCTACGTTATTTAACCTTTTCGTATATACCCGAATATTTCAATCTGCCCCACAGAAAGATCCAGTAGGGTCAAGTCAGGACTTCTGGCCGGCCATAAAATAGTTCCATTTGAACCTATCCATTATATAAAAGTATTGTCTAAATATCGCTTGACATCATTTGATTTATGTGCTGGAACACCGTCCTGTTGCCAAACAATATTCGTCTCATTTAATTGGATTATTAAATCAGAAATCTCTCCTCATAAAAGATCTAAATATTTTTGTCCAGTTAAATCGCCTTCACAAAATACTGGTCCAATAATTGAGTTTCGAGAAATACCACACTAAACATTGACTGAAGTATGACCTTATCGATGAACTGGTATAAACGGATGTGGATTTTCTGATGACCAGTGGTGGGTATTTCTTCTATTAAAAATACCACATGTTGAAAAACTGGCTTCATCAGTCCACATTACAGAATCTGTAATTATTTTAAGTACCTAGTAATAGAGTAATAGAAGTTTAGCAGTAGTAATAGAAGTAGAATAGTAGTAGTAGTAGTAGCATTAGTTGTAATAATTTATAAAATAATACGCACTTACGAACAGTTCACTTTCCGCTTGTCTTTCCAACATCCAACGGCAATATTGTCTTCTATAATTATCATTTCCATACAGTGTTTGGACTGGATGGAAGCAATATGGTTTAAACTTATGAATTCTCAATACTCTCTGGACCGACGTCCATGAAATTTGTAAATATCTCGATGCATCTTGAATAGAGCGTCTCGGATTTTCTACAAAATATAATAAAACTGCTTCCTGCATATTCACAGTTGAAACATATCTTGGTTTATTTCTCTTATCCTTATTTTTTAAACTTCCAATAATTCTTAATTTATTATAAATATATTTGAAGTATGTTTTATGTGGTATGATTCTCCCAGGGTATCTTCGTTCGTATTCACGTCTAGCACGCATCGCATTCATTGCGCACAAAACGTAACATTCAACAATGTCATTTTTTTCACTAATAGTATAACAATAATATACCATTTTTAAAAAATAACGGGGGAATACAATAACTAACACCTCAGACAAGCTGTCAAAGTCAAACTCTGTTTATAACAATTTTCGTAATTATTGTTTCAAATTTTCCATGGCGATCTTGATTTTGTTTGATATTCGATATTTCAAAGGGCGATACTGTGCAAACTGCTAGAGCAAAGATATAATATGTATATATTGTTGTAATCGGATAAGCACGTAAATTTTAAAAATTGAATAATAAACAGGGTGTTCCATTTAAGAAAACACAAGTTTAGTATAATATCCTCTGGAATAGTTTTGAGCTCTACTGTTTATATTTTTGTTCGTTCTTATTAATATTCGCACATAATAAGACCCAACAGTATTGTGATCTAATTTTTCCAACATGCTGGTGATAAATATTTAGACGCGTTAATTTATGAACATTCTAGACCCTTCTAAGGATTGAATTTTGTGTAAATAATTTGGCCGGGCGCTGGAGCATGACTTATGTTATCGAAGTTAATAGGAAAAAGTAATTACAGTCGAATGGTCTAAAGTCAACTGCTGGCATTCGTTCAATTTAGCCCAGCGGGGCTGGGGTTTTAGGGAGATTATACCGGCCGGATCGATTTTATTAGCTAATAGTGAGCGTGCTTACACTTATGTAATGACATTCGTACAACTGTAATTTCATTACCTGAATTGTAAATCTGCCCCGCTGATGCCTCCCTAATGAATTAAGTTCCATAATTCGGTTTATCTGTTTAACGTCCCTGCAATTAAACAATTTCGGTTCGATTATACTAATTGCCGATTTATTGATTTAATTTATTATTCAGTCCCATTACTTTTAGATTTTAATGCCAAGTAACGCATTAAGCAGATTGGGTTTTTTTTCCACGGACGGCCAGTTACATTCGCTTTGGCATTTATTTAATTGTTTCACGGACATAACTGGCTAAAGGTATTATAGCTGCAATCTATCCGATTGTAGACACCAAGTTATTCCGTTGTGCCATAACAACGATTTAGATCTTTCATGAAGTTGAGTGTTGACTTGAGTGTCGTGTATTCTTCGAATTAATGAAACCATACCATTAAATAATGATATATTGATTTTAATCCAAAAGTTATATACGAGGGGGCACCCAAAAAAGAAAACGACAAAGTTATTTTCTGTAGACAAGTGGGTTATCCTCTTCTTCTAGGTACGTTTACTAAACACTCCCTCAACTCAATTGGTGAAGTATTGTTCATGTTAAACCACCTCAGTGGACAGAGTGATTTTTTTCTTAAGACCATCCCAACGCTTTCAGCACTTTTGAAATGACAAATTGTAAAGCGTACCGCGTCAACATCAAATTATGTTTCCTGTCAAAGAAAACAGCGGCAGATATAGCTTGCTTGGGGAAGCTTATGTGAAAGGCAACAATTTATGAGTGGTTTGCCCAGTCTAGAAGTGGTCAAATGTCACTTGAAGATGAACCCCGTTCGGGTAGCCCCTCAAAGTCCAGAACAGATAAAAATGTTCAAAAAGTGCGCGATGTTATCATGTTTGATCGTCGCAGAGAATTGGAGAAAATAACTGGAATTTCCTGGAGTTTATGCTAAATAATCCTAGCTGAAGATTTGACGCGTCGCAAATGGGATGCGTCGCAGCAAAGTTTGTTCCACGACTGTTCTCTGATGACCAGAGGGAGAGAGAATTATATGATAATGTGTCAGAAAATGAATAAGCAGGCTCAGGTTGACCCTGATTTTCTATCAAATGTCATCATAAGAGATGAATCTTGGTATTACGAGCTTGACCCCTAAAGAAAACAGCAGTCCACCCAGTGGACTTTCATTGCCCAGACCAATAAGAGCAAGGCAAGTAAAATCAAATGTGAACTCCATAATGATTGATTGAATGATTTTTCGATATTACAGGAGTCGTTCACGTTCACATTTGCTCCTCAGGGCACCACAGTGAACCAAAATTACTCTCTGGAAATGCCAAAACGATTGCGTGAGGCAATGATAAGTAAATGACCAGAATTGTGGAGATCGAGGGACTGGTTTCTTCATCATAACAACGCTCCTGCCCTCACAGCGCAAAAACTATTGGCACAAGTACATATTATCTAATGGACAATATAATTGTCATCTTACTTTGGGTATCTTCTGGTATGAAAATTTATTGTATAGTTCTGTACCTCAAAAGAATAGGAACGCAAAAAATATTTCGTCGCTACTTGCAATTGTCGCCTTTCCTACAAATCCTTTGGCTTTCTTATGCATCGAAGTGTTACAATTTTTAGATTAAAAGAGAAATATCTTACATACTATTTAACTATATGCATGTTCAAAGTATATCTATATGTATAAAGTATAAGTACATATTAAAATATTTCAGTTCCCTGGAAATAAATAAATCACTTAACTTAAATACATCAAGTCACTTTTACTAGGAAAGTTGAGCAGTATTGTTAAATAAAAATAAAAACATATGTAAAACAAAACCTTGACTACTGTTTAACTTACACAGTGAATGCTTGCGATATCGATGATCATATAATTATATTTAATATTTAACTCTAAAGTAATACCTACCGTTTTAACGTATCGCCAAGAAATTTGAAAATTAAACCTAATATAATGACCTGATGAATAAAAAATAATAAGAATCAAATGGAAGAGATTAGTAGTTAGAGTTGAAAGATATTTTATACCATATACATTTTAACACTAACTGAGTTTTCCACAAAACACCAAAACACTATACACTACACTCGACGCGCCTTTCGCCAACATCATCTGGAGATGGTTAAAACTGGATGATTTTTAATCACCTCCAGATGATGCCAACTTTGTTGGCGAAACGCGCGTCGAGTGTAGTGCATTGAGTTTTGGTGTTTTGTGAAAAACTCAATTAGTGTTATCTTCACATCAAAGGCTCCAACCTACTCCAGAATATAGATTTTCTATAGTAGAGTGGGGAACAAGTCCTGAAGAACATCTGAAATATCTCACAAAATATTTCTTTGCTTCCAAAAAAGCTCTAAGGAGTCAAAAGGAATTTAAATTTTTCGTCTTTTTGAAACACTTTGGTTCTATGTACAGTGGCGGACGTTTACAGGGTTAAGGGGAAGCATTCTGTTAAATGGTAATTCCTATATTTTCTTCTAAACTGTAAAACAACACATTTATTGAATATTATTATAAGTGTTGCATTAATAAAGTTTTTATAAAATATAAAGTTTTAATTGTGAAATGTGATTTATTTATAAACAAAACAAAACAAATATATTAATTAGTAATGTATTCAAACTGTTGCCTATTAACTACTTGACAATATCCTCAATAGTCCCAAAATAAATTAATTCTGCATTCTGTTAAGTATTTCCGTCCCGATGTTGTATATGTTCTGCCGAGTTCGTTTCTTTAAATCATTTATATTTTCGGATTTATTGACATAGATTTTGATTGTTAAATGAACCCATACGAAAAAATCAAGGAGTGTTATATCTGGGGAATGAGGTGGCCACTATATAGCTCTATGACGCGTCGCACTGCCCATCATTGTGGAAAGATGTTATCTAAGTGAATGCCAACAGGAAGAACGTATTGAGGAGGTGCATCATCCTGTTGATATAAAAGTCTGCTATAAGGTATATCTGGTTCATTTACATTTGGGCATAAAGTTGTTTTTGAATTAACTGTTGCTGTAAAGATTGCAATTATCTTGCGCCAAGCAAGTGGTCATAAAAGATAACGGGCCCTAAATTGTGTTTCTGACGATACTTACCTAAATGTTCACTTTTCTTGGAGATTGAGTAGGTGATTCTTGTATCTATCGTGGATTTTTCGAAACTCAATACCTACAGTTCTATATATTTGAAGTTTCATGAAAGAAAAATGTGGTTCATCCGAAAAAATAATATTTTTCCCAAACGTATTGTCATTATTACGATGTTATTGTATTTTCTTGCAGAATTGCACTTGACGATCAAATAATCTTTTAATAATTCTCGAGTCAATGTGACTATAAGAGTGAAATTCATATTTCTGTAAAATATTGAGCACTGTAGCATGACTCAAATTCATATTCAAGCTAATCCGAAGACAACTGAAATGTGGATGTTTACTAACTTTTACTAAAATGTCCAGTTGCGTATCTGCACTGATTGCTTGGTGACCACCTCTGTGTGAATGTACATGTCCATGTTCTCTGTAATTACTTACAATTTGGCTAATAGTAGATTGTGTTATAGGCAGTAGATCTCGTTGACCTTATTAAAGAGAGCATAGACGACCACTGTCTGCGAGCCATCTCCATAACCATACATCATGAGAATTTCAAAGCGATCGTTTTAAACACATATTAAATAAAATTTGTTTTAATACCTTCTAGGCAACATGAAATAAATTAATTTTCACAATTAAAACTTTAAAAGCGAAAGAACAATGGATAGAGGATAAATGCAAAGAAGTAGAAGATAAGCTCCAAGTAGGTAAGACCGATGAGGCTTACAAAATAATTAAGAGGAACTTCAGGGATATAGGACCAATAGAAACGTTAGGAGTCAATCGGGGGATATACTGATCGGAAGAGAGGAGAAAGCTGATAGATGGAAGCAGTACTTAGGAAATTTATACGAGGGTCAGGAATTAGGAGAGATATTAGAGGAAGAATCTAGCATCGATAGGGAAGATGAAGGAAAACCTATATTGAGAGAGGAATTTGAAATAGCACTAAGGGGGCTAAATAACAATAAAGCGCCAGGTGTAGATAAAATACAGGCGTAAATTTTGAAATGTGCGGGACAGAAAGTAGTAAATAGGATTTTTGAACTGGTAAAATACATATACGAAACGGGCGAGATGCCGGAGGATTATAAGAGGAACATTATCGTTACTATACCGAAAAAGAGAGGAGCCGACAAATGCGAGAACTTTAGAACGATTAGCCTAACTTCCCACGCGTCAAAGATCTTAACCAGAATAGTGCAGAAGAGGATGGAAAATAGAGCGGAGGAAATACTAGGAGAAGACCAATTCGGGTTTAGGCGAAATAGAGGAACTCGCGAAGCTATTCTGGCGCTAAGAGTAATGTTAGAGAAAACAATAGAAAAAGGAAAGAACGCTTATATAGGATTTGTAGATTTAGAAAAAGCTTTTGATAATGTAAGATGGGAAAAAATGTTCGAGATTCTAAAGAGCGTGGGAATGAAGTATAGAGATAGGAGAGTAGTACACAATCTATACAAAGAGCAAACTGCTGTTATAGAAGTAGAAGGCGAAAGAAGGGAAGTAGGTGTTAGAAAAGAAGTAAGACAGTACGCAGAAGTAGATGTACGCTATCACCACTAATTTTTAATCTGTACATCGAAGAGGCGATTAATCTGGTAAAAGATAGAGTGGATTTCGGGATTAAAGTACAGGGACAGAAACTAAAAATGCTGAGATTCGCGGATGATATAGCAGTATTAGCATCTAGTAAAGAGGAATTAGAATCAGCACTGAACGAAATAGAGGCAGTGTTGACAGAGGAATACGGAATGAGGGTGAATAAAAACAAAACTAAAGTGTTAGTGTGCAGAGGGCGCGAGAGCATAGCAAAAACGAAAGTACAAATTAATAATGAAAGATTGGAGGAAGTTAAAGACGTCACTTATTTAGGAAGTAAAATAAATTGGGATGGAAGAAGCGATAAAGATATAAAACAAAGAATAGCGCACGGTCGAGTGGCTTTTAACAAAAAAAAAACACTTTGGTGCTTGGGGGTAATAAGCTTAAAGACAAGGAACAGATTTTTGAAAATGTATGTATGGAGCACGGCACTATACGGTTGCAAAACCTGGACGATAGGTGAAGCAAGTAGGAAGAAATTGGAAGCTTTTGAGATGTGGTGTTACCGAAGAATGATGAAAATACCGTGGACTGATAGGGTTAGAATAGAAGAAGTATCAGAGAAAGTCGGCTAGAAAAAAAGTATGTGGAAAAACATAAAGAAGAGAAGAGATAGAATGGTAGGCCCCTTGCTGAGACATGGGGGAATAGTTCGCGATATCTTGGAGGCAGAAATAGGAGTGAAGAAAGGCAGAGGTCGGCCTAGATTAGACTACTGCTCGCAAATAGTAAGGGATGTAGGTTGTAGCACAATTAGCGTAATGCTTAGGTTATCACAAGATAGGAGAAACTGGAGGTTAGCTTCCAACCGGTCTTAGGGCTGATGATGAATTAAAACCTTATTTGTATTTTTATCCACGCTTTACACAGCTTAATTAAATTTTCAATAAAATATGGACTTTGGCCCGAACAAAAAATAGGGGTTGCCACTTAAGAAATACGCCCCTTTGACCCAGAAAACATACGCCACTGAATATTCATCTAATCTATTTCAAAGGAGGCAAATTTAAATACCTTCTGAAACCTCTGAGGGTTTTTCCAAGAAATAATTATTTCGCGAAATTTTTCAGGTGTTCCGGACTTTCTTTCCACACTGTATATAACAGAAGATTGATATTCATTATTAATGACTCTTCCACCTTACTGGCTCCATTTTTTTAAAAGTTATTTTGCTTATATTTTACATATTTTATCATAGAGACAAAGCTATCGGGGTACATATATTGAATTATCGACATATACACATAATATATTTGTGATGTATGACATATTAAAGATAAAAGAATACGTAGTACTTGAATTTTGCATCTCTTCGTAGCCAGCTTGTTTGGGAATTTCTATAATTAAAACAAAAACGAATACGTTCGGAGCTTGAACACAAAATCCTTTGGAAGGATAACGAGATTGAGTTATAAAATTACGTACAAGTGCCTATAAAACATTCTATTATCCCGATGTTTAATTAATTAATTGAGGAACAAAACTATTTCAATTATAATTTCAATTTTCCGTAATTGAAATCAGTACCCGCCACGTTACTTGGTTATTTATCGTGGGTAGGTAATTGGCGATTTCACTATTACATTAAAAATGTTGGAACGAATCGAAAGTGCATCGGGCAAATGGAACAAGAATTAACGAAATGACATATCGCTGTTGCTGAATGAATTAGCCTAAGTAACGAATGTATGCAATGTCGTTTGAAATGCCAACCTTTTTTGTCGCAAATGTTATTTTCCTGCCATAGTAGATTTAGATTTCTTATACCATAATAAAAGTCTGTATTAGTAATGAAAATGTTTAATTGCGCACACATTTCCGCTACTATTTAGCTAAAAAAATACAATTATTACTATTATCTGGTAAAATTGAGCCCTGTCGTCCATAACATTAGAAACATCAGTTAATTAATTAGAAACAAATAACTTATATATCAAACTTTTATAATCTGGTTCGGTAATTTATTTAAATGTTGACTGGGTTCAGTTAGTAGACTTACAAAGTAGGAATATGGCGAGATTTAGATAAGTGTTGTTTTGATGCTTATTTTAAATAAACAATTTCATGCTTAAAAATTAAATAAAGTGCAATCTGTTATACACCACTTCAAAGAGCAGTTCTTCTACTATTAAAAACATAAAAAATATTTGTATGTTGCGTATCGCTTACTGCAGTAAAGAAATGATAAAGGTCTCATGTCACTGGAATGACTTTCTAAACTTCAAGAAAACTTTTAACTATTAGCGGGGTTCGCCCGGGTAAGTTTCTTTTCACCGTCTGGCAACTAAAACCATCCTGTATAAGATCCAGAAAATAAAATCTTGCGGATTTTTTGCGCTTCTTTTGCAAATCAACAAAATATACAAAGAAGCGCGCGCGACGAACACTTAAAAATCTGCAATACTCGTTCCGTAAGAATTATGAATTTGCAAAATGCGGCGTAATAAAAAATACATATACATTATGGAATTCCAACAAATAAGAGTACAGCATTTCACTGAACGCCTGGATTTTAGAAATGGTATATCGGGACGGTCCTATCTGATCTTTTTAACAGCACCACCATATCCCACGTTTGACCAAATATATTTACGAGTGCCTTGCGGTTAGATAAAATGAAATAAATATTTGTAGTTGCTAAACTTATTAAACAAAGTGGTGTACCCATAAAAATGGTTTACGATATACTTTGAAAAAAATATTTTTTGGCCATGAAAAATAAACCAAAGAGAAAATATTTTTGTTCTTCACCTATTATACACGGGATGTTTATTTTGCAGTTAGCATTGTCCTTAGAAAAGTATATAAACTTGGGTTTGTTAAAATTTTAGGTTATTATTAATGTACAGGTATACAAGCAGCATTAATTAATAGTAATCAATAATTTGCCGCTGTCAGCTGTACCTACGACAGTAAACAATGAACAATTTCAAAATTACTCAACGTAACATATGTGATGCTTTTATAGAGCACGAAAAACATATATCAATAGCAGAAATCGAAATGCTCCTTAATATACCGATATTAAGGAGCATTTCGATCTTTCTGAGGAGTAGTTGCAATGTGTTATCACCAAAGTTCAGAAACACTTATTGCTCGAATTCAAGATACGCTGGAATAAAGCTGGAAGAAAAAGGGATGTTTTCTTACGCAGCAACGAGAAATGGGTAGATGGCGAATTTTTTGTACCATTCCAAGAAGACGAAGAAGCACCGACGTCCTTATCTGAAAACCCACGAGGGATGCCATGTAAGTAATTTAACGAATCCGCAGAGAAGACACAGAAACGAAAAGCAATAAAACTATTTCGAGTATCTGGACTTGATCACATTTATCATTCATATACTCAGGGATTACGTTCAATTGGTGAGACATGGGAATCAGAAATTATACAGGAACTGCGCTCTGCATCACAAGAAAGGAAGGCTTTTATCCACACATTATTAAGACGTAATACTTCTGCTAAGCTGTTGAGCATTTCACATATCAAGAGGCCTTGGCTTCTTTCATTGATTTAGATTTAACGAAAAACCAATATACATACCTTAGAACCTGTTTACAAGACAAAGACTGTACTGTACTCCCATCATATACCAAACTTCTAGAAGCCAAGCAAGGATGTTAGCCAGAGCACATCCAAGTAACTGAAATTGGTGCTACAGTAAGTTTGCAGTCTCTTCTAGATCACACATGTAAGAGAATAATCAAAATTGATTCTGTGAATGAGGCCAACTTTTCACAATTAATATTGTACAGTAAATGGGGCTGTGATGGATCTTCAGGGCAAAGTGAGTACAAGCAAATACTATCTGGTGAAAGTTACTTAATATCCGATACTAACTTGTTTGTAACATCCTTGGTTCCATTACAAATTGTAGATGAAGTCACAAAAAATGTCGTTTGGAAAAATCCAACCCCGTCCTCTGTTCGATACTGTAGACCCATTTTAATAGAATTCTCAAAAGAGACTCCAGAGAAAACAAGATCTGTTGTCAATGAAGTGGAATCTCAAATAAGCACTCTCTTGTCTTCTTTTGTATTGAAAAATAAAAAACAGCTGTCTATTAAACATAAGCTGTTCTTTACAATGATAGTAAGGTTACGCAAGTAGTAACAAATACTCCATCAAGTGCCACATGCCATATATGTCTTCCAAAACCAACAAAAATGAATAATTTGGAACGTGTTAAACAGAAACCTGAGAATTAATAGCATTATAGATTTGGACTCTCATCTTTATATGCATGGATTCCATTTATGGAGTTAGTACTTCATGTTTCATATAATTTATCAATTAAAAAATGGTCAGTAATCACAGAGGACATGAAACAGCAAAAGCAATCTAAAAAAGCTTATGTACAGGAGCAGTTTCGAAAAGAATTAGGATTACTAATTGATAAACCTCGACAAATCAGCGGAACTAGTAATAACGGAAAGACCGCTCGAAGATTCTTTGCCAATTCTGCTTGCACTGCACAAATTACTGGAGTTGATGAAAAATTAATTATGAGACTTCGCATACTACTTTAGACAATGTGAAGTGCTATGGCAATCGATGCCATAAGGTTTGGTGAATATGCTTTTAGAACAGCCGAATTATACGTGAGCGAATATCCGTGGTGTTATATGCCCTCCTCTGTACATAAAGTACTCATTTATGGAGAAAACATAATTCGATATAATGCACTTTTACCACTTGGCCAGTTGTCCAAAGATACACAGGAATCCAGAAATAAAAATTATAAACGTTTCAGGTTACATCATTCTCGTAAATGTTCCCGAAAAGCTGCTAACGAAGATATCTTTCATACTTTATTGTATACATCAGACCCTTACATAACGAGCTTAAGACAGTCTGTGTCACGCAAGATTATGGAATTTGAAGAAGAATCCTTCAACTATTACAATAAATATTTATTTACATATAATTATGTACATAAATTACACCTGTATGCCATCAATTATAAAACGAAATGTATAAAAACAAAATAAAAATTACCATCGCTACTGAACGTCAGACCTTTCCTTATATCTGTATACCGAATTTCATGTGTCTATAATAACAAATAAAAAAGTTACAACTTTTTGAGACGGCCCCTCCACCATCGGCCTATAGTGCAACGTAACGTTCGATTTGGACACGGGCTTTGGAGGGCTAACAAGTGAACATGCGATACACTTTCAGGATGAATTTGAACTCGCTATAGTTACGTGGTTTTCTGTAGATATCCAGTTTTTCGTGAAACAGTTTTTTCTTGTGCATTCTAAAAACGAGTGACATCAATTTTGAACAACGATATGATATCAGGTTTTATTTCAGACTTGGGCACAGTGCAACAGAAACATTTGCAAAACTCCGACAGGCCTACGGAGGCAGTGTTTTGCCCAGGGCCCACGTTTTTCGGTGGTTTAAGGAATTCTCAGAAGGAAGAAAGTTGATTGAAGATGCACAACTTATTTGCTTTTTCGATAGCTAGGGAATCGTTCACAAAGAGTTTGTGCCTCAAGGCCAAACGGTTAGCTTCATGAAAAACTTCGAAAAAGGGTTATGCGTATGAGACAACTGTGTGTTACATCATCATAATGCGCCTTGTCACATAGCAATTTCAATATACGAGTTCTTGATAAAGATATTTCTGTGGCACCTCAGCCTCTTTACTCGCCCGACTTCAGTCCGTGTGACTTTTGTTTTTCCCAATATTAAGAAATCACCTTAAGGAATACTCGAACATCCACATGGCTGTAACCGACGAGCTGAATGCTATTCCAGGATCCGAGTTCCAGCACTGCGATAAGGATTGGAAGAACCGTCTTCAGCGTTGTGTGGCTTGCGGAGGAAGCTATATTGAGAGAGGCAATATTGAATTGTGATTCTATTCGAATAAAAATATAAAAAAAATCAGTCTCATTATTTAATTTACACACCTTGTATGTAATATTTACTTACAGTACTTGCTCTCCACTTATGTTCAATAATATTGAATTACAACGAAAAGAAGATAAAAAATGCTTAGGTATGCATTCAGATCCAGATTTAATTGGGATAAACATATTTTCGCAAAAACCAAGCAACTTGGGTTACAATTTAATAAACTTCTTCTTAAAATGCCGTGCAGATTCTTGCGTAGGCGTTCATCTTTTTTCTTATCAAATGGTCCTATTAACTGCAGCATTCTGCAGTGTCTGGAAGTCCTTTATCCCCGTCCATTGACGAATATTTCTCAGCCACGATAATTTCTTCCTGCCTATTCCTCTTCTACCTCCTTCAATTTTTCCTTGAAGAATAAGGCGTTGAAAGTGATAGCGTTCTCCACGTAGTATGTGTCCCAGATAACTCATTTTTCTTTTCATGATGTTTTCAAAAAGTTCTCGTTCTGGCAGACCGGCTCTTCGGAGAACGTTCTCATTCCTCACATGATCGACCCAAGACACCCTCAACATTTGCCGCAGGATCCACATTTCGAAGGCCTCAATTTTGTTGATGATTGTTGCCTTTAGCGTCCATGTATCGACACCATATAGGAGAACGGACCAGACATAGCATTTCACCATCCTATATCTGAGGCCGAAATCCAAGTTCCTGTCTGTAAGGAGTTTTCGAAGTCTTATGAAGGTTGCCCTAGCCTGTTCGATCCTGCATCTTATCTCCGGGTCTTGATCCCATTCTTTATTAATCATGTATCCCAGGTATTTAAAATGTGTGACCTGTTCGATGTTCTCTTCATTAATATGTATTCGAGTGTGTGGGATGTCGTTCCTACTAACAATCATAAACTTGGTTTTGCTGATGTTAATTTTTAAACCCAATCTTTGGCTTTCTTCATTGATCCGATTCAGCAAACATTGGAGATCCTGTGCATTATCTGCCAATATCACTGTATCAGTGATATTTAATAAACTACGAGTAAGCAAATCGCAATAATATTACACCGCTCTCTCGCTCATATCGAAGACACCTCCGGAGCATGCCTCTGGAGGCTTCGGATAAAAAAGTTACCGCGTTGTTCGCAAGGGTCGATTTACTATGTTGATGAAAAGTGTTAAGGTGTATTACAGATGGTCCATTACAAAAATATTAATCTGTATTACAGGTACATTACATTAAGATCTTCAAGTGCGACCTGTGTGTAAAGAAGCTAGATGCCCCAGTACGCGTTATATCAATGGCCTTGAAGAACGTATAAACCCTCTGGCAATTAACTTACTAGACAATAGCGAGGACACCAGTCGAACGACTGGTGTCCTCGCGAGACTCCTTAAGTATAGTTCATCAAATATAATCTAGTATTATTACTTATATTATTATGAAGCACTGTATTTACTAGGTTTAGTATCTTAAATAGCTATGTTAGATGTAATCCAAGAAGTTAGAAGTTCCCAACTCATGCTTACCCATAAACACCACACAATTAGTATTGCCAATCGGCAGCTCATCAATATATTTGGAGATAATAAAAGAAAAAATACAACGTGCTGTGTAACAAGAAAACTCTATAGCCATGGAAACTTCGGAATGAATTTGAAGTTGCACTTGCATTAAGAAAAAGTTGATTACATGTAATGCAAGCCTGTAAGGCTTGTATTATATGTAACAGGTATTGAAGAAAAATATGTATCTATCAATATCTAATCGTGATAAATCTATTCCACTGACAGTTTATCGACTGCATATATTTTACAGTTAATTGTAAGACCTTTTCCTTCCTTGGACATCGGTTTCATTCAATCATGGCAGGGCCCACGTTTGCGAGTTGTTTGAAGTCCATCGCGGCAAAGCCAAGCTGGGCAAATGCAATTTCTTCGGCTAATTGGAAAGTCAAAACTGTAGTATTTTACACGTAATACTCGCCCAGACAGCAGGAACAGCTTCAGTTCAGTGCGAGCACATTAATTATAAATCAGCACTTTGTGTTCCAATACTGTTGGACAGGAACTTCTCGTTTCCTTTAAAACTCTTTGTTTTAATGCGTTGTATTGCCGCCTCGCTGAAACACTACACTCACTGAAATCCATGTAAATTAACGGCCGCTTTCTTTCTAGTTAATTCTCTGGCCGGTCCTTTGTGTGATCGGTGTATAGTGGCGAACGTTGTTCAATGGATTTAGTGACACAGGTTGAAAAATTAAAAACCTCTTAATAGAGAAATCTGTTTTCAATACAGTGTGTTCATAATAAATAGTTAATTAATTTATAATCTAACAAAATATTGTAATGTAATTATTTTACTTAAATTTTGTCATTAGTCCTGGTAGGGAATTATAAGCTTCATTTCAGTAATAAAAAACAGGTTTTAAAACACTAGTTTTCTACAAAACTGATAAATTTTATATTGCTCGACTAGCGTTTCGCCCGCCAAGTTGGCACCATTTGGAAATGATTAAGCTGCCTCCAAACGTAACAATTTTTAATCATGTCATGATCATATTGATCTGGTTGGCGTGTGTCCTAATGATGCATACTGAGCATTTCAATTGGAACTATGGGACTTGAATTGCACGCCATTTGTGTTCTGTAAAAAGTAGGGCGTCAAAATTTAACGTCTGTGATCTCAAATCATACGATGCCAACATGCCGCGATTAACAGTTCAACAACGATTAATTTATGTACAATTGATTTGTGTAGTATTGCTGCACTGAGAGAAAGTGTATGGGAGTATACAAATACATTAATTCGACGTCGTGCACAATAATTGAATCTGTTAAGAGTCACCACGCATTGAATTTTAAAGAAATATCTGTTTATTACGACAATTAAAAGTTACAGACCATTTACAACGTTGTGCATGCGTTGTAATTGGGTGTTAAAAAAGAAAAGTGATGCTGCATGTTGCAAAAATCAGCATAATCTTCTTTCTTTTCTAACGCTCATTTAACAAATGTCCCATGTTGTAAATGATCTCCGTCTTTGAACTGTTGTGTCAACTGAATTTTGTATGCTGAGAGATGTAGATCTTTCTTTAAAATTCAATGCGTGGTGGCTCTTGATAGATTCAGTTGTTGTGTATGACGTCGAATTGATGTGTTTGAATAATTCTGTATACTTCACGGATGAACTGCAGCAATGCTTTGTAGTTGTAGTCACCGGCTACAACGAGGACGTATTGGTGTTGCCTTATAAAGAACCTGTCTCTTCAAATTTCTTGATTAAGTTACGTACTGTTAACTCTGTAATCACTTCATCTTGTCCTAATTTGGGCAAATTTTCCTTAATGGTATTGTAAATAATTGCTAACTTTCATAAAACAGTTGTACACAAACTGTTTGTTGTTGAACTGTTAATCGCGGCATGGTGACGTCGTATTGTTTGTAGACAGTCGTTATATATTGACCCCCTATTTTTGACAGAACACACGCATAAAATGGCGCATAATTCAATTCCTATAGTTCCAAATGTGTACCATGGTTATGATTCAAAGCGAATTGAAGTTATGTTAATGTGGCAGATTAAGAAAACATGAAATAAGTCTGACAGAGTTTAATATTTACTAAATAGTGTCGTATTAGCTTAATTATAGTCAACCATATAAAAATCTAGGAATAAAGAAGATAGGTACTTATCCATTAAATTTATATTTTTGAGCTTAAACACATTTGTTAGAAATAAGTCTGGTTGGTAATTTAATTTAAACGAAATGTAAATAAAGAAAATGTAAATTATTATAAGGTGATGACTATTTCAGCGGAACACCCTGTATGAACTTATTAATTTATTTAAAAAAATTAGATATAACAAATAGTATTTTTTAAATGAAAAATAAACTAAATTGATAATAAAACATTTTCCAGTATTTTTTGCGATAAGTGAGAACTGTATATTTCACAAATATTGTCTGATTTAGCAATCCGAATTTCTGGCTTTCGCAGCAACTTTGTCAAATGCATTATTCCCTGACGAGCTGGCTTTTTGACATGGTGGGTATTTTGAAAGTCCTGTATAAGAGCCTGGCTCTTTTTACAGGGCCCACTTCAATTAGTTATAATGTGATTTGGCCTGGAGAAAAGACTTCGTTATGTTTTGATGAGGTTGACCATTCTTCTCATCCAGGCCACGTCGGTCACGACAGAGTTGGACTTGCATATATGCAGTTGCGAATATATTTACTGTATCTAATTATAATAATGGTCGTAGTACAAACTTAATTTTTCATTATTATAAAATATTTCTTGACCAAATTTTTTATCTCCCAATCTGAACTACTTTTTCGTTTTAACTTTGACAATAAATTCGTAGAGTGAACAATTTATTATTTATTCTTGAATTAAACTGATTAGATTACAACGACTATGTGCATATTCCACAATTAGTATAATCATCTTCAGTTGGTGTTAAATAATTAAATTTTATTACTAATTTTATTATCAAATTATTTAGTGTTAAAAAGTAATAACAAAGTAATATTTTATTCAATACTGAAAAAAATTAATTAAGTTTGAAATCGACAGATATGAAATATTACATTTTACAAATATTTTTATTAAAAAAAAAACTAAATTAAAAAAAAGCAGGTACATAAACATATAAATGCACAGTTTGTAATTTTATGTGCTCTGTAATTTTATGCATTCCTCACAAACGGCAATTCTCACTTAGTCCACCACTGTCGGGGTATTTCGTCATCCTTGTTCCATCTAATGGGAAGGAGGAAGCACAAAAACATATCTGCGTGTCCAGCGTGTCCCCTTCTCCCTGTTTTGCCTTGCTTACATTACACGAGGACCGGAAGAATAACCTGAATACGAAAACTCGTTAACATTTATTGGATTTATTCAAAAGATGAGGTACTTGTGGTTTCTGCTAATGATCTTAAATGGTATTTTGTACAAAGTGCTTTAGATTATGTGTGTAGATGGTTTGATTTATTTGTAATAAGGATGTCACTGGTCAATCGGTGGTTTTTGTAAATACACTCACGGTCATAAAAAAACTTCATTATTCACATTAATTGGATAATATTAAATATGGAAGTATTTAAGTCCGTATAGTAGTTGTACAAAGTTCTACCCGTTTTCAGTAGATAACGACATCCAAAAAAATGGTTATGTATTGATTGTTAATCCTTGTATTAGTGTACATAGCAGATTCTGATTAAACTCTGTAAATTGATTACGTACGCTATCTATAATCTCTGAATAAATATCTTTTAACTGAAATAAAAATAGAAGTAAGTAGTATTTATATCCGACATTGCTTAATTTACAAATTACAATGTAAGAGTGCTACTAATGCTCAAAGGACAATCTGTGTGACTAATGGTGAAAGTGTTATTGACGAGAGTATAAGTTGCAGATGGTATATCAATTCCATTCGCCGTGTTTTCTTTTCTGCAAAAACATCTACAGTTATTAAAATAAAAAATATCATGTGCAGCACAGTACACGTGATAGAAGTGAATACTTCTTTAGAATAGAGAATGAGAGAGATTAAGAGTGAGAAATTGAAAGAGAGAGAGAGAGAGAGAGAGAGAAAGGGAGAGGGACAATTTCAAAAGAAATATAACAATATAAAATTTGTGTAAAAAATATTCGGTATATTCATTATCTACACTATCATCGGCTGGTGGTTCAATTGGTAGTACTGATATGATTGGTTTGTGATAACTAAAATATGAAATATATGTTCATGATTCGATATTTTCTAGATAACGTGTAAAAATTGCATTTATTGTTGTTCCGGATTTTGTTGTTGATTCTATGGGATTGTTATTTATAAGCAGACCAAATGTTTCTCGAAGAAAGTTAATCAACGTCTAAGAATCATTGGATCGAAATTTACATTGAAATCTCCCCCGAGAATCAAAGGGATTTTGTCTTCGCCTCTTCCAAGTGCATTTGCACCTGTGTGGCTGTAAACCAGTAGGGAGCGGTGAATGAAATATATTATATCTTCTAGATTTTAACAAGTTAAACGGTTCAAGGATATTATCAAATAATCACAGAACACAGATGTAAATAACGTAAATAATTACAAAACACAATGTTAAATATTCGGTACACACGCGTTCTGCTTCAGCTGTTAATATATAGCATCTGGACGCGTACATCTATAACGCGCGCATGCGCGACAATCTATCTATCCTATTCTATCGCTTCGTACTGAGTTTATATCGCTCTCCATTCTCGTCAAATATCAGAACGCCGCCAAAGAAGTATTCACTTCAATAAGGTTAGGTAGGTTTTGCCGTTTTAATTATTCAGTTTATCGTCTAAAGATAAATTATTCAAATAACCACTCTTATTGATTAAAAAGTCTACTAAATCGGCAGTGTCTAGGGCCGCCATTATTCTTAAAAATGACACTAATCACTACGACTAACGACAGGTCAATATTATAACCACTGTATTACGCAAACTGATCGATCAGGCTAGATAAATTGCATATCATTTTTCGCGTAGTCCCCCCGTGTACCGTGGATCTCTATAAAGTCCGTTAAATCCAAGGCGGCCCAGTCAGCCCAGACTCTCAGTGCGCAGGCCTGCCAAGGCTTGTACACTGCCAGTTGCGGCATGTTGGCGTTTCAGTTTAAATAGAAATAGGTATGATAATATGAATAGAAAATGTTTATCATTCTGGCAAAGGCAAGTGGCAATTTAAAAACGGAGTCTAAAATATATAGGGTAGGCTGAGCCTTACAGCCTTAATGGACGCTTCGTCACTGTAAACCAGGCTCTGGTAGGCCTCAGAAAATCAGTAATGTAGATAATGCAACGGCTACTGGACCAAGACTCCACGCAAACACAACATCAACTTGGAGAAAAAGTAGGTGTAACCCAACAGGCTATTTCTAAAAATTGCATGCGTTGAGGAAAATTTAAGATAGGTACTTCATGAACTGACTGAATAGTAATATGAAAAACGAGTTGACACGTGGCTCTCATTGTTTTGAAGACAAACGAAAAAGATTTTTTTATGGAAATTTGTATCAGGTGATGAAAGATAGATTCACAAGAATCCTAAACGTGAAAAACTTTAGGTAGATTTGGTAGGGGATGAATTGGGCGTACTACGATATTGGGCGTATATTACGAACTCAAACCAAGAGAAATTGTCAATGGAGAACGTTACGCTTTCCAACTGAATAAAATAAATGTTACTATATAATATAATGTGTCAATAGCGAAAAAAAAAATCAGTTTATTCAGGAAATCAATATTTACCTCATCTTTACCTACCTTCTTAGAGTTACCTACTTCACCTTTTTGAATCCCTTGTAAATGCTCAAACAAAGTTTGCTACAGTAAATTCTACTTACTTCTTTTCTAAAGTAATATTCTGTTGGTTAATTTTCAAATCACGGAGATACTGTTTGTAAAAGACTTTCTAGAATGCTTGTAACCCATAACAATATTAATGTTTATTTAACAATATAAATAAATTGATTTTCCGTACAACAAAGTAGAGATACAATTGAATAAAAGAGTTGGGGTGGATTCAAAAGCATTGACAAAAGCAAAGAGGTTTTAATATAGTAATCATCGGGGTTTTTTAAATGTAATTTAAAATAGTTTTTGATTTATACTCTTACCTTTTCAAATAACAGAAATATTGACAGTGAAATACATTCTGGTGTGCCCTATATAAAGTATGTAAGAACCATAAAGGTAAA
The DNA here is from genome assembly GCA_037954035.1 of Rosalia funebris. Classification (NCBI taxonomy): domain Eukaryota; kingdom Metazoa; phylum Arthropoda; class Insecta; order Coleoptera; family Cerambycidae; genus Rosalia; species Rosalia funebris. The sequence goes on along the minus strand of JAZFAV010000011.1, from coordinate 13,961,672 downwards.
AAGAAAATGACATAATCTGAAAAATTTAGTGAGTTAAGCTTACTTTTGTACATCTATTTTTAACTTCCTGGGTATATTAAAACTAAATTAATAACTAAAGATCAAGTCACAATTATGTACTTACTTTTTATTTCTTTAATATTATTTGATATTGGTGTATATAACTGTATTTATTTATATAAATATATTAAATTATAGTGTATATTCAGAATTAAAAAATGTACATTTAGGAAAATCCTAGTAGGGGAGGATCCATCCTAGAGTGGCTAGGTCTATCCACTTTATGACAGCATGTGCCCGCATGACAAATCCGAAACGCGATCTATTGCAATGTTGTCAACTTGTGCCAAATATCTAGGATCTACTTTGATAAATCAAATAATGTTATCTGGAGAATGATTGGGTTGGATTGAGAAACAATATTGTATAATTATTTTTTTGTTTATTTTGGTCCAAGCTATCAACTGCTAAAATCATGGCAGTTATATTTCTTACACCCTGTATAATATATGTGTATATGCAAATATTACAATATCATGTATTCGCGTATTATAGATACGAAATGAGGCATAGATTTTACTTATAGGAAGTCTCTGATCTATAAGAATATAATAGTATTTAGCCCATTTAGAAAAAATATTTGCATTATCTAGCCTCTGCCTAATTTAGATACGGCACTGGAGGAGTGCTATCACCGCGACGAATACTTTTAGGTAGAATCCGCCCACTAAGACTAGGAACATTAGAAAGCCCCCATAAATATATTATCAATTGCTTTTGTGCGGGAGGAGTTCGTTAGACTGGAGTGCATCTCCTGGAATAAGTCGCAGACAAAATACGCTGTAAGTACAGCGTACTCACTGTTAGATTATTACAGCATTCATTAGAGTTTGCTAATTACCCGTTGCTTTAATGAATAAGCTCTAATGAACCACTTTCTGTTAATTAAAGGGAGCGCCTGAGACACTGCCAACTAGATGAGACTTGCGGAAAAGTGCGAAAGGTACAGTGGTGGAGAGCGAATTGAAAGTTGCTGCGCCACGACGTTTATTAAAAACCCTGCTCATGTCATTGTTTGAACTGTTCAGGCTAAGAGGCGTATAATCGACATCAGAGACTTTTTTAGAAATAGACATGATTTCTATGATGAGGCCTATGCCTAGGAATGGACGAGAACAGGCTAAAAAAAAGGAAAAAAAAAAGAATATATATGGTGATAATAAATAACTCTATGAACCGTTTTCAACCATATTTTTATTATATCAATAAATTAAAACTAACAATTAACGATGATAACATAGACCTGTAACGATAACATTTTTATCGGATCTCAAGGTGGCTGTCCTGAACGCCGATACAGAGCTATGGATTGGTCTTGATATTTTCGACAGTAGACTATAGTAGCTCTTCCGCTGACGTTGTATCCCGACGTAGTGATTTCTTGAGCGACATCAAACTTTTATGGGACTTAGTACAGGCCTTATAGCCTGTAATATTGATCAGCTGCTATAATCCATTAGACCGAGATCCGGCGATCTCGGTCCCCAGAAGAAGATGTTCACGCGATATTTTGTTGCACGGAGGAACTTCTGGAAAGAAACAAGACAGGACAAACAATCTGGATGTGTTCGGACAGCCAGACGGCACTAGCTACCTTGGCTGCCATAGAGCATAACTCCAGATTAGTGGGGGAAACAAAGGACTGCCTAAATAAGTTTTCCAGAAGGAACAAACTCCACTTAACCTGGATACCTGGGCATTCAGGGCGGAAAGGGAATGAGAAAGCAGATAGACTGGCTAAAAAAAAGGAACTACACTATGTGGTCCTATCAAACAACCAGTTGAAATGCCCTACCAAGAAGGGTTAAACTTGCTGAGATCCCACTATGAGAATCAGTGAAGTAAGGAATGGCTGGAGACTCTCGACTGCCGCACTTACAAAGTTCTAATGGGGCTAGAAATAGGAAGATGGGCAGATGAGCTGAAAACAGTCAGCAAGACCAAGACCAGGATTGCTGTAAAACTGATAACGGGACACGACAATCTGCGACAGCAGAGACAGGATGGGCAAATAGGAGTTCTCCCTTTGTACCATTTGTGATTTAGGGGAGGAGGAGACATCAATGCACTTCCTATGCATGTGCTCTGCCAGATCATCTTATAGGATGACCTGGCTGAGCAAGCCTAAGTACCCGACGAAATCAGGGATCATCAGCTGCAGCATATCATCGGCTACAGCTTAGCGGCGGGGTATCCTGCCGCACCCTGAAGAAGATAGTGGGATAGAATACAAAAGCCAAGGCTAAGTGCTCATATCCGTAAAGACCCACTAGATTAATAATAATAATAATAATAATAATGTATGTATGTAATGTGACAATAGTATTTATGAAGTTTAATTAAGTACGTGTTATATTATATTATAGTGCACCGAACCCACGACTTAGGATGGAGGGACAACCCCACTCTAAATAATAGAGTCATCCTTAGATGCCCTAGTAACCTGCACTTGACTAAATTTCATGTGTACCATTAATTCTTTACTCACCTATGTATAACTATCTTACTAAATCTTTTTAATAATTGGAGAGTTTAAATTCGGTATAAATAATTTTGCTCTGTTTCATTCAATAAATTTAATGTTGTAAATATATGATTTATTGGAGGTTTGTGTATAAATTTCAGCTGGTTTGATGAACAATTATCGCTCCACTAAATTTGACATCGTTAGGCGTCAAACTGTATTTAATTGTCCCAGATAAACATATTGGTAATGATAAATCAGTATGAAACATTTGTTATTCATTATAATAATTTCCTATTAATCAGGAATATTGGCTGAATTATAGTAAGCATGCGTCATTTTATAAAGGTATATCCTTTTTACTTTTCTGCACTCCACTATATGTGGAAAAGTATCGTGGAAAGAGAAATTGAAAAAATAAATTTTTTTTTAGGTTTATTTTTCGTTTTTCGGCCTAAAAACAAAAAATGGTTTTTAAAAAATGTTTGCTGTGTGTGTGTCGTTGTCGTTGTCGTCGGTGTTTATTCTTGTCGTTCTTGATTCTGATCGGGAACGTCTCCCAGACGACACCTATTGATTTTGAGGTGGATAGAACACACTTTACCATGTACATGGGTCATGAGAAAGTACAATGGTGGACTATTTGAGAAATTTTTTTTTGTTAGCACGATCACTCAATTGAATCGTGTCGGATCGATCGTGTTTCGACTAATTCTGATTAGGGACGTCTACCAGACGATATCTATTGATTTTGAGGTGGATAGGACACACCCCACTCTGTCCATGGGTCATGAGAGAACACGATGGTGGAATATTTGAGAAAAATGGCAAAAAGTAAAACTGTCGCATAAAACACATATTCTGCATTTATGTGTTGGTTTATTTTTTCTCGGTCACTCAATTTCGATATAGAGATGTTCTACGTGCGGAGAAGTCCATTTTAAGGTTTTAAAACTGTTTATTTTTTACTTAGATTGTACTACTTCTGTCCCAAATTAGTTGTCACATGTGGTGTTTAAATTTTGTCTCAAATTAGTTGTCACATTTCGAAAAAACTACAAATAGAAAAAAATTAGGCACACAAAAGCGGGTAAATAGAAACTGAAATTATTATTTTTTAACTTATTTCACAAACATATTGATTTCGTACTCGTAATTAAGGATAATAATTCTCATACTCCTATAGATAATTCTGCTACAAACTAAGTAATATTAAGAAAATTTTTGGCTGTCAAAATTGCTTCAGGGTTACATTTGATGCTATGTGAAAGGCGATTTTCACGTCTTAATTTTTCTTTATTCATATGTACAATCTTGTATGCATTGCTCCCAGAACACATCATTATATTTTTCATGCATGTTTGCAAAGTTGAAAAACTGTTGTCTAATTTCTCTCTCTCCAATTTATCGAAAGCAGTTTCCACAGCACCTATTAATTCATCTATGTCTTTGGTTGTCATCTGATTTTCTAATGACTGAACTGCGTTAAAAATCCTAAATCAAGCACAGGTCGGGACTATTTGAAGGCTGACATTTCAGTTTTAGATGCCACCCATCTTTAATTGCCTCTGTTTGTACACCAGCATCTTCAGCGGATAAGTGAGGCTTCGCATTGTCATGTTGGATGTAATCGGACCATTCTTTGCAGACCGAGGAAGCTTTGCACGAATGGCAGGCATTACATTTTCAATAATAATTTTGTTATTTCTTCCTTGTTGACAGATTCTACAACTCTAGTAACAAGGGTGCCCTTTTGTCGATTTTTTGAATTTTTTTTTGGCCGTTTCTGTATATACAAAAGGCTACACACCCAATTTTCCATCAAAATATTTTTTCTAATGAGGATCCCACCGAGATCTTGCAACAGCCGCCATGAACATTACTTTTGTTATGAATCGTTTACTTTTACACTCGCGGTGAGGGTCTTCTTCATCGACAGCAATATAATAAGAATGGGATATCTTCGTAATATAGAACCATTTTTCGTCAACATGAACATGATCCTCCATATCGGAAAATATGCCGTCTGGTTCCAAATGCTGAAGACAATAAAGAAGTCTTTCAAGCTTATTTTCAACAGTTAAGAAAGGTTTTACTATAGATGAAACATGTTTAAATGTTTTACTTTCTTTTAACATTCGATGTAATGAAGCTCTTGGTACGACTATTGCGCATGATAAACTCCTCAGGGTACTTCTTTCATGCAATGGAGCATTTCTCAATTTTACTAAATTTTCTGAATAATTTTTTGTTTCTTCCACATTTGCTTGGTCTTAATGAATCACCGTTATAGTATATACTTCTAGAAAGTTTGGAGTTTTTTGCCTGTTTCCATAGCCGATAAATTGTACGTCTTTGGAGCATGAATTGCTCTGAAGCAGCAACCATAGCACCATGTTTGCATTTTTCATTTTTAGAGCGTTTCAGCAAAAAGTGAAGAACTGCATTTCGGGTAGTGTTGTCCATTTCCCTTTTTTTAATTAATCTTCTTGACGAATCCCTCATTTTTGGCACTTTTCACAATGAATTAAAGTGACAGCGAGCGCACTTTCAAAACTTTATTATTTGCCAATCTGCCACCAGCCTACTTGTAATTACAACCTTCAAACACATTTTATGAATGATGTGATTTTAAACTTCTCTTTTAAGTATTTAATTTTTTAGTATATTACTTCCTGGATTAAATTGTATTTGACAATAATCAGCAGAAAAATGGTCAAATGTAACAACTAATTTGGGACAGAGGGAGTAATAATATATTTCCTGTGTTAGTACCTAAACATACTTCCAAAATATCGAAAGAATTAAATACTATTTACTAATGTGCTATATCATTCACTATAGTGGATGTTGTTAACATTTGGAATAAAATGAAACGATTTTTGGAGAGCCTACTCGAACATGTCGATTCTTATTTAAAATAACATTTATATGGATTTTTCAGCTTATGATCATCAACCCTTTAAGCCTTAATAAATCTCACTTTAATGTTTCAAGTATGAACATGCCTTGTATAACATCTCGTTTTAAAGCATTTCTATGCCAATTCCAACAAAAAAGAATCAAAATTTGGTTATTAAATAACGCAAATATTCAACAGAATAGATCAATATCTTTAATTTTACTATGTAAACAATGAATTTGAACAAATCTAAAATTTATATAACTGTTTTTCGCACAAAATAAAAATCCATCGTGCCCGAAAAGTTTCTCCAAAAAATTTTAAGATTTAGGGATATACGGTAAAAAGTAAAGAAGAACTATCATTCTCCTGTCTCTTTTTAAAATCCTTTGTATATAATAATTATTGTAATTTATAATATAAAAGTCAGACAATCTTTAATCGAAAGCAATAGGAATGGGGAGAGAAATAAAAATGAGAAATTGAGATTTAGTTAATAATACTTTTATCACTAATTTAATAAACAATTACCCAATGTAACTTATAGTATAGTGTACATAACCAAGAAATAATATTGCACTGCACATTTAATGAGTATAATCATGAAAAAAATGAAGCGATTCAAAGATGAATGCCTCCGCCACTGGAAAGGAACTAAACGAACCGAAGTTATAACTCATTCAGCCTTTATTATTTTTGTGGGAATTTCATATTTTATTTGACGTCCCTTTCCCATTCCTCGTAGGACTTGGATTAAATTACTTTGCCGGGGGGTAGAGGAACTGCTCGATTTAACATCATTTAGGGATTTTTGTTTAAGCGGTAATTGGCCATACTGTTACATTACAGTTGTTTTGCTCTTCCCAAACACTTCGGACCAGACTTCAATTAAAAACAATATATGCGGGGATTTCAATTTAATGCGGACGACTTATGGAACTGATTTACTGGATAATCTGCTATAAATTGGCATGTAATTACTTCAAAGTTTTAATTGGTTTGATGCGGGGAATGCATAAAGTACAATATAAAAATTGGGATTGCCTGTAAATAACACACAAATTGTACATAAGAAGAAAATAAGAAGCGCAATGGAATTATTTAAAATTTATACAGTGAGAGGCAAGCTACTAGGTGAATCCTTGAGAATTTGTGATGTGTTTATACGTCAAGATAGGTATGGAAAATTACCTATAACTATAATGTTTTACTTTCAGCATAATCAGGCACTAAGAAATATTTTTTTCTATTACAAGGTAGCGTAAGTGCAGAAAAGCAACTAGGGCTCATCTGTTGTGATTATTAAAGCCATATATAGTGGTGGAATGTAATTTGGTAACAACAAGATTACTTCAGTCTGCTAAGAAGATATTAACTCGAACTATGGCAATGAACAAAATTAAACCGAACATCGGTTGAAGATTAATGTCCAAAATCATCATCATAATGCCTTCCCTTATTGTATTTACATCACTTTTTAGTTTTGCTTGAAAGCATGTTGCTTGGTAAAGTTCTTTCTTCATGGCTTCTGAGAGAAACGCATCCATGTTATTCAAAGTTTTACATTACATATTACGTATTACATTTTACGATATACTTACATAGTCATAAAATACTTACTTCTCTTTTCTAAGTACTTTGTTTTATTCTTTTCCGTCTCACGATCCTATATTTCCACCACTCTATCTTGTACCAATGACTATGATAAGGTGACTGGTTACACATTGCACTCTGCTTTAAGTCTGAATCTATAGAGAATTGGCACAGTTGTAAACAAGTAACGTAGAAGCAACTATTGAGAGATATTTTCCAAGATCACAGCAACATTTTCGCAACTGAGAAGGGCCATTGATGATAGCTGGGGCTTGAAACCGGAGACCAGATGACCTTGCCAGACTAGAGACCAGGAAGAACCTCTATTGACCAGAATCTGCAGTGGGAATAAGTCGAAATCTAATCAGAGACCGCATCAATGGCTGGGCAAGAGACTAGCACAATAAAAGTTAGACAGGAGTAACGGGTTGTCGAATAACCAAACTCTTCATCGAATACTTCCCAAGAATTCGAAATGGCCCAAGAATTCATGAAATTGAACAGGCACTGATGGGAATCATAATGGCCCACCATAGTAGTCTGAATGCGTATAAGCACAAGCTGAGGCTGACTGGTAGCCCAGCTTGCAGATACTGTAAAGAAGACGAGGAAACCTCGATTCATCTTCTTTACACCTGCCCCGTACTGGAGGAGAAGAGGCACCTTATATTAGGGACTCCTGTAATCCTAGAGGAGGCGAGGCTTAAGGCGGGGACGTGTCTAAATTTCTCCTTTTATGGGATAGCATTTTTGGATAATGACCCGGATACGAGGGGATCGCCAAGGGACTACCCATGCGATCAGTGGCTGATGAGGCCCAGCTCCATATAACATAATGTAATGTAATATAATGTAATATTTCATCTCTATTTGCCAAATAAAAAATCCCAAACGACTCTTATCTCATACCGTGGCTTGTTTTTATGGGTAGGCTCAAATAGACTGTTCCATTTATCGGCAAGATAAGAAGGTTTTTATTTGGCAAATAGCGATGAATTGAATAGTACTTATCTGTTGTTGCGTATAATGTAATTACGGAATTATTGTTTATTGCGTAATTATTGTTAATTGTTTTATATAATTTTGAAGTCGGTGCCAAGTAAAACATAAAAAAATTATACCTTGCTACTATAACAACGAGTTTACATTCAAAATTGCCGAGGGCCGGCATTCGCATTACTAATATTGTATGGCACCAACTTCAAAATTATATAAAACAAATAATAATAATTACATATAAATTACAATATCTTAATTATATTAAACGGAACAACAAATAATAAATTGTTGTAGAAAAAAAATTTTTTCTTGCTTTTTAGTTAAATTACTTTTTCTTTCTTTTTTTGAAGTCGTTTTTTTAACTTATTATTTTACAATTTTAAGTGACTGGATAGACCTACTAAGGATGCATTGAGAATGAGAAAACGACGGCTACTTGAATAAAGAGTTCCGTTGTGTATCTTCGAAGTCCAAGATCCAATACCAATTAAATTAAGACGGGACCACCTTGGAGCTACACTGAATCCAACGCAAAAAAATAGTTGAAATCGGTGTATAAACACAAAAATTATACCCGGACATACATAAAAAAATATATACATATATAGACGAATTGAGAACCTCCGCCTTTTTTTTTGAAGTCTCTTAAAAAACAATATAAAAGAAAAGGATATTGTTGGAAACACTGTCATCTGGTTATATACTCTTAACATAAGAACATTGTTTTTTACATAGTTCATAGATACTTTTTGTACAATCCAGGTCACACGACAGACATTATTGCGACAAATAATAACAGGGCTGAATCGAGCGCAATGAGGTCTTAAATTTATCCGTCACGTAGCATTATCAAAATATAGTTCTGTCTGATTGACCTGTTGTAGCAACCTTGGCTTGGTTATTTCATCGTCCTTTCTATACAATCAGTGACGATAATTCCACAATTCAAAGCTCATCAGCGACACGTTTCATCCTTAATAGGAACTTCTTGTTCTGTAACCGCGTGCGCGTCGTTTACCAAAGCGTCGTGAAACGCTTAAGACTTAAATCCGTCTTAAATATATCGGAATATTTTGATTACGGCGAGATATTAAATCAACAATTACATTGAACGATTTAATAATTCACGGAGGATAACGAGCGTTTCATAATATTATATAAAACTACAAAATACTGAATAAAACTTAAGAAAATCACGTGTTAACTTTCAAAGGCAATGCGACTACGTTATTCAAAGAATTATAAATCTAAAATACGATTGAAATCTAAAATATACTAATTGATATGCTTGTGACAATTAAGGAAATATTCTATGGCAGTCAATTGAATATTTAAGGGGGCACGTCAGTTTTCAGCGTTTTTTCAATGAACTTTAAGAATTTTTATCTCAGCAACAAATAAAGACAAGAACATACAGTTTACACTACATTATTACATTACGTTATATGGGTTTGGGCTTCATCAGCCACTGATCGCATGGGTAATCCCTTGGCGGTCCCCTCTTATCCGGGTCATTATCCAAAAATGATATCCCATAAAAGGAGAAATTTAGGCACGTCCCCCGCCTTAAGCCTAGCCTCCTTGAGGATAACAGGGGTCCCTAATATAAGATACTTCTTCTCCTCCAGTGCGTGGCAGGTGTAAAGAAAATGAATCGAGGTTTCCTCGTCTTCTTTACAGTATCTGCAGGCCGGGCTATCAGTCAGCCTCAGCTTGTGCTTATATGCATTCAGGCTACTATGGTGGCCCGTTATGATTCCCACCAGGGTTCTGGCTTTGTGCCTGTTCAATTTAATGTTATATGGGTTTGGGCCTCATCAGCCACTGATCGCATGGGTAGTCCCTTGCCCCGCATCCGCATGAAATATTAAATTGTTGTAGAAAACATTTATTTATTGCTTTTTAGTTGTTACGTTTTTTTTCGTGAAGTCGGTTTTTTACAACTTTTTATTAAACTTTTAAATGTGTTAATTTATTATTTAACAATACACTGACTGACGTAATTTTTTTCCGATTTTGTGTTTGAGGTGGGGCGTCATTATAATCTTTTTTAAAATTCAACAGCTTTTTAACATAATTGAAATCTTTGAAGTTTTTTTTAGCACAACAGAACGTCGACGTCATATGAAAAGTTTCCTATTTGCCGTTCATATGATAGAAGGTTTTTCTTGAAAAAATGCAAATAAAGCGAGTACGACTTCATTTTGACAGAGATTTTAAAGCTGTTTATTATTGCTCATAATATCCTCTATTCAATAGTCTCACATTAGGGCGCATATGCGTAAACACTTTTGTATTGAACGTTCAGTAATTTTCCGTCCATTACACCAATACATCATAAGAATTAAATCGAAGATAAATTCAGTGTAAGGTCTTTGGTGAGGAAATTTACACAAAAATCTTTTCACATTGTGCGCAAACAGTAACGTGTTATTTCGGCATATTTACGCTATAAGAAACGAGGAAGAAATATAAATATTTACAACATACAATCAAATAAAGTACAATCAACAAGAAGTCAAACACGACGGTAAAGCTAGCCAGAATTGCTTGTAACGACATCATCATGAGGTCATCAGTCCTAAGACTGGTTGGACGCTAACCTCCAGCTTCTCCTATCTTGTGCTAACCTACGCATTTCGCTAATTCGCTACAACCTATATCCCTTACTATTTGCTAGCAGTAATCTAATACAGGCCTACCTCTGACTTTCTTCACTCCTATTTCTGCCTCCAAAATATCGCGGACTATTCCCCCATGTCTCAGTAAGTGGCCTACCATTCTATCTCTTCTCTTCTTTATATTTTTCCACATACTTCTTTTCTCGCCGACTTTCTCTAATACTTCTTCGTTTCTAACCCTATTAGTCCACGGTATATTCATCATTCTTCGGTAACACCACATCTCAAAAGCTTCTAATTTCTTCCTACTTGCTTCCCCTACCGTCCAGGTTTCGCAACCGTATAGTGCCGTGCTCCATACATACGTTTTCAAAAATCTCTTCCTTGTTTCTAAGTTTATTACCCCCGAGCATAAAAGTGTTTTCTTTTTGTTAAAAGCTACTCGACCCTGCGCTATTCTTTGTTTTATATCTTTATCGCTTCTGCCATCCCAATTTATTTTACTTCTTAAATAAGTGAAGTCTTTATCTTCCTCCAATCTTTCATTATTAATTTGTACTTTCGTTTTTGCTCTGCTCTCGCGTCCTCTGCACACTAACACTTTAGTTTTGTTTTTATTCACCCTCATTCTGTATTCCTCTGTCAACACTACCTCCATTTCGTTCAACGCTGATTCTAATTCCTCTTTACTAGATGCTAATACTGCTATATCATCCGCGAATCTCAGCATTTTTAGTTTCCGCCCCTGTACTTTAATACCGAGATCCACTCTATCTTTTACCACATTAATCGCCTCTTCGATGTACAGATTAGAAATTAGTGGTGATAGCGTACATCCTTGTCTTACTCCTTTGCTAATACCTACTTCCCTTCTTTCCCCTTCTACTTCTATAACAGCAGTTTGCTCTTTGTATAGCTTGTGTACTACTCTCCTCTTCATACTTCATTCCCGCGCTCTTTAGTATCTCGAACATTTTTTCCCATCTTACATTATCAAAAGCTTTTTCTAAATCTACAAATCATTGTAACGACATTGAATTTAAATCAGGCAAAGACGTTTGCGGACACCTAAAGATTGCGGGATCCTTATCCTTCGTACCCCACTATGACAAACTTTATTGGAGAATTTAAAAAAGACAGAATAAATTTAAATAACAAGCACTTTTTAGAGAGACCGGTGTTTATGTTTACTGCAAGAAACATTAATGTCATTTTAGACATAATTTTTGAAGTCAAAACATATTTCAGACAACATAACCTAAGTGAAAGAGAATTGTTGCTTATCAATAACACTCCCTCACATGCATCCCTGATATGATCCCTCAAACAATTATTTTTTCATAGGAGCAATATATAAAATATAGAATTAGCAAACGCCATCCTGCTAAACGACAAAGTGTCCGATACAGATTTCCTTCACCCAACACAAGCTTTCACATACACTACGTGAGGGGTAACAATTTGAAAGTAATTGTTGCTATATAATTTATTTTCAGTTGAGAATATCAGACCATCCTGAACCTGCATATCGCCATTTCATCCTAATTAGGAATCATCATCAGTGCAAATATAGGGAACTATGCCTGGCGGTCTGAAGATATTAGACAGGCCTTATACCAAGCTGGCATAATCATAAATGCAAAATTGGAAAATGATATCTACCTGTTAACCGACAAAGTGCCTTGCACTGATGATTCCTAATAAAGATGAAATCTTGATATGTAGTTCCGGGATGGCCTGGTGTTTCAATCGAGAATAAATTAGATGGCAATAATTCTTTTCAAGATAGAAAATGCTTAAATCACGTAATTCGCAAAATTTTGTACCATTAAAAAATCTAGAATACAATGGAGAGTTATCCGAATCATGAGAATGCAACAACGATGATTTAGTTCCTTTAAGCTGGCCAAGAGAAAACAAAAATAAAAGAGCTAATCCTGATTCAATAGCTAATATAATAGACGATATTGCTGAAATGTTTAATGCATTTGGTGTTAAAGAAGGTCCTATGAAACATTTTAAATTTGATTGGTGAACTGACGTGGACGAAGAGATGTTACCAACTCTATAAGTGATAATTCGGACGATAACGATAGTGAATCTGAATAATTAATAACGCAAAACATCGATAGATACTATATTTTATTTAAATCTTTTTTTACAGTAGGCAGAAGACAATAATAAAAAAAAATTCATGTTTATGTATTCCAAAAATGTTGAGAGAATTAGTCATAATGAAACAAATAATTGTGTAACATAACATGACATAATTTTTTAACGCAACATAATAATTTTGTTTTCTGATTTTTACTTTTCCGCACTCAACTATACTAGCGGAAAACTAATGCAATCGTGTAAAGAAAAATTGAAATAACAAACTCTTTTTGGGGTTTATTTTTCGTTTTTCGGCCTAAAAACCAAAAAAAAATGGTTTTTAAAAATGTTTTGCTGTGTGTGTGTCGCTGTCGTCAGCATTTATTCTTATTAGCACGATAACTCAACTAAATCGTGTCGGATCGATCGCGTTTTGACTGATTATGATCGAGGACGTCTCCCAGATGACACCTATTGATTTTGAGGTGGATAGGACACACTCTGCCATGTACATGGGTCATGATAAAGTACAATGGTGGACTTGAGAAATTTCTTTTGTTAACACGATCACTCAATTGAATCGTGTCGGATCGATCAGGTTTCGACCGATTCTGATTAGGGACGTCTACCAGACGACATCTGTTGATTGTGAGGTGGATAGAACACACCCCCACCCTGTCCATGGGTCATGAGAGAGCACGATGGTGGGCTATTTAAAAAAACTAAACCGTCGCATAAAACACATATTCTGCAGTTATGTGTTGGTTTATTTTTTCTCGGTCACTCAATTTCGAAATAGAAAAGTTCTACATACGGAAAAGTCCGTTTTAAGGTTTTAAAACTGTTTATTTATAATGTATTATTCCAAAATACATACAATGTTTAGAAATAAGTTATTTTTGTTGCTTAATTTCTTTTTCTTTAAATTGAATGAGCAGTCAGATATTATGCAAGCTAATGCGTTAACTTTTACATGGAGTAGGTGCTTGCACTGATGGCTTTTAGAGGTGAAAATCCAACGAAGTCACCTCAGTGTCTATTTAAGTCTGCTGGTCAACATCCCTTAATCTTCGTTTCTCAACTGGATGTATAGTGTTTCTAGAAGGAGGTTGGGATGTATTTCTAGTTTTAGATGGTGATTAAAGATTTGGTTTTTGATGAGCATAGAGGATATTCAGGTGTGTATATAACTTGAAGTTTGAAAAATACCAGGGTGCGTTTGTTATGGTACTAAGAACCTTTGATTGAGCTCTTTGCATGATAGTAATATGCGATTTAGCGGCACAGCTTCAGAGTTCTACTTTGTAGGTTTGAAAGTATTATTGTCTTCTATAGAAGTAGTTTATTTTCTATTGATAATTTGGATTATCGTCCAATCAACCAGCTACTTTCTTTCATTTACAAATAATTTTGCTTTTTATTTTTGGATATGTCCTTTTATTTGCAAGACGACGTTCTATTTTAATGGTAAATGTTATATGAGAAGATTAGAATGAGGAGATTTATTATTGAATTCTTTGACACATTAGGATCAAATTTTGCTGCTAGTGGAGACTACAATAACAAGAATACGTTGTGGGGTTCGCGACTAATAACAACGAAAACAAGGTAGATTGAATATGTTATTCAAGAAAAGAATCTGTGCTTTTTGTCAACTGGTTGACAATATATTTGGTCGATATATTGGCCAACTGATGTTAAGAAGTTCCAGATTCACTAGACTTTTTTGTTACTGTATATCTAATACATATATATCAAGTTATGATTTAACATCTGATCTTTCCCCAATAATAGTAACAACGATTAAGTAAATCGCAACAATATTGCACCGCCCGGCACCCCCTCTCTCATATCGAAAGCACCTCCGGAGCATGCCTCTAGAGACTTCGGATAAAAAACAAAAGTTACCACGTTGTTCGCAAGGGTCGATTTACTGTATTGATTTTGGCAAAATGCCGAAATTCGAACGAAAAGCATTTCATACGTCGACCTAAAAATTTCGTGACACACACACGAAAACAGCCGTTTAGTAACTGAGTAGTAATAATATAAAAACCGATTGGAACAGGTACAGGATAACAATAGAATGTAGTAAATTTATCGGTTAATTCCAAGAACAAGATGACATAGAAACTAAAGTTAACGATTATATTGAACCTCTGTTATTTGCTGCCACAGAAATTACATCAAACAACTCCCCTACAGCATCAAATATTGTTGTACCTGTGGAAATAAAACGATTAGTTACTGGAAGAAGACGAGGTCAGGTCAACTTGGCAATGGGCCTATATATCGGATAATAGAAGAAAGTATACAATAACAATAAACTCAAACTTAAAAATCGATGAAGCAAGGGAAGAATTTTTCAAAAACTATGGATCTAACCTCAGATAACCCAATTTGGAAACTTAAAAAAATCTGAAGAAGCCCAGGACAACATCCCCACCAATTCGAAAGTATTCTACTCCACCTGAATCCTAGACAAAAGGTGATAAACAAAAGCTGATTGTAACATATAAGCCGGGAATCGAGAAAAGAACTATCAAACCGCAAAGCGGTTATCAAGTAATTCCCGAATAGCAAGGCTATTGCATAATCGCTATAGGAAACAACTTACTATTCCTCGGGCTAAAGCGCCACCAGGCATTGAATTATACCTAAAAGCGATCCTCGACCCCTTTCTCATGTTTCTGCACGATCCGAGAAGGTTTTAAAAAATAAAACCCGCCACGGGTAGGATTCGACATCTGTCCCAGATGGGAACCAAGCGACAGACAGCTGTTTTTAACTTATTTGTTCTCATCAGTGCCGCACACGGTACGCACGCCTGGCGAGGCTTTAGCCCGAGGAGTAGTTCTTTCGTATAGCGATTATGTAGTAGCCTTGCCATTCGGGAACTACTTGATAACCGCTTGGCGGTTTGGTAGTTCTTCTCTCGATTCCCGATTTATATGTTACTGACATATATCGTATAGATGTAGATGTATACCCCATAGATTTCATTTGACCTTTGTCTTGAATCGGCGTACCCTATTCGGCACTGATGAGAACTAATAAGCTCGAAACAACTGTCTGTCGTTCAGTTCCTATCTGGGAAATATGTCGAATCCTACCCGTGGCGGGTTTTATTTTTTGAGAAGCTGACTCGAAAAAAAATTCAAAAGATAAATATATATCTTTTATATCAGCTATAGTAATAGGGATTTTATTGGTTCGGATTATCAAGACATCACCGTATTTTCTAACGACTTATAGCAGTGTTATATAAACCCCTTCCGAATGTTTATAAGCTCAGAATTGAAACCCTATTTTCCAGTGCTTCCCGCTGAGAACCGGGGCTTTATTGACCCGAAGTTTTGAAAAATAAACGACGCATAGAGATATTTTTGCGGTCGTTTTGGCGTTAACGTACTTTCTAATATTAGAATAATTCCATGTGTATTTTAAACGTTAATCCGTTAATCACTCGAAATTCTACTTCAGAGTTAAGGGTTGGCTATTTATTTTTCTCCATGGCTAAACAGATTAGACGGTATTGTTTTAAATTTGGAATTTCAATGGCGGGCTGTTAAACGACTAACAAGATTACGGAGTTCTGTGGAATAACATGTACGGATGTATTTGCAGCTTAAATGCGATGTAGAATAAAAAAAATGTAAATCTGTTTTCATGTATCCTGAAAGCGTTAGAATCAGTAGAAAGTCTACTACGAAATAACACGTTTGAGTAAATAGGATTATTATGTTATGTTTTATTCTGAAATTTTAAAAATAATAATAATTCATTTAGAAAGTACAGTTTCTTCCAGAGGGAAAGTGTATTAACGAAGTTCATTTAAAACACTCCCTAAGCATACATAACATATAAATAATATATTTAATTGATTATAAATATATGTACATGACAATATAAAATAAACAAACTGTAAAATAAGAAGAAAATTTGAAATAAACGTATATTAAAGTGTTGCAAATTTGATGAAAGTATATTCCGCTTTAATTTACTTTTGACTGCTGCCATCGACAAATTAGGATATTAAGTAGATAGGTTATTGACGACATACATAGACTGCAATATACGAAAAAGAGGATTTAAACATTTCACTTCGATGAGATGGTATGGAAACTTTATTTTCTATTTGTCGTAAATCTCTACTGTGGTGTCAGTTCGTCACATTAACTTATTACATAAATACTTAGGTGTATTGGTCTTTATTATATTTGAGATAAATCCGAAGATATGTATAAATCTCTTCTCATACATGTTCAATAAATTAAATGCACGCATGTAAGAAGAAATATGATCAAATGGTGGTAATGTAAAATTTTTCACACGGGAATTCTGATTTTTTTGTAAACAATTTTTATTCTTCTATGTCTCAGGCAGGGGCTGAACACAATATCTGCATAATACAAATGAGATTAATTAAACTTAATCTCTTTAGTCATAAAATATCTCGTGTATTTAACAGTCAACTTAAATTCTTAAATCAAAAACAAGACACCATTTCTTTTTCGAATAGCGAAGGATTACACGTTATTTAACGCATATTTCATTAACCAAGTTGACATCATTAGAAGATGATTAAAATTTAGAAAAGATTGTTCTATCCACTTTATTAGTTAACCAGACTTAACTACCTCGTATTGATGCCAATTTGGTTAGCGAAAAAAATCACGAGTAACATGTAACTTTTCGGTTTTCCTGAAAAACCTCCTGTTTTTGTTGCTGGGTAGAAAGTACCACACTTTCCCAGTATTCTTGAAACAGTTTAGTTTGATTTTATAAAAGGTCTTAAAATAACCAATAATTTTTATAAAACAAATGTATTTGTTTCAATATTGATAATAAAAAATAATAATAATACTGTTAAAAAAATAGTCCATCTTTATGAAGTTTATTACCCTCTTCTAATACTCGGATGATCATGAGATTTATCATATTCCCTTATACATCAAGATAAATTTCTATATTTAAATTTCCAAGAATAAAAAGAGTGTCAGTGATATGCTCTTTCAGAGTACCTGTCCTGACATTACATTTTTCTGGTCTTGATGTATGCTACAACAACTTGCATCAAAGAAGACAAAGAGTATAAAATATTTGTTAACTGGAAAGCAGAAAATCGGTGACTGGTCTAAATGAGGTGGTCATGTTGGCTTACTTCCAGGAACTGGTATGTAGAGTTAGAATTTTACCTTATTTATATGTGCTACTCTATTAATAATATTTATATTTATTTTAGTCGGAAAAGTATGCTACTAATTCTTTATGGACTAAGTATTCGATTTTAAAAGCGACTTTGGACGTAAATGAAAATACTGACATTTCCAAATGCAAGCGTTTATTTTCATTTTTAAAACAAAGATCTAAAGGATACCTCCCAAAGAAGTCGAAAGTTTTGACTGGAGATCAGGTTTTGGCATTCAGAATAGGTGCTCCTAATGAAACGTTTTGCTGCATAAGGTAGACAGCCAAAAATTATTTGTAGATAGAACCCGTTTTTATGAAAATTAATCATTGCAGGTCGTTCTAGTTATGGGTGTCTTTGGTGCTTTGAGAAGGGATGAAATGGTTAAATTGAATATGCTGGTGAAAGTTCCCGAAACTAAGACGGGTGAGTCTAAAGGCTTTGATATTGTGGAGGAGGCACAAATTGGTGCTTTGAAGTTAATCCGTCAATATGCGGCATTTAGACCTGAGGGAATGAGGAGCGTAGGTTCTTTCTGACATAGAAATAATCACTGCACAGTACAGCCAATGGGAAAAATACTTTGGGCAGTGTACCTACAATAATTGCTAGATATCTGAAACTAGATAATGCCAAGGAATATACTGGTCACTGTTTACGGTGAACGTCGTTTACTCTTCTGGTTGAGGCAGGCGCTTCATTTGAAACTTTAAAATTACATGATAAATGGAAAAGTACAACTGTAGCTGAGGGATATATAGCAGAAAGTGTAACCTCAAAAAATCGAATAGCTCAAATGATTTCAAGTTCTGTGAGTGGCTCTTCATCAAACTGTCAAAATCAAGAATAATTAGTCAACACTTCCGTGGATTTTCATGTTTAGTCGCCCTCTGAAGATTCGGTTGTGTGCGATGCTGTAAGAAACGTCAGAAATCCAATTGCGTATTTTCCGAGAACATTCCACAACTGTCAGTTTAACTTTGGAGAAGATTTTGCAAGTAATTAGAATACGAATTTCCTTTTTTTATGTTTCAGTTATGCTATATCGCTAACTTGAATAAATACATAAGTATATAAGCAGGTAATTTAATTTATAATCCGGGGCATTGTGGGGGGCATTGGGGATATAACGCCTGCTGTAATGCCCGGGTTTTTATGCAGTTGTATATGTGTCTCGTATCCTAGGCATTATTGATATATAATGAATAATTGAAAAATAAAATATTATACTGAATGGAAGATTAATATAAGCGAAGACAACACAAAACATATAGTTTTAACTCGTAAATTCAAAAATAACAAGATAGTAACTAAAACAAAAAAAAACAACAACAAAGAAATTAATGAAAAACGAAAAATAAATTACCTAGGAGTAATATTAGATAGGCAACTTAAATCCAAAATGCATATTTTTAATAGATTACAAAAAACTTGCATCTGATATTATAACTTGACATTTAACAGTTTCTGTAATGATGCTCAGAATGCCCTTCTTCATCAATAGCAACTATTTATATAGAAGGTGGATATTTGAAGCAGAGAGCAAAAAAACGAGACGAATATATGTACTACACCAATTAGCGCTCTCCTTTCTCGCGCATAGAAACTACCGCCATTTAAACATACTGTTAACAATTCCATTTAAAGCGCTCCCCTTAATTATGTATTTTACTGTGTAATTCAACGGGATATATTAACATTGCTAGATTCAGAGTGAGCCTTCTGTTTTCGATTAGCCAATTCAGACCGCACGGCGAACTAAAAATATTGTCGGTATTTAATATGAAGGGTTTTCATTGCAAAGTTATTTCTGGAATTAATTAAGCCTTTCAATTAATCTGTCCGGAGTTGAACACGAACGGGAACAGTAATGTGGCGGTGCTCTCCATCTAGAGCTACTTAACATATTAGACCGTTTAACGTGCTTTAGATCAAAGCTGGAATCGCTTATGGAAAGTACCAAAGGACACTCCACAATGCAACCCTGTTCGGTGCACCTCTTAAATCGCCCTCTCTACCCACTGAGCTGCACGGCCGACATATGTAATTAATTATAGGAGTCCTTTATTTTTGTAAGAGGACAAAAGATGTTTTATTTTCTCTCGTTGAATACGGTTTATTTCGTCATTGGCTAATTAGGCTCTAAATTTTCTATGTAAACGGAACTGTGCAAAGAAGTGCAACTGAAAGAGCGAGCCTATTCTTAGTAATGGCATTTCAAAAATAAAAAGTATTTCATAGTTAAAAGTTCCTTTAGTTTCCAGATTTAAAACCGGTTCCTGAACATATATTATTATTGCTGAGTATTTCTCCATAAAACTTTTTCACTTGATAACTGTATTTATTACTGTCACATACAACACTGTTACAATTGATTGTCCGTCTTGTCCTGTCATTGTCAACTGACACGTTCGTTGCACTATTTCCTTTTAAAATATAATCGTCCTGACCGTTCATCTTCGTTACTTCTTCTGTATCAAGCTAAATGGTCTAGGTGAACTATTTTTATTTTTGCTCGGATTTTTTTAAATCCTGTAGATGATGCTCTTCTTTTCTTGATAACTTTGTAGAGTATTTCCTAAAATTTCTACAACTTAGGAAAGAGATGTTTCCAAGTTGGAAAATCTTCCCCAATCTAATCTGTCTTCCTTTCTTCTTTCGTTTCTCTCGGGATTATATAGCCAAACTTGAAAATCTTATTATTTTCGAGTTATTATTAAACTTATTATTATAAAACTTATTATTTTCGAGTTTTGTGTAATGTCACTTTCAATTCTCTTTTCATTTGGAGTTCTTCATGGGTGTTATTTAATCTTCCAGCTTGTTCTGATGAATATACAATTGTCTCTATATATTCCTCTGGGTATCCATAGAGAAAATCGAGAGAAAAATGTAAATCTCTCCCAAATATTTCATTAGATATAAGTAAAAAGGTGAATGCAGTGATCCCAGTCGGTTTGGTTTTCATCGACCAATTTTCATATGGTTTTCTAAGATATAGTTAAACCTATCTACCATGTCGGATTGTGGATGCCGGGGAGTTGTTTTGGATTTCCATCAGTTGGCAAACTCCTTGGAAGAATTCGGACCTATGCTACTGCAGTTTCTTCTTAATTGGAAATTGCGACTACTGACCACTTCTTAAGATCATCTATTGCCGCCAAGAGATAACGATTGACGCATCTGAGGAAACAACTGTCGAAATTAATTAAACTTTTAAAACAGCTCCAATGTTATACTGATTGATTGGTTGTCGAATTATATGTCATGTACGTCGAGTCATTTTCCAAATTAGTTGAATCTCACCTGAACTTTGTTCGAAATTTTGTTCACCCTGAAGTAACCTGCATCCAGACAACCATGGACTTCCTGAAACATTTTCGTTGACTCCGTGTATTCCGTGTAACGAATTCTGTATTTTCCGGTAACTTGTCAATGTTGTTGGATATGAATTTCTAATCGTATTGGTTTCTTGTTCCTTTCAACAACTAATATGTCGTAACTCTGAATCTCTTCGTTGCTCTACGGTGATGTTCTTCAATCCTAGTCATTATCACTAATCTGTCTTTCGTCATCGACTACCCAGTTCTTCAATCTTCAATTTCCACTCACTTACAGCGGAAACATTCTTGGAGACATGATATTACGTCTGCACTATTACGTATACGACCTTTTCAGCCCTTAATCTTAAAGCCATTTTATTGTTTTCCAAATTCTCAGCAGTGAGAATGTTATTACTTCTTCAATTTCGGACAATTAGATCTTATAATGTCCATTTTCCCTGTAGTTATAGCATTTGAAGGATCTATTGCTTTCCGTTCTTGTAAATCATCGGTTTCCATTAATTTTATTTTATTAATTAATTTAATTAATAAAATAATTAATTAATAATTAATTCAAATATTAAAATATAATAAGTAATTAATTATAATATTAATTTTCTTAATTTTATGTTAATTTCATTTTGATAATATGAAATACTATTATTTATAGGTATAAAATAACTAAAATCAGCTAGTCGGATAAAGTCAGTAGTAATAAAATAAACTAATAAAATAATAACTTCATAAACTATTCAAAAGTCTCATACAAAAGTTTAATACAATAGTTTACATAGATAATTTTTGCCTCCTCCCTGTCCCAATTAAACAAATGCTGTGCATCATCAACTTCATCGAAGTGGGAAAAGAAATGACTATTATTTGTTCGCTAAATATCTTTAGAGTATATTCGTAAATTATATAAAAAAATTAAGTTGAATGATAGTTTAAAAGATATAATATTGTTTGATTCTGTTTCCTATGATATAGGAAAGGAAGTTCCAATGTGAAAAAATATGAAAGTAAATTTTGACGTTTATGTACATTTTGTAAGTCAGCATTCTAAGAGTGTTCTGTTGGTTCAAAGAGAATATCCTTTACATTCGATATGTAACCAATGGTTTTGAACGATATATGACGATATTTACAGGAAATAGGATAGCTACGGGGTATGTGGCTTTATATCAGACCGAAGGAAAGGAGTATGAATGTCTATGTTAATTGACTACTCATAACTGAATTGTGGGTTAAATATCAGTGCCTTAGATGTTAACTAACTTTGTTTCAACAATTACTTAAATCTTTACTGTATTCTGAAGCATAATAGCCAGTTAACCAGTGCTATTTAATATATACATATACATGTTTATATATACTGCTCATCAAGAATAGGAAGAAGTGTGAGATTATCTATGTGTGCGTAGAAGAAAGAGTGAGGCAAAATTCGGAGGGAAAGGAATGCACTTTATGCGCAGCCAGATCGAATTCACATTCAACATATGTATATTCATCGATATTCACTCTGCAAAGATCTCAATGCGACTGAGCAAATACAAGGTTACTTACTGTGCACCTTGTTGGCTGTCTGATATCGTAGTTTTGAGACTTGTTCCTATTCTTGATGAGCTGTACATGTTTTGCATTTCATGGCACAAACACTTTAGTTCAGTTATTACAAAATTCAAGCCTGTTACCGTACAATATACATATATTATTATTGGTATTTATCAGTTACATCTCGAAAATATTAATTTCTGAATATTTCCAATCAAAAATGCTATAAGAGCCATTGGAAATAAAGCCTTTATAGGGAATAGCGAGCAGTGCATGTTATTACCATATGAGCAATATCAATCAATATAAATAAAAACCATTTGAAGAACCACTGGAAAACTCGTTCGTTGTTTTCATTGGAGATGCTTTCGAGTATTTAATTCTGTAAAATTAAAATTCAAAAATCATAGTTTTTGTATTATAAAACACATCATTGATTATTTATTTATTCAATATGTGTTACAATGATATTTAACCATGATTTTAAAATATCCAATTTACAATTTCACAAGGGCATGTAGTTTCATAGTCTTTGTTAAAATAGTTTATTTTTTAATGTTAATAAAGAATCAGTTTTTATTTTTCCGCACTCCACTATACTAATGGTAAATACAAAGGTAATGTAATCCTGTAAAGAAAATTCAGAAAAAAATGTTTCGGTTTATTTTTCGTTTTTTGGCCTAAAAAAATGGGTTTTAGAAAATTGTTGCTATGTATGTGTCGTTGTCGTTGTCGTTGTCATCGACATTTATTCGTGTTAGCACGATAACTCAACTAAATCGTGTCGAATCTATCGGGTTTTGACTGATTCTCATTGGGGACGTCTCCCAGATGACACCTATTGATTTTGAGGTGGATATGACACACTCTACCATGTACATGGGTCATGAGAAAGTACAATGGTGGACTATGTGAGAATTTTTTTTTTGTTAGCATGATCACTCAATTAAATCGTGTCGGATCGATCGGGTTTCGACTGATTCTGATTGGGGACGTCTACCAGACGACATCTATTGATTTGATGTGGATAGGACACACTCCACCCTGTCTATGAGTCATGAGAAAGCACGATGGTGGACTATTTGAAATAAGTAAAACTGTCGCATAAAACACATATTCTGCATTTATGTATTGGTTTATTTCTTTCTCGGCCACTCAATTTTGAGATAGAGATGTTCTACGTGCGGGAAAGTCCGTTTTAAGGTTTTAAAACTGTTTATTGAACTGTTGTTTTAAGTTTGTTGGAGATTACTCAAAGGTTTCTGTAATTAAAGTACCAAGAAATGTATATATGTTTTGGTGCTATGAACATTAGAAAATAATATATTGATTTTCATCACAGAAATAAATGATATTTTCATACGATCACATGATTGAGTATTTATGAAGGCAATCATGATTGAACGAAGGGTACTTATGATTGAATGCGAATTATGTATATGATTATAAATATTCTTTTGAAGTTAAGGTGTTTTAAAAATTAATGTTGCTTTTGTGGTACAAACGATTCTTATTCACACATTGAGTGTGTCCTTCTACCACCTAACGAGGGTTTTCAAAAGCTCAATATCTGCAAATCTGCCTATCCTCTCCATGGATAATCATACTGAAAATTTAAATTAATTGTGTTTCACTTAATCGTACCATATTTTGAAAACTTGTGACAGTAGATAAGAAAAATGATTGTGTAGCTTAAAAACGTAACTAACTAAGCAACGTACATACAATGTAAAATCTTAGAAAGAGTAGAAGGATTCTCACAAGAAGTGACGTCAAGTAACGTAAAACTAATAGCTTCAATCGGTGAGTTTTTGGCTGTTGTCCAGGAGGTTAACAGCGGGGGAATTTGAATGTACTTTAAGCCGCAATTGGTATTTCGTCCAGGCACACTTGGCTTCTTCTAGCACAAGTATTATTTCTAAGTCAGAGTATAATGTTTGGTTGGTCACAAACCGGGGGGCATCAAGAACAATTCATAAAGTTTTCAACTGGAACTTTTTAGAATTTTTATATTAGTCTTGCGACACCCCACAGGTGTACGCCGTAAATCCACACGGGTTTGAAAATAACTTTATAAATAATTAGTTTATTAACCAAGAATAACTTTTTGACAGTTTTGACAGATTTAACCTTAGTTGATTTGATAAAGATGTGATGTGTTCAGTCTTCTGTCGACTGCATAGTCACATATTTAGGATATAAGTTGTAATGCTTATAAAGGCAGGTTTCTCTTCTCTTCTAAACGTTATGTACTTTCACTTTTATTCGTATAGGTTCATTCACATTTAGGTTCATTCAGTTTTATTCGTCACTTTTTCAACCATATCTGTATATTATTCAAGAGCTTCATGAAGTTTATTGGATGCGTATATGGATACTTTACTTGTTGATATAATGGAGGTATCTGTGAATGTTCCTGGAGCAGTAGACAGATCAGTAGTGAAATTTTGAAAGAGGACAGGGTCTAGTATGCTACTTTAAGGTACTCCTGACTGTGGAAGATTGAATCCATGTTATTGATTCATTGTATTTAACTGTGAAGTATCTATTTGCAAATATGACTTCAATACTAGATACATCGGTGAAGGTAGGGTTGATCTCAATTTAAATAATAGACCTGGGTGCCATACCTTGCCTAAATTTTATCATACATCTAAAAAAGCGGCAGAATAGAATTTAGGAACAGAACGACAGAATGGCAGAATGATATATAAAATAAACCTATTGGAGTATTTTTTTTTTGCTTGGTAAGAATTTTATAGAATTTATTTAACCAACATTTAAGTGTGTTAGTGTAAGTATCCGGCGTTGTAGTAAGCCTCTCCACTCCGCCACTGCTAACGGACAGTGAAATGTCGACTATTGTATGTAACTTTTCTCAACTGTTTTTCATGTATCACCATAAGACTATTATCCAATAGGCTGCTATTCATAAAAACTACTGTTTTATTCTGTCCTAACAAAGTGTTCACTGTATATTCCATAAAAGACGAACTAGAAAGAAAATAGAAAAAGACAAGTTAAAAATTACCAAGACTCAAACAAGGTTAATATCTGATTGCAAATATAAACTTATGAAATGGTTTTTGTACTGTATAATTCAATCCATAATAGTTACAAGTATTTTTTTTCCGTTTTTCACACATTAGTCGCCAACAAAGGTACGAAAAGTAAGTCTATAAGCCAGCGTGATACAGACCTTTTAATAAAGATTGCCTAATAAATTTTTAATTAAAAGACTAAGTAATGCCATCGGCGATATAGTATATATGTATGTATAAGCTTGAACGTTCCGTCCGACTGTGTAAAGTAGAGGAAATTTCATACTTTTTATCAAACAAGTCATAACGACTGGCGTTAGTTCTATTGGAATTTTTAATTACTTCGAGTAGCGTTTCGATATTGAAAAATACGTTTTGATTAATTTAGCGTATAACGATAACAAAGCACCACATGTGGTGTTTCAGAACTAACCGTGATTAAATATTGATTTGGCTGTTACTTTGAATATTGGCGGGGCGTTTAGTGGACTAAGCAGTTAATTTTTGTCGTTGTTTTCAATAACTTAAAGCCTTGAACGAATTGCCAATATACAAATATTTGACCATTCGTTTAAGGTTTTAAGTTACTATACTTGTTCAAAATACACATGTCTGCTAGTACCTTTACTAGTACTAGTACTCTGCTAGTAATCGTTTGAGGAATCTCAAAAGCTGTCACATAATATGCTAGTGTTGCTATGAGTTTGGATAATAAAGATTTCGGCTGCGGAGGAGAAGGTTACACATAAAGACAAGGACAAACGCCAATGTTCAGGGAGATATGCCAAACTTTTCCCGTGGGGACTCGAACCCAAAATTACAGTGGCTCTAATACTGGTTCCCCCAGTACCCAGTTCGCCACCTCGTATCACAATACGAATGACATTGTCGCTGCCACCTCTGTAGGAGAATATGATAGGTCGCTCATTCATGTAGTGGTCGCGGAACAGTTTCCTGCACTTTTATAGTTCGGCGTGTGTCAACTAACCTGAGCGCCCATTGTATTCTCTTCATTTTCGAGTTATGATATTTCCCAGTTTTTTCTTATGGCGGCATTGACATCTTAGGTCATTAGACGCATTTGTGTGTCGTTTACATTCTGTATGGTATGCTTTACTGCGATCATCAACGAGAATTCTGATTTATCATGTATTATCGATTATGAAAAAACTATATTTTTTAGAAGATTCCACTCTGTTTAAGAAAGTCTAGTATATATAGAAAGATATACATAGCTCCTGAAGTTTGCCCTGTCTGGAGATGAAAATTCCTTAACATTCGGCCATCCTGACTTGGTCCGTTCCAGACCACACCCACTGAGACATACACCTGCAACTAAATTACGCAACACAGCATCAATGTTATCAACATCAGGGTAGAAATGACCTTGAAATTTCCCAGACATAATAAAATGAAAATGTCCTTCGAGTGCGCAAAAGATCATAATCAAATGGAGAATGCACACACGTCGCGGACTCGACAAGAACATCACTTGGAGTGCGCAAGAGATATTCGTATTCTGATGGACTCGACAAGATGATACTTGGAGTGCGCAAAAGATACCAATGATCTAATGGACTCAAAAAGATGTTCGGAGTACACACAATCAAATGCCTAATGGACTCAAGAAGTACTCTGGAGTGCACACACATTGGGGACTCGACAAGAATATTGCTTGGAGTGCACAAAAGATACCAGTGTTCTAATGGATTCTAATGGAAGGTTTATCCCAGAGTGAGCAAAATGTTAATACCTAATGGACTCGACAGGACTTCTCTAATTACTAAATTATATGTTCACCAAAACAAACAAACAGGAAATATTCAAAAGGCCACAGGTTTAAATTATCTTGTGCATTCAACTTCTATTATATTTCATTGTTCTCAATACAATTTCAAAGGTACACAGGCACCACTCACCTTGTGCACCATCCTGTTTATTAATATACACCTCCAAAACGTCTTCTATCTTTGGACACATTTTGAACTTGGTATCGATCATTGGAAAGAACTTGTACTCTTACAGGACCAATATACCTCTGGACTAGCTTACCGCTTGCAAGCCCCTTCACGATTGGCGTCCCTTCAATCATAATCATCACCAACCTCATGGACGATCGCTGGTTTACGATTTTTATTGTAGCGTCTTTTCATAGCGCTGGCACTCTTAGTTATGTTTTTCGCAGCCTTTTCGCACACCAGTTTTAAATAACCTTGCCTATCTACCTGCACGTTATCAAAATAAATGTGTTTTCTCACTAGCACAATACACTCATAAATTGTATTAGAACAGGAGTTAAATAAACAGTTCCATAAACAGGTACAAATTCCACTCCTGATATGTGGTTCTATAAAACACCGTCATACAGAGCGCCTCGAGATTGCCTTGTCTGAAGATGAAAATTCCTTAACAATAGATACTCATATAGTAGATAGTCCCGATATTCCTTCTACATAAGTAGAACATGAATATTTTGTTGGTTGCATAACGAACGGGAAACACGACTCACTCGTTTAAATGATTTTATAATCAATTTTTAATTATCTCTCAGGTTGTTACGAATAGTCTGAATCGGTTTTAATTAGTAGTCCCTTCAAATTAGGAAAATTGAGGGAAATTTTTCCTACAGCTAAGCGACCTATACAGAAAGTTGTGTTAGGGTTGTGTCAACATATTTTTCACCTAGCGCATGATAAAAAAAGGGTTGTTTTTCAGATATAGACATATATATATATATATATATATATATATATATATATATATATATATATATATATATATATATATATATATATATGCGTTTTTGGCCGTTTTAAGTCGCACGGCTTTGCCACTAGAGGGCGAAAACTGTTCTTTTTTTTTTGTGATACTCTTGTGCGAATGAAAACGACACTCTAGCGCATTATATTTTATTTAGGCAAAACTATGCATTTTTTGTAAAAAAAAAAGTATAAGACAATTTGTAGAAAGTTTTTTGTTCTCCAACATTTTTTGCGTTTGAACTTTTCTAAAAAATGCATAGTATTGCCTATAAATCAAAAATAATGCTGTAGAGTGTTTTTTTCATTTGCACAAGAGTATTACAAAAAAAA
Source organism: Rosalia funebris (assembly GCA_037954035.1). Taxonomy (NCBI): domain Eukaryota; kingdom Metazoa; phylum Arthropoda; class Insecta; order Coleoptera; family Cerambycidae; genus Rosalia; species Rosalia funebris. The sequence goes on along the minus strand of JAZFAV010000011.1, from coordinate 13,932,741 downwards.
AAATGAAAACGGTTTTCGCCCTCTAGTGGCAAAACCGTGCGAATTTGAAAAAAAAACAAAACAACAAAATGTGTCGGAGATTTTTATATCTACAACTTTGATCTCTTGATATTTTTCTCTACAATGCATAGTTTTGGCTTAAAATCGAAAGGCAGCTCAAAAATACTTCAGCGCGCTCTAGCGGCGCAACTAAGCAGGATTTCGAAAAAATAAAAAGAACAAAAATTGTGGAGAATCGCAGAATCTACAACATCAAATCAGGTCATGTTTCCCCAAAAATGCATAGTTTTTCATGAAAACGCAAAAAACCGAAAAAACGGCCAAAAACGCATATATATGTCTATATCTAAAAAACAACCTTTTTTTTTATCATGCGCTAGGTGAAAAATATGTTGACACAGCCCCAACACAACTTTCTATATAGGTCGCTTAGCTGTAAGAAAAATTTCTCAAAATGAGTGATTTTTTGTCTAATTTGAAGGGACTATAGTAGGATAAAGTTTGTAGAGAAATATGTTTTGTGTGTGTGTGTTTGTGACTGGCTGTTGTCAGTAGTGCAATAAAACGTCGCTGTATATGGCAATATTAAACTTAAATAAGACAATGCTAAATTCGCGTTATAAGAAATATTATACTTATGTAGCAAAAGAGGGTAAACTTCAGGATTCCCCGATATCCTTGTATCCTCTTTTTAATAGTCCAGATACTTAACCACCGCCTTAAAGTCTTAAAGCCGCCTAAGCTGCGGCTGTCTAGCGGGGATATTCTCAGACTGCGTCATTAATACTAATAAGCATCATTATTTTAAAAGAAATACAGAGAACGCAGCTAAAAAAAACCCTGTCAATCTAATAATTGTAAATAATACGTCTGCATTTCACACTAAATTGTACACGTTGTCCGTCGAATAATGATAATGAACGATACATAAAAAATAATGAGAACGAAAAAAGTCGTAGGATATTTTAAATGGCAAGCGTCTGTCTCCAAACTATATCTGCTAACGATACATCCTTAAAAGGTAGAGAGCCTTTCACAGAATCGTTTTAACAATTATTTTTTGTTCTGTCTGCGGATGGAGATTCTTTACATTTATTCATATACATTCGCTACGTGGCTCGGATCAATTAAGAGACCCTCCTAAATTGCTAAAAAATTAAGAACAATGTAGATATTTTCATCACGAATTTTGTTTGAGTTATTAATAATAGATAGCCATATGTGATTGTGTGGGACATGGTAAATAAGATGAAAATAAAAAGAATTAATAATTCCGAATAACAGAATATTCTAAACTTTTTGACATTTGACACATGATATAAGAGTTACAACTAAATGAAACTTTGGAAGAACAAATGTTAAATTCATTCCTCTAAAATATCTGATTATGAAGGGGAAGGTTACACTTAGATTAGAAGTTTATTTTTTATTATAACACTAAGGAACAATAAAAAATTGTTATCATAGATTTAAGATCAGTTTCTGAGTATTAGAGGACCATAATTTTATGTTATATCCTCACTTTAACTAAATTGACTACATTTGTTAAGATGATGGACTTGCCAGAATATAGACCAAATGATTGGCGGATTTTGTTGGATAATTCTAAAAAAAAGCTTGAAATGTGTATTACTGCAGAATGGAAATAAGCTTACGTCGATTCCAATCGATCATTCAACAACACTTACAGAACAATATGAAAATATTAACTGGGCACTAGAAGAAATTGCTTATTTTCAGCATCAGTGGTTTGTTTGTATCGATTGAAAAACGGTCATCATACTTCTTGAACAACAAAGTGGATATACCAAATATCCTTGTCGCCTCTGTTTATGGAATAGTCGTGCAAAAGAAAAACATTGGCAGCAAACTGTTTGGCCTTTGAGAGACTGTGATCGTTGGAAAAGCCAACACTGTTCACGACCCATTAATAATGAGAGAGAAGATAATACTGGGTTTAATGAAACAGTTTGTAAAAGCACTGAACAAGTCAGGTGATTGTTTTAAATACATCTTCATTTCCAGCACTAGTATGAGAAAATTAAAGGCAGGGATTTTTGACGATCCATAAATTCGAAAACTAGTAAAGGATCCAAATTTTAACAGATATATGACCGTTGTAGAATCTGATGCATGATTTAGTTCAGTGTATCTGTAGTTCTAAAAATTTTGGACAGTCACAAGGCAAGTAGCTACTAAGAATTATTAAATGAGATGCTAAAATGTTTTGAAAAATTGAAAGCGAATATGAGCATTAAATCACATTCTTTTATAGTTACTTAGACAAATTTCTTACTTAGAGAATAAAATGAGGAATAATGTCGACGGTTTCATCAGGACATTCTGGAGGACATGTATCAAGGAAGGTGGGATCGTCACATGATTGACGGTTACTGTTGGAGTGTTCAGAGGGACTGGTCACAGCAAACATGTAAAAGAAAATCCTACAAAAACTATTTTATAATTTTGATTATTTTCTGCATCGATTATTATTTATTTTCTCGTTAGATTTCATATATAAAAAAAATTCAAAACAGGAGAACAAATTCAGAATTAAGGGCAATAATGTATTCAAAATTGCTCTTAAATTCTTGGCAACAAATTGACTGTTCCCCTATATAATTTATATGAATGTTCGAACATCTTCATTTGGACTCTAAACTATACATCGGCTAAATTAAATTTTAAATACACAGGATGACTTCTCGAATACAAGAAAACATTGCAATTGCTGTAATATTTTGTAAAATAGTTCCTTTTATCTGGCTTAGTCTTGGAACTGTCGAAATAAAAAAAAACCATAGATAATAATGGCTTGACCGAATTTATTATTAGCCTCGATAGTAGTTTAATATTAGAGAATAATAATGATATTACTTTTGAAGTAAATACATATTTTACTATTGTATGATATATCGGATGAAGATTACTGACAGTTACTGACCAAACAAACATAATAAATTGTAATGAAGTCATTGGCATGGTAAAGGATTTCTTTAAGACAACATTTCAAACTACCCTACACGATTTGTTCCAATATGTTCTACATTAATATCCTATTTTATATATACTTTTATGATACAACCGTTTTATATATTATGAATTGATACATTCCGAAAAATAAATGAACACTTTATATACAGTGTGGAAAAAAGTATGGACTACCTATCCTTAATAGCAGGGCGGCGTTGGCAGCCCTGAATTTAGCAATGACAAAGTCGAAGCTGGTCTATAATTGCTATGAAGACATTGAACCACTTGGCAGGGAAGGGACCGGTGGAACTCTTATGGATACCTGGGCATAATGGCATTAAGGGAAATCTAATTGCAGATGATCTTGCCAGACTAGGGACCAGGGAAAACCTCTATGGACCAGAACTTGCAGTGGGAATAAGTCGGAATCTGACCAGAGACCGCATCAATGGCTAGGAAAGAGACCAGCATAATAAAAGATGGAGAGGAGTAACGGGTTGTCGAATAACCAAACTCGTCATCCAATACTCAGAGATTGAGAAATGGGCCCAAGAATTCATTGAATTGAACAGGCACAAAGCCAGAACCCTGATGGGAATCATAACGGGCCATCATAGTAGCCTGAATGCATATAAGCACAAGCTGAGGCTGACTAACAGCCCGGCCTGCAGATACTGTAAAGAAGACGAGGAAACCTCGATTCATCTTCTTTACACCTGCCCCGCACTGGAGGAGAAGAGGTATCTTATATTAGGGACCCCCGTTATCCTAGAGGAGGCGAGGCTTAAGACGGGGGACATGCCTAAATTGCTCCTTTTATGGGATAGTATTTTTGGATAATGACCCGAATAAGAGGGGATCGCCAAGGGACTACCCATGCGATCAGTGGATGATGAGGCGCAAACCTATATAATATAATAATAATACCCCTAATAATTTGGTAGTCTCCAGATTTTATGGAAAACGCTTGAACACGTCGATTTAGTTTTCTAGGTTCCCACATTCTGTTAGAATTCATTTGTTTTTTTTACTGATATCTGTAAAAAATATGTCATGGACATTTTTCTTAAATGACAATATATAGCGTGTGATACATCACTTGAAAGCTCCACTAAGTATGTTTCTAGTAAGTATGTTCCTAGATTGCTTTTAAATAAATGGTGGGAAAATGGTCGATATCTCAATGTCGTTGCAATAGCAGTTTTCCGACGGGGTCATTGAATGGCCAGCCAGGTCACCTGATTGGCCCCATTCGACTTCTTTTGTGGGGTTATGTGAAATCCAAGGTTTTTTTTTTAGTAGACCAAGAGATATTGATGATCTAATGATAAAGAAAAAGTTATTGTTTTAGTGGGAATTTATTTAAGATAATTTTCAAAATTGAACGGTAGTGATTTTGAAACGGCACGACAGAATCGCAAACAAATCTAGGAACGTTCTGAGTGAAACAACAGCTTTCAAGTGATGTATCACACGTCATACATTGTCATTTAAGAAAAATGTCGATGACGTCATATTTTTGACAGATATCAGTAAACAAATGAATTCCAACAGAATGTGGGAAACTAAAAAATTAAATCGATGTGTTCAAGCATTTTCCATAAAACCTATCTATAAAAGACTACCAAATTATTAGGGGTAGTCCATACTTTTTTCCACGCTGTACATATGTATACATTTTTATTTTTCCTTAAGCGGATACATCTTGATAATCCTCAAGATTAATTAATCTCACTTAAGTGAGATATCATTGTAATTAATTCGGAATAGAATATATGCTAGTGTATTTTGGTTGTTTTATTAGCATTGACCGATCCCAAATCTAGTTACACTCCATGAAAGGTCTAGAAAATACTCGATTTATTTATATCTTTATTTATATCTCATTATCTTGTAGAATACGAGTATACACACTATTTGCACATGGAATATTGTCCTGTTGAAATTTCAACAAGGAACAGCTTTTTAGCTGCACAATTTCAAATGTGCGCATTTCAATAGTATTTCCGAATTCTATTTCATTAATTGAAATAATCAAGCTGAACAAACAAATATTAATTTTTACCGTATAGCCACCTCTGTCGAGTCAGTGGATCGAGGGAAGTTTCATTAACAAAGTACACTCGTTCTAATTGAAAATTTATTTTTTTAATTAACTCACTAGTTAATGCATTCCGCTGAATAAAAAAAAATTAATTTGATATCTTCTACATTTGGAAATAACGCGAAGTATCTAAAATTATGAAAAAACTAAAGGACATTTTATGTATTAAAAACTGTAGAGACTGCAGAAAGTTCGAGAGTTTCTATATGAATTGCTGGAAAGAGCTTGAAATAATATATACATGTTCTCCTTTCATTATTTTAAATGTATTATTTGTCGATAGTCAAGATCTGTAGCATTAATATATACAGGGTGTCCACTAAAAGAGCTCCATTATTTTAACAGATGAATAGACAACACTAAAATATGAAACCAATTATTCTAAAAAAATGTTTAACTGACACCGGTAATGACTAACTGAAGTAATAACTAACAAAAAAAAAACGAATAAAACATGGTAACACTGCATGATCTATTGAGTGAATAATTCAGGGTACTTGCAGTGCACTGGTAAACGTATAACTTATAGCATATTACAGAACAGTAAGAAGTACATACTTTTTCTGTTCAAGGTCAACAAACGAAATAGTCGAAAGATTGTAGTTGATGAAATAGTCATAATAAATGTAAAATATCCTCCATTACTACCTACACACATTTCACATCTGTGAACTCAGTTGGCCTGGATGGTATTTGCATCTGTAACAATATGATCCCAACCCGATAAGATCAGGTATAATCACAGGGCAGTGTGCTGGGACCAATATTATGTATAAATGTAAACTGTCCTCCATTACTACCTACACACACTTCACATCTGCGAATTCAGTTGGCTTGGATGGTATTTGCATCTGTAACAATGTGATCCCAACCCGATAAGATCGGGTATACCGCAGGGCAGTGTGCTGGGACCAATATTATATTTGATATATACTGCAGACCTACCCACAAACGATAGCATAACCACATCAACGTTTGCAAGCGATACGGCGATTATGGCAGTACATTGAGATTCTGTAGAAGCAGCTACAATATTGCAATACGAATTGGATTATATTGAGGACTGGGAAAAGACATGGCGCATAAAAATAGACGACTCAAAATCGAATCACATAATTTACAAAATGCCACGAGGAATCACTCGGAGTTACACTTGGTAATAAACAAGTTCATATAGAAGAAGGTGTAAAGTATTTGGGCATGCACTTGGATTGGGGATTGACGTAGCGAAACCATATATGCCGCAAACGTAAGCAACTTGGCCTAAAATTATGAAAATATTACTGGCTCTTAGGTCGGAAACCAAAACTTCCCATCACCAACAATCTGTTAGTATATAGTGCAATTTTCAAGCCAATCCGGGCATATGGACTGCACCTCTGGGGTACAGCGTCAAAATCGAATATATCCATCAACGAAGGGTACTGTTATTTCACGTTATAACGTACAATAACGGAGGCTCCATGATTCATGACAGACAGGGATATACATACAATGATCTGGGGGTGCCAACAGTGACTGAAGCGATTGTCGAGTGTAGTGTAACGTATATTCGAGGGCTAGAAAGCTACTGGACTTTACTTTACTTGCAATAAAGCTGTTGGACAACAATGAACAAACTCCGCGATTAAAATGAAAAATTCTACTGGATTTACTGTACCATAAATAAGATATATAAATAACATGAATGAACCTTGTAATATGTACGAAGGTATTCCCAGAAGTACCTGTCCTGACATTTAGATGACGGTTGTTATTCGAAAAGAATGACTATGGTAGAAAGTACAAACCCTATAAAGCTTAAGTTTGATGACGCTACGTTGTTTAGTATTTGTTGGAAAACCATTAATAGTGAACGCTCTCAGTGAATTTGTAAACATGGAAAAATTGATCATCGTTATGTGATACAATAACCTTATATTCATTTGAAAGGTCTCCGTCCAACTGATATCAAAGTGGAGCTAGACTCTACTCTGCTTAGGAGCTATTGGGGGGTTTGCCACTTTTACAACAGTGAAATATTGGGTGGCAGAGTTTAATCGAGGCCATACGAGCTGCCAGGACGGCAGTGGTCGATAAAGTGAGATGGCCACGCCAGAAAATCCACAAAACGGTATTGGATGACCGTCGACTGAAAGTGCGCAAGCTAGCAGACATGGTAGGTATTTCAAGAAGTTCTGTACATCGCATATTGACTGAAAATTTGAACATAAAAGCTGTGCGCAAGATGGATGCCGAGATTACTCACAATCGAACGAAAACCGTGTCGTGAGGATGTTTCAATCGAGTATTTGAAGTTTCACAGGAATAAAGTCGACTTTTTGCGTCGATTCATAATCAGGAATGAGACATGGGTCCATTACTTCACACCTGAGACGAAGGAACAGTTAAAACTATAGACTGAAAGGGGAGAATCGGCTCCAAAGCGAAGACAGTCACATTTGCAGGCAAGGCCATGGCGTCAGTTTTTTGGGATGCGCGTGGGATAATTTTTATTGATTATCTTCAGAAACAAAAAACAATCAGCGGAGAGTATTATTATAGAGTAAGAATGACTTGCTGATAAACGATTTGCCAACAACGAAGATGTGGGGTTTGCGGTTGATGGCTATTTTGAGGAGTTCGACAATTCCCACTATAAACAGGGTATCGAAGTTATTGAACATCACTGGGAAAAGTATATTGAGCTAAAGGGAGACTATGTAGATAAATAAAGTTTTTTCCCCAAATTTATTGTGTTTTCTCACAATAGGTCGGGTACTTCTGGGACTACCCTCGTAAAATAGTCATAAGATATCTTTAATGTATACCATATAGGGACATGTGTCGTTGGACACAACTATCTCACATAATTTTACCTGTAATCAAATATGCCTATTGTTATGTTGTAACAGATCTTTATACAGGCTGTCTCCTAAAAAACGCCGCAAGCCATAACTCCATTATTTATAATCTGATTTTAAAAAACAAAAATCAAATGAAATGGCTACATACACTTTATAGTGAGCATACCGCAGTGTTTTGACACTTGTTTTTTTTGAAAAGCGATAGTCAACTTTTTTTTTCAAATGGAAATATAGCTTTTTTATTTACTATTGTGCAGATTTCTTTTCTGAATCCAACGGTGTATAACAAATGGACTTTTGTGAAACATTTGTCACAGAAAAATGGTGAAAATAGTCGCCGATACCGCAATAGGCGCCCAGTCGCTTAATTGATGACAAACGTATTTTGACTAATAGTCTGTGCAGTGGAAAACAAAAAAAATACAACAAAGCGAATAAAACTCAGAACAGAATTAGAATTTAATTATAAAAGAAACATTACATCAAGATCAATTAAAAACAAGTTGATTAAATACATGCAAAGATAAACACGAAACTACATTAAACAAAGTTAAACAGCATTAAACACGAAATACATTAAACGAAGTGCAACAAACTTTAACTCGAAACAACTAAAGAAACAAATTAGCAAATCAAATAAAGTTACAAACCTACAAGTGCTGCTCAAATTGGTTACCGGCACAATCAAGATATACCTGTCATCTTCTGAATACTACATTGGTCGCATTCAATATAAAATTGGGGGGTATTTCGCGACACGCCTGTGTAATTCGTTGCCTCAGAATTTCTTCATTTTCTGGTCGGGTTAAATAGACATGATCTTAAAGATAACCCCACAACCAAAAATCAAGTGAAGTAAGATCTGGAGAACGGGCAAGCAATCGAGTCGGTCTATAAGTTCTTATCCACCTTTCATTAAATGTGGTGTTTAACCAATTAGTATTCAATCTGGCATTATGAGGGGTAGCCCCATCTTGCTGGAAATAAATTCTATTGAGTTCTACAATAGGTAGTTCATCTAAGAAATTCTGAAGTTATTCTGTCAATATTTGATAATATTTTTCTTGATTTATGGTGACGTCTATGAAAAATGGTCCAATCAATCTATTACCCAAAATGCCACACCACACATTAATACTAAACCTTCGCTGAAAATTAGTTTCGACGATAATCCTTGGGTTTGGTTTTCTTGGCTCCAATGTCGGTGGATATTTCTATTAAAAATACCATTGACACTAAATGTACATTCGTCTGACCAAATAATCTTAGTGGGGAAAAGTGGGTCTCGTCGCACTGAATTTAAATACAAATATTATCCATACTGCACTGTTGACTAATTTCGCAAAAAATAACTTACTGTAATGATACTATGACACACAAAAGCAAAATAATGTAAAAAACTGAGATGCGGAAGTTGAAATGACATTTACTCGATTTGTTGTATTATTTTTTGTTTTCCACGGCACAGATGATTAGTCAAAATACGTTTGTCATCAATTAAGCGACCGGGCGCCTATTGCGGTATCGGCGAATATTTTCACCATTTTTCTGTGACAAATGTTTCACAGAAGTCCATTTGTTATAGATCGTTGGATTCAGAAAAGAAATCTGCACAATAGTAAATAAGAAAAACTATATTGCCATTTGAAAAAAAAGTTAACTATCGCTTTAAAAAAAAGTTTAAAAACACTGCGGTATGCTCACTCTAGAGCGTATTTAGAGCCATTTCATTTGATATTTTGTTTTTTAAAATCAGATTATAAATAACAGAGTTATGGCTTGTGGAGTTTTTTAGGAGACACCCCGTATATGTAGTAAACAAACAAAAAAGAGTAAACAAAATTATCTATATTTCTTCATCTTCAATTTCTCGTTCAACAATAAACCATCTAACTATCCGTTCCCGTACTCATTAAATTATAAAGTTGTAAAGCAAGAAGATACCCGTCTTGGGTTGCATCAGAGGTTGCATACACCCTCTAACTTATTCCGAGTTGGTAGGTAAGTTATAACAAGCTATATTATGGCGTATAAATAAGAAAGATTTCGGATTTTGCTATCTCATAGCGGCCCCATGCTTATTTGCGACGCCTTTCCATTGCCGACATTGTTTGCTTAGAATTAGCGAACTCCGTTTTGGGGAAATATTGTCACTGCCTAATTATAAACATAACTCCCAGTAATTGCGCGGTGTGATGTTTACATTCCCTGTACAAATTTACATTTGGCTGTCGAGTTATTGAATACTTATAGCTACGGGACTAATAATGAATACAAACCGGAAACTTTGCAGGCGGAACTTGTTATTAAGTCGAGATCGTCAAATATTATTATTTGTTCTAATTAAGAATATATATACCGACGCGCGGGATATTTTGTTAATTAGACGTATGCAAATAAACGCATTATCAACAAGTTTGGAATACTTTATGGTAATCCCTCTGATAGGGAGCGTGTGCCGAAGTTCGGTATCTGTTAAAATATACACCCGTACAATGTAACAAATTTATAGGGTGGAATAAAAAAATACACTAGATACAGTGTAAAAGAATAACTAAATTGTATTTCAACTTAATAAAAATATTTCTTTTATTTTAACTCCATGAATACAGCAATCTGTCCCAGGGGGATAATAAGAGTCTTTTTTGACAAAAGAAAGCAGAGACATGAAGAGTATTATACTAGTGCACAATCTCTATTCTTAAACTAATTAACTATTACTAACTAATCACCTAACATGCGTTGATGTACAAATTTATACATGTAATGTTTATAAGATACCTGACATTAATTAAATCTTCTAATGAGGTCTCCAGGTATAAATGTAGCCTGCGCACTTCACTTGCATGGACTAGAAGCTTGTTGGCGAGTATATTTAGATGATTCTCAAGTCTGGTATTATATTTCGCACTGTATGTTTTGATAACATCTCCAATCGAGGACACAGAGATATCAAGTGTTATTATCAAGTTTAGAACATAGAGCGGCGCGTCTGCTATTATACTTAGCATTTTATTTTGAAAATGTTGTAATGTCTCTATGTGGAATTTAGCTATTCCACCCCAGAGTTTCATACGGCATGTCCAAATCGGCTAAAATATATCCTTGTACAATAGTAAATGCCTTTCCAAGGAGAGCTGAGGTTTCCTGCTGAGAAGCTAATATGTTTGCCTGAGCTTAAGACTAAGTTGAGTTCTTTTAGTAATGACGTGTTTAGCCCATTTTAAACTCCTGTCAAGATACGTATTGAAGTACTTGACGTTGTTGGTTTGAGTTAGTTGTTGTTTATTCAATTCTAGGCAATATGTGCAGATTTGGATTCGTTGACATTAATGCTCTATTTTTTCAACCATGCTTCGATTCTGTTTAAGTCAGTTTGAAGGGATACTCGAATGGGATTTGTGTGTTAGGCTAATTTTGCGGTGTCATCTGAAACTGTTGTTAATCTAGATCTGGTAGATCAGCTGTATACATTAAATAGAGTGTTGGTTCCAGAACACTTCCTTGTGGTACACCAGACAGAATAGGATTCAGACTGGCATATGCACAGGCTTATTTTACCAGAAAATTTCTATGCCTATTCCTAAGATAACATCTCAGTATTAGAAAGTGTTGATAGAAGAAATGTGTCCTTATTTTATAGCATAGTCCTTCTCCTTATCAAATGCAATCAAATGCCAGATGAATTAATATTCCATGAGTTGACATCCAATAAATCAGCAGAACAGTATCTTTCTTTTCAAGGTTTTGATTACATTGACAATCCTGTTGACTTTTTCTATGGTGCCGTGCTTATTTCTAAATCCAAAGTGATGATTTGGGAGGGATGTTCAATTATTCAAGTACGGAATTTAACATTTTCATATAGATCTCTTCAAATAATTTTGAAAGAATTGCAAGAAGACTTATTGGCCTATATGAGGTGACTCTTTCTGCGTTTTTTTGCCAGGTTTAGGAATCAGGATTACTTGTTCTTCTTTCCATAGATTAGAAAAATGATGGATGCGAAGAATTGCATTGAAGATATATGTGATAAGTTTCAAACATTTTTCTGGTAGTTTCTAAAGAATTTTATTAATTTTACTAATTAAGCCGAATCTAGGCACTTTTTGAATTGATTTCTTTTATGATGGTATCTTTTACTTCTTGGATCGTTATTTAAAAAGAAGGATATAACTGATCGGTGCATCTAGGTATTCCAGTATTTTATTTTATTATGCCGAATTTGTTTGTGGAAATGGTTTAAACATTTTTTCAAGGTGGTCAGCAAATGCAACACACAGCGAGGTGTGACTTTTCGTAGTCGTTTCTTGCCCGTGTACAATTTTCTGTTTTCATCGGTGGATTTGGTTGTATAGGCCTTTTCATATTTCTTTCTTTTTATTTTTAGTGGCTTTCGAAAGTGAGTAATTTGTAGCTTCAGTCGGAGAGTAGAGGCTCTCTAGGTGGAATCCAATATTAGGATGATGAAACAATAATCTCAGACCATTTAGATTACTATCAGCAAACAATTTGATGATTGTTTGATAAACATAAAGATTGAACGAACGTCCAGGATAAGGTCAGAATTTAAAATCTGTTCTGCAGAAATATTAATATATCTTAACGTATAGATCTGACGATTGGAAATCGTTGGTTATTGCTATAGAAACTAAACTATTGTTTGTTCTATCAAACAGTTATCCATTATTAATGTTTTTATTTTAATTGGTGTTTGGTGGAGTATAAAAAACGTTTTAATAAAAATTATAGGGTTTAAACACATAACAACTATTTCGTTCAGCTAAATATCTTTATACAAAGTGTGTGGGGTGGGGGTGATACTGACTACACCATGAAATATATTTTTTGATTAATTGTACTAGTTCTTAGGTATCTTTTGTTCGTTATAACTTTTACTAAATTATTTGTTTAACTATGTACTATTACCAAAATATAGGTAGAAATAGAAAACAATATAAAAACTAATTTAGTAGAAAATCAAACGGACACAAAATTATACATCATTGATTTTGGTTTATCGGGAAAAAGTTTTTTTTATTTTCGTGTTTGTAATTTTTTTTTAAGCAATTTTAGTTGTGCTTCATAATTTATATATTCTCCTCTGTATACGAAACAATAAACTTATGTGGCAGAAGTTTAAGTTTGATAATCAATATACGTCTTGAATATTAAGCTATATTTTTAAACGCTCTTATAACCATTTATTTTATTATATCATTGTCTACACTTGATGATCACTTTTCCTTATTCGATGGCGCTATAGAATCCCCATATTAGCGAGAAACTATTGGCCCGGGGAGAGATTCAGTTTAAAGCCAGAATTTATGATTAAAGTTAGAATGACTTTGTTCAAAATCACTTCCGCTAAATTGTGCGCATTCTCTTTATTCAACTATATCCCCATTTAATCCGTTTTAATGTTATTGGTTAAATTTCTAGTAAATTTACAAGGAATGTTTTAACATACTCAGACTATTCCGAGATTCTGAAACTGGAATTAAACCTATTAGGAGCAAAAATAATTCGTTTTTATTGCTGCTCTATAATTACTGCAATTCTGTTTACGTAATTAAGACTTAGTACGTAGTACGAGATCAAAAGTCTGTTGTTTATTTCTTTTTGTTCTTAGTTTTTTTATCATTTTTATAAATTCCTTAGAAAATGCAAAATAATTGTCAATTTGTATAATGGATCTTTGCGCGTGTATCAATTTAGTGACAACGCACGGATCACATGCTACACTACTCGCAATTGTTACTATTATGCCATAATTCCCAGCACCTATGTCTAGCGACATATGTTCCAATGAACTACCTACGGCACAGACATTTAATAATTTACCGAACAAAATGCAATTATAGAGTCACGTCTTAGATTTATTGTATAATTTGATTCATTGGTGTCTTAATATTGCTGTTAAAATTTATTTCATTTTTGCATCATTTATTTTAACTTTTGTTGAATTTATTTCATTTATTTTGATGGAAATATCACTTCCATTGAATGTTTTTGTGGAGAACCTTTTCATTATCTGTCATAGGTTGACGGATTTGTATTGTGCTAACTGTTATCCTAAAATGTGTTTTCGACACGACACTGTTCAAGAATGTCAATTGATTGATTCATACGATTGTTACATGTGACGCACACCCAAAGAATCATTATACAAACCATATATAAAATATCCCTATAATTCATTATTGATTTAAATCGATTTAGATTTTGTCTATTACTTAATAGCCATTTAAGGTCTAAAATATCGATACAAAAAGAACTATTTAATCAGATTTTTACGTTAATTTTGGTTAAATGAAAAACTGTTAAATCAACTTAGCTTCTTGCATCATCACTGGCTAACCTATAATGTTAAATTGTTTCTTATATTATAATAAAGTTTACTGAATTTCCTAGTTTGTTATTATGCATTTGCATGTGACTTTTCTCATTTAAAATACACAAGATCATGATTTATACCGGAAAGGAAATAGATGATATAGATAGATGTCTATTCAAAATTTTCTCAGTTTCATATCTTTATTTCCATGGGAACATAAAAGTAATAGACTGCTGTAATACAGTCAAGATGCCTAGAAGTCAAGGAATACAAGTGCACTTGTTTAAGAACTGAAAAATTGAAGTTTAAAGTTTAACATCTTTGTTCTCTAAAATATTTTAAAAAAATGCTGACTACTAATGCGAACAATTTTTATTTATAAAACTTAATTACTCATAATTGCTGTCGTAATAGATGGCAAGCTCATTAATATCCTTCTCAACTTATTGTTGGTGTTTTCGCAAAATTTTATAGAAATCATAATAAATGGGGTTCACAAATTGAAGTAGCTCCACAAGATTGCCATATTTTGCTCATTTTAGTAATGGATTTTTAGTTATAGAGAATACGATGGGCATTCATGTCAATTTTCCAATGCGGAGTTATACAAGTGAAGCAGTTTATTCCGCGTCTACAACATGGATGGGTGGCCTATCATGCTCCACCACCAAAGTGGCTTCAACAATGCCATTCGTACTATGGTTCAGGGTGGCGTGGAAGACTGATATATTTCAATTCGTAGCCACTACATAGCATGTATTCTTGGTACAGTATCCTTAATGTGTCTGTGTCTTCCCAATGGTCTGATACAAAGAATTATCCATCAGTTTTTTTCTTTATCCCAATGAGATCGGTATTTTTGTTGCATTAATTAAATGAATGGGCAGAGATTATAAATCTGTGATATAGTATTGTAGGACAAACAATATAAGTAATACTTTTTGAGGCCAAGTGATAGGAGTGCACGAATATCCAATGGCCATCATCTATCAAAGTAAATACTTTTTGGAGATAAAGATACCCATAAATGACAACACTAGCTTTAGATTCACTTATATCCTTTTGTCATGAAACTAAATGCCCACATAACTACTTATTATTGCATTTATCTCTAATTTGTTATAAAATGCGCTCATATCCCTTGGCTTCTAGGAACTCCATATACATATATTAACAAGTACTTCATTCTAAACATCAATTTAGCTATTGATTCTCCATTTAGTCCCTTTAGTTAATTATAAATCACTTATAAAATATTAGTTTAGATATATAGAACATATAACTCACTTCACAGGTATACAAAGACGACTAAATTGTTTCTTTAAATTATATTAATCTGTTGCCGTTCGTATCCCCACGACTCTTTCTTTTTTAACTGGCGTCAAAACACATTGTGAGTTTTCTTCTTTTCAACGATTCTTTTCCATTCATACCTCTGGTTGTATAATCTTCTCCACCTTCTAACGTCCATTTCCTTCAGGTCCTCTTCAACTTCATTGATTCACCCCATTCTTGACCTTCCTCTTATTATCTCGTCCATATCAGGCATTTTTCTACTCATTCATTCTTCATGTAGAGCCTACAAAGATGTATGGATATTGACATATTTTGAGAATTGACGTACCGAAATATAATACGACGTTTTGAAAAAGAACAGTTTAGTAGATTGTCGGTAATTAAATGAATAACAAACCACTGCCAGCATGGCAACCTCTGAGATGATCTGGCGGGAAGATGGCTTAATATGATTGCATGCTTTATAGAAAACTGAATTTTTAAAAGCAGGCACGAAACACGCCAGCACAACTGGACACGGATAAATCTATGCCCAATGGTCAAAACAATACGGTGAAAACTGTAATTAAAACTGATTTGTCATTTAACAAGAGTAACGTTTAGAAAAACATTACAATGGCAAGAATGCTTCTCTAGGATTACTTGGCAAATTTTGACAATCAACAAAGGGTTGGACAGAAATGCATGATATTACCTCCAACAATTATCTTACACTACACGACTAAGATAAATCAGATTACGGTAATTTTTACTTTTCTGCACTTCGGAAAAGTAATGTAATCGTGTAAAGAAAAATTTATTTTCTAGCGTTTATTCTTCATTTTTCGGCCTAAAGACAAAAAAAAATGGTTTTTAAAAATGGTTTTGTTTGTGTGGGTCGTTGTCGCCGGCATTTTAAAAACTTCTTGTTAGCACGATAACTCAACTAGATCGTATCGGATCCATAGGATTTTGACTGATTCTGATCGGGGACGTCTCCCAGACGACACCTATTGATTTTGAGGTCGATAGGATACACCCCACCTTGTCCATGGGTCATGAGAAAGCACAATGGTGGACTATTTAAACATTTTTTTTTATTAGCACGATCACTCAATTAAATTGTGTTGGATTGATCAGGTTTCGACTGATTCTGATTAGGGACGTCTACCAGACGACATCTATTAATTTTGAGGAGGATAGGACACACCCCATGAGAAAGCACGATGGTGGACTATTTGATAAAGATTTAAAAAGTAAAAATGTCTCATAAACACATATTTTGCATTTATGTGTTGATTTATTTCTTCTCCGCCACTCAATTTCGAGATAGAGATGTTCTATGTGCGGAAAAGTCCGTTTTAAGGTTTTAAAACTGTTCATTATATATCGATATCATGCATTATCTACATGCCCATGTTTGATTGATGTGACTTGTTACTTGATATTATTAAAATAAGAACACTGGAACTTAACTCTTCTACATTTCTCTACATTTATTATAATTATTTATTATCTGTCCTTAGTGCACTACAACATTTAGTTTTGGTTTTCTTTTATTTAAATACATACATTTATTATTACAATATAATAATGTTCAAACTGACACTACAAAACTTCCAGAGACATATTAAATTTAGCATCTTAGGAAATGTACCGATTATGTACCGAAGTTTTAGCTATTTTATAAGGAAATATTAGAAGAAGTATTGAGATAAATTAAAAATATAGTTACAAGACATATCTTGGTCTTTATCTACACTTTTCACCAATCTCTCCCTTCGTACGGGAAACCCCTTTGTACAATGTAGCCAATCAAGTAAATAGACTCCTGGTCCATAGTCCACACAGCATCAGACCTCACAGTCCCACATCTACATGAATTCAGCCCAACGGCCTTCCCGAAAGGCTCCTTGTCACGATATCTTGCCCTGCATATATTCATGACCCCGTTAATTTTGAATGCAACCTAGGGACGTCACGTCGCTCTGTATAGACGGGCGGTCATGTCCGAATGAATTTTTAAGCGACGTCGTCGTCGGTCATGTGCCAATATCTATTCCATCATTTAAAGAAATTTGTACCACGAGGGATGTGCGCTACCGTTTAGAGTGAACTTCCCCTAATAATTTGACAGGCGACAAGACAATTCGATTGGGAATAGGGTTATGTGGAAAAACTAGGTTTGGTTTATGACGCTTTAATATTTAAGGGGCAGTAAAGGCACATGGTGTGCTGTAAATTTTGAGAAATTAAATTGGATTTGAAGAATTTATGTGTTTATTTGATCTGCGGACGAGTGCCCTGGCGAATGAGATGGGTAGTCGTTGGTAATCAACTTTTAGCGTAAAATACGTTCAAGGAATTTCCACAGTAATCGTATGGACCTGCTCGACCACCTGACTGTTGTAGGAAAAGTAAAATCGTTAATAAAAATGTAAAAAGTAAACTTAAGAAAGTAAACTATTAAAGTAAAAGTAGACAATGTTAAGATAAAAACATAATATATCGTGACAAAGAAATGCCCAAAGCTACATCACATTTCCTTATTATTTTTAACTAATCAGACAGTGAGCTATTGCGCATTTTGTTAGCAGTCAATTTTAAACCTATATAATCGCTGTAGCTATATTGGTCACTTGTACATATAAAGCTCTGTGTAGAACAATGATATAAACTACTCTAACTATATTGTAGGACAAAATATAGGTAATGTTACTAAAGTTATACATACACAATATAATGAAAAGTATTCTTACTCCAGGGGCGTAGCCGTACATGGGTGCGAGTGATGCGTCGCATCCTTTACAAAATTGACAAATTAGTGTTATTTAAAAGTTCAATCGATTTATTCAATTATCACAATTTTTTAATTATTTTAAACCTATCGCAAACATACATTATTTACTTTAGAGACTCCCGCGTTACTTGCTGCAGTGTTGAAATGCGATGGTCCACGTTCCATCTAAGCTACGCGTTAGATGGGCGAATATGTCAATGATTTTACGCAGTCAACAGTGGAACCTCGAGTGGGTGTTGTTGTTATTTCCGGACTCAGTTATGCGATTATGTGAACGCATCTTGGCGACTGTCGCCATAACATAAGGAAGATTTGGAAGCGCTGATTCAGGTAATTGTGGAAAATAAAAATGAGGAATGGGATCGAGAAACCATTGTTTGTGCTAGAGGCATTTTAACTTTATTGCGCGACTTTGATTTTAATTTTTTCTTAGCAGTGTTTTCTGCAATATTCCCACATTCCGAGAGTCTGTTTAAAATTCTACAGAAAAAAATATCAGATAATAGTTACTGCAATAAAAAACCGCCAATTTCAAATCACATATTCAAAAAATGAGAAACGAATTTAGTGACATTTGGGACCGTATGGACAGATTTGTGTTAAAAAATCAACCACCAAGTAAAAGAATGCGTTTGGATTTAATTCCTGAAGAAGATAAGAAAAACACCTACGCATGATTATTTTATGAAATTTTGGACGTTATTACTTTGAACACTAGTGAACGGTTTAGTGAAATTTCTAAACTGAAATTCTTAAATCTAGATTCCACACAACTTACTTCATTCGTGAAACTCTTTCCTAACGAACTTTTTTCTTCTTTAGTAGATACATATTATAGATACATATATAGATACATTCTTTTACACAAATCGTTTAAATAGTGAACTTTCAGTGATTTATAGTGATCCCGATATGAAAAAGAGCACTGTGTTTGAGCTTCACAATATAATATGTCCCTTCAATTATCTTCTGTTTTCCCGGAGTCACCAAAATTGTGTCGTCTAATTTTGATTACTCCTGCCACAAGCAGTTCCGCGGAAAGATCATCATGAAAGATCATGTCTAAAGAGAATAAAGGCATATTTGCGAAATTCTCAAAAGCCAGAAAGACTGTCAGCTTTAGCATTAATAAATATTGAAAGTGCCTTGTTAGAAGATATGAGATCGTCTCCAACATTTGAAGAAACAGTGATAGGCGTTTTTGCTGGACAAACAAAAACCGAAGAACTGCTCTTCATTTTAAAAATTAGGATACATACCTCGGCATAATCATTTTAGGTTAGTGTCTTTTTTTATTTTTGCCATCTTCATATAGCCTACCATACACTTGACTATACCTCTTCCCCTTATAAAATTTTTATCATATCCCTAGATTCTTTTCTCACGCTACGCCCCTGTCTTACTCTAATCAGCACATTAGAATGATATTTCTGTGTACTAATTTTCTAACATGTTAAATTAGTTTTATATATTTCATTTTCATTTTAATATCATTTATTATGGTATAATTCAGAAGATTTTTAGGCTATCATCATTTGGTGGCGATATACATGATTTGATCGTTAAAACCTGGTCGTTGCAGTCACTCTGCCAATGCTACCATAGATAAAAATGTTCAGTGTTGAAGATATTTTCAAGGCTAATCGCAGCATGTCTGTCCGCCAAGTTGTAGCTCAGTTTAAGTTAACTAGATAAAGTACAAGGTTATTGCACTTTACATCTATGACATAAGATCACGATCCATCAAGCTCTATCCGAAGACGTTATATTGAAGACTTCATCGCTGCTCTAGTTAGAGATGACTTGAGAACAACGAATTGATCCCCACAATATTACCTTATGTAATTATCCATACTTCTGGCTTCAGGCAGCAGATTAATGGTCAATATTACAGAAACTGGGGAAGTACATCCTTCGTGTCATTCTAAATACGTTTATCATAGAAAAATATAGTTTTATAAGCGATATTGGGTCGTTATCAGGCACTTGCTTTGTGGAAAACAACATTGACGACGAAGAATATATCCATCTTTTGGACACAGAAATTCTATAATTTTTTTTTTAAGAAGCCAAACTTTAATGCGCTGTAATTTGTGTAGAACGGGGCTCAATTTCATCATATAGCTTCCGTTTTTGGAATTTTGGTGATCACGTAATAGTGGTAGATTACCTTAAGTTTGTCGGTAAGGTTGGACATATAGATGAGCCAACTTATTCCTTCGACCTTAACGTGGTCGCTCTTGTTCTTTGAGATATATGAAAGGTGGATTCTATAAAAATTTAGTGCTGTATTCCTGAGCTACAATCAGCTATTTGGGAGCAAGTTTTGGGAATTGAAATAAGACACTTATTGCCATCTGTGGATAATTTTCGTTTTTTTTCCATAAAATATGTTGCTAGTACGTAAGGATTTCCCTTTGAACATGTGTATGGCAATCGGTTTATTCCTCTACCAGTTGCATTAGGTATATATTTTGTTCGATATATCTCTTAAGAAAAATAACATTTTGAAATAAGCTTTGAAAAGATACTATCCGAATGTTATTGTTGTTGACATTAATGGGTAGGACATTACATATCGTATGTTTATATATTAAAAAAATATTATTTTATAATATTTTATATTATAAAATTCCCGTCGTTCTCATTACTCCAAATATTTTTCAAGTTAAAGTCATTAGCATATAAGAGATATTGGATAGTAAGAACGCCTGTAATATCGTTTATAAAAATGCTGAATATCAAATGTCTCACAACGTGGGACTTAAATATATTACGTATTATTGCCGATTTTATAAGGAAGAAGTAAATAAATTGTTAAGGGAATTTGAAAAACCAATAAGCGAAATTTTGGAAATAAATATTCTATATTCCAGCCTGTTAAATCTCTCGGAGAGATAAATATAAATAGAGAGAATAGATAGTATAAATAGTCTATTGAGAGTCAATAGATTCACCTTTAAATAGAGTCATACACATAAGGTTATTTGTGAACAGACCAGTCACGAAGACATGTTGATATTCTATTGCTGATATTATGATAAATTATACTATGCTTTATTAATGATTGAAACACACAAATCGTTCCTTCATGTATCTTCATTATTTAAACTGTTTTATCTGGTATCTATTGTATATCTAATACCATTAATTATAAATCTAAGTCTTTCCTTGTCTTGTCCATTTAGAGAGTACTGATTCTTTCAAGAGAACTGTTTCTCTTGTCAAATTTTAGTAAATTTATTTCTTTTGGTTAAATTAAACATGAGACCCGTATACTGCGGTTTTCTCCTCATTAGAAATCGCCAGTGAGTGTATACGATACGTAATATCGTAAGAAGAATGAGATGGACGAATTTAAGCTAGAATCGTCTTTTATATAACATTTCCATAAGGTAAAATAATTGAACATTTCACAATTAATTTCCCATTGAGTAGGGGGTACTTAAAAATTATGCTATTGTTTGAACTATTGTTTGTTTGAATTATTGTTTGTATTAAGTTTTACCAATGTCTATAGTTTAATTAAAATCGATATCTAGAGTTGGTGAAGGTTATTCGTTAGCAAGTTAGTTTCTAAGCAACTTCATGAACGTAATTTGTTCAAAAATGCGACGAAAGAAAACCGAAGTAACAGTAAAGTTAGCAGCACATTATTCGTGCGAAGTGCACTAAAATCTGCTACTCTAGAAGGGTTTCAGAAAGTTGAGCAAACGTTCGAGTGGGGTATTTTGTAAATATGCATCCACGTAAGTACGTACTCTTGACCATTACTGTCGACTAGACGGCATAACAACGTCCGCGATCCGGTCGAGGGCCAGTTCGTTTAAATGTGCCTTTTTAAAATGATGTAAACTTCCACTTGACAAAACACAATTCACGGACCTCGTTATTCTGTATCGACTATTTCATCCACCTATTTACTTTCAATTTATTGTTATTTTTATGCCGATATTTTCTACTGCAGCAAAGACCAGGCCGGTATGCATGGTTTCGTTCACTAATGAGGGAAAAAGATAACTCGAAAAAATACTGCGGAATAGCCGAGGCATGGAATTTTTGCCAACATATGTTGTTAATTGAATACTGTTTCAACTATAATTTAATGCAATGAAGTAATTGTCCCGTATAATGCCATGATAAATAAATATTATTATTCATAAATACAAAATAAAACATAATATAATAATATAATCTATACCTCTCCTACCGTTAGGTGTAGAGGCTAAACATACATTTCTTTAAACAATTAATCTAAATACTACAATTGCAGTTACTTAACTAAATATCCTATTTCGTGTTAAACAACTTAAAAGAACTTCTACAATTTCATTCCACCCTATCTTGCTCTGTCCCTATATCTAAACAATTTGTCACTTCACTACCACTTCCCTTATGCACTCCTATTTTCTCCTCTTTCTCATCCCAAACCTATCAAGTATGATGAACACCTGACTTCCCTTCACTCACATTTGCTTCCCCACTTTCACGGTTTTCTTCACTATTTTATCATTAATCTCCATCTAACCCTGTCCCTTGCTGTAATTTCAGCCTGCTTCCATATTATTCCTCTTGTCTTCATTATCTTCGCCACTTCTCCGTCCCACGTCATCCTTGGTCTGCCTTTCTTTCTCTTTCCAATGGCTTTTGCTTCCCATATTTTTCTTACTTGTCTTTCTTCGCTCAACCTTTTCATGTGCCCCCACCACCTCAGCTGAGTCCTCTCTATGACTTTCTCGATACTTTCGCTATCCAATCTTTTCCTTATTTCTTCATTTCTTATTTTATCCATTATCGTAACATTTGCTACTTTTCTGAGATACTTCATTTTTAATACCTGTATCTTTTTAAGTTGCCTCTCTGTCAGCACCCATTTTTCGCATCCATACAGTAGCGTCGGCAAATATACATTTTATAAATTGACAACAAAATAAAACAACAGCTACTAATTATGACGTATTATTTGACGTCTTGAAATAATTCCCACAGATATAACCTCAATCTGTCTAGGTATCTACCTATAGAAATAAAAATGTAAATGTTCGTTTGTTCAAAACTCTTAAAGTTCTTTACCGATGGCTTTGAAATTTTGACGTTGCAATCGAATACGCGCATGTTTTTATATACCTACTATTATATAGATATATAGATGTCACACCTGTGTTAATAATACAAAGACAATAAACTGCAGGAAAGAAAAACTTTCAGTTTTCTTTGATGTGTGTTCGTTATCTTTAAACGAATGTACAAGGTGAGCGAATCTCGACGTCTCAGCTCTATTATAAGAAAAGGAAAAGCGATAGAAAAAATTTAAAAAAAGGTACTTAAATGGGATTGAGTAAGGTCCATTTTAAGCTGAATTTACATATTTTTTCCCTGTTTGGAAACTAAAGTAATGACGTCATCGAATTGTTTTTTCCCAGAAATATACCTATGTTTTAGCATATTTAAAAAGATATAATTTTTCTGAACAAATTTTGTAAAGAAAAAAAATTTCTATCTCTTTCCGTTAAAGAATTATAAGCAAATTTGTAAAAAAAGTGTTATCAAAAATTCGCAATCGTCACGATTTAAACAAGTTGCCTTTGGAAACAAATAGCAAAGTCGGATCTGTCAATAATTAAGCGTTATTAATTAGTATTATTTATTAATTTAACATTACAAAACACATAATATGTTACAAACAATTACCACAGAAAGAAACAAAGAATGTAGGCAATCACTACAACAAATTGTCAATGTGACCACCTCCTACTTCTAAACACTTATCCAATCTCCGCCTTACTTCTCTCACTGAAGCCTTACGAAACACTTCTCTAGATAGTTCATAGCATGCATCTCTGATTTTTTCTTTTAAATGTTACAAGTTAACAGATGGTGTTCTGTAAACTTTATTTTTCAAAGTTCCCCACAAGAAGAAGTATAGTGGGGTCAAGTCTAGTGATTTAGTCGCCCACTATATCAGTCTATTTATACCTATCCAATTTTCTCTGTAAGTTTCATTTGAATATTGTTTGACAATTCTTGCTTTATGCGGCGGAGCTCCGTCATACTGGAAACACGTGTTTGCTCGTATATATAATGGCACATTTTCGGTAACCACACGAAGTTGTTCTTGAAGAAATTACAAATATCGCTCACTATTTAAAATTCTTTCGTAAAAATATCGACCAATCAAATGTCCATTAATAATACCACACTCAACGTTAATTCTGAAGTGCACTTGGGTTTCAATCGGATTGACAAAATGTGGATTTTCAGTAGCCCAAAAATGTTCATTTTTTTAATCGGTTTACCGTTACTAACAAAACGGCTTTCGTCCATCCATAACACATGCTGAAAAAACCGATTGTCATTGATCTCCAAGTATACCAATTCTTCGTTGTTGATGTTGATCTGACAAGTGTTGTAAGTTATGAATTTTATAATCGTGATTACTATTTTCTTTCAAAATTTTTCGTACCGAACTACATTTTAAATTGAACTAACGATAGGCTTGTCGAATCGAGTTCCTTGGATGGTCTTCAAAATACTGCAAAACAGTGGCAACAATATTGTCAGAATTGACCCTTTTATTAATTTTTCTTCCCTTTCGAGTAGAAAGTGCCTCGTTATTTGCACGCAAATTGCGTTCCAATATTGCAAATATTTTTAAGCTTGGAATAACATAATTCGGGGTATCTCTGGGCGTACAACTGAACTGATCTTCTAGGGTTCTTTTGAGATTTCCCATAAACTAATAACATATAGACTTCTTCGTTGTGCGTGAACATTTCTCAAAGTCAAATGACAACAAAACAATATTTGTCAACAATTAGAGTAATTATTGACATATGCGACTCTGCTATTTGTTTCCAGAAGCTACTTGTTTATATCGTGACGATTGAGAATTTTTGATAATACTTTTTTTACAAATTTGCTTATAATTTTTTAACGGAAAAAGATAGAAATCTTTTTTCTTTATAAAATTGGTTCACAAAAACTAGCTCTTTATAAATATACCAAAATATAGGTATGTTTCTGGGAAAAAAATTTATGACGTCATTACTGCAGTTTCAAAATATGGAAAAATATGCAAATTCGGCTTAAGTTGGACCTTGCTCAATCCAATTTAGGAACCTCTTTTCAGATTTTTTCTATCGTTTTTCATTTTCTTCTAATAGAGCTGAGACATTGATTTTCGCTCACCCTGTACCTATATTCCATTTTCTTGTAGAATATTAAATAAAATTTAATATTCTATATCAGCAGTTAATAACATCAGATCATAAAAACATAAATTTATCTTTTTCAGTCACGAACGTAAATAAAATCAGTTTGTGACTGAACCAGATAAAGTCATATCTATTAAAATATTTCTTATATATACACGAAAAATTAACTAAAACTCTTCTACATCAAATATGTGGAAGAAATATTAGAGCACTAAACTGATTAATTATTCTGTTACTATTATTGTCAAATAGCCTTTTCAGATACATTTCTTAAATATTGTTGAGAAGATAGAGACTTGAACTGCTTAAATGATGATTGGATGTGGTGACAGATTCAGATCTGACAAGTAAATGTATATTTACTTTAAAATAATTCCCACAAATGAGATTATGATGACGTCGTATTTATTTAATTTAGGATTTTACTTCTTTGAGGAAAATTTTCCTAGTACTAGATATTTAGGATGATGATAAAATGACGTTTCAACTTAGCCCAGCTTTAATTCTTTATCCAAACTAAGAGGATGATGATGGTCTCCACCAAAGGATGTTGTTTCAACAAAGTGGAGCTTGTCCTCATTTTGGTGCTATTATATTAAACAGAATTACACAATCATCATCATGAAGTCATCAGTCCTAAGACTGGTTGGACGCGAACCTCCAGCTTCTCCTATCATGTGCTAACCTACGTATTTCGCTAATTGTACTACAACCTACATCCATTACTATTTGCGAGCAGTAGTCTAATCTAGGCCTACCTCTGCCTTTCTTCACTCTTATTTCTGCCTCCAAAATATCGCGGACCATTCCCCCATGTCTCAGCAAGTCGCCTACTATTCTATCTCTTCTCTTCTTTATGTTTTTCCACATACTTCTTTTCTCGCCGACTTTCTCTAATACTTCTTCGTTTCTAACCCTATCAGTCCACGGTATTTTCATCATTCTTCGGTAACACCACATCTCAAAAGCTTCTAATTTCTTCCTACTTGCTTCCCCTACCGTCCAGGTTTCGCAACCGTAGTGCCGTGCTCCATACATACGTTTTAAAAAATCTCTTTCTTGTTTCTAAGTTTATTACCCCCGAGCATAAAAGTGCTTTCTTTTTGTTAAAAGCTACTCGACCCTGGGCTATTCTTTGTTTTATATCTTTATCGCTTCTTCCATCCCAATTCATTTTACTTCCTAAATAAGTGAAGTCTTTAACATCCTCCAATCTTTCGTTATTAATTTGTACTTTCGTTTTTGCTCTGCTCTCGCGCCCTGTGCACACTAACACTTTAGTTTTGTTTTTATTCACCCTCATTCCGTATTCCTCTGTCAACACTGCCTCCATTTCGTTCAACGCTGATTCCAATTCCTCTTTACTGGATGCTAATACTTCTATATCATCTGCGAATCTCAGCATTTTTAGTTTCTGTCCCTGTACTTTAGTCTCGAAATCCACTCTATCTTTTACGACATTAATCGCCTCTTCGATGTACAGATTAAAAATTAGTGGTGATAGCGTCCATCCTTGTTTTACTCCTTTCCTAATACCTACTTCCCTTCTTTCCCCTTCTACTTCTATAACAGCAGTTTGCTCTTTGTATAGATTGTGTACTACTCTCCTATTTCTATATTCTCGCGCTCTTTAATATCACGAACATTTTTTCCCATCTTACATTATCAAAAGCTTTTTCTAAATCTACAAATCCTATATAAGCGTTCTTTCCTTTTTCTATTGTTTTCTCTAACATTACTCTTACCGCTAGAATAGCTTCGCGAGTTCCCCTACTTCGCCTAAACCCGAATTGGTCTTCTCCCAGTATTTCCTCCGCTCTATTTTCCATCCTCTTCTGCACTATTCTGGTTAAGATTTTTGACGCGTGGGAAGTTAGGCTAATCGTTCTAAAGTTCTCGCATTTATCGGCTCCTCTCTTTTTCGGTATACACAATATGAAAAAAGTTACTTACTTAAATTACTTAAAAGAATTACACAATATGAAAGAAAAATGCAAAGTACTATCCTTTAAGGTATGCCTGGACTTTGGATTGGCAATCAGTTCTACGAAATAAAATTTTACGGATCTAAGAATTTTTTCCAAAAGTTACTTCTCTATGTATTCATTACTTTACGAAAGTACTATAGGTACATACGCATAAATTAAATCATTGAATGTTATTATATTTGATAAATGTCATGAATAAAATAGAATCAAATTACATGGGAAATGGTGTACTTTAAATATCCGAATAGAATTGCGTTAATAATTAGAACGAATTACCATTACTGTGTGTTATAGTATAATGATTAATATATTTCATTAGTAATGAAAAGAATAGAATAACTTAAAACAACAACTTAACCAAAAGGTTGTTACAGGTAATGTTTCAGCTTTTGCTTTGAAGGGCAGAATCTTTCGAAAACAATCATCCGGCAATTCGACAGAGCCACCCCTCCGCTGTAGCAACCCCTACGAGAGAGAGAGGGCCTGTACGTAAGGCAGCACTAACGAGAGTTAGTCGCGCTTTTGTCTGATTAGATAAAGGCATGCTTAAAACAACAACAGATACCTCGCGCTAATGAAAGAGAACCCCTTCGTTACACCCTCCGTCTGCCCCCTAAGTCAACCCCGCATTCCATATTTCGGCTGATTACACATGGCAGCTCCGGATAAAGGAAAATTCACATATTAATTGCATCATTAATGAAATGCCATTTGCGGCACTAATCTTCTAATTGGTCGAATTTCGCCCAAGATAATGAAACTGTCAGTCTATGGATTTCGATAACGCTCCGGGAGGCCCATTGTGCGCAGCCCCGCTTACAAAATTAATATTCTCTAACGGCTCTGCGACTTGCTTACCTATGCTAATTAATTAATCGGGCCGTTCAAAATTTTATTAGACAAGTAAGTCGCTGCGGTAAGTAAATTATTTACAATTTGACTTGAATTTATAACGAGCCACTGCACGTCGCGTCGGTCTCAAGCGAAATAAAGCGGACTCGATTCGCACTGCTGCCAACATGAATGAATGAAATTGTGGTCGGAGAGATCCTCGAGAATATGCAATGGGAAGGATCTAAATATTTTTTCAGGGAAGGCGCGTATCTTGATCATTATAACGTGCTCCAAAATGATGTACAATGAGAGTTGTCCCTGGTACTTAAACTGTTCATTACATTCTTAGGTCTTCTTTTACTTATTTATTTACTATTCATTGTTAAACAGTACACTGTGAAACTTCGGCAATTCGGACACCCCGTAAACCGGACACTCCAGTCAATCGGACACCCGTCACAGTTCGGACACTTTCAGATTTTTACCTCTGTAATCCGGACACTCGCCACAAAGCTCAATTGGTGTCAGATGAGGAAGAGGATATTTTGCTGGCCGATCTAAGAAAAAGACTCCTACTTGAAGAAGCTACGAAAATGGATGACTTGAAAAAATGTTAAGAGTTATAGATCCGAAAAGTGAACTGGCTGATGAAGAAATCACAAACTGGGTGACAGGAAGAGACGCAGGAGCTGCTGATAATGTTGGCGAAGAAGAAAATATAGAAGAAGAAATAATTGAAGTGGTACAATCAAACACAAATGATGAAGAATAAGATGTTATTGAAATTCCGATAAAAATCAAACATTCAGACGCAGTACAGTGTTTTTCAAAATGTGTGCAATGGGTGGAAGAAAACAAATTGAATTATTAAGAAGTCCTTTTAATGAAAAAAAATCTAGAACTAGCAAGAAGCTTCACAATGAAAACATTACTCAAAAAAAATCAGTGACTTTTTGACTTGGAACATTTTGAAACATATCGTAAAACATTTGAGTTAATGTTGGAATAAATAAGCTTGACTTCATAAATGTTAATCAAAGATGTTCATCAAACTTCGGTAATCTGGACAATTCACCAATTCGGACGAATACCTAAACTATATCTATAAACTAAAGGCGTTCTACGTTCAAACCTGGTTGCTCTTCAAACCGTATGAGGTGGACGTCTGCCATATATCTATCAAACAGGTTGTGCGACTATTCGAAGTTTGGAGTGAAGCCTGCGTCATTGGACATCGCCTCGTCAGGGCATCGCCTCGTCAGCCTTGAGTATTTACAATGCCGCCCAAAAAATCAAAATTTGCCATCGCTGGGGCAATAATCATATTTTTGGACAAAAAAAAAAAAAGAAAAGAAGAAAAAGCGCGTGTGGTTTAAGCAGTGGATAATGAAAAAATCCATTTTTTCACACGTGAACTTGTAGAGCACGTTGAGAGTGGAAGAGCCTGACGAGTTCAAGAACTTCTTGAGGATGAGTAGTGATACTTTTTACGAGCTCCTGAAGTTAATTCGTTCTAAAATTGAAAAACAAGAGCCTACGTTTAGAGAAACCGTATGCAGAGTTTCATTGTCATTGACTTATTCTGTCAAATCCTCTTCTTCTCCCATAGTTGATATACCTGGACGAACTTCTTTCTGGTCCAATGTGAATATGAGGAGATCGTAGTACCTAAATTTGAAGGAAAACGAATGATAATAGTTACAGATCGACTACAAATATTGCATAAACTAATCTACGAACCATAACGTTGGTTCTCTATATATGTCCCGTTTGATGTGAAATTGGTGTCAAACTTTGCACCACATTTTACACAGTGCACGTTTCTACATTAATAAGTTATGTATATTTTTGCCAGACTAGGGACCAGGGAAAACCTCTATGGACCAGAACCTGCAGTGGGAATAAGTCGGAATCTGATCAGAGACCGCATCAATGGCTGGGCAAGAGACCAGCACAATAAAAGATGGAGAGGAGGAGGAGAATACTCAGAGATTGAGAAATGGCCCAAGAATTCATTAAATTGAACAGGCACAAAGCCAGAACCCTTGTGGGAATCATAACGGGCCATCATAGTAGCCTGAATGCATATAAGCACAAGCTGAGGCTGACTGACGGCCTGCAGATACTGTAAAGAAGACGAGGAAACCTCGATTCATTTTCTTTACACCTGCCCCGCACTGGAGGAAAAGAAGTATCTTATATTAGGGACCCCTGTTATCCTCAAGGAGGCTAGGCTTAAGGCGGGGGACGTGCCTAAATTTCTACTTTTATGGGATATCATTTTTGGATAATGACCCGGATCAGAGGGGACCGCCAAGGGATTACCCATGCGATCAGTGGCTGATGAGGTCCAAACCTATATAATATAATAATAATATGTATATTTTAAAATGTACAAAAATATGGCTGCTTAATAAAATATCATACCTGCTAATAGTAAATAATTTGGGACATGCTATAATAGTACTACCATCTTGGAATATCCTATACAATTATACCATTACATAATTTTGCATCGAAACATTCGTGAATATATGCTCCCACGTTGTAATTTTCCATCACACTGTATAATCATCTAAATCGTGTTTATCTGATGATAGCTACCTAAACAAAGCCTGATAATAAATACCCGCAACTGCAAAACACAGTTTCTCAGAAACGCAGGCGTGACAACGTTTTGTGTACTGTTTGTTTCTTTGTTATTTCAGTAGTAAACGTATTATTATTTTAATTTTAAATTATTCAGTCGTGAACGGAAACCGTTGTTTAATGCGACGGTATATTACGGCGGTTTATTTAACCGGTTGTTTAGCTCTATGGATTATCCATATTACAAAAACGTGATGTGAGGAAAAACGCTTTAGCCCAAAAGCAATACACCTTATTCGTTTTATGTAAATTCGGTTTAGCTTTAAGAATATTTTTTGTTGTGCTAAAATACTAGCACTATTATACCGTGATGAGTTAGAAAATTGTTGTACGAGCATATCTACCTCCAAACACTACTTGTCATCCTAATATTATAGGGTTCTATGTTAATATTTCTACTTCTTGAGAAAAAACGTTTTAAAGAATTTGATTATTGTATTTTAACAAATATAAAAATTAGAAATATCTTATATCAATAACCTGTATTGAATTATAGTAAATAATATCACAAAATTTTTAGAGAAAATATAAAATTTTTTCAAAAAACTTTGTAATTTTTCACAAAAGATTTTATTTTCAATTTTGAAACAACTTTTTTTCACAAAAGTTAGAAATACTTATTCTATATTTTGTAAGAAAAACGTAAAATACAACGTGGAATTCAAAATAATTCTTAACAAATTAAAAACATACTAATTTAGTTTCTGTAGTATTCGACTTTTTTCTATTATATTCGGTGTCTGGAAATACGGCTTCATAAAACTTCCTATCAACTTTAGGCATCCATGGAAACATGGACTTTAGGGCTTTCACTTTCTGCTGAGGTAAAGAGGTTCTTTTTTTTGAATTCTTTTAGTTCATAGGGTTTGCCACTTATTAATTTTCTTAGCTTAAGTTGTCTTATATTTGAGATCTAATAACTTTTTGAGAGGAACGACGTTTTATACTTTATTTCATACATATTTTTGGATATTTCCAGGGATACTACCCTTTAAAATGGAATATTACTATATCTAATTATAACTCTTAGTGGCATCCTGAAATTTTTTGAAATCCTGTGTTTGCATTTGTATAACCTTGTACGCGTTATGCCCTCTTATATATTTTTAAAATTATCATTAATGATATAGGGGAATAGTACTCAGCTTCTCGCAGAACCCTCTCAATACAGTTATCTACCGCATCTACCTCCCGAATTGCCAAATATCCGGGAACACAAAACTTCATGTATATTTTCTCAAGAGTATCATATTTTTGAAGAAAATGACTGATGGCCAAAGTCATAATGCTATTGCGGTTTTGTGGCACACAGCTATCACTCCAAAATGTCAATGTCAATGATTTTTAAATAATCTTTTACAACTTGCGACAGAATTTTATAAATGGCACTATAATTCTATAAATGGCACTTTTTCTGGGACATGTTCTTTATCCCTGCCCAAATCGTATCCATTCCAAAACATCGAATCATCATTACAATCTTCAGAATCACTAATTTTTTAACTTAAACATGGGTACAAAACAAACTAACAGCGTATGTGACAATTATAACAATGATATTACAAAGTTGTATGTTCATACATACAGCCTTGTTGGTAAAACTAAACGCTTAAGTGACATACACCTATGTAATTATTTTCATATATCCGTTAATATCGATGTCCCCATCGATTTTTCGGTAGCAAAATGAGGCGATACAACCTTGTTACATCAATAAGTCGAAATGTAATTTCTAGGCATCCAGTTCCTTTTTCATACTGAATATTCCTGATTCTCTGTCTGAACTTATCTGTCATAAGTGCGGTGTGGAGACAGGGCGATGGGAGTATTTCTCACAGAAAAATTTTCTAGCTGCATGGAAATTTCTTCCATTCTCGCCAATAATTAGAATTGCATTAATTGTTTGTTCTAAAGTAATTGCCATGTTATTAGAATCAATTAAAAGTATGCTTAAGCTAATTTCTAAATGGGAAAGGACTTTATATGCATACCGTAGAAATAATAATAGAAAAGGTAATTTCGGTATGAAACAAGAAATAATAATGTTAAACACCTCCGTTTAATAAATTTATTTCTTTAACACATTACGTCAGAAAGAAGAAAAATTATAATTCGACAAAATTTTTTTATGAAAAACTATGGAAACAACGGAAAAGTTATATGTACATTAATAGATAACTCCAAGTTAAAAATGTACCTACAAGTTAAAACAATAAATAATTGCTATACTTTAAAAAACTTTTAAAAGGCGATATTTATAAATTTAACTGTCTTCTATTATCATTGTTGTTTTATTTTTTAATGGACTGGATATATCACTGCCAGCATACAATTCATCGCATTCATTATCCCTGTATACTTCATATGAGAAAAGCCTCATCTATAATAAATGACAATTTTTCTTCATTATGCGTTAAAACAAGATCTTCATTTGTATTTCTTCCAGCTTGTGCTTGTACTATAGTTTTGGGACATTATGGTGCTAGTGAGTGTGAAGAGAGAAATTTTATCATTGTATAAATATATTTTTTTTAATGTATATTGATAGTTTTTAAAAAATAAAACCCGCCCCAGGTAGGATTCAACATTTGTTCCGGATTGGAATCGAACGAGATACAGCTGTTTCGAACTTATTAGTTTTCATCAGTGTCGTACATGGTACGCCGATCCATGACAAATTCCGAATGAAAGTTGTGGGGTATACATCTTTATCGATTCGATCTATGTCAGTAACATATAAGTCGGAAATCGAGGAAGGAACTACCAAACCGCCAAGTAGTTATCAAAGTAGTTCCCGAATAGCAAGGCTATTACATAATCGCTATAGGAAACAACTACTCCTCGGGCTAAACCCCGCCAGGCATTGAATTATACCTGAAAGCGATCCTCGACCCCTTTCTCGTGTTTCTGCATGATCAGATAAGGTTTTAAAGAATAAAACCCGCCACATGTATTATTCGACATTTGACACTGACGTGGATCGAATCGATAAAGATGTATACCCCACAACTTTCATTCGGCATTTGTCCTGGATCGGCATACCGTGTACGGCACTAATGAGGACTAATGAGTTCGAAACAGCTGTATGTCGTTCGGTTCCAATTCGGGACAAATGTCGAATCCTACCTGTGGTGGGTTTTATTTTTTAAAACCTTATCTGATCCTGCAGAAACACGAGAAAGGGGTCGAGGATCTCTTTTAGGTATAATTCAATGCCTGGCGGGGCTTTAGCCCGGGGAGTAGTTGTTTCCTACAGCGATTATGTAATAGCTTTGCTATTCTAGAACTACTTTGATAACTGCTTGGCGGCTTGGTAGTTCCTTCCACGATTTTCGACTTATATGTTACCTACTGTATATTGATAGAATTATTGCCATCTAATTTTTCTCAATTAACTTTCAACAATTTTTTTATTGCTTCAGGAAGTCTTCCCTGATGTCTAAATCTATTCTACATGCGAAAAATAAAAAGTACAAAGGAGATGAAGCTTGCACCAACTATACCAATCACTAAAGGTGTTCCCTTTCGATTCACGTATGTGAATTCTAGATGTCAAGGTTCTCATACACACATCCTCAGGATATTTATCACTTATTATCATCATATATATATTGCAAAATAATAATGCATCATGTATTCATCAGGTTATTTTTATAATTAATAGGAGCTGCTCAGTATATATCACTTATTCTTGTCCCTGTCACAGACAAAAAATGAAATCTGTTGACTAGTGATTACAATTACAATAACGATATGTAATTTCTCGCGCCTTTTTCATTTGATTAAACATAATCCAATTCATGATCTAAATGTAATAATGCAACTTGTGTGTAGTTGAATAATCAAACATGTAGGATGATGTTAAGGAACTCATTCGCTCCATGTACAGCAGACAATAACAACTGGTTACGTATAATATGCAACATACTCTCTACATTGTCCTTACCCGTGACATATCCATTTTATTACCCTTAATAGTACAAGGTATTGTTGTGTAAAGTGCATCTCTATTCGCCAAAGGATAACAGACTATTTCGAAGGATTCAGTAGAAGGG
The DNA here is from genome assembly GCA_037954035.1 of Rosalia funebris. Taxonomy (NCBI): domain Eukaryota; kingdom Metazoa; phylum Arthropoda; class Insecta; order Coleoptera; family Cerambycidae; genus Rosalia; species Rosalia funebris. Next base: position 13,897,666 of record JAZFAV010000011.1, on the reverse strand, counting down.
AAGTATGGTAAAAATGTATATATGTCTTCATATTGTTGGCTATTAAATACTTCAATAAAATTAAGTTCTAAACAGTAATGATAATAAAAAAAAATTAAAAGACAAGAGATCAGATTTTCATGAACACCGAAAGATTATACATTACTTGACGCACGTTTGTCATGTTCTGATCATGCAAATTGCTACGAACATAATCAAAATATAATTAAACATATAGTATATATAGATAATTTTATTTATATATAGTTCGGTGGGTGAACCGCGATTGATAGTAGCATGCAAACTGTAACATCGACCAATATGTAACAGCAATACTATTAAACAACTTCAATTTCTCCATCACACTAAAAATCCTTCATTCATACTGAAAACATAATGTCTTAAGTAGAATAGTAGAATCCGCTAGATTATACTTGCCAGACAACACCTCCGAGGAAATCCAAGAAGATATGACTTTCATCCTTAATCGTGCAAAACCCTCCAAATCCAACCTCTGCCGAAACACGTTCTCTCGAAACTTTTTATGATAAACCTAACATAATTGCTCTACCAGCAGACAAAAGCAATGCCACCATAATAATGACACAACAGACAATAAACAGAAAACTATTTACTATTAAACAGTTCAAATTACGAGATCACTGCTCGACCACCCATCTCAAAATGAAAACTAAAGCTACTACTAATAACTGCAATTTTCCCGCCACAAAAGGAAAATCATTCCCCGTGACAATGAATCTCGTATTCCAAAAACATACGGACTCCCAAAAATCCATAAAGACGAAATTCCTTTACAACGCGTTGTCTTTGAATCACCCGCTCAAAATCGGGAAAAATACCTTACAAAAACCCCACAATCCCTCGCCGGTACACAAATCTCCTACGTACTTTTTACATTTCACTAAATAATTCTTTAAAAATCACAAACAATTTATCAAAATGAAATCCTTGTCAGTTTTGATGTAATCTCACTGTTTATAAGCGTCCTTCTCTCCGACACAATAGAATACTAAAAACTAACCACAACATTTCTTGAGGTCACTTAAAACTTATCCAACATTGCATGTCTAGTACATATTTCCTTTTCCAAATCACATTCTATAAACAAATACAAGGAACTCCTATGGATTCACTATTCTCTATTCTTGTCAACATGTTTATGTACGACTTCAAAACCATCATCATCATCATCATATCGGTTTATAACGTCCTTCGTCGTCTTCCGATTCCTAATCTCCATTCCTCTCTGTTTCTCCACATGTCCTCGTCCACACCTCTCTCCCGAACTTCATTATCAATGCCCCCTCTCCGGCTTTTTCTTGGTCTTCCTCGCCTTCTTTTTCCTTTTGGTTTCCAGTTTAGAATTTTTTGGGTATTCTGTCATTTGGTATTCGCTGATCATGCCCGTATCATACGAGTTATTTGACTCTTATATCATCTATAATGTCATGTGTTATTCCCATCATATTTCTTATTCTTTCATTTATTACCCTTTCTCTCTTTGATTTTCCAACTGACCTCCTCCAGAAGTCCATTTTGTCGTTATTATCATTCTTTCTGTTCTTTCTTTTATTGGCCGTACTTCAAAACTATAGGTAACTATACTTTTAATTATTGAATTATATATTCTTCTTTTATTTTCTTTTGTTATTTGTTTATCTCATAGAATGCTGTTCAACATTGTAATTGCTCTCCTTCCTTGGGTGTTTCTTTCCGAAATCGCTTCATAAAGTGTCCCGTCGTTTGATATTTTCATGTTTAGATATTTACATTTATTGCAGTGTTTGATGTTTTGCCCGGTTGACAGAAGTAGATCTTGTTGTTCTAAACCCCATTTTTCATACTCCTCTATAAGTTTGCGTGTCATATATTCCATATCATCGATATCTTGCGCAATAACAACTTGGTCATCCGCAAAGGGTAATGTGTATAGTGTTGATGTATCATCTATTGGTATGCCCATATTGTGACATTTTCTTTTCCAAGTCATCAATGCGCGTTCTAGATATATCTTAAATAGTGTAGGAGATAGGCAGCATCCTTGTTTAAGTCCCTTAGTTACTATAAATCCCGTTGTTATATTGTGTCCTATTCTAGATCTGATATTATCATACAAAGACTTTACAGCCTTTATTAATTCTACATTCATATTAGCGTTAATCCCAATATAATTTCACGGAAATCGAAAATAATAGCTCCCCTTCCTTCCTTGATATCTCTTCGTAATGAAATACGAAAACAACATTTTCTCACATACAGTATACCGTAAGCCGACACACAAAAATCGCTATCTATACGCCAACGTCCACCATCGTCCGGCCCAAATCAAGTCCGTAGCAAAAGTACTCATCCAGAGATCGATCAGACTAACTGACAACGACAACAGGTCACAAGAATTACGACACCTAACAAACATTCTACACCAACGATTCCCGACACCATCAAACTAAAACAGACAACAAGAGACAACTGACAATATCACAAAGATCGCAACAAAGAAAGCCTTTCTTCCTTATATCCAAGGCGTACCGACAATATTAACAAAATTCTCCAAAAATAAGATATCATAACCATGTATACAGCTAAAAACAGTATCTCTAGCTTCTTTCGTTCTCTCAATGGCACCATCCCCCAATGGATTCCACAAAGTATATATCCACTGTCTCCGCCGCTACATCGGTCAAACCAACAGGCTCATATTCAACAGAGTCTACGAACACAACCTTGTTGTTTCTAAGGCTGGACACAACGCGACACTTTTCCGATATTACCAACAAAGAGGGCACACTCTATATATTCAAAATGCCAAACCCATTGCTACCATAAAGCCAATATATCAGAACTATCCCCGAATATATTGAAATTGACGAGACTACTTGAATATATGTGATGACAGCCAAATACTTACCCACCCAATAACTAGATACCTTTAATTATGCGTCTCCGCTCCATCACACTATGGAGTAAATAAATAATGAATAAACTCATGGCTAATTTGATGCATCACATCGTGTTTCTCTTTCCAGGATGTCCTCATTAAAGTCTAAATATGAATGATCAGGTATTTTTCACTATAATTGTCAATAGTTTGGTTATAAAATGTCAATCTACGTTACCTTATTATTTTTACTTCTTTCTCATACAAGTATATATAGTAAGATGTAGCTCCAATGCAAAAAGAAGTATCTATATTTATAAACATCCCGTATCGTTTTCAGAACTTGATCGTCAATATTTAATATTTCCATGAAGTATCGAGAATAAAAAAATATGCGACGTGAGGCATGAGATTACTGTATGTCATTTTGAATTGTTTATGAAAATCAACAAGTGTTTTATTCTTTATTTTAAAATTGTTCTTCCAAAAATATGCCTACCAAAAGAAATGAAGGATATTTTAGTAATTTCTTCAGATATAAAGGGAAACATCATGCAATTACATACTTCGGAGAAGATAAGATGAATTATCCTCACATATACCGATCATTGAAGCGACTCTGGCAAATTTCATTTCTACGATTTTTCCAAGTGTATAGAGTAATCGAATGGTCTCATTTACAGTACTCGTAAGTGAAATACAATAATTGTTAAGCATATTCGTTTTCCATTCGACTAAAGCTCATGAAAAATATTTTTAATTACATAATATCGATGCTATTGCAAATAAAAATAATGTTAATTCTGATGAACTTCAAATATTATTTATATATTTGCATCTATATAGTACATTAATTGTTATTATTATAACTATAAATATTATTATTACTATGTTATATGGGTTTGGGCCTCATCAGCCACTGATCGCATGGGTAGTCCTTTGGCGATCCCCTCTTATCCGGGTCATTATCCAAAAATGCTATCCCATAAAAGGAGAAATTTAGGCACTTTCCCCGCCTTAAGCCTCGCCTCCTCTAGGATAACAGGGGTCCCTAATATAAGATACCTCTTCTCGTCCAGTGCGGGGCAGGTGTAAAGAAGATGAATCGAGGTTTCCTCGTCTTCTTTACAGTATCTGCAGGCCGGGCTATCAGTCAGCCTCAGCTTGTGCTTATGTGCATTCAGGCTACTATGGTGGCCCGTTATGATACCCACCAGGGTTCTTGCTTTGCGTCTGTTCAATTTAATGAATTCTTGGGCCCATTTCTCAATCTCTGAGTATTCTATGAAGAGTTTGGTTATTCGACAACCCGTTACTTCCCTTCATCTTTTATTGTGTTGGTCTCTTACCCAGCCATTGATGCGGTCTCTGATCAGATTCCGACTTATTCCCACTGCAGGGTCTGGTCCATAAAGGTTTGCCCTGGTCCCTAGTTTGGCAAGGTCATCTGCAGTTAGATGTCTCTTAATGCCATTATGCCCACGTATCCATAAGAGTTCCACCGGTCCCTTCCCTGCCAAGTGGTTCAATGCTTCATAGCAATTATAGACCAGCTTCGACTTTGTCATTGCTGAATTCAGGGCTGCCAATGCCGCCCTGTTATCCGAGTAGATACATACCTTCTCCTGGGCCCGATTTTGGTCGGCCCCCAGAACACCCTATGTAATTCCTACTACTTCGTCCTGGAGTGCGGTAGTGTATTTGGCCAAGGGGAAGGTTTTACCTATCCCGTTGTGTCGCATATACACCCCCCCACCCGCTCTGTTCCCACTCTTGGCTCCATCCATGTACCAGATGTTTCCATTGAGCGGCAATCCAGCTTGACCCTCCATCCAGTCAATCTTACTGGTGAGGGTGATCTTATATTTCTTGTCAAACAGGAAGTGGACATCCGTACTGTCAGAGGACATACCTTCTCCTGGTCCGATTTTGTACGGCCCCCAGAACTCCGTATGTAATTGCAACTAGCTCGGCTTGAAGTGCGGTAATGCATTTACCCAGGGGGAAGGTTTTACCTATTCTTACTTTTTACCTTCCCAGGGGGAAAGTTTTACTAGAGATATATAAATAACTTTTTTATGACAGGAAGGATGAATACTTAAATTGCATAACATGAAATTACATGTACGTGTAGGTATAAGAGTCATAAAAATTATTCGACCATTATTATTCAGAACCAACATTATTAAGTCCTTACACTTAATTGAATTCTATAATTAAAAGGCCATGAGAATTGTTTAATGTTTAACATATTTATATTATTTATATTCATTCTATAATAAATCACCTGAAAAGTATGCCTCTGCATAAAATTCCTACAAGCAGCTATTAAGCCGCGCACTTCAGTACAGTATCGGTCCCTATCTGACTAAATTTATACAATTCTTTAGAATAGGGAAGGTCGTGACTTACGGTAGAAAAACTCAATGAATGGTATAATCAAAGCAATTATCAATTCGCGTGGGAGACTATTAAGTATAAAAAGATACCGTTTACGTATATAGAAGCTTTTTTAGCAGACACTATCAGCCGCTCCGCAAACGGAAGCAAGTATGCGAATAATCTTAATTAGCTAATTAACTCGGCGAGGTACTCATCTTACACGGTGAATTTTTCAAATAGCTGTTACACAATAAAGAGCTGAATACGCCCGAGGGGCTTTGTGATATAAAATGAGCACCAAATCTACTAATTATAGCTGATACGAGGACGTTTCCAAGAGCGTGGCGGAGAACGAGATGCCTTAGGAGTGAGGACTGCAGATAATAGGTCAGTCTGGTATTTAATTAGAGCTAATTGGTACTCGTAATTAGTATTAGAACTAAGTCTTCACAAAGCAGTTTGGAAATCCTATCGCTCCGCCATTCACTCAGTTAGTTTACGAAATACTTTGTCTAGTTCTCATTTGCTAATACCTTTCCGCTCGGAGTTGAATACGGAAAGGAAGCCGGCAGACCGACGAGTGTTTTATTTAATTAGAAAATATATATCTAAATATCATGTCATATATTTTCACATATACGAGTATTAGTAAAATTTTAAGGGGGTATTCTGGTCTAGAGGTACAAATTTTAGACGTTTTTTCAAGTGCGATAAGAAAAACGAAGAATATTCTTACTGTTCATTTTTTTACCAGATATTTATTGATATTTTAAGAATCTACAAAAAAAAAGAACAGTTTCAAAACCTGAAAACGAACTTTTCCGTACGTAGAACATCTCTATCTCGAAATTGAATGGCCGAGAAAAAATAAACCAACACATAAATGCAGAATATGTGTTTTATGCTACAATTTTACTTTTTTCAAATAATCCACTATCGTGCTTTCTTATGACCCATGGACAGGGTGGGGCGTGTTCCATCCACCTCAAAATCAATAGGTGTCGTCTGGGAGACGTCCCCGATCAGAATCAGTCAAAACCCAATCGATACGACATGACTTAGTTGAGTTATCGTGTTAACAAAAAAAAATCTCAAATAGTCCACCGTCGTGCATTCTCATGACCATGGACAGGGTGGGGTGTGTCCTATCCACCTCAAAATTAATAGGTATCGTCTGTGAGACATTCTCGATCAGAATCAGTCAAAACCCAATCGATCTGACACCATTCAGTTGAGTTATCGTATTAACAAAAAAAATTTCTCAAATAGTCTACCAACGTGCTTTCTCATGACCCATGGACAGGGTAGAGAGTGTTCTATCCACCTCAAAATCAATAGGTGTTATCTGAGAGACGTTCGCGATCATAATCAGTCAAGACCCGATCGATCCGATATGATTTAATTGTGTTATCGTGCTAACAGAAAAAATTCTCAAATAGTCCACCATCATGCTTTCTCATAAACCATGGACAGGGTGGGGTGTGTCCTATCCACCTTAAAATCAATAGGTGTTATCTGGGAGACGTCCCTGATTGAAATCAGTCAAAACCCGATCGATCCTACACGATTTGGTTGAACTATCGTACTAACAAGATCTTTTAATGCCGACGACAACGACAACGAGACACACAGACAAAAATTTTTAATAAACAGTTTTAAAACCTTAAAACGGACTTTTCCGCACGTAGAAAGAACATCTTTATCTCAAAATTGAGTGGCCGAGAAAAAATAAACCAACACACAAATGCAGAATATGTGTTTTATGCGACAGTTTTACTTTTTCAAATCCACCATGGTGCTTTCTCATGACCCATGGACAGGGTGGGGTGTGTCCTATCCACCTCAAAATCAATAGGTGTTATCTGGGAGACGTCCCTGATTGAAATCAGTCAAAACCCGATCGATCCCACACGATTTGGTTAAGCTATCGTACTAACAAGATATTTTAATGCCGACGACAACGACAACGAGACACACAGACAAAAATTTTTAATAAACAGTTTTAAAACCTTAAAACGGACTTTTCCGCACGTAGAACATCTTTATCTCAAAATTGAGTGGCCGAGAAAAAATAAACCAACACACAAATGCAGAATATGTGTTTTATGCGACAGTTTTACTTTTTTCAAATCCACCATCGTGCTTTCTCATGACCCATGGACAGGGTGGGGTGTGTCGTATCAACCTCAAAATCAATAGATGTCATCTGACAGACGTCCTTAATCAGAATCAGTCGAGACCCGATCGATCCGACACGATTTAATTGAGTGATCGTGCTAACAAAAAAAATTCTCAAATAGTCCACTATTATACTTTCTTATGACCCATGTACATGGTAGAGTGTGTTTTATCCACCTCAAAATCAATAGGTGTCGTCTGGCAGACGTCAAAGATCCCAATCAGAATCAGTCAAAACCCGATCGATCCGACACGATTTAGTTGAGTTATCGTGCTGACAAGAATAAATGCCGACGACAACGACAACGACAATGACAACGACAATGACAACGACAATGACAACGACAAACACACAGCAAAAAATTTTTAAAAACAATTTTTTTTGTTTTTAGGCCGAAAGACTAAAAATAAACCAATAATTTTATTTTTTCAATTTTTCTTTGACCGATTACATTACTTTTCCGCTTATAGTGGAGTGCGGAAAAGTAAAATTTTCGACAAGAGAATTAAAAAAGTAACAGGCTGGTAAAATGGGGGGTAAAAAAAGAGCGCGTCCTGGTTAACACCATTCTAACCCTTCTAGTCACCTGAAACAAAAAAAAAGAAAAAAGATTCTTAATTAGTAAGAATTTCGTAATAGCTTCTATCTCATGGAAAAAGAAAAATTATTTTTCTGTAAAATGGCGACTGTTTGAAAAAAAGTCATTTTCTGCCCTTATTATTTCAGTTTAATTTTTAACAATAGTAAAAAAATTTTACTATTATTTTTTATTATATAATTTACTATTATATTTTACCTTATTTTTTAACAATAGTAAAAAAAATTGACAAAACTAGTAGGGGCGATGGAGGGCTATATAGAGGAAATTCTTACCAAATTTCAAGTAAATCGGTTTATTAGAACTTGAAATATCATATCAACCGTGTTGAAAAAAGTATTTCGAGAGAAATGCGTTTAAATATGTGAGCAAAGTTTCAGCAGTCTGTCATTTAATGGTGCATTATACTTACATTTCGTTAATAGGCGATTCCTGATCCATACAAAGAGCCTTCTTCTACTTCAAAATGTAAATTTCTCGAAGTTCAGAGCGCTCAATCCGAGTTTCGTTCCGTCTGATGGCGAACACATGGGCTTCAGGACCCATAATGATTCCCATGACGTTCATAATTTTTAAAATTTGTAAAAATACTTCATTGAAAACGCACACAGCTATATAATTTGCAATTTCGATTGTCCGTGTTCCTGCATGCATATGTTTTGGTGCAAAAGTCCAGATCAATGAACTTAACGATTCATTATTATTTTGGGTTTCTAAGCCCAAACATCGATGTAATAAGCTTTCTGAAGACAAATTTTCATAAATCGGCTTTATTACTTTCAATACTTCGTCATTTAGAGCTGGTTTTTCTTGGACGAAGTCATCTAATGTACCCTCAGCCACTGCTTTTTGTCATTTACACCAACTCGATGGACCAAGTGGGCAATACATGTGTTGTGGATTTTCATCGGTTGAACTTTTATGATAACAAGGTGCCCATACTTCGTTTTTCATATACTCAACTGAATGTGGATTCGGGTGAATAGCCAAACCATAATATAAAGTTAGTTCATTAATAACTTTATCTACGTAAAAATACGTTACAATGACATTCAGTTAATAGATTTTTAAGTATATATGGAGTATAAAGGGGTTTTTATGGGGGCACCCATCCTCAGGCAGTCGGAAAATATCTCCGTCTATTGTTCGATTCGCTCCAGCAGGACCGGTTTAGTTGTCGCGTCACTAAAGTAGCAATTTTTAAAGGTCTAAACTTTGATAATATGCAAAAAAAAGTCGATTTTTTCAAAATTCTAGACTGGAATACCCCCTTAAGTCGAGATAAATAATACAGTTCAATAGGACCTTCTGATAATAAAAATTAAGACTGCCTATTCTGAGTAAAGATCAATATCTATATGAGAGATATTAGATGTCTGACGTGATATAGGAACAAACAATTTGATGTTGTTCTACCGTGGTCATGCTAGATCAATTGTTTTGTCTATCATAGCAATGTAAGTATTTATATTTCTATTTCGTCCCTCTTATAGTGATAATATGCCGAAGGTTTGCAGTAATATGTGCACCATGTGATATATGATTATATGAGAATTATATGAAAAAGAGAAGAACATCACACCTTATAGTCCATCGCTTACTTAGTTTTCCACTTAGTAAGAATAAGTTTCAGTTTTGGTATAAAAACAAATTAGAGGTGGTTTTAAGTTAGTTTTAATCATCTCCAGATTATGCAAACTTGGTTGACAAAATGGGCGTTGAGAAACGTGTATACATTCGTTGTTCGTAGGAAACTGGGCTCCTGTTTTTTTGTTATTTGTATTTCGCTCTCCTTGTTACCGATACTTCAAAATTTATTTTCGCTTTGCCTAGCTATACATATATTTTTATTAGAAAAGCAACAAGGGGCGTTGCACTGATACTTGTAGGAATAATCAATTTTTTAACAAGTACAATTTCATAATTTTTGTTCTTTTTTGGCTAGTACTAATTGCGAAGGGCGTGAAAAAGATCTAACCGCAATTAACTGCAACTCCTAAAATGAATTGTAATGAACAATATGTCGCTATAATGAAGGTATTAATGACAAATTGGCGTTAGCACTGATGCGCTGATTCGACTAGCCCTAATTAGGCTCGTACGGCGAGGCTGGGCGAGGGCGAGCCTGGAATTAGACACCCCCGGCACGCACGTCGCTAATCCCTCACTAACGAGACGTTCATTTAAGAGAGAACCCAGGGAATCCCTAATTATCGCCGAAAATACTAAACTACACACATCTAACAAAATACTACATCATTTAGCGTTTTCTCTTTTCTCGTCTGCGTTCTGCCTCCATAATTTAATGATAATTAGTGCTTGCTCCGTTCTGCCTAATATATTCTATTGCTCCGGCGTTTGTGCATGTAGGGCCTTGGGGAGGCGTGCTTAAAGAAATATTTGTTAAACCGACATGACGAGAGCTGTCGTCTCATTTTGATCAGCATACGTAGGTACAGCGAGTGCATGAAGGTTGGAACAAATTCAGTAAAATTATTATCAGGGGAGTAAGGAAAGAATATTCGATTAGGTCGATTTCGTTTTTCAGTTGCACATTCTTTGGTATAGTATTTTTTATATACAATATATATATATATATATATATATATATATATATATATATATATATATATATATATATATATATAGTATATATAGTATTTGGTATCATCTGTAGAAAATTGATTAATTAAATTTTTTATAAAGGGTGTTACAATAAGAGCGCAAAGCTTGAATTTCGCGCCAGTTTGGCTGTCATGATTCAATAGTTCAATCATTATTACAGGTCGATAGGAGATATACGAGTATATGGGTTAATAGGCATAGAGCGCTAGATGATACAACAACGCGTCTTTATGGTTAAACATTACTATCAAAATGGTGAAAGTTTGGTTGCTACGATCCGCGAAGTGCGTCCAATATTCGGTAGAAATAATATTCCAAGTTTATCAACTGTGAAGAGAATAATCTAGAAAAGAATACAGATTCAGTTATTGATGTGAAACATACGACACGAGCTCGTAATGGTCGTTCAGAACAAGACATCACGACAGTGTGTGAGAATGTCGCCCAGAGTCCAGAGAACTAGATTCATCATCGCGCACAAGAATTGGACATTGTCCAATTGTGTGAAAGTCCAATTGACCCAACAATTTCTGCCATGCACAGAGAAAAGAGTTTACCAATTGGGTTATTGAACAACATGAAGTGAATGTCGATTTTGTGGACAAAATCATCTTTAGCGGCGAGGCCCATTGTCACCTTGATGGCTTAGTCTAAGCCATCAAGATGACAATGGGTCTCGCCGCTAAGGCTTAGTTAGGCAATATTGCCACATTTGAGGCTCAAAAAATCCACGAGTGACTCGTGAGAAACAATTGCATCTCCAACGTGTTACTGTTCACTGTTTACATTGTGATAGGAATCATCGCACCATTTTTTTACGAGACAGGTAATGCATTAATGGTAAATGACGAACGTTATCGTGACATGATAATACAGTTCTCTGTAACTCAATTGGAAGATATTGCTTTTGAAGATATGTAGTTTCAGTGGGATGGTGCCACTTGCCATACCACCCGCGAAAAATTGATGGTCTTGCATGATTCTTCTCCTGGTCATGTTATCTCCCGTTCTGGTGACAATAATTGGCCGCCACGATCTTACGATTTAATACCTATAGACTTTCTTCTGTGGGGATTTTTTAAGTCTCATGTTTCCGCAAATAAGCCCACGACCACTCAAGCACTGACGGTCGAAATTGAACGAATATACCACCACATTTATGCAAAACTGTTGTTGAAGATTTCGCTAGAAGAGTACTCGTGTGCTACCAAAGCAGTAGCGGCCACTTACTGGATGTGTTGTTCCATTCATAATTCCCGAACATCTATATTATAGATCAATAAATAGTTCAATAATTGGATGTGCTCTCTTCGGCATCCAGCAGTAATCTGCCATCATCGCCACATCCCATCGACCCTGGTACCTCCTTTCCATATCATTTATGTCTTAATAGAACCCCTCACCTTGCTCCTCATTAACAACACCAAGATATTCTGGAAAGTAGTCCAGATGAGCATGCAGAAAATGAATTTTTGGGCTCATATTACAACCAAGTTGCTTAAACGTATCCAGGATTTTGTTAAGATTTTCTCATACTGCGGATGTATATAACTTTTAAAAAAAATTTCTGTTATATTTTGAAAACATATCCAAGATTCTTTTTCAATTTGTCATTGTTTCTTCAAACTGTTGGTCCTGCGTTAATTTTCTTATTTGTATACCCTACGAAAATGCCTTCCTTTAATTTGGCTTCAGAAAGAGCTGGACATTTGCCATATAAGTACTTAAAGCAATTCCCATTTTTATCTATAGCTTTTACATATTGCCTAATTTAATATGAAGTAGTGGCAAAAGATTTTTTGCGGATCAACCAAATTTGCATAAATAACGGCTTTTGAACCAAGTTTATAAAATATATTTGGTGTACATTTATAACTTCTAGGCATTTTAAAAACAAAACACATACATACGACGCGATGTCACGAATAAACGTACACACATTAAAAACGTACTACAACGACTATGCAAATATCCGAATAGTATGAAACCGGAATATCCCCAGCGGCCAACTCTGTTTTGGTAAGTCCCTCACACTTGTGTATACGTTTCAAACAGATTAAACACAGGGGCGTAGCAAGCATTGAGGCAATATTTAATTACATAGAACCTCGGTTTTTAAAACTACAAATTATTGTACAATATACATTTACAAATAGTGGCGTGTGATGGAAACAAAAAAACAGTGTTTCTGTAGTTCATGGTATATGACTAAGCCAAAAAGTCAAAAAACGTTCGATCAAAAAATCTTTGTTCACCTGTGATATTTCTGTATATAATTTCTACGTTATACACTGGATGAGATATGTATATATTATGTATGGTAGATAGTAGATATTGTTTTATGTTATATTAGAATTCATGTATATGTATATATTACCGTTATAGATACATTAGTTTATAACTAACGCGTCGTGTTTCCGAACCGATTATGGAAGGATTAAACGAAGTTGTCCCTTAATTAAATCTCCTTTCGTTTAAAACGCGTCCTCCAATTTGAAGCGGGCCTAACATTGCATCTATATCGTTATAAAATGGGTCGATTATTTATTTAATGTGGAAACTTTAATCTAAACTTAAAATTAAAGTCGAAATGTTTATTGAAGTAATAAAAACGTTCATTCTCTGCAATAAAAGCTAATAGGACCGAAAGGTTCTCTTATTGAATTTGTTCGCATAGGAAATATGTGAATTTTATTAAATTTTAAAGAATCCATGTGGAACAAGTGAATTTTAAGTAAAGTGCTTCAAGTGAAAATTAAATTTTCGATAAATTTGTATATTATGCGAACGGAAAATTTGTGGGTTTATCGTAATCCGGTTTATTTAAAAGACAAGAAGCAAATTAGGACTTGATCAGCGAACATTTAAGGTAGAGAGAGGGTGGCTTTAAACAGAAATGGGGCGGCATAGCCTAACGAGGGTGATTGGATTGAATTTGAATTGGTTTAGATTGAACATCATTGAGGAGGAGAGACGATTGAACGTTTCACTGATACACGTTGTACCAATACCACATATACAATCAGCTATCCGATTCGAGCAATCTAAATATTTGCTTGATATTTAAAAATACCCGCTAATAATTACTGATAATATGGAATACTGGAACATTAATTTGTCCACATTATGAAAACCTGTTCTAATAGGATATCACCCTGAAATAACGTAGAACGGAAAAAAAGTTCTTTAAATAAACTATTTCCTTGCCCTACTGTTCCATTTGCCTTAAAATTTTATTTGTTTTTTTACACTGAGTATTTCTTGAATCGATCCACATATGCAAAAAAAATAGTAGTTATACAAAATGGTTACCAACTTGAAGATTAAATTTTAAACTATTACGAGCTAGTATTTAATTAAATAATAGAGTTAATTGAATATATATATATATATATATATATATATATATATATATATATATATATATATATATATATATATATATATATATATAATACGTTTTTATACGTCGTTTTTATTTTGACATGTCATTTGATTTTTGAAAAAATCCATAATCGTATAAAACCTAAATATCGCGTCTTTGTCTGACGGAAATCACGCAACATTCACTTAGACGTTTTAACTTATGTGACTCAGATGTTTTTAGACTTACACACGTCTTTAAGCACGCACTGTCTGTAGCAGAGGGAAGGTTCTTGGTCATGCATAAAATTCGTTATATTCAAACATGCATATGTAGTAAGAATGCTTTTTAATTCAGCACCAGTTTAGTAGCGACTCTGGTGTGGGTAGTAGTGCAAATATTGGTGTGGATAGTCGTGTAAGAGAGTGCAAATTATTCCGATATTCACATTCATTATTCAAAAATTAATAAAAATGTTAGACAGATGTGAGTACTCGATAAGAGCAGTGCAGAATACTCCCAAGAATTGGAATGTGATGTAAAGGAGCAATTTGGCAATAAGGAGACGATGAAAAGGATGATTGAAATTTAATAAGTGGGTACATTCTTGATTCCGTTGTTACGTTATTACACTGTTTAAATATTATTTTTATTTTCAGTAACCCGAATTCCCTCATTATAAAAAAGAATTATTAGTAAATATCCAAAGGTTTCTGGATATCAACCACATAACCAGAAGTAAGGCTAGGAGTATAATATTTAATTGGAAAGCTCGATAATACAAGTATTATTTCAAATATGATAGGAATTTGGTTGCGCTGTTCACGAATATAGAAATATTTCCTAGACTAAAATTGTATATCATAATTCAGAAAATGTATATAACCAAGAATAACTATAATACTACAACCCATTTCTAATAAGATTGTGTCACTTGGTATCACATTTTACAAAAACCCTGTAGTTCAAAGGCATTTCATAACGAGATTCTTATAACAGTAATAATCTTATGCATCTTGGGGTATTTGGAAAATTCAGTTAAGCAGGGGCGTACCATGAGAAAAGAATCTAGGGATGTGGCAAAAATTTTATAAAGGGAAGAAGTATAGTCAGATGTATGGTAGGCCATATGAAAATGGTAAAAATAAAAAAAAGACACTAACCTAAAATGATTATGCCAAGGTACATATTCTAATTTTTAAAATGAAGATCAGTTCTTCGGTTTTTGTTTGTCGAACGAAAACGTCTATCACTGTTTCTTCAAATTTTGGAGACAATCTCATATCTTCTAACAAGGCACTTTCAAAACGTAATTAATGCTAAAGCTGACAGTCTTTCTTGCTTTTGAGAATTTCGCAGATAAGTCTTTATTCTCTTTAAATATGAAAATGATCTTTCCGCGGAACTGCTTGTGGCAGGAATAATCAAAATTAAACGACACAATCTTGATGACTCCGGGAAAACAGAAGTTAATTGAAGGGACATAATATATTGGTAAAGCTCAAATACAGTGCTATTTTTCATATCGAGATCACTATAAAAAACTGAAAGTTCAGTTTTTAAACGATTTGCGTCAAAGAATGTTCCATATGTATCTACTAAAGAAGAAAAAAGTTCGTCAGGAAAACGTTTCACGAATGAAATAAATTTTATGGAATCTAGATTTAAGAATTTCATTTTAGAAATTTCACTAAACCGTTCACTAATATTCAAAGTAATAACGTCCAAAATTTCTTAAAACAATCGTGCGTATGTGCTTTTCTTATCTTCTTCAGGAATTAAATCGAAACGCAATTTTGAATATGTGATTTGAAATCGGCGATCTTTTTATTGCAGCACCTAATATCTGATATTTTTGTCTGCAGAATTTTAAACAGACTCTCGGAATGTGGGGATATTGCAGAAAATACTGCTAAGAAAAAATTAAAATTAAAGTTAAAAAGCCTCTAGCACAAATAACGGTTTTCATTTTCCAATATTACCTGAAATAGCGCTTCCAAATCTTCCTTATGTTATGACGATAGTCGCTAAGATGCGTTCGCGTAATCGCATAACTGAGTCCGGAAATAACGACAACACTCACTCGAGGTTCCACTGTTGACTGCGTAAAATCACTGACCCTTTCGTCCATCTAACGCGTAGCTTGGATGTAACGTGGACCATCGCATTTCAGTACTGCAGCAAGTAACGTGGGAGTTCAATAATTTCGGGCGCCTTCACGGCTGATTTAAAATAAAGATAGTAACGTTTAAAGTATGTAATGTATGTTTGCGGTCAGTTTAAAATAATTAAAACATTGTAATAATCGAATAAATCGATTGAACTTTTAAATAACACTAATTTATCAATGATTTAGGGGATGCGACGCGTTACTCGCATCCATGTACGCTACGCCCCTGCAGTTAAGCACATGAAACACATTCTGATTGATATCATACTTACTGTCAATTAATTTATTATTAATTAATTAAATAACATTATAACTAGAACGTTCGATCATGGCACAATTAACATAAAAAAGTTACATAGTATCGTATTAAAACCAGTTGTCAAAGAACACTTAAAACTATGCCGTCTATTATTAGTTTTTTATCTTGACTCAGCGATACCATCTCCGTCATTCAATCAAGAAAAAGCGACGATCAATAGGCTGACACAAAGTTATTGATGTTGTTGCTGGAATAATTCATAAAGATCCAATATAAACGCGTTATTATTTTTCAATCAGTATAAAACGAACATAGACTGGAGAAAAGCGAGTTAGTGGATATGAAAATGCGATTTGATTGATTGGCAGACGTGCCTGGACTGAAGGGACCTTAACCAGAGAACGTCGTTCCCTCGGCTCTATCAAATCAAATAAGATTTGCTTCGGCTCTGGGTGCGCTCTTACGCAGATGATAAAAAGCAAAAATTTAAGTTTGAAGGTGTATTGGCGTGTTGTTGCGCAGCACTTCTCAGCATTTCGTCGTAACTGAAAGATTAAATCAGTGATAGCTGGTTAATATGTGTAATGAAAAATTATAATTTTAGAAAGAAAGCTACGCTAATTTTGCGTTAATAATACAATTTCCAAAATTTTTACTATTCTGCACTCCACTATACGCGGAAAAGTAATGTAATGATGCAAAAAAAATATCAGCGTTTATTTTAGATTTTCGGCCTAAGAACCAAAAAAAAAAAGGGTTTTAAACCATTGTGTGTGTGTCGCTGTCGTCGGAATTAATAAAATTTCTTGTTAGCCCGATAACTCAACTAGATCGTGTCGGATCGATCGGGTTTTGACTGATTCTGATCGGGGACGTCTTCCAGACGGCACCTACTGATTTTGAGGTGCATAGAACACACTTTACCATGTTCATGGGTCATGAGAATGCACAATGGTGGACTATTTGAGAATTTTTTTTTTGTTACCACTATCACTCAATTAAATCGTCTAGAATCCATCAAGTTTCGACTGATTCTGATTAGGGACGTTTACTAGACGACATTTATTGATTTTGAAGTGGATAGGACATACCCTCTGTCCATGGGTCATGAGAAAGCACGATGGTGGACTATTTGAAAAAAGTAAAACTGTCGCATAAAAAACATATTCTGCATTTACGTGTTGGTTTACTTTATATCGGCCACACAGAGATGTTCTACGTGCGGAAAAGTCCGTTTTAAGGCCTTAAAACTGTATTTTATCAAAATTTCTGTTATAATATTTAGGTCTATAAATCATAAAATATAATTATTAATTTAGTTACATTTACTAAATTATGTGTTCTTAAAGAAACTATTGAAATAAATAAAGCCTTTTCAGTGCGTGAAAATGGTGTAAAGCTAACTCCATTTTTTAGATAAAATTTAATTTGCAATTAAAAAAACTTTGCACCACTATAGCTGTAAACTGTAATACATTTTAGGTACGAAAGTAAACTGATATAAATACTGATTGTCAAGAATAGGAAAAAGTGTAAGATTCTCTATGTATGCGTAAAAAGAGTGAGGCAAGATTGGGATGAAAAAGGATGCATTTTACAGATGGAACCCTTTGTACATTCGATGCAGTCGATAGTCACTCTACAAAGGTATCAATGCAATTGAGTAAAGACCAGGCTATTTACTGCGCACCTCGTGGGCGGTCCGATATCGCAGTTTTGAGACTTGTTCTTATTATTGACAACCTTGTACACCACAACATAATATAATTGATTTTGCGTGGGACAGGTAGATTGTAATCCGGGTGATGTAATTATTCCAGACTACGCATGCATGTAGCCTTTACGGCGACATTGTTAAAACTTGAGGCAATATGAGTAACCAGTTTATGTTCGAGTAGTGTCATATGTCCTAAGAACTAAATGTGAAGCGAAAAATAAGTGTGTTGTAGTAAGGTTTGATAGGTTTTTAAAGAAAGATTCATATTTTGCTGCATTAAGAAAAACGTTTGAATGCGATTCTGTACCGACACATCCGTAACGAAATATCAAATATTATTTTACATAATGAATGGTTGGGTTTTTAACTCTGAAACGCATGTGCTATTTCCTCTGTTTTTCATGACAAACATGTATTACACTAAGTTGTCAAGCTTATCATGACGTTAAAAAATTAAGTTTTATTGTTTATTATAAGTAATCACTGTGGAACCTCTATAACTCTCCCTGGACCAAAGAAAACTGATCGATTTATCTATAATTCAATATATCTATCGACATCTATGTATTGGAAAACCACGGGTCCAAAGAATTATTTCGATTTATCCAGTAATAAAAAATCGTTCTTCACTCAGTTTCTATATTGTAAGGGCTGAGGACAATAACTCGCAAATGTAAAGAAATTGTAAACTTTTGTTTCTGAAAACCAAGAAAATTCTTCAACAGAACAAAAAGTATGAAAACTTTAAATCAATTACGGATACACAGAAGGCAACAAGGACAAAGCGCTCTTTGAATATGCCACGGTGTCAAAATTTACATGGGTTCCAGGATTAAGGTAGACACTGTATCCTAATAGGAATATATGAAAGACACCATATCTATTAAACAATCTTTCAAACCCAAAACCCAAGATGTCTAAGCAAAAAAGAAGAAGCCGTCTTCCTGAAAATATAACTAATGTAACCAAGAAAATAACAATAAAACCATTAACTCAATAATCACGAAATACGAAGAAAAACTAAAAGGAACACATCTTAATGCATTCGTTCACATATCAAGAAATAGAAAATGCCATCATCAATGTTGTTTTACTAAGGGTTCCTTATTCTGTGATCAAAGTATGTTATCTAAGAAGTTTTATTCAATGCTGGAGTCAGCATGCCGTAAAAACGAACTTTCAAAAACCGTCGACGATAATGAAGACTATGGATCAATTTTGGTTGTCAATTACAATAAATTAAAACTAAATTTTTAATAACTTATTATTATAAATGATAAATGAAATATCTTTGAATTTAATAGCAAATACGCTCCTCTTCATTGTATGCGTACTTGCAAGGTATGGATTTTCTATTTATTACATTTATTTATTTTTTATTTAAAGTGAAAAAATACCATATAAATTTATAGAATCCTTGAATCTTTCTTGTCCCAAATCTTATATTAGACACGGTTTCCATCATTCATCAATTTTTGGGTGGACGACCCAAATTTTAAATGGTATTTGGCAGAAGACAATATCGAAGATTTTATTCAACACAAGACATAAATAGGACAAAATAGTATTGTAGCAGATAAGTATTTGCTGTAATGTTACTTGCACTGTGGTGACAAGTTGGGTCATCGAGGATGTCATTGTATACTTGGGTTCGAGCCCCAACAGGAAGAGTTTAACACCTCTCCCTTAGTAGGAGTATGTCTGTCCTTGTCTTTATGTGTAAACATTGTAAGGCTTTCAACTTTGGTTTTCGGTTTGGTTTCCTGTGTACCCAAGAAAACTTCATCATTTTAGCTGCATTTCTTCATAGTGTTAGAAAATATCTTTTGGAAAAATTAAAAGAACGTAAGGCGAATTAGAAGATGTAATTTTGTCTGATTCATGCTATTTTGTATAATAAAATCAAATAGGATATTTTCGAAGTGACTATATGATAAGCTACTAATTATGTGTTTTAAGTATGTAATTACATACTTAAAACACAAAATAAGAAAAACATTTTATTCTATTTATTTGAATAAGATAATGAATCTAAACTGGGAAAATCCAGTTCCTGCTAGAACAAGACATGTCTCAGTCTGTCTGCTCCCTCCCCAATCCTACTGTCTGCTAGACGTCGTGAGGAATGTAGTGAGCCGTGACCTTGATTGTAGTCAGTGACTCAGGGTGGAGCTATCCATTGTGGTGTACACATCAAACAGTTTTGTGCTATTTAGAAGAAATGACTACTAGAGGATGTGTCAACTCTTCTAACTGTTTCTGTTATATTTGTGGGTCTTATACCGTCAAGAAGCAACAAAGGAACATTTCTAATTTTGTTCAGAAGGTATATTTTGCATACTTTGGTGTTAAATTAGGGGACCAAGATAAATCTTGGGCTCCCCATATAGTGTGTTCTGTGTGTATTGAAGAACTAAGGCAATGGTTTCAAGGTAATAAGAAATCATTTCGTTTTGGAGTACCCATGATTTGGAAACAGCCTAAAAATCACAGTGATGACTGTTATTTTTGTTCTTGTTCAGTGCAAGGTTTCAATTTAAAAAACAGGAAGGGCATTTCATACCCAACCAACATACGTCCGGCTATTCGCCTTGTTCCTCATTGGCCTGACCTATTCCTATTCCTTCACCTCCGGATACCCCGGACAATATTTTAGACGATTTAGACTAAATGTCATATAGTAGCAGCGATAGTGAGGACAGCTACGAACCAAGTACCAATGACCCTAAACTTTTCTCTCAATCAGACTTGAATGATTAAGTACGAGATATGGGCCTCCCAAAGGATTCAGCGGAAATTTTAGGGCCTAGACTTAAAGAAAGACATATGTTAGCCTCCGGTGTTTCATTTTCATGGTACCGATTTAGAGAAAAGGAGTTTGTCCCTTTTTTTACACAAGAGGGGACCTAGTTTTCTGCAAAAATGTACTTGGAATCATGGAAATGTGCAAAGTCACGTATGAACCAGAGGAATGGAGACTTTTCATCGATTCATCAAAAAGGAGTTTGTCAGCTGTACTTCTTTACAATGGTAACCGACATGCTTCTGTGCCTGTTGGACACTCAGTCCATTTGAAAGAATGTTACGAATATCTTGAGTTAGTTCTTAATAAGCTCGGCTACTCTGACCATAAATGGACCATTTGTGGGGATATCAAAGTTATATCCATGTTACTAGGTCAACAAAGTGGTTACACAAAATTTCCATGTTTCCTCTGTGAATGGGATAGCCGTGACAGGAAACAACACAATATCACTCAGAAAGGCTCTTATTCCTGGAATTAAAAATGTTGAAAGACAAAGTTTAATGGACCCTACAAGGATCTTACTTCCACCACTTCATATAAAATTGGGGCTAATGAAACAGTTTGTGAAAGCATTACCCAAAGAAGGAGAGTGTTTCAAGTATCTTTGTGAACAGTTTCCTGGTCTATCCGATGCTAAGCTGAAAGAGGAAGTCTTTGTTGGGCCTGACATCAGAAAACTTTTAAAAGATGAAAGCTTTGTCACTAAAATGGAAATAGAAGAAACAAATGCCTGGAATTCTTTTAAACTTGTAACAGGCTTTATTGGAAACAAAGAAGACCCAAACTACAAAACTTTGGTTGCTGAATTGTTACAAAACTATAAAATGTTGGGCTGCAACATGAGTGTCAAAGTCCATTTCCTTCACTCACATCTGACTACTTTCCAGAAAATCTTGGGGCTGTAAGTGAGGAACAAGGAGAACGTTTCCATCGAGATATAATAGAAATGGAGCACAGACAGATACCAAGGTCGATGGAATGTCAACATGATGGCAGACTACTGTTGGATGTTAAAAAGGGAAAATTCACAAGAACACAGCCGAAAAAGTACCAAAAGAAGCTTTGATGGAAATAGAAAACGTTTTTACAAAGACTTATAATAACTTTGCAACACATGTACATCACCATTGTGCTCATTTTAGCTAGATATCGTTGTTTCTTTTGCTTTTACTTCATGTTAAAATAATAAAAACAAATCCAAAATTTTCCGTTTTGTGTACTTTTTCCAAAAAATTAAACTTTATTTTGTAGGCAAGCCTTACGCGATAGAAAAAAACTAATGTCATTTTTGAAATCAGCGCAAAAAACCACATAAAGATCAGTTAACTAAATCAAAACAATTTTTAAAAAAGTTTTTTTTGCAGACCTGTGTAATTATTACTTTTGAATTTATCCTCTGAGGAATATATCAGTTGAAAATTCAATATTGTACTTAGGAACAAAACTGAAATAAAGACCATAGTTAAGTTCAACACAGTGGACATTCAATTTAGTATCCGATAGTTAATAAAATTCCAGCAGCTGCTCTCGCACCTGGAATGATATAGTTGGATGGGTGATACTGTGTTCTCCTATACAGATCTCTATAATAATATAATTTGTACTGTAGGCTGAACTGGTAAGCTGGCAAGCCATTGTAGGCTCGACTTTGAGTGAAATATTCGTAAGTATAATCAATTTTTCTGTCTTTTATTTATTTCTTTATTTTCAATACAAAATTTTAAATACGTATCAAATACTCACCTAACTGAAAAATTGTTATAAATTGCATAAACCATAGGTATGTATAAAATGCCTCGATATGTATGATTGAACCGAGAAACCCAGATTCTCTTTACTGAACGAAATCTTTGAGATGTTTTCCAAGGCGGTGTGCAATACACAAAGAGTCGGCGCATGAAATTTGCAATACCTTCTCATTAATACGGGAACGATTGAAGTTTGCAAAGTTGGAACAATTAGAGAAGTTCTTTTGTGTTGCCCTTTGCTCTGTAATAAATTTTCGATATCATTAAATTTAATTCCTGTTGTAATGGTTACAAGTTTATTCTGTCGACTGAGTTGCGTCATGGCTAAAGTTTGCGGCTGTATAGGGGCGGAGGTTCACGAAATTCATAAAGCACGATCGAAATATTTTTTTAATTACTTTTAGTTCTTTTAAGAGGCATTAGAAGCACAACAAAACATGGAACTATGTCAAATTCCAAAAAATAACAAAATTAAAGATTGCATACTACATAATTATAATCTTCCAAGAACTTCATTAACATTATAATAATTTTGACAACATAAAAGAATAATACTAAATTTTGTAAAAATAAACGGGTGTTTCATGCTAGATAAGAGTATTGCATTGTCATTTTCTTAGAATATTTCCAATACAACATTAAAATGAGAAATTTGATAATCAGTCAACAATCTAAATATATATATATATATATATATATATATATATATATATATATATATATATATATACAGATTTATAAATTATAAATTGAAGACCTTGGTGCAAAAACCAGCTAAGTCCACTTTTGGGTGAAATTACGTTTTTTTCAGTGGGTATAAAGTTTAAAGCATCCCTGATAGATCAATGCAAAAATCAGACAAGTCCGAAGTTTAGTAATGGTTTGAAATGATCAAAGGACCTAGCCACCCGCATGCTCTTGGGCAAAAACCAGTCATGTCCAGGACTTGTTCGATTTTCGCAGCAACGTTAATAGTAGTGGAGAGGCGGGGACAGTACATATTACAAAAGCAAAAGTGTTCTATACGTCGATGAAAAAGAAAACCCAGCTTGCCAAGACCAATGAAACAGTAGAAGTTATATGTTTTGACTACCAGCAATATCTTCCTCTCCCGCATATTTCGGCAGAAGACGTTATTGGTTAATCAGCGTATTGAAAATATTACTCAAGTTATTCATTAATATCCTAAACTTGGTCATAAGTTCCTGCCCTGCAATCGCTCCTTTAGCTTAGTCGAGAAAGAGAAAAGAAGAAGAGAACGAGTTTACGTACCTCACGAATGGAAAGAACTAGTAAGAAAAACTAGCAAAAAGTTTCTTGTCGTATATGTAACTCAGGACATGATAATGGACTTCACCGAACATTTTAAATCCATTTTTAAAGCAACATTTACCAGCCAAAAAAACAAAAACAAAATTTTCTCAACATTTCGATTATTTAAATATCAAGGTGGTTCCAACTTCATTGAATGTAGAGCATTAACGTTTCCTTTCCACTTTTCACTAAATTTTTCGATACTAAGCTTGGCACTAATTTATCTACCCACGACGCTATCTACAACGAGGATGACCCAGGTGTATCCTTTGCCAACAAATGAAAAAAATGTGGAAAATATAAAGCTATTAGTTAAGAAATATGTAACAGAAGCATACCAAGATTACTACAGTAAAATATTCGCGGAAGTTGGAGGAGAACCCGAACTACAACCCCCAGTGGAGGCGGTAGAAACTCGAGAAGAACCTTTAGAAGACGCAGCTTATGAATCAGTCTCTTCGTTTATGTAGTTCTGTACTCGAATAAGATTATATTGAAGAAATGAATATTGATTTTTCGTGTTTGTGATTTTGTGTTCAATATTTTGGTGCAAAAGTCAGAGAAGTTCAGATTTTCAGAAACCACTTTTGGTGTGATATTTATAAAATATCAATTTTATATTGGGCCATATCACAAATGTCAATAATATCTATATTCAAACCAAAGTTTGGGACAGTTACAAATTTATTTCCAAATTTGGAAAGTTTTTCTTATTTCCCACAACTTTTAATTTTAGGACTTGGCTGGTTCTTACACCAAGGTCTTCAATTCTAAATCCTGTCAAATTAAAAATTGCACACAATTCTGTACATATAAAATTAATAGTTGTCTAAAGAAAAATATGCAATATTTCTTTAAATATACTTTTAAACATTATAATTATATTTGTTTAACAAATTAGAATGGTATTATCATTAGAATGGTAAAAATATTGGAGGTGAAATTATATCGTAAGAATTTGAATTCAGCAGCATATAGATCCTCCTCTAGCTCTTATTACTGCTTCCATTCATCTGGGTATGCTATTTCTTAAGTGGTAAATGATTTCCTGAGGAATATTCCCTCACTCGACAAGAACACCTCCTTAGACTTCCCTAAGAGTCACAAGGGCAGGTATATGGCGCATAACTGACCGTTTTAGTGTATTCCATAGATCTATGGGGTTCATATCTAGGTTTCTTGGTGGCCAATTCATAATTGGAATATTCACAAATTAAAGGTAGCCTAGTATCTCTCCACCAAAGTGGGGATGGGCTTTATCCTGCATAAAAATGAAATTGTCTTCGATCAACATGTTCTTTCAGGATATTCTCTTCGTAGAAATTTGCATTCATGGATTTCCCCCGTTTAGGAACCAAATCCCTATGACCGTCAAAATAAATTCCTTCCAGAACATTAGCGATTCGCCAAAAAAAAGGGTTTATCGGAGAAATATTGCACGCAGAAAATCTCACTCCTGGCCTCCACCAGACTAGTTGACGTCCAATTAGGACTTACTGTTATTTCATCTGAAATCACACTCGCTTTAAATCATCAATGGTTCAACTTATGTGTTCTCTTGCAAAACGTAGACTAGTAACTATGTTCTCTGGTGAGTAGTAGTGCAATAGTTGGTCAGCTGCTATCCAATCCTCCTCCATTAAGCTTTCTCTTCTTCGCTCGTCCAGAAATCCCCACATATCGAGCTACTGCTAAGGCTCTGCTTAGCGTTGAACTGATAGAATACCTGTTTCTTAAGGCGACTTGCATAAGATACCGCTCATCTCTTAAATCTATAGACTTATTATAACCTTATCTTAGGGCACAGTAACGTTCATTAAAACGTTTAACTGTTCGATTAACTGTTGATTGTCTAACTCCTAACAAATTATCCATGTATCGCTGGCTACGTCCTTCGTTACATCTTGTAACGAAGGATGTAGCCAGCGTCATCTTGTCTTAAGTTTCGTGGACAATTCATTTATTTTATTTTAATTATACTGGACAAAGCGTTTCATTCACTTAATAACATTAAATTTTAAAAAATAACTAGCATTACTGATTTTATTGGCTTTTACGAACCACTTTAAGCAGCGTTAAATGTATTATTAAAAAACGATTTCAAAATGTTACTTTACATCTGTCAAACAATAATTGCAGTTGTTTATCAGCTGACATCAGTAGTGATAAAATGTTTAAGGATTTAAAACTTTGAATAATTATAAGAAATAATGAAAGTTTTACTGATTTATGAATTTAGGAGTTTATAACAGTTGACACATTAACAACTGCATAATTTTTTTAGCAGTTGTTAAAGTCCTCATTAATACATTCATACCAAACTCCCTTCCCTAGTTTAAGGCAGATGGAATAAATAGCGAATATCCATTGTTACAAATGCAAATAAACAGTTTTAAAACCTTAAAACGGACTTTTCCGCACGTAGAACATCTATCTCGAACTTGAGTGACCGAAAACAAAAACCAACACATAAATGCAGAATATGTGTTTTATGCGACAGTTTGATTTTTTTCATTGGCAACTGAATCTGTTGCCAATGAAAATTTGTGATCAAACGAATTATTTTTTTCTCATTCATTCGTATATGATACAGGCCGAATATGTTTATTTTTGTTCAATGCAAAATCAGCAACGCCTTAAATGTTTATGTTTAAAATCTCAGAATGAACATAAACATTTACATCATGCTTTCTCATGACCCATGGACAGGTTGGGGTATGTCCTATCCACCTCAAAATCAATAGATGTCCAAAATCAATAGATGTCGTCTGGTAGACGTCCCTAATCAGAATCAGTCGATACCCGATCGATCCGACACGATTTAATTGAGTGATCTTGCTAACAAAAAAAATACTCAAATAGTCCACCATTGTGCTTTCGCATGACCCATGAACATGGTGGATTGTGTTCTATCTACCTCAAAATCAATAGGTGTCGTCTGGGAGACATCCCCGATCAGAATCAGTCAAAACCTGATCGATTCAACATGATTTAGTTGAGTTAACGTGCTAACAAGGAATTTTAATGCCGACGACAATGACGATGACGAAGACACACACACAGACACAAATTTTGTAAAAACCATTTTTTTTTTGTTTTTAGACCGAAAAACGAAAAATAAACGTTAGAAATTTTTTTCCATTTTTCTTTACACGATTGCATTAGTTTTCCGCTCTGGTATAGTTGAGTGCGGAAAAGTAAAAGAATAAATTTGTTCTAAACAGGTTACGTGATGTTCGAGTATAGTCGAAGGACAAAATGTCTAGGCCTTATTTGACAATTTTTTCTTATTCTCATTATATTTCGATCATTGTGTTTTATTCTCTAGGACTTACTCGAGCGAACTGCGTACTTATTTTTTTAACATCATTAAAATCTTCCCATTCTATTAGCTTACAAACCAATTACGCATAAGTCTATAGATCTTTCCAATACTGTTATTCATATCACTACGCAAAAATATGGATTTTCCTTAACTACCCCTACGCCTCTGCATCTTCGCACTCAGCCCATATTAATGAGCCGACGCGGTTAATGAATCACGGGATCATTATAAGTGAACCACGTACAAGGATCATGCTATTAAAAAGAAAACTCTTATGCTCTATTATTACGCGAGCTCCCTCAATAATAACGTGCGGCCTTCTTCTTTGCTCTCCGGATTTTATTAACAAAATTACTCTTATACACCCTCGCGCAAGACATCAGTAAGTGACAGTTAGTAGTTGTATTTTCTTTATCGCCCAGTATTCTAAGAAACATTCCGATAGAAGTAAATTGCATACTTCAACGTTCAGTATCTAAAGCACTAATACATAAAAGTGAATATTGAAGAATGTTTACTCGTCATAAATAAAGATTTTCGATGTACCGATATATCAAGATTATATTGGTTGAATGTGGTTGTGAAATGGAAAACGTCCGTCCTAGCTTATATCACCTTTTAGAAACAATTCTGTCAAATAAGATGTCGTAATGTGGAGGGATTATACTTCAATCCATCTGTAGGTTCCTTAAACATTAAGGATTAAACAAATTAAGCTAAGATAGCTATTCCCCCGGCTATATGCCTCCGACGGCCGCTGAATTACGTGGCGAAATTTGCCGTATTTTATTCTAACATAGAACTAAAATACAGTGATCTGAATTACTCGAAAACCACAAGGAAGATGCAAAGCGTCCTCTATCTCAGGATATCGCTAACTGCAGACCTGTTTCGACGTTATCTTGGGTCTCGTCAGTGCAGTCTAAGCGAGTATGTCTTTGACAGACGAGGCTTCACATTTTGTAGACACCGTTATGTTCTACAGTAGTAGACTGTAAAATGTAAACCAAGTGTCATCTCTCGGTAGTTTTGTATAATATATAATTCTCATAAACTGTGGAGTATAGGAACCCACATTACTACATATTATAAAACTACCATCTGGAAACTTTGCGTTATAGACAATTCTGTCAATGTTTATCAACTTGAGCGCCATACTTACATCATCAATAACGCAAAAATGTTCTATTAATTCTAAACCTAAAATAATGATGTTGAATTAAAGTTTTAAAATTAAAACGAAAGACTGAAAGAAGAAAGAAAACATAACGAATGTTAACTAACTAACAAAAATGACGAAATTAAAGTAACTATCGGGACATCTTCCATGTCGCATGTGTATGTGTTGCTGAATTGTCTACCAATACCATACTGAAGTTCCTGTACTGGTCAACATTAATGGTAAAATAGAAAGAGGGACGAAGTATTCTCAATAAGGAGCTGCCTTTCAAAAATTAACCTCGTGAAGATATAGCGCAGTTTTAACAAAAGCATGTGGATTGTCACTACCCCGTTCGATATTATGAGATTTGACGTACCTCTTGACGTACTACTTGAAAGATGAAACGACGTTTCGTCAGAAGAAAAACCGGAGTAATTTTTCTGTGCAGTCTTTTGTTGTAAGATTAGTAAAATTATTTATCTTTGTATCAAAGCTTATCAAATTTTTTCTAGTTTTTTAGAATCACAATTGTAATTGTTAAATATATTTTCTTCAATGGGCAATATTGTCCACCAACATTTATGTAAATTCCAGAACTATTATTGGAGACGAAATAACAGGGAACCTATTGAAATTGGGCGGTCTAACTTCAACTCGTCAGAGTTCAAATCATTGAGTCCAATATTCTGTTAGTTGAAACGTAGCATATCCACATTTTTATCATAGTCACCCAGAAGCAAAAATCCAGGAATTATTTATGATTATATACAGCCACTTTACTCTATTAGCCATATCGACTGAGGTAACACAGAACAGGTTATACTCCAGGGAGAGTAAAATTCTATATTTGATATTTGGTCGGGAAGATATATACTCCAGTAAACTCATCACTGGATTTGTAAATCATGCATGTCATGTGTTCTCTGGTCTTTTTTGCATTATCAATTACACTAAGGAGCATAAATTGTATTGTATCTATTGCAGTACTTGTTCTTATCTAATTTTAAGACGCTGAGTTCAAATCTGTAGGTAGTTTTGCTCTGTAAGCTCTACATTTTTGTAATTCAACATTTTCATTTTCATAAAATTTGACATTTCATGTAATTTCAAAAAAAAATTAGTTGTGTAAAATAATATCTATACATATAAATGTGATAGAACGTAAGTGATTCGAAACAACTGATAAACGTGAAAATTTAGATACTCCTATTTGGGCAAAATTTACGTTTGTAGACCTTGTATCTGCTTCTCGAAGCAATATATTTAATGATCTCACTTGGTAGTGTTCTTCCGTCGTTAAGAAGTCTTGATGGACACACAGCACCAGGGTTTTCCGGGAGCTGATTAAGGCGGTGATGCAGGAAATGAAGCCTAACACTCACAGAAGGTTATTCAGTTGTAAAGCAAGACTATAAGACACACTGATATCGATTAAATATTCATGTCTGAAAATGCATTTATATGCCGTCGTAAATATGCAAGTCACAACCTGCCTAAGCAGGTCTATACAATCTATTTACACACAAACATTTTCAAACATGTCAGTGCAAGCTACTTGTCTACAAAAAATATGCTCAAGCGCACAGTAACATAAGTTGCCCAAAGAAAATAACATAAATGGTGCATCATAGAGTTCATATAAAGGGTGTTTCAATAAAGACGTTCGATTTTAAAATGTAAATAATACAAGTTGTGTGTGCGATATCCACTCAGTTTTTTTATTTGAAATAATACTTTATGGAATTAAGTATAAGAATATAACGTCGTTCAAATGCCCACCGCGGCTTTGTTTGGTGACACGTATTCGGGAGGTCCAATTTTCGATGACTTTCTCGAATAAATCTAGCTGAATTTGCTGGATGACGTCCGTTATGTTGACTTCGAGGGCATCAATTATTTCAAATTATTCGTGTAGGCCTGCGATTTAAGGTCCCAAAGGAAGAAGTCTAAAGGCGTTAAATCGCGCCATCTTGGTGGATAGTTCATGTCGTCGCTGTGCGAGATAACCATGCCCTCAAATTGTTCGTGCAGAATGTCCATCGTGGCATACGCTATGTGACACATAACGCAGTCTTGTTGAAACCACATGTCGGCAATATCCACATCATCCAGATTAGGCTACAAGAAGTTGCTTTTCATCGATCTGTAGCTCTCGCCGTTGACGGCTATGGCAATGCCAGTTTCGTTTTGAAAGAAGTACGGACCTACGATTCCGGCATACCAAAATCCACACCAAACAGTGACTTTCTTGGGATGCACTTGGTGCTAGTGTATCTCGTGTGGATTGGTATCGTCCCAAATCCGACAATTTCTCTTGTTCACATATCCACTTATCCAAAAATGGGCTTCGCCGCTAAAGATGATTTTTTTGCCGACATTAGGGTCAAGTTCCATCTACTCCAGAGCCCAATCAGCGAACACACGGACGTTGTCTATAGTCGTTTAGATTACGTCTCTGGATCAGTTGGATTTTATACGCGTGCAGATCCAAGTCCCGATGCAAAATTCACCAAGCTGAAATCGCAGAAAAGCCAAGCTCTTGTGAACGACGAGAAATTGACTGCCTAGAGTTTTCTTGTACACTCTCACGCACAGCAGCGATATTTTCAGTAGACATTTCGGTAACGTACGGGTATGGATTGATTATTTATCAAAACGGTTGACTCGAATTTGGCCACCAAACGTCGAATAGTCGACTCGACTGGACGGTTGTGGCAAGGATAAACATCACGTAATGCACAGAACATTTCTCGGGCGAAG
The DNA here is from genome assembly GCA_037954035.1 of Rosalia funebris. NCBI lineage: Eukaryota > Metazoa > Arthropoda > Insecta > Coleoptera > Cerambycidae > Rosalia > Rosalia funebris. The sequence goes on along the minus strand of JAZFAV010000011.1, from coordinate 13,866,379 downwards.
CACTGAGTTCGAAAATAAAATTTAATTATTTTCACACGTTGTTGAACTTTATTGCCTTTTATGGTGGTTTGCCATACACTACTGAACAATTCACAATAAGTTTTACAAATATTGCTTTAGCAACGTGGCCGTTATAACATATCAAATTTTGAGCATCCTTATTGAAAGACCCCATATCATATCATATTATCCTTGTTGTTGCTAAGATTATTATTGAATAAGGATTAATTTCATAACATGGTACTATTCAGGAGCTCTTAGGATAAAGCAACATAATTTTTGTTGGGAAACTTTCCAGTTACCTCCTGGCTTGCCTTTCTTTTCCATAGAAATTATTTCGTGTGGCGAGACAATTCTTGCCATCTGTCTTTCGGCGTTTCCTGTGAACTGATTGCACGACTGTTAACTGTCAAAAATGCAATTAATTAAAAAGGCTGTACGGCCGAAATTAAACGTTATTATGCTACAATTTGCGATACCCGTTTAAGCTATTAGCGTCCGGCATACCTTATTAAGGAACAAAGTGTAAAACACGATTGTTATATTTAGGAAGAGCACATCATTAAGCTCGCAATTATCTCTGACAGTTGTTTCATGAAAATTGCGTTCGTTTCAAGTCGTGTCGGCATATAATTATATATGCATATAAATTGGTCGGAGTACACACACGAGACGCGGGGCGAGGCGAGGCGACAGTAGTCTAAGGGCCTCGCAAAATATAACTATAGAAAAGCTGAAGCCGCGTTCTGGCGGTTCGCTAACCGCTGTCAAATTAGTTCAATAAGAAGTAGTCCACGCGTCGCAGTCATTATTATCGGTAGATTGGAATTTGCATACTCTGCTAGATACGTGTCTTCATTTGCCCGTACGCTAAGGGGCACTTTACGAACGTCATTCCTACCCACTCTCTGGCGACGCCGCCGCAGCCGATAATTACAGTTTTGCGACCTGCTCGTGCTTGTACGATCAGGTGTTGTACGCCTTTGTGTCTATTGTTTGCTGCGCGTGGAGATGGCCGCACGTAGATGTATTACTTAGTTGAGTAAATGGCCAGCAATTCGAGAAAAGGCCAATGCAATTGGCTTGGGATTTAAGTCTAATTTGGAATCCCGTAGCTCCAAAAAATTGACTGATCTCAGAGCTACAGGATATTTCAATAGGGACGCTCGAAATTTGTTGGGTCATAGTGGCCATGTTGTTAAAGCAATATGTGTCAAATTTACATCCGCACGTCACCGAAATACAAGGTCTATTGAAAACATCGCTGCTGTGCGTGAGAGTGTACGGGAAAACCCGATGCAGTTAATTTCTCGTCGTTCACAAGAACTTAGCGCCTTTCAGCGATTTGGGCGAATTTTGCGTCGGGACTTGGGTCTGCACCCGTATAAAATCCAAGTGACCCAGAAACGTAAGGTAAATGAACATATACTATGCCGTGTGTTCGCTGATTTGGCTCTGGAGCAATTGGAAGTTCACCCAAATTTCGCCAAATAAATCATCTTTAGCGACGAGGCCCATTTTTGGATGAACAGATATGTAAACAAGCAAAATTGTCGGATTTGGGAGGATATCAATCCACACAAGATACACCAACGACAAATGCATTCCAAGAAAGTCACTGTATGGTGCGGCTTTTGGTCTGACGGAATCATGGGTCCGCACTTCTTCCAAAATGAAACAGGCATTGCCATAACCGTCAACAGCGAGCGCTGTAGATCGATGATAAGCAAGCAACTTCTTGTGACCTAAACTGAATGATATGGATACCGACGATATGTGGTTCGCCTTTAGACTTCTTCCTTTAGGGCTATTAAATCACAAGTCTATGCGAATAAACCACAAACAATTGATGCGCTCAAAGTCTACATGTCGAGTGCCATGCAACAAATTCAGCCAGATTTATGCGACAGAGTCATCGAAAATTGGACCATCCGAATACGTGCCACTAAGCAAAGCTGCGGCGGATATTTAAACAACGTTATATTCCATACTTGATGCCATAAAATATTCTTTCAAATAAAAAATTGAATCTCACACATAACTTGTTTTATTAATGTTTAAAAATGTAGAATTAGAATTTGTTTTTACTTGGTTTGTTATTGTAATACCTAGTTTTAATTACTTATAATCGTAATTCTAATATTGTTATTCACTATTTAATATTTCATTAACAAAATACGTGATAAATATAATTTGCTACAGAGTACAATTAGCGCTAATAATGCCAAACGAGAGGTTACGAATTCTTACGAGAATGAACGAGAGCCAAACCTCGTTTCCGCGAGTAAAAGGCCAACAAAATTTGTAGTATATTTAGGCGACTTTGTATGCGCTTCAAATCAAGCAGACACGAATTAGCTGGTTTTCAAATGAAACAGCTTGTTTGCGCAAAATAACAACTGTTAATTGGCACAATGGTCTGTTCATTAGATGGTTTCGGTGGCCATTTGTTTCGTGCTTGTGATTGATTTCATTGCATAAAGCGTGTATTTATTTACATTACTTTTTAAATTTAAGTTAGTTAAAAAGAACATTATTGTAGCATTAAAGTTTGGTCGGGCAACGTGAATGTTTCGGCCTTTAATGCCAGAATATCGAGTTCAAACTCGGCAACCGACAAGAATTGGTCTACTCGACTTCCTGTGAAAATACAGATGAAATAGATGGTTACAAGTATAACCAGATCTTCCTTGTATAAACTATTCGATAATTGTCTTAAAGAAGGCCTTCTTGAATTGATGTAAAATCTACAATTACGAATAATTGGAGCGTGGGTTCCGATGTTAGTGGTCAGTGGTTACTTGGAAGAATAGATTGAGGCGTAAACTTTGCCCCCAGAAAAATAAAAAACAGAGAATAAAAATGGCGGAATAAAAAAGTGGGCTGAGGACTCAGGCTTTCCCACAAGAAAAGTATTTGCAAGGATTTACAAGGACTTATACGAGCTGTTACATCAATATTTATAAGTTTACAATTGAAATTAATATAAGAGAATATTTACGATCCTAAAGAAGACGATCGATAGACTGATACTTAGGATGTTTTTAGTTTTAAAATTTAGAAGAACTTCATGACAACATTTTCCGACTAAGTGCTTCCATGTGCATGTAATTTAAAAATACACGAAACGAAACAACATTCAGACCTACAAAAAGTTCATATTATTATTATTATAAGATGCAATTTCTGTATAACCAGAGGGAATCTTTTTTAAAACATATTTGATTCTGATTAGATAAAACCTTTAACATATGCATTTTATAATAACATGACTGTTCCATCACAGGCCGAATTATTCTGGTCCAGGTAATTGCAATTATGGGGTGCATTGAGTATAAATAAAAGAAACAATGAAAGCTTTATATATTGCAATGGAAATACACACCAGAACATACAGCATTACATCATAGTAAATAAAGAGAACTGAGAAACGAAATGACATTACAGATAGGAAAATAAATAACAATGTACCATTACATAACTATATACGTACACAGTACTGTCTGTCAAGAATAGGAAAAAGTCCCAAAACTGCGATATCGAACCGCCCACTAGGTGCGCAGTAAATAGCCTAGTCTAAGGAAATAGGCGAATGCTGCCCTCACTCCATCTTCTACGCTTACCTAGAGAATCACACTTTTTCCTATTATTGACGAGCAGTCACTATTATTACGGGGAAAATAGAGAACAACATCAGGAGAAAACTACGAATCCCTAATCCCTTAAGCAAAGGTTATGTCCTATTAACAAAAAAAAAAAAAACAAACTACACCCCTAAAGAAAAAAAGAGCAGTGGACTACCTCATGAAACATATTTCAATATTGCTGATACTATTAGCAGATAGTATTATAGAATCACTACAATTTTTATTAAACTACAAAACACCAAAACACTATACACTATACTCGACGGGCGTTTCGCCAACAAAGTTGGCATCACCTGGAGATGATTAAAACGAGTTTCAAGAATTTTCAATTTTTGGTTACGGGGGTTTTCCAAACCTTTTATTGTCCTTATTGACGTTATATAGGTATTATTACAAAACTATTTTGCAGAAATATCCGTATATAAGTAAAATATCTCACATTAAAGATCGTCTAATAGTCTTACAATCAAATAACCTCCTATAAATTCATGATGTGCCGATAAGATGTGCCAGGCCATGTAAGATAGCTATTGAAATACTAATTTTCTGATAACGGTCAGAGTAGCTGCCTGCGAAATGTTCTAGAAATTTCGAAATGCTCCGCTAAGACCTCTTGCGCCGTTCATTATTTCAAATCAAGAAAAACACAAGGACATTATTGCTAGATAAAAAGCTATTGCAATAAAACGGGAATAGTTCGGTTCGGTTTTAGATTCAATCATCCGATAGACCCGCCTTCTTCGCGGTCCGGAAGCTCCTTTCATTTGTTATCTTGGAGACATCTTCTGGCTTTAGAGTCGATTGTCGGGGTTATATAACAGATTTCGGCAGCTATTGGAGCTAAGTCGGTTTTCTTGCTGAACAAAGCGTTTAATAATGACCATTGTGAAGAAATGGGAAATTTGCTTTTTCGGGCCGGGCTTACAAGCTGGATTTTCATTGGTTTACTGCGTAATCACATGTCTTTATTTTATCAGGGACTGGATATCCAAACATTAACTTTTTTACTCGCTTTCGATGCGGCAATTCGACAATCTCGGCGGGATTAAATGATTCCGGGGTGGATTTCGCCAGAGTCAGCCGGACTATAAATTTATTTCCTAATCATGTCGAATAAATACTAGTTTCAAATGTTTTCTGTACAGATTTTGTGGAAAGTATAAGAATATCGTTCGACAAAAAAAAATAATACTAGCAAATATTACATAAATATATAAATACAAGATGGCGCAGATGAAACACATGCTTTTCAATTAAGGGGAGGTTCTCATCAAACTCGACCAAGAAATCGATTTTGTTTTGCCTTTTTTGATACCTTATTATACGAGTATGTAGAATGTGTTCCTAAAACGATTTGACCGAAAACATTTTTGTAAAAAAGATATTGCATAATAATGAAACCCATCTTTTTACGAAAAAATACTCAAAAATAGAGTTCGCGCAGTAGAGCATATTTTATCCTAATATTTTTGAAATGCGTGCCTATATTAATATTCTATGGTAAGTGTAGTTACCACAAGTGTCACCATATGTCAGAGTATATGATATAATATTAAATAGTTTGTCTCTCTATACGTTAACGTCGATGGGTATAGCGTGTAGCGTTAGTCGAACACGCGTTTTTCTCGAAACCATGTTTTTTAAACTGGTGGGAACTGTAACTCAAAAATTAGTTGACGGATTGTCTTGATTTTTTTTATTTTAAAGTAAATTAAATTTACTGAAGGTTATACCTAAGAAAACATTGATTTCGCTGTAATTTTTTATGACACTATAAAGAGCGAAAAATAAGTGAAAAATCGGTATCGAAAATTTGCAGGTCCGCCATTTTATTAATTTTCGATTTTATTTTATTGATATAAGCTCCAACAAATATCATATATTTTATAAATTTTTTGGAAATTTTGATTTCAAATGATTTTTACAAGTGCTAGAGTTCCCACCGATTGGACACCTTTTTTTGGGATGGTCACATTACTGAGCATATAATTAATTACCGTGTAATTTCTTTTTATAATTTTTGTATACAGCTGAGTACTTGATAAATATGTATAAAACATTTTGAGTACTTTATTTACTTCCTTCTATGAAAAAAAAATGAAGAAAATCATGTAATTTTTGGGTCGCTTGAAGAGAACCTCCCCTTAAGCATAACATTGTTTATTTTCAAGACAAAAAAATAATTACAACAAAATAAAGTAACATTAGTGCTGATTTTATTCATAACATTTTTAAATTAGGTGCAGAGCATGTCACTCAAATGTCGCCTTTCTTCGTGAATACAAGTCTGGCGCCTTCTTTGAGAGTTTTTCATCACGCTCACAAAATTTTGTTATGGAATTCCTGTGATTCCTTGGTTAATGGCACCTTTTAGTTCTAGTATCGTGAGGTGTTTCTTTGTGTACACTCTAGGATAACCTCACAAAAATAATTCATAAACAGACATATCTGGAGAGCATGGGTACCAAGAAACATTTGTCGAATACATTCCATCCATACTTTCGCTGTGTGAACTGTAGCATCGACTTGTTAGAACCATAGTATTTCCATGTGTACGTATCGTTGAAGTTGTGGTAACAGAAAATTTTAGAACAGGTCCACATAACGTCTGGAAGTAACTGTAACCGCTGCTTTTCCCTTTTCAAAAAAGTAAGGACCAATGATCCCTAATTTGGAAACTTTACACCACACTAACTTTCGCATTACAGAGAGGTTTTTGGTGTACCTCTCGTGGATTCTCAGCTGTCCAGTACCTAAAGTTCCATCTGTTTACATATCCATTTAAATGTGCTTTATCGGTCATCATTATCACGGCAATAGGGTCATTGGCAAAAATGGCGAGTATTACAAAATACAAAACTCTCGGCGGTATACAAAATTGCTTTCAGTAAGCTTTTGAACAATCATTGTTTTATAGGAATGAAATTTTAATTCGTACAAAATGCGCTATAGAGGGCGCTTAATGGATCATTCTCGATACCAAGAGGCGCCCTCATCAATATTTCAACAATTTGTGATGTTCGAATGGAACGGAGAAGGCCCAGACTTCCTTTTCATGACAGATACTGAATTTCTAAAAGTTTCCACCCATCTGAGGATCGAGTTGCATCTGGATGAATTGTAGCTGGAGAGGCAGTTGCACCGTAACTACAAAACTGCTGTTTCAAAAAATTTACTCCACGGCAAATACACGATGCTCCACATTCCCTGGTGTTATGACTATTGAAACAGCATTACCTCAGCTGTTCAAACATGGAGTGGGGGGGGGTAGTTAACCTTTAACCCTCGTAATACACTAACCATTCGAAAGAGGAATATTTTCTTTGCGCCACCTTGTATAATAAAACTAGCAAATATAACAAACATGAATTTGATCAAGAGGTTACAAATTATATTGTCTTTCAGACAACATTAACGATCATATCTGGACCTGATATTCAGTTTGAAAATAAACCAAAAACAAAATTGCGAAGTGAGTCGATTTCTTTTCATCGAAGTTTAACGAATTAATTCATTTCAAATATCACCTTCGAGTTACAAATCCTCTACAGAAGTATACCTCTGCTATAGCAATTATCATAACACAAATAATATTCAGTTAATTACTTCGTGAATTTGTTTAGGGTTATGACTTGTGTGGGGCTGATTAACTATTTATGATAAAACACTTCGTCACCCCTGGAAAGTCAACTAGATTTAAGCTTATAACTGTACATTTACTTTGTAATATTGTGTACCTACCCGCTAAAACTAGTAGTTAAATTTAATGTAGTCTAAACACAATTTGATTGGGTAAACACTCATTCCAGTTATTCTGAAAATAATCTGAATAAAATTCAGGCTGCCCTGGAAGGCTTAGGTAATTAACCTAACATCTAACGGAGAAGACCAAGTTGATCAAGGAGGAAGGGTTACACAAGAAATGATGAAAACTATGTACAGCATTCTTTTAAAGAAATATTTGTTATTTATAATTGTTTAAATGGCATTGAGTTACTAATTAGTTGCTTAATTCCAAAAATGCGACGAAAATAATTATAAAAGCTGCCCACTTGCATGTCTCGTCAGTTGATCCGCTATACATGTTGATACGCTGTATATAATTATTTGTAACAATACAAATAATTTATATATGATGAACGAAACAACAGAGGTCAAACACGGCTAAGCTAAATTGAACAGCTTGCACATACATCGATTCAAATCTACGCGACAATCTCAAGCCTATATAGCGGTACCTTAGTTGACATATAGTTATCTAAGTGTGTGTGTAAACATCCATTATATAATCATCCATACAAAAAATAAAGAGTATTTCTGTGACAACCCTTAAACAAGAACAAACTTCATTTTGGCTAGAGATTGTAGAGCAACTGTCACAAATTCGTTATTCGTAAAGGAGTGAAGTTTGGAGTTATGTACTGGTATTTATACAATGAGCGATGTCTTCAGTTTCTAAGTGACTTGGAGGACGATTTCATACAGTGCTGTGAAAAGCTATAGACCAGCCCTTAAATTCGACTACATCATGGGTGAAACTCAAAATTGAAACTAATTTTATGGATATATTGGGGCGTTATATTACGTGAAATCGGTGTTTTACATTACGAGTCCTCAGGATCTCATGTATTGGTGAATAACAGAGATTTATGAAAAAATGGGTATGTAATAGGTGGTCCAACCAAAACGCACGATGTTAATTGTAAATAAAACAAAAAGTTTTCAGAGAATTATCTTAATATTTTTTATTATGATAGAAGGATCTATGACAATTATCTGTGAAACAAAATATCGGCCAAATTCTCGCCACGGCTTCGGTGGCATATCTCTATCCCATGGTCCATATTTTCAATGACTCTGAGATATAATTGAGGTTCAGTGTCGTTAATGTGTCGAATTATCTCATCCTTTAGCTCTTGAATTGTTCTTGGCTTATTGACGTACACTTTTTCTATTAAATATCCCCAAAGAAAGAAGTCCAACGGTGTCAAATCACATGATCGTGGCGGCCAATTAACATCGCCACGACGTGAGATAACACGGCCATTGAATTTCTCGCGCAAAAGTGCCATTGTTTCGTTGGCTGTGTGGCAAGTGGCACCATCCTGTTGGAACCACATATCGTCCAGGTCCATATCCTCAATTTCTGGCCACAAGAAGTCCGTTATCACCTCATTTTCGAAGAAGTACGGCCCGATGACGCCGCCAGCCCATAAACCGCACCAAACAGTTACTCTTTGTGGATGCATCGGCTTTTCAACAATCACTCGTGGATTCTCATTTACCCAAATGCGGCAATTCTGCTTGTTAACGAATCCACTGAGGTGATAGTGTGCCTCGTCGCTGAAGATGATTTTCTTTGTAAAGTCACCATTCACTTCTGTCTGTTCAACCAACCATTCGGCGTATTGACGACGCTTGAAATGGTCAATAGGCTTCAGATCTTGAGTCAATTGAACCTTGTAAGCGTGTAAATTCAAATCTTTATTCAAAATTCGCATCAGTGATGTTCGTGAGATGTTCAATTGTTGGGCACGACGACGAGTCGAGGTTGACGATTATTTTGTTACACTATCGCGAACAACAGCAATGTTTTCCGCAGAACAAACTGGGCGAGCATGCACAGGTGTTTTCACATTTCCTACAGACCCGGTTTGCTGAAATTTGCGCACAATTCTCCCGATTGTGTCGACGCATTTGGTCGATTATGCTGACCAAAGAAGTCACGAAGTACACGAAATGCATTCTGATTTGAACGCCCATTTTCGTAAAAGGCTTCAACAACCTTAATGCGCTGCTCAATTGTGTACCTCTCCATGGTTGAATTTGTCAAACACTGAAACAAAGAAATGTCAAATTAAGTTGGGTAAAAAACTTGACGTTAAGGTGTGACTCACAATTAACATCGTGCATTATGGTTGGACCACCCTTTAGTTTGTGAAAAGTTATAAATGCACTGTTGTTTTTATATTTTGTTTGGACTAATGCTTGGTCCATTTACTCTTATTTTTTATTACACTTAATAAGGGAATCTTCATACTATTTATTAAATTGTTTAAAGTTGCTTCTCGTATTTCGTCACAGGCAATTTAGTTCATCGACAGTTCCAATTGAAGGCTTTGTTGGATTGGATACTGCTTTTGCCATAATCCCCCATATATATTCTATTAGGCTAAGATCATGATTTAATGCTGGCCATGGCATAAGGTCGACTCCATACTGTTGAAACCATTTTTTTTGTGGATCTCGCACCATAATCTTCAGTAAGTGCTAAAAATTGTTACAGGTCACCTTATCTTTTACTGAATAACCTTTCGCTGAATAACGTATTTCATTGAATTCCAGATTCTTGTTTCTAATTCATTTTTAAGGATTGTTAGTAGCAGGCATATACAATGCTGAATATTCATCAAATAATTCTGGTGTTCCGCAAAGCTCAACTTTAGATTATTTATTATTCTTATTGAACAGTAAGAACCTGTTTATAATCTCCACAATTAGTTCGTCGATTTATATTGTGATGTCGACTCGTTCTTAATTTCGGATATGATCCTAAAATTACATCTAAATAATTTTTTGAAACCATAATGCCAAGAATTTTTCACATAGATTTCGAATTTTATGTGTTATATTTATATTAATTTTGTGTAAATTGTATGTACCTTTATAACACATACTTACAGGTAGTTGCTGCTTTTTATAAATAATTAATATAGACAATTCCCAATTATGTTATAAATAAATACATAAGTAAATAAATAGAATACATAATAGAGTTTTGTTCATTTTGTTTTGTAGAACCTTACTCTGGATAATTAAAAAACAACTCGTCAAGCATCCTTGTGCTCTATTGTTAAAGCATTCCCGTACCCGGCAGCACGCAAAAATGTAACAATATTTACCGTAACTTACAACATGATAATAAAGATAGTTTGCATGTGGAGGAAATGGGCAAGCAATAGCAACAGAGAACGGGCTGCCGTTTGCAGAGAACAGAAACATTTGTTAAATTCCCAGAGGCTACTTTCTATTTTCCTTGGCGAGCCGGCCATCATGTGCTTGGATGGTCAGCGGCGGTCTTTCGTTATACACACAATAAATATGGACTAATAGAGCTGTTCTGTACGTAAACATCGTTATTTCTGCTAGAAATCCTCCTCCAGGTAATTCGTACGAATTCGTGATGCATATTTTGTTTGCTTTACTTAATAGAATCCCTTATTGCCAATTATCTGCTTCAATACGTACGGAGAATAAAAAGAAAATGCGTTTACATACAGTTATGGTAATTATATTACTTTTCTGTGTACGACGGCATATTGGCTTTGCATGTACAGAGGGCTTGTTTATGGATTACCCGACTTCAACACTCGATATATCAGTAATCACTGGGAATAAAAAAAAGTAAAGATCTTTAAGGGATATTTTGTGAAGATTACATAAGCATTATCAAACTTTTATTTGCAGTTCTATATACAAGGTATACAGAATCAGTTATATATAAGGGTTGATGGAAAATCATTTCTTAATAAATCACCCTATATATCTTTTAAATTGTTAAAATAACTTTTTTCTGAAAGAAAATTAATTGGATAGAAATTAATGACCAATTTAAAAAAGAAGATTAGTGTATAAATGCCTAGAGCAAATTATATTACTAGTTGTCAAGAATAGGAACAAGTCTCAAAACTGCGATATGGGACCACCCACGATGTGCGCAGTAAATAGCCTGGTCTTCACTCAGTCGCATTGGGACCTTTGCAGAGTGAATATCGAGTATGTTTGAATGTACACAGAGTTCGATCTGGCTGCGCGTAAAGTGCATTCTTTTCCCTCCGATTGTTGCCTTACTCTCTCTTCTACGCAGACTTAGATAATCTCACACTTTTTCATATTCTTGACAACCTGTATATCTAGAATGGCCGTGGCCTATTTTAAACAAAACAGAAATAGCAACTTGTCAAATTTCATGTTTCATTTACAAAGTTCTAAGATTTGATAACATTTTCGTCCTATTTTTTGAAAAATGCAGTATTGTTTGAGAGAAAGGAATGACATTCTTCTATCCTATATATTATGTGATAAACATACTGCTGCTGAAGACCAGAATATAGAAGAAGACGACCAGAAAGAAGATTACCCAATCATATTTCAAGTATTTGTAAATATAAAACATGTAAATTTATTTTATTTGGTAAAAATAAATCAGTCAGATAGAGTAGGTAAAGAACTATAAATTTTACTGTATTTTATTGAACATCGTTCTTATTCTAGAGAAGAATTTGGATGTTCTTATTATTGTTCAGCATACTTTACATATGCATAAATACCAAGATTTCAAATTTAGCTCTCGTCAATAGCTTGTGCCAAATTACTACGAAAAACGAATAGAATTTTGTCAACGAACATTGCAAAACCTCCAAAATGATCATTTAGAAAATATATTTTGGTTATATAAAGCTACGTTCACGGGAAGTTGTATGTCTTATAGAAAATATTCGCATTCCTGGACACCATAAAACCCTTATGCAGTCATTCCTATAAAGAAACAAGGCTCGCTTTCATTAATATAATTCCATATAACAGAAATACATGACATACCTAAGAATGGAGTTTCCTGCCACTCATCAAATGCTATGGTTATATTTCTAAATAACAATTATGAGGAGCGAATAGGTAGGCGATGAACTATGTGGTGGCCTCCGAGAAGGCCAGATATTGCGCCACATGAGTTTCTTGTGGGCTGATTTAAAAAACAATGTCTATAAAAATGGATATGATAATATAATTTAGAACAACTGCAAGCGCGTATGGTCGATGGAATTAACAATCTAAACCAAAATTTTACACTTTTTCGGAAAATAAAATATAATTTTATAAAAAGAATAACAATGTATTTGAGAATGGCAATAGAAATATGGAAACACATAATGGAAGTGTTTTCGAAAATTCCTTTAAGGTTATAGTTAAATACTTCATTTTGTATTTTTAGAATTATTATATTCGTTCATTCATCTATAATAATACGCTGTTTGTATGATAACCATAGCGTATTCTTTTGTTTCTATTGAACTAAGGTTAAGGTAGAAATAAATAAAGAGTGATTGTTGAGAAATTGGGAGATTTATTATAAAAGAACTTAACAGATTAATCGTGACCAGAGGAGTACATGAAGTTAGACAAGGAGAAAAATGACAAGTTAGGTTAAGCTACCTTCTGCTGTAGTACTGCCCCTTAAGCAATTTCTCGTAAACAAGAAAATTACGCGAAAATATTTGAATACTGAATACATAAGTTTTCATTTCAGTATTAACAGTTTTGTTTAAACCATAGTCGTTCTAGATATAATAACATTTGTCCTTTTATACATTATAGTTATTATATTGATTCAAGACATATAACTATAGGCACATTCGCTGATGACACAGTCCTTATATCTAGTGATACATATTCCAACATTGCAACACAAAATCTCCAATATTATCTAGAAACACTTGAGGAGTGGTTGGAAAAATGGGAGATACAAGTCAATGTTTTCATATAACAATTACTACTAGAGGAGAACCTTGTCCTCTGCATTTCAACCAGGAAATCGTATCTCAAGGACAGCACATTAAATACATTGGTCGCCACCTCGACAGTACACTTGCCTTTGCTTTTTTTTAGATATGTGTTCCATCTAAAAAGAAATAAGCAAATTGGCATAAAAATTAGAGAAAAGAACTGGCTGATTGGATGCAAGGCCAAATTAGCAATACAAAATAAACTACATCTATATAAAACAAGAATTAGAGCCATTTGTACCCACAGAGTAGAACTCTGGGGCTGTGTAGCTAAATGACACATTTCTATCATGCAAAGAGCTCAGTCGAGGGTTCTTCGTATCATAATAGACGCACCCTGGTATATTTCGAACTACCCGTTACATACAGACTTGAATACTCCATATGTAAGCGAAGTCATCAAAGACCGAATCTCGTAATCACCATTCAAAACTCGAAGTACATCCCAATCCCCTTCTACAGACAGTATTGGATCCAGTTGAGATATCTCCAAAACATTATTCGTGAACGCATCAACGGCTTCTTCTGCCGACGAAAATCGTTGTCCAGGCAATATATTTTTGACGATCGAGAACAAACAAGTCAATGAGTTCAAAATCAGGACTGTACGGCGGCGGATGACCCATTACTTCGATTTTTTGAGGTTTCAAATATTCGGTTGTTAGACGAGATATGTGAGAGCTCGCATTATCATGATGAAGAATAATCCGACGGCGCTTATTTGTTCTCCTTATTTCATTGAAGACTTCGTTTAAAGAAATCGTTGTGTACCATTCACAATTGACAGTTTCTTCTTCGAAGTTCTTCTAAAGGCACTGTTGCCACATGACCAGTTTCTCTGAAAAACAGGCGACCATTTGTTCTGAAGTGCATCGAGCTCAAACAACTTTTGTTAGATTTGGTTCATCTTGAAACACCCACTGTTATTTACTTTCCGGCTCATACGCAAAGATCCATGATTCGTCACCTGTTATAATGTTATATACGTCTTTTGAAGCACCGCCATTGTATTTCTTGAGTATTTGTTTGCACCAATCGACACGAGCATCTTTTTGAGATATTTTCAAATTATGTGGAATCCAACGAGAACTAACTTTTTTTTACATCTAAATGATCACGCAATATTTTGTATATGCTAGTTGAACTACATAATGCCTAAGGTTGCCTAAATCTCACAGTGTCACATGACGATCTTGCATTATCAGTTTTTGCACAGCATCAATGCTTTCTCACAACACAACAACTGATTTTGGACGACCTTCAAAACTTTCGTCGGTGAGCGAATGGCGGCCACGATTAAACTCGTTCTACCGGCGCGTGGCGTTTCAGAGTGGCGAAGGATGGGGCTTTATCGCTAAAAGTAGAAGTAAGTTGATCGATGCACTTTTGCCATCAAAAGCAAAATCCACGTCGAAAGTCGTAATAAATCACCGCACAAAAATTTTCACGAATTAAATCCATTTTTTCGCTGAAATACAATTTTGAAATCGTTGTAAACAATACAAATCGCGCTTAAGTGATAAAATGTTCTGAAGAAGGTTATGGTCAAAAATGTCAAACTTTACGTCAAATGGCGTCTGTCAACACTTAGTGTTGCCAAGGCTCATAATATGGTGTCCCTCGTATTCCGTGTACAAGTTAACACATCTTAAAGATTGTATTGTATCTTATTGCTAATAAAATTGTATTTCTTATTTTTATCCTATAAATGGATTTGTTTTTATTTAGCAACAAAAATATTATTATTATTATTATTAAATTGTTACAATCAATTGTTACAATCCAGTTGAATGTTTTTATTTACGGTCACTCAGAGTGACATCAATCAGACATTGTGTGTATATACCCATATGAACACAAGCAAAGCTCCGAGTCTTATCGAGGTGAAAAATACTAGAGTTAAAACGAAAGGGAAAATCTTTATAAAAAGCCACTTAAGAGATAAGATCGAGTGTCGAATGAATAAGCCGAGTCTCTTATATTTGCCAGGACATATGTTCGGCGTGCTAAAACCCTCCAGAATAATTTCTTGAGTGGTGTAATCCACTCGGTCGGGGGTCGTGATATCTTTGGCGCCTAAATTCTTATTGCTGGCAGGGGTGGATCACTCAAACGGGAAATGGATATGATGTCGTTTTTCATTTGCCTCGTCATTTTCGTGATTTGATTGCTGAGGTCTTAGGTGGAACCCTAATTTTGTGTGACTCGTTGCTTACGAGAATTATCACAATAATGTTTAATTGATGTAGAACTAAATTTAACAACTTGATTCCTAAAATGCCATAATTAAAAGAAACCCATAACACTGATTCCGTTATCTGTGAGTTAGAAGCTGGAATAAATTCAAAAAATAACGACCAGATGCCAACATACTGGGTAATAAAATGTTAGGTTCTTGTCCTTTATATGTACATACATATATAGAGAAAAAAATTAGTGAGTTTATGGGATATAAAAAAAATTTGTTAATTTTGATTGTAGTATTTTATTTCATTATAATGCATATTTCAACAGATCCCATTTATTTTAATTAAAATTGTTTTTTATAACTTTAAATATGCTGTAATATCTCTGTATGTCTCTGTTCCAGGTATAGGTCATATTATTACATTCATAATGCCACAATGAATAAATTAGAAAATGAATACTTATTTTTTTTATATAGTATAAATATATATATATATATATATATATATATATATATATATATATATATATATATATATATATATATATATATATATATATATATATATATATATAATATAGGGTGTTTCATTTGGAACTATATGATGTGATTTGTGAAAATGGAAACACAATGCAAACAATTTTACAAATGGAAAATAATGTCGTTCATATAGTTGCCTCGACTCATATGGCATGCTGTCATTCGTTTAACAAAATTGTCCATAACAAGGGCACATAAAACTGGCTTTATGTCCCGAATAGTACATTGAATATTGGCTACGAGGTCATTGATTGTTGCGGGCTAGGTGGCGTACACTTATCCCTAGACACAATCCCAATGAAAAAGTCCAGTGGTGTTAAATCACATGATCTTGTAGGCCAATTGATGTCAGCATTCCGCAAGACAACATGCGTCGTGTCCACATGTTCAAATTCAAGTCATCAATTTGGTGGTAATAGAAATTAATATTTTACAGTACCGTTAATTGATGTGTTTGGATACTCCCGTACACTTTCTCCCACTGCAGCAATATTTTCATCTAGCCGACCACGATGAGGATGTATTGGTGTTTCCTTATCAATAACAGAACCCATCTCTTCAAATTTGTCGATTAAATTACGAACTATTAACTCTGTATGTGCTTCATTTTGTCCTAACTTTGTGCGATTTTTTTTAATGCAACTGTAAATGATCGCTCACTTTTATAAAACAGTTGTACACAAACTATTCGCTGCTGAACTGTTAATCGCGGATGTTGATGTCCATATGGTTTGTAGATGATAGTCGTTAAATATTGATGCCCTATGCTTGATAGAACACAAATGGAGCGTAATTCAAATCATTAGTTCTAACTGAGACACCATATACATCTATCCCATTAAACAGGTAATATAGATCAACTCTTGCAGCCAATTTGTTTGGCGGAGGAGAAGGTTACACTTAAAGACGAGGACCAATCACCCATACTCAGAAAGGGGTACCAAACTCTCCTCGTTAAAATTTGAACCCAAACATATAACATCCTCAATATTAGTTCCTCTTCAAGCTGTAGTACGAATGATATTGTTGCAAACATCTCTATAGGATATTAAAGAAAGCGACTCAGAGATAGATAG
Organism: Rosalia funebris; assembly: GCA_037954035.1. Lineage (NCBI taxonomy): Eukaryota > Metazoa > Arthropoda > Insecta > Coleoptera > Cerambycidae > Rosalia > Rosalia funebris. The sequence continues at coordinate 13,849,365 of JAZFAV010000011.1, read as the reverse complement.
GTTAGGTTAGCCTAACATATCCTCCTATAGATATATCTACGACAATGACATATCAATACATCCGAATAATTGATATACAAATAAATACAGCTATTAGGTATTGATGGCTTCATAACAAGAGGGTACTGCAGTAGGTGGCCAATTTGCAGAAACATCCTATATCTTGTGCCAGTCTTGATATTCCTCAGGTTTAAATTTATTTGGATGAAGAGATGACGTACTTGTTAATCTTCGACTTCCTTAAATATATCTGGATGTCCGATAATAATGTACAAGAATTAATTAGCACCAGAGATTGAAAAATCCAAATCAAAAAGCTCTATCGCGATCCAAATTGAATAAGAATTAATGATTTATCTAGATGGAGGAAGATTTTTATTCTTGCTACAGGTTATATAGAATCTAACTAGAATAGTTATACGGGGTGCCCAAAAGTCTGGAAACGGTCAAATGTTTCGAGAAATACACATTGGATCCAAAAAGTAGAAAATACTTCCTTAATAATTTTAACAGCGCTATCCAATGATACAAAGCACAACCCCTCACCCCCACCCCTTTGGGTGGGGCGGGGGGGGGGGAACTATAAAATCTTAAATAGGAACCCCCATTTTTTATTACAGAATCGGATTTTACGGCAAGAAATACGTCAAGTTTGTCTGAAATGTTTTTTTCGATTCGTGACAGATGGCGCTGTAATCGCAAAAATATATTTTTTCGTAATTTGCCTCTCACCATCGGAGTTTTTGTTTTAGGTGAGTCCCCTTGCCTCTCACCATCAAGATGCTTGTTTTAGGCGAGTTCCCTTGCCTTTCACCGCCAAGGCTATAACGGCAAAGTGCCCTACTGAATGAGATGTTCAAATAAATCGACGTACTTTTGACCTGTCAAACTACCATCGATGAAAAACGGCCCGATAATTCGGTTGCACAATATTCCAGCTCAAATATTCAGCTTCTGTGGATACTGTGTATGGGTATCCCTCATCCAATGAGGATTTTCATCTCATCTCAATATGTTATTAACACTTGATTTGCTTATGCCCGTTTATTGGGCAACCATTCTAACAGACGTATGGACGTTTTCAACAACGCTTACACAAACTTCCAAACTCTTATCATCGTTCGCGGCACCGTTTAGTAAATCTCTTAGTACAACACTTTTAATCATCTCCAGATGATGTCAACTTTGTTGGCGAAACGCGCATTAAGTATAGTGTATGATGTTTTGGTGTTTTGTAGAAAACTAAGTCAGTGTTAATAAAAAATAAGTGTTTCCATTTAGCATTTGAAAAATGCTTTCCACGTTCCCTCCTCCACGATGGTGGGAGGGTATTAAATTTAACACCATTGAATGGCTGTTTTTAAGTAAATGAACTCGTAGTACTTTTTTATTTCTCATTCTTCCGTAGAATTTTTTAGAAATTACGATAGAAAATATTTTTGCGATTACAACACCATCTGTCACGAATCGAAAAAAATGATTCAGACAAACTTGGCGTAATTATTACCGTAAAATTCGAATCTGTAACAAGAAATAGGGGTACCCATTTAAGATTTTAAAGTTTTCCCCCGCTCCATCTCAAGGAGAGGGGGTGGGGGGGTTGTATTTGATGTCATTGGATAGCGCCTTTAAAATTATTAAAGCAATGTTGTTTCTTTTTTGGATCCAATGTGTATTTCTCGAGATATTTTACCGTTTCCAGGCTTTTTGGACACCCGATATATTGGTTATATAACTAAAAGATTGCCATACGGTGCAGATTCACTTATATCCAGCTGAATTCTTTGATGCCAATTGTGTTAAATTTATAGAGAAATTAAGATTGCCTCTGCTAATTCTGGAGCTATGCAATAGTTAAGTCGATATCACTGTATTTCCTTGATTTTTTCTTTTCATTCTTATAAAAACGCTGCGATAACAAGGTTTAAAAGAAATACGTATAACTATATAGACCACAGAAAAGACCGAAGCCAGATTTTTATATCGAATAATTATAAGATGTTTTAAATATACGAGGAGTATTCAGAAACTTAGCCTAATTACAAACACTTTTAAAATCTTAACATCAAAGATCTCAATAAAAAATAATTATGAAAAAATTCCTAATATGACTTCGGAATATCGGTTCCTGGTGGCGCCAATGTGACTGACGAAACGTGTGTTGTTCTTTGTTGTTTTGTGAAAACGAGTCACATTATATTCTGTTTAGTTTGTGAACACTGGTATATATTCAAAATCCTTTTTGAATATATGTTATAAATATTTTTTAAATATATTAATTCCTATATCAATAAAACTATGTCCCATATCCATATGTATGTTAGATTTTTTTTTGGATTCTATTTTTATATATTTCAATATTATCCGCTATTTCTGGATCTTCCCTCTTCGCCGGAAATTTTCATTAGTCGATGTCAATTTAAAAAAGGACAACAGGGGCGAGTTTTTTAGGGTGATGGAGTGCCGGCAATCAAGTGTAACGTACCAATTGCTAGATCGTTGACTGTGTCGCGGTTGGAGCGGTGACTTTATCTCGTTTCATCCAGAGCGACTATGCTAATCTAATAGTCAATAGGTCCTTCCCAAATCACCTCAATCTCAAATCGATTTGTTCGCTCTCCCTTTATCAAAATAAAACCGCTGCTGGCGGACTTTATTGAACTGCCAGTTTTACACAGATGGCAACAAAAAAGTAATTTGTTAAGGGTAAGGAGTCTCTCCGGTATCTTATGGGGAATCTATTGAGAATTTTCGCAACTTATGTATAATTAACTATTGCCACAAAAATTGTATCCAGTGGCGTGGGTTATACAATTCTGTATTACAATTGGGGATCATTAGTTTACGTAACATTTCAGTTATTAGAAATATTATATGTAATTAATAATAATAATAATAAGAAGAAATCCACGGAAAGCTAGATTGAAATTGGTATGAATCAGCTTGAAATATTGGAATCGATGTAGGTACAAGAAATTCAGTTTAGATTTCCTGTCATACAGGGCAACTTTTTTTTTAATTGTGACAGTGTAATTAATCTCATCACTGTGACATTCGTATATAATAAATATTCAGAGAGATTGGAGTAACATGCGACTGTTTACATACAATGTGAAAAGGATTATACGGTATTCCTGATTTAAAATATGACGACTTTCAGTATACTTATATCGTTTATATCAAATATATTTGACATGTAATCGAGACTTGTTGGCCTTTAAAAACCCATATATACGAACAATAAATAAGAACACATAAAAGTAGCAAAACAGTTTTAAAACAAAATACCTTCCGCTGAATTTATTTTCGATGGAACGAGTACAATATGTGCGTTTTTTTAAACTGAATAAAAATTTGTTTTCTCAGTTTTGGACTAGCGAAGTAATTCAGCATCTACGTCAATATGCAGCCTGAATATTAGTGTATTTACATGAATATATAAATATAATCGCAAATAAAATTGTATGTAAAACATTTCATACAATGTGTAAACTAAGTTATTGGAATAAATATCTTTGGATGTACGAGTACATTAATCAAGTTGCAGTGTTTAAATCAAATAATTGAGAATCTAGACTGTTCCGGCAAAATGTGTCTCTAAAATTTTGGGGGACGTTTCCATTTTATTTCTATTGGATGTTGTAGCCATAGTGAGTAGCCATAGTGTTGTAGCCATAGCCACTTCTGGCCATAGTGAGGAAGAGTTAGAAGCTGTTTATTCGGACATAGAGCAGGTAATAGGATTTGTGAAGGGTCATAAAAATGTAATAATAGTGGGAGATTTTAACGCAGTCATAGGTGAGGGGAAAGAAGGAGAATTTGTAGGTCCTTATGGATTAGGAAACAGAAACGAGAGAGATAGCAGACTGATTCTGTGAGAAGCACAAGATGGTAGTCGCGAATACATTGTTCAAGAATCACGTTAGGAGGCGGTACACCTGGAAAATGCCAGGAGGGATAGACAGGTATCAGATACACTACATTCTGGTTGGGAAGAGATTTAGAAATCAAGTAAAAGACTGTAAGAGTTATTCAGGAGCAGATGTAGACAGCGACCACAACTTGGTAGTCATGAAAGCTAGATTAAAGTTCAAAAATCTGAAAACCCGGAAGGATAAGAAACGTATAAATGTAGGCATATTAAGGGATCAGAATATGAAAGATAAATTCCAAGAGAAAACAGATGAATTAATGAATAAATCGAGTAATGACGAAATCAAGAACGCAAAAACTGAGTGGGAGGGTATCAAGAATAGTTTAGATTCTGCGGCTACGGACGTTTTAGGACACGAGAGAGGGGAAGCTAGGAAGCCCTGGATAACGGATGAAATCTTAAACTTAATACAAAAGAGACGAGGCTACAAAAACAGACGAGACGAGGAAGGACTAAAAACTTATAAGTCAATAAAGTGGTAAATCATTAGAAAGTGTAGAAAAGCGAAAGAACAATGGATAGAGGATAAATGCAAAGAAGTAGAAGATAAGCTCCAAGTAGGTAAGACCGATGAGGCTTACAAAATAATTAAGAGGAACTTCAGGGATATAGGACCAATAAGTAGAAACGTTAGGAGTCAATCGGGGGACATACTGATCGGAAGAGAGGAGAAAGCGGATAGATGGAAGCAGTACTTAGGAAATTTATACGAGGGTCAGGAATTAGGAGAGATATTAAAGGAAAAATCTGGCATCGATAGGGAATATGTAGGAAAACCTATATTGAGGGAGGAATTTGAAATAGCACTAAGGGGGTTAAATAACAATAAAGCGCAGGGTGTAGATAAAATACAGGCGGAAATTTTGAAATGTGCGGGACAGAAAGTAGTAAATAGGATGTTTGAACTGGTAAAATACATATACGAAACGGGCGAGATTCCGGAGGATTATAAGAGGAACATTATCGTTACTATACCGAAAAAGAGAGGAGCCGACAAATGCGAGAACTTTAGAACGATTAGCCTAACTTCCCACGCGTCAAAAATCTTATCCAGAATAGTGCAGAAGAGGATGGAAAATAGAGCGGAGGAAATACTAGGAGAAGACCAATTCGGGTTTAGGCGAAATAGAGGAACTCGCGAAGCTATTTTGGCGCTAAGAGTAATGTTAGAGAAAACAATAGAAAAAAGAAAGAACGCTTATATAGGATTTGTAGATTTAGAAAAAGCTTTTGATAATGTAAGATGGGGAAAAATGTTCAAGATACTAAAGAGCGCGGGAATGAAGTATAGAGATAGGAGAGTAGTACACAATCTATACAAAGAGCAAACTGCTGTTATAGAAGTAGAAGGGGAGAGAAGGGAAGTAGGTATCAGGAAAGGAGTAAGACAAGGATGTACGCTATCACCACTAATTTTTAATCTGTACATCAAAGAGGCGATTAATGTGGTAAAAGATAGAGTGGATTTCGGGATTAAAGTACAGGGACACAAACTAAAAATGCTGAGATTCGCGGATGATATAGCAGTATTAGCATCTAGTAAAGAAGAATTAGAATCAGCGTTGAATGAAATGGAGGCAGTGTTGACAGATGAATACGGAATGAGGGTGAATAAAAACAAAACTAAAGTGTTAGTGTGCAGAGGGTGCGAGAGCAGAGCAAAAACGAAAGTACAAATTAATAATGAAAGATTGGAGGAAGTTAAAGACTTCACTTATTTAGGAAGTAAAATAAATTGGGATGGAAGAAGAGATAAAGATATAAAACAAAGAATAGCGCAGAGTCGAGTAGCTTTTAACAAAAAGAAAGAACTTTTATGCTCGGGGGTAATAAGCTTAGAAACAAAGCAGAGATTTTTGAAAACGTGTGTATGGAGCACGGCACTATACGGTTGCGAAACCTGGACGGTAGGGGAAGCAAGTAGGAAGAAATTAGAAGCTCTTGAGATGTGGTGTTACCGAAGAATGATGAAAATACCGTGGACTGATAGGGTTAGAAACGAAGAAGTATTAGAGAAAGTCGGCGACAAAAGAAGTATGTGGAAAAACATAAAGAAGAGAAGAGATAGAATGGTAGGCCACTTGCTGAGACATGGGGGGAATAGTCCGCGATATTTTGGAGGTGAAGAAAGGCAGAGATAGGCCTAGATTAGACTACTGCTCACAAATAGTGAGGGATGTAGGTTGTAGCACAATTAGCGAAATGCGTAGGTTAGCACAAGATAGGAGAAGCTGGAGGTTAGCGTCCAACCAGTCTTAGAACTGATGACCTTATGATGATGGATGTTGTAGATAATTTTAGGCTACTTTTGTTGATATCCCAAACCCCTAGTTGCCTTAGAGTTGTCTATAGTCGGTTGTATATTGTCGAAAACAGTGACATGTATAATTTCTATTAATCCTCTTAGGTCAATCCTGGAAAAGTTGAAGTTTGCTTGTGCATTTCCTTGTTTTTGGCTAAAAATTTAAGCAATGAACTGTGAGCAAAAGCCGCGAATTGTTTCGTCACAAATCCGGGCGTTTTTTTTCAGTAATAGTTTCAATAGTTCTGCATTGTTGTTGACTTTATTTAGCCACTCTTGAGCAACTTCCATTCGCCGCTGTTTTCGTTCGAAATTAAACAATTTTGGAACAAATTGTGCTGCCAATTCGTTTCATACGCAAAACATCCGAAAATGTCATGGCATGAGCCAATTGATATGCAAACATTATCAGCAACTTCTTTGATTGTAATTTGGCGATCGTTCATAATCATTTCATTCACTTTTTCTACGTCTTCATCCGTTGTTGATATGTTGGAGCGTCCAGGACGCTCGTCATCTTCAATGTCTTCATGACCTTCTTGGAAACGCTTATACCACTCGTGAATCATTGTTTTAGTTATAGCAGGCTCACCAAGAGCAATATTTAACATTTCTAAAATATTGTTGCACTTTATTCCATTCTTATAGCATACTTTAATGCAAATTCTCTGATCCATTTTTTAAAGAAATAAATAATAGCCGATCGTACCAAAACACATGTAACCTTTTTGACAGGTGACAAGAAACTAAACATCCAATATGGCTAACAATGTATGGATACTTTTCAGATATGATCACACAATAACGAAAAAATTGCGCGAATTGGACTAAAACAACCCGCGAAAGTACAAAATTCCCGTTGCTTTTGAACACACCGAGATGTGTTCAAAAAGTTGGATGTTTACTGACTATACTTGTAAATATCCATGACAATCTGAATTCGAACTGGAGTAGTGTACCGCTGTGAATGAAAAAAATAATTATATATTTGTAAGGAACTGTAACGAATTTTATATAATATAAAATTCCTTACAGTTTGAACCTGAGACAAGAGGTCGAAGTGTTGTCTTCTACACCACTTGAACAACATACATATTCTGAACATACTCTAATTAACCAGCTACGCTGTCAGATGCAAATGAAGTGTAAACGTCAATGCAAAATTCCAAATGGATACAAATTTGGTAAATTTGGCTAATTCAGATGAGGATAAAGTCAAAAAATTTCGTCAGGAGCGATACGATATCCTACAATGGTCAAGCGAAGAGACCCTATTTCGAAACGAAAGAAAATATAGAGAGGACATATTTTCGAAATATACGTTTCCTTTTTCTAATGCTGTAAAAATAAAGCTCGCAAAGTCATTGTTAGGAAAGTATGTGAACGTATTTAATCCAAAGCAAAGCCAAGACAAAATTTTGAATGAGAATAAACTTGCAATTACGGAATGGGACATCAAAAGATTTAAACCTAGTGAATCGGCCAAGTTCGAGAAACAAAATTTGATCGTTCAAAATTACTTCGACATACTTAAACATGCTATTAAGCAATGCGATGTTATAACTTTACATTGCATTCAAAAGAAAATTAAAAAACTGACCGTAATCAATTTTTATGTAAGTTATTTTTGGGTTACGTATTTTGATTAGTTACTGGCATTTATTCCAGATTAACTTAATTGACATAGATTTGAGAAACTTCTTTAATGTAAGGATTTTGGTGTTAAGCGGGAATAATTTGAAAACGCTGCATGGCTCTACTTTGCCGAGGAAATTGACCTTCTTAGAGCTATTCAATAACTTCTTATCCAATGTTGCGGACTTGGTAAAAGATGCTCCTAAAACAATTTCCCACTTAGGACTTGCGAGAAATAAACTGAATAATTGTAAGTACAACTATTTGACTGACTTAGGCTAGTGCGTTTATTGCATATTTGTTACGGCTAGAATGGATACTTAGTTAATATAAAAATAACTAAACACTATATTATTTTGAAGGAACCTAACCTAACCTAAACAGAATAAGTAGACAGTTAGTTTAGGTTAGGTTCCTTCAAAATAACAGCGTATATAGTTCAGTTCCTGATTCTTTCAAAATAATAGCATATTTAGTTCGTTTACAAACTAGCTAGTTACTTTTAAAACTAAGTATCCATTCTAGCCGTAACATATATGTATATTTGTTCAAATCAAGAAATGCATTATTTGTACTTAGCTCCAGTTATTCTTCCAATGAATAATTCTAGTAGGAAACTTAGGTATACGTTTACTATTTGATTGTTCTTCTTAGGTATACTCATATATCTGTAAGGACTAAATATATCTCCCAGTAAATGATTGGTCACACAGATGATGAAGAAGGAATAAGAAGAGCCTCTTTTACAATAAATTAGTATTCTTTTTCATTAGAACAAGATCTATCCTGTTTCCTCCTTCAATTTCCACTTTTTAAGGCACATATCAGAAGTTATATTGCTTTTTCGTTAAAGGAATATCAAATAAAGGAGAAACCGTGTATAATAAAAAAAAAACATACAAATGGTAGCTACTATTGTGTGCATCTTACTATTTTTATTCAAGAAAGAAGAATTAATTTGTTTATAGAAACAACCATATTTTGAATACCAACTGCATCTTATATTTAATTTCTTCAAATTTTAAAGGTCTCACAGAAAACTCTTAATGTAGGGGTACTCATAATCTACTTTTTTTATGAATAACGGATTAACTTTTTCGTTGTTTTGAGTAGTGGCACTCTGATAAGTGTTAATCTGGATCTGGTAATAAAGGTCTAGAAAACATTTAAGAATTTTCTGTATTTTATTCTAATTATCAGAAAATTGTAAACAAGGAACTAAGAAATAAGAATCTAGGTAACTATTGGAAATATGGAAAAAGGAACCATCTCTTGTACATCCCTTTTTTTGAGGTAACCTCAATGGTGAAAAGTAAAATTCCGACAGTGGTACTGGAGGCCATGAATCGGGCCGTGGGGGGAGGATGGTATCTGGAAGGAATGGAAAAAAGCTAAGTTGGTACTTTTGAGGAAGGAAGGGGACAGATTTCCGGGTGATCCGTCTGCCTTTCGCCCAATCTGTTTGTCAGACACCCTGTCTAAACTGCTAGAATATGTACTGCTTGGAAGACTGGAGGAGGTGGTCGAACGCGCGGGCGATCAGATACCCAGTTTGGGTTTAGAAGAAGCAGGTCGACGACAGATGCCATCGAGTGTGTTAGCAAGGAAAGTGGATGATGCCCTGAGACAGAAGAAGGTGACAGTTATTGTCACTCTCGATGTTAAAAATTCTTTCAACTCGGCGGGATGGAGGGAGATCATGGAGGCCGTCGTCGGCATGGGAGCACCCTCGAGGCTGGTGAGGGCTCTCATGAGTTACCTGATGGATAGAGAGATAATCTGGGCGGCGGAGGGGAGGTGGTGCAGAAGGAGGGTGTCATGTGGCGTTCCTCAAGGGTCGGTACTGAGCCCCACCCTCTGGAATGTACTGTTCGATGGGATTTTTAGAATCCCACTACTACGGTGACTACGCGGACGACCTGGCGTTGGTGGTGTCCGCCGGTTCCGTAGCCGACTTGGAAAATATGTGTAATATTACAGTGTGGACCGTCAAGCATTGACTGAAGGGGAGATGGCTGAAATTGGCGTAGGCGAGGACGGAGGCGGTCATAATCACGAGGAGGAGGAACCTACCCTCTATCGAACTGAGGGTAGGGGGAACGGAAGCCAGGCTCTCAAAGATTATAAAATACCTGGGGGGTCTGGCTGGACGATAAATTCACATTCCAGGGGCACGTAACGAGGACGGTGGCAAAGGCTGATAGGACGGCAGGCGCGTTGATGAGGTTAATGAAAAACACGCGGGGACCGTGCCCGTCAGAAAGGAATTCCGTTGTCCTGTACGTCGTGCCGGCATGGGGGAGGGCGCTTCATAGGGTGTGCGCTAGACCTCTCATACATAGAACACAAAGAAGGATGACATTGAGAGTGGCGAGCACATACAGGACAGTGTCACTTGATGCGGTGTTCGTCATAGCGGGGATGCCTCCTTTGGCTTTGCCGACCAGGAAGAGGGCGGAGATCCGTTTGGGGGCCAGTAGAGCGGAGGCTAAGACCCGTTTGTTTGCAGCCTGGTAGGTTCAATGGGAAAGTTCGACAAAGGGGAGGTGGAGCTGGAGGCTGGTGCTAGATGTGAGAGGATGGGTGGAAAGGGCACATGGAGAAATTGGGTACTATCTCACGCAGGTGTTGTCGAGGCATGGTTGCTTTGGGAAGTACCTGCGTGGGATAGGGAAGGCGGATGGTGATGAGTGTGTGTACTGTGATGAAAGTGCTGATCCTAAGCACACGTTGGTCAGGTGTGCGAGGTGGTCGGACGAGAGAGAGGAATGTATAGCGGTGGACGGAAGACCGGAACGCCTGAGAGAGTTGGTAGATCGAATGGTTGGGTGTGAGAACGTATGGGCGAGTGGGGAGCAGATGATGGAGAAGATTTTATGAAAGAAAGAGAAGGAAGAATGGGAGTATGGATCGAAACCCTAATCGTGGAAACGGAGGGGGGATGTAGGGCAAAACAAATAGCAACATCGTGACAGAAGAATGACCCCTACCTTGAAGAGATGTGAAAGCTCTACCAAGGTAGGCGAAACAGAGATTCCTGGGGGCCTCTTGTCTGATTAGCGCAAGCGCTGGCTACGTCCCCACAAAAAATAAAAAAGGATTGATTATCTCTTTACTTTCAAAATATAAACCAAAATTGTTGTTTTGAATTTTCAATACAGTCGAACGCAGTTATTTGTGGAACTAAAGAAAAGTTATTAGCATATATTGAAGATACTTTTGTGACCATTCTACCGAATCCTGCGTAGATAATAATTTTAAATGCTTAAATTGATAAACAGAAAAAGAAAATTAAGTATAAGTATATCATCTGATCGTTAGTACCCAATTATTACTCCATTATTTATTTATGTTTAAAGCTATAGTAGTACTCCATTATTCATTATTTATTTATGTTTAAAGTTATTAACAGTTACTTTTTGTTTTTAGTTATACATATATATTTTATTTATTTTTATAAATATGTTTATATTGAGTTATTTAATTTTTTAGTTATAGTTATACATGTATTCCGTACTTTGTCCTGTAAATGGAATCTTCTGTTAGACAACAAAGCATTATTATTATTATTATTATTTAAAAAACTATTTCAATTTTTTACCTCGTAATTGAAGACTTACGCTTTCTTTTAGAATTAATTAAAGAGTTACGCTTTCGGCAAAATAACCATTTGCCGAATTCATATTTTCTTATAAGATTCCATATTCCATAATTATTATATCTATTCCCTATCATTCTGCGGTTGCTAGGCAAATGTAAAGTTTCGGTGATAAACCTCGATTCAAAAATATCCACCGTATGCAAAACTAGCTGGCAGCTCTCTTAGTATTCCGGCCGGCATAGTTCTAAACTGTAATATAGTGGCGTTATTTAATGACCATTATAAAATTTATGGCGAGTTTTATGAGCGGTCACCGATGTTAGCAGGACCCGACTCGAGCATCCATCCAGTCGCCGAATCACGAAATTACGAATACGTGTAATACCCGGAGAGATATGGCAATTACTAATTAGACTAATTGAGAAATGATGAATAATGACGAAGGAATATATCACGGTCGTTTCGAAATGGAATCCCTGTTTACTGATGGCTGACACTGCCTCCATTTCGCGCATAAGACGAGCTCCGCGCTGCCATCAAAAGAGGGTGAAAATTAGGCGATAATTGAGTTTCTATGTTTTTATATTAACGGATCGTTATTGCGAATATGGCCCTGGCCTACGCTGATGGTAAAAAATTAATACAAAGTAGCCGCGGATTAGGCGCGATAATAATTTGATTTTCAGTGGAAGTACGAGTGCCTCGAGCAACATTAACCAATTATATTCTAAATCTTGTCTTTGTCCCACTGCGCGAAAACAAAAAGAGAAAATACGATAATGATATTTTCGTTTCACGCAATAACTGAATAATTGTACAAATGTGACATCTCAAGCAGATCTATAAGATACAATACAGAGCGTGTTTGATGAATAAGAACTCTGGGACCCATCAAATTGTATTTTTAATTGCCCATTTTAAAAAAATACAATTCGTGATGGTGATTCGTGTAGGTGGTATGACGTCATCGATCTTTTTTAATGATTACCTCTTTTTAATTATGGACTGTGAAAGGGTACATTTTTGTCTATATTTACTATGGTAATAATTACACTAGCGTGAGTATAGGTTAGATAAAAAAATTGAGAAAAACGATTTTGAAATTTCAAAATACTAAATTTAATGGCATTAAACTGAACGAAATGTTGAAATTGCTCACCGTTGGCTACCTGACTTAGCGACCAATACTATTTTTATTATTTTTTTTACTTGTTAGAGAAACACTTGAAATCGTACCGAGAGTCCCCGATAGATGATGGAGTATCACACTCCGACTCCTCAGAAAGTGAAGGTGTAGTGCGGCGTAGTCGATGGAAGAATTCTTTATTCTAGAAGAGTCCTTATTTCTTTGACATCTACCTAGCTGGTGTAAGATATTTAGTTTTTTTGGGCCGACCTTATTCCTGCACTAATAACTTTATATTCAGAAGAACAGGAACAAGGTCTGAGAAATAATTTTTTCTTTCAACAAAATGGTGCACCTTCCTATTATGGTATGTATGGAACAGCACTTGTTCGCCGTTTGGCGAAATACAACGGCGTAACGAATTTATTGACAATATTCCAGAAGAATTTAATAATTGTCTTGGCTACTGTCAAGCAGCCAACGGTGCATAATTTGAACTTTTAATATATCTGATTTTTCTTAAATATACACTGGCATCAAATTTAGTATTTTGAAATTGCAATATCGTTTTTCTTAATTTTTTAATCTAAGCTATACTCTAATGTAAGTAATTATGTAAAAAAATGTGCTGTTGGATTTCCAAGAAAAGAATATCATTCACGTCATACCTACTAAAGGAATCATTCTGTATGTATTAATTATATTTTTATATAACTTTCTCGATATTTGGATACACTTATGAAACTCTTATTAGGAAATTCCGTAGTTTTGTTTTAAATTCTTTCCATCCATACCTCAGTGTGGAATAAAATGGCCTTCTAATTAATATCGATACCAAATTCTTTTTATATGAGTCATAATATTGAAGGTGTACAGTACGCCTCTGAAACTACTTTCTTCCTCGCCCTTTAACTTTGCAACGAGCCGTAAAAGAACGAAAATTCATATACACAGTGTGGCTCCACATATGACTATTGACAGCCGAGATGGTTTCTGCATACCGGGTGTCCAAAAAGTCTGGAGACGGTCAAATATCTTGAGAAATACACATTGCATCGAAAAAAGAGACAACACCTCCTTAATAATTTTAAAAACGCTATCCAATGACAAAGAGTCTGTTATAGAAGTAGAAGTGGAAAAAAAGGGAAGTAGGTATTAGGAAAGGAGTAAGACAAGGATGTACGCTATCACCACTAATTTTTAATCTGTACATCGAAGAGGCGATTAATGTGGTAAAAGATAGAGTGGATTTCGGGATTAAAGTACAGGGACAGCAACTAAAAATGCTGAGATTCGCGGATGATATAGCAGTATTAGCATCTAGTAAGGAGGAATTAGAATCAGCATTGAACGAAATGGAGGCAGTATTGACAGAGGAATACGGAATGAGTGTAAATAAAAACAAAACTAAAGTGTTAGTGTGCAGAGGGCGCGAGAGCAGAGCAAAAACGAAAGTACAAATTAAAAATGAAAGATTGGAGGAAGTTAAAGACTTCACTTATTTAGGAAGTAAAATAAATTGGGATGGAAGAAGCGATAAAGATATAAAACAAAGAATAGCGCAGGGTCGAATAGCTTTTAACAAAAAGAAAGCACTTTTATGCTCGGAGGTAATAAACTTTTTTTTTGGATTTTGGGGGGAGATTTTTGAAAACATATGTATGGAGCGCGGCACTATACGGTTGCGAAACCTGGACTGTAGGGGAAGCAAGTAGGAAGAAATTAGAAGCTTTTGAGATGTGGTGTTACCGAAGAATGATGAAAATACCATCGACTGATAGGGTTAGAAGCGAAGAAGTATTGGAGAAAGTCGGCGAGAAAAGAAGTATGTGGAGAAACATAAAGAAGAGAAGAGATAGAATGGTAGGCCACTTGCTGAGACATGGGGGAATAGTCCGCGATATTTTGGAGGCAGAAATAGGAGTGAATAAAGGCAGAGGTAGGCCTAAATTAGACTACTGCTCGCAAATAGTAGGGGATGTAGGTTGTAGCACAATTAGCGAAATGCGTAGGTTAGCACAAGATAGGAGAAGCTGGAGGTTAGCGTCCAACCAGTCTTAGGACTGATGACCTAATGATGATGATATCCAATGACATCAAATGCGACCTCCCACCCCCACCCCTTGGGATGGGGCGGGAGGAATGTTTAAAATCTTAAATGGCTACCCCTATTTTTTATTGCAGAATCGGATTCTGAGCAAGAACTACGTCAAGTTTGTCTGAAACGTTTTTTTTTCAATTCGTGACAGATGGTGCTTTAATCACAAAAAAGTTTTTCTCGTAATTTCTAAAAAAATCTACGGAAGAATGAAAAATAATAAAGTACGAGTTCTCTTACCTAAAAACAGCCATTTAAGAGTGTTAAATTTAATACCCTCCCACCACCGTGGGAAAGGGAAAGTGGAAGACAATTTTCAAGTGCTAAATTGAAACCCTAATTTTTTATTAACAATGACTTAGTTTTCCACAAAATACCAAAACGCTATACACTATACTCAATGCGCGTCGCCAACAAAGTTGGCATCATCTAGAGATGATTAAAACTATTTTACTAAGAGTTTTGTGACGAAATGATGAGACGAAAATGGACAATTTTCTTTCTGAATATGCTTTTCTGATGAAGTGACATTTCAATTGAGTGGAAAGGTCAATAGACACAATATGCGATATTGGTCCGATGAGAGATTGAATGAGAGATTCCCATACATAATATCCATAAAAACGTAATGTTTGGGCTGGAATATTGTGCAACCGAATTGTCGAGCCGTTTTTCATCGATGGTAATTTGACAAGTCAAAGGTACGTCGATTTATGGAACAATCAGATACTACCGAAGATCCAACACATTGCTGGTATAGTGTTAGACAATGTTTGGTTTCAGCAGGATGGGGCTCAACATCATTTTGCGTTGATTGTACGCGATATATTAAACACCACTTTCCCTGGGCGCTGGATTAGTAGAAGGGGTGCGATTGAATGGCCACCAAGATCACCTGATCTAATTCCTCTAAATTATTACTATTGGGGCTATTTGAAAAACAATGTGCACAAAACAAAAGCCGGCAGACATCGACGAATTAAGGGAAAAGATAATACAGTGTTCTAATACGATAACACCAGAAACTTTGCAGAAAGTAATTGATAACATGTACGCACGATTGGGACACTGTCAAATAGCTGAAGGTCATCAATTTGAACATGTCATTAAGTAGGGGATTTTGCCGTTATAACATCGGCGGTGAAAGGTAAGGGAACTCACCTATAACAAGCACCCCGATGGTGAGAGACAAATGATGATAAAAAAATTTTGTGACTACAGCGCCATCTGCAACAAATCGAAAAAAATGTTTCAAACAAACTTGACGTAATTTTTGCCGTAAAATCCGATTCTGCGATAAAGTATAGTAGTATCCATTTAAGATTTTAAAGTTGCCCCTCGCCCCACCCCAAGGTGTGGGGGTGGGGGGTTGTGTTTGATATCATTAAATAGCTCTTTTAAAGTTACCAAGGAAATGTTCTTATTCTTTGGATCCAATGTGTATTTCTCTTGTATGTTACGCTAGTACTCGGAACTAGGACATCAGGGATAAAATTGCGAGCATCCCAGGCGATAAGTTACGTTGATTTATGTCTCAGTCAATGGTTTTTGACAAGTGTGTCTTGTAATAACCGCACCAGGCTATCGGTTTTTGGGGAAGTTTTTTAAGCAGTCAATTCCCGCATCTCGCCCCAAAACATCGCCTACACTTTCGGTACTAGCTTGCTCGCTATTTATTTTATCTCTAAATAAACACAGCCATAGCCACTAGTATCATTTCACTACACGCACACCGAAGACCGCCATAACAGATTAAAGTGTAAACATGAAATTGGAAATAAAATCGTACTTAATTTCCGAATATATGCACTTATTAATATTTGATGCACCATAGCATTTTTACGTGCAGCGTGAAATTCTCATAGTCCTGTCGTCAAGATATTTTTGTTTCGTGCGGAACTTTTGTTTTGACAGAAGCAAAGTGATTGTTGTCCTTCATTTATCGCTTTAAACGAGGGATATTTCTGCCGTAGTGGATAGAGTTTCAATAAAAACACTCTCCGTTCAGCAGAGAAAGTAAATGGAGATAATTTGATTTTGACAAAAAAATATTGAACGAAAGCTAATACCGCATCAAGTGGCGGCGCTAACAGGGGTACTTTTCGCAATGAGCTATTTATAGTCGCGCTATTAGCGACATAAAAACGTAGGAACGCTGTGGAGAAATTTAAATTCGATGCATTATTTAAGAGGCTTGCCGAACGTACTGCACTTCACTAGGGGGGAAATACACACACATACATATAATTAAACTAGAAAATCTGTGTAAACATCACGTACGACATCTGAAACCATAGAGCTTTACATGACAAACGACTTCCTACTTGCATTCATTACGATATTGCTGAAATATTATTACCGCTTCAACAGTAAATACTCGCTCGTTTGTCGCTTCGGTATTAAAAATGCAGAAAAGTCACAGCATCATGGAAACATTGAACTTGTAACGACTTGGTTATGAGGGTATTATACAACAGGTTATCTCGTCACCTGACATGGATCGATTTGATCACATCTTCGTGTCTTGATTTGATTTAAACAATTTGTAGTAGGCATTATTCGATAAAATACATCACACTGTATCAACAGAAATACACAAAATGAAAACTTAAGAAGGAACAAATCTAATCACCTGAGGACAATTCGTTTTCGGAAAAATGGCGGAAGACATAAAATACTCTCAATTTTCAAATGACTGAGGGTTGAGGCACACGACGTACATAACGAGAGAGCGCGTTGTGTATCGTACATGTGACTAACCACCGAATATCATGACCTCGGCTCAAATCCAAGCGTTGGCACTTTCAATGTCAGTGGAAGTGGATGTTGTCCGCGATTATTGAATGTATATTCTCCGCCAAAATATCGCCGGCCTAGTCTAGATTATGTTTTAGATTTATTATTATGTCTTTATTTCATGGTTTACCTTTGATAAATTACGACCACACCTAAGAAATCCAACAAAAACTTAAGAACTACTTTTCTCTACATCCTATACTAATTCTTATAGAATTGTATCTCTCTAAAATAATATTTTTAAGAAGCTATTAGATATTATGTTATTAGAAATTTAACGTACAATTAAATGGTGAGTCGATGAATCAGCGTCTCCGCTCGATTTTTGCAAAGCAAAAATATTAGCATTAAAATGCACAGTGCTTCACTAAGTACCAATAGTTTTTACTTTTCCACACTCCACTATACGCGGAAAAATAATGTAATTGTGTAAAAACATTTTTATTTCTAACGTTTATTTTTTGTTTTTCGGCCTAAAAACAAAAGAAAAAGGTTTTTTAAACAATTTTGTATGTATATGTGTGTGTCGTTGTCGTCGACATTAAAAAAATTTCTCGTTAGCACGATAACTCAACTAAATCGTATCGGATCGATCGGGTTTTGACTGATTCTGCTCGGGGACGTCTCCCAGATGACACCTATTGATTTTGAGGTGGATAGGACACACCTCACCCTATCCATGGGTAATGAGAAAGCACGATGGTGGACTATTTGAAAAAAGTAAAACTGTCGCATAAAACACATTCTGCATTTATGTGTTGGTTTATTTTTTATCGGCCACTCAATTTCGAGATAGATGTTCTACGTGCGGAAAAGTCCGTATTATGTTTATTTTTTAATGGTAATATTATTTGATGCAATACATTTTTATGTAGAATGTGCAAAATTTTGTGGTAGATTACAAAGCAATTGTTTTGACAGGCAAACAATATTTTCACATTAAGTTAATCAGAACAATATCATTAAAAATAATAATCATGAAACAAGAAAAATTAAATTAAGTATCAAGTAAAGTAAATAGGAAATATGCATACCATAAAATTTTTATGTAAAGAAGAAAATCGACCTGTGCGAATATTTTTCTGCTTGTGTGGCAACGGTTCTGCCGAATTTAATAATAACAGTAATAATATTGGTGTGTTTATTTTCAATAATTAATTTAAAATTATGATTATGAAAAATATTCGGTTAGGTTGGCGCCATTCGGTTTTCAGTCCCTTTTCCTTGTAACCAATCGAAATCAAGAAATTAATAAGAAATTAATAGAAGGAACAAAACAAAATAAAAGGCTGGGACTGATTACAATTACCAATGTTATTGAAGATTATGTACAATATATGGTTGGAATAATTCTTTTACTATTAATGTGTATTAAAATTATTAAACCACTTACTAATTAAAATTAATAAGTGGATTTGAATTTATTGCTTTATTATTATTTTATTAAGTAATGTAATCGTGTAAAAATTTGTTTTGTAGTGTTTATTTTTGGTTTTTAGGCCTAAAAACAAGAAAATGGTTTTTTAAACAATTTTGTGTGTGTGTGTGTCGTGGCCCTCGGCATTAATAAAATTTCTTGTTGGCACAATAACTCAACTAAATCGTGTCGGATTGATCGGATTTTGAATAATTCTGATCCGGGATGTTTCTCAGACGATACCTATTGATTTTGGGTGGATAGAATAAACTGTACCATGTTCATGAGTCATGAGAAAGCACAATGGTGGACTATTTGAGAATTTTTTTTGTTAGCACGGCCACTCAATTAATTATCGATCGGGTTTCGACTGATTCTGATTAGGGACGTCTACCAGATAACATCTATTGATTTTGAGGTGGATAGGATACACCCCACCCTGTCCATGGGTCACGGGAAAGCACGATGGTGGACTATTTGAAAAAAGTAAAACTGTCGCATAAAACACATATTCTGCATTTATGTGTTGGTTTATTATTTCTCGGCCACTCAATTTCTAGATTGAGATGTTCTACGTGCGGAAAAGTCCGTTTTAAGGTTTTAAAACTGTTTATCCAGTTTCTTATTTGTTTTCGGAAAGCATGTATGGTTGGAATGGATTTAATAGAAGCAGTCATATCAGTGAATACTTTAACTGCATCGTCATAACAAAAACCTCTTTTAGACTGAGCATAAATATGCTTAGATACGGCATACATATCAAAATTACGGGTATCCAAATCATGAACGTGAATTCATCCACCAATTCAGTAATTTTTGTTTGGCCATTTTGATCGCAACTTTGTGAGAATTGGATCCTAAGTACACTAATAAATTGTGACTTATATCTTCATTTGAGTATCTGGAACATTTTCTGGTATTAAAAGTTCGTATTCCTTTGAAGCCTTTGTTACGCGAGGTCGCAGGTGGTCGCAGCTAATTATAATTGGAATTTATTTATATACATTTGCTCATATCAGATACCAAATATCAAAGGTTCAGAAAAATCCGGGAAACAGTTATTCATGATTAAGAATGATAAAAAAAATTTTAAAATGGCGATTACTTTTGTAATGAAAAAAAAATACATGTAATTTTTAAGATAAGTGCTTTTGTAGGAAACATCACTGGAATATGTACAAATTATGGATACTTAATCGAAGACATATTTTATATGTATATTTTAAATTAGGTTTAAACGTTTTTAATTATTTTGATATGCCCACTTGGTAGCACGTGAAGGTGCGGGTTGTGAGCCAATTTGTAGATAAACAAACTGCCAAATAAAAATATTTATTATCAATCAATTGTCCACAGACATTATTATAACAAAATCTATAATGTTTTTGAGTCAATGGACAAGTTGAAAAATTCGAATTTTGTCCGCAAAGCGGGCCGCAGGGGCCAATGTGGGCGGTCCGATAGAAACTTGTTCCTATTCTTGACGAGCAATACGTTAGTCAGAAATAACCGAACTGTTTAACAGTTGACGAGAGTAGATCGTTCTTTGAAAAATCCATCCTCATCTGGAAATCGCCGATAGGTGGTATCGTCCCTTTCCATCCGCGATTCTCATATCTGTTTCTCAATGTCCAACTAATGGATTTACGCCCAGCCGCGGAGATCGCCCTGTGCAGCGCTGGAAATGCACATACGACGACGGGGGTGGCGGTAAGCCAGACCGAGACCTATTAATGCCGCCGGTCATATAAACATATTATGATTTAATGCCACGAATGCGGCCCCGCCACGTATGTCCGTATTATTAATTATTATGACCTCGTAAAGGGGTTGTATAAACTTTTATCTCGTTTTGTCAGACTTTGTTGGTCCATTGGGCTGTGTCCGAGAGCCGTGCTAGCATAAAATGAAATGTGTGCAAATTTTTTTTGCGCGACTAATTTTCAGACACCCCAGTGACATTTGATATAATGACTCTGCTTACTTTACATTCGAGTTTTATAATTAATATTTATATAGCTAATGTGTGCGGGTTTTTTTTTTTGCACGAAGAGGAGGTGTGATATTACGGCGATATGCGGTTGGCCGTAATCAAGTCTGTCACCGGCTGGATATATAAAATATCATAATAAATCATATTTAAATATAGTTGTGCGATGCAAGTTGTGTTCGGACGCGTGGGGGTACCGGGACTCATTAACGGCTTTGCGTTACAGATTACTGGACTTTTCATTAGCTCTGTCTATTAGAGCAGCGTAATTATTGCAAAAATAAAATGAAAAACGCCATCAGCCTGATTCGTGCATATACAATATGGTCAACTGTACACCATTCACACTACTTTCTAGAACTACTAACTAGAACTTTCTAACCATTCACACTATATTTTTTTAACCTAGTAAAGCATGAAAGACAGAAATTAAAATAAACTGTTTTAAAACCTTAAAACGGACTTCTTCGCACGTTGAACATCTCTATCTCGAAATTGAGTGGAAGAGAAAAAATAAACCAACACATAAATGCAGAATATGTGTTTTATGTGATAGTTTCCCTTTTTTCAAATAGTCCACCATCGTGCTTTCTCATGACCCATGGACAGGGTGGGGTGTGTCCTATTAACCTCAAAATCAATAGATGTCGTCTGATAGACGTTCCTAATCAGAATCAATTTAAATCCGATCGATCCGACACGATTTAATTGAGTAATCGTGCTAACAAAACAAAATTCTCAAATAGTCCGCCATTGTACTTTCTCATGACCCATGAACATGGTAGAGTGTGTTCTATCCACCTCAGTATCAATAGGTGTCATTTTGGAGGCGCCCCCGATCAGAATCAGTCAAAACCCGATCGATACGATACGATTTAGTTGAGTTATCGTGCTAAAAAGACATTTTATTAATGCCGACGACAACGACACACACACACACACACACACACACACACACACACACACACACGCCCACACACACACACACACACACACACACACACACACACACACACACACACACACACACACACACACACACAAAATTGTTTAAAATACATTTTTTTTTGGTTTTTAGTCCGAAAAACGAAAAATAAGCGCTAGAAAAAAAATTGTTTATCCGATTACATTACTTTTCCGCGTATAGCTGAGTACGGAAAAGTAAAAGTTGTGTAATTATTTATTTTTATAGTCTTTAATAAGCGTATACCCTGTTATAAGAAAAGACTTCAGGGGAGTTACAAATGTTTACAGTTATAATATTGCAACGCCGTAACTATTTTGAGAACTACCGTTTATTACATTTTGAGCCGTATTTTTGAAAGTTATGTATGTATGTGATTGTCGATATTTTGTTTATAGAAAACTCCATTTGATTGCACCATTTGAAAGAACTGTTCTTACGTACAGTAAAATAAAATAAGAGATTGGTTACATAGATATTTTTGTGCGCAAGTGAGTTTTTGAAAGAAACAGGAAGGATAGGTCTCAAAGTAGAATTTTAAATACATCTTTTGCCGTAATCAAGTAATTTTCAAAAAAAAAAAAAATAAGAGTTTTATCGAATACATTACATATAGTGCTATTGTAAAGTAATAATTAAGTTCGTTAAAAAATCAAGGACTATTGTAATCGTTCGCTCTCCTCTTCTCTCTCTAACATGCGTCGTGATATTAGACCGTTGCGTGGATGCGGTATGTTTGGCCTTCGGTTGGTCTCGTCTATCGTTACGAACAACGGAGATAAAGGAGTCGCTAATATTTGGGGTAAATCCCGTTATTAGGGGTTGCCCCGGGCCAAGAATAGGGGTTGAAACGGATTCCCCACGGTGAGTATTGATACCACTCACTAATAACCTTGGCGTGTATCCATTCTATTCGTTTCAGCCAGTTCCAGGTTATGTCGATATAACAGGACAGCACCGAGCTAACCCGTCTCTCAGTGTAGATTTGAGATTTTTTCGGCATGGTGTTGGAGGGCTCGTTCGCTGGAGAATGGCTTATAAGGTTTTTAATTTTCGCACTCCACTAAGCGCGGAAAAGTAATGTAATCGTGTAAAGAAAAATTGAAAAAGAAAATATTTTTTTTGGGTTTATTTTTCGTTTTTCGGCCTAAAGCCCAAAAAAATTATTTTAAAAAATTTTTTGCTGTGTGTACCATTGTCGTCATCGTTGTCGGCATTTATTCTTGTTAACACGATAACTCAACTAAATCGTGTCGGATCGATCGGGTTTTGACTGATTCTGATGGGGGACGCCTCCCAGACGACACCTATTGATGTTGAGGTGGATAGAACACACTCTCCCATGTACATGGGTCATGAGAAAGTACAATGATGGACTACTTGAGACATTTTTTTTGTTAGCACGATCACTCAATTAAATCGTGTCGGATCGATCGGATTTAAATTGATTCTGATTAGGAACGTCTACCAGACGACATCTATTGATTTTGAGGTTGATAGGACACACCCCACCCTGTCCATGGGTCATGAGAAAGCACGATGGTGGACTATTTGAAAAAAGGGAAACTGTCACATAAAACACATATTCTGCATTTATGTGTTGGTTTATTTTTTCACTTCCACTCAATTTCGAGATAGAGATGTTCAACGTGCGAAGAAGTCCGTTTTAAGGTTTTAAAACAGTTTATTTTAATTTCTGTTTTTCATGCTTTACTAGGTTAAAAAAATATAGTGTGAATGGTTAGGCTAGGTTTCGACTGATTCTGATTAGGGACGTCTACCAGACGACATCTATTGATTTTGAGGTGGATAGGACACACCTCACCCTGTCCATGGGTCATGAGAAAGCACGATGGCGGACTATTTGAAAAAGGTAAAACTGTAGCATAAATCACATATTCTGCATTTATGTGTTGGTTTATTTTTTCTCGGACACTAGTTTTCGAGATAGGGATGTTCTACGTGCGGAAAAGTCCATTTTAAGGTCTTAAAACTGTTTATTACTGAGGTGATCGGTGTGTTTTGGGTTCGTGGAATCGGCCTGCTATCAGCGGGGCGGCGCGGCGTCATACTAGTTTGGTTCGTGTACATGGTTCGAGTTACCCTTATCGAAGTGTTTACGTATGGGTATACTTACTAGCGAATTCCTTGCATATACGGACAAGGACAGCCGTCGTGTCTGGGTAGATATAAATAAAATATAGAAAGTGTAACTCACCAGCCTTCTCCCTCGCTATGTAGCCAATCAAATACATAATTTCACACTAGGGATTTATTTAACAACAAATATACGAATGGAGTACAAGCTCGCAAGGTATAGACGGTACAATACTACGCGGTTGTTGTGAGGTGGCGGATGCACGATGATCTCGAATCTACACTGAGAGACAGGATAGCTTGGCGCTCTCCTGTTATATCGACATAGAGGAGCCTGACACTGGCGGAAATGAGTGGAATGGATACCCGCTAAGGCTATTAGTGAATGGTATGGATACTCACCGTGGAGAATCAGTTTCAACCCCTATCCTTACTCGGTGCCACCGCTGATAACGGATTTACTCCAAATCTTAGCGACTCCTTTATCTCCATTTGGCGACTCCTTTATCTCACGATTATATGACGCCCAACATGGGGCCCCATGTAATCGTTTGCTTTTACGGCCTTAGAAAAAGAAATGTTTGTTGAGTAGTAACTTTATCATAAGATTTGATACCCCTATATCAAATCTTAATGATAAAGTTACTACTCAACAAACATTTCAAACATTCTGCTTTGCTAAATGAAAGATAATAAATGTACTAATTAAAGAAATAACTCCAAAACCCAAAAAAAATATTTAACAGACTACGATTTTAAGCTTTTATTTGACAGCAATAAAACACATTATCGGCCGCTAAGGCTACTGTCAGGCAACCAACAGTGCATAATTTGTTTTAGTTTATTTTTTTTAAATAATCCTTGCCATTAAATTTAGTATTTTACAATTACACAATCGTCTTTCTTCATTGTTTTTTATCTAATGTATACTCACGCTAATGAAATTAATACCATAGCGTATGTAAAAAAATTCTCCGTAATAGAAAAAGGAGGTTGCCGTTAAAAAAAATTAATGAAATCATACCTCCTACACTAATCAGCTTATATGAATTAATTATATTATTATTATTATATTATATAGGTTTGGGCCTCATCAGCCACTGATTGCATGGGTAGTCCCTTGGCGATCCCCTCTTATCCGGGTATTATCCAAAAATGCTATCCCATAAAAGGAGCAATTTAGGCACGTCCCCCGCCTTAAGCCTCGCCTCCTCTAGGATAACAGGGGTCCCTAATATAAGATACCTCCCCTCCTCCACTGCGAGGCAGGTATAAGGAAGATGAATCGAGGTTTCCTCGTTTTCTTTACAGTATCTGCAGGCCGGACTATCAGTCAGCCTCAGCTTGTGCTTATATGCATTCAGGCTACTATGGTGGCCCGTTGTGATTCCCACCAGGGTTCTGGCTTTGTGCCTGTTCAATTTAATGAATTCCTGGGCCCATTTCTCAATCTCTGAGTATTCGATGAAGAGTTTGGTTATTTGACAACCCGTTACTCCTCTCCATCTTTTATTGTGCTGGTCTCTTGCCCGGCCATTGAAGCGGTCTCTGATCAGATTCCGTCTTATTCCAACTGCAGGTTCTGGTCCATAGAGGTTTTCCCTGCTCCCTACTCTGGCAAGGTCAACTGCAATTAGATTTCCCTTAATGCCATTATGCCCAGGTATCCATAAGAGTTCCACCAGTCCCTTCCCTGCCAAGTGGTTCAATGCTTCATAGCAATTATAGACCAGCTACGACTTTGTCGCTGCTGAATTCAGGGCTGCCAACGTCGCCCTGCTATCCGAGCAGATACATACCTTCTCCTGGGTCCGATTTTGGTCGGCCCCCAGAACACCGTATGTAATTCCAACTAGCTCGGCCTGGAGTGCTGTAGTGTATTTGCCCAAGGGGAAGATTTTACTAATCCCGTCGCGTCGCCTATACACCCCCGCACCTACTCTGTTCCCACTTTTGGCTCCATCCGTGTACTAGATGTCTCCATTGAGCAGCAATCCAGCTCGACCTTCCATCCAGTCGGTCTTACTGGTGAGGGTGATCTTATATTTCTTGTCAAACAGGAAGTGAACACCCGTACTGTCAGAGGGCATCCATAGGAGTCCCTCTTCAGCTAGCTCTCTTGAGAGTCTATTCAGGTCCCTTACCTTCCTATTCATGTTTCCCACCCTGTGCATTGCCTTTGCGGCTTCCGCTTTCCGGATGACATCAAGAGATGGTATCCCCGTCAGTATCCCCATCGCCTCGATCGGTGTTGATCTTGGGGCTCCTGTTATACTTCTAAGAATCAATCCTCTTAACTTGTTAAGTCGGTTGGCTTCCGAGTTTAAGCAGGCTCTCTCCCACCAGACCAGTGCTGCATACGTCAGTCTGGGTTTAAGAATTGCCTCATACATCCATTTCATGGTTTCCGGTTTCAAGCCCCAGCTACTACCAATGGCTCTTCTCAGTTGCCAAAGTGTTGCTGTGATCTTGGAACATATGTGACTTAGATGTTTTCCCCATGACAATTTCCCATCCAGGATTACTCCTAAGTATTTCACTTCGCTATTATTAGCTTAGTTCTTGGCCACCAAGTTTCAGCGGACATGTCTTGTTCCACTTATATTTCTTGGTGAACACCATCACCTCAGTTTTGGAGGGATTGACCGAGAGTCCCCTCTCCCTGCACCAATTCCCAACCTTGTTTAAAGCTCCCTGCATTATATCGAGAATCGGCTCCAGGAAATGGCCCTTCGTTATTATTACTAAGTCATCGGCATAGCCAATTACTTGGTAATCCTTTAATCTTTCAAGCAGCTCATCCACTACTAGGCACCACAGAAGGGGGGACTGTACCCCTCCCTGTGGACAGCCCGAGTCGACCCGGCCATCGATGGTAGTCTTGCCTTTATTGGCAGTAAGCTGTCTGTTTCCCAACATATGGTCTATCCATTCAGCGATTATTCTGGGGGTGTAGCATCTACCTAGTGCTCCGCTAATCACTTCCCTGGATGTAAAGTTGAAGGCTTCTTCAATATCAAGGAAGGTGCCGACAACGTATCCTCCGGAGTCCAGTTGCGACCGATGACACAACCTTATCCAGAGCTATTAATTATACTTATTTTAAAAAATGTGCAACTAGAAATAAAACTTGAGTCCGAGAGTTTTTTCGTCGTTGTTCCTTGAATTTTTAACAAAATTCAGTACTTTACGAAAAAACTTTGTAATAGAATTATAGGATGCGAGAAACTTATTTAAAAAAGTGTCCTGTCGCTTGAAGTGACTGAAAAATATTTCCATGTCATTTCACCCATCGCATCGGTTAAACTGTTGTTTGAAACTTGCAGGCACAAGTAGTATGTCACATGGTAACACACTGATGACTGATGATGAATATATGATCTTGTTAAAACTCAATTTAAACTACATTCTATAGGTAACTAGGCGCGCGTTGCTACACCCCAAATATTAAATAAAACACCGGACCGATCCGGGTAGCCATTACACCTACATTATTTCTCTTACTGAATATTATTTGTGGTCAAAATTTTATAATGATGACAGACAAATATCCGCTTTTATATACATATAGAGATGCTTCCTATGTTTAAATCCTACTATTTCCCGTCTCCACTTTAAAATATATTATATTTATTGTTCTTCGTTGATTATTGTTTCCAGCCTCTGACACATATAAATTACCAAAAGTTTTAACAGAAGGCATATAAGCCACTTTGTGTTGACACAGAATTGGAGAGTGATGTGAAGTGTTCTATGCCCGTGCAGTCAGGGGCACTTTGATTAATGGATATTTTCCTAAACAAAACTGCCCAAATGAAAAGGCTAAATGTGTATATTTATTTAAAAATATTTCTACTTTGGTTTCAACTGTTGAAATAGGAATGGACCTTGACAGAACTAGCTGCTGTCGGGGGAATTCGAAAAGGAGAGACGCGAATACTTTCAAATGGTGTTTTCATGTTAATGCTTTAAATTACACGAAATTAAAAAATGTGGTTTTGAGAGATTTTTGAGAGAGAAGTATCTAACTGAACACCTTTTTATTATGAATGTTTCTCAAGTAAACATTGGAAACTACAATTTTGTTTATTTTTTATTTTTGGGTGTAGTATTAAAGCATTTATTTATTATAATAAGATTTCTTTAAATCAAAATAATTAATTTTCTGATCTTTGGACGATTACTATTTTTAACTAGTAACCCATTTTTCCCATAGAATAATCATTATTATTGAAGCTTTAAATTATTGTAAGTGTAAAAATAATATTCGGAAGGCAACTTAGTTTATTTGAAAATTGTTTTAATGTTTTCAATTAACATATTTCTTACGAAACTAAGAGTTTTTAATTTTCTGCAACTCGTTTACAATAAAATCAGTTGTATTTACACCAATTTAAATTTTAAATTATAGGAATTGGCTATAGAGGCAGAAACAATAGGAGTTACTATTGGGGAAAATAGTAAAACACATATTACTAGACTTCCCGAAATATGACAGCTACAGCAAAGTACTGAGGATTCATCACCATCTTGATCTATGTCTGGGCTAATCATTAGTTAAATTAAAGGAGGTTAAGATAATTGGGGAACATTAATATTTTCAAAAAAAAAAAAAAATATATAGAAAATATAACATTACTCAATATAAAAGATTTACAACTTTGCTCCCGCCGTTTTTTTATAGATGGCATTAGCAGTATGTAGTCGTCGAAATGAATACATTATAAACGGCATGTAATACCTTTGAGCATAAAGTTATTCGCGATTAAACATATCCGTTTATGAGCCAAATTATCGTAATTTGCGAATGCTCTCAGACACTTATTTATGGCGAGGCCGCCATGAGTGAAGGATCGTGTCGTGAATGGTTTCAACGTCTCAAGAGCGTTGATTTTCACGTCGAAGACTGGTATAACGGTGGAGGATCGAAAGACGACGAATTAGAGGCATTGCTTAATGAAGACTTGTGTCAAAGTCAAGAAGAGCTTGTAAGATAACTGGGAATGACTCAACAAGCGATTTAAATACGTCTCAAAGACCTGAGAATGATCCAGAAGCAAGGATACTGGGTGCCATACGAGTTAAAACCGAGAGATGTTGAACGGCGTTTGTTTGCTTGTGAACAGTTGCTTGAAAGACAAAAACGAAAGGGATTTCTGCATCGCATTGTGACTGGGGACGAAAAATGGGTTCACTACGACAACTCCAAGCGTCGAAAATCATAAGATGAGAATATCTCGGCCACGCTTCGACGTTAACGACCAAATCGAATATTCACGGCTCCAAGGTCATGCTGGACTATAATAAATGGACTATAATATTAGTTGACTGTCGTCTTTCGAAGAGTACAATTCGTGTGTGTACACTACGAAGCTGAAATGGAAGACTAGCAGTACGTTCATGTTGTATCTACCAGAAACTTTAAACGCGTTTTTCTCGAAACTATGTTTGTAGACAGTTCTACACGATAACTTTTAATATTCATTTTAATAGTTAATATTTAATAGTCAATTGTCAATGTTTTTTAACTTTTTTTTTTAAATCTTGATAATTATGTTCTCTATAGTCTGACGAGAGGTATTTTAATTTTTTCGTCGGATATTTTTTCTAAATTATTAAACACTAATTTTTTTTATTGTATACTATAGTTTGAAATACTGCAATTTCTTTATTTTTGAAAAGGAAAATTCCTTCCGTCAGACTATTACCACTACATTATTTTACAAGATTCTTTTTTATTTTTGCAGATTGCATAATTTGAAGTTATGGTATCGACAAGGTTTCATTAGTAGTCCATTTATACCCGTAAAAAATTTAATTTAATTTTTTTTTTTCACCATATAACCTTTATAATAATTTTTCAAATTTACTCGGTTTTTAGAGCGCGCAGAAGTACGTGAGCCTTTAAATTCTAAATTTTCTTTTCAAAATTCAAAAAAATGTTAAATGCCTTAACTTCTATGGACTTAAATGTAAATAAAACAGAAACGTTCCACACTGGGAACTGACTGGGACTGAGCACAGAAGTCGATTGAATAATTAACGACCTAATTTTATCCAATACAGGTTATGTACTGTGTATTCTGGTCTTTCTGTAACAGGAATGATAACAATAACGCCTCAAAACAGTGACTCTCATACGTATGTTCCCGGATCTGATATAATTTCCTTAATTATACTTAAACTTGACTCGGAAACGATGGATCGTCCTTATTATACGCGGATCTGCTTTAATTAAGACCGTAAAATTGATTTATAACGTCAAATCCCCATACCTTAATCATTAAAATTTAATTAACGCAACCTAGTTCCAAAGCTGTTTATAAAACAATAAATTAATATCAAATCAGATAGACAGCGGCATATAATTCAGGCAGCTCGTGTTCTATTTTGCATTTGTTAATCAATCCGGGCCAAGTTTGCCACACACGAAGGATTCTAACGTAAGCATGGTTTCCCTAGTTAATGATTATAATAAAACCGCCCTCCGTCAGCTGAACGATAATTAGTGGACGCTAGCGACTTTCGGAGAGGACAAAACAAGGTGCAAGGATATCAGGTGGGATCATCATGGCAGAGAATGTGAATAAGTCACTAACTTTGTTGTCTGTTAAGTTAATTTACACATGAAGCTCAATTAGTATTCTATATAAATCTTCATATCTTCTATCGATAAAGTTAAATACAACTATCTATATCACAAGTTGCATTAACTAAGATTAACTGTATATGATTTTAAAATTGTAGCAAATAACCCATTTGCTTATATTGCATTAAGGTAGTATTAATATGTATTTCGATTACAAAAGTTTAACGGCTATCTGCTGACTTTTACATATGTTGCCGTACTGCGATACAATACAAATTTTTGGCTGTGATTGTAGCAATTTTCTTCACGTCACAGCTGTGTTACAACATGGCAACGCTATTAGCGCAGAACTCGGTGTCTACCATATCGCGATATCGTAATTTTGTTTATTCGTGTGCCTTTTTCGATCGTGTTTTTCGATACTGCATTGAATATGCCAGAAATAAAACAGAGTTTAGAGGCGGGAAAAAGATGTTAAACGACGTCTGAAGGCGGTGAAAGCAATGAATGGCGCGAAAAAAGTTTCAAATCTAACCTTCGAAAAAATTCAACTTGGAACTTAGATCATAGATTTAGAATGTTTGTCTGAATATCTGATCGTGCAGAAACACGAGAGAGGGGTCGAGAATCGCTTTTAGGTATAATTCAATGCCTGGCGGGGCTTTAGCCCGAGGAGTAGTTGTTACTTTTTCGCACTCCACTATACGCGGAAAAGTAATGTAATCGTGAAAAAAAACTATTTTTTTCTAGGGTTTATATATCGCTTTTCGGCCTAAAAACAAAAAAAAAAAAACGATTTTAAACCATTTTGTGTGTGTGTATGTGTGTGTGTGTGTGTGTGTGTGTCGTTGTTATCGTTGTCGTCGGCATTTATTCTTGTTAGCACGATAACTAAATCGTGTCGGAGCGATCGGGTTTTGACTCTCGATCAGATTCTGATCGGGGACGTCTCCCAGACGACACCTGTTGATTTTGAAGTGGATAAGACACGCCCCACCCTGTCCATGGGTCATGATAAAGCACGATGGTGGATAATTTGAGAATTTTTGTTTATTAACGCGATAACTCAACTAAATCGTGTCGGATCGATCGGCTTTTGACTGATTCTGATCGGGGACGTCTCCCAGACGACACTTATTAATTTTGAGATGGATAGAATACACTCTACCATGTTCATGGGTTATGAGAAAGCACAATGGTGGACTATTTGAGAAATTGTTTTTGTTAGCACGATTACTCAATTAAATCGTGTCGAATCGATCGGATTGTGACTAATTCTGATCGGGGACGTCTCCCAGGCGACACCTATGGATTTTGACGTGGATAGGACACACTCCACCCTGTCCATGGGTCATGATAAAGCACGATGGTGGATAATTTGAGAATTTTTGTTTGTTAACGCGATAACTCAACTAAATCGTGTCAGATCGATCGGGTTTTGACTGATTCTGATCGGGGACGTCTCCCAGACGACACTTATTGATTTTGAGATGGATAGAATACACTCTACCATGTTCATGGGTTATGAGAGAGCACAATGGTGGACTATTTGAGAAATTGTTTTTGTTAGCACGATTACTCAATTAAATCGTGTCGGATCGATCGGGTTTCGACTGATTCTGATTAGGGACGTCTACTAGTTGACATCTATTTATTTTGAGATGGACAGGACACACCCCAACCTTGTCCATGGGCCATGAGAAAGCACGATGGTGGACTATTTGAGAAAAATTGAAAAAAAAACTGTAGCATAAAACACATATGCTGCATTTATGTGTTGCTTTATTTTTTCTCGGCCACTCAATTTCGAGATAGAGATGTTCTACGTGCGGAAAAGTCTGCTTTAAGGTTTTAAAACTGTTTATTTCCTATAGCTGTTATGTAATAGCCTTGCTATTCGGGAACTACTTGATAACCGCTTGGCGGTTTGGTAGTTCATTTCTCGAGTCCCTACTTATATGTTAGTAATGGTTTAGTGAATATGAACACATCATAGATATAAATAAAGAGTAGCAGCAGCTTACAAAGTACATTGTTAACGAAGCACATATGATTTGTTTATAGAAAACAGCTCTCCTGTTTTCGTTTCTCTATTGAAGGTTTTATCCTCTTCTAGGAATATGAAAATATTTATTTTACCGTACCATATTGGAAAATATAGTTTTAGTACTGAAATCCTCAAATTAAAAGGATAAGTATAGTTTATTTCATCGCTATTTGCCAAATAAAAAATCCCAAACGGCTCTTATCTCATCCCGTGGCTTGTTTTTATGGCTAGGCTCAGGTAGACTGTTCCGTTTATCGGTAAGATAAGAGAGTTTTTTATTTTGCAAATAGCGATGAAATGAATAGTACTTCCTCTGTCACCTGGTACAAAACACACGAATTAAAGAAGGTAATAACTAAAGCTGTATAATCGGTGTCGCGTACATGTGGCTGCGTATGGGAAGCTGTAGCGGGGGCCTGGAGCTCGTGACGCGGAGTTCAGTTTACACTGTAAACAAACTAGGTATCACAAAACACTCGATTTGTGCTAGGTATCCAGTTACTGTTTAACATTGAGACCGTGTGTGTCTGCTTCGCAAAAGAACTAAATCGCTTTGCGATCGTAATTACATACATAATTTGTACAGCGTGCGTGCGTTACCAAAAATATCCACAATGCCAAAGGCGAAAAGACGGCCGCTTGCCGACAATGTGAATATGTTTATTCGGGATTTTCCAGATTTGATGTATGATAGGGCGAAATTAGTGTGTAAAGTTTGTGCAAAAGATTTATTTTACTGTGACAAGACTGCGAAAGACATATAAGTAGTAGGAAACATATTAATATAAAAAAGGGCCTGTACGGAAAACGGAGTTCGTATATGATCTACTTCTCATATTAATTACCTGTCATTTACCACTTACATTACTTGACACAGCAGCACTTAAGGACTTTTGAAAGAAATACAATCCTAAGTACCCATTATCGACTAGGGCCATAGTGCACAGCTATGTACCATCTGCACGTGACAAGTGGAAAGTCAGATTAAATCAGCGGGAATTGAACTCCGCGTCACGTGCTCGAGGCCCCCGCTACGCCTTCCCATACGCAAGCCACATGTACGCGGCACCGATTATACAGCTCTAATAATAACACACTGATTTTACTAAAGTGAACATAAACCAAATAAATCGTCTTCTGAAAAAATCACCATGCACGATCCCACCTTCTATTTTCCACATGGCAGCAGCATTGATAAATGGGGATCGACTCGACTGAGATCATACGCGAATGTCACTTGCTCTCATCATGAAGCTCTCTGATGTATAATTGGCTTGTCACCTAATGATTTCTGATTTATTGCCGTACGGCAACATCGCGTTAATCACACGGCACACCTGGATCTCTCGCACATTGAAAATGCTGATACGCGAGCCCGTATATAGATAACGACCATCTAGGTCTTTGTGTTCTTGTAACTAGGATAACGTTTAATTAATAATGCGATGCTTATACTGGCTATTGTCCCGGCGCAATCGATTAATTACGACGATTTATCGTTTGGGTTTCGTAAAAATTTTCGCCCGACGTTGGTGATGGAGTTAAGTTAAGGCTATTAAAGCCACAATACCGGTTTCTAAACGCTATAATTTTCCCTATAAACGCACCAGTAATCGACAATAAACTGGTATACATACTCAATGCAACGCGCGCATTGTCACTGAAAATGCAGCGTTCCTAACCTTCAAAAAAATTATCTAATTACAAACAGATTTTTTTATAAAACTGTAAAAGACAGTCTAATAAGTACAAGTCTCATAAGGCAATTTTGTAGAATTAATATTAATTAGACGAGTAAGCAAATCGCAATAATATTGCGCCACCCCCTCGCTCATATCGAAGATAATCGAAGGCACCTCCTGAGAATGCCTGTAGAGGCTTCGGATCAAAAAACAAAAGTTACCACGTTGTTCGCAAGGGTCGATTTACTATACTGATTTTATCAAAATGCCGAAATTCGAATAAAAAGCATTTCGTACATCGTATATCGGTATATTTTTTTTTATATTGTATAGATATCTATATAATTTGGTAACTTGTGATGCCTTATCAATAACAGAACGCATCTCATTAAATTTATTGATTAAGTTACTAATTGTTGACTCTATAGATACTTTGTCTTGCCCCAACTTTGTACGAACTTTTTTAATGCAACTGTAAATGATTGTTCAGTTTCATAACACAGTACAACAGACGGTCATTATTGACGCGCGCTCTTTGACAGAACACAAATGGCGCGTAATTCAAATCCTATAGTTCCAACTGAAACATCCTATATATCTTTCGAAGAAAATAAATTTTTAAATTTATAATGTATTTCCGGTCACGTTGTAAATAAACCAAATGCAGCTTTCTAATATTAAAAATCGATATATTTTTTAAAACGAAAAAAATATATAACCTTTATATATGTATATAGAAATAAGGTACCTGCACCAAAGTAAAGGCACTTGGCTCTCAGTAAGGCCAAGTGCCTTTACTTTAGACACGATGAAAGTCTCGAATTGCAGCTTCCCGCTGTTCAACACGTTACTGACGTGTTGAGTATAAACACGGCTTAATTGAAATGCATACAGATGGCGCAGTAGACACATTCTATTTCATGGCGACTGTATTATAAAATCCAATGTTATTGTTTTTCCTTTTACTCGTGATAAAAGGTTTTTATAAAACAATTTTTTTATCTGTATATAATCAGGTAAGTACATACAGACTACTGCTGTATTTATTTATCGTTATCCAGCCATAAGAACATTTAAACCGCCTTGTGGCTTTTTGAGGTTAGGTGTGCGTCATAAAGCCAGGGCAACTTGTTCCCAATAGAGCCAGGTGGCCTTATTAGGAACACCTGTTGTGCAGGATTTCTAATTAAAATTTGTACATAATTTTTCTTTTATTTCAAGGCACAAACCTACCAAGATATTGCCTAGAAAAAGGGCATTATAGTCTTGTGCCCAACTTCAATAGGCTATGGATAGCGTTAAAACTGGAATGTCCGTGAACAGAGCATCTAAAGAATATAGCATTCCACGACGAACTCTTCGTAACCATATCAAGACAGGCAAAAGAGAGAAGAAGCTTCAGGCGGCTACCACTTTGACTAATTTAGAGGAAAATGAGCTTTGCTCTAGGATAACCAGATTATCAGAAGTAGGTATGCCTATTACCCCGAAGGTTTTGTGTAGATCTGTTTTTTCTTACGTGGAAGAAAAAAGAATAAAACATAAATTTTATAAAAAATCTCAGCTAGCAGATAGGAAATGACTGAAGCTATTTCTAAACAGGCATGAAGACATCAGTAATAGGAAGACATAAATTTTAAATCCTGCAAGGGCTCAAAAAGTTAAGTACGTAGTTGGCGACTACTATAAAAAACTCGAATCTGTACTAGTAAAATTTAATTTCATGAATCAGCGCCATTGCATCTTTAATATGGATAAGAAAGGATGCAGATTAACTGTCCAACCACCAGCCAAACGTTCTGGCTAGGAGGAGCGTTAATAGGATGCATTATACAGCTTCTGAACTTGCAGAAAATGCAACCATAGTTGCATGTAGAAACGCGATAGACAGGGAATACCACCCATGGTACTTTTTAAAGGAAAACGCAGAAAGGATGAATGGAAAGATAATATGCCAGCAGATATCGAAATGACTGTCAAGGGAAGTATTACGTCAGAAATTTTTGAGAAATTACTTTGCCAAATACTAACCGCCTGGGGACATTCTCATTACCTTTGATGGTGCTGCTTCGCACTTAGATGCCAATATTGTCAATGCAGTTGATAAACATAAGATAACATTACCGTACTTACCCAGTAATACTATCCATGACTTACAGCCACTTGATAAAAATGTTTTTAGATGTTTTGAATACCATTGGGATAATAAAGTCATGAATTATTACACTCGGTATCCTGACAGAAAAGTAACACGTACTAGATTTGTACACGTAACACGAAATTCTAAGTAAGGTGTACCCCAAAGCAATGTCAGCGGGCAATATTCAAGCAGGTTTTCGTGCCACAGGAATTTATCCCTTCAAGCGTGATATTATTCCCGAAAGCGCTTTGGTTCCTAGCACGTTATCTGAAATGTCAGATCAAAATTTGGGAGAAGAAGGACCTTCCACAAGTAGAGTTCACGAATCTCTGAAGAAAACCTCAAATGATGTTCCATCCGATGAAAGTGATGAGCAAGAAACGTCTGCACTTTCGCAATACGCAATACAGTCATCTTTACATAACAAAGAAAAGGAAAACTATGCACCTCTTATAAAATCAGCGATCTATCGAGAGAAACGAGAGGCTCTGGATGTATCTGAACAAACTATTCAGCAGACTCCTGGGCCATCTACGTCAGAAGCTAGTGGAGCATCTAAATTAAGTTTCATGAACATACTTCCCACACCTGAAACTAAAACTGCCGCCGCTACTCAAAAAGGCGAAAATCGTTAAATTCTACAGCGAAAATTGTCATGAAGGACTTATTTAACGACCGCCCAGCAAAACCATCAAAAACTGCTGGCAGTAAAATATTAAAGAAAACTGAGGAAAGCTGGTACTGCTTTATCTGTGAGAAAGATGTAGTGCCCAATATGTGATTGTGCATAATGTGTTCACAAGGAATGTGTAGGGTTGTGTAAAGGCGACAAGGTAACTTTTGTTTGTCATGAATGTCAGATTTAGGGATGTCTTATTTTTTTACGAATATCAAAATTATAAATATAGATACAAATTGTTATGTACAATATGTATGTACAATAAAAAATATATTTAAGCACATTTGGTCTATTATTTCATGAATTTTGTTCGACTTTTAGCCTATGGCCTTATTAGGATATAGGGGTTTCTAATAACGCCAATGGCACTGTTTTCATGAAAATTAATTTTAAAATATGAAGGTTTACCATATGAATCATTTCAAGTGCAAGATGAAAGTAAACAAGTTCAAGATATTGTTAATGACATTTGGTGAAATTTTGATGAATTATACTTAAGTGATAGCCTGTCAAATTTTGGTCTTATTTGGTGCAGGTACCTTATTTCTATAAACAACTTTATCGTAACGTATTTTCGACATATTGTTTGCGAAATTAAGTTCTGCCACACGTATGTGATATGAATCTAATTATTCATTTAAATAAAACTGCATTTCTACGGCAGTTATTGCACGGCCTCCAAGTCTAGCCGCGTCATAAAATGTTTCTTACTGCGTTCAATTAAATGTCGCGCCTTTCGTGGAAACATATGAGCACTCAGCTAATAATAAAACGAGCTGAACATTCTGAAATTACAAAACAAATTGCGCACTATCCTCTCCAATTGGTGTCTGTGGACGATATGGCAGATTTAAACATACTTTAACAATGCGCACAGGTTAAAACGTCATTTGGGAGAATTATAATGGTAATAAATCAGTTTCCAATACTATAGAAGGGTCATTAAATAAATAACCAATAAATAATGGGTTAATGAAGCCATACTGTGCTATTATATGCGTGTTCTTCTCGCATTTATTACGGTAATGTTTCCGAGAATAGTTTGTTGTGACTAAATAATGCTGGATATTAATTATTTACATTTATTTTCTTTTTACGAAATATCGAACGGGTGGCAGCGCTACATCAACGGTACTTTGTGAGGTTTAAATTTTAATTAAAATATTCCATTTTGTTTGATTAATAAAAAAAAATGATCATTAAAAATGTATACTCTTCCATTGCCAACTTTTGAATAAAATGAACTCGTTTCTCATCGATTTTCCAGCAATTATTATTTTTAATTATTAATTACACTAATTGAATAGTCCGCTAGTAAATTTTATTCCATTATGTATGTATGTATTTCTGTTCGCCACGTAAAACTGGACAATGCCAACTGTTTTTATTTTCAACAATATTTAATGGAAAAAATGTAGTATAAAATGTTGATTCAAATTATTTTGTTCGATAAGCGAACAGAGCAGAATATATTTCTGAAAATAAACGCAAATACATTATTCACATGAAAACAAAAATTATTTTAGACTATCTTAAGGAGTTATTCGAACTATTTCCTAGGTAGCTATTGATAGGATGTTAATTAAATACACAGACAAATTTTTAGGTTATTTTCAAGGGCTGTTGGAGCCTTGGAGGAAAATATACGCAGAGTAATTGTAAGGAAGATTTTGAAAAAAAACACCATCAGCAGTTTTTGAGTATCTAATCATAAGAAAACCATTGGAAAAATTTTTCCAAATTATTGCTTGCCTTTCAAAAGATCCACGGCCCTCAATAATTTTCTTTCAGTGATTTCATGATAAAGTATTTTTAGATACTTTTATCCTCTTTAACTTGAGCTGTATAAGAGATACGATGATATTTCGCTGAGTTATCGTCATTTTTTCCCATCTTACATTATCAAAAGCTTTTTCTAAATCTACAAATCCTATATAAGCGTTCTTTCCTTTTTCTATTGTTTTCTCTAATATTACTCTTAATGCCAAGAAAATATTAATTAATTATTAGAAAAAAAAATGAAAAAAAATTATTTGCCGAGTAATTAATTAGCAAAGTCAAAACTGACTTTTTTGTCTTAAATGACGATAACTCAACGAAAGATCATCGTATAAGGCCTTTAGACTGAATCACATTGACTGAAATCACTGAAAAACATTTATTCAAGTCCGTGGGCCTTTGAAACGCAAGCAAAAATTTGGAAATTTCTTTGCGATGGTTTTCTTACGATTACTCAAATACTACTGACGAACAAAAAATTTTAACTCAAGATCTGAAAGCTATATGCTTGTAGATTTAAGCTGTTATTTTTAAAATTTTTCAGCGACTATTCTTCTTCAACAGCCCCTTAAAATCACCTAAATATTTAAGTTTTTTACAGCCCTTAATTTTTGTGCCGTATGACGAGGACGTCAGGAGGCATTAGTTTTGATATAATTTCCAATTTAAAATGTCCCCCTTTGATAACCTCTACATTGGTCAGCGTTCATGTAAATAATTTCCGGTTAGATATTATCCATTTCGATTCGAGTGCGTTGCTTCAGATCCTCCAAATTATTTGGATTAGTAAAATAGACCAACTTTTTAACATAAGTAACACCACAAGAAAAAATCCAAAGGATTCAAATCAGTTGAACGAAGTGGCCATTCATTTGTTCCTTCTATTCTCTATTATCTTCCAGGGAAGGTATCCTCGTCAGTAAGAAATTGCTTGAGTTATTTTCTCTTTAATTATTTCCCAATGTATTTCCTCTTTTCCTACGATTTTCTATTTCTTGTTTTCCCTCCTAGCATCTCCTCCATCCCCCATTCTCTAGATTTCACTTCTTCTGCGTCACACTTTTATGCTAGATACTTATTATCATGCCATTCCTTATACGATGTAATCAATCAAGAACAGATTATATGTAAATTTCAGCTAACTTTTGCGTGCATTAGTCATGAATAATGAACAATCCACCAGTGCCTTAAATTATTATATAGAAAAAAATAAGAATCAGAAGTCGACACGAACCAAATTCATATTTTATCAAGGCATGTTCCCGGCAGATAATAATAGAGCTGTGCAAAGTAAAATAAATATAATAAGGGCCTCCGCTGGTGATTTGCTATGGGAAAAACCGGCTGGTTTCGTAGCTAATAGCACCAATTCATCAATGAATATTTTATTTCCTCCACCGACCATCCATACTTTTAAGAGATTACTGATATAAATAAGCAATCGCTCAGGTATTGTATCGCTTGCCTTCCCATAAAATACGACCAAATAAAACTACGGAGTGAATAGTAATAAAATACTATTTCGTATATTATACAGAGTGAGATGCATGAAATGAAAACGTCATAAGTACTCTCATATGATACCTGATTTGCGAGTATTGCAATGTTATAGAAATATACCTATGTGTACAAAGTGTATTAAAAGAGTGTAATAAAATTTGGATGGTGATTTTGGCTTTGTAAACTTCATTCAAGATAAATGCGATTTAAATAAATTTAGATACATCAACTATGGTTTCTTAAAAGAGCTTTTAACGTGGAGTTACTAAGTCCGGTCATAGAAGTCAGAAGACAAGGTGCTGTGAACGACTGGTGGGGCGTCTTTTTTGTTGTTGTTGGTGATGTTTTATTCCTCTTCTAGCATTTTTCTGGTACAGCTTAGAGAGGTTTGGTTTCAAATCCTCTGAAACGGTTGTCAACTGAGTCTCTGAATCACTTCGCAAAGTATATTTTTACTAACTGAAGTCTTTTTGTCACCCACTGAGAGTCTCTGGGTGCTTTGTGGTGTGTATGGTCCTGTTCTATGAATTTAGATGTAGTAGAAGAGGTTTTTGTGGATTGGCGCGTCGTGGTAGAAGTGAATGAATGCTTTTTCGAAAGAATTTGGAACTGTTACGGCGAAATGCATGCAACTGAGGCTGTTACTGAAGTACGTGGTGATCGGTATCAGAAAAGGCGGTTGGATCCCTTCGGAGGGACGTGTGACAGTCATGGGGGACGCGGTTGGATCCAATCCTTATCGAAGGAATGCGGATATGTGGTTCACTATCACTACGTCCGTACACTGGTCCTCCCGATAGCCTTCACTAATTTTGCGGAAAATTTACGACTCGACTGGGAAAGTCTGATTTCGCACCGACCTAGTCGCTAACTGTTAACACAATAATAACTAACGAACAGAGTCGGTAATGACTGACTGACTCAATCCTAACTTAATAACTAACTAACTAACTGCCGGTTATTGTTACGACTGTATCCATACTTTTTCATAAACACATCTTGCTGGTTTTTTTAATGACAGTATTGACTTCACGTGTGTTGTGGTTGCCTCTTCTTTATTTAACGGCATCTAATACCATATATTATATACTGTTCTTATAAGCCATATGTTTCCAGTTTATTTATTGTAGTAATTATGATTAAATAGTTACTATTAATGTAAGAGATATCATTTCATATGAATTGTAAGTGCAATAGGTTCTGCAGTGTGTGTATGGCATTGCTTTCGTTGGGATCAAACCTAGAAATAACAAATTTTAATTCCTCAAAATGCTTGTCATAATAAGCTACAGCTTCTAACCGAATACCCCATCTTGTAACAACTGGTTCAGGAGGTAAAAGTATGTCTGGCATTTTTAAAACTGTCTCTCTGGGTACGTGCTTTTACAAAAATTTGTTTCAGAATCGTTATTACCTCGTCAACTAAAAGAAAACATCTATAAGTTTTTTTTTGCTATTCGATTAAGTGCATGAGCTACACATATAAGGTGTATCATATTTCGAAAAGTTCGAATTAACAGGACTTCTGCTTTTCTCATGTATACAGCTGCGTCTAGCATTACTGATACTTTTAGAAAATTTGAGGTCTGAGTGGAAGAAGGTGTTAAATAACAAATTAAAAATATGAAAAAATTCGAATTCAAACATTTATTGTTGTAATTTTTTTTCATATACTTTAAACTTAGAGTACAAAAGAAGTAGAAGGGGAAAGAAGGGAAGTAGGTATTAGGAAAGGAGTAAGACAAGGATGTACGCTATCACCACTAATTTTTAATCTGTACATCGAAGAGGCGATTAATGTGATAAAAGATGGAGTGGATTTCGGGATTAAAGTACAGGGACAGAAACTAAAAATGCTGAGATTCGCGGATGATATAGCAGTATTAGCATCTAGTAAGGAGGAATTAGAATCAGTGTTGAACGAAATGGAGGCAGTGTTGACAGAGGAATACAGCGGAATGAGGGTGACAGAGGAATGAGGGTGAATAAAAACAAAACTAAAGTGTTAGTGTGCAGAGGGCGCGAGAGCAGAGCAAAAACGAAAGTACAAATTAATAATGAAAGATTGGAGGAAGTTAAACACTTATTTAGGAAGTAAAATAAATTGGGATGGAAGAAACGATAAAGATATAAAACAAAGAATAGCGCAGGGTCGAGTAGCTTTTAACAAAAAGAAAGCACTTTTATGCTCGGGGATAATAAACTTAGAAACAAGGAAGAGATTTTTGAAAACATATGTATGGAGCACGGCACTATATGGTTGCGAAATCTGGACGGTAGGGGAAGCAAATAGGAAGAAATTAGAAGCTTTTGAGATGTGATGTTACCGAAGAATGATGAAGATACCGTGGACTGATAGGGTTAGAAACGAAGAAGTATTAGAGAAACTCGGAGAGAAAAGAAGTTTGTGGAAAAACATAAAGAAGAGAAGTATATCTTCTCTTCTTTATGTTTAGCCACTTGCTGAGACATGGGGGAATAGTCCGCGATATTTTGGAGGCAGAAATAGGAGTGAAGACAGGCAGAGGTAGGCCTAGATTAGACTACTGTTCGCAAATAGTAAGGGATGTAGGTTGTAGCATAATTAGCGAAATGCATAGGTTAGCACAAGATAGGAGAACCAACCAGTATTAGGACTGATGACCCCATGATGATGACTTTAAACTTGATACCATATATTTAAAATGTTAGTGTAAGTGTTACTAAACTCTATCAATACTCATAAAGTTTAATAACCTCAAGTTGCCCAATTTGAAGCATTTTAAGTATATTCGTCGATTTTTGTATATAACACCTTCTTCCACCCGGGTCTTGATCTGGCCATACACAGTAAAAGAACTAGGCCACAAAATCTACAATTGTTTTATGGTTGGTTCTGGCTACTATCTTAGAAGCCACTAAATGATTGTCACTACTATTAAATTTCTACCCACCAATTAAAACATATGCCACTGAACATCCACATGCGTCATTCCTTCGTCCACAATGAAATACACAAAATTTCCCCAACAACGTGGTAGCGAATGTTTTGCAATACGTTCTCGTATATCTGGCATATCTCTTAAACATATCTGTTTCTTCAGAGTATTCCAATTTAAAGGCTTTTTATTGTTGTTCATTGAACAGTATAGACAGTATTTATTATTATATTATATAGGTTTGGGCCTCATCAGCCACTGATCGCATGGGTAGTCCCTTGGCGATCCCCTCTTATCCGGGTCATTATCCAAAAATGCTATCCCATAAAACGAGAAATTTAGGCACGTCCCCCGCCTTAAGCTTCGCCTCCTCTAGGATAACAGGGGTCCCTAATATAAGATACCTCTTCTCCTCCAATGCAGGGCAGGTGTAAAGAAGATAAATCGAGGTTTCCTCGTCTTCTTTACAGTGTCTGCAGGCCGGGCCATCAATCAGCCTCAGCTTGTGCTTATATGCATTCAGGCTACTATGGTGGCCCGTTATGATTCCCACCAGGGTTCTGGCTTTGTGCCTGTTCAATTTAATGAATTCTTGGGCCCATTTCTCAATCTCTGAGTATTCGATGAAGAGTTTGGTTATTCGACAACCCGTTACTCCTCTCCATCATTCATTCTGCTGGTCTCTTACCCAGCCATTGATGCGGTCTCTGATCAGATTCCGACTTATTCCCACTGCAGGTTCTGGTTCATAGAGGTTTTCCCTGGCAGTACCTAGCATACCTGGCATAGGTACCTAGTCTGGCAAGGTCATCTGCAATTAGATTTCCCTTAATGCCATTATGCCCAGGTATCCATAAGAGTTCCACCGGTCCCTTCCCTGCTAAGTGGTTCAATGCTTCATAGCAACTATAGACCAGCTTCGACTTTGTCGTTGCTGAATTCAGGGCTACCAACGCCGCACTGCTATCCAAGCAGATACATACCTTCTCCTGGGTCCGATTTTGGTCGACCCCCAGAACACCGTATGTAATTCCAACTAGCTCGGCCTGGAGTGCGGTAGTGTATTTGCCCAAGGGGAAGGTTTTACCTATCCCGTCGCGTCGTCTATATACCCCCGCACCCACTCTGTTCCCATTCTTGGCTCCATCCGTGTACCAGATGTCTCCATTGAGCGGAAATTCAGCTCGACCCTCCATCCAGTCGGTCTTACTGGTGAGGGTGATTTTATATTTCTTGTCAAACAGGAAGTGGACACCCGTACTGTCAGAGGGCATCCATAGGAGTCCCTCCTCAGCATAGACAGTAAAATGTGTAAAATTAAAATAAAGTTCCGTCGAAAAATAATGAAATTTACACCAAACATCGTGTCAAATTTATTCCATTACTGGTATGAATATACACCCTGAATTTTCGGTGCGGTACCGGTGGTAGGTTTCGGTGTATTCCATATTCTACTTAGTGGTGAAATTGTACCGAAACTGGTATGCCCCTGTACTAGTATGAAATTGGTGTCAAACTGTAAATAGAGAAAGAAATTGGTGTCAAACTGTGAATAGGGATGGAAACATTTTCTGGAGAAAAGGTAAAAAACGCTTCACTTGTCAAGTATTGAGAGTCTTGCCTAGTACAGCTCTTAGCAAATACTATTACTTATAACCTAAAATACGTTAGAACGAACATACTT
Source organism: Rosalia funebris (assembly GCA_037954035.1). Taxonomy (NCBI): domain Eukaryota; kingdom Metazoa; phylum Arthropoda; class Insecta; order Coleoptera; family Cerambycidae; genus Rosalia; species Rosalia funebris. The sequence goes on along the minus strand of JAZFAV010000011.1, from coordinate 13,804,387 downwards.
CTCATGAAATATTATACAACTTCACGAAAACACGGGACAATTAATCACTCGCAACTTTTTTTTTAAATCCGAGTCCACCAATACAGCTTTATTTTAAAATTAATTACGGTCGAAACGACAGATTGGAGGGACTGTTAAGTTTTTGCTTATCAACAATTAATCTTCTGTCGTGTACGACTTAATGTCCAACTACTATTAATAATGCTGATATTATTTATGACAAAACTACTGTTGTGTGCATGTTCGACATGTCGCCGACGCTGAAAAATGGCGAATAACCATTGGACGCGCGATAAAATATTAAAGGCGAGCGCATAAAAATTGAGAAGTTCATTTTCCAGAAACCATCAAGTCGAGTCGGACTGGACGTTTACATTATTAAGGTCGGCCCGGGAGCGGATGTATGCCTCAGGGAAAAATTACCTCGCGTAAAAGTTTTACGTCTCCCAATTCACGAAAACCATGCAGTTTCCCGACGATTGATACTTAAATAATAACAAATATCTTTCCGTCCCCCAACAATTTGCTCACAAGTCACACGACTATATTATATATTTAATTATAAAAGCACTTTAGTCCACAAATATGTTCACAAACAAAATCGGGTTCGTCATTAAGTGGGAACAAATAGATTAATGCCAGCAATTCGAGTTGTAAAAAAATACATATAAAGAGTGTTACAGTAAGAGCACAAGATTTGAATTGCACACAATTTTGGCATAATTCGTTAGGTCAATAATTGTGCCATATCGATAGGAGACAGGAAGAAGTTAGTAAACATTTAACGCCACATGATACAACAACGCGTTCTTATTATTAAACATTATTATCAAAATAGCGAAAGATTCATTGTTGCGATTCGTATAATACGTCCAATTTTCGGTACAAATAATGTTTCAAATTTATTTAGAACTGTCTAAAGTACTGGTTCAGTTATTGATATGAAATGTCGCTACATATGCTCGTAGTGGTCGTTCAGAACAATAGTTCAGAGATCTCGATTCGTCATCGTCCACAAGAATTGGACATTCCAATAGCCACTCTTCACCTTATTCTCACTAAAGATTTGTATCTCCATGCATACAAAGTCCAATTAACTCAACAACTTCAGCCAACAGACCAGGCACAGCGAAGAGAGTTCACCAATTGGATCATTGAACAACAAGATGTGAATGACAATTTTGTGGACAAAGTCATCTTCATCGTCGAGGTCCATTTTCACCTTGACGGCTTTGCTAATAGGCAAAATTGCCGCATTTGGGGCTCAGAATATCTACGATGATTCATGAGAAGCAAATGCATCCCCAATGTGTCACTGTTTAGTGTGCATTGTGGATTGAAGGAATCATTGGACCATTATTCTTTGAAAACGAGCGAGGTGGAAACGAAACAAACTTTGAAACCCATGGATTAACGGTAAATGGCGAATGTTATCGTGGCGACATTCCTATCATGACTGATAATCCAGTTCTTTGTGCCTCAATTAGAAGATATTGCTCTTGAAGTTACTCGTATATAGTTTCAGCAGGACGATGCCACCTGATTAATTTGGAACAGTATAGTATCTTTGACATAATTGTAATATTCAGATTTATTATCTTAACTCAATTCCCCACGTATCAGAGTTAAATTAGTTCTATTCTATTATGTTTTATGGGTTTGGGCCTTATCAGCCACTGATCGTATGAGTAGTCCCTTGGCGATCCCCTCTTATCCGAGTCATTATCCAAAAATGCTGTTCCATAAAAGGAGCAATTTGGGCACGTCAATCACCTTAAGCCTCGCCTCCTCTAGGATAACAGGGATCCCTAATATAAGACACCTCCTCTCCTTCAGGGCAGGGGAGGTGTAAAGAAGATGAATCGAGGCTTCCTCATCTTCCCTACAGTATCTGCAGGTCGGGCTGTCAGTCAGCCTCAACTTGTGCTTATATGCATTCAGAGTACTATGGTGGCCCGTTATGATTCCCAGCAGGGTTTTGGCTTTGTGCCTGTTCAATTTAATGAAATCTTGGGCCCATTTCTCAATCTCTCAGTATTCGATGAAGAGTTTGGTTATTCGACAACCCGTTACTCCTCTCCACCTTTTATTGTGCTGGTCTCTTGCCCAGTCATTGATGTGTCGGATTGATAAGTCAGAATCTGACCAGAGACCAGATTCCGACTTATTACCACTGCAGGTTCTGGTCCATAGAGGTTTTTCCTGGTCCCTAGTCTGGCATGGTCATCTGCAATTAGATTTCCCTTAATGCCATTATGCCCAGGTATCCATAAGAGTTCCACCGGTCCCTACCCTACCAAGTGGTTCTTAGATTAGTTATTTATTGTTAATTTTGTCATGTTTCCATTCGAACTGTCTATATTTCTATTTGAATCCCAATTAGAAGCAGATACTGTGGGTGTGTGAACCTTTTAAATATTTTATTTTTCAAATAATAATCATCATCTGTAACTGAGTTAATGGAATATTAATATATATTTGCTGAAATTCCCTGTAATAATTCTATTGGAAGGTCTGTAGACAATATTTCCAATCATCAATATTTATAACTTATGATTTACTAGGTTGTCATTCAGCTGAACGAATCTTCATATTACTTATCGATCGATATTAAAATAATTTTAGTTTGATATATTACTACTCCAAATAATTATACTCACTAATGGATGAAACTTTCTAAATAAATTTTGATATTTTTATTTTACTAGCTAACATATTTAGTTAGAAAGTAAATAGTTTAAAGTAATAAAATTTATTTATTGCTAATAATAGTTGCAAATAAAGATTCAAATTGGAAATTTACTTTTCTTAATCTACCAATTTCAAGATAATCATATTGATTTAAGACACTTTACGCAAATATATACATAATTCCTCAAGAGAAATATTGTTTGAGCAAATTACTTCAATTTTATTCATAGTTTCTATCAAATTTTAATTCTAATTCTTATATTATTATATTGGTACTCCATATTGATAGTACTCTAGTACAAGAATATACATAACACATGCATACATAAACAACATGTTTTATACCATTTTTCTTTGTTGCATTTAATTTTTGCATTGTAATATTTAATGCAAAATGTATTGAAATTTTATATGGAGGCAAAAAATGATGATTATCAAAAAATAGCTTTAAAAAATTTATCAGTATGCCACCAAGTCTGTCTAGTATAGTTCATTTTTAATTTTAATTCCTTAATGTGTTACATGCATAAATAACAAGAACGTATTAAATTAAAATGGTTATTATTGTATTTTTATTAACAGAAATTTTAAATACAAAGTACCATTAAAATTAATTAACTTTATAATAATTAATTAAACTATTTTCTTAAGATACCCGAATATTAAATAATTTTTATTCTCAATAACAAAGTAGGTATATCTAAAATAAAAAAATATAAATTATGTCATGTAAATATAGATACCTGTACCATGTACACCTTGATACAACTAAATTCTTATATTACAAGATATTAGCTATGTACCAAGAATAAATCAAGAAATAGTGTAGTGAGACGCTTCCGATATGTTCTACTAAAATATATGCAAAAATGATTTAAGTTTTAAAATTAATTATGCTATCGATCTAAAGGTAGTCCTGCCATCTGTCGACTGATAGCAAAATTAGAGTTAATTCAGTCCTATATTTCAGGAAAATGTTTCCAAAGTGTCTTATTACATAAATTCTGAAATATATATTATATTCACTAGAATTGAAACAATGAACATGATTAAGAGATAACCTTATATTTAAATGGTATATAAAATAAAAATAATTTTCTGTTGATTTTTGTTCTGCAGGGGTTTGAAAGGCACTCTTTATAGTATTTTTATTATTTTTAGCTTGTCTAATTTTGAAGTATCGTATATTTAGAACTTCATATTTGAGAACAAATCTGGTATTATTCATGAATATTGAATTAAATAACATTTATGAAATGAAACGATATGCGGCTGGTTTTATTTATACAAAATGTTTTTTAAATATTCATAAAATTTCAGGTCTTATTCTTGTTTCAGGCAGCTCTCTCCATCTTCTGGCAAGTAGTGGAAACTTTAAACTACTGAAGGTCTTGGATCTGTCCTGCAACGATATCTGTGATTTAAAAGGCACCCTACACGGACTTGATGGGTTGGATTCCGTCACATCCCTTTCATTACAAGATAATCCCTGTGCGGTAAGTGCGATCTATACAGGGAAAAAATCAATACAGAAAACCTCTTTTGTTTCATAAGCAATAGAGTATTCTGTGCTAGTATTATTAACGCTAATGCTAATTCACCAACAGATGTCACAATGGTAGCTTTAGAATAATTTTCAATGTTAAATATTAATTTAACATTAAGTCAATACTTATACTAGACAATGTTGAAGAACATAAACTAGATCTCAATAGATAATTTTCGTAATGCCAAATAAAAATTGCATAATAAACTTTATCTATGACCGTGCTTTAATATGGGGATCATTGAACTATTTTGAGTTATGTAATGGTCTATTGCATCACCGTTATGTAAGGAACTCATTACGCCACTGGTATGTAATGGACTCATTATATAACTCATTTTGATTTTCAAGAATTATAAACGAAAAAGTAAACATTTATTGAAACTAGAAACAATATAATAATTATTTGTGATTTTAAAAATTAATGACACATTTTCTGCATTTTGACAGATTTATATCAGCTGATGTGGTTAGTTGTGCCGTATTATTATTGCTTATTTCCAATGTTGAATTATTCATGTAACAACTACTTGTTGAGACTTCGTCTTCTTCAGTCTTCTCCACAAATCTTCATTGCCATTTTCTTTTTATTTTTCTTCGACGTATCAACATATCCCTCGGTAACTGTGTTAGATTTCCAACCTCCGTGGCGCTTTACAGTTAAAAGGTCTGCTCCTGAATCTGCAAGCATGGAAGTAGAGGAACGCCTGAAACAGTGATCAGTGTACCCTTCAGGATATGATAAATTCAAATATATAACAATGGTTTTTGATATACTATCGGCATACCAAACGTATTGATGCCAACAGGCTGTTTTACACAGGACCCTTTGCTATATCTAACGAAAGATCTTCCATGATCAGTATGCTGAGGACGTAAAGCCAAATATTTTCGAATTAATTCCACCATGTTAATTCCTTGGATGCAACCAGTTGTCACAAAAAATTCTCGAGAAATTTTCGTTTTGGTGTTTGGGATCTTTATATGAAAAACCGACTCTTCATCCTTAACATTTTCCAAAAGCAATTTAGTGAGCTCTTCTTTTCTGCATGCTCCAGCAATTCCAATTATCAATACAACCTAAAAATGATATTACTGTTAAAGTTATATGAAGACCCTATAGATCTAATTTTTATGTTATGTCATGTCAGTTTCATTTAATTTGTACTGTTTTTTTGTGTTTTATTTTTACCAAAGTGACAAAAATTACCAGATTAGACCAAGATTTTTAGATTTTTTCTTTTCAATTAACATAAATTTTTGGCTGATTAGATAAATATTTTAAGCATATCTTACCTTACAAGAAAAAATTGTTCATCGTGGGCATCATTCAAGAACCTCCCTATCTCATCTTTCGTAAATATATTCGACTTCTTAGGTTTCTACCCCTCCGACTGCCTTTTTAAAAACGCAACTAGTTTACTGTATTTGCTGATATCTATAGTATGCTAGGAAAACTTCCTCGTTAGTGTGAGTTTTTACTTCTTTGCCATCACACCATTTAATGAACCGCTTATAAGCTTTTTCATACTTCAATCTTGATTTTCCCGGCAGTAATATAGATACGACACAGGTCGCAGCTTCTTCTATGTCCCAGGGAAGACTGTCTGAGTCACTCATTATGCTTTCTGCTGTTTTAGCCAGATTTTAGTAAGATTTTCGACGTAGATAACGCACAACGCGACGAGAAACCCACAAAACTAAGCGTTATTTAAAACAATTGGATTGTTACTATGGTTTTAACAAATTTCATGCTTTGATTTAGTATGAAAATGTTTAAGTGACTTTTAATGGATGTCATAATTATTTAAATGTCAAATCTGAATTTTTTATAAAAAATCGGTTTTTAATCTCTTTTTCTTATCCAAGCGGTCGTAGATAAAATGTTGTACATCACACGTGGGCTAGAGCACATTACATTACTCGTGTGATTACACTAATAATGTAAATAACTATTACCTTCTATTATTTCTTCTATATTCTTCTATGATATAATATTATAACTATTAACTTCTTCACTTTCTAACTTTTATAGAAAAATGTTTATATCTGAAAACTAACGAACAATATATTAAATATAATAATTGATAATAATGATGATAATAATGATAATAATTTTTACCCCTTGACCGAAATCATCAGAAAAATTTAAGCCGAAAAGATTGGAAAATCTGAAAATATTTTACCGAAATTAAACACATCTGGGACCTAGAAAAAGTAGAAATTACTCCAATAGTCATTTCGACAACAGGCATACTGACTATGAACTTAAGAATTAACACCGAAAAGATGGGGCCAAACTACATCTTTAAATCAATGCAGATGATACGATATTGCAAACCTGTCACATAATAAGAAAGTATCTGAACCAGTATTAGTCGACCAAACAGAACAGACTGGAAGTGAATTATCTCTCCAATTGTCCGAGCCTAATTCCTAAGGTATAATTTAAGGAGTACGTGAACGTTTTCCAGCAATTTTGCTAAGAAAGTGCTTTTTAAGCACATACTAATTAAGAATAATAGTTACTGAATACATCTCTAAGGGTACGAAATATTATATATAATATTTAATTATATATAATTATAAATGCCTGGGCTGTTCCAGATCTCACGTACTCCTTTGGTATATTGTAATACAGTAAATTGAATATGAAAGAGTTAGATAGGATAGCGCGTTAAACTACTAACTAAATTTAGGCATCCGCTATCAACCGTTGAGAAACAATATATAAAGGGGCATTAACGGAAATAAGGGGTAAATAACGCCATAGAGTTGTATAGAAATCAGGAGAGAGATATCAAGACATACTTTCAGACTCCGATAATGCATCACACCAGAATGTGGTGCAAGTTAACCGGGGCTATCCTGCACAAAAAATCAGCGACCTGAATATCCATATAGCGCCACTAAGGCCAGACACCACCTAATGCTAAAAGGCAAATATCCCGACCCACTAGAAGCAGATCTGCATCGATAAGTATATCTCGTTTTAGCTTAGCTAAGCAGGTCTAAGCTGAACTGGATATATATAAGAGATTTGTACCCTGAATAAAGCGAAAAGCTTCATGGTAGCAATCCAAGACGGCGTTCTAACTACTAGCAACGATCAAAAGTGTATATTGAAAGTGGAGGTGTAAGATAAATATTGTGAGTGAGCTAAACTAGAACATACAGTCGAATATATTACATACATATTTTGTCCTGACGGACTCAGCATTTCTAGGAAGACACAACCAACTAACGAAAATAGTACGACCGAATATGCCACAAAAACACAATCTTTTGTCGAAACTTCTACCTTACTTACCACTTAGCCAACCACCAACTAGTCGTTGAGAATGACAAGCACCTTGAGACAGGCCAATAGTCACTGACAATAGTAGATTACAATAAGCGAGATGTCGCTCTCAATGACAAAAAGCAGTGAAGAGCAGAATAGTACGTATTATAGAGTGGACATCAGAAAAACGAGAGGTGATGAATTAGGATATAGAAAAACTTCTCCATACAACATGGACTGGGGCATGGACAGAGCAGAAATTACTTTAATAGTCATCCTGGCAACGGGCGTAATGACCATAAACCTAAAAACTGCAAAAGAAAAACATCGCAAAAGCTGAGATTTACGAACTAAATATTTATTTACACCAATATGGAAAAGACCTACCTGATTGCAGACCTGTCATATCAAGAGACCTATTGCAGACCTGTTACAAGTTCTTGAACCCATATGAAGGGACAAAACAGAGAGAATTGGGAGATGTGAATTTTCTCCCGTATCGTCCAAATACATCAAACCAGAAGTCGGTGAATTTTTTTCAGCAAGTTCTTAATATTAATATTTACAGAACAATGAAAAATGCGACACAAAAATGTTCACGATTGTTGAAAAATAATAATTTTGTTATCGAGGATTCTAAGAAGGCATGTTTCTCCGAAACTAACAATCGTTCAGTATATTCATTATACGTTTATGTAATTTTCAAACATATAGAAATTATTAATGTAAAAGATATTTTGAGAAAATGTGAGATATTTTTTTTGCCAATTTGGGGCATACGTTTCAAACTATTTTTTAAATAAGGCGGTTGGACATCACTGTTTTTTTTTTTAGATTATTGACATTTTAAACTCAAAATTTGTCTAGTGTTTAATTTGTTATCCTGATAAGTAGTGAATTACATTTACCTTTATATCCATCTCTTGGTAGTATGACTATATGCCGTTTGACATATAGTCAGGAGAATAGCTGTTTTGACCTAATTTGTTTAGTCCTTATTATATAAGGCATTTGCAGATGAGTTTGAGTATAATCTCCTTATTTCTATAGTTTGAATATTACCCTCTGTGGAGTAAAACTTTTCATTATACTGATGATCTCAAGATTTTACTCCGATTTAGATTGTTCTCGAAACTACCAAGAGATGGCGTTTGGTTCGTTCTACTGCGGTGGAACGTAGCAACGTCTACTAGATGTGAGCTTCATCTGTCAAAGGTATACTCGTTCACACTGCATTGACGAGACCCAAGATAAGTTCGAAACCGGTCTCCAGTTAACTATGTCCCGAGATAGGTGACACTTTGCATCTTCCTTGTGGTTTTGGAACAATCTGAATCATTGTATTTTAGTGATAACTCTGTTATACAAAATACGGTAAATTTTGTTATGTTATTCAGCGCTCGGCGTTTGGTATATGGCCAGGGTAATAGCTTTATTGACCTAATTTGTTTAGTCCTTATTATATAAGGCATTTGCAGATGAGTTTGAGTATAATCTCCTTATTTCTATAGTTTGAATATTACCCTCTGTGGAGTAAAACTTTTCATTATACTGATGATCTCAAGATTTTACTCCGATTTAGATTGTTCTCGAAACTACCAAGAGATGGCGTTTGGTTCGTTCTACTGCGGTGGAACGTAGCAACGTCTACTAGATGTGAGCTTCATCTGTCAAAGGTATACTCGTTCACACTGCACTGACGAGACCCAAGATAAGTTCGAAACCGGTCTCCAGTTAACTATGTCCCGAGATAGGTGACACTTTGCATCTTCCTTGTGGTTTTGGAACAATCTGAAACACTGTATTTTAGTGCTAACTCTGTTAGACAAAATACGGCAAATTTTGTCATGTGATTCAGCGCTCGGCGTTTGGCATATAGTCATGAGAATAACTGTTTTGACCTAATTTATTAGTCCTTATTATATAAGTCATTTTCAGATGGTTTGGAGTATAATCTCCTTATTTCTGTAGTTTACCTTTACATATTCAATTTAGTTTGTTCTTGAAATTTTGACATTTGTTACTGTTACTAAAACGAAGACTTATACAATTGAAATAAGAAAATACTGAAACGTATGAATTATTTATGAACAAAATATTACACTTAATTTTGGAATTTATGTAAAGACTCCCTTTTGGTATTAATGATAGTGTTTTAGGTTATCCCTCTTTGATATATTAATTTGATATAAAGAATCCTTTTTGGTATTAATTTTAGTGTTTTTAGGTTATCCCTCTTTACAAAGACATCATACTCATGTATCTTCCGGGATTGATATTTCTAGATGACGTCCAGATTCTGAAGAAAGACAGAGTTGCATTGACCAAAATAGATCAAAGCGAAACAGAGTGCAAGCCACAACTTGTCTTCGTCTGTCATAGAATAATGGGGTTACCTAAACCACCAAAAGACGTACTACTTACTATACTATAACATAAATATCATATAATATTGAATATTTATTGTAGAAAAAAGTCAAGAAAGCCGTTCAAACCATACACGTAGAAATTGAGCTACCACTGTTAGAGGAGATCCATTTCCCTGAGCCAGAAGTCGTGGACGATACTTTGCCAAAGTCTGATAAAAGGAGTAAGAAATCAGATAAAAGCATAAAATCTTCGAAGAAATCGAGCAAGAAGAAGAAATCTCCATACGACAGGCCTGACGAGTATGACCCACTAGTCGAGAAAAACGATTTTAGCTATAAAACTGTGAGAAAGCCTTGGAATAAAGCTATTCAGTATCCTCTATTACATATCGTATCTCCTGAGGAGAATCTTACTTGCATTCGAGACACGTTTAGAAGCATTGTCAATGTTCGAGTTGTATATCTTAAGGCAGGAGCAAACATTAAATAACTAATATATTGTATCTCTATTCTAATTAAGTAATTAATATCGAGGAATACTAAGGGTTTAGTGGACTTTTTATAAATGTCAGGCTCTATGCTCAAATGTGATTGAATTAGTCCACCAATAATTGAATTTAATATTATACAAACTGTCGCGTGATTTGTATTTTTGATATTCAGATATTACCAGCCAAGGCGCAGAAGGGTAAAAAGGAAAAGAAGGAAAAGAGCAAACAGAAAGATAAAAAGAAAGGAAGCAAAGCGAAAACAGAAGAAAAAGAGAAGCCTGCCCCTCCTCAAGACATAACCTTGAAGAGAGTCACTCTTGGTAGCTTTTACTGCGATCTGAGAAGCGTTAATTGGAGTGATGAAACTATCGATTTCTACTGGGCAGATCATCCCAAAATTGGTTCAAAGGCATTGTATATGGATGGTTGCTTAAAGGTAATTCAAATGTATGATGCAGGTCTTAAACAGAAGTATAAATGTTAGTTATACATTTTAGGCTCTTAAATATACAGATAAACCTCCCAAGAAGAAAAAGCCTTCAAAGAAAAGTAAGGGTGGGACAGAAGTTTCGCTTGTAGAAGATCCGGCTAATATTAAGAATTTGTTTCCAAAATTTCTCACTTGTCAAGTTGGTTTTGGCCTAAAACGATCCTCTATTATATAATGGCAATAAAATTATATTTTAATGAAATTGTGCACTTTTTATTGTTTTAATAAAAGTTTGCAAACTATTTATTATCATAATGACAAAAAATTGCTACCTTCAGTACCATATTGGCAAACATCATTAAGAAAAAATAATTGTCTATCTACTATTCATTTCATCGCTATTTGCCAAATAAAAAACTCTCTTATCTTGTCGATATACGGAACGGTCCACCTGAGTCTAGCCATAAACAAGGTACGGTATGTTTTGAGATTTTTTATTTCATAAATAGCGATGAAATAAACTATATTAGGTCATTTATTATGATTATATTTAAGTTATTTATATTCAAAAATAGTATACATATCCTTGATTTCTAGGCAATATTCGAAACAGTTAATAAAAACGAACATAAATAAAAGTAAAAACAGTTTTATATTATATCAGTTTCTATATACATAACTCATGAGAATGAAGGATAACTCTTATGAGTCCTTAAGACCATAAAGTATATGATTCTATTAAACATATTAAGAAAATTTGTATGTGTGATTCTTCAGCGTGATTCTTCATAGTCTGCAAATTTTATTGATGAGAATGAAAAAAGTTGTAGAAGAAATTCCCAAGGAATATTCGAAGGAACAGACGTAGATGTTAAATGTAAATAAGATGCTACGATCTGCTAGAAATTTGTAAAACTAAAAAGGCAGTTTTAGTCAGTTTATAGAAGGTACAAAGGATTTACTTACATCACTACGACAGTGTCTGCGACGTTTTTGAGACTCTTCAATCATTTATGAAGTGGTCATTAATAGTTTGTTGCCTTAAAACGACTGCTTGTATGCCTACTAGCTGCTTTCAGATTTTTTTACTTTTTCTCTATGAGCTGCTACTGTTCTACATGTTGAGAGATTTTGCTAAAGATAACTACGGGAATTAAAGAAGAATTAGTTAAAAATACGGCCAAAATAGGTTGATTCTAACAATTCTGAATAAACAATTGTCAAATTAGAAGTTTCATAGTCTGATTAATTGTTTTAATGAGAGACACGCAACAATTGGTATGGAAGCGGAATTTTATTGTGGAAGGGGAGAATACACTAAAACGCACAACGAAAGAAAATAAATTTGTCAGTGAATCCAACATTACTAAATTACAAAATTATTGAAACAGTTAATGGAAATGATAAGAGAGATTAAAGTAAGCCAAGAAGACGTCATGAAACACATTAATATATAATAGATAAAGTGGTCAAAAGGATATGAAAATATATCAAGAGGCAATGAAGAACAACATGTAGAAGCAATTAGATGAAGTAGAAAGCAGTCAAGAGCATATGAATATAATTCAAGAGAAATCGAATGAGGATGCGAAGAATAACATTAATAACATAAATACTGAAATCGAAAGAAGATTTAAGTCTTTAAGAATATAGTAGAGGAAATAGTAAATCGCTTAAAAAAAGAAAATTGATGCTATTAAAGACAAGTCCCTATAGAAAGTCAGATGAACCTCAAGTCAGTTAATCACCAAAACTCGATAAGCCACCTTCCTATGACTTCAAGACTTGATAGCAAACTTATATATAACAGTTTGAGCTGCGAGCATTTATAACTTAAATACTACCGGAAAAATAACAAGTAGTTTTCCTAAAGAGTATCAAGTTTGGCTATACAATCACAAGAGAAAACGAAAGATCTTAATCGCAGACATCTTGGGAAGGGCTCTACAAGATTATCAAGAGAGTCATGGCATCATGTACATGATCCAGAGATGACATTGGTCAAAAATGACTGTAGTTTACCTAGACCAGAAGAGGGATCATATCTGATTGAAACGATCATGTTTAGTGATCAAGAATATCAATGGCATTGTCTACAGGATTCAAGGAGAATATCGGCCAAAAAATAATTGTGGTTCAGCTACACCAAAAGAGGAATGATAGCTGATCAGAACAATCATTTTTCGGAAGAGGTAATGTAACGAAAGTAACACTGAAAGTGGTTCAGCTACACCAAAAGAGGAATGATAGCTGATCAGAACAATCATTTTTCGGAAGAGGTAATGTAACGAAAGTAACACTGAAAGTGGTGTTTACGAGACTTTTGATTAACTTCTCAAATTGTATTTATTAGGTTGTTGCCTTAGAACTTTTGCCTTTACACTTACTATGATATTTGCTTTTAGTGATTTTAGACCTTCCTACATTTTCTTACCGCGAATGTTCGATATGTTGATAGAATTTACTGGAGATTATTCGATTAGGGATTGGAATCGAAGTTCAAGAAGACTAGGATTAGGTAGAAAACAAGTTAAGACAGTACTGTAAACAGTGTTATAAATTGTTGTATGTGACTGTTGTGACTAAAAAGTTGTCAAGTTGCAAGTGTAATGTGTTTTGCTGTGTTAAAGAAGAACATAAAGAAATAATATTTTATGACGTTTTAATAAAACGAGAAGGGCTCCCTGTTATAAGTGTTGTCGGATGTACTTGTTATAAGAATTAATACCAGAAGATAATAATTATAACCCGTTGTTGCATTTAATTTAGAAATATATTGGTGTTGTGCCGGAACTTCACTAACCTCGGGTTTGTTTTATTGCTCGCTACAAACACTTGAGTTGCGTTAATGCATTACAATTATTCTATTAAGTTAATTCAAAATAAACCCCAAGCTCAAAGTGATACTTAAAGTAGGGAATTATAGAACAATATCAGTTTAAATAAATGCCTTACAGCTGAGTGTTTATAGTCGTAGTCATATGTTAACAGCATTATTAATTTACCTATAGAACGTTCCATTTTTTGTTTTATAAATAATAAACATGTTTGAGGTGATTTATTTATATTTACTTATCAAGGGTGAGTAAATGTAGTTCATTTGTTTTATTGCGCAATGTAGGCTTATTTATAAACTAGATACAAATGACACGTTTCAAATTGACACGACAATGTAACTGATGCAGTAAACTGTAGTAACCTCAAAGAAGTAGACCGTACTTCTATTTGGGAAATTAATAAATACATACATTTATTAACAAACATTCTTAAGTAGTTACATACAAATATTCATCATCATCATGAGATCATAAGTCCTAAGAGTGATTGGACACTAACCTCCAGCTTCTCCTATCTTATGCTAACCATACAAATATTATAGAAACAAAAAAAAAACATTTAAAATAAATAAAATCAGTTGTGAAACAATTAAATTTCAAGATGAATATATTTTCATTTTGAACGAGCAGATATACATATATATATATATATATATATATATATATATATGTATATATATATATATATATATATATATATATATATATATATATATATATATATATATAATATACAATGTTATTATTTTGCAAATAATTATATACAAGATATAGACGAAAATATATTTGTTATTGATTAATTCGCAAGGATACTAACTGGTTTAAAAAAAAGGGGACAATAATGAGCAATAAGATTATGTAATACTTATGGAAAATATATTGTGAGTGTATACAAAATATATTTTAAATTTAATTTGACCATCTATATTTCTAATACCCCAATATTTTCATGTGCATAATTCCTTAAGGCTAAAATTATTGTAACTTATGTCTAAATATTATTCTAAATATGTTCCTTAACAGAGAAGTTTGGATTCATTTTTGACAATTTACAGAACATAATTTGCGTTTAGCACTTTGTATGAGCAAATTAACTATTATTTAAAACGCATTTTGTTATTATATATATATATATATATATATATATATATATATATATATATATATATATATATATATATATATATAATATACAATTTACAGAACATAATTTGCGTTTAGCACTTTGTATGAGCAAATTAACTATTATTTAAAACGCATTGTGTTATTATATATATATATATATATATATATATATATATATATATATATATATATATAATATACAATATTATTACTTTGCAAATAATTATATACAAGATATAGACGAAAATATATTTGTTATTGATTAATTCGCAAGGATACTAACTGGTTTAAAAAAAAGGGGACAATAATGAGCAATAAGATTATGTAATACTTATGGAAAATATATTGTGAGTGTATACAAAATATATTTTAAATTTAATTTGACCATCTATATTTCTAATACCCCAATATTTTCATGTGCATAATTCCTTAAGGCTAAAATTATTGTAACTTATGTCTAAATATTATTCTAAATATGTTCCTTAACAGAGAAGTTTGGATTCATTTTTGACAATTTACAGAACATAATTTGCGTTTAGCACTTTGTATGAGCAAATTAACTATTATTTAAAACGCATTTTGTTATTTACGATGACATTGCGATGATGTATCTTTGTAGATGTATAGGATCTTTCAAGAGGGACACTCGAAATTTGTTAGATTATAACGGCCATCTTGTTAAAGCAACATCTGTTAAATTTATTACGAATTGTTCAGCAGTGTATGGAAAATCACTATGGAAAGTAATAGCGTTCAACAACGTGTGCAAATCATCAAATTTTATTCCCAAAATCAGTGTTACGTTCGAGAAACGTTTCGCGAATTACGTGATTATTATCCTCGCCACAACTGTCCCGTCGAGTCGACTGCTCGACGTTTGGTGGCCAAATTCGAGTCAACTGGTTTGGTAAATAATCAGCCAACACCCGTACGTCACCGAAACGCAAGGTCTACTAAAAACATCGCTGCGGCTTTCTGCGTCTTCAACTTGGCGAATTTTGCATCGGGACTTGGATCTGCACCCGTATAAAATCAAACTGACCCAGGAACTTAAGGTAAACGGCCGCCGTGTGTTCGCTGATTGGGCTCTGGAGCAATTGGAACGAAGAAAATTTCGCCAAAAAATCATATTTAGCGACGAAGCCCATTTTTGAATGCAGTGATATGTGATCAAGCAAAATTGTCGGATTTGGGACGATACCAATATCCACACGAGATATGCCAGCACCAAATGCATTCCGAGAAAGTCACTGTTTGGTGCGGATTTTGATCTGGCCGAATAATCCTTCCATGCTTCTTCCAAGACGACACTGGCACTGCCATAACCGTCAACGGCGAGCGCTTTATATCGATGATAAGCAACTTATTGTCACCTAAACTGGATGATATGAGTACCGATGACATGTGGTTCAAACAGGATAGCGCCGGGCGCTACATGTTATATAGGGCATGCCATGATGGACATTCTGCATAAGCGATTTGGGTGCATGGTTATCTCGCGCAGCCGTGACCTGAACTTTCCACAGAGATCGTGCGATTTAACGCCTTTAGACTTGTTTCTTTAGGGCTATCTTAAATCGGAGGTCTATGCGAATAAACCGCAAACAATTGATGCGCTCAAAGTTAACATAATGAACGCCATCCAACAAATTCAGCCAGATTCATGCGACACTGTCATCGAAAATTGGACCTTCTGAATATGTACCACCAAACAAAGCCGCGGCTGACATTTTAATGACGTTATATTCCATACTTAATGCCATAGAATATTATTTCAGATAAAAGAAAACGTATGGATTTTTCGTACAACTCATTCTATTTACATACGTTTAAAAATCGAGCGTCCTTATTGAAAGACCCTTTTGTTAGTTCAAATATAATAGGATTAATAAATTTTATCTATATTTTTAGGGTCGACTTTTATTTTAATAGCTTATAAAGTTTATTATGAGAAATAGAAATATAGTTAGGTGTGAAAAGCTTTATAGAATGTTATAATGTCACAGCAATGGCATTGATCATTTAGCAAATTCTAGATATTCTTTATTTTCACTGAGTTTTTCTTTGATTATAAATTCTCAACCCTATTTGAAATACAAAACGGGCATAACATTTGCGCGTTCAGTTACACAACTACGTTTATCTGTCGCGAATATATTACGAAGCATCTTCAGGCGATACTACTAGAAGGGTAATTTAACAGAAATTTGTCCTTGGTACAACACTTTTCAACTACAAAATTTAATTGATTAATTTTTTGACTGGCCTCTGCTTTCAGTTGTAAGCCCGCGTGTAGCTCTCCTAGGTAATAGGATAGAGAATAGGCAAATATTCCTAGGTAATAGGCAAATATGCCCTGATAAATAAAAAAATCCATGATTGATACATTAGAAAATGTATCGTATGAAAATGTAAAGCACTCAACGCACTTCTCATGAGCACTCTTAGGCTTGGGCGTTTTTATTGAATGAATAATTCATTTGTTTTTCTTATAATTGTTATACTTGTATATTATATATTTACAATTTTTGTTTACAATTTTGCTTTAAAAATGATTGTACCCTTATGGCATATCTATTATCACTGGTAGTTACTTGAGTTTATTATTTGTATATTTTTCCTGTACAGAATCTCTACTTTTTTCTTTTGTTTTTTGTTATCTAAAGCAAAATGTATACGTATAAGTTCCTTGCTATAAGATGTATATAAAGCAATATGTATGTAAAAAATAAAGTTATTGGTATTATTATGCAGAATGTTAAGAGAAACTAAAATCTATTTTCATCAATTTCTCATATTTTTGAATTGTTGACAAAATTGGAAAAATCTATATCGAAGGCACCTCCGGAGCATGCTTCTAGAGGCTTCAAATCAAAAAATAAAAGTTACCACGTTGTTCGCAAGGGTCGATTTACTGTATTGATTTTGTCAAAATGATGAAATTCGAAGGAAAAGCATTTCGTACATCGACCTAAAAATTTCGTGACACATGAAAACAGCCGTTTAGTAAATATAGATATAGATATAAAATATGACACTTACCATAGTACACTGCTAATCTTTCTGCTAATTGTAGTAAACAAACTATAAATATAAGAGAAAAATGTAATAATGGATATCTGATAATAATGCAATGTCACCCTTAATAAAGTTATGAGGGAAACTGAAACAAGATACTTGTTTTATATAGGATATTTATGAGAAAATAATGAGTGACATTTACGAACGTAAAAAAAATTTGTTGAAAAGATAAGGGTAAAAAGAAAAAGACATGTTCACTAGAATAACCTAATATATTACGACAACGAAAGTTTTGTTTCTACAACTTGAAAAGAAAAGTATACTTCATAAGCGGAATGCTTTTTATGGAACGTACATCTACAGATTAAAAATAAATATGAAGGAAATTACATTATCTTTTTAATACGTTATTTACAGAAAGAAAAGGGCACTCGCAAGATTGGTAAACATTAACTAGGAATTATCTTGTGTTCTTTCTTGATATCATGCCTACTTTCTATCGTCGTATTTGATTTAATTATTAATCTTAGAAATGAAACAATTTCTATTTAATTAATAATTGTCAATGAGTTCGAAGAATTTAGAATACTCAGACAATTTGTGTAAGAGTACAATTGTTATGTTTTTATAATACTGTCAACATATTTTGTCATATATGACACAATCTATGTGTCAATAGTTTTTAATGAATACTCTCAAAATTTGTTGGAATCAATTATTTTTTTTTGTTTAAATATGAAATTAATTATATAAATCTTTCAAACTACAGAAATAAGGAGATTATACTCCAACCCATCTGCAAATGACTTATATAATAGGGACTAAACAAATTAGGTCAAAACAGCTATTCTCCTGGCTATATGCCAAAGGTCGAGCGCTGAATTACATGACAAAATTTGCCGTATTTTGTCTAACAGAGTTAGCACTAAAGTACAGTGATTCAGATTATTCCAAAACCACAAGGAAGATACAATGTGTCACCCATCTCAGGATATCGTTAACTGCAGACTGGTTTCGACTTTATCTTGGGTCTCGTCAGTGCAGTGTAAACGAGTATACCTTTGACAGATGAAGCTCACATCTAGCAGACGTTGCTACGTTCCATCGCAGTAGAACGTACCAAACGCCATCTCTTGGTAGTTTCGAGAACAGTCTAAATCGGAGTAAAAACTTGAGGTCATCCGTATAATGCAAAGTTTTACTCTGCAGATGGTAACTTTCAATCTACAGAAATAAGGAGATTATACTCCAACCCATCTTCAAACACCTTATATAATAAGGACTAAACAAATTAGGTCAAGAAAGCTATTACCCTGGCCATATACCAAACGCCGAGCGCTGAATAACATAACAAAATTTACCGTATTTTGTATAACAGAGTTATCACTAAAATACAATGATTCAAATTGTTCCAAAACCACAAGGAAGATGCAAAGTGTCACCTATCTCGGGACATAGTTAACTGAAGACCGGTTTCGAACTTATCTTGGGTCTCGTCAATGCAGTGTGAACGAGTATACCTTTGACAGATGAAGCTCACATCTAGTAGACGTTGCTACGTTCCACCGCAGTAGAACGAACCAAATGCCATCTCTTGGTAGTTTCGAGAACAATCTAAATCGGAGTAAAAACTTGACATCATCACTATCTAATTTATGTTTATCAATGTAGTGAAGTTATCAATCATTTTTACACAAGTTTTTCATTAACACTGTTTTCATTGCATTTGATATTGTTCCTTTCTGTTATATATTTATGTTTTTTTCTTGTATTATGAGATTATTCAATTATAATATCATGTAGGTACTATGATTTAAATCTTTCAAAAAGTAAAAGTTATGATGTGATATAATAAAAAGTAATAAAAGTAATATGTTTCACTGATGCCTTAATTTTGTCCAGGAGTTTATTATTTTTTAGTTGACAACTAGTTATATAATCATCAAAGATGACGTTGCGGTGTCACTTGAAAATTATTTTGAATTATTTGTAATTTATCTACATGCTCCTGTATATAATTTTAACATATAGCCTTTTGCAGCTGAAGACTGACAGACCATACAAATTATTCCATTGTATTTTAACGCATGTTAAGAGGAAATACTTTATGAAAATGATTGAGGAGCAAAATAGCGTAAAAGTTAACAAAACCAGAAGAAAATCTAGCATTAAGGAAAGGGAAAAATGGAAAAGTAAGACAGAGTTCTTACTGTCTTGCTTAGGTTATTGCATAGGGATTGGAAACGTTTGGAGATTTCCCTACTTATGTTACAGAAATGGAGGAGGTAAGTGGTATTTCATATTAATTAAAAAGGTTGTTTTAGGGGTCTTACCAATAACTTCCGCGGAGTTTAATGTTGAGGAAGGAAAATCCCTTATATAATTAATTAAAATTCGTGATATAGGACGTCATTGACTTCGGCGGCTGTAAATATATTTTAATCTTTTTGGGTATTACTTTTTGACAGTGCCTAAATACTCAGCTGTCGTTGCCCTCCTGGAGAACAAACCTGATCCCTGGGGGGAGGGGAAAGTTTTCTCATACAATGTGGGAGTATATGACATATTTTAAATGATAATATGGTAGTATTATCCATTATTTTTTTATTTTCTTCTCAAAATGTTTCTAGAATGTTTTTCACAATCAATGTCTCCGTTATTTAAAAATATGGACAAAAGGTATTTTTATTTATACGGATAGACTTTAGTAGAGTCTGGAATTTGAATATAAATTTGTGGGTGGTTATATAAGGGCTCAAAAAAGAAAGAAACAATCAGGTTTTTTGATACAAGGCAAACTTCATTTTAGATTTTCAAGTAACACATACATTAATTGAAAAAACATTATGGGACACCCAATAAATTATGGCCAATTATTTAAGAAGGTATCCTTTTTTAATGTGTGTAGATAATGGAGATGAATTCATAGGAAATGCCCTAAATGTACTGTCAAAAGGGAAGAAGTTTAATCCACTAATATTTTAACAATGTACAACAAATAGTGTTACTAACCAAAATACCAACAAAAAAGATTACCTATCCATTTTCCTTTATGCTATTGTATTATACATAATGTTATACACAAAATATGTGTTTATACGAGAATTATTTGGAGGGGCAATATATGAAATTATTCCCCACGTCACTTGAATACGTCACCACGGTTCAATATTTAATATTTCAAGAGCTTGAAAACGGTTTCCATAAATTAGTTACTTAATCAACTTATGATAAACAGAATTAATTATATTATGTTACCAAAGAATCAATCTTGCGTTAATTTATATATAAAGCTGTCTGAGGTATTTGGAGGGTATTTTAATAAGAAATAATTATTTCAAAAAGCAAAATTGCACATGATTCACTTAAAATATGAAACAATAAATGTCCTCTCTTGTCTATTTGTTTGTTTTCAAAAACAATCATATAATAGACTGATTGTTAGTATAACAATCCTAAACAAATACATAAAATATTAACATAGAATTAGTTAGAAGTATAACCAGTAGTAGACTGCCTTTTAAAGTATCAATATCATGAACATAACACTATCATGAACAAAGACAATATCTATATAGCTAATAGTGCATCGTTTGAGTATCGACTGCAATAGTTGAATAAAAATTATTGTGAAAGATAATTGGAAGTTTACTTCTCTAGAGTTTGAGTAGGGTTTTATAATCATGAAACATAGGTGTAGAACAGTAGGTATAAGAAATTAGGTGTTAGATAGTAAAATAAATATAAACTAATTATCTCCTTACTGTTACTAACCACGTAGAAAAGTAGTTGCAGATCATTAGAGAATGCTGCAATAAAATTATTAATAAATATTTACTATACCTGAACGGAATTAGATATAAATAAAGATTAAAAGTAATTTAGTACTTAGTTTTAATCATCTCCTAATGATGCTAATTTGGTTAACGAAACGCGCGTCGAGTATGAAGTTTAAAACAGTCCTCAAGAAGTTTATAAGTATTTTTAAGGATCGAAATCAGAAACTCATACTTAATATTAACAGGAGTCATAAGTACAAGATATCTGTTTATACTGGTTTTAATAGATACCGATATTATTGAGACTGGAGGCCCAATATAAGCTGTCTACTTTTGGAGACAAATATCAATTATCTACATTCGAAGTTATAATACTCTTATATGCTATAATTGTCCAACACTTCAACAATAAAAAAATGATTATAGTTGATGGTTTATGAAGTACTTCCATTTGTATATGGAAATGTGATTGAATATATTTCAATTTGATATTTCGTTGGATATGTTATGTCCTCTCTCAAGAGATAAATATATGCATCGTACGAGTATGTTATTTGTATTAAATACAATATATTTAAAGGTGACATCATTATATAGTCTACAATAGCTGAGTAATTCTTATTTTCAACAAAGTCTAATGGACTTCGGTGGAATCAACTAAACACAACTTACTTTACTATTATACAGATTAAAACTGCTAAATTTGACACTTTAGCAAGAACCATAATGTCTTAAAATTGAAAAGATTTGAACAAATCATCTAAGAAATTAAGTAGGCGAACACTGCTTTAATATTAATAACTAATTACTATTCAATAAATATTCATAATTAAGTGTGCCAAAATAAACATCTATAGTTAAGTTACAGGAACTGGACTATAACTTAATTATATATTGAATATCAACGATTTCTTCTTCACTATCTACACAATATTACAATTTTATATTCGTGTCATTTATAAAATTGTTTACCACTGTAATTCATCTAAATTTGTTTTGTAGGCGCTTTTCTGGTACCGTACTTATTAATGCTCTTCTTCTGTGGCATACCGTTATTTTTTATGGAAACATCAATGGGTCAGTTCGCTAGTACTGGTTGTATTACCCTATTCAAGATATCACCACTATTTAAAGGTGAGTATATTGCTGATAGTTGGGTGATTTAGTTAAAGGGAAATGCCTCTCTACCTCTGTTAATTTACGATATAGGTACTTTAGAACTTTTAATATATTGCCATAACTGAATGGCGAACAGAAATATTTTATATCACTTCCGGCTTCCCCGGAAATGACTTTAACTTTTGAATCTCAAATGCATTTCGAATTTTAAGTTTTAAATAAGTACATTCTATATATTTGTGCAATTATATATAACGATCAATTGTAAACTTCTTTTTTAATAGGACCGTATCTTTAAACAACTCAGTTATGAATAAAAAAAAATTAATGTACTTATATAGACCGTCAAATTTACCAAAACAGAGACGAATTTGCTTAACGCTTTGAAACAATATATAATAAACAGTTTTAAAGCCTTAAAATGGACTTTTCGGCATGTAGAATATCTCTATCTCGAAATTGAGTGGCCGAGACAAAATAAACCAACACATATATGCAGAATATATGTTTTATGCGACAGTTTTACTTTTTTCAAATAGTCCACCATCGTGCCTTCTCACGACCCATGAACAGGGTGGGGCGTATCCTATCCACCTCAAAATCAATAGACGTCGTCTGGTAGATGTTCCTAATCAGAATCAGTCGAAACCGGATCGATCCGACAAGATTTAATTGAGTGATCGCGTTAACAAAAACATTTCTCAAATAGACCACCACTGTGCTTTCTCATGACCCATGAACATGGTAGAGTGTATTCTATCCACCTCAAAGTCAATAGATGTCGTCTGGGAGATGTCCCCTATCAGAATCAGTCAAAACCCGATCGATCCGATATGATTTAGTTGAGTTATCGTGTTAATAAAAAAAATTTCTCAAATAGTCCACCGTCGTGCTTTCTCATGACCTATGGACAGGGTGGGGTGTGTCCTATCCACCTCAAAATTAACAGGTATCGTCTGGGGGATGTTCCCGATCAGAATCAGTCATAACCCGATCGATCCGACACGATTTGGTTGAGTTATCGTATTAACAAAAAAAAGTTCTCAAATACTCTACAATCGTGCTTTCTCATGACCCATGGACCTCAAAATGAATAGGTGTCGTCTGGGAGACGTCACTGATCAGAATCAGTCAAAACCCGATCGATCTGACACGATTTAGTTGAGTTATCGTGCTAACAAGAAATTTTAATGCCGACGACAACGATAACAACAGCGACACACACAGACAAAATTTTTTAAGACCATTTTTTTTTGTTTTTAGGTCGAAAAACGAAAAATAAACGGAAACAATTTTTTTCCATTTTTCTTTACACGATTACATTACCTTTCCGATAGTATAGTTGAGTGCGGAAAAGTAATAAAACATACATAAAATATAAGAACAAAATACATACAAACAATTTTCAGAAATTCCCCTATTCTTACTCTACTTTTGTGACGATATAATGAGTCGCTCTAACTATGTTTTCGAATAACTCTCGTGCCTGGTTCGCCATTATTTCAATATATCTATTTCAAGAATCATTGTTGTATATCGGGTATTTAATGTAGTCTCATCGAAAATAATTCAAAAGATTTAGATCGGGAGATCGTATAGGCCACCGGCATGAACCTTTTTTGCAATATTTGTTAACTATTACCTAAAAAAAGTTGTTTTCTCGTATGATGAATATTACCTAAGAAAATGCTTTCAACTTAACGAAGAATATTTAAAGTATCGCCTTAAAATTCACATGATACAAATAGGCGTCAACGGTGCGACTGTTTAAGGCTGAACTTCCAAGAATTCTGAAAATTTGTTTCCTTATACTGATACTGATAATGATTTTGAGTAGGTTAGTGGTGATATATATGTTAATTAAATATTGTAGTATTCATAAAATGATCACTTCATAACTTTGTTTTCTAAAAATTCTACGTTTTCCTTAATTCTAGGAATAAATCACTCACAGAATTAGATTCATTTTTCTGTATTACTATTACCATTGTGTGTTACCCCTTCCAAGTGTTGATGGAGTGCATATTTGTAGAAGTGCTGGGTAATACTTTTCCGCGCCCCATGTGGGAACACAACATTTTTTTTGGGTTTATTTTTCGTTTTTCGGCCTAAAAACAGAAAAAAAGGTTTTTAAAGAATTTTTGCTATATGTAGTCGTTGTCGTCATTGTCGTCATTGTCGTCACATATTCTGCATTTATGTGTTGGTTTATTTTCTCTCGACTACTCAATTTCGATATATATATATATATATATATATATATATATATATATATATATATATATATATATATATATATATATATATATTTTTTTTTTTTTTAATAAAATTTTGCGTATATTTGAATACGAAACCTGTTGGAAGTTAGACAACAGTTGTCGGATACAATTATTCATGTTATGTTATTAACAGTAACAGAAATCTCAAATATACCTCCAATTCAAATTATACTGTCGCTAGGATAGTTGATCTCCTTTTTGATACTTCCAATCTTCCAGTTATTTTAAAATTATTGCAGAGATATTTAGTAGTTTTGTGACAAAATCTCTTCTCATTTGGATATTTTAATAAATATATTAAATTCTTTGCACGCTTGTTTATAATTTTCATTATACTCGTATTCGCCAAATAAAGTATTATTTCGAAACTTCTACATCAAACGGACTTCTTCATTACTATTATTTTCTTGTATAATTTCTGGTTTTAAAAGATGTTCGACTAAATAGGTAGGTATAATGATTTCAGCCCAAAGTAATTTGTCAAAATTATGATCGTTCACAGCAGCACTCACAGTATTTCAAAGGTCTTTTTGTTTTGTTAAATTATAAAATCGACCAAGTACATTAAGTAAAAGTTTTTATATTCATCTTGTCAAGACGTTGTGACAAGAAATAACGTCATCATACTTTAGATTACATTATGAATGGAAACTGGGACACAAACTTCCATAAATATTTTAAGCAATAATTTATTTTTATTTACTAAAACTCACGGAAATATACTCTTTAAGGTGTAAAATTCTCACTACTACCAAAATTAAAATACCAAATACCGACGTAAGTTTTTCTTAGAGGGCTAATTTACTGTTTTCTCTTAGGTGCTGGATATGCGATAGTGATAATTAATATTATTGTTTCCACTTATTTTAACACCATTTGCGCTTATCCATTAATTTTTTTGGTATACTGTTTTCGAAGTCAATTACCGTGGTCGGACTGTAACAACGAATGGAATACAGAAAATTGTGCAGAGGTAATAAATATGCATGTTTTATTCCTGTCATAGGAAATTTTGGCCCCTTGAAAAAATCGTGTCTTTTGACGAACGATAGATATCTTCAGTGCATGTTATTTTGGCGCTTTACTAAAACCTGAATGTTAACAATAATAGCATTTAATGCTTACAAATATTAGCACATTAAATAAGTATGTTTAATGCATGCATTATAAAATGTTTAATATTTTTAATATAAGAATCCAAATTAGATACACTACAACACTACGAAACTGTAATACAAAATTTATTAGAAGAAGGTTTTTTATATTAAGACTATTGGAAAAAGAAAAAATCTCCAGTTAAAATTTGGCCAGTGGCATACAAACTAGAGAAATATTTTTTCACTTTCGACTCTGGCAATAACGAAGAATTTTTTTTCAATCTTTAAGCATCTTGAACTATTATCACTTTTATCAAATGCGGTAAAGATATGGTATTACATATCTTCAAAATAGTAAATAAAAATATGTTTTTGGTATATTCATATTTTGGTATACATTCAAGATCAGTAACAGATAAATCGGAAATCGAGAAAGGAACCACCAAACCGCCAAGCGGTTATCAAAGTTGTTCCCGAATAGCAAAGCTATTACATAATCGCTCTAGGAAACAACTACTGCTCGGGCTAAAGCCCCGCCAGGCATTGAATTATACCCAGAAGCGATTCTCAACCCCTTTCTCCTGTTTCTGCACGATCAGATAAGGTTTCAAAAAATAAAACCCGCTACAGGTAGGATTCGACATTTGTCCCGGATCGGAACCGAACGACATACAGCTGTTTCGTACTTATTAGTTCTCATCAGTGCCGTACACGGTACGTCGATTCAGGACAAATGCCGAATGAACTTTATGGCGTATATATCTTTTTCGATACGATCTCTGTCAGTAACATATAAGTCGGAAATCGAGAAAGGAACCACCAAACCACCAAGCGGTTATCAAAGTAGTTCCCGAATAGCAAAGCTATTACATAATCGTTCTAGGAAACAACTACTCCTCGGGCTAAAGCCCCGCCAGGCATTGAATTATACCCAGAAGCGATCCTCGACCCCTTTCTCGTGTTTCTGAACGATCAGATAAGGTTGATATCAGATAATCGATAAAGATGTATACGCCATAGAGTTCATTCGACATTTGTCCTGAATCGGCGTACCGTGTACGGCACTGATGAGAACTAATAAGTTCGGAACAGCTGCATGTCGTTCGGTTCCGATCCGGGACAAATGTCGAATCCTACCTGTGGCGGGTTTTATTTTTTGTAATACATTCAAGATGTCTTCGAAAAATAAGCTGTAATACGTTTTTCGAATGAGTAGTTCCCAAATGCACTGTATATATTTCTCTCTGTACAGACTGCTATTTTATGATAACTAGGTCTTGAATTATTCTTTAATTTATGTGTAAATACAACTATTTGATTCTATTTAATGGAACCAATTATTACATGCTATATGAAAGATACCTTATACTAAGAATACGTATTATTAGTTAAATTCGAACGTCAAAAAACAGTGTAAAAGCATAATTTTACTATGACTATTAAACCATGCAAAATCCAAATGAAGTAGGAAGACGGCAATTTAGTAAAAAATATCTAAATAAGGAGATAAATAAATAGATAATTAAATTTATGCAAAATTACTAAATCCGCATATCTTGAATATTACGCGAGTGGGGTTATAACTTGAGTAACCCAGAAGCAGCCGAGATTCCGTCACGTAGATTTGAGGTATTTGAATTGATATAGGTACAAGTAATTTAGTGCAATTCAGTTTATCCTAGCCATTGTATTGGACCACCTACGTATTATATGTATAACTTTAGTAATACATGTAATTAATATTATTATAACTTATTCGTAGTTTCTTATATACAGCGCACTCCAATAAACAATAACAACCAGAGAATGTTCATATCTAACGTCGCACAAAGTATTTTCCTGTAACCGTTGATATTTTCTATGAAAGTTTTCTCCAGATTTTTAATAAAAAAGTTAATTTAAGTTTATTAAATTAAGTTACGTTTTTAGTTAATTTCATCTGGCGCTGACTAAAATTTGATATGCACTACTTAATTTTCTACTAATAGAATAGGCCAGAATTTTTCTTATTAAATCTGTTATGTAACAAAAAAGTTAACTCTTACTGTATTCAGTGTAGTCATCTTCAGGTTGAAGGTAGTTAAATATTTCATTCAAGTTGTGTAAAAGTAACATTTGAATGAGTACCTAACTATTTTAATATTTGTGCTAACTACTCGTAATTTATCTCCATTGAAAAAGTTATTAATCCCTATTTGAAGAATCCGGTTACTTGAACTATAATAAATCATGAATGCCTCAGTTTGAAGTCAAGTTCAAGGATACAAGTGTTTTTCTCACTCCTTTAGCTGGGCAGCAGGAAGATAAACTCCAAACTGCAATTAAACGAAACAGTGTTTAGCAGCCTTATCACCCAAAGGGAAACAAAAACTCCTGCAGATGAATTCTTCCAGTAAGCGCCGATGAATTTATACGATCTAATTCTAACAGTTCCTTTATCTCTAGCCGCCAAATCCTTCAGATCTCTGATGGCATAGGCAATACAGGAGGCATTGTTTGGCCCGTCTTCGTTGCGAACTTGATATCGTGGACTGCGACGTTTCTGTGCATTAAGAAAGGGGTGAAGACGGTCGGAAAAGTCGTTTACTTTACAGCCACCTTTCCGTCTTTCATCCTCATCGTGCTTTTAATAAGAGGTCTGACTCTGCCCGGAGCCTGGGCCGGGGTACGTTTTTACGTTTATCCGAAATGGGATCAGCTTACCAATTTAAAGGTATAATATATGAGAACGTTGATAAAGACGCAGTATTTAAGATTCATTAATATTTTCACAGGTGTGGGCGGACGCAGCTATACAGATATTTTATTCGCTGGGACCTGGGTGGGGAGGGCTCGTTAACATGGCAAGTTTTAACGATTTCCGAAACAACAATAAGTTGTAAGTATAGTTTTTATATACATTGAACGTGTAAAGGTCGGCACAAATTCGGTAACATCGTGATCGGATCAGTTAAGAAAAAATAATCAAAATATGGGCAGGTCTTTTATGCCCATGTTTTGGTATACGTAGATTTCTTTGAGTTACCGACAGTTTTTTTTAACTTTGTCAACTCCTTCATCTAGGGATTAGAAGAGCTATTTTTTGATACAAAACATATTTTAGCAATTAATCAGAAGAATGTTATAAAGAATAATACTGACGAACAGTTGATTTGTTACCAAGAATTTAGTAGTTGATTTTGAATCGAATTTTGACTGCTCCTGATGCTAAAAATGGCATTACTTTTCTTGATTGGCTCTAGTTTCTGCAATAAATATATATGATAAATAATAATGCAAAGGAAGAAAAACAAAATAAAATAAGTAATTTCTCTTGTTTTGATTTTCTCTTGTTTTTGTATATATGAAATCTAAACAGGAAAATAAAGAATAATTAACGTAGAAAATATTAAAAATTATATATATGTTACTGTGAAAGTCCGAAATTAGTGAATGTCGACATTCACCGGTGAATGTCGACAAATACCAAATGCCTTGGTGAAAAACCGAACGTTTATTAATTGTAGTTGTAATGTTGTATTTAAATTTGTGTAAACAATGTCAAATGAAACACAGCGCGCCTAAAAAAAGGTATTGTTGTGAAACCAATGGTCAGTTCCGAATTGAAGTCTAGATGTCAAGTCGACTTGATAGACTTGCAATTACACAGGGATGGCGATTACAAGCTTATAATGGTATATCAAGATCATCTAACCAAGTTTGTCCAGTTGCGACCTTTAAAAAGCAAGAGAGCGGAAGAAGTAGCATATCACCTTCTTCATATTTTTGTAACATTTGGTGCTCCCGCTATATTGCATTCGAATAATGGTAGAGAATTCAGTAATCGAGTCATATCTGAACTATGCGCTATGTGGAAATATGTTAAAGTAGTACACGGAAAGCTTGGTCACAGTCAAACACAAGGCTCAGTCGAAAAAGCCAATCAGGACATACAGAATATGCTAACTGCATGGATGCAAGATAATGACTCAAATAAATTGTCAGAAGGTTTGCCGTTTGTCCAATTCGCCAAAAACACAACATATCACGAAGGAATACGCCTGAGTCCATATGAAGCCCTGTTTGGCATTAAACCAAAAAGGGACATAGCATCGTCATCTCTCCCTCGCGGGAAAATTGCAAACATTGAAACCGAAGAACAGTTAGAAGCCTATGTTAACACTTTTGAAGAAAATTTGGGTAGTGACCATATTGATGACCATAATTCAGATGGAAGTGACGTGGATAACCAAAATACCATTGGAGTTAATCTGGAACCTAGCACGTCTTCATCTCAAGCATTGACTGATCCGCAACCTAGCACATCTTCATCTCAAGTACTGGCTGAACAACAAGAGCTAATTTCTTCAAAGGGAGTAGCCACAAAAGAGAATTTTCTACTTCAAGCAACAAAAATGTTACGAACGTCAATAAAAAAGTTTCCTCCGGCCCAAATTGGTGATACCGTAAGAGTTCAAGTCCCTGATGTCGACCGTGGTCGTACAGACCCTCGAAATGTATTAGCGGTTGTTGTTGGAATAGAGGATTCAGGCTTCTATAAATTAGCAAACAAAAATGGTACCTTGAAACAGATTTTCACCCGTAATCAGTTCGTAATTTGTAAAGAAAAGTTACTTTCCATGGATGAGGTTTCGATTTAAGAAATGTCACTAAGAGAAGCAGCTTGTGCTAATTCAAAAAGTGGAGGGCAAGGCTATACACGTTGCAATTGCAAAAGGAAGTGTTCGATGGCTAAATGCAGCTGTAAAAGCAAAGGCCTTTTGTGCAATTCGAAGTGTCATGGTAGTTTAAGTTGTTGCAATAAATAAGAATGTCATACATTCTCTTGGTTTTTTATAGTACAGTTTAAAAATTAAAATGTATGTGTATGTTTATTATATTGACATTATTTTAGTTGTGTTTCGTGATTTGCAATGCTCTACTGTTTGTTTTAAGTTCAAAAATGTCCTTAAGTTTATTGGAAAACTTTTCCCATGTCGTTTTAATAAATAAATATTACCTATATTTTTATTTTTGCTTTCCTTTATTAGAAAAATGTTTCTTTTCAACATTCACCATGAGTACATGCTGAATGTCGACATTCACCGGTGTAAGTTAGAAATAATGATATTTGACCGATATTTCGGACATACGCCAAGCAACTTAGAGAATGTTGACATTCACTGGTGTATCTCGACATTCACCGGATTTCGGTGTTTCACAGTAACATATATATATTTTTTGTACGATCTTCTTTCATATTCTTGTGTGAACAGTCTCTATGTAGACTCCAGCAGTAAACGGCACATTATGAAAAATAATCTATATTGGAAGTTGGGGTTTATAATTACATTGCTCCATCATTAACTCTATTCTATTCTGTGTAGTTCAAGTCATCTTCCCAAAGCTTGTAAAGTGATTGTACATTGTAAAGGTAAAAGCTGAGGAACTCCAACAGTGATAACGGAAAAAATACACATATCAAAACATAAGCACCCAAATATATAAATTTATAGTTTTCCCTGTTTGCTTGGTAATGATTTTATCGACTGTTTTTGCAACCTGTTTACCTGTCCACAGTATGTATGAAAGTATAGGGCACATAGATTCAAGTCTTTATTTCGATCACAACTCAACAAGAAATGTTATGAATGTGAGTTTTCAATACATCAATTTTATTAAAAAATGGTATTGTATTGTAGCCTCTCTGTTAGAGAACATACTACCCACAAATTTTAAATACCACAATATATGGTAGAAGGAGAAACATTTTAGTTCATATAGAGGTAGAACAAGTTATCAGTTGTACTGTTAATAGTTATGTTTTATAAATTTCAACCCCGAATCAGCTAGTCGCCAAGGGCTAGTTAACTAAGACTTTATAGTCTTAGTTAACTAACTCGAATTTCGAATTGTCATCAAATTACTTAGTAACAATTACTTACTATTAACTTTAAGAAAATACATTTTGCTCTGAGTTATTCTACAGTTTATTATAGTTTTACAATCTGTCAGTGTAGGAAGAGACGATAAGTAAAATTTTTGGACATGGACTTAACATGTATACTCGTAAAGGAATAATCCAGTGATGTATCCCTCCTAATAATAAGGTTTCGTAAGAACTAACACCTTTCCTTTAGTAAAGTAACTAAGTAAATCTACCACAAAGGTCTGCATTCGTAAAGCTTTTGAGTCATCACTTATCGTCTAACACTGTAACTGCAAACTCAATCTGATGTGCTTCAATTGAGCGATAATAACATTAGTTATACCAGCCCAAATGCTAACTGTCTTCTTATAGTATATGGCTAGGGTAATTGAACGTCCTATATTCTTCATGCATTTTTGGTGATATCTATATTTTTACTATTAACTATTTAATTTACATAAATATTAAAGTTTCATTAATGTTATATTAAAGTTTCTTTAATGTCATATGATAAAATAACTTGCATATTATCATTATTGCAATTTACTTGCATACATTTACAGAATTAAAGGTTAGATATAGAGAATTCGACCTTCTTTCTTTAAATCCTGAACAGACAGGTACACTTACAGATGAGGACAAACATACCTATATTCGTGGGTAAAACTTCTCCCATTGAGATCGAACCTAAGCATTCAATAATAGTCTATATATAGAGTCCAGTCCACCACCTCAGTGCATGACATTTTTACAGGCTCCTCTACAGGGGAATACAACAGGTCACCAATCCATGGTGTAGAGACACAGAAAGAACATGTCTTTTATTATGTTAGTGTCAGGAATTGGACTGAATGTACACAAAACAAAAATATCCATCCATTAATTCTGTTGCATGATCGAAAATAGGTTCTGAAAGATCTTGAATTTAAGAAACTCATAGTATGCCACTGAGTTAATTATATCGAAAATGTATTTCTCAAGCATATATCTTCGAAAGTTAATAGCGAAGTAACATTCAGTATATAATTTTCAAGAAAATAATTACTTCTTAAAGAGACAATTAACTTTAAACTCTTACTACTGAAGGCGAATATTAAAAAATTTCCATTCGGAAGCTATAAATGCGAATAAGAGATAATTAGCTCTAAACTCTTACCACCAAAGACGACTATTAATTCTAAGAAATCTCAATTCGGAAGCTAGAAAGGTGAATAAGAGATAATTAACTCTACACTCCTACCATTAAAGACGACTATCAACTCTAAAAAATCTCCATTAGGAAGCTAGAAAGGTGAATATTTATAAAATATTTGAGTTTCTCTCTTATAGATGTGTAAAAATTGGCACCTTAATTTGGGACAGCGTGTATTGAGACTGCTTGCCAGCCATTTGAGTTGAATGGCATTTAATCACAATTTGTAATTTTTACACAGTTCACGTATAGCTTAATAATGCCGTGCTCCAAACCATTTATCCCCCAGCTAATTTCAGTTCTAGTCTTTTAAGATTACCTCAATTCAGTAAGCTGATTGATTACCCGACAATCAGCGGAAATTGAAACAGAGGTTTTATAATATCTACTGCTATTAAGTCCTACCTGTTACCCATCTAATAATATAGATTGAAAAGGCTGTTATCCTTACTTTTTTGGAATATTACATGTATTGTAAAAGGAGAATGATCGCTCACTGTCATTTCTGTTTGACTTTAATTAATGCTTTTAAAGGAAATGTCCCAAAATGTCTAAGTGCTTGGCAAATATCTGAATTTAATTTTCAACTTTGAGAGATTGTGGGTAGGTTATTGTCACGAATAGGTTTAAGTCAATAAGAGTCTTTTATTAACTGAGAAATTATAAAATTGATACAGTACCAAAAATAATATTCATTTTTATCTCACTCAATATTTTAATGTCAGTGTTTAATATCACCTTTCTTACTATCATCATTTACTTCAATAATTTTAAGACAATTATTTATCGTATTGTTATTATTTGAAGCGTCGACCTTCAAACTCCACTAATCCAACGATATAAAAGTGATATAACATATTTTTATTAGATTTCTATAAACTCCGCCATGTTGATAGTCATTAGTTTTGTTAATAAAAGCCCTGTTTTAATAATTTCTACAATTTTTATAAAAAATAAAATGTTAAAGAACAAATATGGAAGACATTAAGATTGACTCAATAAATATAACTCATTCAATATAACTTTTCGTGAAAAAAAGTATACAACAAAGCTTAAAAAATATTTTAATTAAACTCGTTATATCATGAGCTACATCTGATTTTTCTTATTAGTTAATATGCACTTTGTAAGAAATAAAAAAGAATTTAAACACAGTATATCAAAATATGTATGTCCTTATGTCGTCATATGTCTAGGTTTGCTAGATACATATGTTATCATATAAGATACCAAATATTATAATATAGAAAAACTTAGGACACCATTTTCTACGAACATTTAATGTTATATGTTTCTCGACGAGCGTTTCGCCAACAAAGTTGGCATAATCGGAAGGTGGTTAAAACTTGACTTAGCTTCATCAACATTAACCACCTCTAGTGAGCCCAACTTGATTGGCGAAATGAGTAATATATCGATGTTGATTGAAAACTGGCTTCGTGGTTTTGATGCTACATTAAAAGTTCCAGGCCCTTCTCAAGATCGTAAAGAATAAATCTCAGGTATTTAAACTTCAGAGAAAGCGTGCCTCAAATATTTTGTAAGAATAATATTACATATTTGGTATCTAAAGATTGTAGTGAATAATGTTTCAGCTTTTCTTCCCATTTTATCGATCCTATAATCAACTCTACATCATTATTTTGAAATAATTTTATAAAAATTTATCCCATTACGTGTCACATCTACATCATCAATGATGTTCATATTTATTATTAATTCTAGAGGTAAAATAATTACCTACAAGTTTAAAATATTAGATAAAAAACTAATAACGTTTTTTAGCAAATTAATTCAAATTAAGGCAATTGTTGGGAATTCTAGGATTTCACCTTATTCAAATCACAAGTGTACGTCCCTCATTATACTATCAAAAGCTTTTGGAGCATTTTTGTCATTATGGTTGTATATTCTTCTTTGTTCTAATTCCTGTAAAATAGCTACAAAACATTTCATAATGGCCAAATAAGAAGACATGAAGAAATTCAAGTTGTGTATGCAAACTTACCAACTGGTCATAAATATCTGGTTATTATGTCTCTGATATCTTGTTTGTTGAAGTTTATCATCATGTAGTGTTGAATAAATGTGTTTTTGTACCGTTCTGCATTGACGATGAAATTGACATATTATTCAGTTATGCTTCTCCGAGAAACTACTGTTCAGACACCAATTTTGTGAGCATATAGTAGAAATTTAACAAAAATATGTGGATTATCAATGCTCCACGCTCGTATATTTTGAGAGTTGACGTACTCAGAAAGATCGAAAAAAAAAATAAATATCATAGGTCGTTATTCACTGAATTATTAAAAATCATTGACAGTACTAATGTGTGGAGTAGTCTGTCCGCAAGGGGGTTGATATGATTCCATTCAAGGTAATTTTTAATATCTCGCTATACATAACTGTACAAATACAAAGGAAATTGTGATGTACATTTATATATATGCTTCCAAATAGAAAAATAGATTCTTTCGAATCATCATCACCTATGACTTTGTCAAAATAAATTTATAGTTACCAACTTACTCAGTGCGTTACTCAATATTTTATCTACAAAAATAGTAAACAACTTAAATGCACTTCTTTTAATTTTTGACAGATTTGATTGCTATACAATACTGAATAAATCCAAGACTGTATGATTCTGAACAGATTGTGGTGAACAAAAGGAGTAATTTGTGGAGAACCGTCGTTCCTATTTCGAATTAACTTATTGTGACTTCTGGTGTCCCTGAAAGCTCTATAGTTAATGTACTTTCATAAGTATATTAAGCCTCAGCTTTATTTTATTTATAAATAAATAAATTTTCACAAGTAAAGTTTTATTTGAATTTTTCCTGAAACTTTTTGTATGCATGTTAATAAATTTTTTATGCCAATACTAAAAAAATAGGCTTCTTCACTCTATGGAACAAAAACTAGGGGTTGCCATTAAAACCAAATGTACACCCTTTGAGCCCACAGCGGTATGCCACTATACATAGAACTAAAGCATTTCAGATGGACAATTGAAAATACTTTTCGATGTCTTTCAGCGTTTTTGTAATGAGATATTTGAAGTGTTCCAGACTTCATTTCTACACTATATATCAAATAAATGCCTTTTTAAATAATTGAATACTATCAGTTTAATTTATATAAGTAACTCCACTTTTTTTTTCAGGGACTCCGTACTAGTTCCAATTCTAAACTGTTCAGTAAGTATCCTAGCAGGCTTCGTCGTGTTCTCGGTGATAGGTTACATGGCTTCTGAAACGGGGCTACCAGTATCTACAGTTGCATCTGGGGGACCAGGCTTAGTCTTCGTAACATACCCTGAAGCTATAAACCTAATGCCGTGGCCTCAGCTGTGGGCCATTCTTTTCTTCCTCATGCTGTTCTTTCTCGGGCTGGATAGTCTGGTAAGTCCTTATCTCCATCCCGTAAGTTGCATAAAACACGTTTTTAAAATCATATTTTCAGTCTGAGAACATTCTCGTCTTATATAGGGTGACTCAGTTGGAATAATGGGATTTGAATTGTGCGCCATTTGAGTTCAAGATAAGGCGTCAATACTGAACGACTATCATCAACAAACCATGCGACGTCAACATGCTTAGGTGTCTCATTACCAGCTTCATTTTCAAAGACGTCCAAAATGCGCACCAAACCGTGCATCTTTATGGATGAATTTCTTTTTCGTGAACAGCATGTGGATTTTCAGCACCCTCAATTCGACAATTTTGTTTTCAGACGTATCCGTCAAGATGATAATGAGCTTCACCGCTGAACAACATTTTCTTGCAAGAATCAGCTGTTCTTTCTCTTTCAACATCCAATTAACAAATGTACGACGTTGTAAATGGTTCGTAACTTTTGTTTGTTGCATCAACTGAATTTTTTATGCTCACAGATGCAGATCTTTCTTTAAAATCCGATGCATGGCGATTTTGACAGATTTAATTGTTGAGCACGATGTCGAATTGATGTGTTTGGATACTCCCTCATACCTTTTCTTATTGCAGCAATATTTTTATCTGAAAGACCACGACGAGGACGTATTGTGCCTTATCAATAACAGAATGCGTCTCTTCAAATTTCTTGATTAAGTTAACTCTATAGAGTCCATTTTGTCCTAATATTGTACGAATATTTCTTAATGCAACTGTAAATGATGGACTCACTTTCATAAAATACTTGTACATAAATTATTAGTTGTTAAACTGTTCATCACGGCATCTTGACGTCGTATGGTTTGTTGATGACAGTGGTTAAATTTTGGTGCTATGACAGAACACAAGTAGCACGGAATTAAAATCCTATAATTCCAACTGAGACACCCTATATAAGACATAGAATGGCAATGTGGAGAGCAAAGGTAAATTAATAAATGTCAATAAAAGGAAAGGTCACGCTAATCGAAATCATAAATATTCGATTGGGGCTCGAGCAAACTTTAATTTCCCCAATGAGTTATTTGTTTATATTGTTCTTAATAGTGTGCTCTTATTTGAAATACTAACTAGTTTTATAAGTGTAGGTGTATTATGCAATATATGAGGCGATTGATCGAAACCGTTTGTAGATGTTTTAGAAATTCTGCTCAAATCTGTTTGAAAGCGTTTATTTTAATACAACCAACTTTGTTGTAAATAAAACAGCGATTGTATAGGCTGACGTATTGTAGATATTATCAGTATTAAATGTTAAGTAGCGGCCATAGCGACCATCATTTGGACGTGTACCAGACTAACATATCTTTTAATGAGTTGAATGTAAGTGGGCTCACACTTTCCGCAAAGCCCTTATTTGGCATGATAAATCCCTCAAATCCAAATATGAAGCCATCTGGTAGGGCGGTACACATTGAAAGAACACGGACAACAACCATTCCCACCGACATCGCTAGTACCAACACTTTGAATTCAATTGAGATCATGACAATCAGTAGCTAGTCGTACTTACCACATAATGTGCTTTAATCAAGTCGGTTACCGTGACGGCAAAGGTTTTACTCATCAGTATACCATACGAGATACTCCATCATTTAGTCTTGGTTGTAGAAAATGGCTAATGTTAAACAATCGCATAAAAATATATAATTTGTTTTAGTGCCAGTTGTGATAGCTTTTCCTGTACCTCAATTTAGTCATTTTTTCATTTTGTTTTTGACACCACGACGCTTTTTCATGAAACTTTTCAAAACCAAATATAAACAAACAGAATATCCATTTTCTAAAGAAATACACAAATAAATAATAAAGTTGGAGAAATGTAACAAGAAGTAAATGACAAAAATCCCAGGTAATAAGTAAACTAAGTAATCATTCACGGTAACCTCTGGTTTCCTACAGGTATTTTGGCATGAATTTGGAGATTTCTTAATATATGTACTTATACATGCCTTCATAGTTAATTTGTGGTTTATTTAGTGTAATACTCATACATTTGCTGTAGTTCTTCATTCACCGGTTTTTCGTGTAGTCACAAACAAAAGCGATTAGAGGAATTAGATCTAGGGACCTGGAAGACCACCTCCATGATACTTGGTGCCCAACCATTGTTTGAAGTTTTGGTTAACTATGACTTTTATATAGCGACATTGAAGTGTTACCATATAAAAAATACTTTTATGAAGTGAGTGTACATGGATCACTATATGGTTAATCTCTCATAGAAATATTGTTGGTGTAAAAAGAATCCCACTACTATCAATGATCTATATCAGTACTGTATCTATGTATTTTTTATTACAATTTATTAAAGAATTCTACTATTGCGCTTAATAAAAAGTAATTAGATACTGTAGGAGTGATAATATATTTGTATTTTCAGTTCGTCAGTGTTGAAGCAATCATCAACAGTGTTGTGGACGAATATCCTCAACTAAGAAACAGCAAAACTACTATCACTTTTGTGTCCATTGTTTCAATGATGGCTGCTTCTACAATTTATACAACCAGAGCAAGTATTTTTTCGATAGCATATAATTCTGTTCACATTTTTGACACTTTGCATTGTCTTATTATTTAGTTTGACTTTGAACTGATTCCAGTTTCGGTTGCGTAATTTAAAAGCACTATAAAACTTTTGTTGGATTATATACATTTATGTGTATATGTGTATATGCAGCTTATATTAAATTTGTATAGTTATACTTTCAATAATTCCTTCATAAACAAAAAATTATGGTTTTTAATAACTTAGTTCTTTTTTAATACTTAAGCTTCTTAAATTGTTACTTGATATATCAAAGTGAACCAAAAATGGAAATATTAAGGAAGTTATAAGCTATAGTAATATTAGAATTATAGATTGATGCTACTAATGTATTTTCAATATACGCAACAAATTTACCTAAAGTCATTATTACTGCAAACGTTCATATAAAGTTGATTTTGTTGACAAACTAGCAAAACGATATATCTGAGGAATCAACCGACGACATAAAACGTCATCCCA
This sequence comes from Rosalia funebris, assembly GCA_037954035.1. Lineage (NCBI taxonomy): Eukaryota > Metazoa > Arthropoda > Insecta > Coleoptera > Cerambycidae > Rosalia > Rosalia funebris. The sequence goes on along the minus strand of JAZFAV010000011.1, from coordinate 13,764,773 downwards.
ACCAGACAAAGGAAGAAGAAGAGAGAGAAGGCTAAGGGTCTCTGCACACTACACCATACCATACTAGGACCGTAACCGTAGCGACACATGCAAACAATGATCTGGTCATGGCACGGTACGGTGTTGGCCGGTAATGAAACGGTCTAATGGATATGTGTCGATACGGTTACGGTTCTAGTACAGTACGGTGTAGTGGGCACATACCTTAATTTTAAACATATGATGAATTTTTGGTGGAACCTAACCTAAAACTAAATAGGGCTTTTTTTACTTTACAGGATGGTATGTACTGGCTGCAACTATTCGATTGGTATTCCGCGTCAATATCATTAGTCTTCATATGTCTAGTTGAAGTAATTATCGTTGGTTGGACTTATGGAGTAATTAATTTTAAACAAGACATCGAATTTATGATACAGGAGAAAATTTCATGGTTTTGGATAATTTCGTGGAAGTTCACAACGCCCTTAATTTTAATGGTAAGGTAATATTCATAGATTAATGTAACAATATTAATTCAGTATGTCTATAGACACACTGAATTACCTACTGAACACAGATAAATTTGCACCTTGAAACCAATTTGTCTATTATCAAGCCATCCTCATTATTTCTCAAATCTTCAGGGAAGATCTAGGCATTTAGTTCCATTTAAGGTTTAAAACACCAGAGTTTACGTTCTGTTTATTTACATTTAGTAAAAAAGTAATAGTATCGTATTTTCATTTAAAGTTTTTCTAAGATATGAAATAAATTATATTTTTCTAGTTTATCTTCTTCGCAACAATTAAATATAATACCAGGATATCGTATGAAGGAGTCCAATATCCAGATTGGGCTATAAACATAGGATGGGGCTCTTGTTATATATCCATGGTATGCATCCCCCTCTACATGGGATATAGGTTACTTTATCTCGAACGAGGTGATCTAATAGGGGTAAGTAACTTTTGACGTTATTTAAACGGAGGTATTATCAAGTGGAAGCGTAATAATAACGTGATAATGTTAAATCCACTTTATTTCATCTATATACAATGCTTAAAGTCCAAGCCTAAAGTCCCCTCCTTTCCCTTTTAAATTTGGAAATAAGATCCCTGAAAGAATTTGGCATGCATAATAATATTAGCATACATAATAATATTTCAATTAATAAATAGTGATATATCATCAAAAATAGCGTTACACGCCAACGTAGCGTTATACGTCATTTTAAAAGTTAATTTTAAATGGCAACTGTCTATAAGTAACACCTCATTTGGAAGCTGCTTTAGATATCTATTTAAACATTCTTCTATTTTGACATAATTTTTTATATTAAAATATTATTAGAATCTAGTCTACGACTAATGAGTAACTTATTCTTAATCCTATTATACTAAATTATTGAAATTCTAAAATTCACCCATTGATGTATTCTTAACCATTTCTGACAAGTATGGCACGTTTCCTTGGGTTACTACACAAATTATTTTGTTTTTAATTTCCCTCAAAGCACTACACTAACTCCTAGGATTTAATCCTCTTGAGTCTTCTTATTTGGGTTTTAGTAATCAAGGAGGTGGATAGCCTTGATATTCTCGTGTTGTAGAAGTCTACCTACGTGGCTTCTTACAAATTTTTGAATATCTCAACGTTTTCTATTCCAAGGTATCGGTGGAGATCTTTATTTCTTATATGCCAAGGTGCACTAACGATGTTCCGTAGAACTTTGTTTTGAAAGTTTATGTAATTTTAATACTTGACTTTCTGGTACAACTCCAAACCTGAATACCATAAGTCCACATCGGTATTAATATTTGCTTATACAAGAGGAGCTTATTATATATCGACAAGGCTGAGTTCCTAGCCAAGAGCTAATGTATTTTCTTATAAAAGGTGGTCCAACCAAAACGCACGATGTTAATTGTAAATAAAACAAATAGTTTTCAGAGAATTATCTTAATATTATGATATTTTATTATGATGGAAGGATCTATGACAATTATGTGTGAAACAAAATATCGGCCAAATGCTCGCCACGGCTTCGGTGGCATACCTCTATCCGATGGTCCATATTTTCAATGCCTGAGACATAATTGAGGTTCAGTGTCGTTAATGTGCCGAATTATCTCATCCTTTAGCTCTTGAATTGTTCTTGGCTTATTGACGTACACTTTTTCTTTTAAATGTCCCCAAAGAAAGAAGTCCAACGGTGTCAAATCACATGATCGTGGCGGCCAATTAACATCGCCACGATGTGAGATAACACGGCCATTAAATTTCTCGCGCAAAAGTGCCATTGTTTCGTTAGCTGTGTGGCAAGTGGCACCATCTTGTTGGAACCACATATCGTCCAGGTCGATATCCTCAATTTCTGGCCACAAGAAGTCCGTTATCATCTCGCGATAGCGAACACCATTCACGGTAACTGCTTGGCCGACCTCATTTTCGAAGAAGTACGGCCCGATGATGCCGCCAGCCCATAAACCGCACCAAACAGTCACTCTTTGTGGATGCATCGGCTTTTCAACAATCACTCGTGGATTCTCGTTTGCCCAACTGCGGCAATTCTGCTTGTTAACGAATCCACTGAGGTGAAAGTGTGCCTCGTCGCTGAAGATGATTTTCTTTGTAAAGTCACCATTCACTTCTGTCTGTTCAACCAACCATTCGGCGTATTGACGACGCTTGAAATGGTCAGTAGGCTTCAGCTCTTGAGTCAATTGTACCTTGTAAGCGTGTCAATTCAAATCTGTATTCAAAATTCGCATCAGTGATGTTCGTGAGATGTTCAATTGTTGGGCACGACGACTAGTCGAGGTTGACGGCTGTTCTGCTACACTATCGCAAACAACAGCAATATTTTCCGCACAACGAACTGGGCGAGCATGTACAGGTGTTTTCACATTTCCTACAGACCCGGTCTGCTGAAATTTGCGCACAATTTTCCTGATTGTGATTGTGGACACATTTGGTCGATTATGCTGACCAAAAAAGTCACGAAATGCATTTTGATTTGAACGCCCACTTTCGTAAAAGGCTTCAACAATCTTAACGCGCTGCTCAATTGTGTACCTCTCCATGGTTGAATTTGTCAAACACTGAAGCAAAGAAATGTCAAATTAAGTTGGGCAAAAAACTTGACGTTAAGGTGTGACTCACAATTAACATCGTACATTATGGTTGGACCACCCTTTATCTTATACCTACTTTTTCTCTTTTCTCTTTTACGTGAACTCTCCAGCGAAGCTACCTATCTAAGGTAAGACCGAGATATTTGGCCGTATTTTGACATTTTGATTTTTCGTTTAAATCTATCAAATGTAATATTGACATATCATGAAAGTTTTTAGTGTATCCCTGTAAAAGCTAAGCGTCAGTTATATCTCAGAGAAATTACGTAAAAAGTCACTTCGACGTTTTTACACATCCGAATTTTATTGTGTTTACATTTAGAAATTTGCTTTAAAGTATTTTGATTGAACATATCTATATCATGTACTTTAGAAGAACAAGACATATCATTATTGACGAAATTGGAAGATATTTATATGCTGCTAAAATAATTCTCAATGAGTTATGTATATACGGATCGCCCTATATTTAGAGCATATTTATGACAGATGCTGCAGAAGTTTCAGAGAAAGGTGACCAAACAGATAATTATTTCTCTTAAAGCAATCGTGAGTTCCACACAATCTACATCTGAATCACTGCAGGTGTTTGTGGAGCATCTATGCAAAAACTATGGACTAAAAACAAAAAACGTTTTAAATAAAATGAAATCTTTAAAATTGCAAATGATTTATCGGCTCACAGAAGATGATTCTGGTCGCAGCCTTAAATTTTGTGAACTCAAATCACGAAGAACAAGTACCTAGTGAATCACACTATTCAAGAACAGACAAAAATTAATTATTTAAAACAATACATTACACATAATATTACTGGAGGACTTTAAAAAATATAGTAAAAAATGTTTCTCTTTTTTATATATTACTTGTCTTTAGCATAGTAAAATAGACACGTGGCACTGGATTTAGTTCATGTCACTTTTGGTTTAATTAGCATCAATATAGATTTAAGATATTTATTTTCTTGAATTAATATTAAAACAGTTAGTTTTACATACAAACATAACTGTTGGTTTTCTTAAATTTTATAAAAAAGATATATAGACATGCAGTTTATTATTTTTTTTATTATTAATTGCACTGAAGTTTTGTTCCCTATTTGAGGCTTTTTCAAAACATAAGAAGACAGAATACATTAATACCACACATATATTTCATTTATTTATTTTTTTTATTTTTACCTCGATTTGAACGTTGACAACTTGCATATGTTTACATTATTGTTTTGTGTCTTTATTAAATTTAAAAATTGATAAACCCAAGAATATAGCCCCTACTAAATCAATCTATTTTATTCTAAATATAACATTTATTTCACGTAATCAAATTTATTGTGACCACTATTTGATATGTCAAGTATTAATCAATAATTTTATTTCAAATGTAACATTTATTCCACACAAAAAATAGTTTAATATCTATTTTAATAAATATTTATAAAAATCATATTAAATATATTAATATTTTCTAAATTATTATTTATTTAAGAGAAATTTATAATTAATAAATTAATAATCCTCTCTTTTTCTTACTAATTATCCTAAATTATTCTCTCACTGCAATTAAAATAAAATTGATAAAAGCACTTCAATGTCGAAAAAAAATTATAAAAGCAGTCTCTATGAATATAACAAATTCAGAAAGTACGAGTATATCCTAAATACCTACTCTAATATTTTGCTTACATTTTTTCATGCCAAGGATTACACTTGCTCTGTATAAAAAATCGATTATAAAGCAAAAATATATTACGGATTTTGTAAATCAGTTTGTATAATCACTATTAGGAACGATTCATATTTACTTTTTGTTAAAGTTTGGACTACCTTCATTCATAATTATCAACAGAATAAATATAATATTTTAAAAACATTCTTTAATTATCTAGCGAATTTGCTCTTCTGTGCGACCTAGGGAAGACTGGTGTCCTGCCAAAAAAGAGGATAAGGCTTTGTGGGCAAAAGCTGTTTTAGGTAGAATAATTGCAGGTAAGGAGAATATCTACAAAATAAATATAAGAACGTTTATTCTAAAATAAATATTCAACTTAAATATGCTTTGATTTATATTCCTGTAAATCTAATTTGCAATTCATTATGTAATTTATTTGTTTACATTTTATTTTTGTAAATGCAGAATTTACTTTTGTAAATAACTTGTGGTGAAATAATAAAGCTTAGGCCATTAAGTTCTTGGATATTTGTTTGTATTTTACATTTAAATATTTTTAATTTTGACAAAATATTTTAACGTAGTATATGCTTTGCTAATATTAAATGTACTTGTATATAATTAGGATAATTTAGAGATATACAGCTCGTCAAGAATAGGAAAAAGTGTGAGATTATCTAGGTATGCGCAGAAGAAAAAGAGTGAAGTAGCATTCGGAGGGAAGAGGATGCACTTTACGAGCGGACAGATCGAACTCTGTGTACATTCAGATTCAATATATATTCACTCTGCAAATGTCTCAATGCAACTAACTAAAGACTGCGCTAAGGCTATTTACTGCGCACCTCCTGGGTGGTCCAATATCGCAGTTTTGAGACTTGTTCCTATTCTGGATGAGCTGTACATATTTTTACTTTTTTCCTAGATAAGTAACAAGCAATATTTTTTAGATGTTGAACGAGATGAACATGATCCATGCCATGACCAATTCGTTCAACTGTGTACAATGGAAAAATAAGAAAACCTTTACATTTTATTAATAGCAACACTGATTCGAGATTATACTGTTACAAAAGACATCTGGTTTAGTCATTAATTTTGTAAATAATGTATGCATACTCTCGATTTATAATCATTACTAGAAAATAATACTTCGACACACATGTATGTAGTAATAAAATAATTTTTTTACTAACAAAATAAGTGTCATATTGTCTATGATATGATTTTCTGAATATTTTTTTAATACCATATCTGAAAAGGCACCTGTGCGAATAAGGCTTTCAAAGAAAAGTTACGTAAAAATATATATTCTCTTCTGAAATACCATTAGCATTGTCATACTAAGAACGTTGACGTTCTTACAAAATATAACTATATATTTGATATTGTATCTGCTGTATGTACAGGTATTTATAAGTTATGTTAGAAACTCGCCTGGAACCTTATATGTATATCTGAATAAGAAAAAATTACATACAAGGCAAAGTTTTTTTTGTGGATTATAATTTAAAAATGTATGTAAATAAAAACAGTGCAAGTCTGGATTCGTATATCCTTACCTTATCAGTGGAAGTCTGACATATCAATACAAGAGTTTAAAGAAATTCACAAGGACACAATAACAAATTTACCATCCATAATTACAACAAATTTACCAAAGTAACAAAATTACCATAATCCAAGGACTGGATGTAAACCTATTTATTTAAACACATATCACTAGGTGAATCATCACTTTCTATATCAAGAGTTTTAAATTAGAAAAATAAGTGTTCATTGGAGAATCAAAATCGGTGATAACGTTGACCACCTGGACAACAACTAAATATTAATAAAGAGGCACTTAATTATAATTGTTGTTATGATCTCGAAGATACAATTATAGGGTCCACATTTAGTGATCCTAACATGGGAACATATATATATATATATATATATATATATATATATATATATATATATATATATATATATATATATATATATATATATATATATATATATATATATATATATATATATATATATATATATAAACGATTCTTCTAAAAATAGCACAGCTTTGAGGGCAACGCTTTTCTGCTGAAAAATGAAATAATTTGATAGCAGGATGAAGGGCATCCCAACAAAATACTTTGGACATTTGAGATCACTTAAATAGTTAACTTGTCATTTATATTGATCATTTTCCTCTTTACGTTTGCCTAAAATATAACTAGTATACTATATACTAGTATACTAAATAGTGTACCTATATACTGAAATATATGCCATTTATTTTAATTTTATTTTTCCAGTACTGTGTCTTACAAATCTGACTTTGGCTATTAACCTTGTAATATTATACTACGTCTCACTTGTCTATTATGGCTTTTACATCTTGGTACTTGGGGACAACTGTAATATTCTGATTTATTTATACTTATTCGCCTCAGCATATACGTACATATAAATAATGCAAAGTTATATGTTCGTACATCTGAAAATTTCTATTTCGTATTTAAACATCGTGGTGCCGACACAAATATACGTTTCAAGTGTTCGCCTTTAGCAAATAAGAAAAGTAATGTAGTGTGAATAATACCATTTGAACGGGCTCTACATAATACTGCTGGCGTTTTTAGATTCCAACACATGGATAGAAGTTGGGCAACATCAATATGTGGGGGCGAGAAATTTTAAATATTTAAAGCTATGCCAAAGCGTGGGAATACTACTAGAGGTACAAAATATAATTTAAACTACAACTGCAGTTAGAAATACAATTACAGCGTAGAACAAGGTCTTTATTACATTGTTAGAATTATATTAGAACACTATGTATATTTAAAAGTTGTTTCCAACTGATGGAAGTTGTACATGACAGTTGATGACGTGTCCTATTGTCAAAATCAACAATATAAATTAATGGTGGCTTTCTATTACTACATAATATTACACTTATTAGTCTTGAATTTGAACTTAATTATTTATTACTTTTCCGCACTCCACTATACGCGGAAAAGTAATGTAATCGTGTAAAAATTTGTTTTTCTAGGGTTTATTTTTGGTTCCTTGGCCTAAAAACAAAGAAAAAAAAAGGTTTTTAAACCATTTTGTGTGTGTGTGTCGTTGTTGTTGTCGTTGGCATTTCTTCTTGTTAGCACGATAACTCAACTAAATCATGTCGGATCGATCGGGTTTTCATTGGTTCTGATCGGGAACATCTCCCAGACGACACCTATTGCTTTTGGGATGGATAAGACACACTCCACCCTGTCCATTGGCCACGAGAAAGCACGATGGTGGACTATTTGAGAATTTTTTTTTGTTAACACGATAACTCAACTAAATCGTGTGGGATCGATCGGGTTTTGACTGATTCTGATCGGGAACGTCTCCCAGACAACACCTATTGATTTTGAGGTGGATAGAATATACTTTACTATGTTAATGGGTCATGAGAAAGCACAATGGTGGACTATTTGAGGCAAATTGAAAAAAGTAAAACTGTCGCATAAAACACATATTCTGCATTTATCTATGTGTTGGTTTATTTTTTCTTTGCCACTCAATTTCGAGATAGAGATGTTCTGCGTACGAAAAAGTCCGTTTTGAGGTTTTAAAGCTGTTGAAATCAGAATTCCTAAAGTATTTAATGCTGAAGAGCAATTAATGCTGATTAAATGTTTTACTAAAATGAATTAAATACTGTAATCCTAAAATTAAAACATTTTGAAAACTTATATTTACTCATACATAACCTCAACGATATCAGAATTCCTAAAGCAAAATGGATGTGTGGTTTTATTCTGGAATTACTAAACTCCGTTTATATTTATTGAATGAATCACAACTGGAATATTTATCTTTATTGTTTCCCCTTTAATTTTTGACCCACCTTGTATGTACAAAGAAAAATACATATTGAATATATATATATATATATATATATATATATATATATATATATATATATATATATATATATATATATATATATATATATATATTCAATATGTATTTTTCTTTGTACATACAAGGTGGGTCAAAAGTAGATAATTTATTGATTTTTCAAATGTTATATTTAAAGTTCAATATAATATTTTTCAAATGATAGCAAAAAGTATATTCTTTGGAGACTTATTTGTGAAAAATGAAGTCTCGCAGGTCACCGCATCCTTCTTCTTCACACACTCTTGGTGAATAGCCCGAATTTCGCTTTTAGTACCTATCTTTCAGTTCCAGAAGTATCCGCGGTTTATTTTTATATACTATTTATTTTAGGTGGCCCCAGAGAAAGAAATCAGGCGCCGTTAAGTCGGGCGATTTTGAAGGTCAGTTCTGGTCGATTTTTCGAGAAATTATTCTGTTAGAAAACGCAATTTTTAAAAGGGCGATACTCCGCCTAACGGTGTAGCATGTAGCAGCATCCTGCTGAAACCATAAATACTCGTGGTTTTGTAGAGCTGAAAATAAAAATTCTCTGACCATTATTTGGTAACGCTTCGCATTGATCGTCATTGCGTTGCCTTCATTATCCTCAAAAAAACATAGCCCGATCATTCTAGTTGAAGCCATTCCACACCATTCATTTAAAACCTTTTATTTACCTATTGACTATAATTATACTTTATGCTAGCAATGTATTCAAGGCAATTGCATATTATATAGTATACATATACATATACACAGATATAAATAAATAAGCGTGGTGACGATTCTCGCAGGGTGCCATCTTCCCTGAAACAGCAAGGGATAGCAAGGCAGCCCGGTCGTTGTTATATAAAACCTTATTTCTTAACAACGACCGGGCTGCCTTGCTATCCCTTGCTGTTTCAAGGAAGATGGCAACCTGCGAGAATCGTCACCACGCTTACTTATTTATATCTATGTATATGTATATGTATACTATATAATTGTTGGCAGTTCTCCACTCCACACCAAACAGTTACATGAATTGGATACAGCTCTTTCTCTTGAACTATACGAGGATTTTCAGTGGTCCAGAATCGCATATTCTGTTTATTAACATTGTTCACTTAGATGAAAGTGTACCTCGTCACTCAATAAAATTAAGATTTTCTGCAGATAATTGTTAAAGAGCTACGCTATACTGTAGTCGCTGTTGATTTTTGCGAGTCATGATTGCATGAACTATGTAGGTGTATTTTGTAAGGGAGAATATGCAAATCATATTTCAATACCCGTGTCAAGCTAGATCTGGTCAATTCCAATTCATTTGATTATTTGGTTGATCTAGGAGGATCATTATCCTCCTACTCGAATTCCGCTTACTCCCCCGATATTCTCCGGATTTTTGGCTGAATGTGGTCGACCTCTTTTAGAGTAATCTCTCACACTTCCCATTTCTGCAAACTTAACAACATTACGAATTGATTTTGTTTAATGGGCGAATTTTTAGTATTATTCTGTGCTCTGTATTGCCTTCTGGTTAGAATTGTGGATTTTTGCTCCAGAAAATTACATTTTACATTTTTTGTGAGTTAGAGATCTGAGACTTCATTTATTTAGGACTTCACTTATTTAGGAAGTAGATAAATTGGGATGGAAGAAGCGATAAAGATATAAAACAAAGAATAGCGCAGGGTCGAGTAGCTTTTAACAAAAAGAAAGCACTTTTATACTCGGGGGTAATAAACTTAGAAACAAGGAAGATCTCTTTGAAAACGTATGTATGGAGCACGGCACTATACGGTTGCGAAACCTGGACGGTAGGGGAAGCATATAGGAAAAAATTAGAAGCTTTTGAGATGTGGTGTTACCGAAGAATGATGAAAATACAGTCGACTGATAGGGTTAGAAACGAATAAGTATTAGAGAAAGTCGGCGAGAAAAGAAGTATGTGGAAAAACATAAAGAAGAGAACAGATAGAATGGTAGGCCACTTGCTATATGATATTGAAATAAGAGTGAAGAAAGGCAGAGGTAGGCCTAGATTAGACTACTGCTCGCAAATAGTAAGCGATGTGGGTTGTAGCACAATCAGCGAAATGCGTAGGTTAGCACAAGATAGGAGAAGCTGGAGGTTAGCGTCCAACCAGTCTTAGGACTGATAACCTCATGATGATTATGGAGATCTGATAGCTACTCCGTTATGAATTTCCCAAGTTTTCTTTTTAATTCTAAAACAAAATGGAAACAAAAATAAGAAAAAAGTATGTAGAAGTAACTAAAATGGGTTACCTACTTTTAGCCCATCTTTATTTATAAATACGATTATATTAACACTGCACTTGAATATGTACCTAACCCCTTTATGTAAATTCATTTATAGAGATTTAAATTGAATAAACGATTACAATTATTAAGGACAACGTGTACACCTTCATTAGGAAAAATATGCCTTTGCATAACAGTTTCAGAAGTTGGAAAAAATATATAACTTGCTTATTGGTTGATTAGTTGATTATTCAGATACTTTCTTAACATTATCATCGGTGTATTAACACTTACAACATACAACGTTGATTGTTATGGGCATTCCATTGCTCGACGTAGAGCTAATAAAGGTGCCCCACTTTGTTCCATATTCACAACACGAATAATTGATATGCATAGTATTTATCTACAAAGATGTCTGTGGTAATGTCATTCGTACTGTGATCCGTGGTGGCAGACTGAGCTTAGAGGGTATCGGAGTTGTCATTTTAGCTTTGGGTTCGAATTCCAATAATGGAACTTTAGCGCCTGTCTTTGAGCATCGGTGATTGTCCTAGTATGTATGTGTAACCTTCTCCTTCATCGTCTGATGCTTTAGGGAAATGAAGTCGAGATCTGTGTGTAAAAATTTTTCAACTTTAAGCCGCCTTGTTTTCTTATTTAATATCATGTTTTGTTCCATTCAGTTGGCACCGCGAGGCCTAGCGTTTGTTTAAGGTTATGTCAAATTTCAGTTGTCAAAAAATTTTAAATTCTCGGTAGTGCAAATTTAGTGTAAATTACTGTTCTTTATCCCAGTTTTCTATAACTACAGCGAAAATGGTTTCCAAACGTACCCGTTTCAATAAACCTAAGGTAAAAGTTGAGTCGTCAAAACCCAGCGAGAGTCCATGGACCTGGTGGAAGAAAGAAAGTGTAAGATTTGCGTAAGTACTGTACCCCTTTTATGATTAATAATAAGATAATTCATTAAAATTAATTAAAACAGTATGTTATGATTAACATATCGTTAATTACTTCTGAAATCAATATATCATCATATATATTATCAAATAGATAGTCATTGTATGCCCAATAATAGGGCAGTTAAAATTTATAGGAACGGGTGTATATAATTCTGATATCTCGTATATGCAATTAAGTTTCTTCACGCTAGTGATTTCTATATAATTTCGCCCGAGCTCTCGCCTAACAATAAATACGGTTCCTGAAATCGCGCTATTAATAGCTATCCCAGTTTAAGGATTCCTTAAATCTTTTAGAGAATTAATAAGTCTTGGTTGTGAATAATAATGTTCCATGCATCAAACTGTCAAATTATAATATGCAGAATACATGAAAATATTTTAGATATATCGAAATCACTTTTTTCTTTAGAACACGTGATGTTTGTGAACTCGTTTCTCATGCGATATGATAGTATTAAGTTCAATGGTTTTACTTACAGAATGGCGCAAATAACCAAAGAATTTTTTAAAAAAAGTACTAATAAGGGTATATGCACTAATTACTAATATACAGGTTTCAGGCACATGTGGAATACATGCTCTCTAAGAACCTCCATCGTGTAGACACCAGATTTCACTTAATTGGGGATGTTGTTGATGCATATCACTATTTTTCGTATGTCAATGTCATTTTTATTTTTCTTTAAGAAGAAGAAGAAGAAACTCGTATTAGTGTAAAGGGCTAATATTCTTCTTATCCCCAATTTGGTTCAATTTAGATATTTGAAAGTAAAGGTATCCTAACCTATACCTCAATATAAGTCCCAAATCAAAATAGTAAACCAAATAAATTTTTAAAGTAAAGCAAGTAAATATACTATGATATTTTGAAAGCAAAACCTCCCGCTGAACCATAACATTTTTGGATAATATCTATAAGGAAACTTAGATTCTTGTTATAATGGTTTATTTGGACAGTCGTTAGTAATCCATATCATATTTCCTTTCTATTTCGAGGTGTGGGTTTGATTCCCACATTAGTTAGCTCGGTGTGTCTTTATATATATTAGATAGAACAGTAGCACTGAAGGGAAAATCAGGTTACAGCAAAAACTCTGAATAATACAATTGATTCTTCAGTTGTGTTTATTGGACTCTATCTATCTGAGCTATTGTATCTATTTATTGGATTCTATTCTATCTATTCTATAACTTTTATTACCATGTTTATAACAGTTATATTTTCTTAAGTAAGGAAGTCATGTTTGTAATCGATTAGGTCGAGTTAGTATCGATCACCCACTTTTGTGTTTGTAACAATAAAAAATGTAATGTAATGTGAATATCAGTAGGTACTATTAAAAAAACAACAGCGATTTTATAAAAAGTGAGGCATACTATGCCATTTGCAAAGATTTTAGTATTTCGTTAATTGTCTGTTGAATATATGATATTGTTTTTCGTATGTATTTAGTGTACTCTCCTAACTTTAGTCGTCTTCCCATGAACTGGAAATGATAATATTTTATGGTATTATATGCTTATTAAGGCTTTCTTCTCCTTTTTTTTTATAAAAGTTATCTTTCAATCTTATTGTAGTTAAATTAAAATTAAAAACATAACCAAGTTGATTAGCTATAGTTTTATCTATGGCTATTTTTTATTTGTCTCATTGAGTCGAAGTTGTTCAAAGGATTTGGAGTTCTTATTATCTAATACCCACTTTGTTGATGAAAATTTGTTCAGTGATGATATCCATATTATTTAAATTCTTATTAAATTCATAATTTTCTAGTTTGGCAGGCTCTCTGTGTATATTAAGTGCCATGAACTGTATGTAAGCTGCACTTTTAAGGTCGAGAATGCAGTTTCCGAAATCGTTGTATCTTAGTATCCAGTTTTCCTATCCATTCGAGACCTAAAAAGTGTATCACAGTTTACTGTTGGTAATTTCCTCTTTGCATCACTTGCACAAATAAAATAAAGCTACTAAATAGGTTTGTAATTTAACAAATATCAAACTGTTTTCCTTTTCTATGATGTAAGATGTAGTAACCATAATAAAAACTTAAAAACCAACCATTCTTTGAAACTGTATATTTTGCTATAATCTGAAGTTTTATTAATAGGCTCTTTACTAAATATTAGGTAACATACGGTTTGTTCTAAAAGTGGTGCGGTATTAAAAAGATGGAGATTCATACAAGTGAAGCAGTCTTCAAAGGAGAAGAATATAAAAGGTATGCCCCTTGCGATTGTAGGTTAAGTATTCAATCTTTAAAGAAAAGACTGGATATTGTTTCAAAAAGAAGTGAATGAATTGCAAAGGACGGGCATTATTAAGTTTTGGAAAGAAGCACCTCAAAAAACATATTTAATGAAGACAGTGGTAGCTATAGTGGAAGTTATCGGAGCTTGCCTCAAAAACGAATTGTGAGATGTCTGTAGATAATATTTTAAATAAAGGAAAATATTAGAACATTTATATTGTCTGGAATTATTCAGAAAATATATCAATAAAGGCTTGATAAAACGAAAAATGTTTCTGGGATATCAAAATGTGTCAATGGGCTTCTGGGGAGAAATAGTTTTGTAAAAATAATTCCTGATGGCATTGCATTTTTTTTAATTTGGAAAATAGAAGGTTATGTTGATCGTTGACCAACAGTAGTGTCAATGTTCTTGGATTAAAATGACATAGCATGTGGCAGTCGTCGACAGTCGACAGATATGTGGAAGAATTTTTAATTAACAAAGTAGAAGTGACTAACAACAAAATCCATATCACCACTCAAGAAGCTGGCCCATAATATCAAAAATTTACCATTGATGAAGTAATTAGGTGAATGTTCTAGTTAATGACACTAAATTAAGAAATTAAACTATAAAATCTGAAAAATAAATATAGCTTTATGTCCCTTATTTAAGCTCATCAAACACAAGACATCAATTAGTATTAACGTTGATATTCCAAGCGTCAAATAAGAAAAAATGGGTGTTACCAATGTTACATACACTAGTATGACTTTGTAAGTTCATGGCTAAACGACTTTCGTTTTCTTGATGGTTAAGATGTCCAATTCAACAAGCATCTTTAGTATCTTTTATTCTCCTACATATAACCAGCGATGGGTATATTCGTAATCATAAATACGAATACGAATGTATTCACAAAAATTATTTTCTATGACTATGAATACAAATATCTTCATGTACACACTTTTGAATACGAATATATTCGTAGTCACACCTGTGAATATGAACTTTTGTGATTACGAATATAGTCGTATTTTAATGTGCGATCATCATCATCATCATCATTAGGTCATCAGTCCTAAGACTGGTTGGACGCTAACCTCCAGCTTCTCCTATCTTGTGCTAACCTACGCATTTCGCTAATTGTGCTACAACCTACTACTTGCTTCCCCTACCGTCCAGGTTTCGCAACCGTATAGTGCCGTGCTCCATACATATGTTTTCAATGTACCTACTTTCAGATGTACCTACATATGATAAAATAAATAACAGTTCTTTAGAAAAACTGAATTAAAAACTTAAAGAAATGAAAATAATATAAAAAATGAAATCTTAATTTTTGCTATTTTCTAATATAAAAACAGCTCAATGAATTTACATATACGAAATTTAAATCATAAAAATTTTGTTGAAAACCGATAAAAATTTAGGGCTCAAAATTTAATTCAAAATTGACTTTTTTGGTATTAAAAAACGGTTCTAACGATTTTGTTGAAACTTTTGACAAATAATGTACAGGTTGAGCGAAACTCGATGTTTCAGCTATAGTATAAGAAAAGGAAAAACGATAGAAAAAATCTGAAAAGAGATTCTTAAATGGGATTGAGTAAGGTCCATTCTAAGCCGAATTTACATATTTTTCCATTTTTGAAAACAGAAGTAATGACGTAATCGAATTGTTTTTTTACCAGAAACATATCTATGTTTTGGCATATTTGAAAAAAGATAATTATTATAAACAAATTTTGTAAAGAAAGAAATTTGCTATGACTTTCCGTTAAAGAATTATAAGCAAATTTGTGAAAAAAAGTATTATCAAAAATTAGCAATCGTCACGATTTAAATAAGTAGCCTTTGGAAACAAATAGCAAAGTCGCATCTGTCAATAATTAAACATTATTAATTAGTATTATTTAGGGGAGTATTAATTTAACATTACATGACACATAATATGTTACAACTATTACGTACCACAGAAAGAAACAAAATATGTAGGCAATCACTACAACAAATTTTCAATGTGACCACCTTCTATTTCTAAACACTTCTCCAATCTTCGCCTTACTTCTCTCACTGAAGCCTTACGAAAAATTTCTCCAGATAGTTCATCGCAAGCATCTCTGATTTTTTCTTTTAAATGTTTCAAGTTAACAGATGGTGTTCTAACAAAGTTGTTGTAACAGAATAACAGAAAGCTCCCCACAAGAAGAAGTCTAGTGGGGTCAAATCCGATGATTTAGGCGCCCATTGTATCGGTCCATTTATACCGATCTAATTTTCTCCGTAAGTTTCATTTAAATATTGTTGGACAATAATTCTCGCTTTATGCGGTGGAGCTCCATCATGCTGGAAACACATATTTGCTCGCAGCTGTAATGGCTTATTTTCGAGAAGCACAGGAAGTTATTCTTGAAGAAATTGCAAATATCACTCGCTATTTAAAATTCCATTATAAAAATATGGAACAATGACATGCCCATTAATAATACCACGCCAAACGTTAATTCCGCAGTGTCCTTGGTTTTCAATCGGATTGACAAAATGTGGAATTTCAGTAGCCCAAAAATGTTCATTTTTTTATTGGGCTTACCGTTACTAACAAAACGGTTTTCGCGTGTTCGCAACACATGCTGAAGAAACCGCCAACTCAATTTCAACCTACGACAGGCTTGCCGAATCGACCGAATGTTTCCTTGGATGGTCTTCAAAATACTGCAAAACAGTGGGAACAGTATTGTCAGAATTGACCATTTTAACAATGTTTCTTCCCTTTCGAGAAGAAGATGCCTCGTTATTTGCACGTAAATTGCATTCCAATCTTGCAAAAATTTTTAAGTTTGGAGTAACAGGGTATCAGGGAATCTCTGGGCGTATAACTGAACTTCTCTTCTAGGGTTCTTTTGAGATTCCCCGTGAACTAATAACATATATTTTCGTTGTGCGTGAACATTTTTCAAAGTCAAATGACAACAAAACAATATTTGTTAACCGCTAGATCAAACATTGACAAATGCGACTTTGCTATTTGTTTCCAAAGGCTACTTGTTTAAATCGTGACGATTTCGAATTTTTGGTAATACTTATTTTTCACAAATTTGCTTATAATTGTTTAACGGAAAAAGATAACAAATTTACTTCGGTACAAAATTTGTTCACAAAAATTAGCTCATTTTAAATATGTCAAAATATAGGTGTTTCTGAGAATTTTTTTTATGACGTCATTACTTCAGTTTCCAAATATCGAAAAATATGCAGATTCGGCTTAAAATGGACCTTGCTCAATCCCGTTCAAGAACCTCTTTTCAGATTTTTTCTATCGTTTTTCCTTTTCTTATAATAGAGCCGATACATCGAGTTTCGCTCACTCTGTACTTAACATTAATTAAAATATGCCGGAGATGCTATGTCTCAGAAAATGATAATTAGTAATTAATTTTTAAAATTTGAATATTCGTCATTGTGCTAAGAGTCTTTAAGATATCATAGGCCAGTCGTGCAGTATTGACACCGCCAGTCGTGATACGAATATTCCTAGGGATATATAAATGCAACTGTATTTGAATCTACAGCCATGAATACGAATATATTTGTATTTATAGATGTGAATACGAGTATATTCGTATTCGCTGCCATGAATGCGAATATTTTCGTATTCACACTTTTGAATACGAATATATTCGTATTCACACAAGTTCATATTCACAGATGTGGCTACGAATATGTTCATATTCAGACGTATGTACATGAATATATTTGCATTCATAATCATAGAAATCGATTTCTGTGAATCCATGTGTATTCGTATTTAGGATTACGAATATGCTCATCCCTGCATATAATGCATTGTGATTTTCAATTTCTCAAGCTCCTCAACAATTTTATTTATTCATCTATTCTCACTTGTACCCTAATGAACATTTTGCTGATCACGATAAAAATATTTTCCAAATAAATTATTATATACTGACTTTGCAAACCCGATCGCATTTTCTGGTCCACCGTGTAAATATGAAATTGCGCCCCTAACACCAGCCCTCGGGTCGGCAGGAGTTAGTGTTCATGGTAATAACCGATGAAGTGGAAATCACAACATTGCCTTGTCGTTACTTTCCAGTTGCAATGACTTTCAAAAAATTACCCTGTCACGTATTGCATTCCCGCGACTTTACCAGCGCTACATTTAATTAGTTTAGAAGAGCCCGCACGAAAAAAACTCCGTTCATCGCCAATATTTCGCAAACGAAAGTTTCGTTGCTCTCGCGAAGTTTTCCAAATATAAACGCGAAGCGTCTCTCCCCCAATTTGTATTCGAAGGCGATTAATCAGATTGTCAAGGATTTATTGTTTATCGGTGTTCACCAATAAACTAAAGAAAAAATCGATCACGAAACGCGTTAAGGCTGCGACCCCGTCCTCGAGGCCCACTTATGGCCCATTCCGGTTTCTGGGAGACGATGAGTATCCTTGTAGATAGAGATTGGAAAGATGCTGCCTATGACGATGTCCAGGAGTGGCTGGATCAAATTCTAGTGAAAAGAGAGGCGATTATTATAACTGAAAACGATGATGAATCCGTAATAGGCAAAGGACGAAGATTGTCCGATAGCTCGGAGTATGAATTAAGGAACGATGAGGATATTAAGAAGTTTGTTAAGAGCCTGAAGTTGCCCAAAATTGATTGCAAGTATGTATAAGCGTATTTAGTATTAGCCTCATATAAGTAGATAATGCTTTGTGGTCTATTTTAGTTTTTCTATGTACAGGATTACTCATTATATTTTGATCCAATCCTTCTCTTAATATGAATTTTTATTTTTAGAATAAAAAGTCAACAAAAATTGTAGGCTAGCATATATATATATATATATATATATATATATATATATATATATATATATATATACATATATATATATTTTTATTTCAAAACAATAATATATATGGAGCAAAGTAAATGTTCATTTTTTATGTAGAAATATTCTTCATTATTTACATCTTTTTCTCCTGATTTTAAATATATAGAGTGTTTTATCTCTCATCTATTCACTTCCATATCTCTCTGTTAATTTCAGATCAACCTCAAATTTTCGTCAGTTATACGTACATTCAACAAAACCGATTACTCCTATTTTTTTGGCCTAAATATAATGATTTCATTAATTGTGGCTTTAAGAAAATGGATAAAACATGGAAATAAAAAACATAGTTGTTTAATCTATTATAGAAATCCCATTAAGAATAAATCTTCATATTTGTGACTCGACCCAGTTAATTTTTTTGAAGTAGTGAAACTAGTATTTAGTTATGTCTATAAATACACTATACTGCTAGAATAGAAAATTTATAAAAATTTACAGATATAACTTATCTAGCTTCTTTTAACCCTCCGTCCAACATAATACGTTTATCAGCTAGTCTTTGTTGCTTATTTAATGAGTTTTCTCAGATTTTCGGGAGTAATATTTTTGTTTTAATAGTTCTTATAAATATAAATTGGATGGCTTCGCATCTGGAAATTTCGGCGACCAGCATATTACTTGGCTATTGACACTAATTTAATTTTCCACAAAACACCAAAACACTATACACTACACTCGACGCGCGTTTCGCCAACATAGTTGGCATCATCTGAGTTTGATTAAAACGCCATTATTAAAACAGTTTTAATCATCTCCAGATGATGCCAACTTGGTTGGCGAAACGCGCGTTGAGTGTAGAGTATAGTGTTTTGGTATTTTGTGGAAAACTAAGTTAGTATTATTTTCACACAAAAGGCTCCAGCCTACTCCCGTACTTGGACGTTGGATCATACCTAATGCAAAGTTATCGTTTAACTGGATGCGAACTGGCCTTAAAATGGATGACCAGTCCAATTGTAGGTACGTCAGTCCCCTAGTACGATTAATGGTAACTCATCAAGAACGTTTTGTAACTCATTATTTAGAAAATTTAAAGAAATTTCGGAATTCATTTTATTAAAAAACATCCCATAAGTTTATTTAAATAGTCCCCATTAACTTTGTGAGAATATTCTTTCTGTTCATTATGAAATTATTTTGTGCTCAATATAACTATGTATTTAACTAAGCTAAATTGAACACAATTACAACAAATGTATAAAACTTGGTTAATGGAACCCAGTTAAGTTATTTATATTAATTACTTTTGTCAACTTATCTTGATACTACATATACAAAAAGGAATATTTTTCCCAAATTTTTGTATACAGTCCAAGTTTGTAATTCTATTTTTTTTTTAATATTCTTCTATCAAACAAAGCCTTCTATGTTGTTTTTATCTTGTGACTAGCGAAGTAATTTTTCTATGAAAGAAATATTCAACAATATAATGCAAAGTTTTACTATCAGAATGTAACATTCAAACTACAGAAATAAGGACTCCAACCCATCTGCAAATGCCTTATATAATAAGGACTAAACAAATTAGGCCAAAGCAGCTATTCTCCTGGCTATATGCCCAACGTCCAGCGCTGAATTACATGACAAAATTTGTCGTAATTTTGTCTAACAGAGTTAGCACTAAAAATACAGTGATTGTTTTAAAACCACCAAGAAAGATGCAAAGTGTCACCTATCTCAGGATATCATTAACTGCAGACCGGTTTCGACCTTTCTATTTTGGGTCTCGTCAGTGCACTGTAAATGAATATACCTTCGACAGATAAAGCTCACCTCTAGTAGACGTTGCTCCGTTCTACCGCAGTAGAACGTACCAAACGCCATCTCTTGGTAGTTTCGAACAATCTAAAGCGATGTAAAAACTTGAGATCATCAATATAATGCAAAGTGTTACTATCAGAGGGTAACATTCAATTCAAACTACAGAAATAATGAGTTTATACTCCAACCCATCTGCAAATGCCTTATATAATAAGGGCTAAACAAATTAAGTCAAAACAGCTATTCTCCTGGCTATATGCCAAACGTCGAGCACTGAATTACATGACAAAATTTGTCTTGTTTTTGTCTAACAGAGTTAGCACTAAAAATACAGTCATTGTTCCAAAGCCACCAAGAAACATGCAAAGTGTCACCTATCTCAGGATATCGTTAACTGCAGACCGGTTTCGACCTTTCTATTTTGGGTCTCGTCAGTGCAGTGTAAACGAGTATACCTTCGACAGATAAAGTTCACATCTAGTAGACGTTGCTACGTTCCACCGCAGTAGAATGTACCAAACGCCATCTCTTGGTAGTTTCGAACAATCTAAATCGAAGTAAAAACTTGAAATCATCAATATAATGCATAGTTTTTTCCTCTGATAGTAAAACTCCTTATTTCTGTAGTTAAAAATATTCAACTTTCTTGATTGTATACCTTATGACAAATATAAATGGCTCTGAAAATAGCTGAGGAAGATACAAGGGTATACAAGCGAAAGGTGGAACACATTGTATATTGGGATTGGCAGGACTATTTGTAATATTGTTTGATATATTAGATATGAAACATGTTATAAATATGCATATAAGTACTAATACAGGTACTAATGCAAGCGGAATAATGACTTAATACGCAATAAGTTGTGA
The DNA here is from genome assembly GCA_037954035.1 of Rosalia funebris. Lineage (NCBI taxonomy): Eukaryota > Metazoa > Arthropoda > Insecta > Coleoptera > Cerambycidae > Rosalia > Rosalia funebris. Next base: position 13,743,068 of record JAZFAV010000011.1, on the reverse strand, counting down.
CCGATGATATTAGTATTATTAGTATTTAATATTTCATATCCTTATTTCACTAAAATGAGTTACCCAGATAGATAAACGTATTAAATATTATAGAAATAAAAATAAAATGCTGCGAATAATAACAATAATGTATACTACTAAAGTAACTATGACAAAATTACACTTTATAGCTGCACGAGGTTCATAAACTATAACCTTATTCAAAGTGGATTCGATTGTTTAAAGCACGAAGCTCCTATATATTTCTGAAATGTTTAAGTCATCGTATAAATATATGATATAATATGTATAACGATTAAGTTTCACAGTATTCTGATGATCGCGTGATTAAAAATCTATTTAAACTTGAAAAATCGAATCTTAATAGTGTATTCGAGATCAAGGAATGCATTTAAATCTCCCAATTAGAAATTATGGACGTAAATGTTTACTTATAGGGAGCCGGTTATGACCTACTAGATATTTTCGTAAAATACAGATCAAGAAAGCACTAGGAAAGAAAAGTAATTGCTTTAGAAACGCGAAACAATATATGGAATATATTAAATATAGTCATGTCTCTTTCTAGTTCTATAATACTAATTTTTTTTTTCGAAAGGTGCCATAAGAAGTTGACATAAGCGTTTCCTAAACATCAAAATAGTCAAACTTTAGTCAACAACAACGAAATAGACTTTTCAATTTTTATTCTAGAACAAACAAGTATTTTTGGTACAGATATTGTTTATTAATTTTATCGAACTAATATCTTCAGTTACTTAACTATTAATTTTTTTTAATTTTAATCGAATAAATTTTATAACTTAAACTCAGTATTACAGTTGATTAAGTTTATTTCGGGCGTGGGGGCAAAGTAATCTCTTAAACCCAATCTTGGGTTTTAAAATATTACCTTGATTAAGGTTCGTTGCAGACAGTGCTACTGGATCCGAAATTGCAACTACATATTTTTGTAGAGAGTCTATTTAAAACTTGAATTTTATCCTCAATAGAATCTTCAACATACGTTTCCGGCACTGAAGTGGACTTCCAATCCCCATGTCTCTTGATAGAGGCAATGTCTACCCCAGAATGAGCCCAGAGCATCGCAGAAAAGGGGGTCTGAAACAATGGCTCATATAATCTCCCGCATGCGACAATTTCAGATATGAATATTTCTCTTGGAATGCTTCTTATTTTATTAATACAAACCACTGGATAGTCATTAGCATACTTAATGAAAAAGCTACAATTTCTATTAAATCATGGCACAAAACAAAGTATTTCCGATCTTATTTCGATGTATCTTATGTTCCATTATAAAATACATCGAAAATGACAAATCTCCTCTGTGTATGTGTCTCGCAGTCAAGAATTTTAATGATAATCACATAACCTGTGACTTTTATATCATATATTGTCATATTTAATAATTTTTCTCTTCTACAAACCCCATGAATACCCATTATCACAATAATCTGAAAAAATTATCACAGAGAAACTGTTACGTTCTCACATAGACTAACGTGAATATTTTCATTAATAAAAATTCTTGATCAGGGACTTCGTGTATGAATCGTTCCATTTCTACTATCGTCACAATTTTAGCTCTTCTTGGACGATATCCAACAGATTTACTTTTCAAGTAGGGCATCAATCTTGAAAACCTTTTTAAGCCCGACATTTTCTTTAATACTTAATATACTTCTTGAGTAAATTGACCACAACGTTGGAGGTTTGACTTCACGATGTTATATCCAAAATAATATAGTAACACATTTTCTGATATTTTCCTAATTTTCTTTTCAGTACACCACATTCTGAAGTCATTATAAGTTGTTTCATAGTGTTTCGCAAATTTTTGAATAATAAATTGGGATATCGCACTACTTACTGCAGAAAACTTCATCATTTGGAAAATCCATTTCTCCTTTCCCTTCATCATAATTAACACTTGAGTCGTAATACATTTATACTAATTTCATAATATTCACAAGATTTTCCGACAGGATAGCTATCACAGATAAAAAACCTACTAACAGATATGACAATTATGGCGACCAGATACATAAATATGACTACTAATACCTTGTTTATCTACTTCCTATAATTATTTGCTCATAACGTGTTATAATCTGATCGATTAATATTTTTATTATTAACGTCAAATTAATTTCATCCATTTTTCACTGATTTTAATAATATTTCGAAACAGTTTTTGAAAGAAAAATATTGTTTGATATATGATTGAAAGTCGCTTTTGCGATCTTGAATAGTTTGAGAAAATTTTCAATTCTTGCATGCAAATATGGTACTTTACAATCTAGAATAAAAAGTAATAGTCTTACGATAGTATATACAGGCTGGTCCAGCTTAAACGTCATTAATTTTGATAGGTGATAGAAGTACAAGAAAAAATTAGACTTTCATAAAAAAAACTTTGTTCGAAAATGTTTCCTAACAAAAGTACAGGGTGTCAAAGTTGTAAAAAAACTGGTTTTATCATCATAACTTCTAAACCACTAGATCGATTTCTATAAAATTTCTCACACAGACTAATGTAGTACATCATATAGTAAGTAATGATTAAAATCGTTTAAAGAAATTATCCAGTGGCGTAGATACAGGGGGGCCGGTACCCTATTCTCCCCTCCCAATCTTCGGCGCCACTGGATATTATACAAAGAAGATTAAATTTTTGGATTTACTGTTTAATTTAGAAAAAGGATGACCCTTGTAAGTTTTTGATTTATGGCTTCGTTTTTGAGATACTTATTTTAATTTAAAGTGTTGCAAGCATGCCAAACCTTATGACTGACCTACCAAGAAAATACGATATTGAAATGAAAACTTATTAGAGTAATTATTTGTTTATTTGCTTTTTTTTGTATCTTTGATTACATTATGTCTAGTAAATAATAAAGTGTTTAAGAGAAATGTTGGCATCTCATCATATTTTCTTGGTAGTTCAATGATAAGTTCTGGCCTGCTTGCAACACTTTAAATTAAAATAAGTATCTCAAAAACGAAGCCATAAATCAAAAATTGGCAAGGTTAATTTTTTTTCTAAATTAAACAGGAAATGCAAAAATTGAATCTTCTTTGTAAATTATCCAGTGGCGCCGAGGACTGAGAGGGGAGAAGCGGCTGTCGACCCCCCATTATCTACACCACTGGAGAATTTCTTTAAATGATTCTAATCATTGCTTGGAGATGTACTACAGTAGTCTGTGTGAGAAATTTTATGGAAATCGATCAAGTGATTTAGAAGTTATGATGAGAAAACCAGTTTTTTTTTACAACTTTGACACCCTGTATCTTTGGTAGGAAACATTTTTGAACAAAGTTTTCTTATGAAAGTCTACTTTTTTCTTATTATTCTATCACCTATTAAAATTAATGACGTTTAACCTGGACCACCCGGTATACATAAAAATGAATGTTTGTCTGTCTCTTATGCCTTCCTAAACCGGTCATTCGATTGCGATGAAACTTTGGGGAATGGTTGGACGTATGCCCGCGAAGGTTTCTGAGTTTGTAAAACTATGTTCTGATATACGAGGTATATCAGAACATTGATATACACAATGACGAAAATATTAATATTTCTTTAAATTTAGTAAACGGCACAGCAAGGCGTGACGGGTATGGCTAGTAATAAATAATAGTAAATGCCATAAACTATAACGACATAGGACGTCATGTCAATATAAGTAATATTTATCAATATATTGATTCAATCAGAATCAATTTTCGTTTTTTATATAATAAAACTACAATTAAGAGAATATAGGGATTCCCTCTCGATTATCAGCTCGTTCGGAAACCATAAGATTGCACTGTTATTTAATGTTGGTGACAATGTTGTGTCTACGACGGAACAACTACCAGACCTGCGGCTATACATTGTTGACTATAGTAGAATTATTTTAGGAAGAGCAAATCCGCAATAAACCGTTCGACAAAGAGCAATGTATAACTTACCTTCTCCCACGCGATTGCAGTAAAAGGATTATAAAATTCTTTTACTGCATTATAAAAAGAATTATAAAATAGAATTTTATAATTATTTTACTGCATTCGCGTGGGAGAAGGTAAGCCATACATTGCTCTTTGTCGCACGGTTTATTGCCGATAAATTAATTCTACTATAGTTGGTAGCAAGCAGCTAGATACCTAACCCATTAATTGGTAATTGTTGATATTAATTAATTGATTAATTGAATATTTAAAAAAAAAATAGTTTTTGCATTATTGTTTTCAATATTTAATATTATTTGCACTTATAAATTAAACAAATAAACTTTTTATCCAATATGGCGTACCTACCTTCTTAATCAATTTAAGGATTAAAGAGATTATTCTACATCGAAAAATACATAAGAAAGATTTTCAAGATTGTTTCTAGAACGTTATCATAAAAAATATAATTTCAGAAAAGAGTCGTCTGTTTCTAATGATTACTATAATCTTCATAGTGAACAGTCATCTTTTCCGAGTATAGCCTATCTATACCTCTATAATGTATCGAAATCTCATTCAAATCGGTTAAGCCGATTTTCAGAAAAAATTATTATTTCCTGATTTTTCTTTTTTTTTATTTATTCAGAAACCAAAATAGATAGAGGTCTGAAACTTGCAGTATCAACGTATCTGATTAGTACCAATATACTCTCAACAGATGATCCAGATATCCCTCTGGAGTTGATTCACTATGCCGTTGTATTTTTACTTTTCCGCACTTTACTATACACGGAGAAGTAATGTAGTCGTACAAAAAAAAATTCTAGGGTTTATTTTTCGTTTTTCGACCAGTTCTTAAACCATTTTGTGTGTGTGTGTGTGTGTGTGTGTGTGTGTGTGTGTGTGTGTGTGTGTGTGTGTGTGTGTGTGTGTGTGTGTGTGTGTCGTTGTTGTTGTCGTCGTTGTCGTTATCAGCATTAATAAAATTTCTTGTTAGTACGATCACTCAACTAAATCGTGTCGGATCGATCGGGTTTTGACTGATTCTGATCGGGGACGTCTCCCAAACGACACCTATTGATTTTGAGGTGGATATAACACACTCTACCATGTTTATGGGCCATGAGAACGCACAATGGTGGACTATTTGAGAACTTTTTTTTTGTTAGCACGATCACTCAATTAAATCGTGTCGGATCGATCGGGTTTTGACTGATTCTGATTAAGGACATCTACCAGATAACACCTATTGATTTTCAGATCAATAAAACACACTCTACCATCTTCATGAGTCATGAGAAAGCACAATGGTGGACTCATCATCATTAGGTCATCAGTCCTAAGACTGGTTGGACGCTAACCTCCAGCTTCTCCTATCTTGTGCTAACCTACGCATTTCGCTTATTGTGCTACAACCTACATCCCTTACTATTTGCGAGCAGTAGTCTAATCTAGGCCTACCTCTGCCTTTCTTCACTCCTACTTCTGCCTCCAAAATATCGCGGACTATTCCGCCATGTCTCAGCAAGTGGCCTACCATTCTATCTCTTCTCTTCTTTAAGTTTTCCCACATACTTCTTTTCTTGCCGACTTTCTCCAATACTTCTTCGTTTCTAACCCTATCAGTCCATGGTATTTTCATCATTCTTCGGTAATACCACATCTCAAAAGCATCTAATTTCTTCCTATTTGCTTCCCCTACCGTCCAGGTTTCACAGCAGTATAGTGCCGTGCTCCATACATATGTTTTCAAAAATCTCTTCCTTGTTTCTAAGTTTATTACCCCCGAGCATAAAAGTGCTTTCTTTTTGTTAAAAGCTACTCGACCCTGCGGTATTCTTTGTTTTATGTCTTTATCGCTTCTTACATCCCAATTTATTTTACTTCCTAAATAAGTGAAGTCTTTAACTTCCTCCAATCTTTCATTATTAATTTGTACTTTCGTTTTTGCTCTGCTCTCGCGCCCTCTGCAATGGTGGACTATTTGAAAAATTTTTCTTGTTAGCATGATCACTCAATTAAATCGTGTCGGATCGATCAGGTTTCGACTGATTTTGATTAGGGACGTCTACCAGACGACATATATTGATTTTGACGTGGATAGGACATACCTCACCCTGTCCATGGGTCATGAGAAAGCACGATGGTGGACTATTTGAGAAAAATTGAAAAAAGTAAAACTGTCGCACAAAACACATGTTCTGCATTTATGTGTTGATTTATTTTTTTCTCGGCCACTCAATTTAGAAATAGAGATGTTCTACGTGCGGAAAAGTCCGTTTTAAGGTTTTAAAACTGTTTATTTATTATATGTAGCTCTGATATGATATGCCTATGGAATGGCCTCACACACCTCACCCTTCTAGCCTATCCACAATATGTTGTTGATGATTCACTTGTCATTATGATTATGATTAATATTCAATATTCTCTAACAATTTTCGAAATTCTCTAATTTTCCAAACTATCAGATTAATTTGTACCGCCCTATATAAACCTATTTCACTAGTAATGCGCCGTTAAAATTAGAATGCTGACGCGCACTTGACCTGATTCAAGCACCTGAAAAGCGAAATTCCTTTAATTTACCAAATAACAATTATATTCGACACGCCAAATCGATATTTACGAAGTGAGTTGGTATTCAATAATAAATAATAGGAAAAGTATTGTTGCGGAGCGGCGTGTCATGTCGCCGGGAATAGGTACGAGTAGTCACGAGTATCCGGCGCTGAGGGCGACGTCGACGGCGTCGCGCCCGCCACCCTCTCGTCGTTTCGCTTCATCTTGTCACGCCGCTTGAATGACATTCATTATTGCAAATTCTCATGGATAAATGACTGCATTCTCTGAGCGATGCACGCTATTGATGTCTGCTCCGTAGGTGTTTCGTGTTGGCTGAAAATTTTATCACTATGCAATTAAAAAGCAGCAACCCACAACAGTAGTCACATACAGTATCTGACTAAAATTTTGAGGCTATACTTACTTACAATCTGAAGTAAGTGTGAAGTTTAATCTTAAACGTTTTATAATTATTCGAATATTTACATTAATTCAATCTCGAAACAATCCGAATATTCAATACTGGAGTAGGTTGGAACCTTTGGTGTGGAGATGACACTGACTTAGTTTTCCACAAAACACAAAAACATCTGGAGATGATTTAAACTCTTTTTGGTGATGGATTTCTGGGAAGCTTTTTATAAAGACCATTACTAATCACCACCCTTAATTGTCTACCCTCTCATAATAGTTCTTTTTATCCAAGATATCAATCTTATTACCTTCATTCATTCTCTCGCAATCGTTTGATAATTTTTCTATTCTTCGTGGATTTTGTTTTTTATTGTTTATAATATTTGTGATTTGATTTCTGCAAGCTTCTCTCACGAATCCTTTAGAAGATTCAAGCAGATCTTGAATTGAACTTTCAATACTTGCAACAAACTCATCTAGGCTCTTTTCAGAGGCAGGTAATGCAAAATTTAACACCTTATTGGGGAGATCAATTTCTTCTTTATCTAACGATTGGAAGTAATGACTTTCTATAATAAAAATATATTTCTGATGAACTCTTTCTTTTACTGAAGTTATTGCTTGTTGATCACTGATTAAATTATTAGCTTAAGTTTTAGAGAACACAACTCAACGCAGATTAGGCAATTTTAATCAAAGTACAGCGTTTACTTGAAGTACAACTACAGCATAATATGTCGCCATCATAAAGAGTTCGGCTTTAGAGTGTACGCCTAATGCAATTGTTTATTTAATTTGACAAATTTATGAAAATCTAGGTTTATATAAATAAGCCAACACTGAAAAACTATTGTATATATGGTATGCCCCAAAGTACTTACTTCGCTTGGTCCTAGATTGTATATATATATATATATATATATATATATATATATATATATATATTGGTAGCCATACTTTTGGTGACGTGATTTGTCTTGTGGATGACGCAGCTGTAATTTATAGCATCAGCGCATTGTAAGAAGTTTCTGAAGACGCTGAAAATGATTCTAAAAATGTAAAAATTTGGTTAAACTGACGACTATTTATTGCCAATGCATCTAAAACCAAATGTTTACCTTTTGATGTTAATAACACATCTCTACCTGTGCTTAGACCACTTAATATAGATTTTGGTAGCTACTATTCAAATCCCATGCGCAATGTAAATTAAATATTCAGTTGTTATTATGGATCTTGAACAGAATTTGCATATGAATAACCTCATAACCAAAGTTTAATCTCTATTATCAACATCGAATATTTAAAACGTCTTATGAAAGAAGGACAATATCTTACTGCCTATTACTCGTACTCCCTAGTAGCATATAGCATCAAGTATATTGGCTTGAATTGATACATACCGAATACATATAAAATATTTAGAAGTTCTTCAAAGATAAGTTATCGAGATAATGTTTAAAAATGTGTATAATGGCCCTTCAAAGGCGTTGTACAACCTAGCACATGTTCTTGACATACCATGTTTGTGAAGTTTAACTGTTATAACCTATTTAAAATTTGAAAAGGTCAATAGCTATGTCTAACATTGTTACGAGACGAGATGTAAAGACATTTTCCTTTACTGATTTAGAAGGCTCAATAAATATATATAACAAAAGTTTTGTAATAATGTTTATTGAACCTTCTAAATCAGTAAAGGAAAATGTCTTTACATCTCGTCTCGTAACAATGTTAGACATAGCTATTGACATTTTCAAATTTTAAATAGGTTATAACAGTTAAAACTTTATTTAATGTATTTCTTAAATAAGGCTAGATAGAGCACAGTTTTGAAGTCAAGGGGTATGTTATTGAACAGGCTGGATCATATATATATATATATATATATATATATATATATATATATATATATATATATATATATATATATATATATATATGTATGATCCAGCCTGTTCAATAACATACCCCTTGACTTCAAAACTGTGCTCTATCTAGCCTTATTTAAGAAATACATTAAATAAGTGGCCATTTTCTATAGCTAGAAGTATATATAATAATATACTTGAAATTAGAAACATATAAATGTGTAATATTGTTGGTTTTACTATGCTATGCCAACGAAAAGGAACTGTTGACATTGTTCTTATATTGCTACGGTAGTCTGTTATCCATTTTATGCCAGGTGCCAGGTATTTGTGAAAAACTAGATATTGAGACCTAAACTTTTTGTAAACTAAATATTATTTATTACCTTCCAAATAAATAATATACCTACAACAAATAAAAGTACCAAATTGAGAATTCTTATAAAATTTACATCCGTTATTGGGGGAAGCTATAATTATAGATTCTTGAAATATTGTAGTTTCATGGTGAATATCGAATGCCTCGGAGAACTCTTCTGATTTGGATATTATTGAAATATATCTCGGATTCGGATATATTGAAAAATATGTACAGTTTTATATTCCAATTTCTTATATACATATATACGAGTACTTCAACTCAGACGTTCATAAAGCCATTTATTACAAAATAAATGAGCTTGCCTTGGGAAACAGTTATTCAATATTATTGAGTTTATTATATCCTTTTGCAGTAAGATCGAATGCATTTATTGAGAACGGAGACTTTCCTTCATAGACCGATAATAATAATAATAATAAGAAGAAGAAGAATAATAAAAATACTTTATTGCCCAACAGAAGAATCCATTTACAGGACAAAGTGTGGAATACATATATAACTATAACTAAATATACCTACATAAACATATTTATAAAAATAAATAAAATATATATGTATAAATGAAAACAGAAAGTAACTCTAAATAATGGAGTACAACTATAACTTTAAACATAAATAAATAATAGAGTAATAATAGACTACTAAGGATCAGATGATGTATACTTAATTTTCTTTTTGTGGTTCTCTATTTCCTTTAAATGTACTGGACATTTATTGTCATATATAAAATGATTTACGTCAACATCTATTTTTAATGTCGTTTAGCCTCAATAAAATTTAAACATTTAAAATTATTATCTACATAGGATTCGGCAGAATGATCTGATTCAGTACACTTTGAACATTTGTTTGGATTTGCACAATTATCAGCGGGATGGTCAAAACTACCACATTTTAAACACTTGAAAACGCCTACATATTCGAAGACTCTACACTTAGCTCAGTCAATAAAGAGAAAATTTTGTTGTATAATTTTCTTAAATATTTAAGGATCACACTGAATGATAGTCATAAATTTAGTTCTCATCTTTTTTATAACTTTTACTTGTAATTCACATTAATCATATAAAATTGATGTATACTGCTTTCTTATTAATTTAGATAATTCATCAGCATCCACATTTTCCTCTATATCTTCGACATTAATACAAGGATTTTTGAAATCGGGAGCCTTCAGTTCATAATTTTTATGCAGTTTCCTTTCTCTCTTCTCATAGTTTCCTTTTCTTTATTGGTTTTACGTTTTGTTACAACTCTTCCTTTTTTAATATCCTTTACCTTTTTTTGCTACGACTTCCAAGTTCACTGGCTTCAAACTTTTCTATATATCTTATTTAGTCTTTTTACTTTCTTGATTAACCTCAATTTTATGGTCATTGCTTCCTCAGAAACAGCATTAGAAAATATTTTACGTGGTCTTGGTAAATTATCATTTAAACCGTCATTATTAGATCGAATAATGTTTTTAATATCACCTATTTCTCTTGCGAGATTACAGTTAGTAGCAAAGTCAATATAAACTACGTAATATTCACAAAGCCATTTAACACCGTTACAACTAATAATTGTATCAAACCGTCTACCTGCCATATTAAGACATTTGGAATGAAAATAATGTGAGCACAGTTCTGAACATTTTAAATTATCTTTGTTGTCTGCTGTTTCCTTATCACATTTAAAACAAGCTAAACTTGCCATATTGGGAATATATTACTCGAGTTTGATATTCGTTCTGGAAGCCGGACCTATACTGGAGTGTATTGCCACAAAAAGTTATTATTTTTTACCACTTTATATCTACAAGACGATAAATAACTAGTCCAATTTCTCGATTACCTCAATAAAATTGCTTAATTGAAACGAACTGCCTATACGACAGAAATTTCACATTTTTCTCTGCATTTTGATATATAATTCACCCATTAAATACAACTTTTTCACAGTTAAATCTTTATGGTTTTTTTCAGTTTAATAAAATCAAGTAACACTCACTATCTCATATTTTCTGGGTTGTTGAAGATAATACTGTTGTTTATCTTCGATCCCCCATAACTCCCATTATTGACTTTTCGTATCTCGTTCATTTCACGCATCATTTACGACCGATTAAAAAATTCAAGCCCCTGCTAAATATAAATCTCCCAAACAGAACACCGCCTTTATTCATTAATTGTGTGTGGGAATAGGATATCCTGGAAGGGTTTCCGCTGCATTAGAGCCTCTGAAAGACAGCCGTGTCCTTGCTAATTGCGTCTTTCCAGATACTCCATTTATGATGAACACAGCGATTTGTTTTCGGGATTATTCATTCTAACCTCACTTAATAAATCTCAACTTGAGCTAAACTTTTGGTCGGGACAAAATAAATCGCCTACGCCGTATAAACCTCTCATATAAAGCCTCATATTCCGTCGAAAACCAAGATTAACTCTTTTTGGGGATTTTACTGCGTATATCATCGAAACTTGTCAAAGATGTGTTGCATAATAGGACATTAAGAAAAAAAATTAGTGCCCATTTGTCTGATCCAATTTTTAATAAGGACTATCCAGGTTAGCGGCAATTAATTGTCTAATTAGGTATCCAATTAGATATTTGTCCAATAAGATGTACTAACGTAATATAATTCTCCAAAAAAGACAGTGTCCGTTTGTGATTAACAATCGTTGGACAATAAGGACATCCAAATAATTAATTAATATTACTTTTCCGCACTCCACTATACGCGGAAAAGTAATATAATCGTTAAAAAAAAAGTTTTTTCTAAGGTTTATTTTTCGTTTTTCGGTCTAAAAACCAAGAAAAAGATGGTTTTTAAACCATTTTGTGTGTGTGTGTGTGTGTGTGTGTGTGTGTGTGTGTGTGTGTGTGTGTGTGTGTGTGTGTGTGTGTGTGTGTGTGTGTGTGTGTGTGTGTGTGTGTGTGTGTGTGTGTGTGTGTGTGTGTGTGTGTGTGTGTGTGTGTGTGTGTGTGTGTGTGTGTGTGTGTGTGTGTGTGTGTGTATGTGTGTGTGTGTCGTTGTCGTCGGCATTAATTCTTGTTAGCACAATAACTCAACTAAATCGTGTCGAATCGATCGTGTTTTGACTAATCTTGATCGGGAACGTCTTCCAGACGACACCTATTCACTTTGAGATCAACCGATGCATGATTGCGCGACATTAACTTAAACTAAACTTGTCCTAAACATATAATAATTGAAACAGCCACTCATCTAGCGTTATGCCACAACACATAGCACTAACTTATTTAATTTAAGTTGTTCTTGGAAGGCATTGTGCAAACTGGGCCAGAATTGTGGTGCGTATGGATTCGATAAATTGTAAGTGGACACGGTTCCACCACAATATGCTGTATTTAACGTTTACGCAGAGAATTAGATACCTACATGTTCTCGTTAATGCAAGGACCAGCAGTTACGGGACGAAACCGCAATGTGGAGGAATATCCACAATTTAATAAACTTCAAACAGTACGCCCGAGCTTAGGACGACAATAATTTATCTCTTCCGGAAGCTCAGAGCCTGCGCTTAATGGAGCTAATCCAGTTCATTAAAGACCATAAGCTGTTTGACATATTCTAAGAAATAAGCCATGCAAATGAGTTTGGCGTAGAAAGAGAAAAGATAAGATGCAAACTGTGACCGAAAGCATAAAAATGTGTCTACTCCATCGTCGCTAATAATACTGGACGTTGACAAAGTAGCGCTAAATATCAGTTGGTGGAGTAAGAAACTGCAAATAAAGTGTTCGTTATAACTGTAGGTGTAAAATAAGCTTAGTTTAGAACTTTTCCAAACATCTCCGTTCTTCGTTATATTCCAAATATAACGTATATGAGTTTCAATACGAATAAAATGATTGTTTCTACGACTTAGTAACACATTATCAATGTTTTTTTTTAACAAAATCACTTTACAAGTTAAATGATAAGAAATTTAATAGTACAGGATGATGTAAGATAGAAAATGATGGTTAATAGGTCTTTCCAAAAGTGATTCCAAAAATATATATCAATGAGTTTCGTGTCAGTCGATCAAGTCGTTTAGTGGTGACGTGATCAATATCTAAGTTCATTCAAAACTTTAAATCAATTTATATGTTGCTATTTTTCGAAAAATATGTTGCTACACTAGAAATATGACACTAGTTATTTCCAAGAGTATTCCAAAGTTATTTAGAGAAATTAATAAGACTAAAGGTATTGATTGTCTTTCTTGATAAATATTTCACTGGGTGATGCGAGTTCGATTTTATTTGTGACAAGGTAAACAACGTTAAGGGTCTTTCAATAGGGATGCTCGAAATTTTTTATGTTATAGTGGCCCCGTCATTAAATCAACATCTATGAAATTTATTGTGAATTGTTCAGCAGTGTGTGGCGATTCAACGTGGAAGGTCACAGCGTTCAACAACGTGTGCAAATCATCACTTTTATTTTCAAAATCAGTGGCTCCAGTGGAGAAACGTTCCACGTATTACGTGACTTTCATCCTTCACAAGAACTTGTCCTTTCTGCGACTTCAATATTGGCGAATTATGCGTCGGGACTTGGGTCTGCACCCCTATACAATCCAACTGACCCAGGTACTTAAGGTAAACGATCATAGATAACGCCGTGCGTTCGCTGATTGGGCTCCGGAGCAGTTGGTAAGTTGATTCAGATTTCGACAAAAAAATCATCTTTAGCGATGAGACCCATTTTTGGATGAATGGATATGTGAATAAGCAAAATGGTCGGATTTGGGACGATACCAATCCACGCTAGATACACCAGCACCAAATGCATCCCGAAAAAGTCACTGTTTGGTGCGGATTTTCGTCTGGCTGTATTACTGGCGGTCTGGCGGTTCGTACTTCTTCGATTTGTACAACAAAGTCATCAAAGATTGGACCACCTGAATACGTGCCACCAAGCAAAGCCGCGGGGATATTTGAACGATGCTATATTCCATACTTAATGCCATAAAGCGCCGGGTGTAGATAAAATACAGGCGGAAATTTTGAAATGTGCGGGATAGAAAGTAGTAAATAGGATGTTTGAACTGGTAAAATACATATATGAAACGGGCGAGATACCGGAGGATTATAAGAGGAACATTATCGTTACTATACCGAAAAAGAGAGGAGCCGACAAATGCGAGAACTTTAGAACGATTAGCCTAACTTCCCACGCATCAAAAATCTTAACCAGAATAGTGCAGAAGAGGATGGAAAATAGAGCGGAGGAAATGCTAGGAGAAGACCAATTCGGGTTTAGGCAAAATAGGGGAACTCGCGAAGCTATTCTGGCACTAAGAGTAATGTTAGAGAAAACAATAGAAAAAGGAAAGAACGCTTATATAGGATTTGTAAATTTAGAAAAAGCTTTTGATAATGTAAGATGGGAAAAAATGTTCGAGATACTAAAGAGCGCAGGAATGAAGTATAGAGATAGGAGAGTAGTACACAATCTATACAAAGAGCAAACTGCTGTTATAGAAGTAGAAGGGGAAAAAAGGGTAGTAGGTATTAGGAAAGGAGTAAGACAAGGATGTACGCTATCACCACTAATTTTTAATCTGTACATCGAAGAGACGATTAATGTGGTAAAAGATAGGGTGGATTTCGGGATTAAAGTACAGGAACAGAAACTAAAAATACTGAGATTCGCAGATGATATATCAGTATTAGCATCTAGTAAGGAGGAACTAGAGAGGAAGCTTTTGAGATGTGGTGTTACCGAAGAATGATGAAAATACCGTGGACTGATGGGTTATAAACGAGAAAGTATTAGAGAAAGTCGGCGAGAAAAGAAGTATGTGGAAAAACATAAAGAAGAAAAGAGATAGAATGATAGGTCACTTGCTGAGACATGGGGGCATAGTCTGCGATATTTTGGAGGCAGAAATAGGAGTGAAGAAAGACAGAGGTAGGCCTAGATTAGACTACTGCTCGTAAATAGTAAGGGATGTAGGTTGTAGCACAATTAGCGAAATGCGTAGATTAGCACAAGATAGGAGAAGCTGGAGGTTACCGTCCAATCAGACTTAGGACTGATGACCTCATGATGATGAATGCCATAAAATATTGCTTCAAATAAAAAAAATTGGATATCTCACACACAACTTGTTTTATTTACGTTTAAAAATCGAGCATCCGTATTTAAAGACCGTTTAGTATAGTGTGCTCACAATAACTTAAATATATTAGTAATTTTACTATTTCCCTCTAAAGTAGCCTTATGAATAGGGGGGTGAGTGTTGATAGAATAATTTTCTAAGGAGATTTTGTAAACATTAGGAAAAATTAGGTAGGAAAAATAATTTTTCCACAAATTTAACCAAATTTATTTTAATAATACTATGTATAAGAAGAATCAAATATGAGCAAAAAATATTTATTTAACATGGTGCATTCCATGAGTGCATTTTTTGCATACAAGAGGTAAAAGTAAAAATTAGTTTTACCGAGATTACCTTGGAATTAAGTATAGCGCTCAAGTCGTAAAAGGTTCTCACTCTCGCTTATCCAATTACTGTAATTATCCCAAACGTATATCCTTGCTACGCATATAGTAAACTAAATCAAATTTTCCTCGCAATTTCCTTTTATGATCTTCCTTAATTTGAAGAAAGACCAGCCACCATTGCTCTACAATTTTTTGTTACGGTTGTAGACTCGAAGTTTAATATTTGTAACTATTTTACTCATAACTTAATACATACTAACATAATTTAATTTAATTGAGAAAATTGTATTTTATATAGTGCTATTTCTTAATTAACTTTCATTTACAGATATGTAAAACTATACAGAGTTAGTCCGAAATAAAGAGTACATTTATAAGAATAACAAATTATATAATTTGTTTTTTTTGTTTTGTTTCGAAAAACAAACGATGTTCCTGTTTCTGCCAAAAATCACATTAAAATGGAAAATATGGATTAACAAGAAACCCATTGGAAATAGGTATAGGGAAAGTTATAGCGAATCGATGCAGAATCAAATTCTGCATCCGGTCATCTAATAATATATAGGGTATCATATTTGAAATAACGAACTTTTTTAACTTTGAAAATGATGTAGTTGGTGATAAAGTTTTGGACACCCTGTTTGCGATAAATTAATTGTCAGTGTGGATTTCGAAAGTACCATTCTTGTGCTTTCGTCTACCCCGGAAGCGCTTAGCACCAGTCGAAAATGGGTAAATGGCACAGTGTTGAAAATAAGGCTACGTCTTTTCAAAAAAAATTTTCAAAAGAATCAAAATATCTAAGAAACAGTTGAAAATAGGTATATAAGGAAACCTGATGGAACTCAAGGAATGAAGGATGATCATGAAATTTTGCCAGGAATCCAAAAATGAAATAGAATACTAGGTATTCTATTTAAAATGAGGAAGTTACTGGCGACTTCCGGGATAACCGGAAGTGGTATGACCTTGAAAATATTTCAAAATTAAAGAGAATCTTGAATAACCCTGGTGTCCAGAGATTCAGAATTCTAAGTTTTTTCGAACCAGGAAAACTTCCAACGAACAGCTACCGTGAGAAACCCTGTATATTGAAAGTGAATGTACAAAGAGTTCGATTCGGTAACGTATAAAGTGCATCTTTTTCCCTCCTAATGCTGCCCCACTCTTTCTTCTATGCATACCCAAAGAAAAGTTTACAGAAATACCTAACATGTTACTGCACTCTCACGCTCTTCTCCATTCGCGGTTTCCCTTCCCACTGCTAGCCCTTAGCTGGCTACGAACCGGCCATGTTACCCGGTAACCATGCATCTCTGTTGTGAACATTGCGGCTCACTTTTGAACGCCGCGCCGGCTCGCTTTTGATTCCGTAACTTGAAAGTGCCGACGGGGAGTGCGGTAACTGGACATATCTGTAAATATTTTCATCTCTTTTCCCATTCTTGATGAACAGTACTTCTGCGGTATAGATACTGGCTATTATTTTTTTTTTTTTTAGCGTCCAGGTATGAGTTCAGTTCGTCCGAAAAGGCACAACCAACTCTATATCCTAGTTTCGAATCATCCGTATATAGCCTATAATACCCATTGAAACCATCAATTGTAGCACAGAAGTCTGAGAAGTTTCTTGGTTACTAGTCTCGCTTTTTTTGGCCGGTGTGCCTTTCAACATTATTTTAGGTGATCGTAGTGTTCAAGTGTTTCTCTGTTAACTATACACATGATTCTTCCACAAACAGCAGCTGCATCACAGTGCCTGTAACAACCAGCAATGACAATGAAAACCTAGATATTCTTACACAACCGCCTAGAAGATTTAAAAAAAATCATGGTAATAACCCAACAAGATTGTATCCACATAATCCAAATGAGAATGGTTCACTCTTAACATTACTAATCATTTTAGCTGTAATTTTACTTAATATTATTATAATTTACAATAATATATTAATCTTTATATATTCACAATTTCTTGATAAAAATAATTGAAAGAATTACTACTTTCTGTAATAAAAATTATTTGCTATATGTTTGGAAAAATATTTTAAGCCCATACAAGCTAATAATGTCCCAGCAAATTAAATATGCACTTTAAGCTTCAATAGCAATTACAGTGCACTACTAAGGGTCTGGTTACACAATACGAGCTGCTGACGTGACAGTAGAAGTATTGCCGCTGTATACTCGCATGACAGTAGCTCGACTGGCCTCGACCGGTCATATGATGAGAGTAGCTGCTATGATACAGGTAAGCAGGTCTGGTATTGCTTGATAAACTGCAGTCAAGTGTGAATTTCGTTGTGTGCAAATATATCGACCGTACGAGCTAGTGACATTTCGCAAAATCGTGCGAGTTGACGTCCGAGCCGCATGCGAGCTGCTACCTCGTGGGTGGTGGGGGAAGACGATGGGCGAGTAAAAACAAAAAATGTTGAGGTAACTCGGATTCAAGCTACTGACTGACTCGAACATGACAGTAACTCGTATGAGACGGTCATACGGTACGAATGGCTGTACTGTAGTAACTGACTAGGCCAGCTCGCATGCTAACTCACACTATGTAACCAGGCCTTAATATGTAGAGATACTCGTATATAAATATATATTTGAAAAGTAACCCCACATAAGATTTTAAGCAAATTTTCATATCTACCCGCATTTTAGAACCCTGAAATGTCCTACAATCGGGAATATTTTTAACAATAATGATATGCGGAAACATGCAACGGGAAATCTCTATATATTTCTGCTAATAAAGGCGATACGTTGTAAATATTATGTATCTTTTTTCTATGACTACTTATTTACACTGAATTTACGCTATGAGAACAGCATACTTGTAGTTTGTAGTAACTGTTGGCGTGGGTTTTCGAGGAATGATTAGTTTCATAAAGTAACAACTCATTCGACAAATGATTTGTTTCCAAATCGATCTGGATATGATGAACACATTGCGTCGTCCCACTCGACCTTTATCTAAAGGTCAGGTCAATAGACGTCTAAGTTTTGCTTAAAAAAATGTATCATGTACAGACTGAACGGGATCAAAGGCGTACTCAGGAGGGTATTTATTACGTTAATGGAAAAAATATGTCTAGAAATATGCCTATTACGTAAATGGAGTAAATACGCCTAGAAAAAAATGACATTATGAAACTACGTAAGTCCTGCTCGTCAAGAATGGGAAAGACTGTGAGATTCTCAGGGTATGGGTAGAAGAACGCGTGAAGCAGTATTTAAAGAGAAAAGGAGCGCTTCGATCGAACTCACATGTGTATATTCATATTCAATATATATTCATCAATATTCACTCTGTAATGGTCTCAATTAGACTGACAATGAGTAAAGACCAGGCTATTTACTGCGCATCTCGTGGGTGATCCGATATCGCAGTTTCGAGATGTGTTCCTATTCTTGTTGATCTGTACACACCTGGTACGATATGCTCTCTAAACAGACGCTTATCGAGCTTCAGATCACTAATAAATAATCCTAATCCTTAATTAGTCATACCCAATATAACTTTCAAGAAAAATAATGTACAGAATATTCACTGCGCCATTCTTCTTAGTTCTAATAATGTCACTACGTGCCTTCATAATATTTTTTTCTTTTTATTCATTTACTTATATACAATAGGCAATCCGATTATTTAACATCCTATAAACAAAACCAGAGAAAACATGAGTCTTCCAATAATTAGCCTATAATATGACAGACAATAATCATAGGTTTCACAATGAAGAAGGTTATTGAACCTATGTTTACATTTATTAACTTGTTAAATCCTAAATAGTAGTAGTAATTTAAATGGTAGTTTTATGGAAGACTCAAAATAGTAGTTTAATAGTCGTTTTAAGTTTGCGATTATTTAAATATACATCAGAGTATTACGTACGATATCTACTACGAAATATAAAACCGGACAAACTTTCATAATACTCTTGTCTTTGTTGACCATCTTCAGTTCCGATTGTAAAAATCGCAAGTAACTCTATATTATAAATAGGCGTAGAAGAGATTTTTAATTCAATAAACTTGAATACAAAGAGATTGCTGTTGTGTCCAGAGTTACAAAATGAGTAATGCTCGGATCCTAGATCTAAAAAGGCGAATATTGCAAAAAGACTGAGGCTGGCTAAAGGTATACAAATAATTTTGCCTATTTGTCAGTTAGATTGTCATGAACCTTTGAAGATTTTTATAGTGGCATATGAAGAATAATTACTCACCAAGCTTCACAGAATATTATTTCCCCGAAATAATTCTTTTTATTCATGCACCTTTTTTGATCATGATGTTCTTCAATATTGCATTAAATATGCCAAAAGTAAAACATAAGGGAGTTTGGAGGCGGGAAGGATATGGTAAACGACATTTGAAAGCGGTAAAAGCAATAAATGACACGAAAAAAGCTTCAAATATAACCGCAAAAAAAAATTCAACTTGGAACTTGGTCAATCAATTTAGATGAATTGCAACAGAATTTGAAGCGTCATTCGTGTAAAAGTTATTGTCATTAGAAAACGCCGAGAGTGAAGTAAGAAGTGGTTCATAATCCATTTGGACAGTGCGATGTAATTCCTTGCCACGTAACATTCGTTGTAAAGTTGCCACGGTGCGGGAGTACGTGATATAAATCGAAAAAATTGGTAAATTTCTTTTATGAATACGCGAAAACTATGTAGTCGATCAAGCTCATTTTTGGTTCACATATTTATGACTAGCTCATAAACAAAATATTAGTTTTATATAAAAATCTAAAGAACAGTTTCTGAGATATAATAAAATAACTGCCACTTTATTGCGAGGTATACTACCCATGTTAGCAAGGTCAACTTTAGGTATAATTATTGAGAAAACAGTGTAGATGAACGTTTCCAAATTTCCCAAAAATATTTAATAACCGTTCTTTTATTAAGTATAAAAATTTCAGCGAATTCTTAAGAAAACGGGAAACTACTAGAACAATACTACCTCAATTATCATGTGCCGACAATTAACTCTGCGGTTCAAGTTAGAGATGATGCATATTGCGATATGCATATTGGTGCCTTGTCAGAGTGTAGTCTTCTGCATTCTGCCACCCTAACGTACCATGCATTGTCTATCATTGAAGTGGTAGTGCCTAAAAGTATGCACGGATATACTTTAGGAAAATAGCTCCTTGCTTGATCAATACTTAGAAGGGCATAAAAAAAATAGGTCATATGTATTAAAGGCATACAGTTGAATTATTATTTTCTAACAGATATTGAAGTAATATTTTTAAACGGTAGTAAAACATTTGGATGTCAGTTGAGTACGAATTGCAACAAAGATGATAATTATTTTTTGAAAATCAGTTTTAATGTCAATGAAAAGAAATAACATATGTCGAAATATAGATACGGTTGATAGTATGTAACTATTTTCTATTTCATTTTAACTAAAAATAAAAAATATGGTGAAAACATTGTATCTTATTTCTCACCATTACTTTATTTATTAGTAATAAATAAATATTTTATATAAATAATTGTTTACCAAAACTAAAATATTCTATTACGACCTGTTTCTCTTTTATTTCATACATTTCATAGGGCTTATTTCTAGTAAACGGGAAATTAACTAAAGAAAAATTACATCCTATCTTCGACAATGATTTTCTAAAGAATTAAATCACTCCATCGTAGTCTTGACCGTTACCGAAAATAACATTACTTATTACCTACATTAACTTGTACTGACAGGGAATTTAATTCCTGCTGATACCTAATTTAAATTAATTAAAGGAAAATATACATTTAAGTTACAGACAATATCCCAAAAGAGCGTACTTATTTCAATATCATATTACTATATGTTATATGAAGAACAAAATAACGATTTGGGTCATGTGAGATAATTATACAAATAGCCATCTGTCAAATATATTCTTCAGTATTCAGTAGTGTATGACAAATCACCATGGAAGGTTATAGCGTTTCACAACATGTGCAAGTCATGAAATTTTATTTTCAAAATCAGTGCTTCGTTCGAGAAACGCGTAATAATCATTATATGATTATTACGCGTTATAACACCTGTACGTCACCGAAGCATAAGGTATGCTGAAAATATCGCTGCTGTGCGTGAGAGTGTACGAGAAAACCCGAGGCATTAGGTTATTACATTTTAGGGCATGGTTATTTCGTTATTTCGTGCAGCGGCGACATGAACTGGCAAGTCTATATGAATAAACTAGAAACGCAGGTCTATGCGAATAAACTAGAAACAATTGATGCCCTCAAAGTCAACATAACGCACGCTATACAGCAAATTCAGCCAGATTTATCCGACAGTCATCGAAAATTGGATCTCTCGAATACGTACCACCAAACAATGCCGCGCTGGACATTTGAACGACGTTATATTTCATACTTAATGCCATAAAGTGTTCTTTCAAATAAAAAATAAATTGAATGGATATCTTATACAGAACTTGTTTGACTTACGTTTAAAAATCGAGCGTCCTTATTGAAAGACCCTCTATATTCACTTACTTGTACGTATATATTCTTATTGATAAGTAAAATTTCCCCATGTTTCAGTGCAACTCGACATAATGTCTTCGTCGAATTTGTTCTCTCTTGAAATTTTGTAATTCTCTTCATATATTACTTTAGCATTATCTCAGCATTATTACTCTATACTCCATGTATGGAACAAGTGAATATTATATGTATGTGCAGTTTGCCCTGAAATTAAACTTCATTCTAACGTCGAAATGCAATTTCGAATACATCAATTTCCGTGCATACCCATTATTAATATCAGATAATAGACGGTTTTTAGACCGCATTGCGCTCTAACCTGGAACAGTGACAGTTCCCGGAACACTCCGCTCCTTAATATCAACATGAAAGCATTGTGCACGATTTTGTCATTCTCCGGGAAAGTTGGAGACCCGCCCGAAAGCGCGCCTTCACTCTCGCGACGTAGGCTGTGGCCGCAACACTCATATTGACACAACCCGGACAAGTCTAGCTCGCCAAATCTCACGAGAGAACTGGTAACATAAAATAATTTATTGCTGGTCACCACGCACCGCCAAGAGTAGCAAATTTGATTTTATTTCTGCTGCCCCCTTATAATTTTTCATTTTCACTTCCTCGAATGAACTTTTACTAGCATCAATTTTAGTTTAAACATTTTGATAAATTCCGTACACTTTCCATCATAAGCTTTTCCTGCTGCTTCGTTAATTTTGAAACCTCCACATTCCTTTCTTATTTAGAACTAAATCTTAGTGCTCAAACTTATTTACTGATACCTAAGACCCTAAATATAATTTACATACACTGTGTGATATGTGATCTAAAATTTCACGCCAAATTCACACCAAATGGCATGCATTTAAAGTCACACCACACCAATTTGAGTGCAATGAACACCACAAGGCCGTGATAGAATTTTAGTGTCAATTTTCATATTAGTAGTAAAGTAAAATTAACCCCGCATCTGGTGTAAAATTCATCACACCTTGGCATAAATTTGAATTCACTTTAATTCAACTTTCCACATCATTTAAAACAGAAAAATAAAATACACTTTGCTATATTTCTTCTTTTTAATATACACTGCACTAACGAAATATCGGAGTATGGATATGTAGTGAAGCAAGTTTAGGAAATACATACTCGAATAAAACAGCTAAATTCCTAATTAAATTGTTTATGAATCTTACACATGTTTGTTTTATCTAGTTTTCCATTTAAACTCGATTTTATCGTCCTTCTGATACTATCGTGCTAATATTCCCGCATTCTTTTTATTAAGAAGTTTTCCACTTCTCGACCAATTTATTGATGCTGTTTCATTAGAAGTTACCGGGCAAGTTCTGGCAAAACTTCTCACCATATTCTGGAGTCATGGACTTAACAGAATATGGTGAGCCAGTTTTCGAGGTCCGCAGAGTGGAATAGATGATAATTTACTAGCGCAGGGTCCGAAGAGAACATTGAACAGTAAATATTGAACAGCAATCTATTCAAGCTGTTGGAAGGACGATATTTGCTGTGTAAGGGCGTACGTATCGTGGAGCAGGTTGACTTGGCTTTTTGTTGATTGGGCTTTTTTTGTTGAATCATTTCGTCCACACGGTACAGCTTGGCTATGTAGAGATTCCACTCGATAAGATCTTGTTCTTTTCAATCATTCCTTCCTTGCACAAAGCCTTCCCAATCCCACTGAACGTATATCGTGGTCTTCTTTAGGTGTAGATATTATGAATACGTGGCTTTGCTATATATCCTGCAGCCACCAATTCCTTCCTTTGCTTTATGTTGACGCAGAGACACCATTTGATAATTTGTACCGGAATTGTTGATTGTGGCTGCGTGTTTTTTGATGTATAGTAAAATATTAAGTTTTTGAATACATTTTATGGTCGACGACGGTCTCTTGGGAGTCCATCTTTTCTGCTAATTCGCAACTTGTTTAAGGGCCATCCTCATTGAGAAATATCTTAAGATGGTACGTTAAACTCGGATGATTGACTGGAGCGGGGCATGTCGTCCAAGTTGAAATCGCCATCTTGAATTTTTTATACCAAACGTGTGAGCGATCCTGGCAGCTATAATAGCATCCTCTCCATACCCGGCCCAAATGTTCCCAGTTGATTCTGCAGTTTTTTATCACCACGAAAGGCGAAATAGGGCAATTGTCGAAAATGCAGTTTTTGCCGCCTGCAATGTTCTATAGCCTAAAATTAAAGTCAAATTAAGTTGTTCAGAAAAGTTATGCCAATAGGTTTAAAGAGCACGAGAGGAGGTTTCGAATGATATCTTAAGACTATAATTACAACAAATAAATCACGGAAAAGAACAAATGAAAAACGCCTGAATTTATTACTCATTCATACACTCATATATGCTTTTCCGCGTTAAATATCCATAGAAATATCCGTGTTAAATATCCTTTGGATATATATTAATAATATAATCTTTTTATAACAAAGAGACTTTTTATTAAAAGCAAAGACATCTAACGTTTATATTAGACTGTTTACTGTTGCAAAACACAAGGAATACATACCAGTTCAAGGAAGACCTCCAGAAACATTGTTAGACATTTATATTCTTCAAACATTAATTATTTTTAATAAATTTACCTCTTAGGACTGACAATCAAGTCTTACGAATATAAGTATAGAAATCTCTGTTTCGTAACTACTTAGAGATAACTATTCAGAAATTGCAGGCAAGCACATTGATTCGGGTTTTCACGACTATTAAAACTGACAATATTCTTCTTATTATAAGGCGATTTAGGTTTTACTGAAACTAAAAATATTTATCATTTATATTACACCCTTTATTTCATGGTCGTGAAACACAAGTAGTACATACCAATTCAACAAAAATTCAACAACCAATCGCCCAGCGATTTTGTTTTAACACGCTTTTTAGATATCCATTGGTTTTAATAAACTTGACCTTGAGTGTAATTGACCTTGGGATTTAGAATTCACTAAAAATAAAAAAATTCATTAAAACAAGTATAGAGTGATGGTAATAATATGAGTATACTCATGTAATAATTCTTTAATAATTGGATACATTCTTCATAATAATAATTAATTAGACTTGTCTACTTATTAATTAGAATTAACAAGTAGACAAAGAATTAAAAATAGCAGATATAAAATATACGTTTGTTATGCTTTTTACTTTATCGTCGTGAAATACAAATATTTTAGATATATATATATATATATATATATATATATATATATATATATATATATATATATATATATATATATATATATATATATATATATATATTCAGTGAGATCTTTCAGCCAATTTTTTACAACACATTTTTCAGGCAATTATTTTTCTAAAGAACTCATGTATATCATACTAAAAATATATATGTGATACATGTTCACATAATATATGATACATATTTGAACTGAGTGTAACCTGAAAATAAAATGATTTACATATTTTTTCCTAATATACATTTATGTATTATTAGCCAATTATAATTGGCCAATAAATGTATACAATTTTTGTGTAAATGTATTGATATCTGCAACGATATAAATTTTATAAAACTTTATTATTTGTACTATGTATTAATAACGCCAGCGACATAAATTTCAATTTAAGAGCTGAAATTACATTGCTTTGAGGTAAATCATACAATTACAATAATTTCGC
The DNA here is from genome assembly GCA_037954035.1 of Rosalia funebris. Classification (NCBI taxonomy): domain Eukaryota; kingdom Metazoa; phylum Arthropoda; class Insecta; order Coleoptera; family Cerambycidae; genus Rosalia; species Rosalia funebris. Next base: position 13,717,247 of record JAZFAV010000011.1, on the reverse strand, counting down.
TGAATGGCAAACACGTTTGGAATAACTAACAGGCTACTTTAATTTGAAAATTACTCTTCGAGAGGATGGATTTCATATAATTACGTTTTTATTTATGAATTTTGTGCAACTTTTTTAAAACAAGATAAAATTATATTAATTGAATTTTTTCTCTGTTACGAGAGTAACAGAGAAAAAGAGAGTAATGAGTATAGACGGTGGTTACAATTAAATTATCTATGGCTGGGAGAAAATTGTAACTTAATATATTTCTTACTCTATATAACATCATAACATATGATCTCGTGTTCCTGTAGACTTCTCAACTTTTTTTATGACAAAAGACTTGTACTATTAATATGTAAAGAGCCATTTTCGACACAATTCCTTGAAAGATAGGCATAATTAGCTTCAGAAATTATTTATCATTGGTTATATGTCAAAGGAGCACAACGAACTGTCTTATTATTGATAAATTCTTGTAAACTTATGATCAGAAAGTAAAAATCTGAGTTGTGGTAAATAAGAATATTATCAGCATAAATGCTGGACTATTTATTATTAAAAAATTAAACAGTATACAGATGTATATACCACTAGGTTACCACTACTTCCGAGTACTATAAGATTTATAGGTATGTCATCCAGTCGCCAGTGCTGCCAATACACCCTTGTTGACATCTTCGAGGCATGCCTTCTACTAAATCGAATGCATCTTATATTTAACATGTTTTGTTAACGATTACCTCTACTTCCATGCTTTTCTTCATAAAACTTGCACTTTATGTATGCTCAAATATCGTTACCGGTATTAAAATCAGGTAACTTTAATGGCCAGTCCAACGAAATCAAGGTTTCCACTGAGTGCAGATACCACTCACTATTTTCCAATAAGTTTTTATTAAAGGGCAGTAAATCATTTTAGTAGATTTTTCCTATGGACAAGAATGGTATGTGAGGCAACCTCCAGCCAGTTTCCAAGGAAATTATTTCCAATTTATTGAGAACGTCTATTGGTGGAGCCAAACCGAATTTCAGTGATGAGATTATGTATAGGCTGTCAATAATAGGAAAAAGTGTGAAATTCTCTATGTTGCGTAGAAGAAAGAGTGAGGCAGCATTCAGAGGGAAAAGGATGCACTTTACATTCAAAACTATTTCATCTCGACTGAGCAGGAATGCCTCATATGATTTTGCAATTTACACAAAAGAAAAATATGCTATTGTTTATTATTTATTTCATAACATTAAGTTGAGACTTCTATATTTATTTAGTTTGTCCCGATAAATAGTTTAAATTTAAATTCCATTCTGAACCACTACACTTAATCCACCTCTTTCACTGACTGTACACTCGATATTCACTTTGCAAAAGTCTCAATGCAACTGAATAAAGACTATTTATTGCGCACTTTGCGAGAGGTCCGACATCGCAGTTTTGATACATGTTCTTATTCTTGACAACCTGAACCAATAAATGGTTCTACATCGAAGAAGTTGGACACTACTACGACGATGTGTGTGCCCTTTTAACATGCTCTGATCAATTAGAATAAAAAATTAATTGATTCATTGTATTATAAGAAAAAACTGAAAAACATTGGGAATGTGGAAAATGTGTTCCGTCGATATGAGGCTGTTCTTGGATAGCACGCTAAAATACATTTTCCTTAGTAAATTTTATATTGAAATTATTTAGCATAAGAGTATTCTGTTACTTTATTGCAATTTCATTATCACCTCTTAAAGATTCTTATGGTGATAGCAAATAGTTCGTGGTGATAATAATAGCGTGAGAAATTTTTAAAAGATTTCTTTGTTGCCTTTCTTTTCCAGTTATTGATCCACGCATTTCTTGAACTCCTCTTGAAGTAATAAAGTTGGTTTTCCTTGACTGTGCACCATTTTCAATTACTTCAAGTCTCGATAAATTTAGTGTCTGTTGCTTTCCTGAAACTGACCTGAAGCTTGTCATACTTATTTGTAAATAAACGTAAACTTTCAAGGCGCAATTCTTCCTGTAATTAGGTCGCTCTATGTTAGACTCTCGCGAATATATTGGCCATGTGGCAACATTCAGATCACGTTTCAAATGAACCGCCCACATAAAAGAAAAAACGTTTTGTTGTACGCTACATCAAAAGGATCTAAAAAACTTCGCGTGACCCCTATCTTTTAACATAATCCGTCAAGCATACTGCCGGATTTCATTTTCCGCAAAGCCGGATAAGTATGGACTGGCGCGGATTGCTGTTGCCCCAGTTTAATTTCAATTTGGGCGAATTTGATTTGAGCATGTCTGAAAGGGTGATTTCCTATGGTCAGAGGTCAATTTGTATTTTATCATGAAATCTAATTAATTATAGTGTAATTAAAGTCACAAAGGAGAGACTAGATGTATTCGGTACAGTTGTACAGCAAGTGTGCTGTGCAACTTTACTGACAATGAGATTGCCAATTTTGTTCTTTTTTAAATTTATATTATTTACCAAAACTCAACACTCCTCCTTCAAAGCACCATACACAGATGGCGCTTGCAAAATATTTATATACAGAAACGCCATACAGACTAGGGCCGGTTTGGGAATATTTATGGTCAGCAGCTTCCATGTTCTCTAATTACTATTTTAGGAAAAATATATTAAATTTCTATTAAATATATTAAAATTAAAAATAATATTAAAAAAAGTAAAATAAAAGTTCAAAACGTTCAGAATAATACATGCATAACCCCAATTCACTCTGATTTAATTAACTCCAGGTCACTCGTATTACTAATTGATTTAAATTCAATAGAACCAAATATAGCGTCAAATATCCCAAATGGCAGAAATGACTCTCATAATATATGAATATTTATTATTTTTCAACCCGCGCCATACCATATTGCATCTTTCCTTTTTTACTTACTTCCAATACGCGAATACATACCTCGTACTTATATGAACAAACAACACTGTGATAGCATATGTTTTTTCCAACCTTAATTATTATTATTATAAAATACTTTAGGAGTATCTCAAATTATATTGCATTTTAATGACGTCTGTCCAACGGCTCTACTGTAATATATGACGATTAAGTAAATCGCAATAATATTGCGCCGCCCCTTGTCACCTTCGGAGCATGCCTCTAGAGGCCTCGGATAAAAAAATAGTTACCACGATGTTCGCAAGGGTCGATCTACCATACTGATTTTGTCAAAATGCCGAAATTCGAACGAAAAGCATTTCGTACAATGACCCAAAAATTTCGTGACACACACACGAAAACAGTCATGTAGTAATTAAAAATTTTGGAGTTTCTATATCGTTGCTCCTTACCTTTTATCAATGTCAGCTGTGTTCTTCCTCTGTTATCGTTATTAACGAAATTCAGTTAATAACAGTGATCAATGCAATTATGTCTCAAACTAGGACTTCTGCATACAAAATACGTAAATTAGACGACTATCAGAATTCTAGAACAATGGTGAGGTTTCAGGTTTACACATATAAATCAGGGGAATTACCGAGAAGTGTAAAAGGCGTTTTAGATTTCGTTAATTGTGTACAAATTAAGATACTTTAATCAGTAATGAATGTGTCCAAAAGATATGAATTTCATGTACAAAAAGTACTCATTGTCATCGACAGTTCGATACAGTATATAGCAGTGGCGGACGGTGTAATTTTTTTCTGGGGGTGCAATCGATAAAATAATAAACGAAAAATTAAAACAAACTTACCTATGTCCAAGCCTGAGGTTATGTATATAGAAAATCCATTCGTCTGTTCTGGGAATTCGCAAAAACGTCAATTACAAGATCATTAAAATCCAGATTTTAACCCGGGAACAGTCGCGTTAGAAAAATTACCCTAAAGGTCGCGTGTTAGATTTAACCTAACATTTACTATTTTTAAATAAAACTAAAATAACTTTACCTTTAGTTAATATTTTTTTTATTTTTACTTTAAACAATTAAACTGACCAATATAGTAGCTTGCATAAATTAATACTTACTCATCGGAATCTTCTCGATGGGCGGCGCAAGACGTGCATGTCGATATGGATATCATGGTATGCTCTTTGCAAATAGGAAATTTACATGTTCCACAGCGTTGCATAGTAAAACGGTTTTTCCTGATGAGGCAGTATCTGCATCGCATTTTAGACTGTTCATTTTGTGGCGCTGCGGCAATCATGTTTGTATTTATACCAGTGACGGCGGCTATTTTTCCTCGAAGTGCCAGAGATAAGGTGGGGATTGATGCACGGAGTGTTAAGTGGGGAAGAGTTAGCTGTTTCGAGAGATCCGTTATAAACTTTCTTCTTGATATTGTAATGTTTGTATTAGCATTATAAATGATTTGCCCGTTTATTGGAGCTATGTTCAATAATGTGGAAAATACAGTCAATGGCCAGCGATTGCTTCTTCGTGTGACACAATATTCGGACTTTAATCGATCCACCACATCCACGCCACCTTTAGTTTTGTTGTAGAATGTGATAGAAAAACTTCATGTTTTTTGGCCTCAATACTAGTTGGATCAATTATGCTCTCATTATGAAGGGTTGAGAGCATAAAAACGTTCTTGTTCTTTTTTGGAATGTATGAAACAAGAAGACAATTGTTATTATCTTTACCGAAAGCAAACATAGTAGAACAGGTTGGCCGGTTTTTGACATTTAGAAATTCTCCTGGAATTTCCCGTTTATATTTGCGTAAAGTGCCCACCAGTGTAAGTTTATGATTGACAAGTAGATCATTGGCAAGCGGTATCGAAGTAAAATAATTGTCGACCGTAATATTCTTACCAGATTTATCTATAGTGGATATTAGCCTCTTCAAGACACTAGCAGCATCATTGGGTAAATAAAAAGGTCCAGCAGGTTGTTTTCCGGGATAAATTTCCATGTTATGAGTGTAAAACATTCTCGATTCAACTAGACTGTAGATTTTGATGCCGTATTTTGCCGGCTTGTTGGCAATATATTGCCTGAAACGACATTTTCCGCGGAAAAATTCAAGCACTTCGTCTATTGTTACATATTAGCCAATACTGTAATTATTGGAGCATCTCGTTAACGAATTCTTCAAAAAAATTTTTAATTGGCGCCAAATTGTCATATTTAGCCCTTTCTTGCCTTGTAGTTGCATCATCAAATCTCAAACTTCTCATAGGCAAGTGAAATCTTTTTTGGGACATAACGGCGGAAAAATAATCAGGAGCTGTTCCGTCAGTACTCCATAGGTCAGTAGTGTTGACATATTGTCTGCGATTTCTTCTTAACTTCTTTTACGTACTGAAAACGATTTTCTTTTAGATTTTTCTTCATTCTTGGGACTGATAAAATATCGCAGAGGGCTACATCGGGCAAGTAAGAGGGGGTGTGAAACCGTTGTCATGCCTTTTTCTTTGTCAAAGCTGGTTGATCTTCAACGCTCTGTAAGCAGGCGCATTGTTATGATGAAGAAACCAGTCCTCCGATCTCCACAATTCAGGTCGCCTTATTTTCATTGCCTCACGCAATCGCTTTAGTACTTCCATATAGTAATTTTGTAAAAGTGAAATATTCGTTTGATGTCGAAAGAACAAACCATCATGGACTTCACATTTGATTTCACTTTATTTTTTGGTCTGGGCAATGAAGGTGTCGTCTACTTGTTCGACTGCTGTTTTATTTCGGAGTAATAGCTGTTACAAAAAGATTCATCTCCTATGATGACTTTTGACAAAAAATCAAGGCCAGTCTGTGCCTGTTCTGTCAATTCCTGGTAAACTCTCAGGCAGTTCTCTTTCTGGTCATCGAAAAACTGTCGTGCAACAAACTTTTCCGCGACTTATCTTATTCAGTTAGGGTTCTTCGACATGAATTTCAGGAAACTCCAGTTATTTTCGTCAATCGTCGCTGGTTCTGTGACGATCAACCATGATGGCATCGCGCACTTTTTGAATATTTTCATCTGTTTTGGACGTCGAGGGGTGACCTTAACGGGGTTCAATTTTAAGATAGATCTGAACCGGGCAAACCACTCGTTTTGCCTGACTTAAAGCTTCTTTCCATAAGCCTTTTGAAGCATTGAAACTGTATTTGCTGCTGTTTTCTTTAACAGGAAGCAGAATTCGATGTTCGCGCGTTGCTCCTCAAAGCTTGCCGTCACACAATTATCGAAAGGATTGAGACGGGCTCTATTTTGTTGGAGAAAAATCGCTCTATCCGCTGCGATGGTTTCACAGGAACTATACTTGGTCAAAACAAACAAATGGTGTGTCTAGTAAACATACCTAATGGGAGGGGGCAGCACTGCCAACCCACTTGTGCGCAGAAAATAATTCTCGTTCTTCTTTGTGTTCTTCTTTGTGTACTTCCTGGTATATTGTTTAATATAAATCTTCTGCCAAACCACGGATTTACTTCGATATAGTTATACACGTTTATATTTATATTTAATTGCATCATTTTTTTCCTACAAACATCATCCTTAAACTACGGCTAACACTGATAATTTTTATACTTGAGAATACTTTGTTATCGAGACAACATCGAAATATAAATTTTTTAGTTATGAAAACAGTTTTCGCCACTTGGGACTCGTAGCGTGTGGAGGATAAAATTAACTGTTTTACTTATCGGGCCAAGCGAGCTTTTGGAAGATTTAGTGTAATTTGTCACTCAATTTAACTTTGCTGGTTATCTGCCAGCAGACAGATATTAAAAAACATATATTTTACATAACATTATAATGTATTGTGGGTAAATACTAGTCTTATATCTGATTCACTCGACGTATATTATCAACGTCGTCGGTAAATTTATTGAGTGTAAAATCAACAGTATGTGGCACAGCTGTATACAGTTTCAACATTTCATGTATATTTTTATCAAAGCAGTGCAGTACTCTAAAACGCAAATTTACAAGAAACAAACTATTTATAAGAAAATAATTATAATTTATTTAAAACTACACACCCTCTATAGTCACATTTATGAATTATATTATTTCGGAATCGTTAAATATTCCAACCAATTTTTTACATCTGATGGAGCTAATATAAAGTAATTAATTTAACCCTTAGTTGGAGAGCCTGTTTTTAGCAACATACCTAGTGAATCAGGGTCAAAATGACCCCGTTATTTAAAATGCGAATTTTCAGAAAATGTGATAACTTTTAAATAAATAGAGCAATTAGATGGCTAAGTAGTATATTTTAAAATAACAATAATCAAATGACATTATAAGAAAATAAATACAGCTTCAGATACTAGAAAATATATAAATTATTGATTAATTTTGACACATTTGTTTAATTAGTGTTTTACAATAACAAATTAATTATTAATTGACCTCCTGAAAATCTTAATAATAACAATTAAGACGTAATTTTAAGAAAATATGAACATATGAACGAAATTTATTTCTACAAAAAAACGTGCAACTCTATTCGAGTATTTTCAGTTTGAGTATGAACTACTCGAACGTTAGTATTTTTCAATTGTTTTTGGATGCTGGGATTATTATATCGGGCCATCATTTGAGGTAAAACTAATGAGTACGCAAAATTTTTTATGAAAGCAAATCTGATGATCTGAGAAGTATCCCGAAAAGAGCCAAAAGCTATATACGAGCTCGTAGAGTATATATCAACAATTCTGTAAAAGATTGCCATTGGCCAACACTGGCACTTCCACAAAACGACTTGGACCGAGATGTTCCTTATTTGATTCATCTAAGTCAGATGCTGATTGCAAACTCTCAGAATCATGTTCGCTTTCAATGACTTTCTCATCCTCTACATCAGTGCTTACATAACTATTTGTATCACATCTTCGGCCAACCACTTTAATATAGTAGTTTCAAATTTAGGATAGCCAAAACGTGTACTTTTAGCCATAATTTTAGTTTTATCCTGAAGAATTAATCCGTGATGTACTCACAGAATTATAACGCATTTAGTGAACCAGGGTCAATTTGACCCTACGATACTTACTATTGATATAAGCCATGACAGCAAACAAGCGATCGACGCACTTTAGAGCTCAGTGTCAGCTAACTTGAAGGTACCGAGACCGCTGGCACGCTATAGCGCACATGTGCAATGCAGGTACCAATTAAAACTTTGCCCGGGTCAATTTGACCCTGGTACACCAACTAACGGTTAACACGATCTACAGGAAACACTAAAAACAATATTATAACAATTTTTTTATTGAAACTGTTTCGATTCTCTAATCTGTCTTAGATTTTTCTTTCTCGAGCCAAGAGTTGCTAAATTCAGTCAATAACAGTGCTCAATGCAATTATTTTTCAAAATAGTTGTTAGTGAATGAGCTGTTACAGATATAATTCGGTTGGCGGTATTATCTCAAAATACATAATACAGAAATACACTACCAAAATGTCGTTTTTTGTTTTATAAATATATCCTTAACACAGGTGAAATACGACGTTTGATTTTTTTCAGATATGAGATTTTTCACATATCTAATATCTATCTAATAATTTTAAAGAACTTTGCCATGACAATGATTATGTTTAGTTCTTAGAACAGACAAACCATTTGTGCATACATTGATTATTCAGAAATCATAAACAGATGCACTGCCTCAGGTTTTAACAATTCTTAATAGTTATTGAAGTTTAGTTCTCGATGAAAATAAATATTTGGTAAAATTCTTTGTAAAATTTGTATATTATTATTATTAAATAATAAACAGATTATAAATAATAAATAACAGACACAAAACATGCATTTATACTACCTTATTTACCTCATCGTTCCGAAACACAGGTAGATTAGGTACATACACATAACACACATCATCCAACGACTCGTAAAATTCAACACATTAATCAGTCATCTTACTTTATATATCATAATATTAAACGTATATTATAAGTATTATTACTTAAAATATATTTTTATTTATTGTAATGTTGAAACTAGTTCCAGAAATTTCCTGTTTTTGTACTAATTTGTTGGTAATCGATATATTTATGATTGAGATTGCATGATGATCAACAAAATTAATTATTGTCATCTTGTGTATGGATTTTCCAGCGTTTGTACATATAAAATTAGTATTTTATTGTGAACGATATCATTAATATATTCGTCTACGACGGTACTAAAGCTCCATCCCTCGTATTGTCTGAAGGTTAGTAAGTTCTCGCCTGTAATAACTAATTTTGTTTCCTTCCGGTAAGGCTTCGACAACTAACTATGGTCATTATCCTATGTTTCTATGTTGTATATAGGCCTCTATGCTGTATACGTATATTAGTTTCAGAAATTGAATAATGAGAACAGGCAAAAACGAAGTAATATTCAATAAGGGCAGTATCACAAACATCTGACAAGATATTGTTATTACAATTTATGAAATACACCCACTTCCCCAATAAATCCTAGAACGTCTTGGATACAACTTTTAGTGTTAACCAGTATTTGATTTGTATTACCCGAGATAGTAAGAATTCTTCTCAATATGTGTTTCACAGTAACGAGGATGTCATATAAGTCGTATTGAGGGGCTTTCTCTCCTCTCAATTAATGCTGAGAGGTAATAGCTGTGTGTTCTATTCCTAAGCGCATTGTAATAATTAGTTATTTTCTCGTTATCGCATCGAAAAATAGGAGGTAGGATCGAGGCGTCCGTAGAATTTTGCATGAGAACTTTCACAATTCCATAAAATGGCGGGTCGTCCAGGAGCTAATCGATGTGGGCCTGATTAATAGTGTGAATTTTGTGTATGAACAATTTCATGAAATTCTGGTAGACGAATTTCGTATCCTGCTCATTCTCCAGACCTGACATTTTATAATTAATGTTCATGTGGTTACCCCAACAAAAGTGTATTCGCCTCGGGTCTTCAATATTAAAAATTTGTACCAGTCAGGCAGAGATGAGGTTGTACGGATTCCTCACGCAATTCTACAGAGATTAATAGGAAATATCCGAGGTTGATTAGGACAGCGTGTACGCGATCACAGAGCTCGTCTCATGGACGTCCTATTTAAGAAATAAAATGGCATAGAGTTACCACTGCCATCCTTCAACTTTGCATCCACGGAGGTGATTAGTGGAGCACTAGGCAGATTCTACACCCCCAGAATAATCGCTGAATGGATAGACCATATGTTGGGAAACAGACAGCTTACTGCCAATAAAGGCAAGACTACCATCGAGGGCCGGGTCGACTCGGACTGTTCACAGGGAGGGGTACTGTCCCCCCTTCTGTGGTGCCTATTAGTAGATGAGCTGCTTGAAAGGTTAAAGGATTACCAAGTAATTGGCTATACCGATGACTTAGTAATAATAACGAAGGGCCCTTTCCTGGAACCGATTCTCGATATAATGCAGGGAGCTTTAAACAAGGTTGGGAATTGCTGCAGGGAGAGGGGACTCTCGTACAATCCCTCAGACTCGTACAATCTCAAAGACTCAGGTGATAGTGTTCACCAAGAAATATAAGTGCAACAAAACATGTCCGATGAAACTTGGTGGCCAAGAACTAAGCTATAATAGCGAAGTGAAATACTTAGGAGTAATCCTGTTTGGGAAACTGTCATGGGGAAAACATTTAAGTCACATATGTTCTAAGATCACAGCAATACTTTGGCAACTGATAAGAGCCATTGGTAATAGCTGGGGCTTAAAACCGGAAACCATGAAATGGATGTATGGGGCAATTCTCAAACCCAGATTGACGTATGCAGTACTGGTCTGGTGGGAGAGAGCCTGTTTAAAGTCGGAAACCAACCGACTTAACAAGCTAAAAGGATTGATTCTTAGAAGTATAACCGGAGCCCCAAGATCAACACCGATCGGGGCGATGGGAATACTGACGGGGATACCACCTCTTGATGTCACCCTGAAAGCGGAAGCCACAAAGGCAATGTACAGGGTGGGAAACATGCATAGGAAGGTAAGGGACCTGAATAGACTATCAAGAGAGCTAGCTGAGGAGGGACTCCTATGGATGTCCTCTGACAGTACGGGTGTCCACTTCCTGTTTGGCAAAAAATATAAGATCACTCTCACAGTAAGACTGACTGGATGGAGGGTCGAGCTGAATTGCCGCTCAATGGAGACATCTGGTACACGGATGGAGCCAAGAGTGGGAACAGAGCGGGCGCGAGTGTGTATAGGGGAAGCGACGGGATAGGTAAAACCTTCCCCTTGGGCAAATACACTACGGCACTCCAGGCCGAGCTAGTTGGAATTACATTCAGTGTTCTAGGGGCCGACCAAAATCGGGCCCAGGAGAAGGTATGTATCTGCTCGGATAGCAGGGCGGCATTGGCAGCCCTGAATTCAGCAACGACAAAGTCGAAGCTGGTCTATAATTGCTATGAAGCATTGAGCCACTTGGCAGGGAAGGGACCGGTGGAACTCTTATGGATACCTGGGCATAATGGCATTAAGGAACATCTAATTGCAGATGACCTTGCCAGACTAGGGACCAGGGAAAACCTTTATGGACCAGAACCTGCAGTGGAAATAAGTCGGAATCTGATCAGATACCGTATCAATGGCTGAGCGAGAGACCAGCACAATAAATGATGGAGGGGAGTAACGGGTTATAACCAAGCTCTTCATCGAATACTCAGAGATTGAGAAATGGGCCCAAGAATTCATTAAATTGAACAGGCGTAAAGCCAGAACTCTGATGGGAATCATAACGGGCCGCCATAGTAGCCTGAATGCATATAAGCACAAGCTGAGGCTGACTGACAGCCACCCGGCCTGCAGATACTGTAAAGAAGACGAGGAAACCTCGACTCATCTTCTTTACACCTGCTCCGTACTGGAGGGAGAGGAGGTATCTTATATTAGGGACCCCTTTTATCCTAGAGGAGGCGAGGCTTAAGGCGGGGGACGTGTCTAAATTGTTCCTTTTATAGGATAGCATTTTTGGTAATGACCAGGATAAGAGGGGATCGCCAAGAGACTACCTATGCGATCAGTTGCTGATGAGGCCCAAACCTATATAACATAATAATAATAATAATACCACTGCCATGACAGAAAACGCTGAATAAAAGCCTTTATATTTTTAACGTTAATTCTTTTCAAAAATAATCAGGTTTCTGTGTCCCACTTTGTACACGGAAACGATTAAAGAAATGTTGATGGCTACTATTTCGTGCCACTGAGTCACGATGGTTTTACGTACGAGTATAAGGATCAGTTGGGTATGAGCGTCATTTATACTGTTCGTGTAAAAGGAGCACAAAAGAAACATTCAATATTACATGAGGGTTTTTGTTTTGTAGCTGATATTTAGAAAGCACCCATTATAAGACCGCTACCCATTTTAAATCTACTCTGACGTAAGGTGGCTTATCTGTACGATAAATTTCTTACTCTTTTGTATGATTTATATATAAGCTGTTTCCTAAGTGCGTGCAGAAAATTTACGGACATATACTATGGCTATAATTAAGGTGACTTAGTAATATAAACATAAAGTCCTAAAGTCGCCATCTTTGAGCTGCAGGGTGTCCAAAAAATGAATTTAAAATGTTTAATTTCTTGGGATATTTTTTAACAAATTTAGTATATTGTTTTAGTATCTTGATGAGTATAAAGTAAAAAATCATAGAAAATGCAGTTATTAATGACATGTTTTCACTAAGCGCTAAAAGATATCTACGGAAAATGTTACAAAACAAAAATCGAAAAGATGGCAATGGATCATCTGAATACGGTAAAAAGAAGACACAGTTTTTTTTTTAAGATTGTACAGGGTGGTACATTTTAATTTGACAAATGACATGATAGGGTCCATAATTCGGCCACTGAGTTGTTTCGAGAATTCAAAATTTTTCATCTTATTCATACCAACATATTGAAACCATATACCAAATGTCTTGAAAATATCTCAAGCGGGTTAGAAATAATCAATTTTCTCAACGGAAATGAGTAAAACAACTACTAAGTTTTATACTACTATATTGTGGGTAACATATAAGTCGGAAATAGAGAAAGGAATCACCAAACCACCAAGCGGTTATCAAAGTAGTTCCCGAATAGCAAGGCTATTGAATAATCGCTATAGGAAACAACAACTCCTCGGGCTAAAGCCCCGCCAGGCATTGAATTATACCTAAAAGCGATCCTCGACCCCTTTCTCGTGTTTCTGCACGATCAGATAAGGTTTCAAAAAATAAAACCCGACTCAGGTAGGATTCGACATCTGTCATACGTCAACAGCTGTATGTCATTCGGTTCCAGTCCGGAACAGATATCGAATCCTACCTGTGGCGGGTTTTTTTTTTTTTTGAAACACTATATTGTGGTATAAAACTTAGTAGTTGTTTTACTCATTTCCGTTGTGAATTATGGACTACCACAGATAATGGCTTCCTCGATTAATTTAATGAACTTTCTATTTTATTATACTGATTTTTTTATTTTGGACATCTTTGACATTTCCATATACCAAAGGTTGGTTGCGGCTTGACCTCTGCTCTTATTAACTTTACCAAAAAGGTAAGGGTTTATCAAAGACAGTCTTGCACAGATTTATATGAAGGGAAATATTATGCAAATTTATCTTATACATATTAGTACGTGCTCTTACTCGAAACTAAGAAAAGAAAATTGTTTCTCACCATACACCTGCCTTCCGTCACCTGTGGTGATTGTTCTTACTCCATATGAGAACAACTCTCTGGGTTCACCTTACTTTAATTCCTCCTTATATTCGAGTCTCCTCAGAAATGCTTATATTAAGAATTACATTAGTCAACGAAAGGAAACACTGATAACATTAACGTTTAATTTAATAAAAAATAAAGTTAACAAATATAGAAAAGAAATAGAAACGAGGAAAATGAAAACAGCGTAAGATACTGATAAATATTTGAGGACTATTACAATGAAATATGACAAAATATTATACTGATCTACAGAGGTAACACGAAACTGACAACAAAATATAGAAAGGTAAATTACATTGATTAAAATATTTACTGGAGGAAGACTGAAACAGAACTGACAAAAACTGTAAATTTCTTCAAGGCATATTCAATAATATTGACTTTCGGTTTACCGTCTGTCCAGATGTTGAATATTGACATTATTGTGCGAACTAAATAAACGAATGATAATAATTATAGATGAAACGATAAAATATAGATTATTAACTGTATCGCTAATATCTTCCCTCGTCTTGCCTCCACGTGTCGTGGCATTTACATAATCAGTTTATAATTTGTCCATGCCTGTTATTATATAGAGACAGAAACGCTATGAAAGCTCTCCATTGATCAATCGGTGGATATTTATATAAATATTACATTATTAATTATTCTAACTCAGTCGTTCCTCTCTTTCCATTAACTTCTTCTATCCAGTATAATTTAATCTGATGGATCTGTGTCTCTTCAGACATCCTTCATTTCGTCTAATTGAATCTTTGAAAATATAAAACGCGTTATCTAACTGACCATTGTTATGGAAATTTGGAAAAATGTACGCCAAATATACATTTATCCATACATGTTGAAGAAATGCAATCAGCCTAACTACTTGACTGCAACCACCCACATTCAAGCAAGCGTTAAAGATACTTTTACGATAGAATATCGTCAGAAGTTTTCTAATGAATTTTGATAAACACAATATTGTCTTACTAGTATTGAAAAAATGTTATTTAGTATAAAGAGCTTAATGGCAACCATATGTTTACAAATCTATGGATTTCCCTGAAGAGATACTACACAGGAAGTTTCGGCAGTAAGAAGATTTGCACAATTACCGTCTTAAATTGCCTTATTTAGAGGCTAGCTTAAGAATACGACAATAAATGTTGTGCACGTAATTAGAAAATAGCCTGTATAGCAAATCAGAGCCTCTTCGAAAACGCCATTTAATAATCAATATGGGTGTAAGTCATTGACTGCAATATTCTTTCTTCCGATTAACTGTTTTTAACCGATTCTTAAAGAAAATGGCATTTTATCCAATACCGTTTATTAATGCTGGATGAAGGGTCTGCTTTTGACTATTAGTTGGCTTTATTGGTTAATTTCTTTAGTCGTTTTAATTTGTATCTCACTTCATATTTTGTACGATAGAACAAATCTGACATTTAAAATAACAGTCTGCCTTTTACACCCAATCCCCTTATTGTAATATAAATTAGAAACCTGCAGGAGAAAATTAAAAGAACGAACAATCACTTAGAAAGACAAGAACTAGTCTGTTGATATTTTAAAACTGCATCCGAAGCAGACAGTTCTCGTTTTATATTTTGAGTAGCAATCTATACTAATTGTTACAAATAAAGACGCTGCGTAACATGTGAAGCACTGATATTTGAACAATTGTAATAATTAATTGATTTTAAGATAATTATTTTTAAATTAATTGAGGCAGTTTTAAATATTTAAATTAATTCATTTATATCAATTGTTTTTTTATTGTCAACTTTTATCAAGCGTTCTGGTGTAGTCGTCTGTCTATTCTAACCTATGCAACCTTTGAATGATAGTTTTCACAATATACTAAGCACAAAGTTTATATAATTGAAAATTAATTTTGAACTGGTTTGGTAATTAACGGAATTTAGAAATGCAGTGTTCGTATTTGGACAATTTTCGAAAGTGCTTCCGAGATTTGGTAGTTATAGCAAAGGATTTTTATGTGAGCTTTAAAAATTATGTTCGTGTGTTTCGAGAAACTAATACTCCGACACATCAGAAGGGTGTGCGTTTAATATAATCATTTATTTCTTCCCTTTAGTCACTGTTATATCTATCATTTGTCTAAAAAATGAGAATGACTTAAATATAAAATTTTCAAACCATCTCAATATTAAAATTCTCTATATAAAGTCACATTTACTATTTTTAGTGTTTATTATTTCTATAACGTATAATTTTAATTTTTTTCTGTGTGTTTATTAAGTTTGTTTTCAGTAGTATACAGTTCTAAAAATTGCGGGTCATATTGACCTCCGAATCAGGTAATATTACCATATTATCTACATTATATCGTTTGTGCCACCGATATTGATTCCATTTACACCACATCTGAACTCAGTAAAAGTAGGTTTGTACAAAAAAAATCTCATTTTTATTTAGGTAATAGTTCTTATGCCCGACCAAGAAGTTACTATTTTGTTGACTTGAAATGCAATAGACATATGAACATAGCCTAATAACGTTTTAATAATAGTATTTATTGTAGTTCTTTCGTATAATACTTCTTTAAGAATAATATATTTTGATCACTGTTTATTCTCTCATATTTAAAATTATTCTACGATTTATTGTAATAGTCCAATTGACAAAAAAACTGTATTTTCCTAAAAGACGTCTCATTTTTTTATATTTAGTTTTTTGCAAAACATGAATTTGCGTTCCCTAGAAATTACCTTACAACCTCAATAATTTAGGACAATTTAATTTAAGGTATTTTAGCCACAAGTTCGTTACATTTGATTTAATTGACATATCGTATATATTTTAATATTTTAATTTGACTTGTTAAAGTTCGACAGGTATAAATTATTTTTCCAATTTTCACATCACAGCCATTTTGATAATTCTCATATTACATTTTATTACACGACAACTTGGGTTACACTGAATCTGGGAAATTTTCTAATTAATTAATACTTACAGCGTAATATTGGTTGCCTAAATTTTAAAGTCACGTGGTTTACGGCCATTAATGAAAGCCCTGTATATTGTTGATAGTGAGATAAACTGACAATGAGAAATAAACTCCCGCATACGACTACGGCTTAGTGTTATCTTCATCTAACGCAAATTAAGTTACATTTTCCGAGTAACAGAATATACATTTCCCCCAAGTTTTTTTTTCCACCAGCCTGAGGGTAATTGTTTCTCTCAACTATCTGTGAGTTCTGACGTTAATCACATCAGGATAAGACTACTTCGACTTCTATCGCCCTTCAAGGTTACACGATGCTCTTACAAAGTGTGGAAATATTATAATAAAAGGCTGAAGGCATTTTGGTGACAAACAGTCTGGAAGAAGACAATTTAATTTAATAAAAAGGGGTTATTTTTATGTAACGTAATCCTCGAGACATTTTTTGGTTATATCGGCGGACTCTTTTTTTTTTAATATTTATACCTGACTTTTTTCAACTATTCGTATGTATTTTAACTAGACTAATCACGCGACTGTAAAAAATGTATTTATGAAAAGTAAGATAGTCTTAATCAACTCAATTAAATCGATCTCAGTCAGCAATCCTCTACAAAGCAGCCCTGAAGAAAATACCTGGCAATGCTTGATAAATCGTTGATGGAAAATTTTGGACGAACTCGAAATTTATCTGAAAACCAACAAGGAATATACTTTTCCATTTGATACTTGTTGAGATAACTGAGATAAATATAGGGTTTTTCAATAGGGATGCTCGAAATTTGCTAGGTTATAGCGGCCACGTTTTTAACCAAAATCTGTTAAATTTATTGTATCCATTGTTGTGTACGACGTCGAATTGTTGTGTTTGGATACTTCCGTGTACTTTCTCTCACTGCAGCAATATTTTTACCTGACCGACCGGCGACCACGACGATGGACGTATTGGTGTTACCTTATCAATAACAGAACTCGTCTCTTCAAATTTTTGAAGTGAATACTTCTTTGGCGGCGTTCCGATATTTGACGAGAATGGAGAGTGAATTGGAAAAAATGTTTCGAGATTTCGTTACACGAGAGGAGAAAAAAGATATAAGGCAGAGAGAACGAGAAAGAGAGCTATACATTTGGTATACCTAAAACACGGGCTTCGTTACAAGACAGAGTATATATCCTATATATATATATATATATATATATATATATATATATATATATATATATATATATATATATATATATATATAGGATCAGAATATGAAAGATAAGTTCCAGGATAAAACAGATCAATTAATAAATAAAACGAGTAAGGACGAAATCAAGAACGCAGAAACTGAGTGGGAGGGTATCAAGAATAGTCTAGCTTTCGCGGCTACGGACGTTTTAGGACACGATAAAAGGGAAGCTAGGAAGTCCTGGATAACGGACGAAATCTTAAACTTAATGCAAAAGAGACGAGGCTACAAAAACAGACGAGACGAAGAAGGACTGAAAACTTATAAGTCAAAAAAGTGGGAAATCATTAGAAAATGTAGAAAAGCGAAAGAACAATGGATAGAGGATAAATGCAAAGAAGTAGAAGATAAGTTGCAAGTAGGTAAGACCGATGAGGCTTACAAAATAATTAAGAGGAACTTCAGGGATATAGGAACAATAAGTAGAAACGTTAGGAGTCAATCGGGGGACATACTGATCGGAAGAGAGGAGAAAGCGGATAGATGGAAGCAGTACTTAGGAAATTTATACGAGGGTCAGGAATTAGGAGAGATATTAGAGGAAGAATCTAGCATGGATAGGGAAGATGTAGGAAAACCTATATTGAGAGAGGAATTTGAAATAGCACTAAGGGGGCTAAAGAATAATAGAGCGCCGGGTGTAGATAAAATACAGGCGGAAATTTTGAAATGTGCGGGACAGAAAGTAGTAAATAGGATGTTTGAACTGGTAAAATACATATATGAAACGGGCGAGATGCCGGAGGATTATAAGAGGAACATTATCGTTACTATACCGAAAAAGAGAGGAGCCGACAAATGCGAGAACTTTAGAACGATTAGCCTAACTTCCCATGCGTCAAAAATCTTAACTAGAATAGTGCAGAAGAGGATGGAAAATAGAGCGGAGGAAATACTAGGAGAAGACCAATTCGGCTTTAGGCGAAATAGGGGAACTCGCGAAGCTATTCTGGCGCTAAGAGTAATGTTAGAGAAAACAATAGAAAAAGGAAAGAACGCTTATATAGGATTTGTAGATTTAGAAAAAGCTTTTGATAACGTAAGATGGGAAAAAATGTTCGAGATACTAAAGAGCGCGGGAATGAAGTATAGAGATAGGAGAGTAGTACACAATCTATACAAAGAGCAAACTGCTGTTATAGAAGTAGAAGGGGAAAAAAGGGAAGTAGGTATTAGGAAAGGAGTAAGACAAGGATGCTATCACCACTAATTTTTAATCTGTACATCGAAGAGGCGATTAATGTGGTAAAAGATAGAGTGGATTTCGGGATTAAAGTACAGGGACAGAAACTAAAAATGCTGAGATTCGCGGATGATATAGCAGTATTATCATCTAGTAAGGAGGAATTAGAATCAGCATTGAACGAAATGGAGGCAGTGTTGACAGAGGAATACGGAATGAGGGTGAATAAAAACAAAACTAAAGTGTTAGTGTGCAGAGGGCGCGAGAGCAGAGCAAAAACGAAAGTACAAATTAATAATGAAAGGTTGGAGGAAGTTAAAGACTTCACTTATTTAGGAAGTAAAATAAATTGGGATGGAAGAAGCGATGAAGACATAAAACAAAGAATAGCGCAGGGTCGAGTAGCTTTTAACAAAAAGAAAGCACTTTTATGCTCGGGGGTAATAAACTTAGAAACAAGGAAGAGATTTTTGAAAACATATGTATGGAGCACGGCACTATACGGCTGCGAAACCTGGACGGTAGGGGAAGCAAGTAGGAAGAAATTAGAAGCTTTTGAGATGTGGTGTTACCGAAGAATGATGAAAATACCATGGACTGATAGGGTTAGAAACGAAGAAGTATTGGAGAAAGTCGGCGAGAAAAGAAGTATGTGGAAAAACTTAAAGAAGAGAAGAGATAGAATGGTAGGCCACTTGCTGAGACATGGGGGAATAGTCCGGGATATTTTGGAGGCAGAAATAGGAGTGAAGAAAGGCAGAGGTAGGCCGAGATTAGACTACTGCTCGCAAATAGTAAGGGATGTAGGTTGTAGCACAATTAGCGAAATGCGTAGGTTAGCACAAGGTAGGAGAAGCTGGAGGTTAGCGTCCAACCAGTCTTAGGACTGATGACCTAATGATGATGATATATATATATATATATATATATATATATATATATATATATATATATATATATATATATATATATATATATCCGGTCCTTCATCTTTAACGCCCACTCATACGCTAAGTCCAAGGTCTAAGTTGCTTGAAGGGGGAATAGTTTAGGAAGCACCGTACGAGCAAGAGAGAGAGCCACGTATTCATTGAATACTAGGCAATAGAAGAAAATATAGTATGACGCGCATGCGCGGGAGTATGTACAACTCTGACGCCACACGGGAGTGGAGCAAGAGAGAGCGATATAAATTCAGTACGAAGCGATGAAAAAATATCGTCATCGCAGCCATCTATATCTCACCGAACCAAAATCTAGAAGATATAATATATTTCATTCACCGCTCCCTATTGGTTTACAGCCACACAGGTGCAAATGCACTTGGAAGAGGCGAAGACAAAATCCCTTTGATTCTCGGGGGAGATTTCAATGTAAATTTCGGATCCAATGAGTCTTTGACGTTGATTAACTTTCTTCGAGAAACATTTGGTCTGCTTATAAATAACAATCCCAAAGAATCAACAACAAAATCCGAAACAACAATAGATGCAATTTTTACACGTTATCTAGAAAATATCGAATTACGAACACATATTTCATATTTTAGTGATCACAAAGCAATCATATCAGTATTACCAATTGAACCACCAGCCGATGATAGTGTAGATAATGAATAAACCGAATATTTTTTACACAAATTTTAAATTATTGTATTTCTTTTGAAATTATCCCTCTCCCTTTTTCTCTTTCTCTCTCTCTCTTTCAATCTTTTACTCTTAATCTCTCTCATTCTCTATTCTAAAGAAGTATTCACTTCTATCACGTGTACTGTGCTGCGTATGATATTTTTTTTTTATTAAGTCACAAACTGTTAACTCTGTAGGTGCTTCGATTTGTCCTAATTTTGTGTAAATTTTTCTTAGTGCAACTGTAATGATCGCTCACTTTCATAAAACAGTTGTACACAAACTATTCGTTGTTGAACTGTTAACTGTCCTAACTAGGACACCCTATGGAAAGATAATGACCCAATCTAAGTGAAAGACACTTCCTCTTTTTATAACATTATATATTTATAGTCGCCAATTCGTTCTGGTTTCCTCTTTTTATATTTAATCCAACATCAACATTACACATCTTGTTCCTCAAAACTCCGTCCCTTACTTACTTTTCAAGTCCCAAATCTACCGATTGCCAATATACCAAGATGAAGCATTATCCAAATTGTTTGATAAGATCGAACGTGGAATAAGATAACACCGATGGACTTGAATCACGAAATCGAATCCTAACAAGATATTACGTCAATAAAAAATAAATTGAACCCATGAGAGCGTGTCTTGGAAGAATGTTTTTCAACATTTTATCACAATATTTACCAGCCTTCACACGCTCTCTATGTGTTGATTGCTCTATAGGTTTTCATCCTTATTTTATCTTGAAATTTTTTATTAACATATTTCTCTCTCTACACATCGTGATGCTTTTAAAATGTATTAAAAGTCACTGCAAAGGGCGTGAAAAGTTGGAGGCGTTACAATATTGAATCTGTACAATTGAAGGCTTTTCGTTTTCTGTATTTTTATGGAAAATAATAATCCAGATATTAAATTTTCAATAATCTCAGCCACTTTATTCTAGACTTTTAATTTTTTGTATAACAGTAATACAAACATTATAAGGCCTTTAAAATGATATTTTGTGCTCATTAAAAAATTATGATGCATTTAAGGTTATTTCGACAAATTATACCTTGTCTACTTTATTTAAATAATATAGGTACGGAAAGGTATTGATATATAATTAATGAACCATCACTTTCATAAACAATAATTGGAATTTTCTTGTTACGATAATAAACAAAATGTTTGAGAAATTGCACAACACAATTGCACAACATAATTTCATTAGAAAGTTTGCACGTTCTTCACTGAATTCCCAGACTTTTTTTAATATATGTCGAAATGTAATCAAAACGTTGATAACCTTTCTCTAAGAGATTCGTCAGGCAAAAAGAACTGCAGATGATGACATTGAAAGACCATTGGTCATCGCATGTCAATAGATAACTAAATTAGAAAATTCAAGAGAAGAAGGATACAAATACGTAAGTTAATAACTTATTCTTGATAGACAAAGTCTGTATATACTACAGAAATAATTGATCCCTGCATAACATGAACTTAGAAGATCCTCAAATTGGACTGATCTAAATTTGGAAAGAACATTCTTGACTTACTTCATCAACTTGTCAACTTACTTCACGTCAACATCAACATTGACTTACATCAACTTTGACCATTAGCAACTAAAAATTATAAGACTGAAATTCTCTTGATGTAATCATTCAGTTGTCATCTGGTTACTGAATTTATTATAGCTGATTTACATTTTTAGATTTAATATAAAAAAGTATAGTTTTAGGGATATTTCCATGGTATTAAACTATGTTCTTTTTATATGACTGGAGGAGATCTGACACTATTTGTGCCCTTATCGTCAATCCTACTATTTATTGACAAATATTGTAACAAAATAAATCTTTTAGACATTCTACATTTTTTGTGATTACTGTTAAAATTTGAAATATTTTTTTCTATTGAAAAATAACATAAACAAGAAAAAATGTGGAATGCGCTGACTTCAACGACTTAAATGGAAATTAATCAAATTTTTGGGAATTTCATATCGTTCATCATTGTTTTGAGATGAGACAAAATTCTGTCCAAACAGATTCCCAAATACCCCGAAAGTTATTCATAGACAACATGAAATGGCCAGTTCGTTTGCCGTTATTTTGAAGTGATTCTTGCAACTGTTGAGATCGTATTGTAAGAGTGAATGAATTAATAATGAATTCGTCAGTACGACTCAAAGTCAAATGAACAAAAGAATAGAAACATCTGGCTTCTTTTCGACTTCATTGTTCTGGAAATTACTTGGAGTGGGTGGAAACTATGACAAGAGTGTATCATGCTACATTTTTCAGTAAAGAGAAAAAAAACAAGAAATAATCATATAATATAATTCAAATATAAAGATCTCCAAGTTATGATTTTCTTGCGATGTAATACACAATCACATAGCTCTCTGATTACATCCTAAAAAATGAATGGACGGTAAACTTGATTCATTAGCCTCTCGATTCACCAAACTTCGTCCTTTTATACCACCATCTGCTTCATCAGATACTTGCATTGGAATGAAAGTCGAGTCATTAGAGGAAAAATTTAAAAACAAAGGAATTTCTGTTACATAAAGTAAATCAAATAAAGCATACATAAATTGTAGATGAATAGAACGATTTGGTTCACAGGCTTCAACATATTTTCTAAGCATTTTATTGATGCTTTAATTCCAAGGCTTATAATATAGTAATGATTTTCAAGCATGTATGATTCATTATGTAATCGGCTTAGATTAACAGACTAACTTTAAGAGGTGACTGTGTTGGACAGTTGTTTATAATTCAATTGTTATCAATAATTCTTTGTTGTCAATGCTTCTAACTAAAGTTAAGCATTATCAATACCCACCCGTAACTAGTAATCGCTAATTTGAGTACATTCCTTCTATGGTTATAGAAGCTTTCATCTGTTATTAATTATATTTCAGATTCGCCAATCCCCAAATACGATCGCGTTTGGAGCGACTAATGGGCACAAATGTAGTACTTCTAACGGACCGGGTGTATATGCAGCGCCTTCAGGAGCGTATCTTGGAGGATTATGAGGAGTCCATGGAAAAGAGAATCAAAGCTAGAGAGGTTTGTGCATTTTTCGTGTTTGCATTATGCAATTTATCATTATATCCTGCGCTAGAACATTCGATGCAGCAATAAAAACAGAAGACCAGTTTTTCATGCATAAGTACCGAAACATTGCATTACTCGCCATGCATATTAAAACTTTTTAATGATTTCAATCATATCCTGATGTCGCCAACTTGGTTGGCAAAACGCGCATCCAGTAATGTGTAATATTTTGTTCGTGAAAAATTAGTGTCATGTTTTGTTTTCTCTGTTTCCTGTCAATTATATGTTTATTATCGCCAATTTGATTTTGTTTCTTGTTGCACATTTTAATCCAGGCTGGCGTTGGAATGATCAGAGACTTGTTATTTTCAGTTATTCATTTACATCCTCAAATTAAAAACAAATGAAAGGAAATTGGATCATATAATACTAAAGCCACTATAATATGTAACAATAGACATGTCGTGTTTTTGATGCATCATATCAAATCTAACTTTGTTTGGGTAATTATTATTTGAAAGAAATAGATAAGATGGCTTTAAATGAACTATTAGAAATGGTATAGCTAATCCATGCAAACAGTAAACTTTTGTAAATATGGTATAATTAATTCACTGAACGGGGTACTCTTTATTGGATAACTGATTCCATTGCTGAACTTCATGTTACTATAGAAGCTGGTTTACCCCTCTTTGTGATACCCCATTCAGGGTTATTGAACTGGCCAGTATTTAATGTTAATTGACTTCGGTTTGGCGATCAGGGCCTAATTTGAAATGGCCATATACCGAAAAACCTAAAAATGTAATCGTGCAGGTGTCCTAATCGTTTATATATGAAATCGAGCAGGTGCACCGAAATAAAATTAAACTTGTATAATTTAGGAAGTATACCTTCATAGGATGAGTTTATTCGGGTAAGATTCTATTTATATATTGTATAGAAAAGAGAACGATACTGTCTTTCATTATTGTCTAATGTAAAGTTATCTATCTGTCCTGGTAACACAACCAGATGAATTGTCTATCACGATACATGAAGCAGTCAACACGAGACATCATGAGTCGTTCACACAAGATTAGAGGTTCAAGTGTAAAAAATAGTCACACACACTTTGCTGTACATACACAAAGATAGCTGTCCTAGTCTCGTCTACTCGATATCCAATACTGGTTTTACATTGCGTATCGCTTTCAGTTTCAGTATTCAGTTGAACGATAGCATTCTGATATCATTCAACTGAAGTTCAGTGACTAAAATGAAGATAAGAGCAGTGGTTTTATTGAAATATACTTGACCACACTACTTTAAAACGGTACCACCCCATGAAACTTGAGTATTATAGGAGCTTATTGCTTGTTTTTTTTTTCCTAATTAGTTAACAGCGAAGAGACAGCATGTTCCGATTCACTGCATCGCTGCTTCTAATACCTAATCTCTTATGACAGACAGATCCCTCAGAATCTAAAAGGAAGGGGTTGGGTTTCGCTGGATGAGAATAGTTATATTTGAGAACGGAACAGATATTATAACCTCTCAAATTTAATACTATTTCAAGCAAAGATCTGCATACTTTTAAGACAGAAAGATCGGTGGTTAAACTCGGTGGTAGGAGCTTATTGCTTATAACTGTTTTCTTCGTAGTTAATTATCAGTGAAGAGATAGTGTGTTCCAGTTTACTGCATCACTGCCTCTAATACCTAATCCCTTATACCTGTTTTCCTAGTCTATTATTGGCCATACTTTTAACTAACTTCAAGCTACTACAAAAAATTCTATCATTGTCTCAAAGCATGTTGGGCAACAATTTTTTATATTTTAATACGTTATTTCATCATGTCAATCTAATCTACTTTTGATTCCAATCTTGACAACTGATTTCATGAATACTGGGCCTTTCGGTGTTTTGCAATTTGATCTTTAGAATTTCCTAACAGTTGTTGCAAATTTTAGGAATCCACTAATGTGTGCAACTCCCAAATTATTAAAAAACTCTCGTAAGTTGTCTGATATAAGATGAACACAAGTTTGTGATGTGTGGAGTCTTATCTAGAGGTCATGGCGTTACGAAGAGTTGCCCATATATAATAGAGAATAAATCTATTAAATAGATTTCCATAGAGGATTAAATAGAGAAATTACAAGTTGCGGGAAGTTGAGAGTCTTGAAACCAAAGAATGAAACAACCAAATCATCAGTCTTAAAACTTGTAACAATAACGTACCATCACCAAGGACTATTGAATAATCAAATGCAGATTCCTCACAATATAGAATATGGTTTTTATAACTTCAGTCTATATAATTTATAATATGAATGATGTATAGAACTATACAATATATACATTGAACCGTATACAGTCACACAAAACAGGCTATGTATAGAAATATAGAAATATATGACCAATACATTACATGTGCTCGTCAAGTAAATTGGGATTTTTAAAATTTTCATTCCAATTTCTGTTGTTTTATTGCGAGCAATATGTTACAACTTATATCCATTATTATTATTATCACAAGTTATTTTCATTTGTAAATAAACAATCTTATTAATAAACATGTTTGTTCTATCACAGAAGCTAAAAGCAAGCGTTTTGAATAATGTTGTGCAATTCAATTCAATTACTATGCTTTGACCTGTTTCTTCTCGAATATTTGCGTCTAAAGTCTCTGGATTGAGAAGGCATCAGTAAGGAAAGTAGTCCAAGGCTACTATAAAAGAACGTTTATAGCGCTTCCGCTTAAATTTCCTGATTAAATGTAACGATGCTTTCTGCCAAGGAGAAATACATAACTTAATAAAATCAAGTATATAATTTCATTCTTCTACATTACTCCATATTTCGACTCTCTTGTTTTATTTAATCTAGTAAATGTAATTTTATAAAGTAAAGGTTACCTTCGAAAATACGGGTTTCAGTGGGAGTAGTAGAAAATTAATTTAGTTAAAAATATTAGATTGAATTGATGATGAAAATTCTTGTAATGGCTCCTAGTACGTTTTTATAGAACGATATGCAATATACAGGCTGCTCCAAGAGAAAAGATAAATAACTTAGGAGGCGGTGGGTTTGTGTCTGATCAAGTCTGATCAAGCAGGATGTCCTGAATATGATGATAGAAATTTAAAATAAGTTGAAGCTGCTCATATTATTTATTTATGCTCAAATAGAATTATAGTAAATAAGAAAGAAAAAAGGAATAGTGAAAGTGAAAAACGATTAATGAAGAAATGTAAAATTGTTTGCTTTTCCCTTATATTTATATGACACATTCACTATTCTTTCTAATTACAAATAATATTAAAATATTTGTACATATGCATATTTTAATAGCAATAGTATCATGCATATCATGAAATGTTTAGTATTTTGCATGTTTAGTATCCTCAGTAAAAAAATACATTTACTGCTGGGTATGATGGTGTTAAATCTATATGTGATTATATTTTTTATAGGAACAAGAAATGGATAGAGTTAAGAACCTTGTTCTAACAGGAAGAATACCATTATCTCAAGCGCCACCCGAAATGGCAGAACACCCTGTGATGTTGATTGAGAATTACTGCAATCTTCTAATCGCCGAAAGGAGAGCTAAGGTTATTCGATTACACAAAATAATTCTCTTGATTTAACGACTGCTTCTCCTTTACTAACAGTAGTTCTACAAAAATAATTATTTCTAGCTACTGCAAGCAATTACTTAAAATGTCCTAATTAATGCAGTGAAAACGCATGTTGCAGAGAAATATAGAAATAATAGATTGAGTAATCATCTGGCTCAGATCTTTTCCTCTAGTACATTTTGAAATGTGTCATTTCCGCTTGTCTACTTTTATTATGACTATTACAAATATTTTATTTCCAACCATTATAACGCTTAAAACTGCTTTACTATTCATTCTAGATCAAAATACCGCGGGTGAAGATACCTACCTACCTGTACTTGGACGACACTCCCGATCCTCCGTCAGGACTATCCATAGAACAAGGCCACATATTCAGCAAACCAGGAGACAGAATGTGTATTCCGGTGACGACATATCTACAGGCTACCGAAGAGGAGGATATCGCGAAGGGATACATGCTCACTCAAGAAGGATACGATAGACTCAGATATGTCGATCCCATGGTGAAAGAGCTTTACAATTGTGAGGTAATAATTTTAATATCTAAAATTATTAATTGTAAGATAATTATGAATTAATAATTTCCATATAGTATAGAATGATTATTCAACCACTTAGTATGGAAAGGTTAAAATTATATATGTGGCGTAGTGAAAACTAAATATACGAGGTGTGTAAGTTAAGTAGTGAGACTGGCAACGTAGCGTTCGATTTGGTAAAGCGTAGTTTACACGAGTAAGTTAAACTATCGCAAGTTAATGTCTGAGCATACTTCCAGAGAACTTACGTAATGTAAACAGGTTCTGAGAATTTTCTCCTGAAAGCAAGTTTCATTATTGCCGGCAAGCGCTTGCGGCAATAAGTGCTTGCACGTCTAAACAGGTTGTTAAACTGTACCGTCTACACAAGTGCAAATTTATTTCGCCCTTGTTGGAAGTTGTATGCAAGTGCATAGTGCGAAATATACGAAATGGAGGGAAAACGTGTGTGATACACCTAAGATACTTTGGAATTGATTCATATTTTGAAGGATATCCGGAATTGTGGCAAATCAAATCAAAAATGGGATAGAAAAAGAAAACAAGTAACGTTGAAAGCTATAGCAGAAAAATTTTACTCACCCAAGGCTGAAATTCAGCGGATACATACATCATAATAGTTTTATTTATTTACCTGTGGCTAAAAACCTCAATATTAGAGCCAATCATTCTCTTAGTGTGATCGCTTCACGCATATTTGTATCCACTTTTGATATTGTATCCAAAACTATATCCAATAAAAAATTAAGATCTGTTCCTGACATCCGCAAAAAATTTTTAAACTTATTTGGATCTCCACTTCGTAATTTCTCTAATAATATGTACGTAACACGTAATGGCATTTACGCTATGTGCGTTTTAGCGTAAACCTAGCATAATATTACGCTATTAGAGTATGCCTTCTGGCTATCTAGTCTTTGACCTATGGTCTTTTTCTATCTTTCCGCTGTTTTCGCACAATTACAATGAGAGCAGCAGTAACAGCTCTCTTTTGGCGAGACCTTTTGACACTGAAATAACTACTATACCATGTAAATGCGCATACAATCACTTGCTGAGAGCTATGTCTAGATAGCACTTGCAGAGAAAAATTACTTTTTAAACTTGCTTATATGTAAACGCTTTCGCAAGTTACTCTCACAAGTTCGCTCGCAACTTACTATCCCGTGTGAACTGCGCTAAACACGTGAGACTCGGGAATTGGAGGGGCGGCAGGTGAATATATGATACGCCTTCAGTACGTACGAGTTTCAACGTCATGTGATTGAACGAACCATATAGTTATCCGTAGGGATTGTTTCTTTTTCTAAAAAGAAACAATCCCGACAAGTGCGTTCTAAAAATGAGTAATATCAATTTCAAGCAACGGTGTGCTGTCAAGATTTACTTCAGACTTGGGCACAGTGTAACAGAGGCTTTTGCAAAACTACAGCAGGCCTATGGAGACAGTGTATTGTCAAGGTCCCAAGTTTTCCGGTGGTTTAAGGCATTTTCAGAAGGAAAAGAGTCGATTGAGAACGAATCCGGTCTCTTGTACGTTCAAATCGTGGGTTGGCAGCCAGAATGGTGGGGGGAGGTATGCGCCAAAATGATTCCAAAAGAACATCAACAGGGAAAGATGCATTGACCTTTTGGAATCGATTGAAAATGATCCCCATTTTCTGGAACGTATCATTACTGCTGACGAATCTTGGATGTTTGGGTACGATTTGGAAATCAAACGTGAGAGCATGGAATGGCATACTTAAACCTCTCCAAAGCCCCAAAAACCAAAAAATAAGAAATCGAAGGTCAAATGCATGCTAATTTGCTTTTTCAATGGCCAGGGAATCGTTCACAAACAATTAGTACCTCAATTCCAAACGGTAACAAACCTCACAAAAGTGTTTAGCAAGGGAAACCACACATCAAGAACAACTGGCTCATTTCTATATTACAGAAAATTTCGACTTTGCTATGGAAAATCTATTTTTCTATAGTAGTGCATCGTTTATTAATCATTTGACAATGGGAAAAGTAGCAATGTCCAAATTCTGTGACATGTAAATTTCTCTGTCAGCGCTACATTTCAGGTCCTCATTATTTTTTTATATTTAACTTTCCTTGCCGTATACAAGACGGATTTGTACACATAGCATTGCTTAAAGAGGCAGAAGAAGGGATATTAATAAAAAATATATCAGTTGCCTTTATTGTTGAGATTTTTATATATGGCAGAATCAGTACTAATAGAGTACTAACTGTAACAAAAATTATACATAGTTGCTCAATTCTAACATTCACTAGAAAAAAAGTATTATGGGACAAAAATAAAAATTCTTTTAATTTCATCGCTATCCGCCAAATAAAAAACCCTCCTATCTTGCCGATAAATGGAGCAGTCTACCTGAGGCTGGCCATAAAAGCAAGCCACGGTATGAGATAAGAGCCGTTTGGGATTTTTTATTTGGAAAATAGCGATGAAATAAACTATAGCTGCACAATTTTTAGAATTTCTTAAATAATAAAGTAATTTAGTAAATATTTTGTATGCAAAATAATTTAATTTGTAGAAAATAATGTTTATTGCCCATTAAAATTTGTCTAATTTGCATAATTGTACATGTGACAATGCCGATAATGAATCACTACGGCAGAACGCTAACCGATGGACCACCGAACAGAAATTACAACTAGAAGGTTCACTCTAAGCTCCACCCGTTAAGTTTCCCTCCTTTCCCCGTCTCGTCGTCCAGCAAGAATAAATTAACTAGCACGTGGCGCATGTATAGTATCATGTGAAGTATCCCGCATATACTAAAGAAGGCCGCCGTTCAACAGATGCATGCCCTTTGTTAGCATAAGATAAAAGTACCGCCGGAGAGTGAACCTTCTAGTTGTAATTTCTGTTCGATGCCACCATGGAAAACTGAACTAGAAGGTATTGTACTTGCATTGAAAATAATAGTAACTGCATTGAATACATGTCGTGATAGTTTTATGGAAAACAAATTACTTTCAGTGCAAACTAGTTTTACTTTGTGTGAAAAATAGTTTAGAGCGTTTTGGTTAATATTTTTCTTTATCTATTCAATGTGTATTCTTCTTATTTATACTAATAGTAGGTTATTTCCATTGCGCAATCAACCTTCGCGAGCCATCCACCTTATAAATTCTAGTTGAGATTTATGGCAATGTTGTCAGTTTGTGCCAAATATCTGGGTCTATTTTGATAATTTAAATAATAATAATATCTGGATGATGGATGAGTTGAAGACTAATGTTTTATATAGCTTTTTTGTTTGTTTAGGTCCAGGCGCTATCAACTGGTAAAATAATGGCAGTAATACTTCTTACACCCTGTATATATGCCGGAACTAATTGAAATCAGAATTAATGAATCGGGAACTTTAGTAGTTTCTTAATGTATGATCTTTTACCATTTCATTAAATCTCTTACTTCTTATTTCTCAATTTCGACAATTTCAAATTTTGTTTTCACACAGCATCTCGATAATTAGTTATTCTG
Organism: Rosalia funebris; assembly: GCA_037954035.1. Lineage (NCBI taxonomy): Eukaryota > Metazoa > Arthropoda > Insecta > Coleoptera > Cerambycidae > Rosalia > Rosalia funebris. The sequence continues at coordinate 13,685,862 of JAZFAV010000011.1, read as the reverse complement.
AAAATACTGCCCGCACATGACGCTTGTTGCGCTGCCGTTAATTATTTTCATTTAGTTCGAACACGTCGAAATAATCGTATTTAAATAGTTCGGCGCACAAAATGCCGAACATGACATTAAATAAATGTTCAGTTTGCAATAGTTGGTGCATTTATTGGCTCATAAAATAATTAATCCTATAGAGTATGGCCAATGGTTCGGATCAGAGTCATAAATTTATCGTCGAAGTGTAGGTAGCATGTGGTGGCTTAGATAAGCCGCAATAAATTACGAGAAATATGTGCTTCTGTGTGACAGATTGAATGCAGCGCGGACAGAATGCCTAAGAAAAAAGTAATACTACGGTTTAGATCGATGAAATATGTATATAGTTTAATACCCCGCATATATTTTGATATTTAAATTATTTTTCTTATATTAAACATATATAAGGTTATGTTTATCTGCTTAACAACTTTTAAAACCTATCCATTATATATCTGTGGGTATATATCATTATATATGCCATTTTATATATTTTTTTCAAAAGAAAACATCGTCTAATTGCTATAAAAATAATGTCATATAGCTATAATAGTAACTTTCTTGTGTACAAAAACCATATTATGAAAGATATTTTACAAGAGCGATTAACCTTCCGTTGAACGCAATCTGAACCCAAACACATCCGGGCGCAATGTATTTGAGAGATTTCATATCAAATATTACACAATTTAGATTTTAATGCGGTGGAGACTCAACTAAACGCCTATTTGAAATATTACCATACAATAATAAATATTTCACACTAGTTTTTAATGACAATAACTAAATTTACATAAAAAAACTCATTTCATGTTTGTAAAACAATAAATTTAGAATATTGTTATAGGACAACCAGCTATTGATAAGTTTTTCTCTATTTTAAGGACAAAATACACACATAAATTAGTACCGAACAATATTTTGAATACAGAAAAAAATTACCTATTTTTTCATGTAAAAGCCATAAAGTTATGTATAAAAAATATGTTGGACGTGAATTACAACGAAAAGTTATAAATAACTGCCTATTTTAAGTGTAAAGAATTAAAAAGCTCTTCATCATTTTATCATGTTCCAAATAAAAATAAACATCACATTCTTGGTAATGATATTCAGTATACACCACTAATTTAACACCCAAATGTGATGATTTTGAATAATAATACCATAAAAGACCAGAATATGTAAGTGTAGAGATCCCAGAAAATGTTATTAATTTAAATAATAAAAATCTAACAAAATATAAAAATTAAAATAATGACGTAATCAGGCGCAATGCATATGACAGATCTGGGCGGCCCATACAAGGCATACAAAAAATAGACACCATATCGAGAAGAGTGGTTTGGAGCTAGGAGGCTATGAGGGAGTTCGAGGTAATATTTGTAATACACACGAAAGGGCAAAGAAAAAAGTAACTGCCGGATGTCACAGATTGGCTGCGCCCGGCGGAGGGTTAATAATACATTAAACTAGTTATGTGTACAGCACGTAAGCTCTTAAATTTGTATATTATCTGATTGCTAGTAAATGTCAAGAAAAAAATAGCGAAGTCAACGAAATACCATGATATATATGCAAACTTAAAATTATTAAAAAATTATTTAATTTTTGTTTTTTTTTTTTTTGAATCTACTTAGGCGTTCCATTCTCAGCATCCTCATTATTTCATTAAATATCTGTTGCTGCCGGTACTAAAAGCTAAACATTATTCTCTCGCTCAAAAATGAATTCGTGGGAGGCGGAGAATGGAGCTTTATAACTCCTTAATTGTGAGTTCTCTTATATCTTATGTAGTCGTTTGGCTGCACAAACAAAATAAAATAAAATTCGGATACGTAAAAACGTCTAAGTAACTTCTTGCGTGATTTCTGTTAGAATAAATCTGACACTTAGCTTTTACAGGGAGGCACTACCTAAGATGTTTTATGGTGTGCCAAATTACGTTTAATTGATTTTTTCATAAATCAAAAGACAAATGTCAAAATAAATACAACGTTTGAATATATGTTTTAAACAACTCCCAAATTAAGTATTGCTCCACTTGCCATTTAAAAATAATTTAAGTTAGCACCACAACGTCTTTGATGATTTACTATATATTAACTAAAACATTATTTTTACACATTACTGTACGTATGCCATTTTCCGTTCTCTTAAGTCTCCTAGCTTCAAAGTTAACAATAAGAGCCATATGGTAAAAATTATATCAAAGCGACGTTCTATAGTCAATTGTACTCACGATATAATGCTACTTACCTCGATCTTTGTTTCAGGGAGTAGAAGAGATGTACTTATTGGCTGATCAAATCATAGGGGCACTGAGAAACATAGAAGACCACCGGTATGACGAAACATCTATGATTTCTACGATATCCAAGATATCCAAGATATCCAGGGTGTCTACAGCACCGGAACAACCTGGTACCACTGCACCGGAACAACCTGGCGCCACTGCACCGGAACAACCTGGTGCTATTGCACCACCACCATCTGGAGGAGAAACGCCGGTACAAGCGTAATGGAGTAGAACTTCAGATATCATCACGTTTTCATCGTACTGAGCACAGTAGGAGTTCTTGTAACCAGAAAGATTCAGATCTGAGTTCATAAAATGAGCGTGTCTTAAGATCACGTTAATGTTTCGAACAAAATGAGGAACATGCAATTCATCACTATGAGATTTTTCCATTGTACATCATTTTAAACATAACTCATTTAATACATCATATTGAATACTTCATGGAAGTTAAAATATTGGTATAATTTTTGTAAGTAGATTCACTCCTTCGAGAGTAAAAAGGTAATCATTTTTGGAAGAATTAGTAACATGATCGTTTCAATAAATGTTAATTAAACTGGAGTAGTAATTTCCATGTTCACATGTGTCGCTAGATAAGCAGTGTTAATGGACGATGTACTACACAATAGACAACTACTAATGGAAATATTAGAGTATAGTAGCTGATATTAGTGTTAAAATTAAATGGTACCTTATATACATAAATCCCCAACAACGTTATTGGGTATAACTACGTACCAACTAATGTTGTTAGAACTTTGCTGCCCAACTAAAAACTTACATTCTTATCCCAGTCAGAGGCACGTGAATAGGACAACATTATTTAAATGTACGAGAAAAAAACATTGGGAAATAATATTTCTTGGAAGACTACCTCATCACGATAACGTTTACGTAGTTGTTAAGGAATGACCGCGAAGCAGCATACGTACCGCTACTTTAATAGAATTTACGTAGTAGCTCCTTCTTTGTACGGTACATTGACAAAGCATTTTATTCCCATTTTATACAGCAACATCAATACCAGTACCATACAAGTGCCCTCGTGCTAATTTTATTTCAGTGTCATACTATTTTTATTAATAATACCTAACTTACAGTTTAGAAAAAAGAAACTAAAATAGGACACCAGTTTTCATCACAGAAGGATATTCATCCTCTCTTAATTCGAAGAAATAGGAGAGAGATAATATCCTTGGAGAGAAGGAAGAGCGAACACCTAAGAGACGTTTCTTGACGCGCGTTTCGCCAACTGTCAGAATGATCAGCATTATAGGGAGAAAAGAAACTTTGAGTTTTAGTCATCAACCATTCAACCATCATCAATCGTTGGTTGGTGAAATGCTCGTCAAGAAACCTGTAATCTTTCGTAGTTCATAGAAAATTGGTTTTTGTTGTTGCATCGAAGGTTCCAGCCCCTTCCTAGGACTACAGTTTAGAGATAAATATGAAATTTGACTACAATCTCTGAATTGTTAATATAGTTTAAGTTAAGATTATAACCATTACAATCATATTCTACCAAATGTGATTACGATATAATCGAAAAGCATATTTTTGGCAAACATTAGTTTTCTAAAAATTATAATAAGAAAGTATGAAAGTTTGTTAATATTTTTAACATGTATATTAATTAAATCAGTTTGTTGAAACATTGAATCAATGAACGAATCATTTAATCTGTTATCTCCTGCAATGTCATGTAATGTATTATACAGAAAGTTTTAGAAAGTTGTATTAATTTAAGAGCTAGAAGTTACTCTGATCCTCAGTTGCACAAACTCAGAGATGCAGTTTTACATCTCATTGGCTATGCCTTCCTTGAGGAAGAATCTAAAAATTATCCTTTCTCCAAGTTCATCGAAAATTTTTCTAAATTCAAAATTTTTCCTTTAATAGAAGAAATATTTAATAGTTCCAGGCTTGATACACACAGGGAACTGTTGCAGTGGATAATAAATAAACACAAACAAATTGCAAACAAGAAAGACAATGATTACATGATGTTTTCAAAGGAGCCATCAACTTCTGAAAAAGTAGACATGGAAAAGGAACGTAGATCTAAGTTGACAGCTTAAAGAAGGGCAAAACTCGAGGCGCAAATGCAGGCGATGCAGAACAGCTTGATAAAAGAAAACGTTAGTCTTCTTGAAGAAACCAAAGTGGAAATAAAATCGGAATGCTTTAGTAACGTCGAATTTATCGGGATGTTAGTGAACCTCGCGAATATCCAGTAGCCCTAGGACTTAATGAGTCTCACAAACTGAGCTTAGAAGAAACTTTTACATGCATCTTGGGCCAGGAAGAAAACTTGTTATTTGAAATTTCATTTAAATTTCCAATTAAATTTCATTTAATTTGTATTTGCTATATCTGCAAAATGTGTGGTTAAAGTATTTGTCACTCAATTATTGGTGGTCACTCAACACTAACTGAATATATAGGTAGTCGACTTAATTGGTTATCGTTAACTTGCAGCACGACGTTAAAGAACATTAACTCATGCATGATGATTCCTTTGTAATCAGTAGTTCATATAAAAAGTATCCCTGTTTCTTCCTCTTTAAACCTTCCCTGTGCATCTTCGTTTCTAAGATTTTTCAACTACTTCTAAGGCTTTACAAAAAATTTCAGTAAAGCAAATAGTCGTTTCTATGTTCCTAATAGACTCCTACACCAGTCAACTCTATCATTATGAAATTTTTATCACAAATAATATTCGTCAAAAGAAGTAACATAGGCATAATGCCACCCGGATCAGTCCGCATTCTGGCTAGTATTTGATATAAGGCGTAACCATGCATTCATAATTCTCTAATTCTATTTCTTTGGCTATGTAATGTATCATTTTTGACAAACATATGATAATTACTAAAATCTGCGATAATTAGAGATTCTCTTGTAATTAGCAGGTAATATAAACAATATCTGATGATCATCAGAAACTATCAGATGATCAGGCTCACTATCTGCCACTTAATAATGGTATATTGCATTCAAAATGCAATCCCTTTTTGGATGAAAATGTCTAATTTATTTCATATAAAACATTTGAACTATTTGCAAGTAAACTGAGTTTCTTTTTACTTTTCCGAGCTCATAGCTCGGAAAAGTAAATAAAAAAATATATCATAGCGGAAAAGTAATATAATCGTGTAAAGAAAAATGAAACAAATTTTTTTTTCCAACGTTTATTTTTCGTTTTTCGGAATAAAAACAAAAAAAAATGGTTTTTAAAAAAATTTGTCTGTGTGTGTGTGTCGTTGTTTTCGTCGGCATTTTAAAACTTATTTGCACGATAACTTAACTAGATCGTGTCGAATCGACCGAGTTTGACTGATTCTGATTGGGGACGTCTCCCAGACGACACCTATTGATCTTGAGGTGGATAGAACACACTCTACCATGTTCATGGGTCATGAGAAAACACAATGGTGGACTATTTGAGAAATTTTTTTTGTTAGCATGATCACTCAATTAAATCGTGTCGGGTCGATCGTGTTTCGACTGATTCTGATTATAAATATCTACCAGACGACATCTATTGATTTTGAGATGAATAGGACACACCCCCCCCCTCCATGTCCATGGGTCATGAAAAAGCACGATGGTGGACTATTTGAAAAACGTAAAACTATCGCATAAAACACATATTATGCATTTATGTGTTGGTTTATTTTTCTCGACCACTCAATTTCGAGATAGAGATGTTCTACGTGCGGAAAAGTCCGTTTTAAAGTTTTAAAACTGTTTATTTCTATAATTCATTCACACTCAAATATGTTATATATACCCAAATTTAAAAATTAAGTTATAAAGGTTCCTTTTGGAAAAGGAAGAATGGGGGCTACCATTTAAGAAAAAATAGTAATAGTGTCCCCTAAAAATCAGGAGAAACGTTTTCATATTTTCTAAATAATTTTATTATAATCAATATTCGCTTCAATATTGTAACAATGACTCTTTATAGCACAAAAAATTATTCGTATAACAATTTCAAATGCCTAATTGAAAAATTTGCATTACAAAAAATGTTTCAGTTATTAATTTAGAGTTTAAGAACAAAAATTAATAAAACCACCATATTCGAGGGAAAAATTAAAAACATTTTAACTCACTGTATAGCAAATTTCAGGCTAAACTGGAATATGTTAAAATGTGTTCCATTTAAACATATAATACCAATTGTACTTCATATTTCACCGCAACTAGTATTACAAACATGGTTATGCTAAAATACCTACTTGTTCCTTATACGTACATATTAAGTTTGAAAATTTTATTTCAATTAAAAACATGTCTGGCCCGAAAAAATTATACATGTTCTCGTCAACACATGCTGTATTTACGACTAAATAAATGTGCATTACTTACATGTCTTCTTATAACACAGTTCTGCCAATAATAACTTTATTATGATCCTTACGTAATACTTTTATCACCTTGAGTAGAACTGAATTACGGCTTTTATGAAATAATAAATTTAGGATAATAATTAAAGTGCTTTTATGGATCTCATTTGACGAATTTAATTATCTACTCAAATAATAATGGCCTTATCTATAGGCGATTTATTAGATTATTATAATTTTCCATTATCGCTGGGAACAGGGTCTTCATTTCAATTTCAGTTTCATCTCCTGTTGTCTTTCTCACTAGTATTTATTGTTAGTCGTCTTATTTTGTAGGTATAACTCGTCACTCTTATTACTGTAATCAATCATACTTGTTTTGTATTTAAGTTTATGTCCGGGTAGCTACACATATGTTATAGCTACATCGACATAATGTGTTGCCCACTTTAATATACGAGTAAAGACTCATAATAGTTCGACTAGGCATAATTTTGCAACTACTATATTTAAATAAATAGTTTTAAAACCTTAAAACGGATTTTTCAGTACGTAAAACATCTATATTTCGAAACTGAGTGGACGAGAAAAAATAAACCAACACATAAATGCGGATGAAATATTATTACATTTATAGTTTACATTTTTTAGTTTACAAGATAAAAATAATTACAGAACTAATCCTCAAAATCATATTTTGACATGTATTTTGGAAACTAATTGAAACATCGATATTGGAATAAAATTGGAATTGAAACAAAAATTATAAAGTACCGACTCAAAAGGATTTCCAACTAGATGAGAAATATATCTCGCAGTAGGGGAGAGCGCGTGTTAATCATGCCTTTGTCGCTTCACTAATCACAGCTTTAATTTAAAAAGAAAAGCGTTACATGCCATAACTATGAGAAAAAAATAACTCTTGTTTTAGAAATCATGGCCTACTTATACCTCAGTACATTTATAAAAATACAAGTTTACTTTATAACTTGAACAGTAATAATAATAACAACAATAATAACACAGATTCCTTGACTGTTCACACACACCCTCCTAAAATTAGGAGAGCTGTCTGTAAATAATAATAATGTCTTTATTGTCTAATCGAAGAAATCTGTTTATAAGACAAATAAATAATATATGTGTGTAAAATCATTATGAGGTCATCAGTCCTAAGACTGGTTGGACGCTAACCTCCAGCTTCTCCTATCTTGTGCTAACCTACGCATTTCGCTAATTATGCTACAACCTACATCCCTTACTATTTGCGGCAGTAGTCTAATCTAGGCCTACCTCTGCCTTTCTTCATTCCTATTTCTGCCTCCAAAATATCGCGGACTATTTCCCCATGTCTCAGCAAGTGGCCTACCATTCTATCTCTTCTTTATGTTTTTCCACATACTTCTTTTCTCTCCGACTTTCTCTAATACTTTTTCGTTTCTAACCCTATCAGTCCACGGTATTTTTATCATTCTTCGGTAACACCACATCTCAAAAGTTTCTAATTTCTGCCTACTTGCTTCCCCTACCGTCCAGGTTTCGCAACTGTATAGTGCCGTGCTCCGTACATACGTTTTCAAAAATCTCTTCCTTGTTTCTAAGTTTATTACCCCCGAGCATAAAAGTGCTTTCCTTTTGTTAAAAGCTACTCGACCCTGCGCTATTCTTTGTTTTATATCTTTATCGCTTCTTCCATCCCAATTTATTTTACTTCCTAAATAAGTGAAGTCTTTAAGTTCCTCCAATCTTTCGTTATTAATTTGTACTTTCATTTTTGATCTGCTCTCGCGCCCTCTGCACACTAACACTTTAGTTTTGTTTTTATTCACACTCATTCCATATTCCTCCGTCAACACTGCATCCATTTAGTTCAACGCTGATTCTAATGCCTCTTTACTAGATGCTAATACTGCTATATCATCCGCGAATCTCAGCATTTTTAGTTTCTGTCCCTGTACTTTAATCCCGAAATCCACTCTATCTTTTACCACATTAATCGCCTCTTTGATGTACAGATTAAAAATTAGTGGTGACCTACTTCCCTTCTTTCCCCTTCTACTTCTATAACAGCAGTTTTCTCTTTGTATAGATTGTATACTACTCTCCTATCTCTATACTTCATTCCCGCGCTCTTTAGTATCTCGAAAACCATGCAGATTCGCGATTCAGAATAATTCGGCAGCTTCATCAAAACTGTGTTGCATCATATTTATTAACAATAACAGCTTTAATTCTAGCAGGCATTGTATCTATCAGCTTAGCGCACTTTTCACGTGTTGTCCCAAATTTCTTGCAATTTGGTGTGTAGATCGTCAACTGAACGGGCTGGATGTTTGCGTTAACTATTTTATGCCACAATATTTCTATTAGCGAGAAGTGTGGAGTGCTAGAGGGCCACTCCACAACAGGGACATTATGGACTGTAAACCAAGCTTTGACAGTCTTTGCTGTGTGATATGCAGCACCATCTTGCTGGAAAATGTACTGTACGTCAGTGCCTTGACATATTGGTTTTGACGGCAATAAACTATCTGTCAACTTTTTCTATATTTTTCTGCTGTTACAGTACAATCTACGAAATGCAATTTTTCTACGCCCATACCACTCATACACGCCCAGGTCATAAGAGACGCAGGAAACTTAATTTTCCTAATCAAACAATCAGGATGATAAGTTTCCTGTGGGGTTCTTAGTACACGTTTTCTGGTATCACCCAAACAGATTTCAAATTTGGATTCATCACTTAATTTTCAAGAATACTAAAATTTCCAGTAAACCAAAAGGTATGAACGATTTCAGATACGAAGAATTAAAATTAACTTATGTTCACTTAAACAGAATTACAAACACAAGTATACGAATATTACATCTCTTTAAAATTGTATCTTAACTGATTAAGATGTATTGAAAAATAGATAGGATAATACAGCATCCGATACCTACAACGGTATGTAATCCACATCCACACTGGGCATATCTGAATGGTGGTGCCAGATTTAGTTTTTCCAGCTATAGGCTATTTTTATTCATACTAGAAATTAATACTATGGTCGTATGAATAGTTCATTTAATACTGCACTTATTTCAATGCTTGTATTTCAGAAATGAGAGCGAACATTATTTGAATTTTAATTGGATGTTAATTTCCACACTTGACAGCCTTCGTGATATTGAACGAACAAGTAAAAAAATATACTATTTTCAAAACTCTGAAGCTTGTGGTATAATCTTCTTCATGCATATTTACCTTTTGGATAGGACTAGACAGTAAAATAAGTAGAAATTTAATTAATACATCGTTTTTAAATTATAAGGTTTTCGCCGTTTCACGTCATTTCTCCTGCTTCCTGCACGAAATTATGTAAAATTATTTAAAGCTAATCCTATTATGTGTGAAACTTCACGAAAATGAGCACATACATATGTGTTATACACATACATACAGTATAGTGATAAAGTTTCGTGCAATATTAATAATGTTTTTAATTAAATATTTTTTTTTAACTCTGGAATACCTTACTTTCTAAAAATTGACATCACCATAGTTTTTTTTAACTGCAACCCCCTCGTTTTTCCTTAACGGTTTTAAGTAGAATTGTACTTCATATTAAAGTATTCCTATGTACCATCTATAAGATAGAGGATGTTTTTCGAGACAAATCTAAATATAAGAAATACAACCTTATTTTTGACATAAAATTGCTTAAGGGGGATGAGATCGTGTTTTATCCCTATGGGAAAAGTGATCCGCTTTCGGAATCATTTTCTCAACTTCTAATTAATATTTAAAAAAATCATAGGCTCTGAATTTTTATCTTATGTACCATAATATGTTCACGAAAAGAAAAGGCTGGAGAGGGAAGAAAATATCAGTTTCAGTGAATTATAGAAAGCATTCTCTAATTCACCCTGTATGATATTGGAAACATTTGGTTAATGAAGAAGATGCCCCTAGGCCTTGCCTAGCCACAACTGAAAAATTATCTTTTAATTGCTGCATAGATAGGAGAAAACACAATTTACTGAAAGTAAAATTTTTGGAAATAAATTCAGAAAAGAATTATTATCTCGATAACGGCTTGAGATAGATATAGAGAAATATTAACAAAAGTTACTCAGAAAGAGACGATAATCCAAGGAATGCAAGAATATGCAGGGTATTCTATTTAAAATAACGAAGATGTTGCCGGTTTTATGTATAATGGGCAATACTGCACTTTCGGAAATATTTTGGTTGCATAGATCATACTCGACTATTTTGGTAACCAAAATTTCAAAGCAATCGGTAGATCCGTTCTCCATATACTTTTAATACTCCATCCACCGTGGCTCACCCTGTATACATTTATGATTACACAGGTTGTAGTAGTAATGTGCTACGTGCGTGCTGATGAATTAATAAAACTTAACAATGAATAAAAACTGTACTAATATTTTGTAAACCGAACAGATAATTTATACTTTACATTACTTAGAAATAAGTAAACAAAGTTTATTTCTATCTATATTGGGCGTGCTTTTCATACAATACTTTTTGTTGTTAGCACCAAATATTTTCATTCATTCATAATAAATTCCAAGGTCTGTTCTAAATTATTACTCTGAACTGATATTTTAATGCAAAAATATTATGGACACATTCATATATTTTTATACATATATTTATTTTATTTCAGGCAGTGTACAAATAAATAATTTATGATAAACAATATAGGGTGTCTTAGTTGGAACTATAGGATTTGAAGTATCTCTCTGTCATAAATAAGGCGTCAATATTTAACGACTGTCATCTACAAACCATACGACGTCAACATGCCGCGTTTATTAACAGTTCAACAACAAATAGTTCGTGTACAACTGTTTTATGAAAATAAGCGACAATTTACAGCTGCATTACGAAAAATTCGCATATTAAGACAAAATAAAGCACCTATAAAGTTAATAGTTCGTAACTCAATCAATAAATTTGAAGAGACGGGTTCTGTTATTAATTAGGCAATACCAATACGTTCTTATCATATTAAAATATTGCTGCAGTGAGAAAAAGTGTACGGGAGTTAATAAACACATCAATTCGATGCTGTGCACAACAATTTAATCTGTCAAGAGTCACCACACATTTCAAAGAAAGATCTGCATCTGGCAGCATACAAAATTCAGTTCACACAACAATTAAATGTTACAGACCATTTGCAACGTAGGAAATTTGTTACTTCGGTGTTAGAAAAGAAAGATGATGCTGATCATTACTGTGACTAAGCACATTTTCATCTTGACGCATATGTCAGCAAACAAAATTATCGAATGTTGGTTGCTGAAAATCCACGTGCTATTCACGAAAAAGAAATGAAATCCACAAAGATGCACGGCTTGGTGAGCATTTTGGATTGGCGGAGAAATTGGACAATACTTCTTTGAAGATGAAGCTGGAAATGCTATCACAGTAAATGGGGGACACTATCGTGAAATGTTAAATAATTTATTTTTCCACCAAACTGGTTATTTGGATTTGAGGAACATATGGGTTTAGAGCAAGACGGTGCAACATGTCATACAACACGTACAACCATAACTCTGTCGCATACCAAATTTCCTGATCATGTTGTCTCGTGGAATGCTGATATCAATTCCTGTCTGGCCTGCAAGATTATGTAATTCAACACCACTGGACTTTATTCTTTGAGGTTATGTCAAGGGAAAAGTGTACGACACTCAGCCAGCAACCATCAATGAACTTAAAGCAAACAGTCAATGTGTTATTCGGGAAATAGAGCCAGTTTTGTATACCCGTGTTATAGTTAGTCAAATATTATTAGTTTTATTCACAAATTAAATTCTATAGTTCCACATGAGATACCCTTTATTTCAAATATTCAACTACCTTTTACACTTTTATTGTTAACAAATGCTACCTTTTCTGATGACAAACTTCTAATGAGTGGCCAACAAAAATTGATAACGAAAAATTCCGTTAAAATTCGATTTTGAAAATTAATAAAACATGTTTAAACTGCACATTTATGCAACCTACTCGTTTAATATTTATCGACGTTGCACTTTATTATGCATCCCGCGTATGCAAAAGCGTATGTGCAGTTCGTTAGCGGCAATTTTGCTATCCCGTGCTTGGGTTGCACGTTAGCCACACTCTCGTTGTGCACACACTCCAAAAGTGACCCGCCTTTTCCCTTAATAATTATTTTATGGCGCTCGAGGTGTATCCTGCAGCAAGGTCGATAAACATGTGGGAGTTTCCTCATAAACAATAAAAGTTAAACTAGAGAATATTTGAGTTGAAAACTTCATTTAGGTTGAGTCAATCACTGCGTATTACATTTAAAGTTAAATATTTGTTCCTGGTAATTATTGGGCGTTAATTGTAAATATATTATGAAGGCCGGGTTTCTACAAGTATCCACTGGTAATTATAATGAGGTTGTGTTTTTATATATTGAACTTTTCTCGTTCTTCTAGACAATTAAATTAAAGTAGAACAGACTCACCTTTGAATTTGTGGCAATTAAGCTAAATGCCCATGGTTTCTAACATTTCAACTTACTAAATCATAGTCCGTCCAAACTATACTATAGTATTACATATTTTTATATATAAATTAAATATGTTTTTATACATTTTAACCATATTTACTATTATGTTTTATCAAAAATAATAGACGACGCTGATTACACAGGACGAAGATGAAAAACTTGAATTTTGGCAGTGTAGTTCCGTAATAGACAATAACAGAGGCGTAGCGTGAGAAAAGAATCTAGGGATGTGATAAAAATTTTATAGGGGGAAGAGATATAATCAGATTTATGGTAGGCCATATGAAAATGATTAAAATAAAAAAAAGACACTAATCTAAAATAATTACCTCGAAGTATATATCCTAATTTTTAAAATGAAGATCAATTCTTCGGTTTTTGTTTGTCCAGCGAAAACGTCTATCACTGTTTCTTCAAATGTTGGAGATGATCTTATATCTCCTAACAAGGCACTTTCAATATTTATTAATGCTAAAGCTGACAGTCTTTCTTACTTTTGAAAATCTCACAGATAAGTCTTTACTCTCTTAAACATGAAAATGATCTTTCTTCGGAACTGCTTGTGGCAGGAATAGTCGAAGTTAAATGACACAATTTAATTTTGATGACGGGAAAACCGAAGATAATTGAAGGGACATAATATATTGATGAAACTCAAATACAGTGATCTTTTTCATATCGAGATCACTATAAATCACTGAAAGTTCACTTTTTAAACGATTTGCGTCAAATAATGTTCCATATGTTTCTACTAAAGAAGAAAAAAGTTCGCCAGGAAAACGTTTCACGAATGAAGTAAATTGTGTGGAATCTTGATTTAAGAATTTCAGTTTAGAAATTTCACTAAACCGTTCATTAATGTTCAAAGTAATAACGTCCAAAATTTCATAAAACAATCGTGCGTAGGTGCTTTTTTTATATTCTTCAGGAACTAAAGCCAAACGCATTTTTTACATGGTGGTTGATTTTCTAACACAAATCTGCCCATACGATCCCAAATGTCACTAAACTCGTTTCTCATTTTTTGACTATGTGATTTGAAATCGGCGATCTTTTTATTGCAGTAACTAATATCTCATACTTTTGTCTGTATAATTTTAAACAGATTCTCGGAATATGGGAATATTACAGAAGACTCTGCTAAGAAAAAATTAAAATCAAAGTCGCGCAATAAAGTTAAAAGGCCTCTAGCAAAATAACGGTTTCTCGATCACATTCCTCATTTTCATTTTCCACAATTACCTGAAACAGCACTTTATGTTATTTTTATGTTATGGCGACAGTCGCCAAGATGCGTTCACATAATCGCATAACTGGGTCCGGAAATAACAACAACATTCACTCGAGGTTAGTTTCAGTGTTGACTGCGTAAGATCACTGACCTTTTCGCCCATCTAACGCGTAGTTTGGATGTAACATGAACCATTTCAGCACTGTAGCAAGTAACGCGGGTGTCCAATAATTTCCAGCGTCTTCACGGCCGATTTGAAATAAAAAAGTTGATGGTAGCGTTTAAAGTAAATAATGTATGTTTGCTGTCTGTTTAAAATAATTAAAAAATTTTATTAATTGAATAAATCGATTGAGCTTTTAAATAACACTAATTTTCAAATTTTTTATTGGATGCGACGCATCACTCGCATCCATGTACGCTACGCCCCTGAATAATAATAATACAAAAAATAAAAAAGTATGTAAACCAAGCACTCGTAAGTTTAAAACTAATAATAGTTATTAGTTATATAAGTGAATTAACAAGCTGTTAATCCACGAGAAAAAATGGATACTCGAGGCTCAGCTGAGAGCCCCCATTTTTTCGACGGAATTAAAGGCTGTTAATTAAATGTAATTCAACGTTTTATCTGCGACCACGGGCAAAACCGGTCAATTAGGATGTGAAAAACTCTGGTTTTTAAAAACGTTAGATTTGACAGATTTATTTTGATAAAGAATATTGATATTATGAATCAAGAAGCGTGCTATTATAAATTTTGATCCACTAGTATATTAGAAGGTCTCTAATCTGCGGAAAACAGACGTATTAAACATTGTTAATATAGTGGTTGGGGATAAATATATAAATATACAAGTAAGGGAAAAAACTAAAGGTAAGAGACAATAGGTAATAAATGGATATAGGGTGTCTCATTTGGAAGTATGGGATGTGATTTGTGAATAAAACTAATAATACTTGACAAACTGAGGTTTTTTATTCTTCAATATAAAATGAAGACAATAATTTTTCAGTTTCATTTAAATGAGAGGGGTGCTTCTTATTTCGTTATATGATCGTGTATTATTTATTTTATCTCGATGGCTATATATAACAACAAAACTGAAAGGAATATCGTATATCAAGGACCATCTCCTTCAATTTATTCGTATTTGTCTTTCGTAATACAATAATAAATACATTCTTATGCTATAGTATGATGTAGCAAACTGCCACTGTTATGTTTAATAGAATATGATGAGAGTAGGGTAAGAGGAAGTAACGGAAATGTAATGGTAATTTGATACCAAAATAAAACTTACTTTAAACTTTATAATTTACTTGGAATAACAACATAACTGTATGTTATGGATGAACGATAACGGCGAAAGTTTCTCGGCAGGCAAAAGTGATATTTTCATCATTCTAGCGGTTATTTGGAACAACAGTTTGGAAGAAGTTTAAACATATATATATATATATATATATATATATATATATATATATATATATATATATATATATATATATATATATATATATATATATATAGTCGGATGAGTCGGGAGGAACGGACCAAACTCCAGGAGTGTATTGTATGCATGAAAATAATGCAAAAAACTCAAATGTTGTTATTCGAATTTTATTTGTTATCAAGTTATAGCGTAACTAAAAATAAACAAAATTTCATACATTAACATTTTGATAATCATATAAATGTTCAAGAATACCGCCATTCACCTCTAAACCATTTTTGCTTCTTCTGCGAAGGGCGCCGGTAGCCCTACTGATAGTATGTTTTTGTTTAAGATCGGCGTATTTTTTTTTTAGATTCTAATCTTTGTTTAAAATTCTAATACGTTAAATTAGTGCATCCCAAGTGTCCACTTTTACTTTATACACTTCATCTTTGAACCAGCTCAATAAACAATAATCTAGTGCTGTGAGGTCTGGAGATCTTGGAGGCCAACTAATAGGACTAATGAACTGGAAACCTTTCGTCCAAGTGTTTCTTGACCTGACAATCGACATGTGCAGGAGCTTCACCGTGCTGGTACTACATTTGCATTCCGATATTCAACCGAACATCCTCTAGTAGTCCGTGTAATTCATTTTGTAACAAATTTAAATAGTTGTCTCCTATGAGGCGATTCTCCAAAATGAAAGGGCCAATTAAATAACTATCGACCATACTACACCACACGTTTACCGAAAACTTATGTTGAAAGTTACTTTCGACTGTTGCGTAGGAATTTTCATATGACCATACACGACAGTTATTAGTATTATCAATGCCGTCACGGGTACATGTTGCCTGAAGATGCTGTACTTTCTGTACATATTATGAATGCAAGCCTTGGTGGTGGAGTGTGTTCATTACTCTTGTTTGTGGAATGCCCAATTGAATACTAATTCTTCGTGAGCTGATAAATATAATTTTACTAAGATGTCTGCGATGTGGAAATCGTTGACGATGTTCTTCAACAGCAACTCTAGCATTCCCATTACAAAAACCATAAACAAACACCATATTTGCATACTCTAAATTTGAATACGTGTCTGGCATTTTGCAATACTTATACTAGATAAACATTTTTAATTACGTTATAACTTGAAAACAAATAAAAATCGGATAACAATAGTTTCGTTTTTTTTACATTATTTTCAGGCGTACGTTGTTGGTCCGTTCCTCCCGACTCACCCTGTATATATACCGGGTGTAACAGGATTATGGTATGCCCCCCCTTTCTCCTCTAGTTTTGAAGATAATTGATTGAAATTTGGGATATCCTATACACATAATAAGCGGCACTTTTTGACATACAATTGATTTTTCTTTCACTTTCGTTTTCGCCGGAAGTAACACTAACTTTGGAATTTTAAATAGAATACCCTGTATATTATTGAGTTTTTGAATTTTGCATAATTCTATGAATCCAACGATACCAAATAAGTGACATTTAGAATGTCAACATTTTTTATAATCTAACTTTTAGTTTTCCATTTAAGTGTGCCACGACGGTTCCGATTTATTCTAAATGACCCGTGTAATGCTACAAAAATCGAAATCCCGTCAAAAATACTAAATTACGTGATTTATGAACAAATAAATTTCATCAAAATTGTTTTTGGGGCAAAACTCAATTTTTTTCAAATGGAACCATATTGGTACCGTGGTACAATTTATTAGTACTGTTAATAAGGAATTTATACATATGTCGTATTAAAATGTGCAATAAATATAAACAAAATTACAGCTAAAAGAAAATTATAGTATTTTCTTATTTTCTTTTAACTGTAATTTTGTTTGAATTCATTGCACATTTTAATACGACATATGAATAAATTCCTTATTAATAGTACTAATAAATTGTACCACGGTACCAATATGGTTCCATTTGAAAAAAATTGAGTTTTGCCCCAAAAACAATTTTGATGAAATTTATTTGTTCATAAATCACGTGATTTAGTATTTTTGACGGGATATCGATTTTTGTAGCATTACACGGGTCATTTAGACTAAATCGGAACCGTCATGGCACACTTAAATGGAAAACTAAAAGTTAGATTATAAAAAATGTTGACATTCTAAATGTCACTTATTTGGTATCGTTGGATTCATAGAATTATGCAAAATTCAAAAACTCAATAATATACAGGGTATTCTATTTAAAATTCCAAAGTTAGTGTTACTTCCGGCGAAACCGAAAGTGAAAGAAAAATCAATTGTATGTCAAAATGTGCCGCTTATTATGTGTATAGGATATCCCAAATTTAAATCAATTATCTTCAAAACTAAAGGAGAAAAGGGGGGCACACCATGATCCTATTACACCCGGTATATAGAAGTCCGAAGTAGTAGTCCGAAGATTACAGAAAGTTACATAAACTCTATTGTACAATCTATTATAAATACATTATTATAAAAATTTAAACTATTTTATATGGTAATTTTCTATAATACGTTCTTGGCAAGTTTAATATACTTTAGCGTTATTCAGATCTGTACTTATGAAGGTAAACTGTCATAAAGGAGATTATTGATTGATTCCATTAGAAATAATTTAGTATTTTCAAATACTTTTGGGCTCTGAAATGTGTCAGATTGTAATTCTAAAATGATACTGCTTAATGTTATAATTTCACCTTCAACCTTCCTCGAGTAACAGCCACTTCGGCTGACAGTTACCCGAGTTATAGTTAAATTTTTCTTAATGAAATGAAGGTGTGTAATATTTCATTTGAAAGAGTTTCTTAATTATTTATCCAACATTGAGAAATTATACAAAATTATAAAATGAAACAGAAAAATTACATTTTACGCTAGGAGCTAGTTACTTCTGGGCAATAATGTTTATTAAAATGTTAAAATTTTCTATTAAAATGTTATGTATCATTTCTGGTGTAATTTAGTGCCTTATTAATTTTTTAAATAATTATACATTACTTGATCTGTTAAAACAATATAATCAAGCAGAGTAAAATCGAGAAAACAGGCTTTCGTATTCACTGTTTTTATCAATTCGTTCACTCTTGAAAAGGAACGTGAACTTTCGATGCAACAACAAAAACAGGCGATCAGTTTTTCACGAACGCCTAAACAGTACACGTTTCGCCAATCTACTTGGCATCATTGAGAGATGGTTGAAACTTATTGAAAACTGAATACAGCTTTAATAATCTCTCTATGGTACCAGATTTGTAGGCAAAACGCCCGTCGAGAATCATGTTCATGGAAAATTAGTCTCCTGTTTTTTCTTAATTATCATAAACTTGATTAAAACTCAAGATCAAGTGCAACTCCGGCTGACTGTCCAAATGCTTCAATATCCTTTATCGAAACTAGGATCATCAACGATCGTCTTCTCCATTATGGAACTAAGAAATTATGCAATAATAATATCTATCAATGACCTTGATGTCATATTTGGCTTTACTGAACTCATTTTGTATGTTGATTATTAACGAATAGCAGCAGTAATTGTTTTTAATGAATCAACTTAAGCTTTAGCGGAAAAATGCCATAAAATAATATCCGATATAAATGAATTGGTTAACCAAAACTGTTTATTTTTAAATACTGAAATAACGAAGGGCATGTTCTTTCATAATATACAGGAGGTATGTAAGAACATTATTTTAGATATCAATAGTTCTATATTTTCTAATGCTAATTCTTGAGGTTAACCATTAGTGAATGTCTAAGGTTGTAAGTTCCATATTTTAACTTAATTTACAAACTTAATTCAATAGCTTACTAACTGAGAAATCTAAAAAATGATCTAAACACTGACCAATAAAATCTGTAATGTTACGATTTGATCCTGAAGAGGCAGTTGCTATCAAAGATCCAAACGATATTCCAAGATCCTTTAGTGGAAACAGATTTACAACCTATTGACAGCAATTACAAGGGACTAATGAAAGCAATAGTAAAATTTAAATAAGTCGTTAGTTGATTCACCGCAAATAGTATATAGACATGTGCACCGATGGATGGTTTAATGGGCGCAAAAAATAATGGTTATAGAAAAGTTTTACCCTGTTAGAAAAAAGATTAAGATCTAGCTAAATTAAAATAAATATAGTGCTTTTGCGTCTACAGATCCTTTATATAATTGCAACGATTATATTATTTATGCCAATATTACATCACTAGATATCGAATGGCCGTTCTCTTCATATAAGAATTTCTTTTTCACCACGCCGAACAAACGTTACTAGGAGAGGGTAAGTGTTTTACAGCGTTGTATAAATTATAAAGTATTTGCTTATTACTATTTCATTACTTAGCATAACTTATTTTACTTTATTTGTTGGGAAGTTGGGAAGGCTTTCCTTATTGTTAAATATTTCAAGTACGTCCTTTTGTGTTTCTGTTTTATCATCATATATTACCATAAGGTATATAAAATATAAATAATTAGTGCACACACATTTCGCACCGAAAAATAACTGTTTTTAAACACCACAAAGTTCCCAAACGTAGATGGTGAAGAGAGAAGAACGAATAGCACATAAACAATTTTATGTGCTATGTGCCTCTTGTCTAAATTTTAGTTTGAATATTCACCATCTTTATATTCTCTAATAGTAAGCGTTTTATAAGTTTTAGAGTCTAAAACTATAATTGCATTTAAATAAATATTTCCAGGTGTTTATCATAATTTCAGCGCCCAAGCTTGACCGCCATGTTAAAATGGCGGTAACATGAAATTTTCGGGCACTTTTTATAAATATAGCTGGACATTATTACCAGTGAAATTAAATGAAAAATTCATTTATGGTGCATCATTAGTGCAACCCACAGTAGAAGCACATAATTGTATGTTTAAGTGTCATGGCCGTCCCCAAGGCGCAAATAAAGCAGAACTTGTTGAAGTTAGGGTAACATTTATATTTCTATTATGTTTGAAATAATTAATATAGCAATAAATCACCGGCTACGTCCCCCACAAAAAAGTAAATTAAAAGTAAAGGTTAATAGTAATTATTTATTATTTAATATTTTTTGCATGAAATAAATATATAATTCTATTTGTATAAATTCTGTGAGTGGAAAGAATAGTGGACAAAATTAAAACATACTTCAAAATGATGACTGAAATATAACACTGAGATTCTTTTCGTCATTCGTTGTTGCAAGATTTTTTAACTATTTTTAGTAATATTTTCATCGCTGATTTCCTATATGAATTTGGTATTTGACTAAATGCTTTAGCTTCCATGCAACTTGATGTTAAATATAGGGCATATCACATTAAGTAAATATATTAATCGTATGATATTAACTTATGGGATAGGAGGAGCCTATCCTATAACTTCTGACACTTTTTTTGTTTAGAGTGCCCTTAGGAATCCGTCGTTTATTTATCATCATATTTTTTGTACTAACAGCCTTAAATGTGAAATAGATTCATTTAAAAAAAAATTGGGTATCATATTGGTTTCATTTTCCTGAAAACGGGAGGTGAGCTCTATAGATTCTTTTCAGAAAATAATACTCGCTTATTGCCAAGATATCCCAGGTATTCTTAGGTGATTAGGTGTCACATCGTAAAATTCAATAGATTGCTGATTGTTTCTAGACAGCCCTAAGCGAAGCCTTAAAGGTGTTCTGTGATTTGTTCTTTCGAAAAGATCAAATCACGTGTATTTAATAGACCTCAAATACGAACCCTTGTCCGTGACGAAGACTGTAAGGAAGAACAATGGCAAGGAGAAAAAGCACAGCTATGTTCCATGGAAGTTTTATAAAACTGCCTTGACAATAAAAATGTTCCTAGCTATGAAGTTGGGACTGCTACAATGTTGTTGATGTCAAAATCTTGGTTACAATATGAGAATTATTTTTAGTTTATTATTTTAATTTATTAGAAAATTTTCATTTTCATTTCTTTTAACACTTTATACTCTACCAAAGGGGATTTTTTTTAAATAATTACATTAACAATTAAATGTATGAAAATTACCTGATTACATGATATTTTTTACACATCTGATGGGATTAGGTTGTTCTGTTGTTGGGCCACTTTCTCCTTCGAAATGAAGTGAAGTGAATATATGTCTTTATTAATATCATTAATCAATTGGAATCGACCATCACCTCTCCCACATATTTTAACTCACAAATCACATTTTGTTTCCTTGATTTCTTAAGTTTTTGACGATATTCGAAACAAGTTTGGAAAACTAATAAAATAATATAAATTCTCTGGAAATGATTTACTATGCTTACCGCTGCGACCTGCCCCATAACAACAACGTTTTTTGCTCCTTTCTTTAATGATAATATTAAATATTTACTATAATTAAAATACTTGTGTTATTATTTTACTTTAAGTGTAAAACAATTAAAACGGTACTACTGATAGTAAATCGATAATTAAATATGTTTTTTTCTCTTAATTACATTGAAAACATTATATTCACAGCTTATATGTGTATAAAGTGTCCGAAAAAACATGGCAGAAAATGACGCATGCGCACAAAAAATGTTCAACTATGAAAAGGTCCATTTAGAATTGTGTACTGTCATGGAAACAAATAAAGTAACTAAATTAGTTCACTTCGTCTATCTCATTGAACCATCACATTTAATTTGAATACTGCCTGATTGATTTCTTAACAATCGATAATCACCAAAATAAATGTGTACATTAACGAAATTATTTTCATCATAATATACGAAACTTAATTTTAGCTGTGTCACACAAGGATCCTATTATAGCATTAAATTTTGTACTACTGTACGATTTGCTTCCCATCAAGCCCAATTCATTTATCAGAAATTGGAGATCCGCGTACGAGGTTGGGCTGTAATTAGTCTCATCTATAATATCCATTAATTTAATTGTACTTGTTCTAGTTCCAGGAAATTTTGGGTATATACATGTAGTTCGACAAATGGTAGGAGGATTTTAGCAATATTATCGTCACATATAGAAAAATGTATATTACATTTAGGTAATAGTAGTTAAATAACCATATTTTTAAGATATTGTAGTCACCGGAATTGTATTTATTTCGGTTTTATTAATGGATGGATTTATAAAAATACAATTTCAGTACGAGTTCTGTGTACCCTTTGGGATATATCGTTTTCGTTACGTCACAGAGGGAAATGAAGTCGACGCTTCGATATTAGCAAATTATAAAAATGTTGAGATGAGAAGTAATGGTGGTGATAAATCATCTCGCAGTAATAAATTCGAGCATGGGTTCGATTCCAACATCCATCGGCTAGGTGTATACGTATCTCGTAACTCTACGGAAGTTAGGTTTTCTTTCTTCTTCTTCTTCCTTCTATAATAGGTCTATGACCTGTTTCTTCTTCGATTTAGTCCTCATCTTGGATCTGAATTGTCACTCCATTTCTTCCGTGGTCGGCCTCTGCTTGCAGGACCCATTCATTAATGTTGCCTATGTTGCATGATGATGATATTTTCAATGCGTGGTTGGTCAACGTTGAATCAGTCCATATCCGAGGCTTTTTTTTATCGGTGCTTTGAGTTGGTTACCTGTTTTACAGAGAGTAGGCTGCTAGCCTGGCCCTCTAACACTCCTCTGTCTTCCGGGATTGGGACCGGCAACAGTACTACTGGGCTACTCAATGCACCCAGTTCAATCCCACGAAAGCTAAGTGGAAGAATAATTGCAGTTAAAATTCGTCTCAGAAAAATTAAGACAAATAGAAGAAAACAAAAGTGATTTTACATCATTCCATCATTCCATCATTCCAGTAGTTTTGTAAGGAATAAATTCATTAAATATTCAAGGAATAACTATTGAGAACAACTGTCAGATCTATCAAATCTCATTTGTAGTTTTGCATTTTTTAAAATATAATTAATACAGAGTAATTCGTGTATGACGTCATCGATATTTTTCTAAGAGCAACCCCCCTTCCTCCCGCCCTTCTTTATTACGGAATATTCTTCTTCTTCTGCTTCCTTCTTATATGTAAACAATTTGCTTGTTTTTCTTCATCTCTTTGCCTGGTTTCAGTCAAGCAGACTAGAAAGTAAGGAGACATAGCTCCTCGAAAAATCAGTGGTGGGGGTAGGACGAAAAACGGCGCCAACATGGCGGCCTCGCGTAGAATCGCGCGGGATCTGCGCATGTGCGCATGCTGTTTATCCTCGTCTATCGCGGGTCTTCACTACTTAAATGTAGGGTTAGGGTTCTATTGTGCTCATTATCTAAACGGTAAACAAATTTCGCGTGCATTTCTTTACAATTGTTGTTTCCGAATTGTTTGGTGAAAACACGCTATGAAAATTGGGATACAGTATTTTCAGTTCTAAATACATAGTATGTACAAAAAATAATAGTTCTGAATGCTTTTCTTTTAGAGCAAGAAATGTTATTGCATTCTTTCATCTGCCAATTATAATTTTCTTTTATGTCTGCCACGAGTAAGATATCGATGATAATTTAGCTTTGTGGAAATGAAATAACATAATGAGCTTTTAGTCTAACAAGTTTTAATCATCCACAGGAAGATTACATATTTTAACCATGGCCACAAGTGGAATTGAAAATGTCGAACTGCGATTACTTTTGCATGGGGAAATGAAGAAGTGTTCGATCTCGGAAGGAAGTATTTTGTTTGAAACTTTACAAAGCAACAGACACTCCATTGAATTGCCAAGCGAAAAATGGTATGCTGAGTCTGGTTTGGACACCAATTTAAACATGCATTGATAAGAAATTGAATGTGAATGTGTATTTATACAGTGAATATTTGGAATGGATGGAATGGGATGTGCCGAAGTCTGTACAAAATATTTCAAACATCCAAGAAGTAACCGATAGTTTTCCTGTGAAATTAGCTTGTGAGCTATTATTGTATGAAATGTGAAGTTGTTTTTAAACAATTAATAATCAATTGTACATATTCGGTTAATTTAATTTTAAATTTGTGATTTTGTGGTAATAACATTACATATTTACCTAACTTTTTGTATGTTGCTTCAGTAAAAACAAAGCATTCAATAAGAGTACAATTTATTCAAATCAGTGTACTATGAAGGCAATACAGTGTGTGATGTAAAATCAATTAATTTTTCAGAATTAACGTTAGTAATTAGACATAAATTGAAGGGTACAGGAATAAAACAAGAAATGTCACAAAACTATTTATTCAAGAAAATTGAAATTATAAGTTGCATTCTAATGTAAGCGAAGAAATAACATTGCAATGAAAAGAACTAAACTAAAGATTTGAACTAAAGAACTAAACTACCTAACTAACTTTAACTAACTAACTGTAGTTAAACTTTTTCAATTTAACTAAAAGGCCATAATAATAATATAAAATAAATAATATAGGATGTTACCTCATACTAAAAAACTATGATAACCAAAAATCTTATTACGGAAACGTTCTGTGGGAAGTTCAAATTCATTATCGTTAAGTGAAGGAAAACTGGTATTTTGAGTTTTCTCTTTCTACTATTATAAAGTATTCTTTCATTGAGCTACATAAAATTAAGGTACTTGTCTTCATTTATTGGAAGGACATCTGGAAAATAATATAGGATATTACCTCTTACTAAAAAACTATGATAACCAAAAATCTTATTACGGAAACGTTCTGTGGGAAGTTCAAATTCATTATCGCTAAGTGAAGGAAAACTGGTATTTTGAGTTTTCTTTTTCTATTATTATAAAGTGTTCTTTCCTTGAGCTGCATAATATTAAGGTAATACGGTGACAGCACCTCCAACCATTTTTCTCGTCTCTCACAGTCCTTAAACGAAATTGAGTTGTAAATTACTATTTGATAATTTACTTCTACATTTCACTGTACTTTTACTATTTACTACAAAGTAAGCGTTACTATCGGTGTATACAAACATTACAATATTTGTTTATCGAAAGACTTACCTCAGGAACTTTAAAAATTGTTCGTTTATTTCTGACACAATCAGGGCTTTTGCTGGAACAATTCGTAACGCAACAATATCTCGACGCTTTTGACATATTTAACGGAAAAACTGGAAACGCTCAAAACTTTCAAAACACAGTAAACAAAAATAAACATAACCTCGCTCGGTTCTACACAAGGACCACCATGGTGCGGACGTTTCCTACCCCCACCACTCAAGTTATTTCTCCTGTTCTCTAGACTTCTTGGTTTCAGTCTATTAAGAGGTTGTCATTCCATCGTTTACGGGATCTTCCGATGCTCCTACATCCTATTGCTGAGTTGTCCCTCGTGATCTTCACCATTCTGTCGTCGGTCATGCGGTTGATGTGTTCGTTCCATTCCCTCTTCCGTTGTAATACCCCAGTCATTGCTGTTATCGACTTTACACATTCTTCTGATATCCTCGTTCCTGTTACGATCCATAAGTGTCCTACCAGCTATTTTTCGCACCGCTTTCATCTCTGTTGTTTCCAGTATTTGTTTTGTTCTCGAGGTTTCTGACCTGGTTTCTGCAGTGTATGTTAGTATGGGTCTGATTGTTGTTTTATATATTCTCGATTTAACTTCGATTCCTATACGTTTATTGCTCCATATGGTAGTGCTAAAACATGCAGCTGTTCCTGTTGCTTTCATGACTTGTCCCCTCACCTCCGTTTCAATTTCTATTCCGAGATACTTGAACTTCATTTCCTGCTGTATTATTTTATTCTCTCTCTGTATTGTATTATCTCTAGTCTGCATCTGAATGGTGTTCTAGATGTAGTCATGATTTTAGTTTTTGTCGCTGATATATTCATTTTAAACTTATTCGCTGTTGTGTTATATTGGTGCAGTAGTCTTTGCAAATCGATTTCGCTTTCAGCTATTACTACATCATCGGCGTAGCACAGTATTTTGATTTCCCTATTTCCCATTTTGTACCCTTTTAATTTACGCATCTAGTTTATCAGCTAGTCCATGATGATGTTAAATAGTAGGGGGCTAAGAGAATCACCTAGGGGACGGACGGGCAAGACGGAGAGGGCGGGCAAAAAGAATATTTGTTCTAGTTCCATATTTCATCAATAGAAAGAAATAGAGCCAGTGTCGCTCGACTCCTTACACACATGCACTTACTGTCGGATCTCGTCTGGTAGCATAGGTTACTAACCACGCGTTTAGTGTAAGGAAATTAGATTTTTTCAAAAAAATTACGATAAAACCACCGTAAGTACCTTGTGTTTATTTTATTATATTCAGAACAATCCATATTTTGATATTCCTAGTAAAGTTTGATATAAATAGACGTCCAACAAACATATTCATCTTCAGTTTTTGTTTCGCCATTTTTGTGGGATATTAGGTTATGTTACTAAGGTACGAGACGGGTAAAACGAAACCGGGTAAGATGGATAGTATCCGTTTTGCCCTTCTTATGCCATAGTCTGTTAAATAATAATGATCAAAGTGTATGTAAAAGTTTGTATTAACAAATAATAATCTCTATAGCAGATGGTGTATGAGTATAAGAGAAAGACCAACCGAGCCAACTGGTCTGAAGAAAGCTTAGCAAAAGCTATGGAAGAAGCTAAAAAGACGTCCACATTAAAAGCGAGTAAAATATATGGTATACCTTACGCAACGTTACATAGACATATTAAAAGCGGTTCCTCAAAAAAGAAATTAGGCCGCTTTGAATCTGTTTTTACGGCGGAAGAAGAGGAAGAGCTTTTGAAATATGTTCAAAAAATGGATTCTTTATTTTATGGCCTCACACGAACAGAATTTCTGCAAGTAGCTGGAGAGTTTGCTAGAAAGAAAGGAAAATCTGAAGTTTTTTCTGGAAATATAGCTGGAAAAGGGTGGTTCAAAAATTTCAAGCTTCGTAACCCATCATTGACATTGAGATTACCGGAACCAATTTCTGTAGCTCGAGTGAAAGGATTTAATCGAGAAGCTGTAAATAGATTTTATTCTTTGTTAGAACAAGTCATAGAAAAATATAACATTGCAGTTGATATGATCTTCAACATGGATGAGACTGGAGTGAGGACTTCATCGACTAAACCACCTAAAGTCCTGTCTACCTATGGGAAAAAACAGATTGGGATTATTTCAAGCAATGAAAAAGGAGTTTTAACTACAGTAATTTGTTGCTGCAGTGTCACAGGAGTATTCATCCCGCCGTTTTTCATTTTTAAAAGAAAGAGGCTTAATCCACGGCTTTTAGATGGTGCTCCTCCTGGTGCAGAAGCAACCACTACTGATAGTGGATGGGTAAACTCCCAAAAGTTTTTAGACTGGCTAAAAATATTCGTGGGAAAAGTGCGTCCTACTGAAAACTGTAAGGCATTGTTGATATTAGACAACCATGAATCGCATAAAAGTTACGAAGTACTTGATTTTGCAACGAAAAACAATGTAATATTTTTATCGATTCCACCTCACACATCTCATAAATTACAACCGTTAGATGTTGCAGTCTACGGACCAATAAAAAAATACTTTGAAATCGAAGTTAACACTTTCCAAAAGGAACACCCGGGCAAAATCATCAATCAGTACGACATTGTGAGACTTTTTACAGGAGCGTATTTAAAAGGAGCTGTACCATCTAATGCAATCAGTGGGTTCCGTTCAAGTGGCATACATCCATTCAACAGGCACATTATTGGTGATGAACATATTGCGCCTTCCGAGGTTTATCAAATTAATGCTACAAATATTACATCAGAAACAAATGTCACTAGCCGCAATATAAACGATGCTCAAAATTCTACTGTGAATGAAAATGAGCAAAATACAAACGATACCAACATAAATGAAAATGAACAAAGTACTACCATGAATGAAATTGATAAACAGAATACTTCTGTGAATGAAAATGAGAAAAATACCCCTGCAAAAGAAAATGACCAAAAATCCAGAATGAATGAAAATGAGAAAAATTCCAATATAAATGAGAATGAGAAAATTACTGACGAGAATGACAATTTAGAAATTACACAACCAGATAATGCATCAGACATGAATGTTTTGCAAGGAATCCGGCCCATATCTGTCGAAGTAAAGAAAAGAAATATACAAAGACGAAAACAACAAAAATCTGAAATATTGACTAGTACACCAATAAAAATGGCACAAAAACAAAAACAAGATGCTTCAAAACTAAAAAGAAAATTTCGTTGGACACTGCTTCTAGTTTAATAAAGAAGGCACCAAAACAAAAACAGGTTGTTATAGTAGCTAAAAAGAAATTTCCATTTGAAGTTCCAGGCTCGTCGAACCGCAAAAAGAAAATGACAGATACAAAACAAAACTTAAAAACAAGCATTATGCAACAGAAGTCATATTTTTGCACTGTGTGCAAAGAAGCATACGTTCACCCGCCCTTCGAAGACTGGATACAATGCGAAGTTTGTCGAGAGTGGACTCATGAAGCTTGTTCTACATATCCAGGTCGAGGATCATATTTTTGTGACGAATGCTTTGATTAGTATCCAATATTCATTTTGCCCGACCTATGTATTCATTTTGCCCGCTATGGGCGGGCAAAACGGATAATAGCCCATTTTTATTAAAACATATATGAATCAATGAAGAATTTATTTTTTTAGAATTTTAATTTCAATTATTAATGTGCAAATGTACAAAGATTATAAATACAAAGTTAAGAAGAATTATGATTAAGACATATATTTTTTATTTATTTTTAAAATTAACATATCCTTCTTGCCCGTCCGTCCCCTAAGTTTCATATTACGGAATATGAAAGTACATATTTTTGTTCTTATACTTCGGTAATAATTAGATTAACGTGAGTATACTAAATTTAAAAATTTTAAATTTAATGGCAATGATTATATAAGAAGTTAACTAAATTAAATGTTCAAATTGCCTAGGCGCCTAACAGTACCCTTAGCGATAGTTATTGTTTTTATTGCTGTCAGATAAAAACTTGAAATCGTACTGGGAGTACCCGATGAATGATGGAGTGTCACACTCAAAATCTCCAAAAAGTGAATGTGTGGGGAGACATAGTCGACGGAAGAATTCTTTTTAACACAATTTTTAATATTATTTTCATGTTTAAATAAAGAAATGCATCGTTGCGTTGGTAATATTTCAAATTTTGTTCCTAAAATAAACTGCCTTAAAGGTTTTGGGATATTAATAAAATTTTTCTTAGAAATAAAAAAAAAATGTATATTGAATTTTATTACACACAGGTATACATATCTTTATTTGGAATTCTAGGAAATAAAAACTTATATTCATTCCGAATGACGTAGACATATCATCTCATCACGAATGTCTTACTATCTCTTTGACGTCAACTGGCATATACAACGGAAATGTACTGCATATATACGTACGCAGTTATTTTTTGTAATTTGTCAAATGGGACCGGAGTGATTGATGTTTTATTTCATTTGGTCTTTTTGGATATTGTTAAGAAATTATTTGGGAACTAAAGCACGTAGAATTTAACAAAAGCTTGAAATATTATTCAGCTTATATAGGGTGTCTCAGTTGGAACTATAGGATGTGAATTACGCGCCATGTGCGTTCTGTCAAAGATATGGCATCAATGCTTAACGACTGTCATATACAAACCATGCGAGGCCAACATGCCTAGGAGACTCATTTGAAAACTTCATTATCAAAGAAGTATCGTCCAACTACTTCACCACTCCAAAATACGCACCAAACCGTAAGAATGAAGATGAAAATGTGCTTCATCGCTGAACAAAATTTTGTTGCAAAAGTCAGCATCACTTTCTTTCTGTTCTAACACCCAATCAACAAATGTACGACGTTGTAAATGATCTGTAACTTTTAATGGTTGTGTCAACTGAATTTCGTATGCTGACAAATGCAGATTTTTCTTTTAAATCCAATGCATTGTGGCTTTTGACGGATGCAACTGTTGTGCACGACGTCGACTTGATGTGTTTTAATACTTTTTCTCTCACAGCAACAATATTTTCATCTGACCGACCACGACGAGAACGTATTGGTATAACATTGTTATTTGTATAACACTGATAATTATTTTTCATTATTATATTCTCTCTGTGTTAGCGAGGTTTAGTTTCCGACTACGTTCGTTTTTTTGAAACTGTAATTTATACAACCAAGTACCTCGGAAATAATTCTATTTCCAATCTAGTATGTAAATGTATTTTGTTCCAGTGGGCAAATCTCCGCCGAAGTCGTTCTATGTGATCAAACAGTTCAGAATATTTTCAGGAGAAACGAATACCGTTACTGTAATGTTGTCATTGTTTAAGACATTTATCCCCAAAATTGTGTGAGATGAAAGGAGTTCTATGAAAGCATGACGGGGAAAGTCTACAAAAATAATAATTTTATAAGAAATATATTATTCTTCGACGAAAGTTGACTTTCGTTGCATAGTCACCATAATCTATGGACACCTGGATACTAATCAATAAAAAATATTCATTTAAGTTTGCTATTATGGACTCAGTATCCTCAAACAGTTAAGTGGTGGACTGGAATTCTACGGGATTATTTCTGGCCCTATTTTGGTATTGCCTTGTCAATAACAGAAACCGTCTTTTGAAATATCTTGAACAGTTAACTCGGTAAGCGTTTCATTATGTCCTAATTTTGTGCGAACTTTTTTTTCAATGCAATTCTAAGTGATCGCTGACTCCCATAAAACAATTGTACGCAAACTATTCACTGTTGCACTGTTACTCGCAGCATATTGACATGGTCGTAGATGACAGTCGTTGATTGGTTGGTTCATTCAATTCAAATCTTATAGTTCCAACTGAGACACCCTATACAACATGACATGGCTATAGTGACGAAAATTATTTAATAGTTCAATTTAAAAGTATCACGTTCATTACAAAATTTTATTCTATACCATGATTATTCTAACGTCTTTGATATATGACTTTTAACAGCTTTTCTAAGATATTTATGTAGCTACTATTTCTTTTGAGATTTTTTTAAGAGAACGTAAGACTTTATTGCCATTATTTCGTTATTGAAATATTATCAGCGTGGTGTTTCTATAAAAGCTTTCAGCGTATCAACATAAAGTATGTTTATCAAAATACCAGGGCCATCGGAAATTCGTCTTCGCCAATTTTCTTATTGACATATTTCTTCATATCTATTCGTTCGATTACGATTGAAATTTAGTAACTATTTTCTTTTATACAGAGAATTTTCGGTTTCAAAGATAGCCGATCAGAGAATTTCATGATGTCTTCTATCCTATACTTAAAACAAATTATGACAACATGTACATCTGGCTCAATTAATTTTACTAAACTCAGATTCGATGTTCACGAAATATTGTACACTATAGCGCCCATTGCACAGTTTTTTTTATAAATCATTTTAATTAGAACTTACAGTTAACAATATCCATAGCGTCGTATTAACATTAGTGATTTAAATATTTGCATTTAGTTGCAGAATTATTTTCTTCATTCATAAATTTAAAATTCTGTACTACATTATTTTCTTCTAATATATAACATATTATACGAGTATATTGTTTCTACTTTACATTCCATGTAATATTGTTACGTTTCATATAATCATAATTATATAAATCTATAAGCCACCGATTTGTGTGTACAATAGTTATCGCGATATGGCTATCTGACCATCAATATAACCAGATATCGATGATATCTGGCTATATTGACCTCTTTTAGAATGTATCAAGTATTAAATCAGTATCAAATTAATCTCCAAGTTATGTGTAAACCTATATGCTATTATGTTAAGAAGTTGGCATATTTAAAATTAATGTGTAGCCAGCGATATGTGGCTAATTTGTTAGGAGATAAACAATCAACAATTAGTCGAATAGTTAAACATTTCGATGAACTTAGAAGTTACTGTAGAACCCCAGAACAGGGCCTCAAGAAGTCTACAGATGCAAGAGATGAGTAATATATTGAGCAAGTCGCCTTAAGAAACAAACTTTCTACCAGGTTGTAACTAATAAGAGCCGTAGTAGCAGCTCACAATGTAGCAATTTCTGGACGAACATTCAGAAGAAGACTTAACGAAGGAGAATTCGAAAGTAAAAGACCAGCTATTGCACCACTGCTCACAAGAAAACATGGAGTGGCTAGAGTGCATTTTACAAGATAATACGTATTTACGCATTCTCTTGCAAAACGCAGTCTAGTCAATCTATGTTCTTCTTTGGACCATTGATGACTGGAAGTGAGGTTTGTTTTCATACAAAACAAGAGTAAGTCTTAATTCACCAGATGGACGTCAATGAGTCTGGCGGAGGTCAGGAAAGAAGTTTTGTGCCTGCAACATCTGTCCGAAGATCCCATTTTTTGGTGAATCGATAGTGTTCTGGGGAGGAATTTGTTTTCTGGATTTGATTTTTATATGGAGGAGATCCATGAATATATATTTCTACGTAGAAAACACTGTAGAAGAATTTGTGATGCCATTTTCCTCGTCCGTTGGGGACAATTTCATTTTTATGCAGGATAATGCTTGGCCCCACGCTGCTATAGAGGTACTAGACTACCTTCGATTTGTGAATATCCAAGTATGGACTGGCCACCACGAAGTCCAGATATGAACCACATAGAGCATCTATTGGATATATTAAAACGATCAGTTAAGCGCCTGCACCCCTAGGACCCTTAGGGCACTCGAACAACTCGTTCTTGTCGAATGGGAGAATATTTCTCAAGAAACCATTCACCGCTTGATCAATATCATACCCAAATGGATGGATGCAGTGATAAAAGCTAGAGGACGATCCTACACGCTATTAAATTCCTTTACGATGTACTTTCACCTCCAATTAACCGTTTTCATTACATTTGACATTATTTCCCCTTTTTCTTATTTATTCATGTTTTTTCCCAATAACACCATTCTAATTTATTAAACATTAGTTGAAGTCATTTAATTATAATATCACGTAGGTATTATGATTTAAATTTTCAAAAAAATAATAGTAATAATGGGAAGTTTCACTGATGCCTTAATTTTGTTCAGGAGTTTATATACTTACATGTACAAAATGGAGTGCTGATTCATTTTCAATACAAAAAAGTAGGGGGTGTATTTTGAAAAACAAGTTAAGGTGATTACATAAGAGTTGAAAAAAGCAAGAAGAAAGAAAAGGTTTTAAGTTTGCAATTTTTAAGGTTCTTTTATATAGTTTAAAACAGTTCTTGGTTCATATTTGTATCTTTCCAAAAACGGAGATATTAACTATAAAATACATTCTGAGGCACCCTGTATAGTGATTGTAAAAAAATAATTAACACTTCTCAATTTGTCTTCTTTTATCAGGCTCAAAATAAACAAAACGGAATAACGTTCGTATGTATAATTATCACGAATATTGCGATAACGTTGCTCTTTTTTAATTTCTTAGCAACCGTTTGATTCTGTTTATATCCATCCGAATATTCCAAGAAGTTCCTGTTCTGGAAATATCCCGCGGCACAACAATAAGACAAATTCGGGAAGAGTTCGTTGCCTCACGCGACGCACGTATTTTTCCATCCTGCATTTAATTTAATAAGAATATATCGAGTCGATTTTATAAAAAGCCTTATGACGACAGCCGACAGGAAAACGTTTGGAATTCATTTGCAGGAGTCGTCGAATACACCTGGTTAACTTGTTGCATCGCGATATGCTTTATTTACTAGAACTTACACCTATGGAACACCCACATGGACCCAGCGTTGCGCGCCGGATCCTATAAAAGCCAGAAGGACTAAAGGCCTAACACCACAACTGCCGCGGATTCTAAGCGTGTTCTCAAAGTGGCACCTCCTCGAAGAGTAAAACGGCTCTCAGGCGTGAGTGTTTGTGTATTTAGTGCGGACCCTCTCCTTTGAAATGTACGGATTGCGATAAGTATGACTTTATTTGATTTGCTCTCCGGGTGCAGGAGAAATGAATGCAGGAAATTATGAGCTTCTGGGGGAATTTGCATAATTATATTTCTTACACAATTTTATTTTTAATTTCCATATAAATGAAAATTATTTAATGCCTCTGTTTTAAGTTAAGAAGTGTTTTGAAATTTGAATATATTTTATTTAAATTTCATATATTTAAATACTCTATAGTTATTAAATATATAAGGGAATTAACAAGCGCCCATTTTTCCATCAAGTGGATTAAAGGATGTTAATTCCCGAATGTAATCAACGTTTTATCCACGACCACGGGCAAAATCGGTCAAATAGGAGGTGAAAAATTCTGGTTTTGAAAAACGTCAGATTTGACAGATTTATTTTGATCAAGAATATTTTAAATTAATATCAAGGAGCGTGGTATTATGAATTTTAATCCAGTAGTGTATTAGAAGGCCTCTAATCCACGGAAAGCAGACGTATTAAATCTTCCTAATATAGTGGTCGTGGATAAAATATATATTTAAACACAATTTATATTTAAATACTTTTAAATTTGGTATTTTGCAAATAAAAAAACAACTACTACAAATAGAATACAGATTTATTTCTTAGCTTCACTACTTTGAAAGTAAATAACACCCATTGAAAGTATACAGGGTGATTGACGTAAATTATTTGTTAAAAGGTTTCCATGTTTGAATGTTTATAAATCTATGAGACTATGGGATAGGATCTTTTGAATAATTGAATTTGGATTTGAATAATGTTTAGTCAAGATCTTTAAGCTTATACCTACGTAGAGCTACTCTACGCCAACTACTATTTTAAATATAATTCCTCATATATGATTAAATTTTTGAGCACTCTATTAATTTGAAGTTGACTTTCACCAGAGCTGAGCAATCCATTTCTGATCTATCTCTTTAAGATATTTGCATGTCTTTAACAAAATTGAGAATTGTGATACTGTACTACTGCTACTAATATTCTTTCTTATTATAAAAGTTGTACTATCTTAGCTTATACACTATCTTTGCTAATAAACATCTAGAACAGATTTCATGGAATTGTATGGTAAATTTAAAGGGTATATTATATGTTTTACCTCCTTGCTTATTATTCACGATGTAAATTTAAAAAAATATTATTTACATATTATCATAATGTCGATGGAAGAATATTCATATATTTTATTAGTAGCTTTCAAACTAAACTCGTTTTTTGTGTACTCTTTGACATATTTTCTAAATTTCAATATGGACAGTGAATAAAATATGTAAAAAATTGTGTTTCTCATTTTTGTATTCAGATAGATACTACTGGTTTATTTGAATATTATTCATGTTGAATCTTTGAATTAATTTGTATAAGCCAATCCCAGGAAGGGGCTGAAACCTTCGATGCAACAACAAAAACAAGTGCTCAGCTTTTCACGAACACAGAAAGGTTATAAGTTCCTCGGCGGGTGTTTTTCCATCCAATCGGGCATGGTCAGGAGCTAATTAAGACTTTTAATTAGCTCTCAATTTTAATAGTTTTAATAATCTTTCGATGATACCAACTAGTTTGGCGAAACGATCGTCGATTAACGTGTAATCTTTTGGTATTAGTGAAAAACTTATAACCTATTTTGTTTCCACAAACTAAGTCAAAAATTTATTCAATAGTGTTTTTTTGTATTTATTTTACGTATATGGAGGACATAAGAGAATTTAAAATGAAAAACATTCAATAAATATTCAAAGTTAAATACAGCTTATAATACCAATCAATAAAGTGGGAATAAAAATAATGTATAATTCCAAATTTCAACTATGTATAAGTATTGTTTTACAAATTAAGATAATTATTTGTAACAGAATAAAAAACAAGGTTTTTGTATTACTAGGTGATATCTCATACAATGCTTAATATACTGTACAACATTTTCGTCTAATCATTTTCGTTAAATAGAAAATTATATTTGGATGTTATATATATACTGCAAAAATGCAAATATCTCAGAAATTAATAAAGTTTGCCATAAAGGAAATTCTAGTGAATGTCTACTCAACATGTCGAATTTTTTAAATGTAATAAATTACAGGGTACTCCATGAAAAATATTTAAAAAAGACTTAAGGAAAGCTAGAAGACCAGACTTCTCGTATAACCAGAAGTACAATGAAACAAATTTTTTATGTTTTAAATAACAATTAATTTTAAAAATTGTTTTCGTCGTGCTTAGATAAAAGAGTGTTTCATAGATATAGTTTCATTAACGTCTAAATGATTTTTTTTCTGATGCGACTATTGTTTAGACAAAATGTTTTAAAGTTTGATATATTAACTAAATGGTGGCACTCTTTTTTTTTTTTTTAGAAAAATACGTTTCTATGAGCTGATAATCGATTTTATATTCTATAAATATTAATATCTTATTTATACTGCAATATACACGGTGCTTTCGTAAAGTAATTCGTAAAGAATTACGTTTTGAAAAAAATCCTCGAACCAATTATTTTTAGTAGCCCACTTTCCAAAATATAATTTGTATCCAAGGCGATTCGTGAAGAGAGTATTAGATCATTGATTTTTTTCTTAATTGCATGTTGGAATGTGAAACACCACATTTTATTCCTTTGCTATGGTAATAATTACAGTAGTGTGAATAAAGTAATTCATAAAGAATTACGTTTTGAAAAAAATCCTCGAACCAATTATTTTTAGTAGCCCACTTTCCGAAGTATAATTTGTATCCAAGGCGATTCGTGTAGAGAGTATTAGATCATTGATTTTTTTCTTAATTGCATGTTGGAATGTGAAACACCACATTTTATTCCTTTGCTATGGTAATAATTACAGTAGTGTGAGTAAAGTAATTCGCAAAGAATTACGTTTTGAAAAAAATCCTCGAACCAATTATTTTTAGTAGCCCACTTTCCGAAATATAATTTGTATCCAAGGCTATTCGTGAAGAGAGTATTAGATCATTGATTTTTTTCTTAATTGCATGTTGGAATGTGAAACACCACATTTTATTCCTTTGCTATGGTAATAATTACAGTAGTGTGAGTAAAGTAATTCGCAAAGAATTACGTTTTGAAAAAAATCCTCGAACCAATTATTTTTAGTAGCCCACTTTCCGAAATATAATTTGTATCCAAGGCTATTCGTGAAGAGAGTATTAGATCATTGATTTTTTTCTTAATTGCATGTTGGAATGTGAAACACCACATTTTATTCCTTTGCTATGGTAATAATTACAGTAGTGTGAATAAAGTAATTCGCAAAGAATTACGTTTTGAAAAAAATCCTCGAACCAATTATTTTTAGTAGCCCACTTTCCGAAATATAATTTGTATCCAAGGCAATTCGTGTAGAGAGTATTAGATCATTGATTTTTTTCTTAATTGCATGTTGGAATGTGAAACACCACATTTTATTCCTTTGCTATGGTAATAATTACAGTAGTGTGAGTAAAGTAATTCGCAAAGAATTACGTTTTGAAAAAAATCCTCGAACCAATTATTTTTAGTAGCCCACTTTCCGAAATATAATTTGTATCCAAGGCGATTCGTGTAGAGAGTATTAGATCATTGATTTTTTTCTTAATTACATGTTGGAATGTGAAACACCACATTTTATTCCTTTGCTATGGTAATAATTACAGTAGTGTGAGTAAAGTAATTCGCAAAGAATTACGTTTTGAAAAAAATCCTCGAACCAATTATTTTTAGTAGCCCACTTTCCGAAATACAATTTGTATCCAAGGCGATTCGTGTAGAGAGTATTGGATCATTGATTTTTTTCTTAATTGCATGTTGGAATGTGAAACACCACATTTTATTCCTTTGCTATGGTAATAATTACAGTAGTGTGAGTAAAGTAATTCGCAAAGAATTACGTTTTGAAAAAAATCCTCGAACCAATTATTTTTAGTAGCCCACTTTCCGAAATATAATTTGTATCCAAGGCGATTCGTGTAGAGAGTATTAGATCATTGATTTTTTTCTTAATTACATGTTGGAATGTGAAACACCACATTTTATTCCTTTGCTATGGTAATAATTACAGTAGTGTGAGTAAAGTAATTCGCAAAGAATTACGTTTTGAAAAAAATCCTCGAACCAATTATTTTTAGTAGCCCACTTTCCGAAATATAATTTGTATCCAAGGCGATTCGTGTAGAGAGTATTGGATCATTGATTTTTTTCTTAATTGCATGTTGGAATGTGAAACACCACATTTTATTCCTTTGCTATGGTAATAATTACAGTAGTGTGAGTAAAGTAATTCGCAAAGAATTACGTTTTGAAAAAAATCCTCGAACCAATTATTTTTAGTAGACCACTTTCCGAAATATAATTTGTATCCAAGGCGATTCGTGTAGAGAGTATTAGATCATTGATTTTTTTCTTAATTGAATGTTGGAATGTGAAACACCACATTTTATTCCTTTGCTATGGTAATAATTACAGTAGTGTGAGTAAAGTAATTCGCAAAGAATTACGTTTTGAAAAAAATTCTCGAACCAATTATTTTTAGTAGCCCACTTTCCGAAATATAATTTGTATCCAAGGCGATTCGTGTAGAGAGTATTGGATCATTGATTTTTTTCTTAATTGCATGTTGGAATGTGAAACACCACATTTTATTCCTTTGCTATGGTAATAATTACAGTAGTGTGAGTAAAGTAATTCGCAAAGAATTACGTTTTGAAAAAAATTCTCGAACCAATTATTTTTAGTAGCCCACTTTCCGAAATATAATTTGTATCCAAGGCGATTCATGAAGAGAGTATTAGATAATTGATTTTTTTCTTAATTGCATGTTGGAATGTGAAACACCACATTTTATTCCTTTGCTATGGTAATAATTACAGTAGTGTGAGTAAAGTAATTCGTAAAGAATTACGTTTTGAAAAAAATCCTCGAACCAATTATTTTTAGTAGCCCACTTTCCGAAATATAATTTGTATCCAAGGCGATTCGTGTAGAGAGTATTAGATCATTGATTTTTTTCTTAATTGCATGTTGGAATGTGAAACACCACATTTTATTCCTTTGCTATGGTAATAATTACAGTAGTGTGAGTATAAGTTAAACAAAATTCAGAAAAACGATTTTGAAATTTTAATAAATTTAATAGCATTGACTATTTAAACAAATCAACTGAATTAGATGTTCAAATTGTGCATCGTTGTGCTGCCTAACACTAACCTTGGCCACAGATAATGTGTTTATTGCTGTCAGATAAAAACTTGAAATCGTATTTTTTTCGAGTTATTTCGTTATTCGAGTATTCGTAAAGAATACATTTATTATCCTTTATTTGACAAAAGTAGTATGTTTGAAATATTTACTGAGTAGTAACTTTTTCATTTTGTAAAAAATGGTTAAATTAATTCAACGACGAAGAATTTAAATTCTTTGCATGATCAGATTTGGAGATAGGATGGGTATCTAAAGAGAAGTAGGTAGTTGAATTATTTAATGCAACTCATCGTGATAGGCAACCCATTAGCTAACAAAGCATGGTGATAAATGTTGAGTTTAAACTTTGGCATATTCGAGACCTTTCTAAATCTGGTCGACCTTCGCCATCAGAAGACGATTAGCTCAATGTTCTGTTGGCAATGAAAGATAATCAATCATCACTCAATATTTAACCAATTGACTTACGATTTGCTGATTTCAATATGGTAGCATCTACAGTACATAAAATTCCGAAAAAACTAAAGCACTATTCATATAAGCTGAATTATGAGCTGTCTGAAGACGATTTTGATCAGCGAAATCAATTCTACGAGCAAGTACAACAGCTATGCAATAATGATAATAATTTCCCAAAAACATCATTCTCTCTGACGAGGCTACCTTTGTTTTGAACGTCTATGTCAATAGATAAAAAGCCATTATTGGGCTACAGAGAATCCCCGATAGATGATGTATTGGAGTATCACACTCAAAATTTCCATAAAGTGAATAAACCCCGAGATTCATTTTTGTGGAAATATTCAAAAATCAATGTATCTGTTACTAGGCCGGAGAATTTAGAAGATTTAAAAAAGAAGATTCGTCACAAAATACAACGTATTCCTCCTGATATTATTGAAATTGTTCAAAAAGAAAGTATTAATCGTCTTGGCTTTGTTCAAATAACCAACAATTCACAATTTGAACATTTAATTTAGTTGGTTTTTTAAATAATGACTACCATTAAATTTAGCATTTTGAAATTGCAAAATTGTTTTTCTTCATTTTTCTTTATCCAACCTAGAGCGAGATTTAAAAAATGTGCCCTTTCACCTATCGTATTAAGAAAAGGGGGTTGCCATTAAAAATTATATCGATACCGTCATACCTCCTACACGTATCATTCTGTACGTATTAATTATATTCTAAAAATTGCGCAACTGAAAATAAATTTGAAGGGTTCGAAAGTTTTTTCCAAGTTATTCCTTCAATTTTTAACAAATTTATTTAGTAATATAGAAAAGCACTGTATGTAACATATCTTACAATTAATGAATTACATGTATTGTTACTGAATCACAAAAAATATGCTCTAAATTCGAATCTCGGCAGTTAGTGATCTTTAAACAAGGCATAGGTACCACTGTAATTTTAAAATATTTATATATACTAACTAAGGTATAGTTAGTTATTTTTTAAACTTA
This sequence comes from Rosalia funebris, assembly GCA_037954035.1. Classification (NCBI taxonomy): domain Eukaryota; kingdom Metazoa; phylum Arthropoda; class Insecta; order Coleoptera; family Cerambycidae; genus Rosalia; species Rosalia funebris. The sequence goes on along the minus strand of JAZFAV010000011.1, from coordinate 13,644,441 downwards.
CTGCTACTGTATTATCATGTACTCGGAGTAGAAATAAAGACGAGCAAGACCATTTAAATAAACTCGAGTAGAATAAAATATCCATACAAGTTAAAATGATAGCGGCGCATCCGCCATTTATTTAAAAATGCTGACGTCCTTTATCTCGTCGGCTGCCGTCGCTTTAAATTAATAATGTCGTATTTAATTTTAGCAAATTCTTACCTTACCTGTCTACAAATATTAATTCCGAACTATCAATCTGCTCGTAAGTGATTTCGTCTCTTAAAAATTTGGCTCTATCTACAGTATTTTGTTTCTCGCATATCCTATAAAAAATTACGACTATTATTTTTAACTGGTAGACATAACATTTCCGTAACTATAGCTTATTTCATCTCTATTTGCCAAATAAAGAATCTCAAAAACTTCCGGTGGTTTGTTTTTATGGCTAGGCTCAGGTAGACTGTGCCGTTTATCGGCAAGATAAGAGAGTTTTTTTATTGGGAAATAGCGATGAAATGAATAATACCTATTTCAATTAACTAAAGCATATATTTTACATAAATACATTATTAAATAAACAAATATAAAAACAATGCACAAAGAATTGCGTTATTGTTATCGCAATTGTTATATAGATTCGAATAATCAAACACGGAAAATAAACTAGAGACACTGTTTCATGTCCCCCTCCATATAACACATAATAAGTAATTTTTATGGTTACAATCAATTTTTCAATTGTACTAAATATACCAAAACGTATTCGTCCGCTCTACAGGTTGACTGTCACTTAGTAAAAATCTTATTTTTTTTATTTCCATCTTTTAGACCATCCTCAAAAGAATCTGTAAGTTTATTTTTACTTGTGCGTGCACGTATTATTAAGAACTTTACACTATTGTTTTCCATTATAAATTAAAAAAAATAATTAATAAAAGTAGGGATTATTTAATAATCGCTATGATTACTCTAGAGGAAGAGTACTGTAAAATAAAAAAACGAAGACATACAACCAATCCTTGATCAATTGTACTTATCTCAGCCATAGTTCGAATTCGAGTCGAACATCGGGCCCTCTCGAACAGGAGATTACTCTTTTGGTAGAAAATATAAATTTGGTTTATTTTACTAGTGGAACAATTCAAGTAAAGACAATAATCTATTTGGCCTTATACAATTGTAGTAAATAAAATTAAAATCTACAGTTGACTAAAACGAAGCTAGACTCTTTCTACTACTAAATATTTTTATGATAGACACTGGTAAAATGTCAATAGATATGTTGTCTTGTTCTTGCTTATTCTATATGAAATTTTTATATTTACAAAAATTTTAATACTAGAACTCTTTCCAACATTTGGCGCAGTATAAAAGTAATTTGGCATTTAACGCAGTACAAAGAAATTTGTATGACGAAATTTATGTATACTTATAGTATCTAAATAACGGTTATTTTGAGGAATATTTTCATTAATTTTACAAAATCAAATATTATTGTGCATATAATAAATAAAATTTTCAATATCGTTTATACGAAACCGTCTACAAATAAAATAAATATCATTGTTCTCCTAGAAATATTCTGCATGTTTTACTTACATTTACAGCTACTGTCAATAACCTTATACTGTAAATATCTGATTGATTTTATATATTCTTATATCCTACAAATTGCATACAAAACGTAATACGCCCTGAAAGTCTCTAGATGCATTTGTATCGTTAAACTTGGTTTAAAACCAATATTTGCTTGGCTTAAACTCGCTTGGCTGTTATAAACCAATACGCTCTAGTTTAAATGAAGATTCTAAATTGATCTACAGATATAAAACATATAGCTATATTGCTGCATAAAATTTGAAATTTCTTTCATGTCCATCTTCTTCTCTAGGTATTAATTTGATCAACGCTAATGATGACGAAACCTTGAAAATAGTACAAATATTTTACCATCAAATTCCTAATAAAACGTTCTTAACCTAGAAAATAATTCCAGGTCCTAGTACAAAACTTATTACTGATGAGGGTGAAGGTACTAGGTGAATAATAAGATATTTCTATAAGAGGGTAGCCTTACTGTACACAGCTTCCTAAAAATATCAAATAGTGCAAAAATGAAGGTGATAATTTTTTTTTTATTTTAGGCAAATGTCTTAAAAACAAGTAAAAGTCAATTTCTAAACGAGATAAAGTTGTTCTTAATATCTCGCAAAATTTTATCTAAAATTGCGCCTTTAATAATAATGACTGATCATTCCAATAACAAAGGCAGTAATATACCTCCCGTCGATGGGATAAAGGTGCAATGGGACATGGTGTATAGTATACCCACATACAATTAGTAAAATAACAAGTAATGAATTTAATTACTTTTATAAATATTCGGAATAAAAATTACGATATATATTGAATCAATTGTACAAAAGTTTCTCATTACCATAAGTTTACCATTTATTGCCAACATCTTATACCCACATATATCAATTATGTTCTTGTAATATCTTAGAATTAATTTATGAATTCTAAGATAGAATTATGAATACTAAGAAGTGAAAGTTTTAGTGCGTGAAAATCCTTCTCAATCAATTCGCAAACTCTCACTTCTTCAATCGCTTGTGAGGGTCAACATTTGGAGAACATAATCTTTAGTACTTAATTTTCCAAAACCTTGTCTAAAAACTAAAAAAAAAATTTATTTTTTCTGACTTCTAGTTTTTTTTTATTGAATCTTACACCTCTTGATTATTTCTTATGGGGATACCTTAAAGAGAAAGTGTATGTAAACAAACCACGAACTTTAGTGCAATTAAAACACAACATTCGCACCGAAATGGTCGCCGTTTCCAGAGAGATATGTAGACGCGTGGTGGCTAATTTCCGTTTACGGTTAGAGGAGTGCCAGCAGCGTGAGGGTCAACATTTGGAGAACATAATCTTTAGTACTTAATTTTCCAAAACCTTGTCTAAAAATTAACAAAAAAATTTATTTTTTCTGACTTCTGGTTTTTTTTTATTGAATCTACAAATACCCCCTACCCTTTCTGGACACCCTATATAATTATTACCGTGGGGTATGTAAAAAAATGTACTCTTTCACATTATGTAAGAAAAAGAGGTTTCTATTAAAAAAATATTGATGATGTCACCTACACTAATCACCCTATACGTATTAGTTATATTTTAGAAAATGCACAACTAAAAATAAAATTTGACAGGTCTGGGAGTGCTTCTCAAAAAATCCTTGTATTTTCGAATTTTCAACGAGTCTCATTACCTACTTTACGAGCACTGCATGTGTAAAATCTCGAACAAATTTAATATACCACTTGCAATTTATTAACTACTATCAATTCTAAGACACCTCGTAATGTCTTCACCGTATTATTACACCGTAAAACATGCATATTAAATACGCATCAGGCCGAAAAATCTCCACAAAATTGGATAATTGGTTCTCAAGGGAGAACCTTAAAATATTCATGGGGATGCGACATTACTTAGACGTACGTTACCTAAATATATTAACGTTACCACCGGTACGTCATCCATCAAAAACCGCCATCCCTCAGGTAAAACTGCGGATAATTATGGAAATATGATTGCCGCACGAACTTGGGAAATTCTGATACTAGACACAACACTAATGCGTATTACACATGTCAGTATTTCCGCGTTACGATTTTTATTGATGTTTGCTTCATTAATTTTCCACGTTCAATGAGGCGCATTTTATTTTCGATGAGTAGGAAAGTGGTAGACGACTTTTCCTACTGTTTCCTGCGATTGCTAATGGAATATTAGGACATTAGGAATAACAAAATCCAAAACAAATACTAGCTGAATGAATTGAAAGTTATTGAGTAAACCTGTTTGTTGAAAATATTGTCACAAATATTTACTTGATTGATTAGTGTTGATTAGTTAACGTTGATTGATTCTATCTTAAAAATTCATCAACAAATGTTTGATGTACCTAGAGCGGGGTACCTTCACCTTCACTTGGTAGCAGAAGCAGTTTCCAAATGTAATGGATCAGTTTCTTACTTTTTTAGTCTATAACTTTAACTTTTTTTTAGGAGTTGCGCGCATATTTGTTTATTATTATTTATGAATACCCCTCATTCACGGACATTCACTGACATTACAATCTGATCATAAAGATCAATAAGTAAATTTTTTCTAACTTATAATGCTTAAAGAACTATGATCGCACGCAAAAGTATCCTTAGATTTCTAATAAACTAGGTGCGTTAAAAAACTAACATATATACTAAGGCGCACAATGATCTGCTTTGTCACATCACTGAACTAACTCAAAGGATTTGATCCTCTTGAGTCTTCTTGCCAATCCTGCGTTGTCAAGGAGCTGGATGGCCTCGACACTGACATGAAGGAGTCGCTGTTCGTGACTTATGGCAATCTTGGATCTGGCTTGTTCAACAGTATCCATACCCGTGTCCTTGGGTATGGATACTGTTGAATGGAGGTTACTGTTTCCGATGTCCTAAGGTGTATTTACAATGTTCCTTAGCACATTCTTCTGAAGCCTTTGAATGGTTTTCACATTGGTCTGACTGGCACAGTCCCACAGTTGAATTCCATAGATTCACATCGATTTAAGTATCTGCTTCTATAACATAAGCTTATTATGAATAGTTAGAGTGGAGTTTCTTCCAATCAACCAGTACATTTTTCTATATTTAATTATAAGCTCCTCTTTTTTCTTTTTGGTATGGGCTTTCCAGCGTAGCTTAGCATCAAAGGTAATACCAAGATACTTAGCTGTATTTGAAAATGGAATTCGTTTATCATTTATGCTTATGGGTATATGTTGATTAGCTCTGTTTGTGAAGTTAACTAAAACAGACTTTGACTCAATTAATTTTATTCTCCACTTCTCATTCTGCAAAATCTTATTGTTAGCGGATAAAAATTTAACAAAAAGAAAGCACTTTTATGCTCGGGGGTAATAAACTTAGAAACAAGGAAGAGATTTTTGAAAACATATGTATGGAGCACGGCACTTTACGGCTGCGAAACCTGGACGGTAGGGGAAGCAAGTAGGAAGAAATTAGAAGCTTTTGAGATGTGGTGTTACCGAAGAATGATGAAAATACCATGGAGTGATAGGGTTAGAAACGAAGAAGTATTGGAGAAAGTCGGCGAGAAAAGGAGTATGTGGAAAAACTTAAAGAAGAGAAGAGATAGAATGGTAGGCCACTTGCTGAGACATGGGGGAATAGTCCGCGATATTTTGGAGGCAGAAATAGGAGTGAAGAAAGGCCGAGGTAGGCCTAGATTAGACTACTGCTCGCAAATAGTAAGGGATGTAGGCTGTAGCACAATTAGCGAAATCCGTAGGTTAGCACAAGATAGGAGAAGCTGGAGGTTAGCGTCCAACCAGTCTTAGGACTGATGACCTAATGATGATGAGCGGATAAATAGGAGTAGGCGCTTTATTAACAGATACATTTTCATCGGGTTTTTTATTTATCCGCTAGTAAATGACAGAATTAACAGCGAAAAGTCACATACGATGAGTCACTTTCATATATAATTTTATAATATTTTTTTTTAAATCATGTCACGTTTATAAATTTTTATAATACTGTTTTACATTTATTACATTTTAATTCAATTATTACCTAAACGACATATATAATTCCAGTTTATTTAATCGCTATTTGCCAAGTAAAAAATCTCAAAACATACCGTGGCTTGTTTTTATGGCTAGGCTCAGGTAGACTGTTCCGTTTATCGGCAAGATAAGAGAGTTTTTTATTTGGCAAATAACGATGAAATGAATAGTAAGTACTAGCTACTAAACTAGCCACGGTTCTTATTTTCCAACAGCATTAATATCTACATCGAAATATTTAGTGATATCATTATGTTTTGCTCTCAAATTAACGTTTCTTTCCGCTTCTCTGCTACCTCCACATTTATTACCTTTGCAGCTCTTAATAACACTTATCTCCTAATTTGTCTCAAAAGAGAAGTGATATTTCACACCATTTATTGCATTGGGTTTATTAGTACATTTTAAGTAAATTTGTTTTTATGTCTCCTTCGAGAATTAAACGGGGGAGAAATAATGGCAAAAAACAGAGCGTCGCCATCGGGAGGCAGAGCAGGGATTTCTTATTTTCTTTTATTCGAAAACACACTTACACTTACTTACTTATCTTACTACCCACAACTGTTATTATACCCCTGGATGAAATAAAAAAAATAGTAATGGTTTGTTGTAGTTCTATGGTTGCTAACTGGATTATATCGGCTAACTGGGTAGTTTAACGCCAATTTCCAAGACTAGAACACTGTTAATGCATGGATAGATAATTATTTCTTTAACTATTCCATTCCTTAATTTCTGTGTATTTTATTATTTGCTGTTATATAATTAGTATTTCAAGTTATGAACAGTATCTAAGGATAATAGTAAGGAGAATTCTTTCACATTCCATTGCTGACCATCTTGTAATCAAACAGTTAGTAGAAGAGTGTTAGTACCGATTCTGTGCCCTACTCCCCCCGACACAGTTTTATATACCGATTCGCAGCCACCTCCTACTACTCGATTTTCTGAATATTGACGTAATGACAAAATTATCAAAATTAATTAACAAAATTATTAGATCAATTGTATAATTATAATAAAAATACAATGAAGAGGTTTTCAATATAAAATAATAAAATCTCACATTAATTAATATTGATAACACGTTTATACAACATTCCATTCAGATACATACCTACAGGGCCTAAAAAATTTCCGACAAATTTTTGTAAGCTATTTTTTATAATTATTGAATTAATTTAAAATTGTATTAACTAATAGTGATAATTTTTCTTTGTAAAATATTATTTTTTTAATTATAGAATTAATTCAAAAATTTAATCAAATAATATTAATAACCCCTCACGTCAGAATTCAGAAAATTGAGTGGTGGGAAGTGGCTTAGAAAATCGAGTGGTGAGAGGTGGCTTAGAACATTTAGGGATGGGAGATGTATTAGAAAATCGAATGACGGGAGGCGCACAAAATTAGCAACACTCTACTCCTACTGTACTTAAGATACCACTTTTATTATTCCTTTTTGTAGAACTAATAAATGGTTTATACAGGCACTTTATAATGACAAATGTTATAGAAATGTTGTGAAATATTTTATATAGTGTTATACATTTGAGTTAAGATTTTAAAAGCCTTACAACACACAAAGGCTTAGAATCTGTCTCACAACATTTATATACATATGTGTTTTTATATTTTGTAGAGTACTACACAGAGATGAAAAGTGTAATGTAAAATAAAAAAAATAGTATGTAAATGATTTTGACAAATTTTTCGCTTACGCACAATTATTAGTTTAACTTCAATTATTAGTTCAAATATTGCGTCATTTTTATAATAATATTAATGCAATATTAAATATATATATATATATATATATATATATATATATATATATATATATATATATATATATATATATATATATATATATATATATATATATATATATCATATTGTATGATTCTGACATGTAGGAACAAACAAAACAACTTGTAACTCAAAGAAGATTTGCTAAAGGTAAACTATCTTGTTAATATATCATTCATCTGACGAATTTATTATTTTTATAACTACAGAATAATCGAACTGTAAGCTCTTTCACTTACTTTAATAATACTAAAAGATTAGTAGGAACGTTGGCACTTCAACCTGGGAAAATTTCGGTGAGCGTGGATAATTTTGTTCCTTTGATGTATGCCGCCAAAGGCGCCACGCTTGATTGATTTATACCGCTGATATACAGACACGTGCCACTAATTGATATATTATGCATGAAATAATAACAATTCATAGATTTCAATCATGAAAATTATTATTACAAACATAAAGATACATGTTTCTGCTGTACATCATGGTCAAGTACTATCTAAATGTCGACAAATATGGACCACATAAATATACCAGATATAGTCCCTTCCAATTAGGAAAATTAAGGGAATTTTTCCTACAGCTAAGCGACCTATACAGAAAATTGTGTTGAAGCTGTGTCAACATATTTTTCACCTAGCGCATGAAAGAAAAAGGGTTGTTTTTTAGATATAGACATATATATATATATATATATATATATATATATATATATATATATATATATATATATATATGCGTTTTTGGCTATTCTTTCGGGTTTTTTGCGTTTCTCTGAAAAACTATGCATTTTTGGGAAAACATGACTTGATTTGATGTAGATTTTACGATTCTCCATAATTTTTGCTCTTTTCATTTTTTCGATATTCTGCTTAGTTGCGCCGCTAGAGCGCAATCATGAAACCATCATAACTTAGGACTCATCATCAGTCCTAAGACTGGTTGGACGCTAACATCCAGCTTCTCCTATCTTGTGCTAACCTACGCATTTCGCTAATTATGCTACAACCTACATCCCTTACTATTTGCGAGCAGTAGTCTAATCTAGGCCTACCTCTGCCTTTCTTCACTCCTATTTCTGCCTCCAAAATATCACGGACTATTCCCCCATGTCTCAGCAAGTGGCCTACCATTCTATCTCTTTTCTTCTTTATGTTTTTCCACATACTTCTTTTCTCGCCGACTTTCTATAATACTTCTTCGTTTCTAACCCTATCAGTCCACGGTATTTTCATCATTCTTCGGTAACACCACATCTCAAAAGCTTCTAATTTCTTCCTACTTGCTTCCCCTACCATCCAGGTCTCGCAACCGTATAGTGCCGTGCTCCATACATACGTTTTCAAAAATCTCTTCCTTGTTTCTAAGTTTATTGCTCCCGAGCATAAAAGTGCTTTCTTTTTGTTAAAAGCTACTCAACCCTGCGCTATTCTTTGTTTTATATCTTTATCGCTTCTTCCATCCCAATTTATTGTACTTCCTAAATAAGTGAAGTCTTTAACTTCCTCCAATATTTCATTATTAATTTGTACTTTCGTTCTTAGGACTATAAAAAGATTTTGTTCTATCGATGATTGCAATTGTTTTCGTTTTTCCTGGGTTTATTTTCTTACTTGTTTTGTTAGTTAACGTTTGATACATTTCATCTAAAATGTCATACAATAAATGACATAAATTCGTTAAGTCGTATCTTATTCAATAATACCAGAGATCACATTTGAGTTGTGATTTTTTTTTTATTTCGGATCATTCGAGAAGTGAGTACCGATTTAATTAATTCATAGCACTTATAGGAGTAGCTAAAATAATATTAACTTAACATATAGGTACAAAGAAATATTAATTTATAATCATAAACCGAATATCTCTATGACACAATTGGTTCATCAATTCTCTGCTTTATTTTAAACGCCATGTATACTCCATTCCACTGTATATTTATATATAAAGCTATTTGAATCTATTACTATCAAATACAATCATAATATATTTGATTTTGATTTGACTTTGATGCCAATCTAGAAACAAATCGGTATGATAATGATATCAGTAACAAAAATAACGGAATTTAGGACTGCTGGTAAATAATTCACGCCCTCCAAACTCACTTTATTTTCCATGGCCCTTTTGATGTGTTTGTGATTAACCTTAATTTCCCCTTTACACTTTTCATAATGTTTTCGGTTTGTTCATCTTTTATATAAAAGTGAACGCGATTCCGAAATTAAAACTTTGATAAATTTGTTTAATGAAATTCTCCGTCCCTCATATCTTCTTCCATTACTTTGTACACGGAGGCCAACCATAAGTAAATCTGTCGTGGTAAATTACTGGTAGTCATTTTTCATATTCGTCCTTTATAGAGATTTAAAAAGGTTAGTTATCTCGGGTTTTTTTTGTCCGATTAAAAGTAAATAAATAGATGTGCAGGGTAGAACGGTCATTTGAAGCTCACTGAGACGTGCTTCAAGATACAGTACTCCTAGTAACACGGATAATGATGAATAATTACGAAGAGTGATCCACGTATAGTATATCCCGTGGCAACGTCATTATTTCTGTTAATTAATTCTTATGCTAACATAATTTTTGTGCCGAATTCCCTATACAAATTGGGTTACTGCGGTTTTTCTTTGTCTTTTGGAATTTATTTAACTAAACCTGAATACAAAAAACTGTTCCTACCACTATAAAACATACAGTGAATACCTAAAGATTGGAATAAGCTCGATCATTACCGGTCAGGTAACAAAGAAAAAGTGCTTAGATTAATCGAATTTGTTTTAGATGCGCAATTTTGGTGTATATACATACAGATATGATAATCACAAGTCTTGAATGGGTTACTTATGTGCGTTAGAAAAGAAGAAAAATGAAGAAATTCATTTTATTTGGGCTACTTATGTGTGGTAGAAAAGAAGATAAATGGAAAAACTCATTTTATTGAAAGAAACAGCTTTTATCTACGTTGTTGTCACTGACGGTTTTGGCATGGATGCTACTGATTGGATTCTTCAGCAATCGAGGAGCAGAATGCATGTGGTAACCGCTGGACTGACTTTCAAGTTATGGGAGTGACTGAAATTTAATATGCATAGTTTTGTGTTATTATGATAAAAATTATTTTTTTATTATTAATTGTGGCTTTGTATTGGCGAGGTAAACTAGTGGTCAACTGTTTGAAAATGATAGTATTACACAACCGAGAGAAAGAGTGCAGATGATTAAAAGTGTTATTACAAAAACTACTTCGGATATTGCCCACGATTTATGTTTACATTTGAAGATAAACTCATCTTAGGTGTGGTGATTTTTTAAAATGTTCTTCCCCAAAAAATTTAACACTTTTTGCATTAAAAGTTTGTAATATCTATAGGAAATAATTAAATCGATTTTATCTTTGGAAAGATTTAGCAGAGGATCTAGGGGTTGTCTGTTATGAATATCGTTTGTGGAACGTCGACTGGAAGTGTAGCGAATTTGTTTTATATTAAAATTTGTTTTATATATTCGTTTACTAAAAGCATCTCTACTGTTCTTATACTATTTTTATTAAAAAAATTATGTCGTCTATAAACAGAATATTAAATCAGTCTTATCTTTGAAATAACTTAAGAGAGGATTTAGTGGTTGTACGTTATACGTTAGGGTACGTAATTCCGACTGAGAGTGTGATGAATTTTTTAAAAAATTTTTAAATTTTATAGGTTTGACATTAAAAAATCGTAGGGCCTCAAAAAATTATTTCATCAGGTTTATCTCTGGAATTATTTAGTAGAGGGTTTAAGGGTTGTCTGTTATGAATGCCGTTATGGAACGTCAATTGAGGGTGTGGCTAATTTTTTATATTTTCTGTGGCTAAAAGTGGTGTACTCTTTTCATTAAAAAAATCATCGCTTTTATAAAAAAATCATTAGGTCAATTTTATCTTTGAAGCGAATTAGTAGAATCTCAGAGTTGTATATCATGAATATCGAGATTGTGGAAGGTTTTCTGAGGGTGTAGCGATTTTCTTTTATTTTCTTCCCCAATAAACTTATACCTTTATCATTAAAAAATCCTAGAGTCCTTATAGAGCTATCATTAAAGTATCCTAGAGGTTAAAAATTATTAGATCAGTTTTATATTTGTAATGCCTTAATAGAGAATTTAGGGATTGTCCGTTATGAATATCGAGGTTGCAGAACGCAGACTGGGGTGTGGCGAAATTTTTAAAATTTGCTTCCCTAAGAATCTTGCACTTTTTTCATTAAGAAATCGTAGTATCTAAAGAAATTATTATATCTATATTATCAGAAAAACTTACTTGATGGTCTAGAGGTTTATTGTCATGAATATCAAGGTCACAGGAAGTCAACTGGGAGTGTCGGGAATATTTTTTAATTTGAGTCCCCAAAAATCTTATACTTTTCTCACTAAAAAACTGTATCACCTATAAAAAATTACTAGACTGACTAAATCTCTGAGATATCTTAACAGAGAACCTGGAGGTTGTATATTATGAATATTGAGGTTACAGAATGTTGACCGGAGCTGCAGCGATTTTTTAAATTTTTTCTTTACAAAACATCTTCATCAAAATCAGTTTCATTTTTGGAATAACTTAGTAGAGTATCTAAGTATTGTCTGTCATGAATGTTAAGGTTGCGGAAAACTAACTGGATGGTGTGGCTATTTTTTTTTCAATATTTTTCGCCAAAAGTCTTATACTTTTTTCATTGAAACACTGTACATGTACACCTTTGTCTGATCATGCCATATAAGATATAAAAAGTTTTGGTCGTTTTGTGTCCCAAAAAAAATGTTTTGAGAAACAAATTACTTTAGCAAATTATCTAGAATAATGTTATGAAAAGTAACAATTAATACAAACAAGACAAGAACAAGAACCATTAAGATTTACCTCCTCACACATAATCAGTAAATGAAAAATTGTATATAGAATTAAATTGGTACAATAAATATAAGACTCACACCATATTGTGAGTTAATATACATTGGCATTTTCTCTTTAGTACTCAATTAGATCGATTTAAAGGAAGAATATATAAATACCACTAGCCATTTGACCAGTCCCAGAGAAAAGTGTCAGTTGCCACAGTCAGGAATCGAACACTAACACGAATAGACTCCATTGAACAATCGATGACCCTCACTCACTGCCTTGTCCACTGGGCTATTACTGCGGAACTTTTTATGTGTAATAAGTATTTCCTCGGTATACCTCATTTAAAACCTTTACTGATTCTCTACACCTAATAATTCTGCAAGAAATATGAGATATTTCCTATATGCCTATTTCCTATATATTGAACTTATTCGTGAATTAATTATTTTATTATATTTATAATTAACATTAATTAACTTATAATTATATAGCACGTTATATTAAATTATATAACATCGAAAAATCATTAATATTAAATAATTTTACCAATATAAAAACATAATATTTAACTAACGTTAGAAATGATTTACTCCAGTTTTATGAGAATTTACCTCTTCATACATAATTTGTGAATGAATAGTTTCATATAGAATTAAATTGATACAATAAATATAAAACTCACACCTTATATGTAGATGGAGATTTTCTTTATGTTAATTGATTAGACTGCTTAAAGAAAAAATATAGAATAAAAACTGCTATGTACTGCTTACAACCAGTCTCAGAGAGAGACGTCAATTGCTATAGTCAGGAATCGAAGCCTAACACGAATAGACTCCATTGAACAATCCATGACTTTCACTCATTGCCTTGTCCACTAGGCTCTTTGTGCATGTTTTTGTTTGTAATAGGTATTTCCTGTAATAAGGTTTCTTGTACACGTTCTAAAAATATACCTTTCAGAAAATCTTTTATATTATGCAAGCACAATATAAAAGATTTTCTTATAGTAATAATTTTTATGTTGCATTTAGTAGTTTATGTTACCGAAATTTTAATATTCACCCGTCTGATGCGTACTAAATTCAGTGAGCATTTATGCGTCAATTAGTTTTATTCTCCTTTGAGTCTGGTCCTTCCTTGACCGTCGTAATTAGATTTCATTCCTGTAAGTACACTATTTACACACATTAACGAAGGCTGTACACTAAGTTACTCTACGGTTGCTTGTGTTATTCATTAGGTTGCCAGTTATTTCCCCAAAAGATCTTCACAGCATTTGCCTTGCAATTTTTTCTTTCACAATATTTTCTTGCGGAAAATTGAATGAGTAATGAATGCAATAGTTTGTATTTGCTTATAATGTCCTTATTTTTAATAAAATTTTATATATAGCATATTCGTAACATGATAATCTTAATTACAATTACCAAATTATGTTATGTCGAAATTGGTTTAAATCATTTTGTGTTCTCATTTTGGAGAGGTTGCCTGTTTTCATAGTTTATGAAAATAAATTATATTTTTATTAATTCTTAATCTTAATAAGGAGATTTTACTTCCTGAATAGTTTTTTGGCTTTTATTTTTGCTTCTAAGAGAAGCATTTTTTGAAATGTATCATTACTTATAATTCCATTTAAAATATATTTGCATATTTTGTTATAATTTTTATTGTAGAATTTTCATTTGTAATATTTCAATTTTCATTTCAATATTAATGTTCCTTAAAAGTAACATTTACATTGTTTTCATTTGTTATATTATGCAGTTTTATTTTTTTGTTTGAGAGAATACTTTCGCATGGTGTTTAATTGAAAATAAAATTAATTTTATTATGGAAAATATTGTTAATAAGAATTCTTAATTGTATATATAGTAGGTTTTAACATCTTTACAACAAAGCAAGGTCATGATTCTAATGTGATTTATCACAGTAATTATATGTTTGGAAACGTTTGTTATTGTGTTTTGTCTATACATTAAAAACAATACTCATCATTATAAAAGACATATAACTACGAGAAAAGAAATAGCATACATTAGAAACTTCACTGACAAGCACCATAAGCACCAATGTTGACCTATAAATTATCCTAAGAGCTGCCCTGAGGTGGTACTGCATTTGATAGCGTAACGTTGACTAAACCATTTATCGAAAAAAAATTCAAACACAATTCATGTTAGAGCAGGTAATAGAATTTGTGATGGGTTATGAAAATTTAATAATAGTGGGAGATTTTAACGCAGTCGTAGGTGAGGGGAAAGAAGGAGAATTTGTAGGTCCTTATGGATTATGAAACAGAAACGAGAGAGGTAACAGACTGAGAGAATTCTGTGAGAATCATAAGATGGTAGTCGCGAATACATTGTTCAAGAATCACGTTAGGAGACGGTACACCTGGAAAATGCCAGGAGGGATAGACAGGTATCAGACTACATTCTGGTTAGGAAGAGATTTAGAAATCAAGTAAAAGACTGTAAGAGTTATCCAGGAGCAGATGTAGCACAGCGACCACAACTCGGTAGTCATGAAAGCTAGATTAAAGTTCGAAAATCTGAAAACCCTGAAGGATAAGAAACATATAAATGTAGACATATTGAGGGATCAGAATATGAAAGATAAGTTCCAGGAGAAAACAGATCAATTAATAAATAAAGCGAGTAATGATGAAATCAAGAACGCAGAGACTGAGTGGGAGGGATCAAGAATAGTCTAGATTCCGCGGCTACGGACGTTTTAGGACACGAGAGAAGGGAAGCTAGGAAGCCCTGGATAACGGACAAAATCTTAAACTTAATACAAAGGAGACGAGGCTACAAAAACAGACGAGACGAGGAGGGACTAAAAACTTATAAGTCAATAAAGTGGAAAATCATTAGAAAGTGTAGAAAAGCGAAAGAGCAATGGATAGAGGATAAATGCAAAGAGGTAGAAGATAAGCTCCAAGTAGGTAAGACCGATGAGGCTTACAAAATAATTAAGAAGAACTTCAGGTATATAAGATCAATAAGTAGAAACGTTAGGAGTCAATCGGGGGATATACTGATCGGAAGAGAGGAGAAAGCGGATAGATGAAAGCAGTACTTAGGAAATTTATACGAGGGTCAGGAATTAGGAGAGATATTAGAGGAAGAATCTAGCATCGATAGGGAAGATGTAGGAAAACCTATATTGAGAGAGGAATTTGAAATAGCATTAAGGGGGTTAAAGAACAATAAAGCGCCGGGTGTAGATAAAATACAGGCGGAAATTTTGAAATGTGCGGGACAGAAAGTAGTAAATAGGATGTTTGAACTGGCAAAATACATATACGAAACGGACGAGATTCCGGAGGATTGTAAGAGGAATATTATCGTTACTATACCAAAAAAGAGAGGAGCAGACAAATGCGAGAACTTTAGAACGATTAGCGTAACTTCCCACGCGTCAAAACTCTTAACCAGAATAGTGCAGAAGAGAATGGAAAATAGAGCGGAGGAAATACTAGGAGAAGACCAATTCGGGTTTAGGCGAAAGTGGGGAACTCGCGAAGCTATTCTGGCGCTAAGAGTAATGTTAGAGAAAACAATATAAAAAGGAAAGAACGCTTATATAGGATTTGTAGATTTAGAAAAAGCTTTTGATAATGTAAGATGGGAAAAAATGTTCGAGATACTAAAGAGCGTGGGAATGTTAGAGATAGGAGAGTAGTACACAATATATACAAAGAGCAAACTGCTGTTATATAAGTAGAAGGGGAAAGAAGGGGAGTAGGTATTAGGAAAGAAGTAAGACAAGGATGTACGCTATCACCACTAATTTTTAATCTGTACATCGAAGAGGCGATTAATGTGGTAAAAGATAGAGTGGATTTCGGGATTAAAGTACAGAAACAGAAACTAAAAATGCTGAAATTCGCGGATGATATAGCAGTATTAGCATCTAGTAAGGAGGAATTAGAATCAGCGTTGAACGAAATGGAGGCAGTGTTGGCAGAGGAATACGGAATGAGTGTGAATAAAAACAAAACTAAAGTGTTAGTGTGCAGAGGGCGCGAGAGCAGAGCAAAAACGAAAGTACAAATTAATAATGCAAGATTGGAGGAAGTTAACGACTTCACTTATTTAGGAAGTAAAATAAATTGGGATGGAAGAAGCGATAAAGATATAAAACAAAGAATAGCGCAGGGTCGAGTAGCCTTTAACAATAAGAAAGCACTTTTATGCTCTGGGGTAATAAACTTAGAAATAAGGAAGAGATTTTTGAAAACATATGTATGGAGCACGGCACTATACGGTTGCGAAGCCTGGACGGTAGGGGAAGCAAGTAGGAAGAAATTAGAAGCTTTTGAGATGTGGTGTTACCGAAGAATGATGAAAATACCGTGGACTGATAGAGTTAGAAACGAAAAAGTATTAGAGAAAGTCGGCGAGAAAAGAAATATGGGGAAAAACATAAAGAAGAGAAGAAATAGAATGGTAGACCACTTGCTGAGACATGGCGGAATAGTTCGCGATATTCTGGAGGCAGAAATAGGAGTGAAGAAAGGCAGACGTAGGCCTAGATTAGACTACTGCTCGCAAATGGTAAGGGATGTAGGTTGTTGCACAATTAGCGAAATGCGTAGGTTAGCACAAGATAGGAGAAGCTGGAGGTTAGTGTCCAACCAGTCTTAGGACTGATAACCTCATGATGATGACAATTCATGTATTTTCTTTATCTAATAAAAAGGAAAGTGTTGAATTGTTCTTTCTTGGTTATCAGTTTTTATATTTCTACAAAATGTACATACATTGGAAAATAAACTTAAATTTTACCAGTCTAGTTCCCAACAAACGAGCCATTTTTTACATAACTTATTTTCGGAACTTTACAAATAAGCCATTTCATTATGCTCTATTTATGTTCAGTACGCTATAAGTGAACAATTTTGTACTAAATCTGTAAATACCTAAAAAGCCAAAGTTAAAATGATTTAACAATATATTACAGGTCATATTCAGGTTAAATATCGCTGATATAACTTTGGATTTAAATATGCTATAGTTCGGTGCCGAAAGAATATCAACTGATTCATATGTTATATCAAATCAGGTCCTCTATTCGTAATTTTAAATATATCTAAATTATCAAGTGATTATGTTTTGAGAAACTTATTTTTCGATTTCGTTTGTGGAAAACTGGTCTCCTGTTTTTGTTGCTGCATGAAAAGTTTCAGCCCTTTCCAAGGGAATTCGCAATTATGTACGTATAACGTTTGTGTGCTGCACGCAGAAAGGCGGAACTTGGTCGGTAAAGTAGAATACATATTTAGATGTCTATTTCCAATAATCTATTTGAAAAATAACGACAATGGTATATGTGTATAAACTATAAACTATAACAATTCGGTAGTGAACGTTTGTGTTCTTACTCGACTGGTACCAACATGCATTCTCCATAAGAGACCAAGTAATTAAATCACGTGTCGTTCAATAAAGAACGATTAAAGGCACATTTTTACCATAAATGGTGGTTTATTAAAAAATGGAATTGACTGCGGTTGTGGTTGTTCTACGAATGGGAGGCGTAGTCGTAAATTGCACGTCATTTATAGGTGAAAATTTCAGATGATAATATACGTATATGCAGAAATTAATTTAAAAACGTTTTAAAATAATTTGGGTTTTGTATTTTTTTTTTTTTTTTTTTTTTTTTTTTAGTAATTGGAGTGTACGCCTACGATATAACTTCCTCCACGCACTTTCTCGTATGATCACGCCGTAACCCGTTTATATGTTGCTGATGTCGCTACTTCATATTATTTTGAAACCATATTAAACATCGTAGATGATATTACAAAGTATGCGAAATGCTTTTATGTTTAGAATATAAAAAAAATTCGATGTGATACACAATACGTAAAATGTATAATATTTTTATAAAACATAACACCATGCCTAATCCATTAAATTTTACATCAAGAGTATATGTTACTCCAGAAATAGAACTAAATATAATTAGAGGAAATTATAATCAAAACATATATACGCACTAAGGACGCTATAATTATTCACCGTAATAATGCCTAACACAAAGTCAATTCGTTTTTCTATTCTATAAGAAAATTACAGCTAAGAGAACCCATCCGTCTATTCTTTATTACATTATTATTTAATTTCATTCAAATTTCAACTTCATTGATGTACTTTGACTAAATATTAATTAATTAATCTATGCTACCCCGCAATTCCGTCAGAAGGGTGGGTCGTGTCGAAATTATATCACCGTAACTTCCACAGTTTAAATCTTTACCTCTCAAAGAAGCTTCGGGGATGCGTCAATCACTCGATGGGGGTAGAGTAATTCAATAAAGGCCGGGACGCTTTGTTTTTGAACAAGACGTTTTACGGCAAAATAACGATATGTAAGAGCAAACAAGTTACTTAACCTAAAATAGAGATTTATCTAATACTTATGAGTATAAGTTTGATATTTATTTAAAGGAACTTGTGATTTGAAATTGAAGAGTGGGTAGAATAAATAATCATTAATAATGAAAGTTGATTTTCGGGAAACCAATTTATAACATTCGTAATTATAAGCGGCAATATTCCATTTTATTTTTTAATTATTAGGTATTCTAAGAACCGTCGTTGATCAACTAAGCAAGTTCTAAAGGAAATGGGTTAATACCTTATTTGAAAGATATGTTAATTATTTATCTAACGTTGCCTTGTTTTAAATTCTGTCAATCGGTTGGAATACAAAATCTATTAAATACGATTATACGAAAATTATAAATGAATAAGCCACTATCTAGACGACACAAAATACGGGTCTGCACATGTTTTATCAAGTTAACAGCACAGATGTCTAAAGAAATATGGCGGCACTCCATTCTACTAAAATGTTATAACCACAGCAAATTCGTCCAGACTTACTGACACTACTTCTTCAATCATTAAATTTATACGCGTTTAGAACCATACCATACCATACAAATACCATATCATACAAATCTTTTGTTAGGTTTTCCTCCAGGAATGTGACACTAACAATGTCATTCTCCAATATACTCTGATAAGATCCTAAATAAACGTTAATTTATTAAATCTCCATTTTTATCATCACCTACCTCCTTATATTGGATGGATATTAAAGACTGAGTATACTGACTTGACCACATAGATATAGTTGGTATAAAAACGCCCACAAATTAGCCTCCAAATTTGTTCGCCCCATTGAAGGCAGCGTTTCAGTCTAATCCAGCTGAAAATAGCTGAGCTATAACTGGACCTAGTTACCTACTATTAAATATTTATTAAAACATCAAAAACATTTAAAAACAAAACATTTAAAAGCATCAAAAAGTCACAAGAGTATACCACTGATGTCGCTACCGATGATGCCTCATCAGCGACACCGTCCTATGTAACCAATTACATCTAAGCTATAATAATTTATATATATATATAATAGTTACCCAATAATAGTTACCCAATTAGCACTAAACATGCGGACCAACTCAGCTAAACATCTACTCTTTGCGTATCTCTTGTAAAGTCGTTTGCGTGAATGATGTCCGATACGATGTAAAAATATTCATATATAAAGGAATCGGCCATTCTGAAACTAAAAATAGAACATTTGCATAGTTAAAATGGTCTGTGAAATTATTTAACGGACCCTTGTCAGGTATCTTGCCAGGAATGGTTCTTAAGTCTGTTTCTACTTGAATGTATTGAAATTTTAAGTGATTTTCTCTAATTATAAATGCCTTTCCATTGTAGCTTGTCTAGGCAATTTCCATATAGGATTGCATTTGCTATAAAACTATCAGAGTGGTTCTCTATTCGACATGAAATATACATTTTATATCACTTCTTATTTCATGAACTTTTTAAAAATTATTAATTTTACTTTTTTGAAAAGTGACCCCGCCACGGGTAGGATTCGACATTTGTCCCGGATCGAATCCGAACGACAGACAGCTGTTTCGAACTTATTAGTTCTCATCAGTGACGTACGCGGTACGCTGATCCAGGACAAATGAAGAAACAAATCCATGGGGTATTCATCTAAATCGATAAGATCTATGTCTGTAACTTATGTAGGTTATTTTACTTTATAATTTTGGCTTTTGTTTATGTCGAAAAATGAGTAATCTCTTACTGAGTAATTATTTGATGATTACTCAATTATTTTCTGGAGATTACTGGTTATTTGGTGGACTTTTTAAAGCCTTGCTGTCGCTGACGTTGCAGAAAGGTTCCAAAAGGTATTTTTCTCTCTAAAATTTTGCAATTCGTAATAAACGTGATAAATGTTAAATACTAATTTAAGATAAGGCATGAAAGGATTTAATTACATGATAATTATAATGACTTTAGGTGCACTCTTTCTTAGTTAGACATAATATCCTATATGCGAATGGCCTGAATTATAAGTTTATAAAGGATGATATTATAGTCCCTTCAAATTAGGAAAATTGAGGACAATTTTTCCTACAGCTAAGCGACGTATACAGAAAGTTGTGTTGGGGTTGTGTCAACATATTTTTCACCTAGCGCATGATAAAAAAGGGTTGTTTTTTAGATATAGACATTTAAAACCTTATCTGATCGTGCAGAAACACCAAAAAGGGATTGAGGATCGCTTTTAGGTATAATTCAATGCCTGGCGGGGCTTTAGCCCGAGGAGTAGTTGTTTCCTATAGCGATTATGTAACAGCCTTGCTATTTGGGAACTATTTTGATAACTGCTTGGCGGTTTGGTAGTTTCTTCCTCGATTTTCGACTTATATCTTACTGAGATATAGACATATATATATATATATATATATATATATATATATATATATATATATATATATATATATATATATATATACATATATATATATACGCGTTATTGGTCATTTTTTAGGTTTTTTGCATTTTTCTGAAAAACTATGCATTTTTGGGAAAACATGATCTAATTTAATGTTATAGATTTTGCGATTCTCCGCAATTTTTGTTGTTTTCATTTTTTCGAAATTCTGATTAGTTGCGCCGCTAGAGCCCGCTGAAGTATTTTTGAGCTGTTTTTCGATTTTAAGCCAAAACTGCATTGTAGAGAAACATATCAAGAGATCAAAGTTGTAGATATAAAAATTTACGACACATTTTGTTGTTTTGTATTTTTTAAAGTCGCACGGTTTTGCCACTAGAGGACGAAAACCGTTTCAATTTTTTTTGTAATACTCTTGTGCGAATGAAAAAAACACTCTAGCGCATTATTCTTGATGTATAAGCAAAACTATGCATTTTTTTGTAAAAAAAAAGTGTAAGACAATTTGTAGGAAGTTTTTTGCTCTCCAACTTTTTTCTGATAGAACTTTTTTAAAAAATGCAGTTTTGCCTGTAAATCAAAAATAATGCACTAGAGTGTTTTTTTCATTTCCACAAGAGTATTACAAAAAGAAAAAAAAACGGTTCGCGCCCTCTAGTGGCAAAACCGTGCGACAAAAAAAACAAAGGACAATATATATCGAAAATTTTTATATTTATAATTTTGATCTGTTAATATTTTTCTCTACAATGCATAGTTTTGGCTTAAAATCGAAAAACAACTCAAAAATAATTCAGCGCGCTTTAGCGGCGCAACTAAGAAGACTTTAGAAAAAATTAAAACAAAAATTGTGAAGCATCGTAAAATCTACAACATCAAATCAGGTCATGTTTTCCCAAAAATGCATAGTTTTTCAGAAAAACGCAAAAAACCGAAAAAACGGCCAAAACGCGTATATATATATATATATATATATATATATATATATATATATATATATATATATATATATATATATGTGTGTGTGTGTGTGTGTATATCTAAAAAACAACCCTTTTTTATCATGCGCTAGGTGAAAAATATGTTAACACAATCCTAAACACAACTTTCTGTATAGGTCGCTTAACTGTAGGAAAAATTTCCCAAAATCAGTGATTTTTTGTCTAATTTGAAGGGATTATTATCTTAAGTACAATAGAACAATAGGGTAGGATGTAACATACATTAAAATTTCTTGAAGCCCAACAAACTCCCATTACAGACCCATTTTATTATGATGTGACATAAACCTCCTCACATTGTGCGAATAGTCGCGTGTGTGTCACATAATTGCTACGGCAGTTGCTGTATTGTGCCTCTTTCTGGATCCCGACTGATAGAGAATCAAATTGTTATCGCGTAGTTATTTATTTGCTGGTATACAACTTTTTCTAAAATTTCGAACAAAGTTGTTAACAAACTGATTCACCGACATTCTCACGTCCGTGGAGTTACAAACATTGGGAAGTCGTGTCACCCGCACCGCCTTCTACGATTCAGGAAAATTTCGTCTCTTTAGACAACAATTAACGATATAAGTGTTACTAGCTTCTGCGGTAAAAATATCAGTAGCCTTTGAAAATTCATTTGTCGAAGAGAGAACGGCTTCAACAGTTTTTATAAACTGTATATATTAGAGAGTGGGTAGACATACGAGTATTCCCCATGTTTTTTTTTTTTCTAATTCTAACTAATTCTAAATCTTGCAAAATATTTTTATAATGATTCTCCAGAGATAAGCGCCGCTGTACGCCACTGATTTATGGACGTAAAACTATTGCTCTTCATTTCGGAAAACTCCACGCTTGCAACCGTGGGTTGTAAAATTACCGCAAAGTTGGCCATCTTCTTCCTGTTAAGTGAAGGGTAATGTCGTCAGTATTTCATTTAGTATCATGGGACTAGAATTTACTGAACAGAACTCTTTGCAGTAAATTACTCTAGACAATTCCCTTATTTCGTTATGACATTATATTAAGGGGAAAACCTTCTTATAAGGATTAGTTTATAATTTACTTTCAAGACTTCGATGTAATTACGGTCTCTTGTTAACTTTTGTGGCAGAGGAATTAAGCCGGGTTCTTTAAATCCCAGATGACAATGTAACTTTTTTCAACGCTGCACTAGAATAACCCTGATGCTGGGTATCTACAACTAATTACTCCCTTTAAAATACCCCAAATTTAACACAAACAGCGTTTTAATTAACGTTATCACTAGAGCTGTATAATCGGTGCTGCGTGCATGTGGCTTGCGTATGGGAAGGTGTAGCGGGGGCCTCGAACACGTGGCGTGGAGCTCAATTCACGCTGTAAACAAGCTACTTTGGTATCACAAAATACTCGATTTGTGCTAGGTATCCAGCTACTGTATAACATTGACAATCAAATATCTGTTTGGTAGTCTATGTATCCTAGTTGAGTCTTCCCAAAAGGCCTGTCACAGACATGATTGTAATTTCATTCAAAAATATTGTGTGGGATTAAGGGGACTAATGAGATTAAGGAAATATTGGATAAAATCTAGCTATCACAATTATACATACATACAATAAAAATTTCTCAAGGATGAAAAATCCAAATAGTCGAAAACACATAATATAGAATATCTTTGTAATAGTATATCTGTACACCATAATGATGGCTTGCCAGAGAGAAATTGGAAAAGATATATGTCTTAAATACAAGGTATCACATAACGATACAATATTCTAATTTTGAATGAACTAACGCAAAATATGAAGATTTCAATGTAATAGTGTTATTAAATAATATCGTGTTTCTAATCACGAAACTAAGGTTTCTATATGCATTAAGAGCAACATGGTTGATATTCCCAGAGAACGATAGTTTATCATCAAAGTACACACCAAGATTTTTAATATTCGTATTACAACTGTACCACTAAGAGAATAGTCATATATTATTGATTGCTTCTTTAAGGTATACGAGCAAACTTTATATTTATCTATATTTATTGATAGTTTTCTATATTTTCTAAACCCGGCGACACAATAAGGTCGATGAATTTTTATAACCTCAAGTGATCATCTAAGCAAGTTATATATAAAAATAATTTTAAATCATCGGCAAAAAGAAGATGATGTGAGTGAGATAATGAGATAAAAGAAAGAGATAATTATATTTTTAAAATATTTGCAAGATTTGACAGAATACTGATTGGGCGATAATTTTTTGTCAGATGTCTGTTTAATATAGGGCAGATCCTAGCTACTTTTCAAATCTCAAGAAAATTGCGGGTAGAGACTATCAGATTAAGTATCTAATATAGGAAGTAGCTCTATTAACGTAGTTAATAGAGCTACTAGACTAGTTAAGAAGTAGTTGCTTCCTATGGCGATTATGTAATAGCCTTGCTACTTGAAAACTACTTGAATACCGCTTTGCGGTTTGGTGGTTCTTTTCTCGATTCCCGACTTATAAGTTACTGACATAGATCGTATGATTTAGATGACTATCCCACGATTCGATTCGATTCGGCATTTGTCCTTAATCGGTGTACCGTGTACGGCAATGATGAGGACTAATAAGCTCGAAACAGCTGTCTGTCATTAGGTTCTCATCCGGGACAGATGTCATTTCTATCCGTGACGGGTTTTCTTTTCTGAAACCTTGTCTGATCGTGCAGAAGCACGAGAAAGGGATCGAGAATCGCTGTGAGGTATAATTCAATACCTGGCGGGGCTTTAACCCGAGGAGTAGCTGTATCGATTATGTAATAGCCTTACTATTCGGGAACTATTTGATAACCGCTTTGCGGTTTGGTGGTTCTTTTCTCGATTCCCTACTATGAATTACTGACATAGATCGTATCAATTTAGATGAATACCCCACGGATTTAATTCGGCATTTGTCCTGGATTGGCGTACAGTGTATGGCACTGATGAGAACTAATAAGTTCGAAACAGCTGTCTGTCGTGCGGTTGCCATTCGGGACTGATGTCGAATCCTACACGTGGAGCGTTTTCTTTTCTGAAAAAAAAATAGTTAAAGAAGTTAATGATAGTTTAGGATTACCCATTCACTTTCTACAAGTCTCCAACAAAATTGTAGCTGAATGCTTTCTACATTAATTTATCGAGGAGCTTCCAATAATAATATATATGGAGGTGGACTCAAATGGCTTCTTAAAGTTCAGCCCGTCACTCACAAGAAGAAATTGTGCTTGAAATATATATAATCAAACGTGCGAATGACTTCATTAAACAATTATTCATAAACGCCACATTTTTATATTAATTGAACCGATAATTACGCTTAACATTTATCAAGATATAGAAGTAATTTAGTGACATAAAATCCAATATGTCATTTCCATATAATACATCACTTCACCTACAGGAACTTGAACTTCAGGAATAAAAAAATAAGTAAATTATAAAACACGTATACAGTTGATAACTTTTTCGCGTTAAGGTCTGTGCCCACTACACCATACCATACTAAGACCGTAACCGCATCGACACATGTAAAAAAACATAATTTGCATTAATTTAGCAGACTGTTCCAACACCGGCCAACACCATAGCGTGCCATGACCGGACCATTGATGCAAATTATATTTGTTTGCATGTGTCGATACGGTTACGACCCTAGTACGGTACGGTGTAGTGGGCAGAGACCTTTATACGGTAGGTCACAAAAGTGTGGTATAAAGTTATTATGTTTTGTCTCCTTTGTTTTCAGATAAACATGAAAATGACGCATTTAGTATTTTAACTTGGAAGCTTAACAGTTATAATATAGGAAATATATTAACAGAACTGGGATAACTTTTAAATGCATCAAATAGTAAATGAACTATTGATAAATAAATGCATTTATGTAAATAATATTTATGTAAATTTATACATGTGGCAAGTGCTAAAATAGACAATGATTAGTTAAATTAATTAAGTTATCGACGCTATTGATTTTCAAATTTTCGTTTACAAAACTGGCCATCAGTAGGGCCAGTTCTTGTCTACCGTCTATAAAAATCGCGTACTATTATTATATGAAGATAATAGTAAAATTTAAGCCATTTATAAGTGTTAATATTGGCTTAAATGTTTATCAGCTTAAGTTAATTTTATTTAATTAACCATTTTGTAATTCTTTTAGCAATAAAAATGGTAACTATTCATTCACTTTAAATATAAATAGTTCAACAAAGATTAATAACATAATTTTATTATCAATTTATATATTAATATAACTGTGTACGTCACCAAAACGCAAGGTCTGCTGAAAACATCGCTTCTGTGCGTGGGAGTGTACCGTAAAACCCGAGACAGTCAATTTCTTGTCGTACATAAGAACTTGGCCTTTCTGCAACTTCAACTTGGCGAATTTTGCGTCAAGACTTGTGCCTGCACCCGTATAAAATCCAACTTACCCAGGAACTTAAGGTAAACTGTCATAGACAACGTCGTGTATTCGCTGATTGGGCTCCGGATCAGTTGACCTAAATTTTACTAAAAAATCATCTTTAGCGACAAGGCCCATTTTTGAATGAATGGATATGCGAACAAGCAAAATTCTCATATTTCAGACTATACCAATCCACACGAGATACACGAGCACCCGGGAAAGCCACTGTTTGGTGCAGATTGGTCTGGAGGAATCATCGATCCGTACTTCTTCCAAACAAAACTAGCATTATCATAACCGTCATGGCGAGCTCTACAGATCCATGATAAGCAACTTCTTGTGGCCTAAACTATATGATATGGATACCGACGACACGTGACTGCAACAGGACGACGCTATATGCCACACAGCGCATGCCATGCACAATGCAGCGCATTTAAAGGCATGGTTATCTCACGCAGCGGCGACTGGCCTCCAAGATCGTGCAATTCAACGCCTCTTTAGACTTCTTCCTTTCGGGCTGCCTTAAATCGCGGGTCTATGTGAATAAACCGCAAGTAATTGATGCCCTCACAGTCAACATAACGGACGCCATCCATCCAGCAAATTCAGCCAGATTTATGTGACAAAGTCATCGAATATTGGACCTCCCGAATACGTGACACCAAGCAAGGCTGCTGTGGATATTTGAAGAACGTTATATTCCATACTTAATGCCGCGTATATCTCACACACAACTTGTTTATTTACATTTAAAAATAGATCGTCCTTATTGAAAGACCCTTTATATACACCCTATATATCGTATACTTAACGCCACGTATTTTCACAATATATTTCGGTATCTGTTGACGAAAACAGATAATAATATTCTGAATATACATACATTTGCAAACAAGAAACACCAGAGATTTCAGTACTTTTACGCTTTATTGATTTAGTATTTATGTTGGCAAACATTTTAAACGTTATCTTTCTTCTCCTGTCACTTTCGCTTTTACAGACATTTTTTGAAAGTATTCGCCTTTCATCTACCCCTTATAACATGTTTTCCTTAAATTTTTGTATTCCCTTTGTTCGTTCCCTGTGTTCGTACTAAGGTAAAAATAAATTATATAAGGAACTTCAATTCAAATTTCAATTCAGAATGTTTCAGGCGGGATTATTGCGAGTAAAAAGAGCGCTGTAAATAAGTGAATTCTCCAGAAAAATAAACCAACTTAGTAGTCCAAGCCGCAAATTAGCTAATGCAATAGGACGGTTTAACATAGACGAATTGAAAATGTACTCTTTTAAGTTAATTATTATCTTTACATTTAAGTTTAAAGTTCAGGTCGTAGAAATCCTACTATAAATGATATTCTAAAACTTAAGGAAACCCAACCGTTTATATATGTTATTTTTTTTAATGAACAAGAATCTAATTTATAAGGAATTATATACTGAGTGGAGCAAAAACCGATTTCTGTTTCAATCGTAACCTTCTTGAAATTCACATGAAAAATTATAAATACTATTTTAATAAATATTTTTTTTTTAATTGGGGAAATTATTCTGGTAAATAATGTCCTATAAGTGTAACTAACTAATGAGAAAAATGGACCATCGATTAGAAAATGAGGTAGCAACTAGAACTATGGTAGTAATTTCAATTAAAGTAATAAAGGTTCTAGGACCCGCTCGTTTCGTCAGTGCACCAGAGGCGTCACCTTCACAACTTCATAATAGGTACTTAAAATAAAATAAAATAAGTAATGCTAAGGAATAGAATAATCGTAAACACCTGGTTATGCGTTATAATTTATACAACACAGTAAAATTCTTACGTCCTAAACAGCTTTTCGAATTAGCTCTGTAAAACATCTGCAGCATTAGATATGTTTCTATAGTTGATTTAGCGAGCGATGTTCGTCATGATGAAGATACATTCTTATATAAATAGAACGATTATTCGACATCTAATGATGTAAGCAACTATATAATGGATCTGTAGACACAGAAATGCTACATAATTTATAATTTTTTAATTCGACAAGCTCTGAGTCTTTTTCAAAACAATGTCAAACCTTGTATGGCAATAATATTGCCATAGCAATATTATTTTTACGTCCTTTAAATCATATATCTTTGTATGTGCAGCATCCACTATTTGCAGTGAATCCACTAAAGGCAAGAAAGGAAAGACAAGAATTTATAATTTTTCTATTGCCCTCACTCGTCCATTGTAATTGTTATAAATAATTTGTAAATCTGCTTCAACTTAAGCATTATGAAATATCGCTTAACCTTTATTGGTACCAGCTACCTCTTTAGGATCAAATGATTTCAGACATTATTTTGTGGTTCTGGGTATTATACTAGATTGTACAGACAACCTAGCATAATATCTAAACCTAAACTTTCAAACGAATACAGAATGCACAGTCCACCATTAAACAACTACTGCCGTAAATCGATCGATCGACCGGACGCTGATTCACCAACTCACCTTCTTCACGTGTGCGTACATATATGGCGGCAATGCCCTGTTGACAAAATCAAGTGGCTCTAGTGATAACTATTTATATATTTACCATTTATGATGTAAAATTATTCCCAGTAATAAATTTCTTTTCTCTAAAAGAAAACATTTAACAAATCGCTGACCCTCATATAATAATTGAAGGTGACACATCATATAATCCCCAGTTTAATTCACGACCAAAATATTACGAATATTTTTCTATCAAAAATCAAATCGCATTTGTTTAGATAAATATACGATTGCATAGATGCATTAATTTGAAAATGATTCGTTTGTCCCATCACGTACTTCATCTTCTATTTATGTTACAGAAATATTCCTCCTAGATGAGTCCTTCATGTCCTTGTCCCAATTTTCCATTCAAGTGAAATTGCAGTTGACTTTGACGCAGTTTAAAATTCTGCTCATATTGTAGCGTACCTAAAGTTCTTATATTACATACAATTCTAAATCGACATACGTGCTTAAAAAGTTCTGTCTGATGCATGTTATTAGGTTGAAGTTAAATTCCGAAAATTCAAGTATATATACACACACATTTATGAACAGAAAGCTATTCCGAGTATATATATACACAAAACTTCCAGCAGAGGCAATTGCTAAGAAAATTTTGTTTTTTTAGTTTTATTGACAATACCAATTGTCTCTAGTCATTTAATAAAATGTGATAGTTGATAGTATTAACAGTTAACCTCGATATATGAAAATAGGTTGAATGTACCGGGTTAGTCACCTAAAATTGAACCCCCCTTTATTTCTCTTAATTTCAATCGAATCGAAAAATTTAAAAAAGGATTTCACATGATCTTTTATAAATTTTTTGAATATTTAAACAAATTTTTAGAAACTCTGCAAATTGAAAGGAGGCGCACATTTTTTTATTTTTTTTTAATGGAACACCCCATATTTTTTTAATTAGAAAAGTTACCCACAGCTTTCTGATTACAAGAATATATAATTGTTGTATCTTGGTAAGTATAGTTCTTGAGATATTCATACAAATATATAGTCACATCACAGGAATAAGTTAAGTGGCATAAGACCATAAATCAGGAGAGCTATGAACCGAAATGATTTAAAGAAACAATAATGCTTCGTTTGACAGTTATATTATGTTTGACTTATGTTTGATTGTTATATTATTAATACGCTTTAAGTTAAGTTTTAATACACTTGTTACTATATCTAATATATTGATATGGGACATTCACTAGTCGAAAGGAAATAAATATTAGAAATTTACTTAACCAGCAATAGAAACAAATATGTAGCTAAAAGAAAATATGCAAGAAAATATCCTGAAAGACGAATTCCCCCCAAGAACACTTTCTCTAATATGTATCTCAAGTTTGGGGACAGCGAATCCTTAAAAGATAAGAAACAAGAAAGAAAGAAGCCCAAAACAGGAGAAAATATGGAAATGGACGTTTTACTCTTTTTTACCGTACACTCCAATAAATATACTAACGCTGCTGCAGAAGAATTTAATATTTCTCAAGCAAGTATAAGACGTATATTAAAACGTCACAAATATAAGCGTTATAGTATTTTGCCAGTTCAGCTTTTAACTGAAAATAACTTTGCCGACAGAAGAGCTTTTTGTAGAGAGATGATTGAGAGAGCAGAAAACGACAATAACTTTTTAAAAAACTTATTATTGACCGATGAAAGTAGCTTTTTAACGGCTAGACTTTTTAATAGGAAAAATGCACATTATTGGGCGCCCGCAAATCCACATATTATAAAAAAGATAAAAACCCAAGGATATAATACAGTAAATGTGTGGTGCGGTATTCATCGAAATACAATTGTGGGTCCCGTATTCATTAATGGGTCCTTGAATGCAGTTCAGTATTTGAATATTCTTCGGGGTGAAGTAGAGAACTATTTAGATAATATTCCCCTTGCAATCGGGAATTCTGTTATTAGGCAACAGGATGGTGCTCCTCCACACTCTGTACGGAACGTAACGGAATATTTAAATGACAAATATCTATTTTGGATAGGAAGATACGGTCCTATACATTGGCTTGCTAATAGCCTAGACTTGAGTCCTTTGGACTTCTTTTTGTGGGGAACACTGAAACAAAACATATACGAAAATTCGGTATATAATAACTCGGATGAGTTGAAGGACTGTATCAGTCAAGAAATAAAAAATTTGCGGCAAAATGTTCATTTATTTGAAAACGTTAGAAATGAATTTATTAAAAGATGCCAACTGTGCCTTGATAGAAACGGAGGATACATGGAGAACATATAGATATGTTTAATTTTAATAAAGTTCATTGGTTTTATGTTATTTATTGTTGCGCATTGTTTTTTTTTTATCATTATTTCGTTATTTATGTTTTGTGTTCATTAAACTTTGTTGTTGACATTTTAATAAAGGTTTATTATAATTATTATGTGTTGCCGCATCAAAGAATTTTCATACTTTTTTTCTTAAAAAACAAGATGTATCGTTATATCTCAAAAACATAGCTCTCCTGATTTATGGTCTTATGCCAAACTTATTCCTGTGATGTGACTATATTTTTGTATGAATATCTCAAGAACTATACTTACCAAGATACAACAATTATATATTTCTGTGATCATAAAACTGTGGGTAACCTTTTTAAGTAAAAGAATACAGGGTGTTTTATTTAAAGAAAATAAAAAATTATTCGTCCCCTTTCAATTTGCAGAGTTTTTGAAAATTTTTTTAAATATTTATAATAAATCATGTAAAATCCTTGTTTGAATTTTTAGATTCGATTAAAATTAAGAGAAATAAAGGGGGGGTCAATTTTAGGTGACTAACCCAGTACACAAAAGTATCCATATCCCCTGAAGTATCGATACAAATGTTTACTATTCTAAAATGAGCTGTAAAGGTGTCCTGGAATATTTTCCTCTTCTTGGTTGAATAAAACTAGGTTATTAAAAAAGATATTTACATTCGCTATTTTTTTATTTTTTATTAAAATTTACGGCGTACGGAAAACTATGTATGAAAAATAACATCGCCAAAGTGTCTTCGTCAAAGTGAGTATCAGTATACGCGTTATATTTCAAATAGCCCCTAATCCATGGGCGTTAAATCGGGACTTTCTATAACAATCCTTCCCCAAAAGCAGATCGAATTGGATAATCTTCAACCTTCAAGGCTTGCACAAGTCGAATCTTGTAACAATCCCACACGGAGTAGTGCGGACAGGCGACGAACTATTATGAGAAAATAATGGTTTTTGTAAAAACTTCTGATACACGTGGCACGATACTCACCGGTGAATTGATCCATTGCAACTGAATTTCCAAGGTGTGGTGTCTAACAAACACATTCGCGCCCACATTTACCACTACCACTTGCCGAGATGTTCAACAAACAAATGACATTTCACGACAACTTGTGTTAAATTATATAGAATACTATTTTGTCCGTAAGTTTGGTACTACTTTATTCCATATGCTACTTGATTATAGTAAAAAGAAAGTTGGGTTATTTTATTTAAATAGGAAATTGTACACTAAAACATGTTCATTACTTGTTTAAGGGGCAGCTCAAAACAGCAACCAAAAGACTTTTAGCTGGAAATATTCATAATTTTTTTTGAGGACGGTATATTACTGTACAAAGAAATTTCATTAATCAAAAAATCACCAAAGAGTAGTAACAACTCTTCCAGGTGAATTCCTTCCTAGAGTTTTGCCACAAATTTTAGACAAATACATTTAGACGTGAATATAAGAATATTTACAAATCTTATAATAATATTTATAATTTCCAAATGGTATACTAGTACACTCGTACTCGCTTCCTTCTGAAATGGTTCTAAGAAACAAAGGACGCATAACGTGTGATATTTACCGGAATAAGTTAACTAAAATTCACTATCTCCTGCCCTTAAGATTACTTTGATTTTCAATTCGTTCAAGTTATCGAAATGCAAATATTTTCCGATTTTAGCATAGATAGAAATACGAATAATTAGGAAGTTGCAGACTAGCTTATTCAGTAAATATTTATCCGTTTAGTTAATTTTGAGTAGAAATTAATTATAAGTTGTGTATTACATTACGACAAGAAGACGTTTTTGAAATGTCTGGATAATAAATGGAATAGTCCACATACATATTTATTTTTAATTTTGGGAGGTGAAATATTGCTTAAGCAGATAATAATATCAGTTCTTAACATAAAATTATCTTGAAAATCTTTGAATTTAATCAAGAGCGTGTATAGAATATGTAGCCTGTCAGAAATGACTGCATTTACTGCATAAAATGGTATGACACAGTATAAAAAAATTATTATTATGGAATAGAATTAATATTATAAAAAGCACTTTATTATTAACAAAATAGCTGAAAAACGTTCACAAAACGAATTAGGCTGGGACAATTGAGGAGAAAATTCACTCTAACCCAATAAGACCCATTTGGTCCACTAGTACTGATTCAGGAACTTCTTTGTTGTGTGACAGGTCTACAACATGACGCTTTTCTGCATCTGTTTAGGTTCCTGATCATTATGCACATTAATGAGATGTCCATTGGAGTAATTTGTACTCTGCCCAGGCCCCAGATGTGCTTAATTTCCATCGGAAGATTTTCATATTTCCTAATCTTCTCAGATTACGTTTTTCTGATATTTAGAGTCAACGGAAAATCTATGTCTATAATGTGACACAACTGACCTATCCATAATCAGTGAGTAATTATTGGTCTGTCCTAATATAGGAGATGGCTCTTCCTAGATACACTAGGCACAAAAATTAGGTATATAAAAAATATCCTAAATTCTTTTTTCAGGTGATTTTCAGATGGCTGTAACTTGAAGAAAAGTAGTTGCTGAGTAATTATAAAAAATTAAAGTGAAGCCCTAAGCTTATAGTTTTCAGGTCTTGAATTCAACTTTTTTTTATCATCTGCAGTTTTTGAATAAGCACAAGGAAACCATCGGATAAATAATTTTCCAAATTTTAGCCTGCTTTTCAAAATATCCATGGACTTCGATAATTTATTTTTGGATTATATCATCATAAAACTTTTTGATATTATTTTATCCTCTTTAAATTGAGTGAAATAATAGCCTTGTACGATAATTTTTCGCTGAGTTATCGTACTTCAAAGCAAAATAGTCAGTTTTGACTTTTTCTTTGCAAGAAGATTTTTTTTACATTTTCTTTTACAATAATTAACATTTTTTTTTATAAAGAAGTATGGATTATTGCTAAAACAATATCTTCAATCTCAAAAAATGAAAAGAAAATGAAAAATTCATCCTAAATTGATTTTTAGGAAAAACGACAGAAATCATTGCGAACACAATACAAAAGAATCGTAGCGCTTTGAAATTTTCAGCGCTTCTTTCAGATCCTTTGAGATCGAAAGCAAATAATCAGTAGACCTTAGTCTATCCATCATTAGCAAAGTTATTACAAGTTAAGCGAATATCTCTAGATAAGCAACTTTATATGTACCTATCTTTCAATCAACCGAATTTTTTTTTTATTTTTTGATAAAAAAAAAATTCCTGCACCGAAATTTTTTTTATCAAAAACTAGTTACCAGTTACTCGTAAAGAATATTTTTACTTTCTAAAACCCTATTTGAATCTTCTGTACGAGCATTATTTCTCGAGTAATTAATTAAAACGTCGAAGCTGTCTTTTTACTTTAATCGTACAAGGCTTTTAATCCACTCAAATTAAAGAGAATAAAATCATCTACATGGATGTTATAAGGTAATCACTGAAAAAAATATATTAAAGACCATGGACCTTTAGAAAGCAAGGAAAAATTTGTAAATTATTTCTCCGATGGTTTCTTATGATTATACAAAAATGCTGATGGTAAAAAATTTGTAACTCAATATCTGAAAACTATAAACGTGGAGCTTCAATTTTGTTTTTTAAAATTACTCTGCGATTATTTTTCTCCAAGTTACAGCCCTTTGAAAATCACATAAAAATGTAAGATACTTTCTACATACTTATGGGTCAGTAATGACACATTATAGACATAGTTTTCGGAAACCGAGAAGATTAGAAAATATGAAAACCTTGCGATAGAAGTTAAGCACATCTGGGTCTGGACAGAGTAGTAACTACTCTAATGGTCATCTCAGTAACATGCGTAATGACCAATAACATGTTTTTCCTCCTCGTTTTCCTCCTTGATGTCTATTTATATGTATATAGCCTTTGGACGGCTGATCGTAAAAGGTGGTCCAACCAAAACGCACGATGTTAATTGTAAATAAAGCAAAAAGTTTTCAGAGAATTATCTTAATATATTTTATTATGATAGAAGGATCTATGACAATTATATGTGAAACAAAATATCGGCCAGATGCTCCCCACGGCTTCGGTGGCATACCTCTATCCGATGGTTCATATTTTCAATGACTCTGAGACATAAACCTCATAATTGAGGTTCAATGTCGTTAATGTGCCGAATTATCTCATCCTTTAGCTCTTGAATTGTTCTTGGCTTATTGACGTACACTTTTTCTTTTAAATATCCCCAAAGAGAGAAGTCCAACAGTGTCAAATCACATGATCGTAGCGGCCAATTAACATCGCCACAACGTGAGATAACACGGCCATTGAATTTCTCGCGCAAAAGTGCCATTGTTTCGTTGGCTGTGTGGCAAGTGGCACCATCCTGTTGAAACCACATATCGTCCAGGTCCATATCCTCAATTTCTGACCACAAATGATGTTCGTGAGATGTTCAATTGTTGGGCACGACGACGAGCCGAGGTTGACGGCTCTTCTGCTACACTATTGCGAACAACAGCAATGTTTTCCGCAGAACAAACTGTGCGAGCATGCACAGATGTTTTCACATTTCCTACAGACCCGGTTTGTGCATAATTACCGAAAAATAGTAGGTTAGTTTATCAGTAACATATAAGTCGGAAATCGAGAAAGGAACCACCAAACCGCCAAGCGGTTATCAAAGTAGTTCCCGAATAGCAAAGCTATTACATAATTACATAATAAAGCTATTACAGAATCGGCGTGCCGTGTACGGCACTGATGAGAACTAATAAGTTCGAAACAGCTGTATGTCGTTCGGTTCCGATCCGGGACAAATGTCGAATCCTACCTGCGGCGGGTTTTATTTTTTGAAACCTTATCTGATCGTGCAGAAACACGAGAAAGGGGTCGAGGATCGCTTCTGGGTATAATTCAATGCCTGGCGGGGCTTTAGCCCGAGGAGTAGTTGTTTCCTAGAGCGATTATGTAATAGCTTCGCTATTCGGGAACTACTTTGATAACCGCTTGTCGGTTTGGTGGTTCCTTTCTCGATTTCCGACTTATATGTTACTGAGAAACTAACCTACTATTTTTCGGTAATTATCTGCTTCAAAACCTCGATGTTAGTAGATTGCATATCATATATAATACCAATTAGGTATTGCTCGCATACTGGTACTATTGGAAATAATTTTCAAAGGGGCACTACCAAGCCATATTTCATGATTTTTATTAACTAAATTTATTTATTTGTTAACTAAACCACTATTTATTAACTAAAACATTATCTTTACACTTTAATTTACATATGCCACTTTTCGTTTTCTTAAGTCCCAGTTCACAAGTATAGAGGGGAAAGGCACTATATATTGAGTTAAAAATAGTAATTGTCTATTTCTTACACGACAGTTATTACATTAACGGTTATTTTAGTTTACAGAAGGAGTTCCGAAGTTCTGACAATGAGATGGCAAACACCGTTACTAGCTCTATTGGCACTAGGATACGTCACACTAGTAGCGAGTTTTCCAACTGCCTTTCAACCTCCTGAAAACTCAATTACCGATGACGTACTTTTAGATGAGGATAATAACGCGGGTAAGTGATATTTAGACACAACGTGTATGTAAATATTTTATGCCGTCAATCTAGAATCACAGATCCCTTTATCTAGACTAACAATAAGCTTGAATATAATATTATTAACATATTTATAATACCAGCTGACACAAACATCACATCAGAGTACATAGGTGATTATTGAGCCTATACCGTCATCCGACTATAATTACTGGAACGTAGAAAAAAGAGTTTATTTTTTTATATCTATCACATAATAATATTAATAATTAATTTATTATTCAACACAAAGAAAATCCATTAATAGGACAGAATATGGAATACATATATATCTATAACTAAAATAAACAGTTTTAAAACCTTAAAATGGACTTAGAACATCTCTATCTGGAAATTGAGTGGCCGCGAAAAAATCAACACATAAATGCAAAATATGTGTTTTATGTGACAGTATTACTTTTTTCAACTTTTCTCAAATAGTCCACCATCGTGCTTTCTCATGACCTATGGACAGGGTGAGGTGTATTCAATCCACCTCAAAATCAATAGGTGTCGTCTAGAAGACATCCTCGATCAGAGTCAGTCAAAGCCCGATCGATCCGACACGATTTAGTTGAGTTATCGTATTAACAAAAAGAATTTCTCAAATAGTCCACCATTGTGCTTTCTCATGACTCATGAACATGGTAGAGTGTGTTCTATCCACCAGTGGCGGCTCGTCGGGGTAGGCAAGGTAGGCGCCGCCTACCTTTAAAATTTTATGTCATTTCTCATAACAGCGCAATTACAATGAACTGTTAACGTCCCTGAGAAATATTTAATATAATTAATAATAACTATTTTATACTAATTAAATTATCTATCGCCGTCGGCGGCGCTGGTGCCGTAAACACCCTTTATATATACCACCGCAGTCCGCACGGCGCCGCGCTACACCGAATTAAATCATTTTATTCCTAAACAGAACAACCAGACCAGGCTAGGTTCTCCATCTCACCGCCTGAAAATCGATAGCTAACACGTCAACCAGATGTCGGTAAGACGACAAACAGCGTTGTTGTAATGGCAAAATAATCGCAGCTCAGACGTCTGCAGCCAATTATACTCTTTAAATAAAGCAGTTGAAGGCGAATGCAATCGCCGCCTGAAGTAAATCGGCGTTCTTCGGCAAATCCGAAGACGCCTTCGCATTGAATAAGCCGTGACATTACTGGGGATATTGGGTTATATACCTATTGTGATGATCAATTTGAAACATTAAATATCGAGTCAATGTTGAAATATTTTGTGGAATATGAATTTCGAGAAATATTTCCAGAGGTTTTTAAACTTATTGTTTTAATTGCTACAATTCCAGCAACAAGTACATCGGTTGAAAGACATTTTTCTTGTTTATCGTCGCTTGCACTTATTTCAATTGAAAAGGAATTATTTAGCACACTTCAGAAATCTGATGACTTCACGGAAAATATAATTAACAAATTTTCATTAATTAAAGATAGGCGCATTAATTTAAATTATAAAAAGTAGTAGGTATCCACTTTGTAATTGTCAGTCAATAATGGCGATGGTTAAGGAAGGCTGTGAGGGGAGGAGGAGGCCTATACCCTAAACCGCCCTAAAATAATGTATTATTGCCAACCCAATTTACATAATATAGGTATAAAACTCAATAAATATATTTCGTTTACTCCAATTTATTTATACCCACAATAACTATTATTATTCACGAATAACAAAGAGGTATTAAGTTCAAAAAATCCTTGTGAAAGTCTATATTTTTGTATAAATAAAATTCAATCATTGAAATTCTGAAGTACCAGGAAAACGCGTGACCTTGAAAATTTTAAAAATGTTCGCCTGCGGCGCTATTTTTAAGGGTTGATGAAGCTCATACGCCGCTATTGCCTACCTCAATATGGATACCACGAGCAGCCACTGCTATCCACCTCAAAATCAATATGTGTCGGCTAGGAGACATCCCCGATCAGAATCAGTCAAAACCGGATCGATACGACATGATTTAGTTGAGTTATAGTGTTAACAGAAGAAATGTCTCAAATAGTACACCGTCGTGCTTTCTCATGACCCATGGACAGGGAGGGGTGTGTTCTATCCACCTCAAAATCAATGGGTGTCATCTGGGAGACGTTCCCGATCAGAATCAGTCAAAACCCGATCGATCCGACACGATTTAGTTGAGTTATCGTATTAACAAAACAAATTTCTCAAATAATCCACCATTGTACTTTCTCATGGCCCATGGACAGGGTGGGGTGTGTCCTATCCACCTCAAAATCAATAGGTGTCGTCTGGGAGAAGTCTCCGATCAGAATCAGTCAAACTCGATCGCTCCGATATGATTTAGTTGAGTTATCGTGCTAACAAGAAATTGTAATGCCGACGACAACGGCAACGACAACGACAACGACAACGGCGACACACACAGATAAAATTTTTTAAAAACCTTTTTTTTTGTTTTTAGGTCAAAAACGAAAAATAGATGAAAAATTTTTTTTCCATTTTTCTTTACACGATTACATTAATTTTCTGCTAGTATAGTTGAGTGCAGAAAAAAAACCATTTTTTTTGTTTTTAGGTCGAAAAACGAAAAACAAACCCAAAAAGAATTTTGTTCTTCAATTTTTATAAATAAATAACTAGTAATAAATAACTAAACAAAACAAAAAATAAAATATGTATGTGTATCTATGTATAACTAAAAACAAAAAGTAACTCTAAATGACTCTAAACATAAATAAATAATCGAATTAACATACAGGTCAGTAAAAAGTTGTTGTTGCCCTAAAGATAGTAACTCGTTATAAGTGCAATTGTTCAAGTACTTGAAAAGTTTCTGACATTACGAACACTGGCGATTTTAACAGCACGAGAGCCTAACCTAAGTATGCGTATACTAAACATGCTTAGTAATGCGGGCGCATCTATACAGTTATGGAACAGTTTAAATAAAAATGAGAGGCTAGTAAGCAATCTTCTAGAGTTCAGTGACTGGATGTCAAATTTTTTTAGAAGAATATTATGATCATAAACCCACTGGATAATAATTATCAATGCGGACTGACAAATACTTTAAGAAGCGCTGCTAAATATTTTCAAGTTGATTCATATGACTTATATACCAGGGATACCAAATAAGGCTACAAAATTCTAATTTCGAACGAACAAACCCAAAATATAAATATTTTAATGTAGGAATATTATTAAATGACGCCGTGTTTCTAATTATGAAACCCAGAGTTCTATATGTATTAAGAACAACTTGATTGATATACCCAGAGAAATATAATTTATGATCAAACTACACGTCAAGATCCTTGATATTTTTAGAACGTATTAGAACCGTATAATCTCAAAATACTGGTACTTAAACTTTTTGTAAAGCTTACGTACAACTATAGAAGATATAATTATTTTAATATCAATAATCGCTTGCTCGCATTTCCTTGTATGAAAAAACAAAGAATCATTTTGATTGTTGCAATGTGTGGGATATAGCGCTGCGGAAAAGCAGGCGGTGTTTTCACAAAAATGTGCCGTCCAATTAAGCGTGTTACAGGCGAAAGTCAGAGAAGTTATAATCTTTTCGATATCATCAATCGTTTCATCACATTTCCTTGTATAAAGAAGACAAAGAATCGTCTTGTTTGTTGCAGCGTGTGGGATATAGCGCTGTGAAAAAACAGACGGTGTTTTTTCAAGAATTTACCTATCAATTAAGTGTTTTACAGATGAAAAATCAAAAAAGTTATAATAGTTCTGGATATTATTACTCATTTCATCACCTTTCCTTGTATGTATAATGAATCATAGAATTATCTTGATAGTTTTAATCTGTGAAACGTAGCGCTGAGGAGGGACAGGCAATGTTTTCTCTAAAATCTACCTGTAAATTAAGCGTATCACAAATGAGAATCAAAGAAATTTTAATCTTCTCGATATCATCAGTCGCTTCATCACATTTCCTTGTACAATAAACAAAAGAATCGTCTTGATAGTTGTAATCTGTGAGACGTAGCGTTAAGGAGAGACAGGCAGTGTTTTCTCAAAAATTCGCCATTGAATTAAGCATGTCGCAAATGAAAATTAAAGAAAAGTTATAATCTTCTCGACATCATTAATCGTTTAACCGTATTTCCTTGTGTAATGAAACAAAGGACCGTTTTAACAGTTGAAGTCTGTGAAACGTAGTACCGAGGAGAGCCGGGCGGAGTTTTTTCAAATATTTACGTTTAAGTCAAATGTGTCGCAAATAAAAACCAAAGCAGTTTTCTCGACATCCTTAATCATCTCATCATATGTCCTTATGTAAAAATCTAAATAACCATATAGATATTGGTAATCTATAAAAGGTAATGATGGAGAGAGCCTGGTGGTGTTTTCTTAAAGAGTTACTTTTGCATTAAGCGTGTTGCCAAATTAATAGCAAATAAGTATCTTCTCGGTATCGCTAATTATTTTATCGTATTTCCTTGTACCTATAAAGAAACAGCAAATTCATATTTAATATCCCAAATTAACATCAAGTTATATACTTGTACATAATATGTAATAATATATTGTTTTTAGAACGTGTTCGTTCTCATATTGCAAGATATATTGAATATGATGAATTATTTTGTAACATAAAACTGTATGTTAAGGAATAACTTATTTCATATAGACTACATTATATTTAGTAATTAATAGTCGCCGTCAAGTTATTAATTGTGATATTCCAATTAAAACTTTAGCACCAATTAAAACTCGATTTGGATTGTAATTATACATATATGAAATTATATCAAAATTCAAAATTATTATAACTAATTATTATATGCTATGAGATTTGTACAACAAATCAATGTACATAAAAGTATCTGTCCAAAAAATTAGTAAAATCTAACAGACTGAAGTTTTTATTAAATAAAAAAGTAAATTAAAGTAGGTGTTGGAAATATAGCCTACCTCGTTCGACGCATAAGCTTAAGCCTTGTTCCCATGAATCCCACGGCTTGACGAACGTACTCAAAAATTTGTGGTCTGTCGAATTCTGACCCATGGCGTGAAGAGGCTTGTGGCTTGGCAAATCTCGAGCGCCCACTAATCGCCCGTTGCGTTATTAAATTTTTATAATAATAATAAACGTCAGCATCCTGTAAGTCAGCACCCAGTAATTATCCCAAATCACCCATTGAGAATGTTCAGAAAACTTTCAGAATAAACCTATACAACTGCAATAAACCATAACAGATCGTGGAAACGGGTTCTCGAGCCGTCCTGAGGTTTATCATCCATCGAGCCCCAGGCCTTTGATGTCTGAGTATTTACCGACAATTCACGAGAAAGGCCACCTAGAGCCAGCTTGAGTCACCTCGAGCAATAACGAGTCATTACGTTCCCATGGCGTGAGGGATGACAAACTTCAGACCAAGCTCGTCAAACTACACGCCGTGGAAACAAGGCTTTACGCATCTACTCATACTACCAAAAGTTTACAAAACTACCTAGACTGGTCAATCATAGAAACCTTAGACGAATCAGAACTTTATATGCACCTATCATCCGGTTATAAAAAACTCGCCAAGAAAAGTTATAATGTTTTGTGTCGTATGTGCTGTGCTATTGCATCAGTTTACTGAAAATATCTATGCTAAAATTCATTATGGTGATTGTTGATTTATTTTTGTCAAATAAAAAATTAGGTTTGGTAGACCATCATTTATTTATTTAGATGTCTAACACAGATTGCTGTAACGAGGGATCAATATGATGGTGTCTCATATGGGTGTACATCCAAATTCTTATGTGCAATCGTCCAACATGTTCCATAAGAAACTCCAGTCCATTGAGAGGAATATTTCAACGGTTGTATAGGCTCTTATTCCACACATTGATGAACGTTATTAATAACTTTTTTTGTACAAACGGTTGGTCTACCAATACCTTTTGAGTATCAGTAATAGTTTCACAAAATAGGTACACTAACCTAATGTTTACGGCATGCATAAAAATCCATTGCTGTTCCTGCTAACTGCTTCCAAGAATTGTGTAAACTAAAATCGAAAACCGTCCAACAACATTCCGAAACTCTAGTAACTAGCACATCTAGCAAATATATAGCAAGTAGATGTCCCCAATACTGCTTGACAAATTTTTACAAATTGAAGTTAAAAATGCACTAATTGACACGATAGCTCTGACACATTTTAAAATCCACCACCACATTTGACTAAAATAACTTTTGATTCTTCAATATATTTTAACTGCAGAATTCTGTGGTATTCATGACAATAAACGTTATAAACTCCATTTATCGGGTAGAGATAAAAATAAAAATAGTCAGCTTATTAAAACACTACATATTCTATTGGAATCATTTAACATGCAGTTATAATAATAAAGTCTGTCAGCCAAATTATTGGAATTTGCAAACCAGTTGTATATTAATTTCACCGTAATTAATTTCATGAATAAAACTGTCTGATCAAGATGGGTTATAAGATCATTATTTTTTGCTTCGCAATTACTTACGTTTAACACACCAATAAAATAGCGTTGTAACGTGTATTCATTTTCATTTCAAATACTCAAAAAACTATAAAAAATATTGAGTTTTAGTCTTCATGTATTTTATCTTTAAAGTAATTACATTGAGTGGGATCTATGAGGGATGTAACAAATTTTTACTAAGCACACAAGATTATTTATACATGTGTCTAATTAATCATTAAACCAGAAGAATAATTTTAAAGGTAAACCACTGAACATTTAATTAACGTCAGGCATAGTGATATCAATTCAAAAATACTTAGATACATGTCCTTTAACTAAGTAAAAATGTATTACAAAAACCCTGCACATTTCTCGTAAGCATTTTTTGACATTTTCAGGTAGGCGTTGGATAAACGCGAAAGAAATGGATGTGGTATAGAGAGCCCCTGCGACCGGAAAACGACTTCAAGTGAAATTTTAAATTAAATATAAGGAGAATCAAAAACCAATTTGGATCAGTTCACTAGCTTCCGTAGCTAAATCGGGTTCATTTACATACATATACCTGTATAAATTTTTACTTATTGAGCATTTTCCGTGTTCTATCTTCCATCGGCATTTTCGTATATTAAAAAAAACAGTCGAATAAATATTTTATGATTTATGTAGAATTTATATAAAAGACAAACAAATGTAATTTTGCACAACCTACTTTAATATAATTGTTACAGAAAAAATTAAACTAGCAATTTCCTATTCCGGTATACGGAATTGAAGAACGCGAAGATTTAAAGAATGCGGTACAATTGCGGTCATTGCAACAAATAATGCCATAGAATATTTTCAGTTGAGATTGGAGTTGGGAATTATATTCAGTTATTCTATTTGCCTTGCAGTTATATGGATTGATTAAGTGTTATTTCAACTACGATAGATTACCATAATGCAATATACGTTTTAATTATTCGGTAGCATCATTAGCTACATGTCATGATTTCTTCCTTGTTGTGAACTCATCAATATTAAATTTTATGGAGTTCGTGTGTGTGTTCACGAAATCTTTAGGTCGATGTACGAAATGATTTTTGTTCGAATTTCGAAATTTTGACAAAATCGATATAGTAAATCGACGTTGCGAACAACGTGGTAACTTTTGTTTTTTGATCCGAAGCCTCTAGAGGCATGCTCCAAAGGTGTCTTCGATATGAGCGAGGGAGCGGCACAATATTATTGCGATTTGCTTATTCGTAATTGTATGAAGCTACGAATGCTGACAGTGACTTACTTATTACTTAATAAACATTTTAATGTCAAATCATGTGATGTGTCGACTCATCCACCACCAGAGAGATAAATAATGTTTGTGTTTAGAAATATTTTAGTCTTGT
Source organism: Rosalia funebris (assembly GCA_037954035.1). Taxonomy (NCBI): domain Eukaryota; kingdom Metazoa; phylum Arthropoda; class Insecta; order Coleoptera; family Cerambycidae; genus Rosalia; species Rosalia funebris. The sequence continues at coordinate 13,599,679 of JAZFAV010000011.1, read as the reverse complement.
TATTTGTGGAAAAATATAGCAAATTAATTTTTTCTTTTAGTTTATTATAAACACACAGGCTCTAACAAAAGTCTAATGTTGCTTTTGTCTGCTGTCTTTTAATATAGGAAAGAGGACAGAGGCAGACTTAATACAGCTAAAGTCTAACCAATAAATAGAAAGAGTGCAATGACCGAGAGAAGATGGGGATTTTGTCTCGAACAGAGGCGTAGATGTTTTTATTTTTTGGCGGGGTCTGTGACAAGTACTGCTACAAATATTGATATGGCGGAAACTGAAAAAAATGCTAAATCACATAAGGGAGAATATTGTGAGTAAAAGCAAGTTTCCACACCACTTATGAAGTATTGCTAATGCCGTGTTACCATTTTTTGGTAATTATCCAGATTAAGTGTGCAGTGGAAAATGCTTACAAACTTTCCTACCTCCTATTTTCGAGGGTGCTGGAGACGAATCTGGTTTCAGTTTCATCCGCTCGGACACAGTTTTCAAGAAAATGAATTTTCCACTTTTCCGCACGAGGCCATATTTTTTTATCAAATAACTATCACTTCACACTACATAGATAGCTAATATTAATACAAGTAGCTGCTACAATACTTCCTTTACACATATCATACATTAAACCGTCATAAAACCTATTAGAAACTTTCGATGTTTAGTTACTTTAAATGTATACAATGACGTGCAGTTGGCGTCATCCATTGTAATTCGTACGCCCTCTGTGTCGATGAAACCACATATATACAGAGAAGCTGCAAATATTAACTCTGAATATTAACAACTAAATACGCTGTTATTTTAAAGGATACTGACCTAACCTAACATAACCATAATAAGTAGACAGTTAGGTTAGGTTAGTATCCTTCAAAACAACAGCGTATTTAGTTGTTAATATTCAGAGTTAGCTTTTGGAGCCTCTCCGTATATATGTGGTTTCATCGAAAAACACAGAGGGCGTACGAATTACAATGAACGACGCCAACTGCACGTCATTGTATACATTTGAAGTAACTAAACATCGAAAGTTTCTAATAGATTTTGTGAGGGTTTAATATATGATATGTGTAAAGGAAGTGTTGTAGCATCTATTGGTATTAATATAAGCTACCTACGTAGTGTGAAGTGAAAATTATTTGATAAGGAAAGTGGTATGTATTACGGAAAAGTGGAAAATCCATTTTCTCGAAAACTGTGTCCGAGCGGATAAAACTGAAATCAGGTTCTTCTCCAGCACCCTCGAAAGGGGGTGTAAAATTTGGTAAGCATTTTCCACTGCACACTTAATCTGGATAAGTACCCATTTTTTTAGTGGGTGGTTCGCCAGGAGCCCTATTCCCACATTAATAACAATTCTATATAAAATAAACAAATTTCTATAACAAAATCAAAATAAAAAATTCTCTTCCAAAATTTAACAAAACCCCATAACATAAACAAAATTCTGTAACAAAAACAAAAGAAAATTTTCTTCTACAGAAAATAAATTATTATTACACTATCAATATTATTATATTTAATAGCTTCATATACTATAAGCACCAGAATCTTAATTCGCACGTTTCACGTTTGCATGAAATCACAAAACTACATCACATATCGTTAAGTTAACTAAATAGTCCTATGTTGTATTGTGAATATATATTGAATTAATATAACCTTAATAAATTTTGCCCTTGTGTGCCACACATTGGTAACCAGCTGTTGTATAGAATTCAGCTTGCGGTATCAACTACAGACTAAATGAGTGAAATAAATAATATTCTTCAAATGAGAGAAACAAAGAGGGCAACAACACCTGCAAAAATTGGAGTACTACGTTGCTATTTTTTGCAGAATATCTTCGTAATGAGGACTTAATACAACGAAATTTATATTTAACAATCATTTTATATTTGACAAACATAACATAAATTTACATGCGCTACGTCGCAGATAGGCATTATACAATTGATTTCTAACATTTCTTGTTTAATTTTGATTATAAATTGCAATTAAATTTAATATTACCCAATTAATGTAGAACATATAAGAGATTTAGGAATTAAATATGACAATAGCGCCTATTAGATTTCTAGGTCTCAGCACTCTTTGCACTATTTGGTTTCACTGTAGTTCACTAATTGTAATGATTTTGTTCCTTTAAACATACAGAGAAATGAGAACTTGTATGAATATATTTGTATATAAGTATTTAAATAGCAATCATATCGGATCATGTATTGTTTCAGAAATATAAATAAATCACTTTTTGTATATATCTTCATGTTTTCACAAAATATAAGATACTCCAGTATTTAAAAAAAATTATAAAATTTTTTAATATTTATTCATTTACTAAGTATCACAGGATCGTCCTTGTTATTTTCTAGCTATATAATACACTATTTGATAGTATATCAAATCAATCACCCTAGATTGATACAATACACTATTTGATAGTGTATCAAAATATCAACTAAAATTGATATTGGTGTCTTAAAAAAGCGACTGGTCTCCCAGTAACTAAATCACGACGTTACTCATATCTATAACAATTGAATACTTGCCGCATATCCGCTATTTTCTATACCTCACATTTTAACTTCTCTTTTATTTCAGAAATCGTCAACTCTCCAAGTTTAGCGGTCTACGACGACGAAAGGTTTGACAAAATTGGGAATTTCTTAACGGAATTATTAATTCTTCCTTGGCCTAAAGGCATAAGTCCGCTCTTATATGTCGAAAATAGCCCTCCTGCAGAAGAAGAAGGTTTAGAAAATAACGTAGGATTAAATGAATATCACAACCTCCCCACCACTCCAGAAAAGAGGTCTAGATACTATAGAAAATATCCTTGGAAAAGGCAAAATTCAAGGTAATTATTTATGTATTTTTTAATACAGGACCAATTTTTTTTTGCATAGGTGATATTACCATAATGAATAGAAGGGAAATTATATGTTGCTCTTATTCTGAGTAGGTTAGGAGAAGAGTAAATGTAATCAGGCACTTTCACTATATTTTACCTGAAACTTATGTAATAATTAATTAATTTTAGAGGTATTAATGCTCTTGCTTAGTAGAGGGTACTATCACTTCTAGACCAAGAGTATTTTGCAGTCTCTTATTCTATATCGTGACGAACGCCATCTTCTAAACAATTGGTCTACTAAAGAAACAAATGAAGAAATACTAATAATAAACTAAAACAACGAACAACAATAGGAAATATGGTACTAGGGTATAAATACAACTATTTATTTTTGGTAAAAATAATTATGAAAATATTATAACAGAAACGATTTATTTATTAATTAAAAAATCCTTAAGCCTAACAATGCTCATGAGATGTTCACTAGCTGCTTTGACATTTTTATGGAAATGAATTAAGGTACAATATCAAAAAATAAATAAAAAATGGGGTATATTAGTAGGCAAGATATTCCTATTACGATGATATTACTTCCAACTCTACTCCAGCTTTAAAGCTCCAACTTTGAAATTCACGACCCCTCCTAGGATCGAAATAATTTTTGATATGTCAATTCAATCATCAAATGTCACAATCATTTCTTCTACATGTGAAAACTGTTGGATTCATGGTAAAAAACATTTCAAAGACTTCAAACCACGAACATAATTTTATTTATATCCCAGATTTCATTCCAACTTCTTAACAATTCTCAACGTTTTACTCAATTACATGTTACAATATATGTGTGTGATGTAAGAAGCCATACTTTCTAGATACAAAAATGTGAAACAGGAAAAGTCGAAAAAAATAAGGTGTTGAATTTTATGCAACTGATTAATATTCAAATTATAACCCAAATTATAACAACGTTTCGCCGTTAATTTTTTATAATCTGCGTTTAATGTACAATACCAATATCATTGTAGTAATTACAGTTCTTTCCCCGTTGATACACATTTTATGTATTAGTATTATACTGCAAAGATAAATCACCACGTAACAATGTTACATGCAAACCTTTTAACTGAATAGTCCCATCATTTCTTGAGATGATTGAGATCTCAATTCCACACGTCAAGGTGTATATAAAAGCAAAAGCAAAAACGAAAACCTTTCAAATCATTAATTAATACGTCTTCTTATCGCCTTTCCAGGTACGAGCCAGGAAACCGTTTTCTTTGCACGCCATCAAAAGAGGACGTGTACCGTCTATTGGTAGCCCTGCACGAAGCCCGGCAAGGAAACAGGGATCGAGTGGTGAACTTCTGCAATCGAAAACGTCCTGCTTACGCGATTTTCACTAACATCCGTTATCTTGGAAAATAAGGAACAATCTCCGATATGTCAAAGGTTTTTAACAGTATTACTTACTTCGATATATTTAACTTTCATGTTTTTGACTTGATCCCAGACTGAAATGTACATGGAAAGTTTATTGAGTTGTTTTCGTCGGTTATCGTCCACTATTCAAGAATTTCTAACTATTTCCAAGAGTTTATAATTACTAAAATAGCCACTATATATTCACTCTATAAAAATTATGAAAAACCTGTATGCGTTTTGTTATAATCGTGTTATCTTCAGTACATGAACTACACCACAATTATAATATGCGTAAACGCCCATCTGTACAGGGTATCTCAGATCTTTCAGCAAGACTCTAAGATGTTATAGAAAATACAATGTTGATTAAGGAAAACATATGAACTCATGATCAGATATATATATATATATATATATATATATATATATATATATATATATATATATATATATATATATACTTCGAGGTACAGAATGTTAAAATTTTAGATAAAAAATGTTATTTTTGTTTATATCTTTAGAAATAAAATTACCTGAGATTTTCAAATTCTATAAGTAATCTAGTCACGTACTGTAATCCTCTATTCATTTTAAACATAATTGTATGCCACTGCATTTTTAGGATTTAAATAGGTATAGTACTTTGTCATTTTCAAAATAATTTACTTGTTTCGAAAACATTTTCATTTAAGAACTAAATCAATTACATTATTTATTCCTAATTTATTATGTTTGACATTTATAAAAAAGTTCAATTAAGTAAATCAATTAGACATTAATGATTATCTCATTTTTATGAATGAAAGTCAGGTATAGACGTGCGATTTGCACGGGGATTTTAAAATAATTATTTGAGTTGCAAATTTGGCATTTATTTATTATCTTTACTGTTTATTGTTGTTTATCTAATTTCAATTATATTCGAGCATCTACAAATTTTGAGGGAAAATAAGCGAAATTAACTCTAAAGTAAATGCTCATAATCGTGATGGAATGTTTTAGGTATAGCGTTTAACAAAAATAAGTAAAACCTGCAAATTAAATTCGTCCCGTTTATTTCTACTTACGCCTGTTATGAATTACAAACTCGTCACTGATATTTGAACGTAAATAGTACATTATCATAGATGTTAACCATTGTAAAAAATAATAGTGGAACTACTTATTTATAAAATATTATTTTGAAGTAAAATATTTTTAATGAACTTCTAAAACTATTTTGAAAACATCAAAATACAATATTATCTACAATTTCAAACTAAACTCATAACTTTTATGTTCTCTTTAATTAGCATTATATCCTTTATACTTTACTAGAGTTCTATTGCAAAAAATAAGGCACCTTGTATGTTATTTTATGAAATTAGTATATGCGATACCTTGAGTCTAATACAATTACAGGTTTAGAGTCATGATAGTCAAAACTAGGAAACTTGGGATATAATGTACGCCTAATATTCCTTATCAATTTGTTTTCAACCAAAGTAAATAACAAAAATTTTGTTAGACTGGTACCACTAACTGAGATATAAAGAACCATTAAATGTGGTTATATCTTCGATTTATGTCATGTTTAAACTAACTTAATGTCCTTTGAACCATGAAAGACTGGAGCGATTAATTTGACCAACATATTATTTTCTACGATTTTGTCAATAGATATTATCAACGCCTAAAATCTCTTTTACTTACCTACTTCATCCTTATATTTGCCTCATATATTTTTTAAACCATCATTTACACATACACAACCAAAACAACTGATAAAATATATTAACAGGAATGTAATAAGGAAATTTTCGAGATCAACCCCCGTCATTTTATTTACATATGTAGCTGTAATATAGGAATGATATATCTACCAAAATACCAAGTGGTATAAGAAACCATAAGAAATATTCAACAACAGATGTAAATGTTCTAATACTAAATACATTTTTGGTATACAACAGACGTATACCAAATAAATTTTCTTATATTTTACGCAGTGGTACAAAAGTGTCTGAAGGTAATAGTAATTTGATCACCTAGTACACATATTGAATTATTAAATAAACAAAAAGATAGTACGAAAATATGTCAGACTTTAATATGAAAAAAGATTCAGTCGTTCTGTTTACCATTTTCCAAATAAGAGAAACATAGTAGTAGTCGCATTTTTGAGCCAAAATGTTAAGCGGTGCCTTCTTTGTCACTCTACTTGTGGAATATTTTGGCACGAGTATATTCTTACCACATCAACCTTATAAAACACATAATTCTTATAATTTTGATTATATATAATACAATAATGTTACAATTTAAAGCATAATCAACAACAATTTGACCGATCTTTATATTTAAAAAAGAACAAAGTTATTGGGTCCAGTAGTCGACGCGGAGCTAATAAAAGTCAGGCTCTAGTTCGCGTCTACACACAGATGGGTGCCCTGTTATATTCTCCTATAGAATTGACTACAAAATGTTATTCGCGCTGTAGGCCACGGTGATGGGCTTAGTATTGGAAGTTTTCATCTCTATATGCGACCCTCCTCTCCAAAATCTGAGGTTGTAGGGGAAGAAAGTCGATTTCTATGTGTCTTTAAACTTTAAACATGTTTAAAATTACGCATTATCAATTCAAAATAACAGATCAAAGATCTAAGTCATGGTTTATGGTATTATTTATATGACCAGTAAAGTATTAAGGTACTGGAATTAATTCCAAAATCATGAATTTACATATATTGTATTAATGGTACGTTGGTTATATTGCAAATAAGGTATTTATATTTTTATTGAATTTCATATAAAATATTTTCTCAGTATTTTTGATAAAGCATTTTTCAGTATTAAAGGCAACTCATTGGCTTTTGACAAATTTTTTACATTCTCAACACAACTCTGAAGAGGTTAAATCCATAGTAATGTACATTCATTTAATTCCCTATCGATTAATTAGATAAAAAAACGTGGTAAAATTTTGTGGTCATTTTTGCAGTAGGTAATGTCTATTAGACAAGCTCAAATTATTGTTTAACCACGCATTTTGATAGGTACCTTAAAATTATTAGGTACTGTTAAGGTATTCTATATTGTGTACGTATTATTAGTAGAACAATATTAGATTCCAGGGATCAAATTAAATAGGCAAAGAATTGAAAAGTTCTTCAGCGGTTTGCGAAGTAACAACGCTAATATTCAGTTTTGTTATAGATTTTATGCAGTCAATGCATCTATATACATATATGAGTGCATATATACATCTTATATAGTAGCTACAGAGTGTAAATATGAATATGGGATTAAAGTGGCTATTTTAGTGTGGTAAATGATAGTGTATCCAGTGCTTGCCAATGATTTTTTAGATTACGTAAACAAAAGGGTAAACAACGCTAACTCTTCATGACCAAGTGTTATTTAGTCATATATATATATATATATATATATATATATATATATATATATATATATATATATATATATATATATATATATATATATATATATATATATTTAATATATTTGTTATTCGTTGCTTATTAATACTAATTGAAGGGAAATAATATAGTATACTTTGAAATACAGACATTTCATTTGTTAGCACGAATACAAACTGTAAATGTAGTTTTCCTGGGTAACACAAAAAAAAACAGAAGACCAGTTTTCCACGAATACTGAAAGATTACAAATTTCTCGCGCGCATTTAGCTAATGAAATTCGCATTGCTGCGAGATGATTAAAACTCTGATTGAGATGATTGAGTTTTAACCATCTCCGTAGAAAATTGGTTCCTTGTTTCTGTTACTTCATCGAAAGTTCCAACCCCTTCCCAGGTTTACCTGAGTAACTTTTTAATCTTAAAATACCTGTCATCAACTAACACAAGTATATGGATATGGAACTTCACGAATATCAAAGTCGTGGTTTTAAGGCTAGAATTATCTCGATATTATGGAATAACATCGTCTTAAAACGAAAAGGGTGGAATACCAGCACGAGATGTCAATGTCACTGAAACAAAAAGATCTGAAGGTCGGAGACGGTGGTGAGGGATGATACTCTATCCCATTTATCACCCATATGCCATAATGATCGAATAAACAGCGATATTCCTTTTCATTGGTCTATTTATATATACACTTCCTTCTCGGAATTTTAATCTCCTCATAACCTTCTATGGAGCTAAACAACTTCTAAAATATGAAAAATCTTGTTTTTTTTTCTCGCTGGATTCTTTAGTAAAACTTTATCCTTTCATGAAACCATCTATACTAGCTTTGGCATCATACCAAATCTGCTGTCGCTTACTTTCGAATTTCGAAGTCTACTTTCGTTGTGACTTTAAGCGACAGTTTTCAACTACGATACCTCACCACATTCTTTAAGAACGTGGTAAAGTGCCTGCATGTTCTTTCTCACAATTCATTGTGTGCTTTATCCGTACTTGTCACTCTTCTCTACTCTTTATTCCTTAATTTTCTTTCTCCAATTACCATCTTTATTATGTCTTCTATTATTTGGTATTGTCACCAATTCTTGGGACTTCCTTTTGGTATAATCTCCATAGAATTCCAATTAATTATTTTCCTTATTGGCTCCACAGTCTGTCTCCATCGAGTTCAAATCAATTTAATCTTCATAATTGATAAATACCCCGAATTCTCGTTGCATCTTTTTGGTCGCAAAATTATTCTTAAGATCTCTGTTTCCATTATTCTCAGTCGTTCCTCATCGTCGCTTACGCAAAACATTGTTTGTGCTGTTTGTGTTACATATTTCTAATCTGATCTCTCTTTATATATTTCTATTTTAGCTATTTTACTAAGGTTTCTGTATCTTAACAGTCATTGGTATTATCAATATATTCTATTTCCTACTCCTATGAGATATCGTCTTTTGTCTTTGTTCTAATCCTCTAATTTTACTCTATTTTGATAGACACATTTATGTTTTTTTCGTATTATCTAAGACTATATTAAAGTGTTGTTGATAGACAGTCCCCTTGCCTCACGCCTGCGTCACCATCTCCATGTTATAATTTTCTCTGTTGAGTTCTCAATCGGCATCCTCGTCAATCTGGTTAAATTTAGTAGTATATCCATCTCTTTCATTTCTTGTACTAGTTGGTGTCTATTTATGCTATCGAAAGCTTGTTGGTAATCAATGAAGAGAATGTGCAATTCTATATCCCGTCCGTAGCACTTTTATGTGATTTGTGTTAACATATGTATTGCGTCAATTGTTGACCTTCCCTCCCTGAATCATTGTTGGTATTATCCTAGGGTTTTCCCGAATTAAATTTCATTAAACGGGTTTTATTTCGTTTCTCCCCTTTTCTTATTGACCAGTATTAATAAGATCAGTGATTACTACAAACATATCACAAATACAACTAATTAAAAAAATCCTTATATAAGAAAATTGTCGTTGCACCCTCAAGTTTTACGTAAAACAGAAAATTAGCACTAACTTTTAACATACTTACCAAATGCAGTAATAAATATCAAAAGTGATACTTTCCAACAAATAACATTATAACAATTCATCAACTACAACGATTGAAAACTGAGTTTTCTCTTTGTCGCTAATCATTTTTTGTGCTGTGGTATTGAAAACTGTCATATTCGATACATATCAAAAACAATTTGTATAGACAACTCAATAAGCTTTTCTTACTGATATTAAGAGGACGCCGTCACGAAAAATTACGATAGATGGAGCTACATTCAATTTCTGTTAATGCTAGGTTTTGCCAGAAAACGTCGTTTCTCAATTTGCATGTACTTCAGATTGACTATATTTATTATAAATAAAGACTTAATAGCTAGTAGCGATTTTAAAAAATAAATTTAAAGTTTTAAAATACATCTTTTACGAAATTGTAAAACTGCTTTTTTAGCTTTTTCGAACATCGTACTCCTTTATAACAGTGCCTGAAATGTTTTGTGGAAATGAGAATGTTGGGTTTAAACTAATTTGAAATTTCAGGAAAAACCCAACTTGGAAAAGGGTTGTGTCAAAAATTTTGAATAGCCGAATCATTTTATGATGTATAAGGCCTATAAAATTTAAACATTATAACATTGTAACAATAAAAACCAGTAAACATTGTTTGGTTTGGCAGATGTCTACTAGATGGCTTGATAATATATTCAAAGTTCCAATAAACTAATCATTAGAGATATATTCCTCGAGTTTGTACTTAAATTTCTCTCGTACAAATCTTGAAATTGATCATGTAATATTTTAACGACGGCGCCCTCTTAACGTTACAGTAAAAACTACTCACTGAAACTAATTAATGTCTTACATTCTAGGATCATACTGCATAATTTCCTTTTATGTGATATTTTGAATCTACATATCTAATCAAGTGTCTGCATGATTTTTTTCTGAAAATAAAGACTGTTTATCGTCTAAATACTAGTAGTAGTTAAATAGGTGTAATTGATTTACCTCATTGTAATTCATTAAAGTCATTAAAGCTGTATTGACTGTAACCGATGTGAATAAAAATAAATTGTATGTTTCTATTTTGTTTGTTTATTGTGTACTTAATGATATGTAACATTAAAAATATACAGTCGATGTTTCCATATGCAAAAATCAATATCTCTGTATACATTAATCGTTTGGAGTATATACCACATAATGTTTAAATTTTAAAATATGTAACGAACCTAAAGTTCCGTAACATAAAATAAATAACAGAAATAATGAAATAATAACAGTTATTACTTTAACAAAAGTATTCTGTTAGTTTTTAACACCAGTTTTTAAACAACAGTTATTTTTTTCTCTTCTTTAATACGAGCCCAAACAACTAAATATTCGGACACCTATAAATTTTGTGTAAACAGTTCTATAAAGTAACATATTATATTTAAAAATGTACAGCAAAATTTATATCGACAGATATAAATATTTTAATAACTAATTTTAATAATAGCACTCTAGTTTTCTAATTTATTGCTTTTAAAAAAATACTAAAATTATAGTAAAATATGCTGACAACTAAGTGTTCGGACAGGTAAAGAAGCGTATCACTTAAGATAAGCAGTAGCTAGTAGGCTTTGCTAAAAAACATGTGCAGGGTCCTAATGTCAAAATGCCATCCTGTAAACATCGTTAGAACTGTATACGTCATCGTTGCTAAGTTACATTTATGAAAAAATGGTGGGAGGTCTAGCCACTAACGAGAAAATAAGGAAAATTATTATCAAGCAATATTACAAAGGCAAATCGATACGTCAAATATCAACTGATCTTATTATCCCTAAATCTACAATTGCGGATATTGTAAAAACATATGGTGAAACCGGTAATGCTAACGTCCGCGATATAAGTACTGCAAAGTAAAACTGTAACTGCAAGAGAACAAAGAGTTTTGGTAAAAATTTGCAAATCTGGTAGGCGTAATACTTTAAGGGAAATTACCAGGCAGTGGAATAGAGAGTGTAGGATAAAGGTTTCACGAGAATGCTGTCGTAAATATATTCGTAAATCTGAGCTCAGATTTTATAAGGTATGTATCATAATATTGTGTTGTGAGAAGGTAGTGAAGTATTATCGTTTTAATTAGGCTAAAGAAAAACCGCTTCCAATTGAAATCCAAAAACAAAGACGTTTAATTTGGGCAAAATCAAAGCGCTCTTGGACCTATAAAGATTGTAGCAAAATTATTTTCAGCGATGAAACTAAGTTTGATGTATGCGTAGGCGGTCACAGGAAAAGAGTAATTAGAAGCAAAACTGAAACCTTCCACAAAGACTGTATTAAACGTATCGTGAAATTTCCTAAGGGTATTATGGTGTGGGGCTGCATGTCAGCAGGTGGAATGGGAAGTCTTCATTTTAGTGATGGTACCGGGAATGCGGATAAATACCAACAAATACTCGAAAGCACCTTATTGCCCTCAATCGCAAAGTTGTATTCCATTTATCAGCAGGACGGCGTATCGTAGATTGTGTGGCATAAAATGAAACAACATCTTAGAAACCATCCGCAGAGAATAATGCCTGAGTTGCGCGCGAAACTACAAGAAATTTGGAATTCGTTTACACCCGAAAATTGTCAAGCATTGGTTGAAACTATGCCTGCAAAAATCCAGGCGGTAATTAAAGCGAAAGGTGATGTAACAAGTTACTAACTGAATTATATTACGCGGTGTCCGAATATTTAGTTGTCACATGTTTTCGTATAGTTTGGCGGTTTTTTGTTTAGAATTAATGAATCATTACAAAATAAAGATGTTATTATATAAAATAGTTATTACTACGTATAATATGTCAATAAATGTTTTTGTTATAACTTGATCAGTCCATCTATGGGACTATTGGTATAAAATTTATGAGTGTCCGAATATTTAGTTGTTTAGGCTCGTAAGTTCTTTAAAAAGACTAATGTACAAAGATAGATTGATAGATTGAAAAAGTTATGAACAAATTCTTATAGGTTGCTCTATGGATTAATTTACGACTTAGTAAAATAATTAATTAGTTTTAATTCTAATTCACTACAGTGCAATAGATGCCACACTTGTGCATAACAAATCTGCTGTAAACTCAATATTATACCAGCCAACTGAGTGTAAATAATGAGTCTTCTGAATTCCCGGAGATATTCGTTCACCGTCAATGCGTTCAAGGACTGTGTGCGGCGGATTATTTACCTAATTAACAAAGATTATTAAATACGAAATATTTGAATTATGGTTTTGCGGAAAAAAGTCTTACGCAACTAGTTCTGTGCCAACAGACATCGACACTATGAAAAACAGGTACATAATAAGTCACGGTGTTTAAAATTTCTTAATCTTCTTTACCATCAAACATTGGTTTCCTCAGGAAGTGCGTGGCAGGTCAGGCTTGGCACATGAGTTTTGTAACACACAGACATTCCTTTATTAATCTGAATATGAATGACAAAAAATGATGTATTTAAATATATGTCGTCACTCAAAGTGCAAGAGATCGTATGTCAGAAATGCTATTTTTTCTTTTATTATTTCTATAAGTGACATTTTGTGATAGTCTCCCACCTGATGGCAAAATATATGTGATCATCTGGTTTAATAAAAAATATAACTAAATATCAAAAAGTTCTATGTTTTCGCAGCTGATTGTTGACTGCAAATAGTATGTTTGACTGTTTCTTAGTGTACGTGTTTTAGATTTATTTTAGAGTTACTGCAATAATTTCTGCTGGGACTGAGATAAGGTAAGACATACATTTGCATTCTCTAAACGTTTCAAACGTTATTGTATCGATTTTAAAAATTTTTTGAGATTGAGGAAGATCAGGATGAATTTATGAGAGAACACAGAGGTACTGAAGAAGATCAGGGAGGTGTTGAAGAAGTCCAAGCAGACATTGAAGGAACTCAAAAAGGTGTTGAGGCAGTGTCGGTTGCTACCAAGAGGAAACTCAAAAAGAGAAGGTGGGAATCCAAGATATTGTACGGGAAATGGTAATTCAGATAAAAGTAGTAAGTAGACAGGTTTGATAGTAAATGTAAGTTTGTTAATGAACAGAAATGTAACTGAAAGGCAAAGACTTTTCAATAACTTTTGGAATGGTATAGACAATTGAGAAGCAAAAAGACCTGTAGCTTTATCATTCATAGATAATACTAGAGTATGTCGGACCCTTTGGTGTGAAGATAACACTGACTTAGTTTCCACAAAACACAAAAACACTATACACTACACTCGACGCGCGTTTCGTAAACAAAGTTAGCATCACCTGGAGATGATGCCAACTTTGTTGGCGAAATGAGCGTCCAGTGTAGTGTATAGTGTTTTCGTGTTTCGTGGAAAATCTATATACTACACTCGACGCGCGTTTCGTCAACAAGGTTGGTATCATCTGGAGTTTATTAAAACTCAGTTTTAATCATCTCCAGATGACAACTTTGTTGGCGAAACGCCCGTCGGGTGTAGTGTTTAGTGTTTTGTGGAAAACTAAGTCAGTGTGATTGCTGAGTCAAAATCAAATTTTCGCCATTCAACAACTGATATTGACTATTTCCAAAAAAATATCTCATTTAAGTATTACCTTAAGATGGGTAATGAAGATAGGGTATGTAAAAGAATGTTTTTAAACACATTTGACATAGATGAGAAAATCTGTTAGATCTGGATTATACAACTACCTCTGGATAGCCTTATGGTTGAACAAAAGTCAAATTGGAAGAGGATTACCACCCATTTACAAATGGTCTACGCCATGAGAATTGTGAACTTCCATGTGATCATATCAAGAATTAATAATGAACATTTCAATATTTAAATTACTATTGTATTGCACTATAATTATTGCTCTATATTGCTACTATTGAACCAATAGTTTGAATATGAAAATCTAAGGTAACCTACCTTTTTCTAAAATATCTACAGTTTTTTTAAGTGAACTCTTGTATCCCACTAGTTAGTAGTTATGAAAGAAACATATTTTTCATTTAAAATATTTTTTGTTGCAATGCCAGTTGCTCCTTGAAACTTCTTCTGAGAGCAAGGTTGACAACGTAAGGAGAAATATTCCACAAGACAATTCATCTCCATGCGACGAATGGTATCTGTGACGCCCTTCGTGGACAGAGTTGTTTTGTCACTTAGTGAGTAGATGGTCATAGTGTTATTCTATATATACTATGTATTAGTCAACGGATTGCAAATATAGTCATCATCGTTACCATTTTATAAAATAATATCGGCCCCTGCTCATATCGTAAAACAACTATATAAAGAGATTGCCTACGTCATAAAATAAAGTAGCAAGAAAATGGATATATATATATATATATATATATATATATATATATATATATATATATATACATATATATACATATATATATATATATATATATATATATATATATATATATATATATATATATATATATATATATATATATATATATATATATATATATATACTATAAACGCTTAAGTGTATAAACTTTCTTGTAAAGAAGGCAATAGGATTTTCTTCAGTAAAATAGGAAGAACATTTAACACAAGATACATTGAATTAAATTTTGAAATAAAAGATCGTGGGAATTCTTCTGAGGAAATGTTGAGGCTTATATTAAATATATAGCTCATACTAAATTGGGCTCAAAATATCCCATATTTTGGGCCCAATCATTATATTTTGAAATCATATTATTTAAATGGTTATCAATTCGAAACCCTTTTTTTTCAGTATTGCCCTATTATACATTGTAATTATTATATAATATATATACCATACTATAATTATACCAAGTGTCTTTAATTTTCATCGCCTACATTAAAAAATTTTATCATACAATTTGTTTAGCTAAATTTTGAACGTTAGCCTGGTTTTAATTCCAGATAATAAAATCTGTTAATCTTATCGTTAGTCAGTAGGTAGAAACATCCTCCCTCAAAAAGTATGTTCACAATGCCTCTTTTATTTTCAGATATACCTATAAGATGTTTTCTAATCTTATGTTAATAAAGTTAGCTTTGAACGTATAAACAAACAATTTTCTATTGTTCTGTTAATTTAGTCCCGCGGTGGAGAATATGAGCTTTATTAAACTAAAAACAAAGAGAATAGTTTTCCGCAAACACCGAAAGATTAACGTTCCTCCACGCACGTTTCGCCTACCAAATTGTTATATACGTGAGATGAGTAAACATTTTCTTGGAATTTTGATCATCTCTCGATGATGCCAACTTAGTTTGCGAAACGCGCGTCGAGAAACACGTAGTCTTTCGGTGTTCGTTGAAAAAGAAGCCTTCTGTTTTTGTTACTGCATCGAAAGTGACGGCCCGTTCCCAGGTTTATTAAACGTATTGATTCCGATAGAGGAAATTAATGTATCTGCAAAGAAAATGAGCAACTGACGTCTCATTACGCTCTTTGTGTCGCAATAAGCTCTCAAGAAAAGAATTTCCGAGATTTAATACTACGAGCGTTTAATAAATACAATCGATCACAATGTGTTTAAAGACTTCTACAATAACAACGACAACGACCTACTCGCTTCCCGGATTTTAATCCCATTGAAAATTTGTGGCGTGCAATAAAGAGAAGAGTCCTTACACCCTATGCCTGCCTTACAAATAAATAAAGAACTAGAAATGGTCATCTCGGAAGAATGTCACCATATTGTCCATTACTTTATAGAGAGTATCATGGAGACTATGCCTGTATAGGTATAACATCGAAAATAAGGAAATAGCTAATACCCGTTCAATTTTATTTTTACTTTTCCCCACTCAACTATACCAGAGCGGAAAAGTAATGTAATCGTATAAAGAAAAATAGAAAAAAAATGTCTAGCGTTTTTTTCATTTTCCGGCCTAAAAACAAAAAAAAAATGGTTTCTAAAATGTTTTGCTGTGTCTATCTTGTCGTTGTTGTCGGAATTTATTCTTGTTAGCACGATAAGTCTACTAAATCGTGTCGTATCACACGGACTTTGACTGATTCTGATCGGGAACGTCTCCCAGACGACACCTATTGATTTTGAGGTAGATAGAATACACTCTACCATGTACATCGGTATTGAGAAAGTACAATGGTGGACTATTTGAGAAATTTTACTTTTTTTGTTAGCACGATCACTCAACTAAATAGTGTCAGATCGATCGGGTTTCGACTGATTCTGATTAGGGACGTCTACCAAACGACATCTATTGATTTTGAGGTGGATATGATACACCCCACCCTGTCCATGGGTTATGAGAAAGCACGATGGTGGACTATTTGAAAAAATTAAAAGTGTCGCATAAAACATATTCTGCATTTATATATTGGTATATTTTTTCTCGGCCACTCAATTTCGAGATAGAGATGTTCTACATCTCCGGAAAAGTCCGTTTTAAGTTTCTAAAACTGTTTATTTCCATTTTCATGTTTTAGTGGTCTGATATTTACTTACTTGTTATATTGTAATATTTTATTTTAGAAAATATTGTGCAAAAATGACAACAAATTAAACAAAAAGATATACCTTCTGAAAAGAAATATTGTAGTTCTAAATATAGAAGAGATAGTGTGAATATTTTATATGTTTTATAAAATATGTTATATAATTTTGATTTATATATTTATCTTATCTTAATTTCCATTTCTTAAATTAGGCCAAATAATTATTCAAAATTAAAAAATATATATATGTTATCCTTAGTTTCACTGTATATACAATTTTAAAATATATTCAAGGGAATTGAACATATATGATTACAATATTGAACCACATCCTATCCTAACAAAACTCAAGCTTAAATCCGAGTACTTCGATTATCACTGCGTATTTAAAAACACATCATTAAAACGCAATTAATTTCATAAACAATAAAAAAAATATTTATAGACAAAGATTTACCTACATTTGAACTTTTTAAAGAGATATAATCCAAGGAAAACGCTACCTACTGCATAAACATATAAATAAAAAAACATGAGCACAATTCCATTCACAACTAAATTACCATTATAAAGTTCTCATCAATGCTATTCCGAATATTTAAATTGTTAATTTAATATCAGGTTTATTTATCTTACTATCACAAATTTATGCATATTATTCTTAACCTTACCGAAATTCTCGTGGAAGCCGGACCTTTTAAGAACTTAGCCTTTGTTTATTTTCTTGAAGGAAGATACAATACACCCGCCTAAATCATGAATCGCATGAAGATTTCGTGGCAGTCGCACCTTGAAATCTCATTAGTTAACTAGCACTATGAAGATTGGGTCCACTTTTGTAGTTTGCACTCTGTTGGTTCTTTTTGCAAAAACAGTTCGTAGTGATTTAGGCGAAGAAGTGAGCACAACTAGTTACGATGACTTTCAGACTGAAAAAGTCAATAATTTTAAACCTTGTGGTGCGGTCTTCACCGAAGAACATTTCGTGCTAACCTCTCCTAATTATCCTGAAAGTTATCCTTCCGACTTGGAGTGTACTTACTCGCTAAAGGGTCTCCTATGTCCTACCTACTATGAGTTCAACTTTTTGAATTTTGATGTTGAAGATTCTACAGATTGTTCGAAAGATAGGTTCGAAATAGGAGATGAAGATGTATTGTGCGGGAACAAGGACAAAATTAAAAGTTACTTTGGGAAAGACGGGTCACTGAGTGTAAGATTTATAACTGATGGAGATAACTCAGGAAAAGGATATAATATATCGGTAACTCGTACAATGTGTCTACAAAGGGATGCAGGTATTGTACTTGAAGAAATAACCACCGAATTGGTCACAGAGGTAAGATTATTATAGGATAGCCAAATGATTTTCAATTTTTTTTTTGTATATTAATCATATTTCTTGACTGACATTTTTTTGAACTTTTAATATGTCTTTTGGTTTCCGCATAGTACAAAAAATGAAATGGTTTTCTAAACATACACTTAGTAATAATCTAAAGCATAATATATGCAATACGTATATGCATATAAGAGACTGTATGTATATAAAGAATACTACAGTAGGATTTTAAAACAAATAAAAATAATGTAATGTAGTGTAAATAATTAAAAATTGCATTAAAATATTTTTACATTGTTTTTAAAATATTTATTTACGCGTTGGTGACCAACACATTTACCGGTTGGCATTTTTAATGCATATTAAATTAAGGCGAAGTTAAATGGAATAAATTAATTTTAAGCTTTGTTGTTAATTCAAAAAAGAATGGCATGAAATAGATCTCTTCCTATTTTTAAATTGCCAATTTTTGGCAACAAAATGTTACCCCATTTATACACTCTAAATTACGAAAAACCCCTCGAAAATATTAAATTTGAAAGGGGGTCAAGCGACACCCCTGTGTTTGAAAATAATCGAATTATTAGACCCTATTTTTTGTCATATTTTTTAATACCTACGTTAAAAAGATTACTTCAAGAATTTAAGTACTTTTAGTTAAGTACCAACAAAACCAGACGCGGAATTATTGAATGGGCACCTCAATCTCTTGATCTGGCCTCTTCTGATTATTTTTTGTGGAATTCTTTACAATAAAAGGTATATATTAGATGGCTTGAAATTTTTAGCATTAAGAAATAGGATAACCGAGGATCAGAATGAACATGAAAAGTCAGTTCATACAAAATCTGATCCTAGAATTCAATGCGGTTTTATTGTCCGGAGATAAATCATTTTGAACATTTAATTTATTTGTATATTGAAAGAATGTTATGGAATTATATAAACTTTAAAATTCATTATAAATGGCATTTTATACTTTTTATGCGTATCATGTTATATAAAGGGTTGAGTTATGTACTATATGGCTATTATTCAAAGGATTATAGTGAAAATTATATAGATTTTGATGCCAAGACCTATTCAAGACTCTTCTTAAAAATTCATAGCAATGATTAAAATTAATTTATTACGTACATATACATACATATATAGACTGCACTGTATATTAAAGTTATATCTAAATTACATTGTACAATTTCAGTTTTTCGATTCTTAGAAACGTGAGGGGCAAAATATTTGCCAAAAAAATTGTTACTTTAATAGGTACATTGGGAGATGTAGAACTATTGAATGGCCACTTCGGTCTCTCTATTTGACCCCTTCGGATGACTTTTTATGGAACTCTTTACAATCAAAAGTGTGTATTCACGATTCTCTGAAAAATGTGATTTTAAATCCTGATATTTAGGATTTAAAAAATAGGATAACCGAGGAAATTCAGAAAATTAATAAATCAGGGCATATAAAATGTCATTTAAAAGATGTGAACACCTTCATTATTGTCAGAAGAATAATCGTCGTCATTCTGAACATTTAATTTATTTGTATGTTGAAAGAAAATTGTGGAATTAAATTCATTGTAAATGTCATTTTATACTTTGTGTTTTATTTTATATGAAGGGTTAAGATGAGTAAAATTCTATTATTCAAAGGAAATTATAGTGGACAGATAATATTTTGATGCCAAGGCTTGTTTCAAGACTCTCCATAAAGATTAATAGTAATGATTAAAATGAATTTATTCCATACAAGTGGACAGCACTGTATATTAATGTTGTGCCTAAAATATATGATACAATTATAGCTTTTGATTTTGGAGAATGTGAAGGGAGTAATATTTGTGAAAAGAATTGTAAATCTTTCCAAAAAACAAATTCCATAATATTATTTAATTGAAATGGACAAATTAAGACGCAGATTAATCCTAAGAGAAATTACAAAAATAATCAAAATAAACGCAAAGAGAGACAAATGAACAAGAACATGTGCTTTAAATGATGTTACCAATATCAGAAGTGAGTTTTTTTTAGTTTATGTCACGGTGTTTCTTAAAAAACAATAGGTGCCAAGCTACTTTTCAAACATATTTTCATATTTTAAGAAAAACGGTTCAAATCACGTGTAAGAATTCCGTCAGATGTATTCAAAACTCGTTCTTTATAATACATATTAATAAATAAGCCGCACTAATTCTATTTGACAAATGTTAATTGGCAAAGGTTAAATATTTTTGTAATAAACTAATCAACTTACAACTAGAAGGTGTTTAATATAATATTCGCATAATGATGTTAAAGGATATGCGAATTATACAGAATTTTATTCTACGCATACATTAATATCATGTATATTGAAATATGGTCTATGAAATCTATTATTATCTATCTACATTTGAACGTATCTTTTTAATATTTTTACGCAAATTATCGGTCATTATTATTTTTGGAAGAACATGCATCAGGATATGGCGCAATAAAATTAATAATTCTCGTGAAGAAGTATTGTTCTGAAAATTGTTTACAGTTCTAACAACCAATTAAATATCGTTACTTCTTGTCATGTGACACAAATTACTCAACCATTTTAACATTACACTGATAACACCATCCAGGGAAATTTTCAATCACTATGACAACACAATTATTTAACTTTGACAACTTCATAATAACTGCCAAATAAATTTCAAAATATCTCGTTTTGGCAATGCCAATTCTCAATCTATAAACGCGCTAATCAAAGAAAATATTCCAATAAATAACACAAAAAGTCATAAATACACATGGGGAATATATATGGACTTTTTCCATGACCGAAAATATGAATTAAATGAGCATTGAAGCGTAGAAGAACTGGCATTGATACTGAAAGATTGGGCGGTCAATATGAGGAAGAAAAATGGAATCCAAAGAAGCAACAGTAAATACTATATGGAACGTTTCGGGCAAACTTTTACAAAAAAAGTACTATAATGACTATAAGATCATGATTGACCCATTTAAGAGCTTAGTATTTAAACCTGTCCGAAATGCCTGCGATGCAACCAGGAAGAAACTGCAAACAGATCCATGCAAACGTAAGATCAGTTCAGTTTCATTAAATTTGTCTGAAATAAATCAAATAATATTGTTCTGAGATGAAAATACCCCTGAAGGTCTTATATGTAAATTCTACCACATTGTTGCTGTAGAAGTAGCATGGAGATGAGGCGAGGCAGTTGCCTGTCTCTTGGTCTTCTTTCAAATCGAGAAAAATAACGATGGCTCTCCAACAAATCGCATTGAATATAATCCGGTATTCAGTAAAACTTGTCAAGGCAGGCGCGAGGCAGGCGAGGCGGTTCAAAAAGCTGTACAAATAGCAAATGATTGATTACCAATAGTGAAAGTCAAAACTGCCCTGTACGCCTTTTTCATAAACTGATATCAAGACGAGGCGAACATATTACCTTACCACAGCTGTTCTTAAAACCAAATCAACACTGGAAAACGAGAACCGATAGATGGTACGACAATGTCTCTGTTGGAAGAAATACTATTAATGGATGGACTAAATCGTCTGCTGAGGCTATTGGCCTGAATGTAAAGAACAAAAAGATAACGAACCATTCGAACAGGTCAACTGCTGTTAGCGAATTAACAAAAAATGGTGTTCAAGAACAGCGATTGCTGAAAATTACTGGTCATAACAATTAAAATTCTATAAAACCATACTTATTAAACTTTAACCAAGAACACCACAATAAGATCATGAATACTATGCGTGGTAATAGATCTTCTATAGTAGAAAAAAATAACCAATCTAATGCTGCGTTAAATTTTAGTAACTGTACCTTTACCAACTGTACTTTTAATAAATAAATAATTGTTTTATTGTGTTCCGACTTTTTGATTTTATTTTTTCGAAAAATTTTCTGACCGAATATCCCTCTGATATTGACAAATGCCTCATAATCTTATGACAATCTCAAGCACGTTGCTTGGTAATAGCCCTCCGCTTTCGGCGTCGGGCTATTACCAAGCAACGTGCTTTCGATTGTCATAAAATTATCTCGTACATTATCAATGTCCTAGGGATATTATAGCTGATAATTTCTTGGAAGTAAATAAATCTCTTCGAGAATAATTTTTTTAATGAGACCTACAATACATTTATTATATTCTCCTTAATCACAACCCAAATTTTAATGCACTTATGTATGAATATTTCGATAGCAATGCTATCTTTGTTAGCAGGATCCAGTTCACCAAAACAATTCCAAATAAAACGTGTTGAAGATAAATAATATTTCTTCATCCTTGGATATCTTCTTCTTCTTCGAATATCGCGGGTCTATTTTAAATATAATTCGAATCGAAGATATCACCCCGTAAGTTATTAAATAAAAACGTAGGGTTCTACTTAAAATAAGATAATGCATCGAAATAATAAAAACAGCAACGAATTAAATAAAAAGAATAGATGCAAGTTCAATAATGCCAGCAAAGTAGCATTAAAGGACACGATTACTGCTACACATTGTTAATAAGGAGCTGTCTGTAGCGTGAGTGAATATTATGTTATCTCATTTTATTGAATATGTGACTACAAAGGTAATGAATCCTATAATACCCTGAGTCTTACCATGATTGGATATTACAAACTTAGATAATATGAGAAGAATATTAAAATTTATTCCGAAAACTCATAATGAAACTGTTTTTAACAATATTGCAGATAATCCCTATAAATGACACTTACTTGACAATTATAGTGAAAAATCTCTGGAATATACTGTTTTATGCAACATAAATTGTTGACTTTTATCTTCCCTTTATGAAGGCACGCCCTGTTATTATTATTATAATTACTATTGAAGATGAGTTTTATAAATAATTTTCAAGGCATAATGTGATATTATACAGACCACGGTAAAATTTATGATGAATGAAAATGATTTAACGTCTCTCAGTACATGATTACGTCGACATGTTAATTATGTTATAAATATATTTTTAAAGTGAATATAAAGACCTGTTGTTGTTTTTTCACACGACTCCAAACGCACTTAAAAGGTGAAGGGTGATGTGTAATATTCGTAATATATTGATACATTAACATTAAAGGTTACGCAGTCTACTAGCGTCAACAAAATGAAAGAAATTGTACACCTACACTATTATAATTCACGATTTTAACTAAATAAACAAATATAATTCCTCAACGATGTTATGCGGCAAATTAGTTCACGCTATTTAGTTTTGTAATGGTTGTATTGTTTTCTCAAAATGAAAAATCTGACTTAATTCCTAATTCCCTTACACTTCAGATATTATTAGTCAAATTACATATGTATGTATATTATTACCCAAATTTTATGAGAACTCAATAAATAATGCTTCACATAATGTATGACTTATAGAACATATAATTTATGATGGAATCTTCTTTATTATTATCTATAATAATTATCTAAAATATTATCTATAATAAGAAATTATATTATTATCTATAATAAGATACATTTTCTGGTCTTTTACAATATTTCTGTGTACTTATACAATAACTATTAATTAGATAATCCTACAATAACACTTCTCTAAATTTCAATAACGCAATAGAACATGTTGTGTGAAATTAGTTTACAACAGGTACAGAAACCTCAGTTTTAGGCTTTGTGGAAAGTGAACAAGGCAGCTTTTGAATAGAGCGTCTATTAACTGTCACAGAAATAAAAATATTTATAATTTCTATGAAATAAAATATTCATTTGTGGTCATAGTGACCCACATTTCTGCTCAAGTGTGATATTTAATGACATTCAAATGGTTTTGCTTTCTATACTTATAGTATACTTTATAGAATACAGTAGCATACTACTTATTATATACATATTTTTTAGGATATAATAGTATTCGCAGGAAAATAATGTTCTTTGTGAGTGTCCAGTTTGTATACGAAACCAAATATATACTATCTTACACTCCTCAGGAAAGTTCCCCACTTGTATGATGCTGTATATAAATAATCGACTGAATTATTGTTACCTCAATCGTTTCATATATCTCAAGTCTACGTTATTGCTGCCGCAAAGTCATCCGGGGGTAAAACCATTAATTCAGTACTCACAATTGGCAGCTTTATTCAGTAGGAACTGATCGCCAACTACTTATTTGTAAACGGTCTAAACGCATATTTGCATATTTGTACATCTACATATATTTGAAATGCTCTCATTATGTATAATTATTTGTCTTTTTATTTCTACTTGCAATTGTTATCATTGCAAAAAAATCTATATTCGTTAACATCCAGGTTATTTCGTTAACATTTAATATTTTTAACGAGTAAGCAAATCGCAATAATATTGCGCCACCGCGCCCCCTCGCTCAGATCGAAGGAACCTCCGGAGCATGCCTCTAGAGGCTTCAGATCAAAAAACAAAAGTTACCACGTTGTTCGCAAGAGATAGTCAGCTTTATGACTCCTGGTTACACATTGCAATAAACTTTTTTCTTTTTTGAACAATACAGTTGTCTTGAACAATATATTATTATTATATTATATAGGTTTGGGTCTCATCAGCCACTGATCGCATGGGTAGTCCCTTGGCGATCCCCTCTTATACGGGTCATTATCCAAAAATGATATCCCATAAAAGGAGCAATTTAGGCACGTTCCCCGCCTTAAGCCTCGCTTCCTCTAGGATAACAGGGGTCCCTAATATAAGATACCTTTTCTCCTCCAGTGCGGAGCAGGTGTAAAGAAGATGAATCGAGGTTTCCTCGTCTTCTTTACAGTATCTGCAGGCCGGGCCATCAGTCAGCCTCAGCTTGTGCTTATATGCATTTAGGCTACAATTGTGGCCCGTTATGATTCCCACCAGGGTTATGGCTTTGTGCCTGTTCAATTTAATGAATTATTTGGCCAATTTCTCAATCTCTGTGTATTCGATGAAGAATTTGGTTATTCGACAGCTCGTTACTCCTCTCCATCTTTTATTGTGCTGGTCTCTTGCCCAGCCATTGATGCGGTCTCTGATCAGATTCCGACTTATTCCCACTGCAGGTTCTGGTCCATAAAGGTTTTCCCTGGTCCCTAGTCTGGCAAGGTCATCTGCAATTAGATTTCCCTTAATGCCATTATGCCCAAGTATCCATAAGAGTTCCACCGGTCCCTTCCCTGCCAAGTGGTTCAATGCTTCATAGCAATTATAGACCAGCTTCGACTTTATCGTTGCTGAATTCAGGGCTGCCAACGCCGCCCTGCTATCCGAACAGACACATACCTTCTCCTGGGTCCGATTTTGGTCAGCCCCCAGAACACCGTATGTAATTCAAACTAGCTCGGCCTGGAGTGCGGTAGTGTATTTGCCCAAGGGGAAGGTTTTACCTAACCCGTCGCCTCGTCTATACACCCCCGCACCCGCTGTGTTCCCACTCTTGGCTCCATCCGTGTACCAGATGTCTCCATTGAGCGGCAATACAGCTCGACCCTCCATCCAGTAGGTCTTACTGGTGAGGGTGATCTTATATTTCTTGTCAAACAGGAAGTTGACACCCGTACTCTCAGAGGGCATCCATAGGAGTCCCTCCTCAGCTACCTCTCTTGAGAGTCTATTCAGGTCCCTTACCTTCCTATTCATGTTTGTCACCCTGTGCATTGCCTTTGCGGCTTCCGCTTTCAGGATGACATCAAGAGGTGGTATCCCCGTCAGTATCCCCATCGCCTCGATCGGTGTTGATCTTGGGGATCCGGTTATTCTTCTAAGAATCAATCCTCTTAACTTTTTTAAGTCGGTTGGCTCCCGACTTTAAACAAGCTCTCTCCCACCAGACCAGTGCTGCATACGTCAGTCTGGGTTTGAGAATTGTCTCATACATCCATTTCATAGTTTCCGGTTTCAAGCCCCAGCTATTACCAATGAACAATGTAGGTCTTGTAGTCTTGTAGTATTAACAGTTAAAGCATTTTTTTCGTAAAATAACTCCAGAATTTTCCAGAAAGACGATCATTTTAAGATAATATCTATATACACATAGGTATGTATATAATATGGGTGTCATATGATTACAATCTGCGTTAGAGCTCACTAAGTTGAGTAAAATTATTACGTCTTCCTATGAAGGGCAAATAAATCAAAATTGCCTTTAAAGTTTCATCAATAACTGTGAATTCTAAGTATATTTTTTCTGGCACTTGTACTAACGACATTCTGAAACCATATATTAAAAAATCTCTTCTATATATTAAAAATCTTACAATTTCTAATTTATTACGCCATGTATCAACCATCTCCTATAAAACTGAAAACCAGATTTGCAGTAAAGCTTCACGAGAGATAAAACAAGAAAACAGGTTTACCAAATATGGGTACTTCAAAGTGTATTGATGCACCTTCAAAATATTTTTGTAAAGCAATATATTTATGAGAAGCAAAATTTTTAAATTATTTACAATAAGGTACAACATAATATCAACTGATAAATTTCTATGGAACTAATTATAATAAAAAAACTGACATGTAAAATCATCTTCTGCCAGATTGAATAATAAATAATGTTAACGAAAATGTTTCCTGAATTATGTGTATGTAATGGAACGTCATCCTGATCGGGGTTATTCTTCAAATATCGAAATTTGTCGAAATTTGAGTTGGTTATAAGTCTATATATCCTTCTGGTGGGCTAGCCAGTTTCCCATAGATCAGTGCATATCCCCATCTAATAGTTCCTAAAAAATTAAAAGAAAAATGTTGGTAACTACAAAATATAAGCGCAAAAAATATATTTATAAAACTATACAATATAGAATGTTAAGAAAATTATTAAAAAATATAACTTCAAAAACTTAGACATAAATTATTTCTAACTAAAAACAATGTTTCAGGGCACAACTGAACCAACAACCGAAACCATAACCCAACTCATCGAATCAAGAAGCTTTCCTCACTTCATAGAAGAAGAATCAGAATGTTGCGTCAGCAACAACAATGCCAAAAGGTTCATATTAACTAGTCCCAATTTTCCGTACAGCTTAAATAAAAAGACTAATTGTGTTTATACCATTCGCAAGGCAAACGACAATGTATGCAGACTGAGACTGAACTTTTTATTTTTCTGGTTGGGGTTCACAAACTTCCAAAACAATTGCCCTTATGGCTCTTTGGAAATAGACGGGAAATACGTATGCGGATGCAATAATGGCATTCAACTGACTACAACCTTTGGAAATAGTGACTTGAAAGTGTTAAAGTTCAAAACCGAAGGGTTTTATCAGAATTACTATACGGGATTTGTGGTAGAAGTAATACAAGACGAATGTCCAAAAAAATATTCCCCAGAATATTATCATCATATTAAGAACAACTGTTCTAATGGGGTTGGTTATAATAACCAAATAAATCGAGTCGTACGGAATGGAAATATCCCACGAGATTTTATTGAAAGGTTGCAACTCATAAACGAGAAAACGGAAATCCTCGATGACGATGATGTTTACTTACAAAATAACCCCGGGATATTAAAGAGCCTCTACTTTTTCGCTGTACCCGAATACAACGAAGCTCCCTCTTTATTCAGAGAAAGAGAAAAAACTACGTACATAGACACGAGTAGCATAAGCTCTATTTTAACCAACAGTAACTATTTTGAGTGTTCTAACTGGAACCAAGCGCAGTACAATTATCTACAGAAGAATTATGGGAAAAGTTTAGAAACCTGCAAAATAGGGGATGGTAGTGAAGCAAATGCTATAGATACAAAGGAGTGTCTTGAACTGAATTATCTGAATGGGTATTTTAAAAGTCCTGGATACCCTTATTATTATCCTGGGAATTTGAATGTATGCTACAGGTAAGTGTACATCTAGTAATAACAATTGAACGAGTAAGCAAATCGCAATAATGTTGCGCCCCCTCACTTATATCGATGGCACCTCCGGAGCATGCCTCTAGATGCATTTGCAAGGGTCGATTTACTATATTGATTTTGCCACAATCCTGAAATTCGAGCTAAAAGCATTTCGTACATCAACCTAAAAATTTCGTGACACACACACGAAAATAGCCATTTAGTAAATAGAGATGATGATTATTAGCGAAAATGGACAATGGAAGCAATTTATGAATTATTGTTAATCACATTTATTTTGCCTTATATTAGTCAATGATTTATAAGTAATATGCGCTATTCACCAAAATATATATAACATTTTTAACTATCCCAAATAATGTACCCACTGTTCATTCTGGTAATATTGAGTCAATATCTCAAAATTATATTTTTAGCAAATTCCAGTAACAGTACTTTCGATAATCCATAGCTTAGTAAAGAACGTATATTTTAAGTGATTCCACATTCACAAATAAGACCAGACATACCTAATGAAACATAAATTTAAGATTAATCCAATCTATAATTATAGTTTCTTAGTATTTCAAAGTTAATAATTCAAAATATTTTGTACTCGAAATAAAAGGAGTTACAATAAGACCTGAATTTTAAATGAAGCTTGGGTTTATTTATTTTATGGAGCAAAGTATTGAAATATTTATTAATTTATAATGTAAATATTTGATAATTATGTATGGAACAACACATTCCGCAAATGGCCGCCACGGCTTTGATGGCACACGAGTACCCTTCTGGTTAAATTTTCAATAACGGTTTTATATAAATGTGGCGGTATTTCGTTGTTACAGCAATCAATTTCGGCCTTCGATGCTTGGCGTAAACCTGAGACTTCAGAAAACTCCACAGAAAAAGTCCATAGGTGTTAAATTGCAAAACTGTGGCTGTCAATTCTGATCATCAAACGGGAGGTGACACGACCGGAAAAGACTAGTGCAAGGCCGTCAATATTTCACGGGTGGTATAGCAAGTGGCACCGTCCTGCTGAAATCACATGTCTTCAAGAACAATATATTACAATTGAGGCACAAGGAACTGCCTGTCTGTATCGTGTCACGATAAATTTCGCCATCTACCATTAATGCATTGCCTGCCTCGTTTCCGAAGAAAAATGGTCCAATGATTCCTTCGGACCACAATGCACAGCAAACAGTGACGTTGGGGATGCATTTTATCATGAATCATGCGTGGATTTTCTGAACCCCAAATGTGGAAATTTTGTCTATTAACGCAGTCACTAATGTGAAAATTGATCTCGTCGCTAAAAATGATTTTGTCCACAAAATCGATAATCACTTTTTGTTGTTCCATGATTCAATTTGGGAACGCTCTTCGCTGTACATGGTCTGGTTGCACAAGTTATTGAGTCAATTGTTATGCTATGTCGAAATGTTGAAATGTCCAATCCTTGTGCGCGATGACGAATCGAGGTTCGTGGACTACTCGTCACACTCTCGCATGATATTTTGTTCTGAACTACCTCCACGAGTTCGTGTCGTGCGTTTTCGATTATTCTTTTTACAGTTGATAAATTTGGAACATTATTTCTACTGAAAATTGAACGCACTTTGTAGCAACAAAACTTTCACCACTTTGATAATAATGTTTAACAATAAGGACGCATTGTTGTATCATGTAGCTCCTCCTACCTGTCTCCTATAGACCTGTGATAATTATTGACCTATCGAATCATGACAACCAAAATGGCGCGCAATTCAAATCTTTGGCTCTTATTGTAACACCCATTAATAAACGCGTTTATGTAACATTCCCTAGAAATGTTCGAAAGTTATATAAATCTAATGCACATATTCGGTACATTTATACTTTCAAAAATTCAAAATGGAACGGTATAGTCATCCACTTTAACATCAGTTGATGTTCCTGAAATAGTTAGCTAATGAAAAGGTTGTGAAATAAAATTAATAAAATACAGTTGTTTATATAAAGTTTTTGGAACTAATGGCACACACTTCACTCTCAATAATTCGTAGATTTCGAAAACAACCGGGGTTCTGTAAGATGAGAATGCTAATGAATGATTTTCAAATAGAAGATAGTGTTGGTTGCAACAAGGACTACCTTTTAATGGAAAGCGGTGATAAATACTGTGGAACTGGATTGTTTAAGGCGTCATGTGAGTATTTGTAATTAACATTATTGTTTTATAAAATTTACTACTGAATTAACTGAAGTACTGTATATATAATATTTACAAAATATTGTATCTTTCCCCTATGCTGCATCAGTAAATATGTAAGTTATTGTGTTATTAATTAAGTATAAATTTACATTGTAGTAAATTGTATAACTGAACTGTAGTTAAAGAAGAGTGATTAAATCATAATTTATGATTATTGAAAGACATGGACATATGAATTTATGGGAATATGATTGGTTGACAGAGAACAACGGTCACGTTTGGGATTCCTTGAAGACGCACGGTCTATTGGAATGACCAAGAGTGGCAGTCAAGAATCGTCCTCGCACTTGGCGTGTTCTACCAACACGTTCAAGAGAAAATCCCGGAAGAACATCGCCAGGAGTACCTAGAAAAAAATCATGATGTTCACAGATATATTTTTCGAAGGATCCATATCTACGACGATGACATAATCGATGATCGACGTGTGCGATTCGATGCCTGTAAGGGTACCTTCCTATTGATGTAACAATAACGAGATGTTGACGCAAGAAGTTATCCGGCGTTCGCGCCTAAATACTTCCCGTTCCCATTCTTGTTGGTCAAGAAGAAGAGTGACGAAGAACAACAGTTCTGCGTAGACTGTCAACAATTGAACCCCAATGTCAATGAAGGAGTATCTATTATAAAATACATGTCAGTAACTTATAAGTCGGAAATCGAGAGAGGAACCACCAAGCCGCCAAGCGGCTATCAAAGTAGTTCCCGAATAGCAAAGCTATTACATAATCGCTCTAGGAAACAACTACTCCTCGGGCTAAAGCCCCGGCAGGCATTGAATTATACCCAGAAGCGATCCTCGACCCCTTTCTCGTGTTTCTGCGGATCGGAATTATAAGTTACTGACAGAGATCGTATCGATAAAGATGTATAGGCCATAAAGTTCATTCGGCATTTGTCCTGAATCGGCGTACCGTATGCGGCACTGATGAGAACTAACAAGTTCGAAACAGCTGTATGTCGTTCGGTTCCGATCCGGGACAGATGTCGAATCCTACCTGTGGCTGGTTTTATTTTTTGAAATAAAATACATGGCAAGAGTAAAATTTGGATATACAATATATCTTATATAAATATGTATTAATTAATTTACACAATGGTCATGTGTAATTAATATAATATAAACGTAAAATATCATAAATATTTTTAATGTTCCCAAATATTAAATTTGCAACTACAGAATGGTAGGATAATGACCAACGTTGATACAAATATAACCCTGGAAGGACAACCTATTGAAAAGGCCAATGAGTATATATACTTAGGACATGCCATTAAACTAGAAAAAGAAAATCAACATGCTGAAGTCAGCAGAAGAATTAGACTGTCCTGGAGCCTGTAGCCTTTGGAAAGCTACAATGTATACTCAAAAACCACGAAGTTCCAGTCAACCTTAAGAAAAGTGTATACAACACATGTATACTTTCAGTCGCCACTTATGGATTGGAAACAATATCTACAACAAAAGTCTACGCTAACAAACTAAGAACATCACAGAGAGCAGTGGAAAGAGCCATGATCGGAATGTCTTTACGAGACAAAATTAGAAATACGGAAATCAGGAAGCGGACCCAAATAAATGACATCATAGAAGAAATAGTAACAATGAAATGGCGATGGGCAGGACATATAGCTAGACAAGACGACACCAGATGGTCACGCAAAGTCATAGAATGGCGCCCAAGAGAAAGGAGTAGGAGTATAGGGCGACCCCAGAGACGATGGGTGGATGATATAAGGACAACAGCAGGAAGCAAATGGATACAATGTGCACAAAGCAGAGAGGAATGGGGAGAATTGGGAGAGACCTTCGTCCAGGAGTGGATGGATATGGGTTGAGGAAGAAGAAGAAGAAGAATGGTAGGATATTTCGTTATGATATAATACATATATGTAATTTAATCAGTATATTTGGAGGTAGAGTATATGTACCTGAGCCAAATATACTTCCAAAATTTCGATTAACATCAGCAGTTTGTGGATTTTTTTTTATCAAAATGTCATTTATTATTATTTCATATTATTGAAATAAATAATTATCATATTTATTGGGTAAACGATTTTTTGAATGCTCTTCTGCATACTAAATAAGCAAACATGAGTAAAAGTAATATTTATATAAATGCTAGTGTATCGATAGCAGTCATATTTAATGTCACATTTATAGTTAGTTTTCAAAGAATTTTAAAATGTATTGATTCGTCAACAATAATTTTTTTCCTAACCGATATTAATAGCAATAGTGAGAACCTAACAACTACTAACTGTTTATTGGTAAACTTCATAAAATAAATTTTTTTTTGCTCCTTAGATGAATATTAAATATTATAAATTTCTGTATTTCAGTATATATTATTTCGGTTCAATAATGTTGGAAATAAATATAAAGCCATTTGAAGTTTTAATTGAATATTTTATGTACAATGGTATATTTGTGTTATGCATATATACTTTGAAGAGAAGGAGATCTACAAAAAAGCCTTATATTTCAAAACCCACCACCTTCATTAACTTGTGTAAGCTCAAGCCCACGCAAAATCCATGAAGCTTATCAACTAAAGACAGAAATAGTTTTTTGTATCCTTGATAAGTGCAAAAGAGAAAAGATTATGTAATTGTGTTAACGTTACACACAAATTTAATGACACTAAATATGCAGCTTTGATGCTTTATGATGACCTTTCACAAAATACTATAGAAGAAGCATACCATAAAAAGGAAAACGTATATAAATTTAGATATGCCATACAAAACTGAATATTTTAAATAATTTAAATACTAAACTCAGAACTTTTTCTAGTCAAGCTCATATAATTATCTGCTTAGTCATCATCATGCATTATTTTAATTTTCAGTGTTTTAATTAGTTGAACAGTGAACACAAATTAATTACTACTAGTTTTATTACGAACACAACAATAACTAATTTAAATAATACATTTCAGTTATAATTAATTTACGCAGTCCTTCGTCACTCATTTGTTTTAAAATTGATGCTCTAAAGCATCTAAATTATAATAGCATTAATTTTTAAGGACAATAACCAAGGATAATTATGAAATAAGCTATTTTAATGCACCATTATTATATGGTGTATAATTATGGTATATTAAATGATGGCCACCACTATCAATGTTTAATTCATCTTAAAAATGCAATTCAATAGAATACTTTAATTTCCTCTACCTTTTGTACACAATGTTTTCCCAATAGAAAATGTGCTGTCTTGATGTAACCCACATACT
Organism: Rosalia funebris; assembly: GCA_037954035.1. Lineage (NCBI taxonomy): Eukaryota > Metazoa > Arthropoda > Insecta > Coleoptera > Cerambycidae > Rosalia > Rosalia funebris. The sequence continues at coordinate 13,565,829 of JAZFAV010000011.1, read as the reverse complement.
TTTTCTGAAGTCCATTTAAACTGTGATATATAACACGTATATTGGCCATATTGATCAAAAAATAGATCAATACATCTTTCCAAATCTTGAAATATATGACACGACTATACACTGACCTGATATATATTTATAATGCTTTGTGATACGGGTAAAATATATCATCATAAACCGACAAACGAAATAAATCCTTTGAATGTTCAGTTTGTGTTCGATTTCAACAAATATGATAGAGGAATTTTACATGCAAGGTTTGTGGATTTTCAATTGTACTTCTACACATACTTTTCTTTGTTTCTAGACATATTAAAAGGAACCAGTCAAGTTTTATATTTTTGATTGAAGAAATAATAATAATAAACAAAAATACATACGCTACTTTTTTGCAGTCTTCCAATATCGCTTGAAGGATATTTATTTTTAAACAACATACAGTATTTACTGTACTGAAAACCGAAAATATAGTTAGTATATAAATCCCCTTTATAAAATGATAGAATATTAAATTCATCAATAGATATGTATTACAATAGATTTTAAGAAACTTCGTATATACCAGATTATTTTTAAAACATACATTAAATTGCAAATGTACGACATAAATGAATTAAATAAAATAGTATTGTTAATTAATACAATATAAGTTATAGATAAATAGGGATCGCACATTTTTGAAAGATATAAATAGAGTTGAAAATTTGTAATCAACTGAATAATAATTGGTACTGATTCTGAGAATAATAAACAGTTTTAAAACCTTAAAACGGACTTTTCCGCATGTAAAACATCTCTATCTCGAAATTGAGTGACCGAGAAAACATAAACCAACACATAAATGCAGAATATCTGTTTTATGCGACAGTTTTACTTTTTTCAAATAGTCCACCCTCGTGCTTCCTCATGACCCATGAACAGGGTGGGGTGTGTCCTATCCACCTCAAAGTCAATAGAAGATATCGTCTGGTATACGTCCCTAATCAGAATCAGTCGAAACCCGATCTATCCGACACGATTTAATTGAGTGATCATGCTAACAAGAAATATTCTCAAATAGTCCACCATTGTGCTTTCTCATGACCCATGAACGTGGTAGAGTGTATTCTATCCACCTCAAAATCAATGGCTGTCGTCTGGAAGACGTCCCCGATTAGAGTCAATCAGAACCCGATCGATCCGACATGATTTAGTTGAGTTATCGTGTTAACAAAAAAAAAATATCTCAAATAGTCCACCGTCGTGCTTTCTCATGACCCATGGACAGGGTGGGGTGTGTCGTATCCGCCTCAAAATCAATAGGTGTCGTCTGGGAAATGTCCCCGATTAGAATCAGTCAAAATCCGATTGATCCGATACGATGTAGTTGAGTTATCGTATTAACAAAGCAAATTTCTCAAATAGTCCACCATCGTGCTTTCTCATAACCTATGGACAGGGTGTGGTGTGCCCTATCTACCTCAAAATCAATAGGTGTCGTTTGGGAGACGTCCCCGATCAGAATTAGTCAAAACCCGATCGATCCGACACGATTTAGTTGAGTTATCGTGCTAACAAAAAAAATTTCTCAAATAGACCCAAGGGAGGGGATGGTGTGTGCTATCCACCTCAATATCAATAGGTGTCATCTGGGAGATGTCCCCGATTAGAATTAGTCAAAACCCAATCGATCCGATACGATTTAGTTGAGTTATCGTGCTAACAAGAAATTTTAATGCCGACGACAACGACGACACAGACACAGCAATAATTTTTTAAAAACCATTTTCTTTTTGGTTTTTAGGCCGAAAAACGAAAAATAAACCAAAAAAAATTTTTGTTTTTTCACTATTTCTTTATACGATTACATTACTTTTCCGCTAGTATAGTGAAGTGCGAAAAAGTAAAAAGAAGTATTTCTTCTTTAATTAAATCGTCTAAAGAATATCATCAATTCTGACTTCGTCTTTTCAATAAGGAAAATTCCAATGCAATGTATTGGGTTGCTAAAATCTGTGGTACTTTTGTATGTAACATATATTGTGAATTAGTACGCGGTGCTTTCAATGTTGGATTATATTAGTAATATTAGTAATCTTAGTAATCTTAAATATATTAAATGACATAAAAAGACAACATCTAGCAGTAATTGATATTTATTAATGAAACTCTACTTTTATGTTCACTACGTTATAAAAGTGCATTGATACAATTTTGAAAGAAACCAAAAACAGTTGGTACTTACCAATCTACTGACAATGGTTTGTATTTCATTTAGTTAATTAGTGTGCTTAGTTTTGGTTTATTACCTGCTTTTTGTTATTATGTTACTGACATGGATTGTATCGATAAAGATGTATACCCCACACATTTCATTCGGTATTTGTCCTAGATCGGCTTACCGTGTACGACACTGATGAGAACTAATAAGTTCGAAACAGCTGTATGTCGTTCGGTTCCAATCCGGGACAAATCTCGAATCCTACCTGTGGAGGGTTTTATTTTTTGGATTAGTTTCTGAGATTCAGAGAATTTAAATTAAAAAATAAAAATTAAGACGGACAGAGCACGAAAATCAAGAGGTAACCCAACGCCAAAGACACTATGTAGCACCAAAATCATCAGATTCAGTCATCTCAAATTGGCTGTAACAGACCGATTTATATCAACGCAGAGCGAATAGTGTAATTATTAATACCGGAGGCATACCAACAACAATGGTATCAGTATGCTGACACGAAATGTATGTTTCGCCCATATTATGAGTTGGGAAATATTATGAAATGGAATAGTATTCTATTCAGTGATGAACCTCATTTATGTTTGGCCAAACAGAAAATAGACGTGACGACCATATCAGAATGAAAAGACGTGGATAAGGGTGACATGTCCAGTATTCTATAGAACACCTTATAACCACTCTATGGGAGTAATAATATTGGCGGCTGTTACCTATGTATATACCAGCACTATATACTCTTGCATTTCTCAAAACGTCATCCGAGCCTGTGTTTCAATAAGATGTAGTATCCAGTATTCTATAGAACACCATATAGCCACTCTATGGGAGTAATGGTATTGGCGGTTGTTACCTGTGTACATACCAGCACTATATACGAGATAGCACTATAGTCAGCCACTCTTGCATTTCTTAAAGCGTCATCCAAGCTTGTGTTTTAGCAAGATAATGGACGACCACGTATTGCAAAAAACGTTTCCAAGAAACGTTACGCTTCTTGGAAACCGCTCGAGTCGAGTTACATCATAATAATCCCTCAAGCTCTACTAATTGAACATGGATAGGATATTATGAGAAGAAAACTGTTCTACGGAGAAACGCCGCAAGAAATTATCGATCATATTAATGAATTTTTAATCTGATTAAGTAATGAGTGTGTAGTCCATATCTATGATTTCAACTCATGGATTGAATCTTACTTGGTTATTAAGTTTTTTTACTCAGATTGTAATCATTACTATTAATATAGGGTGTCCAGAAAGGGTAGGGGGTATTTGTAGATTCAATAAAAAAATCAAGATTATGTTCTCCAAATGTTGACCCTCACGCTGCTGGCACTCCTCTAACCGTAAACGGAAATTAGCCACCACGCTTCTACACATCTCTCTGGAAACGGCGGCCATTTCGGTGCGAATGTTGTGCTTTAATTGCACTAAAGTTCGTGGTTTGTTTACATACACTTTCTCTTTAAGGTATCCCCATAAGAAATAATCAAGAGGTGTAAGATCAGAAAATGGATTCGAATGTTTGAGAATACCGGTTCGACTGTAAAAATTCGCAATCCAAGTCGCCCGTGCTCTGTTCGAACCCCACAAGCGATTGAAGAAGTGAGAGTTTCAGTGCGTGAAAATCCTTCTCAATCAATTCGCAAACTCTCACTTGTTCAATCGCTTGTGGGGTTCGAACAGAGCACGGGCGACCTGGATTGCGAATTTTTACAGTCGAACCGGTATTCTCAAACATTCGAATCCATTTTCTGATCTTACACCTCTTGATTATTTCTTATGGGGATACCTTAAAGAGAAAGTGTATGTAAACAAACCACGAACTTTAGTGCAATTAAAGCACAACATTCACACCGAAATGGCCGCCGTTTCCAGAGAGATGTGTAGACGCGTGGTGGCTAATTTCCGTTTACGGTTAGAGGAGTGCCAGCAGCGTGAGGATCAACATTTGGAGAACATAATCTTTAGTACTTAATTTTCCAAAACCTTGTCTAAAAATTAACTAAAAAAATTATTTTTTCTGACTTCTAGTTTTTTTTTATTGAATCTACAAATACCCCCTACCCTTTCTGGACACCCGTTATAACACATGCGTCAAATATCGACGGAATTGAAATCATGTTTACTATTTTTTACGCCATTTTTTATGTATATCTGAGGCTCTTTTATGGGGCTAGAGATATTAGTCCTTACATAGTTCTATAGGATTTAACGATACGATCTATCTATTGTGTTTCATGGATTTGTTCAAATGACTACTATACAACAAATACTTCGTTATTACTTCTGTACAAAATAGTTATCACCTATCAAAATTTTAATAACTAATTTCTAAACTTCTATTTTTAGAGAAAATTGGTCATATTCTGATCTTTCGTTAACTTTCTATATTCATGTAATATATTTTTAGGGACTATTGACCTACGAAATAAGGATTACGAGGACATGAGATTCGTGACGGACGATTACTATTGCGGAAGAGGATTTTCAGGAGTTTATCAGCAAATATTGTGCCAGGATACGACTTTTCCGAATTATCCCACAAATCCGTCGATTCCCCCTACGACCACAACTCCGAACGCTCTTCAATGTACTAACCACATCAAAGAGAGGACTTTTACGATCGAGGTTAATCACAGTTATAAGTTTTGTACCTTTACGATTCGAAAATCTTCAAAGGTATGCGATAACTATTGAAAAGCTTATATTTTATTTTTTGAGCTGTCAGGTTAATCCGATCAAATCCGATTGTAAATAACATTTACGTTATTTTTATATTATCTTTATCGTGGAAACAGTAAAAACATCTTCTGGCAAATTTTGCATAGACGAAAAATATGTTTAGCTAATACGAGCTAATTTAGCTCGTATTTTAAAGAATTAAACAATAATTTTTCATTCATAATAAACACAATATTGTACAGCCTTTTAGAATAATGAAAGAAACTAGTTAAATCGTATTCGATAAGTAAGTAGTAAGTTCTCTTATATTATTCTTAAGTCAGTAAAAAAATTACAGGCAAATATTGACTAAATAAAAATTCTCTTAACATTTTAAATTACTCTAAAATCACTGAATTTTTCATTTAAAATGGGCATGATATTAATATAGTCATAGGAATTAATTAATATTCCTAGTAAGTTTAAAGTTTTCCAAGGATTTATTCAATAAAGAACATACAGGGTATCATCCAGAAAATATATACAGGATGGAAACATCGACTGAAATAAATTCTGTAACTCAGATATGGGCCCTTTCAATAAAAATTCCTGAAATAGGTCGATTTTGGTTACCCACATCTAGGGGATAATGACATTTACTTATCTTCACCCCGGGTGTGTAACCACCCTTACTAAACTAAAATTATGTCAAGTTACATAATTTGAAATATTGCACCAAGAAAAATATAACGCTACCTATACCTCATTTAGTAACATATAAGTCGGAAATCAAGAAAGGAACTACCAAATCGTCAAGCGGTTATCAAAGTAGTTCCCGAATAGCAAGGCTATTACATATAATCGCTATAGGAAGCAACTACTTCTCGGGCTAAATCCCCGCCAGGCATTGAATTATACCTAAAAGCGATCCTCGACCCCTTTCTCGTGTTTCTGCGCGATCAGATAAGGTTTCAAAATATATCCTACCTGTGGCGGATTTTATTTTTTGTATACCTCATTTACTCAATTTTTCACATTATTAAATTAAAATATAAATTCAATTCTCGTTATTGGACTGACAAGAACCTTCACTGAATGTGGTAAAGTTATACGCAACCCCCAAAATAATAAATGTGTGAACTGGAGTAATATATGACATGATTCCTGAATGATTCTAGTAATAACATTGAAGGCCAAACATATCTACCTTCCCTATGAGAAGATTTGGTTCTATCTTTGTCGACTCCTAATGAATTAGATTCAGATCTACCTACCGCCAAGGTATGGTTTCAACATGATGAGTTCCACCTTACGATGCCGTAACGTTCCGTCGATAATTGGACAAGCTATTTCCAAATAGGTGAATTGGATGTCGAGGCTAAATTACGTAGTTGCCAAGATCTTTGGACTTTACCCCACTTGATTTCCTTCTGTGGAGGTACTAAAAACTATATTTTTGAAACAAATCCTGACATATTTAGGTTCTTTAGGAAATAATAAGACATGAAATTATGCAGATCACTCAAGAGATGCCACAGAATGTAAGAAATGGGTTTTATCATGGCCGTTTCTATCAAGAAAGAACCAGTAACCATTTTAAACATATTTTATGGCAAAATGATCATTATTATAAAAAGGACATTTTTACTTTTTTACAGATCTTCAAAATTTGAAAAATCTTGAAAGAGAGTTCTGAATGATATTAGTGTCAATGTCTCTCAATGCCATCTAAAAGGGGACACCCAAAATCCTGTCTGTTTTATGAATTTTTATTAAAATCCTCCATATTAGAGTTACAGAAATTACTTCAGTTTGTGGAACCTTTACCACAAAATAAGTAAACTTATGAAATTAAATTTCTAACTATATTGTTTATTATAAGCATTGTTTTATACTATATGTATTAATATTTTCAGAACGTATGCAAATTGAATTTGTCTTTTGAACAATTTCACCTAGTCTGTGGAGTAGATTCTTTAGTAATTGATGGGATGTCATATTGTGGAAATCTAAATGGAAAACAGGGTAAGAATGCATTTTGTTATAACATAGAATATTTAATCTAATTATAATAGATAAGTTTTTTATGATCTATGTAAAATTATAATTAATTTAAATTGTAATTTAAAGTAACAAATTGATTCAAATTATATAGTACCAATATACAACATTATTGAAGCTTGGATTTCCTGATATTTCCTCACCGCATTAGTGTATATATTTGCAATAACTCCAAGTTAAACAAATGTTGATTTTTTTGTAATAGACTTACAAAAGATTTTTTCAGTATTAAACTGAACCAAAATGATTCAATGGTATACTCCTGTGGTATATTTCCGATATACTTTATACATTCAGCTCAATATCTGCAGAAACTTTTAGACATACTTTATATCTCAGCTTGTCTTGTAACGATTCTTTAACAGCCAATGGATTCTGGTGCCTAAAAGGATAGGCTACCAGATAAGTTTCTTACGAGTACCTTAAACTACATTCTAAATCACTTTCTAGAGATTTATATCCGGTAAACTGTTTTATCATATATAAATATAAAATGAAGTTTTTTTCTGTAATAGTCTTTTCTCTATGAGATTATTAAAGAAAGTTCTATTTACTACCTAATATAATGTGAAGATTAAAAAAAATGTATCATATTTCTAGTTGCTGTAAATATATATAATGATCCAAAAACCATTTTGTATCATGGCGACTATCACGTGGAAAATAAAGACGGTGCATCGAAGATCTATATACGGGGAGAACAAATCAGCGACGACTGCCTGCGTGAGTACTAAATAACTATAAATGTAAGGGTGTTACAAAAATATCAGTCATTATTCTAGTTTAAATTTATTAGTACCTTTTTTCTATTATTCTTATTTAACTACTATCTGTATTTCATATTCTATTTCATAAGTCATGATTTCATGGGTAGTCCTAGCGTTCTTGATCCTAAACGTTAGACATACTGTAGCTATATACGAATTATAATAATATTAAATATAATATAATATTTACCTAAAAATACTGTAGTACACTAAATATTCTAACAACATTGACATTGTCTTGGAGACTGTGGCAATGTCACGAAGAAGGGGAACGCTGATGATGTTTCTCTATATTCTGAAATTTTATACATACGAGGGGCATTCAAATATAAACGAGCTTTTTATTTTTGAGGACATAGGAAGCGTATTGGAGGTAAGCGGAGCATCGGGAAGGGTAGGGGGGAATCCCCTCTAAGTAACTCAAGGCCAAGCCGATCGCCCGATCGGTTTGTTTAGTCACAGCTTACTCAATACGAGTAAGCTGTGGTTTAGTTGTCCTCACAATGAGCGAGAAAGAGGTTTATCTTTCGGTTGCGCAACGCACCATAATAAAGTTTTTACCGAACGAAGGCGTTAAACCAGCCAAAATTCGGGACCGAGTGCGTGCACAGTTCGGGGAGAATGCACTTTCATGGCCGTGAGTGAGAGCCTGGTGTACCGAGTTCAAAGAAGGGCGTGAAAAAGTAAAAGGTGGTCCAACCAAAACGCACGATGTTAATTGTAAATAAAACAAAAAGTTTTCATAGAATTATCTTAATATTTTTTATTATGATAGAAGGATCTATGACAATTATGTGTGAAACAAAATATCGGCCAAATGCTCGCCACGGCTTCGGTGGCATACCTCTATCCGATGGTCCATATTTTCAATGACTCTGAGACATAATTGAGGTTCAATGTCGTTAATGTGCCGAATTATCTTATCCTTTAGCTCTTCAATTGTTCTTGGCTTATTGACGTATACTTTTTCTTTTAAATATCCCCAACGAAAGAAGTACAACGGTGTCAAATCACATGATCGTGGCGGCCAATTAACATCGCCATGACGATGTTAATTGGCCGCCATGAGATAACACGGCCATTGAATTTATCGCGCAAAAGTGCCATTGTTTCGTTGGCTGTGTGGCAAGTGGCACCATCCTGTTGGAACCACATATCGTCCAGGTCCATATCCTCAATTTCTGGCCACAAAAAGTCCGTTATCATCTCGCGATAGCGAACACATTCACGGTAACTGCTTGACCGACCTCATTTTCGAAGAAGTACGGCCGATGACGCCGCCAGCCCATTAACCGCACCAAACAGTCACTCTTTGTGGATGCATCGGCTTTTCAACAATCACTCGTGGATTCTCATTTGCCCAAATGCGGCAATTCTGCTTGTTAACGAATCCACTGAGGTGAAAGTGTGCCTCGTCGCTGAAGATGATTTTCTTTGTAAAGTCACCATTCACTTCTGTCTGTTCAACCAACCATTCGGCGTATTGACGAATCTTAAAATGGTCAGTAGGCTTCAGCTCTTGAGTCAATTGAACCTTGTAAGCGTGTAAATTCAAAATCTTTATTCAAAATTCGCATCAGTGATTCGCATTCGTGAGATGTTCAATTGTTGGGCACGACGACGAGTCGAGGTTGACGGCTCTTCTGCTACACTATCGCGAACAACAGCAATGTTTTCCGCAGAACGAACTGGGCGAGCATGCAAAGTATTTTCACATTTCCTACAGCCCCGGTTTGCTGAAATTTGCGCACAATTCTCCCGATTGTGGACACATTTGGTCGATTATGCTGACCAAAAAAGTCACGAAGTGCACGAAATGCATTTTGATTTGAACGCCCATTTTCGTAAAAGGCTTCAACAATCTTAACGCGCTGCTTAATTGTGTACCTCTCCATGGTTGAATTTGTCAAACACTGAAACAAAGAAATGTCAAATTAAGTTGGGCAAAAAACTTGACGTTAAGGTGTGACTCACAATTAACATCGTGCATTATGGTTGGACCACCCTTTAGAAAATGCGAGTCACCGAATACGCCTCCGCTGGAGAATTACACACATCAATGCTGCAGCTGTTCGCGAGCTCATCGAAAGAGATCATTGCTTCACTGTAGCAGAAATCAGTAGGAAACGGGAATCAGTGTTGGAACACACACCATCATCCGAGACCACCTTGAATTCCGAAGAATCTCCCCAAACCTTACCCAAGAAAACAAAAATGCAAGAGGTGAAGTTTGCCAGATGCTTCTTGCTCGGTTTAAAAATGAAGGGCAGATTTTTTCACAACGCATTGTGAAGTGCGATGAAAATTGGGTTCACCACTGCACTCCCGAGTAGAAAAGGGTCAGCATGGAGTGGAAAAAAAAGGGGGAGCCAGGACCATCAAAAGCGAAAACTCGCTTGTCAGCCGGGAAGGGGATGTCAACGATTTCTTGGGACACTCAAGAGTGTTACTCGTTGATTGTCTTCACGATCGTCGCACAATAAGCGCTGCCTACTCTGTGACCTTCTTGACCAGGTTCGAGCTGAATATCGGTCAAAAAGGCGCCGTCATCCCATCCAAGACGTCCTGCTCCTACATGACAATATATACCTCACACTATAGCCCTAACAACCCAAAAATTGACTGAAATACATTGGACTACACTTAACCACCCTCCCTACAGCCCTGACCTTTCACCATGTGATTCTCATATGTTTGAGCCTCTCAGGGAAGCACATTTTGCGAACGATTTGAACAGTTTGTACGCAATTTGTAGGATACCCGCCCAAAGTCATTCTTCGAAAACGGCATGAGAAAACTACCTGCTCGATGGGAAAAATGCATTAATAAAGAGGGGAACTATGTAGAAAAATAACTATCAAGTGTGTTTTTTCTTAAAATGTAAAATAATTTTTTATTTTTGTAAAAGGCTCGTTTATATACGTATCTGAATGACCCTCGTACATTACATCAGTAAGAAAAAGACTTTTCCCCTCATAGTACACATGCCAATATTCAACATCATCAAAATCCATTACAGTGGTGAATATGCGCTTATGTTGTATTCCTTATAAGGAATTTGTGCTGGTTACTTTCCGATCGCAAGCCAAAATCGGGCCCGGTTTCTTTCGGAGGGAGTAGAAACTGTCATAGATGACTATATGAATTTTGCATAATTGCCTCTATAATTGTCGCTAATTCAACTTCACAACTCGATTTACTTTTCACAATAATAATATAGGTATAATATATAATTTACAATATAATATATAGTTTAGTATAATGCAATCATCTCACTCTACTACCCACACCAGCAAAAATACAGTGAGTACTCTATAAAGACAAGTTACTTTTATACATGCATAAGATATCTGCTTATTTATCATTTGTCAATATGAAAACATTTTACAATTCAAATATGAATTGTGTCTTTTATTTGCTTCTCATCATATTAGACAGATATTATAATTTTGTCTAATTTAATAATACTGTCGAAAAATTTACAAAAAAAACATATGTTACATAATGTTGTAATTGATGCCTTAATGTTGTAATTGTTAAATAATGTCCATTTTGATCATCAGGAGGATATGTTATATATAGTGCATTTATTTCCAAAATAAATAAACGAATATTAAAAAGTATATTTTTATGCTTTTTCTTTACCGAAATCGTATAACTGCAGAAAATACTTTGTGGTTATGTTTATTAAATTTCATTTTAGTGCCAGAAGTTCCTGCTGAAAGGCTTTTGCGCCTGAATTCCAGTGACGTTGTACCTACAGAGGAGTCTCGAAGATTTTCACAGAATTATTTAAATCCTCAAAAGAACTCCAAGTATCTAATAGCCCTACTTAACAAACAATTTAAAGGTACCGTTATACCTAATAATATATAATATTTTAATTATTATAATAGATATATACATTTACTAACTTTTAAGCTATGACTATAGTCATTGGTTCATTTGAGAACTATCCACCCTTTTTCAAGACTGTAAGAAAACGAAATAAAATATATCATTTTCTGTTTCAAGGGAGGACTTTTCTAAATTCACGGAGAGGACTAATTTTTACCTCGATTCATATCCTTTGATGCTTTCTTGAGGTACAAAGCAAGTTTTTAAAAAGAGTCATCCACGAGATGTCATTATGCTAAGGAATGTATTCGAAGAAGTTATATTAAATTATGTGTTTGATTGCTTTGACACCAACGCACCCTCTTCAAAATACACAAAAAATAATAATAATTTAATAGGAATTTGAGTGTCCTCATATGTTTTCCAACTTTGAATATGAACGTGTATATTTATGTTTAAAATTAGAATGTAGTGGGTGGTCTTTTATATGTATATATATATATATATATATATATATATATATATATATATATATATATATATATATATATATATATATAATTTGCCAATCTATAATGCTATAATGTGGTCGTTTCTGTTGTAGATATTTGTGGCATTGTTACCAATACAACTGATAAAGAATTGCCCCCAACATTTTGCGAAATATTAATGAATGAGCATAATGCCACCAAATGCATACCTCTACAAGATAGTTCTATAGGTATGTATATGTATAGGTATTATTGCATTCCTTAACATAACTTTTCATGTAGTTTCTTCCATAAAATACGTGAAGGATAATATATAACTATGTGTCAATGGACGAGAGTAAATTTCCAACACATGAGGGTTTGTTAGTGGTATAACAAAGTTAACACAGCTTTACTAATTTTCTAAAAATATCTGAAGGCACCAGATGATTAGTTATAGAAATATAATCAGTTTTATTTGTTTCATTTTTACAGTGGACATGAAAACATATACAGTATGAGTAAAAAAGTTTGCAACACATGGTAAAAAAATTTATCATTGAAGTACCGCAAAAATTATTTCGCATATTGTTCCATTAAAGATGAAGTTACGGTTATTTGAAAGCAGTAGAAAATTTAGTTTTATCCCAATGAAAATTGATTTGACAAACCAAAAGTCATGAGTGTACTCTTACGATTGTATACAATTTTTAAAATTCGTATCTTTAAAATTGATTAGCTAGTTGTACAAAACGTTGATACAGTAAAGCAGCTCAATAGAGCATCTTTCAAATTAACATCGTCTTTATTATAAAAGCATATTTTTTAAATTACAAAGAGAAACTAATACTTAAAATATGTAAATGAGATAAGAAAAGCATGTTTGCTATTTCTTTCAATTTGTATCACGATAAAAGAAAATAATTAACTTCAGTATAATATTTTCTTATGTCATTTACATGTTTTATTAATTTCTCTTAGTTCTGAACCTTTCAAAAAACAGGTAAATATGTAATATACTCTCTATTTTTTTCTCTAATTTTTATTTTCCTACGTTTGTTCTTTAAAAATACCGTAATATAACAGTGTATCAAAATACATAGTATCAAAAGAAATATAGAGCTTTAAATAAGTTACGTACATACAGGGTGTTACAATTATTTTGTCAGAAATGCACCAGTTGTGTCCCTATTATGCCATACTGTACAATATTGTACACTATCTTATTAAAGACTCTTATAGTAATCATAATAATAATTGTTATAAATTAGAGAAATTAGTGATATCCACTAACCGATATTCGTTATGTTAATTACCTCTATCATGTTTAATGTTTAATGTCTCCAAGTCATTGATCACTGGGATTGAAAAAAAAATTCCTCACAATAGAAATCGAGTGGCGTTAAGTTCAGTAACTCTGGTGGCCATTTGGCAAGATCTATAAAAGAAGATGGACGTTCTTTAATTGTTTAATAAATGCAAGAAGAACTTTTCTCTTTAATAATTACGAGATATTACCTGATATTTCGAAAAAATATATTTTTCTAATTTGTTGACTTTAAGCAAAAAAATTACACAATACCTGTTATTATATTGCAACTTGTAACAATATTGTTAATTTTTCTTCATAGATGGAAATTGAAAATAAGGGTCCTTTTATTAATTGCATCGTCTTGCAAATTAATATGTTAGATATATGTACATATATGTTTTAATGTATTATTTGTTTTAGATGTGCCATATAAAATGCCAAAAGCTGAACCAAAGGTGATACAGGATGTAAAAGTTATTCAAGATGTTGAGTTCAATGAAATTGATTGTGATAAATTATAATAACGTGTATTAATTACATTTATTGGCAGTTGTAGCTTTATATAATTATTTATTAAAGTAGTGTCTATATTATATATTTATTATGTAACTATAATTAAATTTAACTAAATTATATAGGTAACCATAATTACATTTAACTAAATTATTTAGGTATTTAAAATAAGAAAATAATTAAACTAAAATAATGAAATATGTTGTGTGTTGACTTGATTTAGTTTAAAACGAAAATGTATATCAGCCATCTCTTAGCGAACAAACGTACCAACTCAAGATCATCTTTACAGTGCATGTGCTTCTGCAGGACGATTATTGTTTGGATTAGGTCAGCTCGATATTTACCATCTCATTTATTTGTAGAACACCTCTTTCTCTGAAGTCGGCGCCATCTCTGGAGAGTAGTATCAACTACGTGGTACAGAACTTAGCCACTCGAAATTTAACGAGTCCTTACATATAAATTGATAGTCAACTAATATTATTATACTACCTACACGAAAGGTGGCGACACTTCCATGGGAACTCATGTTCTGAGAGATTTTATATAAATCTTCAAAAGCCCAATTAATGAAACAAAATATAAGTCCATTGCGTATTCCATTTTGATAAGTAATTCTAACTATAATAGTTAGTAACACAGTAATTAATATAACAAAATTACGTTCGAAAAATATTTTAAGGATTCCCAGATATCTCGTGGCAAATCAGAACATTTCTAATAAATTTTTGTTTGGAGAAATTAAAACCATCATTTATCATCATCCATGTAAACAAATCTGAAATGAAAATAATTAATAATTTTTCATAATAATATTCATACTAAACACAACACCCTACACACTAAACAAGTATAATTCTAAATAATAATAATAAATTTAAAGAATACCTACCTACATTAGATTTAATAAAATCTCTGTATTATATACATACATGCAATCTGAGTAACCTACAATAAAACTATTAAAATCGTCTTTTTTGTATTATTTTAACTTGATCATGAGGCATTTTCCGAAAGATATTTTGCATTTCTGATGGGAAGTGGGACGTGAGTCCCCCCCATACGTGAGAGGCAAGTGGACTCACGTGAATCAAGCACCCCAAAAGAACCAGATCTTCGCTACGTCCACGTCGTTGGTTTTGGGTAATACTAAAAGCGATAACAGCGATTTAGATTTCACAACATACTGATATACGGTCATTTAAACAACTATAAATAAAAAAAATATTATTTTCAAGCCTCGTGGCCATTGAAACTTTGATCAACGCCTCAGAACAACAACATACTGAAATTTGAACGAAATTTACAGAGGGCCATCCATTTCCCATAAGAAATGTGGGGGGTCCTTTATTACAAATCGTGCTTGTGGTAAATATTTTCTAAATAATAATAGTGTGTAGATAGTTTTTCGGAACCTTAGATCGCGTTCTCATTGAAAAATAAAGTAGGTAGGGCAATATTTCAAATTTATTACAATCATAAGGACAACTGACGATACATAGAAGTTGGGTACTCTTACATATATATCTTATTGTAGAAAATTTCATATTTCATAGAAGGTGTCATCTACAATTTCATCCTACATATTCCAGTACTGGGTATGCAAGAGAAAATAATTATTTTCTGAAAATTCAATAAGTTTTCATTAAATAGTCCCTATTGGTTTTGATTATGGTTTATTTTTGAAGAGGTTTAACAATGTAAGTATATCAAAAAATAAAACCCGCCACAGGTAGGATTCGACATCTGTCCCGGATCGGAGCCGAACGACATACAGCTGTTTCGAACTTATTAGTTCTCATCAGTGCCGTACACGGTATGCCTATTCAGGACAAATGCCGAATGAACTTTATGGCGTATACATCTTTATCGATACGATCCCTGTCAGTAACATATAAGTCGGAAATCGAGAAAGGAACCACCAAACCGCCAAGCGGTTAACAAAGTAGTTCCCGAATAGCAAAGCTGTTACATAATCGCTCTAGGAAACAACTACTCCTCGGGCTAAAGCCCCGTCAGGCATTGAATTATACCCAGAAGTGATCCTCGACCCCTTTCTCGTGTCTCTGCACGGTCAGATAAGGTTTCAAAAAATAAAACCCGTCACAGGTAGGTAGGTGGTTCCTTTCTCGATTTCCGACTTATATGTTACTGACAGAGATATGTTACTGATCGATTCTGGTTGCAGATGAAACCTATTGATTTTGAGGTGGATAAGACACACCCTACCCTGTCCATGGGTCATGAGAAAGCACGACGGTGGACTATTTGAGAAATTTTTTTTGTTAACACGATAACTCAATTAAATCATGTCGGATCGATCAGGTTTTGACTGATTCTGATCGGAGACGTCTCCCAGACGACACCTATTGATTTTCAGGTGGATAGAACACACTCTACCATATTCATGGGTCATGAGAAAGCGCAATGGTGGACTATTTGAGAATTTTTTTTGTTAGCACGATTACTCAATTAAATCGTGTCGGATCGATCGGGTTTTAACTGATTCTGATTAGGGACGTCTACCAGATGACATCTATTGATTTTGAGGTGGATAGGACACACCCCACCCTGTTCAGTGGTCATGAGAAAGCACGAGGGTGGACTATTTGAAAAAAGTAAAACTGTCGCATACTCGTAAAACAGATATTCGGCATTTATGTGTTGGCATATTTTTTCTCGGTCGCTCAATTTCGAGTTCTACGTGCGGAAAAGTCCGTTTTAAGGTTTAAAACTGTTTATTCTTATTTCATATGCTCTAAAGTGTATGAACTTACAAAAGTTTATTTTTTAATATAAGCGAAGCGTAGAAGCAACTTGGTTTTTTGGTATGTTATGGATTTTACCATTTATAACGATAATATCACAAAAAATTGTGCTTCTTCCCTTCGCTTTGTACGAAAATATTAAAAATATATTGAGAAATAAGCGATATTTGCTGAAAATCATGAAATAGGTCGACTTTGGCATTTCCTTTTAATAGCAACGTTGCAACAGATACCGCTTATTTAATGGTGGATGTAAAGATCAATTCCTCTTTTACCAAAATACATAGATTTCTTTTATACTCATCAAGTTTAATTTTTAATGAATCATTTGGGCCAATTTTCTATAGAAAGTGTAGAAGTGTACCCTCTCCCTACGGAAGGCAGTCATTCTTCAAATTCTTTAAAAAAACAACAAATTGTACTTATAACCTAATAAGGATAATTAATTTAAATAATATTTTTATGAAAAATATTATATAACTATGTATTATTTCCAAGGACTTTTAAGCATTAGGTAGGTATGTGAAATATGGGACACAGGAGTACCATTTATTCTCTTTTTTAATATTCTTTTTAGACCACTAATTATTATTCAAATGTAAATTACATGTAAAATAAAAAGCTTTTTGTTATATTTACGGCTCAGTTTTAGGACAGTAACAATATCGATAATGTATCATAATTTCACAATATATTTGCAACACTATCCCCACGTGTGGAATATGTTTAATAATGTTACACGAGGATCATTTTAATCAGAAACGTGTCAGAAGAAACGCGAAAATGTACCTGATTGTACTTTGTGTAATATAAACTTATAGCTTCATTCACGAAATTATCATATTCTGAACATATTGCCTTATTTGATGCATCTAAAAAGATTAGATATTTCTGTAATAAATATTTTTTTAAGTCCTTAAAAAGTATTTATATTAATTTTCACAATCAAATACAGTATCCTCATAATCAATTTCTGTAATCCTATAATATGCGAGACAGTAATTTTCTCACATTAACCTACATTTTTGTAAAAAGGGCGTTTTCTTACCAATGAAAAAAAATACATATAAATACCCATAAATAATAAAACAAAATATCGCGAGTACCAACCAAATAATTATATTAAAAGCCTCCAAACTGATGAAATTACAGCTTTCCCACGCACCAGTCTGAAACTTCAACCTGACAATTATAATAATTAGAAACAAAATTATATATGAATAATAATGGTATATATATTCAAGGCCAAGTTCAGCAACCTTCTTCTTTCATGAAATACGTAACAACGGATGGTTGAATATCTGATTTTAATATTGAACTACGTGTCTGTCTGTTATCAGCGTATGTTAATAAAATATTGCTATTTCCAGTACGATAAGCATTTCTATGTGAATCACATTTTATCATCGAAGTATTAATCACTTCTTTTACTGTAATATTCCAGCGTGCTTTTGTACATATGTACGTATCATCCAATGATTTATTAAGGTATAAAAATATATTCAGTATGCGTATTATAAACTTAATAAAATGTTGAGTAATGTTCTTTCCTAGAAGACGCTCGACCAGATCGATATAATCTTCAACAGAGGATTATTTTTCTATTAAAGTAATTTATTAACTTCGTAACTGCGCCTAAATTTATATATATATATATATATATATATATATATATATATGTGTGTGTGTATGTGTGTGTGTGTGTGTGTAAATAGCAACCATAGAAGTTGAAAATAAATATAAAAGGCTCAACAAAATTGTGTAATGAAAGAAGAGGAATTTGAGAAGCAACTTAATTTATAAAATTATTAAAATAATTGTTAATTAAAAAAGAGCTCCAACTCTAAATCAGTCTGAAAGGGAAATACACGTTACCAGGTATGTGAATATGAAACAGAAATTTTTTGTGTGAGCCATATTTCGTTAAGAGCCGAGGAATTAAATAATAATGTAAAAAAAATAAATAAACAAATTATAATGTCATGTTTGAGGATAAGCAGAGCGTAATAATATTCAAAAAAATTTACTTAATTAATGTTCTAAAGATGAAGGTACTCCTGAGCAAGGTGACAAGACAAGTGAGATACCTGGAACAAAACAATAGTCTGAGCAACCAATTCGCCATATGGTTTTTTTTTTATCAAAAATTGCCTTTAATATAATTGCATAGATCTTCATTAAAAGTTTTATTATTTCTAAAGCTTAATTTATCGTTATAAAGCACTTCGTGTCTGTCACCCACTAGTGCAAAACTAAGGATACGCTAAGTTGTGCAAAGACTTATAGAATAGAAAACGAGGTAACAGATAAAAGTATAGGATCACACTGTGGCTCAAACACTCCACAGCAACCTGACCGGCTGAAGCACTCTGTCAGGTAAAAATAGGAAAGGGTTATGCCAGCGGCTCAAGCACTCCGCAGAGCAAATCCCAGGGTCACGCTAAACGGCTCAAGCACTCCGTAATAGCGATACATAGGATTAAAGAATTGCGCAGCTCAGCTATCCTTATGATCACATAGATCTTCACTAAAAGTTATACTATTTCTAAAGCTTAATTTATCGTTATAAAGCACTTTGTGTCTGTCACCCACTAGTGCAAAACTAAGGATACGCTAAGTTGTGCAAAGACTTATAAAATAGAAAACGAGGTAACAGATAAAAGTATAGGATCACACTGTGGCTCAAACACTCCACAGCAACCTGAACGGCTCAAGCACTCCGTCAGGTAAAAATAGGAAAGGGTTCTGCCAGCAGCTCAAGCACTCCGCAGAGCAAATCCCAGGGTCACGCTAAACGGCGCAAGCACTCCGTAATAGCGATACATAGTATAAAGAATTGCGCAGCTCAGCTATCCTTATGATCACATAGATCTTCACTAAAAGTTATACTTTTTCTAAAGCTTAATTTATCGTTATAAAGCACTTTGTGTCTGTCACCCACTAGTGCAAAACTAAGGATACGCTAAGTTGTGCAAAGATTTATAGAATAGAAAACGAGGTAACAGATAAAAGTATAGGATCACACTGTGGCTCAAACACTCCACAGCAACCTGAACGGCTCAAGCACTCCATCGGGTAAAAATAGGAAAGGGTTATGCCAGCTGCTCAAGCACTCCGCAGAGCAAAACCCAGGGTCAAGCTAAACGGCTCAAGCACTTCGTAATAGCGATAAATAGGAATAAAGGATTGCGTAGCTCAGCTATCCTAAAATTATACTATTTCGAACTGTATATTTTAATGAAATACTTAAGTGATTAAACGTAAAATTAGATATAGTATTTGATATTTAGGAGAAAATGGAATGCTCAGTGAATAAACTCACCAATTGATGATTATCCAGGAATTATTATAAAGAAACACAGTTTTTAACACAATTCAGTTCTGTTTTTAGCTGCGCGCACAAAGGCACTCTAGGGACTATTGGCTTCAGGCATTTGTTTATAAAATATGTGCCTGCTGGTATAATTTCTTTGCCTGGCCTGTGTATTTCATATTCAACCGGTCTTATCTTAATAGGAGTAGTGTCACCGGCGTCGCTGTGACAGCGGGCCCATAAATTGGACTAAGGAAATAAACTTACGTCTTACATTTGTATAAAAAATACACGTTTATTGTATGAAAATGTAAAAAATATATTATTCAAAATATTGCCCATTGCTAGCTATACATTTGTAGTGACGCATTAAGCTAGCGCATTAGCAAGAATAATGAGTGTGCCTCGATAGCTAAGCGGTCAGAGCAACTAACCGGAAATTGGGAGAGCCGGGTTCGATTCCCGGTCGAGGCATATGCACTTTTATCCTTGCTATCACCAAACATTTTTCCCGTCTCTCTGACAATCTGTGGTTCCCATGCCAAAAAAATCCTCGCTCTTTTAAGGTAAACCAGTCATAGAGCCATTTTCGTACATTTTCGTAAGAAGTGAAGCCCTGCTCAGCAAGTGCGTGTCCTATCGATGCATATAAGTAGTAATCGGACGGAGCCAAGTCTGGTGAGTGAACTGCATGTGAAAGTATTTCCCAGCTAAATGCCTCAATCGTTTCCTTGACCGGTCTTGCTGTGTGTAATGGCGCAGTGTCATGAAGCAAAATTACTTTGTGTTGCCTTTTTTGATATTATGGTCGCTTTTCACGCAAAACTTGATTCAAATCGATCATTTGTTGTCGGTAGCGTTCAGTATTAATGCTTTAGCCAGGTTTTAGCAGCTACATAGATCACACCCTTCTGATCTGACCAAATACAGAGCACTGTTTTCTATCAAAAGCGATTTGGCCTTGCAGTCGATATCGATGGTTCGCCTGGGGTTATCCATGATCTTTTATGCTTAGGATTCTTGAAACATATCCACTTTTCATCGCCAGTCATAATTCGATGGAGAAATGACTTTCTATTGTACCTGGCGAGCAGAATATCCCAAATGGTTTTTCGGTTTTCTGATGTCTTTCAATCAGTTCATGTGAAACCCATTTTCTCATCTTATGGATTTTTCCCATACCTTTCAAACATATGGAGATGACTTCTCGTATCACATTTAATTGATTTGCCACTTTTAAATTTTTTAAGCCACTCAAACCACTGTGATATATACTTACCGTAGGCTTCGACAAGCATTCGATGCGATTCTGCAGCATTTTTCTTCAAATGGTAACAGAAAATCAGTGTTGTCGCAAATCGTTGTTTCCAGACACAAAATTCGACATGTTCAACGCTATTAAAAACGATTTTGTTGTATGAGACTTGTATTATTGTCAGGTAAAAACTTTTCTCAGATGTCAAAACAAGAAAATAGCCCCAATGACGCGGTATGACAGTAACTACATTACCAGTTAGACCATCTATGGGCAAATTCCCGTTTCATATTTACATACCTGGTAAATATACGCAAAAACTCAATTCCATTGACAGTAGCGGTTCGTGACGAAATGAAACAGGTGTTCTGTACAGGGCCGATCCTAGGGTATTGGCCACCCGCGTGCAAATTTCAAACGTATCCAAATTACTGACGCCGTAGGGGCCGTAAAGAAATTGCGCCGCAGACGAAAATTTTTAAAATTTTCAGGGTCACGCGTTTTCCTGATACTTCAAAATTTTTATGTAAAATCCGTTTGTACAAAAACATAGACTTTCACAAGAAAAATTTTTGGATTTTAATACCTTTTTGAAGAACATTCATGTTTGCCGTCATATTCTTTGGTTAAGAGAAAAGGCTTGTAAGGTGAATTTTCTACTAGAGGGTCTATAATCACTTAAAATATTTTCCGAAAGAGTTTCACATTTTGTAGGTTTCAGGTATGTCCAAAAACGTTGAATCGGTTCACCATCGAGAATATATCTTAAAACTATACATAACTACTACTATAACAAAACTATACATAACTGCCAAAAATGAAGGTTTGTTAATTTCTTTAATTATTTCTTCATGACATACTTTTAATATACAGTCTAAAAGATTATTTTGTATTTCTTTAGAGGCTCCTTTAAATACTGAAGCATTTTGTAGATGCTCGCTTAAAGTTATATCAAGCTCAGCAGAAAAATTTATCAAACCACGAAATATCCCCGGGTTTTGAGAGGTTTCAGCTTCGTCATGTCCTCGCAGCGCCAGTTCAAAGGCCCAAAAAACTTTATGCAGTTTATAATTTTTGACGAAACGTATCTCTTTTTTGTCACATTATCATTATGCTTTCGCACATTTATCCAATAAGCTGAATCTAGCTGCGCTTTAATATTAGTTGTTCCTAATAAAGCTAATTCCATTGTATTATGTAGATGGCTTTTGGAGTTGTCGTGCTTTTTTAATTTTTTCAGTTAAGTGCACCAAATCTGTCACCTCTACCTCCATCCATGCTTTATCACCGCCAAAAAGTAATCAAGGAAAACAGAATAACGCATTTTTTTGTTGCACCCACAAATCCAATTGTTCTTCGAATAAATGTCTCTATTAAATTGACGTTTATATGCTTTTCCGCGGCTAACACCTGCAGTCTCAATAACAATATCGGGCAATGGCCTACCATTGTTTTTTAAATCAATTTTTTCTTCATAAGAGTATTTAAAAAATCGCTTCACATGACCTAACTTATAAACTAAATCCATTGTCACTAACACAGTATATAAATATTAATAATTAGTACAATAAATCACTACACAAATTCACAAAACAGTACTTAAAATCTCAAATTAACACGAAATACGAAATAGGTACGATTTACGCCCACCCGAGGAGTAGGAAGGAGTAAACATTCACTGATGTTGCCTTAGCTGGAAAAAATACAGCTCACTGACCGTGTAAATTCGCGCATTTACGAGCGCCAAGTGTGGATTGTCGCGGGAGTTGAGGGGGAGGACGGGTGTGCCGAGCCGTGCTGAGGACTACCTCGTGTGGCCCAGTTCAATGTACCGCGACGCGCTCGCGTAGAGACCCAGATAATTCATCTGGTCTACTACTCAATAGAGGACGGCGGGCAGAATGCGACTTTAATGCAATAATTTGGTTAGCTGCACCAACTAACCAAATTATTTTATTAATAAATTTTAGTAATTATTATGTCGCGAATATACAAATATCTAATTTTTTTGGCAGTTCTGCAGCTCTGCAGCACCTATACACCAGCCGCCCCTGTCCATTGACATATAGCTCTGGGATTTGAGCCTAGATCATAATAATCAGTGGCCAGTAGTATTTTTCATATAATACTCTCTAACAAGACAGCTTGAAAAGTAAAAAGTTTTATAATTATATACGTACGACATTCCCTTTAACATACAATCTAATGATGCTTGTTCAATGATCTATTTTTCACCATTTTGCAACATTATAGCAGTTCATCCATTCATATAGATTATGGATGAATTGTAAATGAAAATTTACCATCCCCCTTGTAAATTTCTCGCGTTAAAAAATGTGTTGATATGAAGAATTATGGAATTGATTCATTCCCTATCCACGTACAGCATAGCTTTGGTTGACCATATATATTTACCAAATACCGAAGCAATATATAATAGGTAATTTAATTCAAACATGTGTGCAGAAAAAACCTTCTTCCTCCTTCTTCTAAAGTAGGTCTATGACCTGTTCCTTTTCGATGAATATCATCGGTACTATGAGCTGGATCTGTTTTTACAGAGGGTAGGCAGCTAACCTGGCCCTCTAACCCTCCTCTCTCTTCCGGGCTTAGGACCGACAACAGTACTACTGTGCTACTCATCCACCCAGCAGAACTGCAGGTTGAAACGGCAACGGCACGCGGTGTTTTCAATCGGTAACCCATCCAAGTGCTACCTGCGGCCGAGGTTGACATCGGTGATCGGACGAGGATCGATGTCCAACATGGGATGGCCGTTGCAGAAGAAACCATTGTACAAAAAGCAACAACAGTGATATAACATTACATATAACTACAAATATGCTGCTCTCAATTGCCATCTTTCTCTCAATTTGCATACCCCCTGAAACATCCTTTTGTCATTTCCATCTTGAAGAAAGTTTAACTATAATGTTCACGGAAAGACGCAAAACTAAACAAAAATAACTTTTAATGGGAAGTCTTTTTATATTTTCTTCTTCTGAATTATGTTAAAATTACTCAACATGATGCATTATTTTACGTAATATAGCGCCCCTACTATCGTTTTTATATCAATGTTCAGCAGCTTTATCTGAGGGCAACATGAAACGCCACCCTCAGTAATGTATTTCAACTGTCTTGAAATAGATACTCAATGTAAAGAATATAATCATTGGAATGTATACGAGGAAGACAAATTTAATATAATTAATTATAAATTGTGATTAATAAAATAATATCAAATTACTGTCAAACAACATTTGTTAAATGTAAAATAATATTTTGTACCTCAAAAAATAAAGATCTGTTAGTAAAAATAGATGGTACAAATCTATTTCTGACAAGGAACATGTATGCAAATAAAGATTACGTTGCTGGCTATGTTTGCTATAGTTTTATGGTAAAATTTTACTATAGCAAAGCATGGTTTATATTATCTATAATTTAACATATTTACGTTGAAAAAACTACGATTAATGAACACGTTTTCTTGTCAGAAATAAACTGTTATCGCGGTGTGGATTGATGTGGTGTTCACCATCTCTTCCTATCCGATGGCCTTCGCAAGACTCCTTAGGTAGCATCTTATTCATTTATCTCTATTAAGATAAAGTAGTTGTTGAAATTCAAAGACATAGCTATATGTATCCAATGCATCCCGCTGTGCAATATCGCAAATCAAGAATAGACGCCCACATATTTAAGAACATGAAATGTGAGGCAGACTCTTCAAATCCGCGCATGCAGATAAATTGGCGAGACGCCAATATCCCACGGTAGCATCATTATTTCCAGCAAAATCCCTCAAAATCCTCAATATCGACTGAAAACAAACGTGGGGGATCATGTGACTCCGGCAAACAAGCCCTGAAAAGGCTTCAGTATTTCACTTTTCGTTCTCGATGAATGCGAACTTCAGTATTCCTTACGCTTCTAAACGTTATCGAATCGGGATCATCGATTCTATGTATTTGCAATAGAGCTAGGGTAAGTTTAAAGTAAAAGCTAGACGATGCCTGGGTTGACGCTTGAAAAATGCGTATGTTAGAACGTGTTTTATTCTACGACGTCATTATCGACAACACAGGGTAGAAGAGTGAATACCTGTGTAAACATTACCTCAAAAATATTTCTAATTGAAGTCCGCAATTTGAAGCATTACATAGACTATTGTCTCAATAAATACATTACAACTTTTGATGTCTAATAATTATACAGTATTATACAAAAGTACAGAGAAAGATCGTATTTCATATGAAGATAGTGATTGACAAAAAAATATGTCACTTAAGGTCTATTTTCAAATGACTGTATATGACTCGATGTCGAATTGACATCGGTTGTCAATTCGATCGAAATTGTCATCGGTTTCGAGATTGATGTCAACCCTGTATAGCTTTTACAACGTTTACAATGAAATATTTGATGCATATGATATGGTTTTCTAATTATTATATAAAATAATAACATAAATTGTATTAAATAATTTTTAATTTGATACATACACAACCTCTAACATTAATGTATTATGAAGTGTGCATGATACACCAGGTTTGTAGACTATTCATACCATACCTTGTCCTTGCACACTATGTGATAAAAATACTTATATTCTTTGTTGACTTTTCTTAAATTGTTTTAATAGGCAACAAAATATTTCTAATATTATCAGTTCCAGTCGATACTATTGGATAATTTTTATTTAAAATATTAACATTGTTGAGTAAACTTTTAATAACACTAATTATTTCTCTATTTTTATTAAATAAATTTTCAAAATTGTAAAACTGCAGTATAGATATGATTAAGTATGAACGGATGTGAGTTTTAAAGTTAATACGGGAAGTTGAAAGAGAACTAGAAGAGATTAATTAGATGAGTAGAAGACTAAAAGAGCAGAAGACTAGAATACTGGAAAACCAGAAGACCAGAAAACCAGAAGATCAGAAGATCGAAAGACCAGAGAACCAGAAGACCAGAAGATCAAAAGATAAGACGACCAGAAGATAAGAAGATCATAAGACCCAGATGACCGAACGATAAATAGACCAGAAGACTAAAAGACCAGAATATCAGAATACCAAAAATCATCAGTTGCTATCTACTCTACTGCTATTATCGGATTTAGTTGGTTAAAACTCCATCTATTAAGGTGTAATGACAACACGGCTCTGGTTAATTAGAAACTACAACTGAATTCAAACCCGGGATAGCCCGGAGTCCTCCACCATAGAGTTTGCATATCCTGGAGAAAAGTAACCGCCAACTCAACAATTTATCCATTGCTATGTAAGGATCATATTATTGCAAATAGTTTACGTGAATAATAAACTTCGAAAATTAAACCGATCGATGAATTTGATTAGCAAAAATATGTCGCATATCTTGCTCTATATCAATGTCGTTATTTCACCATAGTACTATATTGACAATATACTATTTATGGTAATCTGTTTTCTAATAATTCACATATAATAAGTTATAATTCTTATAATATAAACGCCCATAAATTCAAATTTAATTAAATTCGTTCATCTATTTTAAGCTAATGTTGACCCATGTACTCGTTCTTAACAGATTAATAACCCTTGCTTCATTATTTATTGCATCTTATAGGTCAAATGTAGGAGTACCAATTTTCGCATGGGGAAATTGATGCATCTAAGGTTAACTACAACGTATAAAAGTATACTAGCAATTACTACAGATAAATCTTGTTTGATGGCTCACGACCACGTATCTTAAGATAATAAAGATATTCAAAGCTTAACATCTTAGGATGCATACCTTGTCTACCATAGAAGGGTGAAAAGTTCATCAGACTAATTATCTCTGCCTGAATTAATTATCTCAAAGAAAGTGGATATCACACACCCACTGCATTTGAGATATTCAGGTAGAGACAATTTGGGTTATAGACCTACAGTCATTATTTGAGACAATGTCTCACATCTCTTGAGGGGACTGTATCTGTACTTTGAGTCACTGATGTGTTTATACATAAACTATGGCAACCAACTTTGTCGTCTGTAAGTTCGTTATTAAACCTAAGTTCTTAATTAATTCTCCAGTTGGGAAAATTGGAGACACTCGGAGTCTATTTGGCGGGAGGTATTCCTGTCGTTATATTGCGGAGTTTATGTTAACTAATATTAGCAGCCAACAATGGAAGGAGTTCCTCTCGGCATATTGTAAGGTCCTATTATGCCACCTATCATTAAAATAAACGTAAGTCTCTGTTACAAACAACTGGTACTTGTCTCGTAATAGTTGTAATTCTCATTTTAGGGGAATTAAAGGAAACATATATTTCCTTTAATTTTCTTCTGAGAAATTCTTTTGAAATAATCATGATTCAAACTGACGTATTTCAGAATTTTACTAGAAAACGTAAATTATGTAGAAAATGTATAAAAACTTAATTTATCCACTATTTGCAGACAACAATGTGCAACGATGTTCAAAATTTTGGGGGTAATTTCCTTGTGTTGTGTTACTCTCAGCCTCCTTTAAGGAGGTTTTTATTTCCCCTTATTGGTTTGCAGATTTACTTAATACTCATTGTGGAAAATCTTACATTTTAGAAAAACCGGAATATCTCGAGTTACATAACTTAATGTGTTTGTTAAAAATATACCTACCGTTTCGTTATGTACAGGGTGGGACAGAACATTTTGCTTATTTAGAAATTCAATTTAAAAAGTAATGTCGATATATATTTAATTCTTTGAACAGCATCAAGGATAACATTTAAATTTTACGTTTACACAGTTTTAAAGATGATATCAGGCAGGTGGCGTTCATTATTCACAATACACTGCGTTAATCGAATTCGGAAGTTTCGTTCAACTCTTTCCACAATATCGATGGGTATGTTGGCGACAGCTTGACGAATGTTGTTCTTCGGGTGAGCCAGGGTCATAGGACGATCGTTGAATGCCAAGTAGTGCCTCACATGCATTTTCTCAAGCAACAAAATCGCGTGGATTAAGTTCTTACACCAAAACTAATTTATAGAGATGACATTTTAGTTCTTCATGAAGGATTCGCCTCACAGAATGAGCAAGCAACCCAACAGCAGCTGCATGTTGGCGAACAGAGCGCTGAGGGTATCCCAAAACAGAAATCCTCACCATGTCAATGTTTTGGGGTAACGTTGATGTTTGTAGAAGCCCAGGTTTTTTTCTTCAAATCACCATGAATACCATGACTGCCGGCCAGGAACACGACCACGGGGCGCAATATTGAAATGGGTACGGAATGCACGTTGCGTGGCGATGATTGAGCGGCCATTAGAAAAGTATGCCTCGACAGCGAACGCGCGCATCACCTTCGTCCACCCCATGATGTTAACTAAACTAAGCGGAGCTCCAACTTTATGCCCCGCCCTCTCGAATGTACCTACCCCCACCCTTCTAGGAGCAATCATCGCTTCAGGGCGCCAAATTCAAATAAGCAAGTCGCTCTGCCCCACCTCGTATAATTAGCGGTGTAGATTCATACTATTATTACGTTATACACTAATATATTCACAGATGAAAAATTCCTGTGATGCAAGATATTTTTTGTAAGTAGGTACAACAGCGGTAGGTAGATATCATGACAACAATAGTATGTTAAAAATCTGCTACAACCCAAAAACATGCATTAACATATTTAGGTTAAGAAAAGTAATAAATTATAATCCTTAAGTAGATACGCATGACAATTAAATTCTAATATTTGGATCTTTATCACTTAAATACATTAAAAACTAGTAACCTGACATCTGATATTAACTATACATTTCCACATGCACCGTTACCTTCCTAATTATCGTTGTAACGCTGACGTTTCAGCGATTTTATGAATCATTTCGAAGGTGTACAACAATAGATTATTGCACAACGTTAACAGTTAACGGTGAATGTTGCAAGTAATACTTATCGTATGTTTATTTAAATCAGGTCATTAAATACAATAGTTCTCGGTATAGTGAACTATTTTCAATTTGTATGAAGTATTTTTGAAATAAAAAAAGAAGGAAATGCGTTTGTTGGCCATGAAAAAAAAATAAAATCATCGTTTTCAAGTTATACAGCAACCGCTAAAATGGTCGCACTAAATGGACAAGGAATATTTAAATTTTATTGGATATATTGTATTAATAATTTATGTGTGTGGGACAATGCGTACTCAAAAAAATATTGTCAAAAAATTACAATTATTCTATCTATATTATTATTTACCTACCTATATTTAATTTCCTTCATCGAATCATATTTGAATATATATGTAATTATTGAGTGAAAACAGTAATAGGAACAGTGATACATGCCTACTTCTAGCCATAGTGAGGTAGAGTTAGAAGCCGTTTACTCGGGCATAGAGCAGGTAATAGGATTTGTGAAGGGTCATGAAAATTTAATAATAGTGGGAGATTTTAACACGGTCGTAGGTGAGGGGAAAGAAGGAGAATTTGTAGGTCCTTATGGATTAGGAAACAGAAACGAGAGAGGTAGCAGACTGATAGAATTCTGTGAGAAGCACAAGATGGTAGTTGCGAATACATTGTTCAAGAATCACGTTAGGAGGCGGTACACCTGGAAAATGCGAGGAGGGATAGACAGGTATCAGATAGACTACATTCTGGTTAGGAAGAGACTTAGAAATCAAGTAAAGGACTGTAAGAGTTATCCAGGAGCAGATGTAGACAGCGACCACAACTTGGTAGTCATGAAAGCTAGATTAAAATTCAAAAATCTGAAAACCCGGAAGGATAAGAAACGTATAAATGTAGACATATTGAAGGATCAGAATATGAAGGACAAGTTCCAGGAGAGAACCGATCAATTAATAAATAAAGCGAGTAATGATGAAATCAAGAACGCAGAAACTGAGTGGGAGGGTATCAAGAATAGTCTAGATTCCGCGGCTACGGACGTTTTAGGACACTAGAGAAGGGAAGCTAGGAAGCTGGATAACGGACGAAATCTTAAACTTAATACAAAAGAGGCGAGGCTACAAAAACAGACGAGACGAGGAAGGACTGAAAACTTATAAGTATATGAAGTGGGAAATTATTAGAAAGTGTAGAAAGGCGAAAGAACAATGGATAGAGGATAAATTCAAAGAAGTAGAAGATAAACTCTAAGTAGGTAAGACCGAAGAGGCTTACAACATAATTAAGAGGAACTTCAGGGATATAGGACCAATAAGTAGAAACGTTAGGAGTCACTCGGGGGATATACTAATCGGAAGAGAGGAGAAAGCGGATATATGGAAGCAGTACTTAGGAAATTTATACGAGGGTCAGGAATTAGGAGAGATATTAGAGGAAGGATCTAGCATCGTTAGGGAAGATGTAGGAAAACCCTGTATTGAGAGAGGAATTTGAAATAGCACTAAGGGGGCTAAAGAACAATAAAGCGCCGGGTGTAGATAAAATACAGGCGGAAATTTTTAAATGTGCTGGACAGAAAGTAGTAAAGAGGATGCTTGAACTGGTAAAATACATATACGAAACGGGCGAGATGCCGGAGGATTATAAGAGGAACATTGTCGTTACTATACCGAAAAAGAGAGGAGCCGACAAATGCGAGAACTTTAGAACGATTAGCCTAACTTCCCACGCGTCAAAAATCTTAACCGGAATAATGCAAAAGAGGATGGAAAATAGAGCGGAGGAAATACTAGGAGAAGACCAATTCGGATTTAGGCGAAATAGGGGAATTCGCGAAGCTATTCTGGCGCTAAGAGTAATGTTAGAGAAAACAATAGAAAAAGGAAAGAACGCTTATATAGGATTTGTAGATTTATAAAAAACTTTTGATAATGAAAGATGGGAAAAAATGTTCGAGATACTAAAGAGCGCGGGAATGAAGTATAGAGATAGGAGAGTAGTACACAATCTATACAAAGAGAAAACTGCTGTTATAGAAGTAGAAGGGGAAAGAAGGGAAGTAGATATTAGGAAAGGAGTAAGACAAGGATATACGCTATCACCACTAATTTTTAATCTGTACATCGAAGAGGCGATTAATGTGGTAAAAGATAGAGTGGATTTTGGGATTAAAGTACAGGGACAGAAACTAAAAATGCTGAGATTCGCGGATGATATAGCAGTATTATCATCTAGTAAAGAGGCATTAGAATCAGCGTTGAACGAAATGGATGCAGTGTTGACGGAGGAATATGGAATGAGTGTGAATAAAAACAAAACTAAAGTGTTAGTGTGCAGAGGGCGCGAGAGCAGATCAAAAATGAAAGTACAAATTAATAACGAAAGATTGGAGGAAGTTAAAGACTTCACTTATTTAGGAAGTAAAATAAATTGGGATGAAAGAAGCGATAAAGATATAAAACAAAGAATAGCGCAGGGTCGAGTAGCTTTTAACAAAAGGAAAGCACTTTTATGCTCGGGGGTAATAAACTTAGAAACAAGGAAGAGATTTTTGAAAACGTATGTATGGAGCACGGCACTATACGGTTGCGAAACCTGGACGGTAGGGGAAGCAAGTAGGCAGAAATTATAAGCTTTTGAGATGTGGTGTTACCGAAGAATGATGAAAATACCATGGACTGATAGGGTTAGAAACGAAAAAGTATTAGAGAAAGTCGGAGAGAAAAGAAGTATGTGGAAAAACATAAAGAAGAGAAGAGATAGAATGGTAGGCCACTTGCTGAGACATGGGAGAATAGTCCGCGATATTTTGGAGGCAGAAATAGGAATGAAGAAAGGCAGAGGTAGGCCTAGATTAGACTGCTGCCGCAAATAGTAAGAGATGTAGGTTGTAGCATAATTAGCGAAATGCGTAGGTTAGCACAACATAGGAGAAGCTGGAGGTTAGCGTCCAACCAGTCTTAGGACTGATGACCTCATGATGATGTAATTATTATACGATCAGCCACTTATCAGTATTATATAGATAAAATAAAGAAGGTACAAGGAAGTTTACACAGTTTTACTAAACGCGCTGTGTGTTATTTAATGAAATTTAATATTAACCCCAATTTCACAGGGAAACAAAATTCTGTTGCGTTTATTATGTTCTTACATAATTTGAATGAATTGAGTTCAATCTGTAGGTAGTTTTTCTGTGTAAGCTCTAGATTTCTCGCAATTCGATATTACCATTTTCCTGAAATTTGATGTTTCGTATAATGACATCATCCAAAAATCAGATGTCCAAAATAAAATACACTTAGTTAAACATGAGTATGTACAAATAATTTTTACTTTAAATTAACATGATTTTTTTAACATTTCAATATAAATGCTATAGATAGTAGGTGATTCGCAACAGCTCATATATATATTTAGATACACCTATTCGGGCAAAAATATACGCTTGTAGCTCTTGCGCTTATAGATCTTCTCTTGGCGCTTGTCCCAATGCCCTTGGTAGCGTTCTTTCATCGTCAAGTGGCCTCAATAGAAACGCTCCAGATGATTGTCAGTTACAGCGCCAAGGTTTTCTGAGCACTGATCCAGGGTGACTCTACAGGAAGTGGAGTATTGCAACTGAGATTTCAAAAAGCCAACAGCATTATAGTAGCCATAACTTTATAGTTAGGAACTTTTTTGTTACAAAGAAAGTTTTGTATAACTGCCACGACAGATAGTCATGCTTGTTTCTCCTTCCCATTCATCTTCCTGACAAAGTGTTGCGTATGCAGGTTTGTATTATATTATTTACATATGTACATACACCTTCAAACATGGAAGTACAAACTATTTGCCCACAAGCAAACAGAGATATGCATAGAATGTATTACGCCTCAGATGCCCGTGTTGAATAAAAGTGGGGTACGAATAGAGATTTCTTTTTAGGAAACTATTTGACATTTGAGGCTGCTGATACAAGAAGTATGCTCATAAATAAACGAAGTATTCTCTTTCTATACTCAACATCATACTCTATACTCTCTATACTCAATATCAAATTATGTGGAAATCAAAGTATATAGCGTAAAACCAAATTGAGATTTGAAATCAGCAATGAAAATATTACTAAAATCTATTGCTATTATTTTAATACTATTAAAATCAATTTAAAAGTTAAAAAAGCTATTGCAATAGCGACTGACAAAATTGTCCCCCGTTTTATTCCATGTCTCACAAATATGTAGAGCAAAATTAGACAATATCTTTATATTTAAACTATATGACAATAGAATTAATTCTAATTGTTAAGTTTATTTTCTTTAAATACACCTGCTTATATGACCCGATCTCCTGAATAATTTTTATTCCATCTTACTGAACAATTCATAATTACGGGCAACACAGATCACTAACTAGATTAAGTAACTCTTTAAGTTAATGTAACAAAATCGATATTTTTAATTTATCATTACATAAATTTTTAAAGACTTTCCCAAAATTGATTGCAAGTGAACTGATTGTACTGTGAATTAATGTACGATTTTCATATAATTCTAATTATAATATATTTAAATGACATATTATACAATTATATTATTTACTAGGGTAGCTGGAACCTTTTGTGTTGAGATAAAACTAACGTAGTTTTCTACAAAACACAAAAACACTATACACTACACTCGACTCACGTTTCGCCAAAAAAGATGGCATCATCTGGAGATGATTAAAACTGTTTTTTAGAGTTTTAATTTTCTTCAGATGATGCCAACTTTGTTGGCGAAACGCACGTCGAGTGTAATGTACAGTGTTTTGGTGTTTTGTGGAAAACTACGTTAATGTTAATTATACTGTTTATTACTACTTAGCATAATATTTATATGATATTTAAATGGAGTTTGCCACAATGTACATCTAAATATCCTTGCTGCAAATATTATCTTCTTTTCTCCTGTTTTCTATTAAATTGTAAAACTAATTATCTGTTATCAATTGTTTATTATACAAACAGTAATTTATGTACTTTGTACTAATTGGCTATTAATCTATGCTATACTACTATTAAATAAATAAATATACAACACATGATAGTAGGATGTAGGGCCAGCGTTTTGTAGTTTAATAAATACTATATTTAAGAACGTCTAGAAGAAATAGTACTGAATTGCAAACAAGAGAAATTCAACAATTTACAAGAATACTGATAAACGTATTACGGATAAACCGAAGTTTACGATGTATATACATAGTATAAATTTAATTAAAGTTAGAATGCTAAAAATCTCATTATGTTCTTTACACCAAAAGCGTTAGAAATACGAGTAGTAAATATTTTCATGCAAGCAAGAGTTATTACCAATACATATGTCTAGTAAAAATTTTTTAGTAATATATTAATTACGACTTATTAATCTACCAACAACTAAACAGCCTTCAATTGAAATTTGATGGTCAAGATCAAGGAATAAATTAAGAAATGTAAAATTGTAACTTTTACATGAAAGGAAATTTAATATTCTCTGGTATTTATATTCTGTCCATCCTATACGTTAAAATTAATTAATTATGAAGTGAGTGGGTAGAGAGTTAAATAACCCTTTAAGGGGTGTATCGCATGACTTGATTCTATTTTAAAGAATCATTGATGACGTCACCACCCCCACGCATATGACGTCATAAATTTAGCAAATCGAAGCCTGGCCATTTTAAAATTGCATCACACTTTGGTCTTGTATTCTTTAAAACTATGTTTTTGTAATATAATATATTACAAAATTTGGTCTTCCGAATTTTATGAAATGTTTTTTTACCTTGCCTTTAAGTGTAACCATCCCCTCCGCAGTTTGAGGTTATAGGGGAAGGAAGTCGATTTGTAAGTAAGTGTTCAAACTTATACACTTTTTAAAACTAGTTAACATATTTTAAATGACTCGAACCTACCATTTAATACAAATAAATAAAACGTATTATTTTTAATTAATATCTTTATTACAAACAAACATTATATATTAATTATTTACATATGTGATTTTAATGATGATGTGCTAACACAGTAAGCTGCCTGGAGGTAATTTACAAATATCTTAGTGTTGGTATAATAACATTTAGAAATTAAAGTTTATATGACCCAATGAAAGTGACACCTTTAGCTGAGTTCATTATTAAACACTTTTTATTATTACTAATGTCGATGGTGTACCATTATATTACTAGTTGAAACAAGAGTTTAATATCGACTCAAATATATATATATATATATATATATATATATATATATATATATATATATATATATATATATATATATATATATATATATGTATACACATCTACGTAGGTTACTTATTTACTCAGAATTTACTTTCTGATTTACTTTTCAATTTTTTTCGAGGAAAAAATTTGTATCATACTTATCATACTTATCATTTGTATCATATGTTTTATATTTTATATCATTTGGGTTGCCACTAGAGCTGCCATTACAACCGAGAGTCAGTCAAAATGATATAACTATATACTAATAGCGTTCTTTGTTAATGATAGAATGTACAGGCCAAAGTACTGCTGGCCGTACATGGCCCTCTTCTGATCGCTGTGTCCCGCTGGGAGGACGTCTGTTTTTTCAGCCAGAGGTCGTTCCGGTAGGATGTCAGTGCTTCCAGCGGTACTTGGTGGCACCCATCATATTTTCTACTTCTATGTGTTTCAGATTTAGTTATTTTACATAAAGTTTCAAGGGTCCGAATTGTATAACTATATACAGGTTTTGCTAAAAGCGTTATATCCTGCTCGTTTGAAGGGATGACATAACAACACATGGTCCACAATCTTTGCAATAGTAACTTGCTTTCACCTGTTTGTGGTGAATTCAAGAACATATTATATACTTCCTTTGCTCGCTTTTTATCTCATCTCCTTTTGATAGGCCCTCTAAAGTATATTTGCTTCCAAAGGTCTAAAAACAGGCACTCTCGAAGAGCTTGAATTTATGTTGTGGATTAGTTGTAGAACCAACGCACTATACGAGATTGGTTCTTCTAATCTACTCTTTTTGAAGAAATTAAGGACGAGAAAGGCGTTGATTTCGATTATCCCAAAAATGCAAGCAAACATTCTGTGCTCCCAATTTTGGGTTCTCCAAACTTCTTCCAATGCTAATCCACTCTGGCGTATATAGTTGTGAATGTCTGTGGCTGGAGCACCGTCAAAATATTCTTCTGCCAGTGGGCCTCTCTACTGCCTTTTGAGACTTTTCATTTCCATCATATCTCTTCTTGTAGCAAGATTTCCCGGGGTTAGTAGTATGTTGCAAGTTGATATAAATGAGTGCAGTTTTTGGTCTCTCAATGAGAAAGCGATACGATCAACTCTGTTTTGTTTATCTTTGCGATGGCAGAAACTAAGCTACCTTTGCAAAATCAACACTTAGTAAAGGTAGGTTAGAAAACATGTATATTTTCGCGAAAAAAACACTGGCCATGGCTACCATCACCAATTTTTCCCACTTTTTTTGTTCCCGCCTAATTTTTCGTCTCGAGTGCAATTTTCGTAGTTGAAAACACCAGAGGGAACAGGAAGTTGTCAAAAAACGCCGGAGCTAAGTGAGAAGAAAACTGCGTCTTTTGATGTACAAAAATTTCTAATATTAAAAAAATCGTCAAAACTCTTAGAGTTGTAATTTTTGAACTTCCTTTTTTGTGCTAACTTAGAATTTAACGAGCTTTGACGTGGTAGTACCGTCCTACTAGAAGGACGGGGAAAGTTCTATAAGCTCGTAAATAAGCGTCCTGTCGGCAGGACCGTCCGTCCTTCCCTTGTAAGTTCTATAATTAATGTTTCTTTTAGGAAGTCCATTTATATTGCAATGAAACACAATATTCCATTAAACAGTCTCCATTTCCCTCCAAAATATTGGGTCTTTAGGAATCAATTTGGTACATGAATGACATTAGTTGACTACAGAAGACTCCTTCCCATACATCTAGAATTATCATCTTATAAAACTGCAAAAACTAATAATACTTTCTAAAAGGTCAGTTAATATTAACATCACATAAAAGATTTCTTCTGTGTTTAATCTAATCACTTGCTTATTACAACTATATGTGATCATATGTTATTCCTAGCCACCATCTAAAAATCAGCGGCAGTTTGTGATGCTACTACACAGAATATGTCAGTCCACAGATGCTCATCAATATTCAACAGAAAGGGGTAGGAACGATTTGGGTTTTGGAACCGCACTTAGGGAAAAGGTTTGGTGTCACCCACTATCTATAATTTGTATGGTTTTAAGTATTTTGTGTTTAATTGACAGGGGTCCTGATATATCACGAAACAACGTATAGCTGAAAAATTTTATTTTGAAGTAAAATAGTAGACCACCAGACGTTCTGAGTGCTCCCTAGGATGAAACTCTTAAAATGTGATATCAAAGAGTGTTTACCATTGTCAAAGTCTTCGAGTTAGCCATGCATCGTTTTGAGAATCTTCAAATAACAAATATGTGATTGAAATGGTCAACTCGTATTGTTCATTTCGAAGATATCAGCAACTAACGAATTTTTCATCGAATCGAAAGGTTTCCGTGGCCTCGTATAGCCGAAGTTAAATAACTACGACAGATCTCGATGCGACCATGACCAAAGTAGTTCAAGTTTCATCTAATTGAATTACGGGGGTTTGCAGCCTATTTGTCTGTTTAATTTTTTAGGTGTGTGCGGTGTCGATATGATTCGTTTCTGTGACACTGAACATCAACTTGCTGACAGATTTATTTAGGTAGGTAGATAGTTTTCACCTTCATATACTCGTAATTAGGCAATGCAAATGAACATTTAGTTGCATTTATAAGTTTGCATTAAAATATATATGTTAATTCGTCATACGCGTTTTAATCTACATGGGATCGTACATTGTTAAATAATAATAACTTGTGAAGTGGTACGCATATATTATGACAATTTGATACTTCCAATGAATCTCTTGAAACAAAAATAGTCAAACGTTTCATTCTACATACAGAAAAATGGAATTTAAAAATAAATATTTTCTGAATTTCGTTAAATTGTTCTTCACAAGCTAAAGGAATGAAAATATTTCTGAAACGCCTATAGAGTTAACAGTTTGTAACTTAATCAAGAAATTTGAAGAGACGTATTCTGTTATTGATAAGACAACACAAACACATCCTCGTCGTGTTCGGTCAGATGAAAATATTGCTGGAATGCGAAAGTATCCAAACACATCAATTCGACGTTGAGAAATACATCATTAAATAGACAATTGTGTTTACTGGAGTATCCGTCAAAATGAAAATGTGCTTTATCACTAAACAACAAAACTAATTTTTTTCCAACAAAATTTGCACGACGTCGAATTGATGTGTTTGGATACTCCCGTACACTTTCTCTCACTGCAGTAATATTTTCATCTGACCGACCACGACATGGACATATTGGAGTTGCCTTATCAAGAACAGAACTCGACTCTTCAAATTTGTTACGAACTACGAGTATAACTGTTAACTGTATAGGCGGTTTTTTGGCATTTTGCCCTAATTTTGTGCGAAAGTTTCTTAATGCAAATGATCGCTCACTTTCATAAAACAGTTGTAGACAAACTATTCGTTGTTGAACTGTTAATCGCGACATGCTGACGTCGTATAGTTTGTAGATGACAGCCGTTAAATATTGACGACCAGCTTTGATATAACACAAGTGGAGCCCAATTCAAATTTTCATCACTTAGATTTATTATTGTTATAAACAATTATTTCTTGCCAATTATAAAGATTGAGTTTTTTTCGTGGTGAGAGGTGTCCTTCAGATACAATTTTAAACGATTCCCATTCTAAAATTTTTAAATACATATTTATAGAAACCATAAAATATTGATAATTAACGGAATTCGCATGTTATGGTAGATATGGGTATTGACAATTTAATATCATTTTACTTTATTTTTATTTGTTTATAATTTACAATTTAATATACAGCGCTTTAAATTAGCTCAGAGCAAATTATTTTAGTTTGCTGATTCAAGAATGGTATAACATAGACCAGTTAATGTATTAACCTCATTTTATGTTAACAAAGTTATAGACCTACTATTCATTTTATGGCTATTTGCCAAATGAAAAACTCTCTTATTTTGCCGATAAACGGAACAGTCTATCTGAGCCTAGTCATAAAAACAAGCCACGGTATGTTTTGAAATTTTGTGTTTGGCAAATAGCGATGAAATAAACTATGCCGTAGTGTGATATTATTCATTCTACAGTATTTTTTGTACAACATTTTTTATAGTTTATTTCATCGCTATTTGCCAAATAAAGAATCTCAAAACATACCATGGCTTGTTTTTATGGCTAGGCTCAGGTAGACTGTTCCGTTTATCGGCAAGATAAGAGAGTTTTTTATTTAGCAAAAAGCAATGAAATGAATAGTATTTCATATTAAATATTTCGAAATTTCAAAGTTTTACATAAAAAACTACTTTGTTGCAACAAGGAATAAATTTGACTTACGTCTTTTCGAAGAGAGTATGGTAGACATTCACGTCAATTACCAATACATCCTATCATTTAAGTTATGCCGTTACAGAAAAGCTGTAAATGTTCCTATTTAAAAGTAAATTACCATTTCATTAGTGGGTTAGTTGAAGATGCTAATGAAATAAGACAAAAAATTAACAGTTGAAATATGTATATAATTAATTTTCATGAAAACAGTACAATCAATGGTAATAATAAAACCAAAATAAAAGCACAAATTTAGCTTCCAACTCACGTTACTATAATTATTTTAGTAAATTCGCTTCATATAGTCACTTAGTAAAATCGTATTTAACCAGACGTATCTTATTTGTTTCATATAATGGCTTTAAATCTAAGACCTTCTTCTCTTCCTCTGTAGTACCTCAAGGCTCAAACTTAGGACCATTATTGTTTATCTTATTAGCGGATGTATATTTAATGCTCATGTTACACCATCTCCGATTTGCCAATGGCATAACATTATTTTTAAATATAACCTGCTTAGATGATCAATTGAGGTTGCAAAATGCATTGATCTTGTTGTGTCATGGTGTTGTTTCATGGTGTCAGAGAATACACTATCAGTAAGCGTAGATAAATGTAATATTTACTTTTGTGTCTCAAAAAATCAGCCGCTAATAGTTGACTATTCTCTTCGTGGTGTAGTTTTAATCCGTTCCGAAAATATTGAACATTTTGGTGTGTACTTTGATGATAAACTATCACTCTCAGGGAATATCAGTCATGTGGCTTTTAATGCATATAAAGCCCTCGATTTCGTGATTAGAAACGCTACATCATTTAATAACACTGTTGCCTTAAAATCCTTATATTTTGCAATTACTGAAGTATGCCATTGTTATGTCAAAGTTATTTAGACGTCACTTTTTCTTTATTTATTTTTTAGTTATATGATATTATAAGGAGTATTTGTGCTACTTCACTACATCTTCTCATAAACGATTAATTAATAGAATTTTCTTTGATAAACAAGCATTACTTGTTTGACCTGAAAATATTGCTAAATGATATAATATGATAAAACAAGTACTATTACAAAATAATTATTTCGAGGTTCCCTTTATCGACATACCTACCTAGAATATTAAAATATGCTGTACCTATTTGTGAAAACCATGAAAACAGTGCCCAATGCATTTTAGTCTCTACATACGTGCTAAGTTACGCCACCAGTTTCCCGATCAAATAATCATGTTACATGTTACACTGATCAAATTGTACGACTTTTTTAAGAATCTTCTTGTAATTGAATATTTTAATAGTAACGATTTTAATAGTACGCCAACAATCCACTTATGATAGAAACACTCTGTATTTAACCGTACATGAAGACCTAGATCATTTGAAAACAAAAAAAAAATATTTACGCAGTCGTTCAAACGACAGTGACTGATAGGAATATTAAAACTTTGCCGCCATCAAACCAAAGTCTCTTACTTTAAGCGCGTTCCGACAAAGCTAGAACGCGTCTCATTATTCCTCCGTGTGTCCTTGGAACTTTCGTCGATTCACTTTTTCTTGTCCTGACTTGCTCACGTCAACCGAACAAAAAGTCGTGGGAAGAAAATGCCATTTAAAGTTAAATACAGATACGCAGTAGAAGCATTTCTCGGATGCTGGAAATAGCGTCTCCGGAGTTTCACAATCAGTCTCTATTTTCTATTCCACGTGTAGGCCCGAAGCGGCTTGGCGATAAACGACTCGCTCATAAAAGGTGTACAATGTGGAAAAATTTGCAGGCTTCGTAGGGTTTCTCGATAACCGTAAGAGATAGGACAACATGCCTTCTTTAGGGATAAAGTCATTGATTAAAACCACAATTTGGCATCGTCTTTTGTTCCTGAGTCAAAGTCCAATTCTCCGTAGAAAAAGAGCATTATTTTTAAAATAGTTTTCCTTACAGGACAACATATTTAGTTGATTATTAAAAAAAAACAAAAAATAAAGATCGTATTAAATGTAACTAGTCAAATTGTGTTACAAAAACGTTAGTTTCTTGTTCAAATATTGGGTAGATGAGTTACGTTGATATGTTGTTGATTCTCGTGAAGCAGTTTGATTTTACCAAAATCATTTTCCGGAATGTAA
Organism: Rosalia funebris; assembly: GCA_037954035.1. Classification (NCBI taxonomy): domain Eukaryota; kingdom Metazoa; phylum Arthropoda; class Insecta; order Coleoptera; family Cerambycidae; genus Rosalia; species Rosalia funebris. The sequence goes on along the minus strand of JAZFAV010000011.1, from coordinate 13,524,142 downwards.
ACACCCTTCCCACATCTAACCTAACCTAACCTAACCTTTTTTTTTGTGAAGGGGAAATCCTCATGGACACTCGCCATTTCTACCGTGACGAGTAATGCCGGACTCCTATCGGCTAAAACTCCTTCTTCTTCTCTCTCTGGTCCGTAATCCGCAGCAAACGCCGCGTTGCCTCGCAACCAGAGAGTCGTCATTACTACGAGATTCCGTCTCATCTTCTACCTATCACCCAAATCCTTTTCTTTTTCTGATATTATCCTTTCTATACCCCTCCTAATAGTGCTCCAATTCCTCTTGCTCTCCAATATCGTCGTCTGGAAGTTATCAATGGTCATATCCCTTCCCACCTCTCTACAGATCTCGCTGTTAATCCTTGCCCATCCACTGTTGACTGCCTCATCCTTAACAAGTAACTCATAAAGCTCCCATGTCTCGTAAGAAATTGCGTGAAGAAGTAACTTACTTCCCCTAAATTCCTGTCATGCCAGGCTCTCACGTCCTTTATGAGACACCTGGTCCATTCTCCATTACCTCCTGCCTCTCATGCCTCCTGCCATTTGCCGAGAGTCACGGCAAATGGCAGGAGGCTCTCTCTCTCCTCCTCACCTCCTCCCTGTCGCCTTCAGCATCATACGTCCGCTTCCTCTATTCTACCAGTAGGTCCATAAGAATTACTCCTGCAACTGTCAATATGACCTTCGTTGATACGGTCCTATAGCCATATGCTATACGCAACTCCGCCTTTCTGTACACTCCCAACAATATATTCTTATGCTTGGCGATTTTCACTGCCTGATGCCATACGGGCGCTGCATATAGCACGATCGAATTGACCATTGACGGTCCTCCTATATTGGGCATTAGTCTAGAGAGTCTCGCTAATGCCTTATCCGCCTTTCCACATGCCTTCTCTACATGAGCTCCGAACGTGAGGGATCTGTCTATGATGACCCCTAAATATTTAACAACCTTTTTGGATCTCATGGCCTTCGTGTTGGAAGACTATGTTCTTCGGCCTTCTCATCCCCGACGGCACGATGGCTTCGATCTTCTTTGGAACCAAAATAAGACCGTGATCCCTCATCCACTGGCTCACGAGTTCCAGCGTCCGGTCGCCTTTGCGACTTACTCCTCTCTCGGTCTTATCCGCTATTACAATTGCCAAATCGTCGGCGTGTGCTACAAGTTCCGTATCAACGGGTGTCTTCAGAGTCAGAACTTCAGAGTCATACAACACGTTCTAGAATGTCGGTCTCAGACGGATCCCTGCGGTACTCCCATTTCTGCCTCCAATCCTCCCCCTTAGATTCTAATTTAGATTCTAATGAGGTGCAGACTTAATTAAACACTTACTTTAATTAATAAAATACAATAGTAAATATTTCACACTAGTTTTTAATCGCAATAATTAAATTTACTTAAAGGAACTCATTTAATGTTGTAAAACAACAAATTTGGAAAATTTTTACAGGATAACCAGCTATTGACAGGTTTTTTTCTGTTTTAAACAAACAGAAAACACAAACATACATTAGTATGTTTACGTAATCAGGCGCAACCCATCTGAGATTGAGGTGGCCCATACATGGCCAGGGAATACACTAAAATAAATCGACACCATTTCGAGAAGAGTGGTTTGGAGCTAGGAGGCTATGAGGGAGTTCGAGTTAATATTCTTAATACACAGAAGGGCAAAGAAGAAACTGACTACCGGATCTCACAGGTCGGTATAAAGACAGATCTTGGCAATACCAACAATTTGACGTTTATACAAAATATGTCTTTGAAGTGATAACTTCTTATGGGAGGGTAAACCTCTTCGTTACGTAACGCGTTACAGCGCCAGTCTGTCTGGCTTCCCTTTCTCTCACGCGTACGGCAGCGGTAGGCAGGCTCCTCCTCTCTCACTTTAACCCACAGCGCTAGCCGTATTTTGGACAGACGCTTCCCCCTCTCTCGCACGATCTCGAGCTCTATCTCCTCCTCTCTGCGTGCTTTCGCTGTCTACATCTACGTGCATGTGCATGTGTGCGTCGCTGCTGCTGCGGGGCCGCCTCTATGATTTAGTAATTAGTAAATTTAGTAATGTTACAGCATATCATAGTAAAAAAATAATTATACACGTTCTGATGAACATAATTAAAAAAAAAAATTATTATAAAATTCCGTTAATTTTAACCGGATATTTTAATGTTAATTTTGCTGCTGATCGAGCTAAAAATTTAGTATCGTTCCTACAATCAAAATAATAATTATAAATGGTTAATAAGCCAGAAGAAGCTACAACAAGTCATGGAACTGTACTTGATGCAGTCTTTGCAAGATTTTTAGATGACATACAATGTAAAAATTTAAGCCATAAGCCAATTGTTACTTTTATAGAATTAAATAATGATACTAATAATGTACATACACAAAATTCTAATGTACAAATTCAAGAATTGTAACTAAGAATAAAATATATTTTATAATCAATAAAAGATTTAATTAATAAATAACCTTTTCTTACATTATCATATTTAATATACATAAAATTTAAGTAATATCCTAAGCTTTTCTCAAGTTAAACAATTTCAATATGAAATAGTTCAACTTACATTAGTTTAAGTTATCACTTCTGTCGGGTGTCCCGTGACGCACACATTTTTTTTAATACGCCCTGTATAATAACTGTATCCCATCTAAAGATGGTCTAATATTTAAATCGATGTACGTATTCCTTATTTCCACACTGTAAACTAACGCTACAAGAGAATAGAAGGCGTTGAATCTTGGTCGATCGCAACAGTCCACTAAACATTACGGTCAGTTTTTCGATGCGGGTTAAGATATATTTGAGATTCGTTTCGTCGATTTATGTAATAAATATTACGTATGTATCGAGTAGGCAAAAACGGAGACTTTTATTTTCGTTACAGCTTTCTTGTCTCTGCCGTGTTTCTTATTGAAATCGTGCTTGCGTAACGACCGAAACGTTGTTTCTACGAAAAGAAATAAAGTAGTTTTGGTGATGGAAAAAAGTGATAAATGCTGATCGATGATGTTTCATTTCTCTGGCAGTAACCATCAAATGCATGCAACGTTGCCACGTTTAATATCACTTTACTTAATTTGCTTTGTAATGAACTTGGATTATTTTTTGCATAAATAAATATTTATTCATGTGTTTTTATTAACTTTTGTAGCGTTTCATATACCTAAACATTACTCAACCATATATGGAACAGGTCTAATTTTTTTTTAATACACTAATGTATATTTTTGACATTTCTTGGATATTAATTATGTATTGCAATTATTTCATGAATAGTCATCATACAGAAACAATATTCTTTTTCTTATATATAAGTATGGTAGACCTAACATGGGAGAATAGATCGTGCAAAAAAAGTGATAAAAGAATAGCCAGGAAAAAGTATTATTTTATCTTTTTGAAGTTACATCAATATATAAAGGGTGTCTCATTTAGAACTATAGGACGTGATTTGTGAATAAAACCAATAATATTTAACAAACTAAGGTTTTTTATTCTTGAACGATACGACTACAAGATATGCAACATAGTTATAGCTGTACGTGCTCTATAACATGTTGCACCATCTTACTGAAACTACATGTTGTTCAAATCCAAATCATCAATTGGGTGGAATAAAAAATTATTTAATATTTACTGTGCACTACCAACTTCATTTTCAAAGAAATATGGTCCAATTACTCCACCACTTTAAAATGCGCACCAAGGCATGCATCTTTGTGGATGCACTTTCTTTTCGTGAACAGCATGTGGATTTTCAGATACTTTCAATAGAAATCAGCAAGATCGGCCTAAAAATTAACATCGATAAAACAAAATGTATGAGAATTAACACCAGATACAATGCCCCATTTCATATAAGTCACATAGAAATAGAGGATGTTGAGGAATTCACCTGCCTGGGAAGTACCATTACAAAAAGTGGGGGTGCAGAAACTGACATTCGTAGTAGAATACGAAAAGCACAGCAAGCCTTCAGCTCACTCGGCCCAGTGTGGAATTCCAGACAATACTCCACACAAACAAAATTGCGAATTTTTCAATCAAACCTCAAGTCACTTCTGTTATATGGTTGTGAAACCTGGAAAGTCACAAAGGTACTATTACATAAACTTTGTCAACAAGTGCTTACGAAGAATACTTCGTATATTCTGGACAGACCGCATAGCAAATGACGACCTTCTGCAGCAAACAGGGCAGAAGGAAATTGCATCTGAAATTAAAAGCAGAAAATGGGGTTGGGTAAGGCACACACTCCGCAGACCCAACAATAGTGTTGCGAAACAGGCTCTAGAACGGAATCCACAGGAATCTAGAAAAGTAGGAAAACAGGTACAGACATGGAGAACAACAGTGATGGACGAGATAAAATGGGCAGGAAAGACATGGAAGGAGGCCAAAGTCATGGCGCAAAACACAACCAGATGGCGCGCTTTTACCGAAGCCATATGTTCCGTGTAGGAATTAAATGACTTAATAATAATAATGTGGATTTTCAACACTCCAAATTCAACAATATTGTTTGCTGACGTATCCATCGAGATGAAAATATGCTTCATCGCTGAACAAAATTTTGTTACCAAAATCACCATATGGTTTCTTTTCTAACACCCAATTAACAAATGTACGACGTTGTAATGATCTGCAATTTTTAATTGTCGTGTCAACTGAATTCTGTGTGCTGACAGATGCAGATCTTTCTTTGAAATCTGACGCATAGTGAGTCTTGACAGATTCAATTGTTGTGCGCGACGTCGAATTGATGTGCTTGGGTACTTCCGTACACTTCTCCTTATTACAGCAATATTTTCATCTGACGGATCACGACGAGGACGTATTGGTATTGCCTTATCAATAACAGAACCCGTCTCTTCAAATTTGTTGATTAAGTTACGATCTGTTAACTCTGTAGACAGTTCATCTTGTCCTAATTTTGTGTAAATTTTTCTAAATCCAACAGTAAATTATTCCTCGCTTTAATAAAACAGTTATACACTACTATCCTACATACTATACTATATATACACTACTATATTGGAGTACTACACTAGCCAGAACTATTCGTTGTTGAACAAAATCGCAGCACGTTTACGTCGTGTGGTTGGTAGATGACAGTGATAAAATATTGACGCCCTATCTTTGACAGAACACAAATGGCCCGCAATTCAAATCCTATAGTTTCAACTGAGATATTCTATGTCTCTAATTTACTATAAATTATTTGATTTTAATTTTTTTTTTGTACATCTCAATTTGAACGAACACCTAAATCTATTCTAAGGCGGTCTAAACCGACTAGTCTTAGTATTTTGGATATTCTATTCATTATTATTATTAAGATGCATGACATTATTAATTAATAACAGTATATTACATATTTTGTTTTTGTAAATAGGCAAAGATAAAATTATTAATTGATCCAATAAATACGAACTAATAAAAAGTACTAATAACAGCGATTTAAAATGACAAATGTCAACCTTAAAGAAACTGGCCATAACTTCTAGCCATATGTTTATGATGTTCAATCTTCGATGGGTTCGATTCCTATAGTAGTCCGCTGAACTGGAAGTTTGCCTGACTTTATATATTTGGAAGTTATTTTAAAAAATAACTTGTATATAAACCTCGCCACACCTAATGTAATAATATTAATAAAAAGTATTCTATCTTAGGTAAGATAGCATACTTTTCAGCAGGAGATAGAATATTCTATCTCTTGATAATGTATCTGTTTTATTCCTTTTCTGTTGTTGTGTTTTTTATTTTGTAACTTCTTTTGATATTAAATAATATTTCTCTTGAATTTAATAAAACTTAATGACTTCGATTTGTCCTTTTTTCGAAAGCACTAACAATTTAGACATGATAATAAAAAATATATTGAAATGCACTTACCTACATAATTAGAGATTAAATATTACACGATCAATCATCTAATAATAACACAAATGAAATCTTAGGCATTGAAAGCTAGTTAAAATTAAAATAAACACCAACATCTATCAAATTTTAACTGTCGACGTATAAGAAACATTTGACCTTGCCGCTAATTTGAGTCTAACAAAAATAATTTACGGATTTTGAGATTAAGGTAGATTTTAAAAATAACCATAGATGTACAGATTAATAAACTGAATATGTAGTTAAATAAGGGTTTATGTGGGTACGAAAATTCACACCAGCGAGAGGTAAACCTTTATTCCACAGTAAATGGGGTGTACCTGGTTTGGCGTGATTTTGGCATGAACTGTTGTATCGTATTTTATGCAGCGTCTCTGTATTTTTTTTTATTGTCGTTAATCCTTCCAATACTCAGATTTCCATCAATTGACTTGCAACTAAATTCGGTTGCATAGAAGGAGTATCATATTTGAAGGGTTCGAGTGTAAACAATGATAACTGACATTTTTTAAGTTTGGAGATAATTATACCTAAATGTTGAACTGAATTCAGATTTCTACTTACATAAATTTTTAATCTGTAAAGTTTACAGGAAGCTTTGATGAAGTCTTTAGAATAAAATATAGGCAAATATATGACGAAAGTATTTTGTTTTCACTTTTATATACATTTTTTTATTCGAAAGTCACGTAGATACCATTGTTTACTTTACTTTATGCTTTTTCAAGGGGAGATACCATGCAGATACCATCGTAATAAGTTGTGGTAAACATCACATAATTAGACAAACTTTTACTAGCAAAAGTTTTACATATAAGTACTTATCCTTCAACTAAATTATTGTAGTATTGGTGTTATGCTTCTGGTATCCAAGACAGGACCGAGATTACTGCATCCAGTTTACCAGTAAACTTGCATTTTCACATGTAAATAATGGTATGTACGAATATTCGCAAGTATAAAATGGTATGTGTTGCAGGTACCATTATTTACATGCAGGTTGTTTTTATAGGTTAGAATATTTTCCTTGCGGTATTTCCTGATAATGCCAGTCGTTGGGAAAGCGACTTCTTTTCTGGATATGAAGGATCAAACGTAGGGTCATTATCTTCATCATCTGGTTCAGTTTCCGACGATAAAACCGAGGAACTTTCAGGAAAACTGAAGTCGAGAATGGATATACATACCATTATTTACTTGCTCACGCTGACAGTTACCATAATTTTCAATGAGTTCAACAGCGCTTCTATTAGCGTAAAATTAAATTAACCACTATGAAATAGCGCGGGAACGCACATACCATTGCTTACACCAAAAAACTCAAAATTCCCAAAATTGTCAGTTACCATTGTTTACACCCGAACCCTTCATTTGTTGTACCAGTTTCGTCTACATTAAAACATTTGGACGCCTACACTTCACTTAACGGAATTATCGATTTGCTTACTCAACACTATTTTCTCCATGAATAATATTTCATAGATATATTTTGGCCAGATTAATATACTAATATAACGGGCCTATTTTTTATGCTCTTATTTTCTGCACACATCAAACTAACCCCGCCAACACGAAAATATCGACAGGTTCGATGCTTGAACTGTTAAGTTGGTTCAAAGAACCGTCACGGTTGTTTTTCCTAAATCCTGTCCTATGCCAAGTACCTTATATAGTTCCTAATAATATATTTACATAAGTTCTATGAAATTCCAATAGGAAAGTTCAACGAACCAGCGTGTTTCGTTTGTTATGTTCCCGAAACTAACTTTAACATGGCATGTTCGATATTTTTTCATAAACGTAATTACGTGTTTTCCTAATGCAAACGGGGCAACTCCCATTGTTTGTTGGGCATTATAATTATTGGCTTTGTATGCACAAAAGGATAGCCGCGAAAATGAACACACCACAGACAAATTATTAAATATTGTACAGTCATTTTTGTAGGTCTGCATTTTTATATTGTCCTTATCCTTACAATTAGATATTATTATACCGGGTTTTCCAAGCCTCAGTATATATAAAAAATTATCGACACGTGAGATCCTCTACAATATGCAATATAATGTGACGTCTGTAATATGAATAAATCAGTTTTTTTTTCATTTCACAAATCATTTCTCAAAAGAAAATTAGAAACATTTAAAGTTGAATAAAAATTTTGTCAATCAATGAATGGTGCATAATTTAAACATTTGATTTAGTTGATTTTTAAAATAATCATTGGCATTAAATTTAGTATTTTGAAATTGCATGATCGTATTTTATCTAGCGTATGTAAAAAATGTGCTCTCTCATATGCTTCTACTCATAATGAAAATAGGGGGTTGCTATTAAAAAAGTATTTATGACGTCATACCTCCTACACAAATCACCCTCCATATATGAATTATATTTTAAAAAATGCGCAACTAAAAATAAAATTTGACGTATCCGACAATTTTCACAAAAGTTATTCCTTGAATTTTTAACAAATTTTGTCATTACTCTAAGAAAATCACTATATATTTTCATCAGACACGGATCTTGTGTTATTGCTTTGAGTTCTACAGATATAAACACATCTGTGGCATATATTTTCATAATGGGGCAAAGTATAGGATTATACCACTTTCTTACATATACAGGACCTTCTAAATATGTAGAGCAACCTAGTGATTGAGAACCTCATCAAAATTTAATAAATTCTTGTAAATATATCTAAACTCCTGAATTTAGATATGTTTACGATTACATATGTCTACCATCTTTCGATTAAATTGATATAAGTAAATCATATTTCGCAAACAATATTTACTACTCATCAAGAATACTAAAAAGTGTGAGATTCTCTAGGTATCCGTAGAAGAAAGAGTGAGACAGCATTGGGGTGAAAAGGATACACTTTGCGCACGGCCAAATCCAACTCTGTGTACATTCACATTCAATATATATTCGTCGATATTCACTCTGCGCAGGTGTCAGTGCGACTGGGTAAAGACCAGGCTATTTACTGCGCACCGCGTGGGCGGTCCAATATCCCAGTTTTGAGACTTGTTCTTATTTTAGACGAGCTGTACTTACAGGCGTCCATATTTTGTAAAAATATCAACTATTTCAAGCAACCAGTGGCAGAGTTAGAGGGGTTCGGTGTCATTGAATTACATAAAAAACATAGTGTGGCCCTATTAAAAATTATCTTTTCCAGACTTCTCAATAGTTCATATAATTTTCTACAGGAAAATACATGAGGATTTTCGTTTGTATTTGTTACTCTATCAGCAGAAATAGATTTTCTTCGACTGCTCATTATTAATTAGCATACATTTTAATTTTTTAGTTATTATTCAGAACGGGTTTTAAATTGCTATTTGACTTATGTCACAGGATATTTAATTCATTGATCAATAAAATACCTGTCGCTGCAATAACGTATATGATTATTATTTTTATGCTGAAAGGGCTTGTTAAATTCTTCTTAAAAGTGTAAAATTTGTATTACACAAAAAAATGAAAATTTTAAAGCATTCAAACACCACTTGCTCCTCTATATCCGCTACGGGTGGTATTTTTTGAAGTATTGGTGTACAAAGACTAGTCATTCTTGGGTTAAACGTATTTTTCATATATACGAAAATATTCAGTATTTTTCATATATGAAAATATTTATAATATCAAAAATTGAAAATTGGTTCATCTAAACTGTAAAATATGCCTAACATGAAGGAATTAATTCATAAGGTTATATAAATTACATCACAAAAGTGATCAAATTTTGACAACGGAACACCCTCTATATTTTGTAGGTGTTAATAAATCTTTTTAAATCAAATCCCATGATTTTCTTATTTGAAAATTATCGTGCACTGTTTGTTCACTTTTAGGTATAAGTATACGTATACAGACGGTGGAGATAATAAATGTCTTAAGAAAGTCAATATTTTCTCCTCGTTATATTTTCATTATATCTGCTCATATCCTCAAATAATACTTAATAAGTAAATAATTTACTTTTCTGGATGTCATTAAAGCATCTTGGTGAATTCCTTTTAAATTTAAACAGTAATACAAGGCGCCAGATCACAACATTTGTTGTCTTTGAAAATTTGTTTGTGTTGTCATCATTCGTAGACAGTTCCATATTAAGAAAGAATATAATATATAATATAATCTATACCTCTCCTACCGTTAGGCGTAGAGGCTAAATATACCTTTCTTTAAACAATTAATATAAAAACTACAATTACAGTTACTTAACTAAATACCCTATTCCCTATTAAACAACTTAAAAGAACTTCTACAATTTCATTCCACCCTATCTTGCTCTGACCCTATATCTAAACTCCACTCTGTTTGTGGCATCATTTGTCACTTCACTACCACTTCCCTTATGCACTCCTCTTTTCTCCTCTTTCTCATCCCAAACCTATCAAGTATGATGAACATCTGACTTCCCTTCACTCACATTTGCTTCCCCACTTTCACGGTTTTCTTCACTATTTTATCATTTTAATCTCCATCTAACCCTGTCCCTTGCTGTAATTTCAGCCTGCTTCCATGTGATTCCTCTTGTCTTCATTATCTTCGCCACTTCTCCGTCCAACGTCATCCTTGGTCTGCCTTTCTTTCTCTTTCCAATGGCTTTTGCTTCCCATATTTTTCTTACTTGTCTTTCTTCGCTCAATCTTTTCATGTGCCCCCACCACCTCAGCTGAGCCCTCTCTATGACCTTCTCGATACTTTCGCTATCCAATCTTTTCCTTATTTCTTCATATTTATATTAGGAAATGTTTCATTTAAATAGTGGCAACATTGTAAAAAAAATTGTTTTTGAAGCAGGTCATATTGGTTATACAGTTATTGAAAAAAAGATCAATATCACTCCATAGAAACTTAATAAAAGGTTGATCTTCTTGAAGTTGTAAAAAGACGTGACGGTCTGATTCGAAATAGAACAAGATAAATTTGTCAAAATTCAATAACGATATAAAAAAGAAAGTAAATCGTGATGAAAAAAAAATTGATTTTGGATTGGTTGGAGTTCATCACGTACAATATAAAAGGGGACTTTTGGTTTCACTTCCTATCCATCCAAGAGATACTGTGTCCTCTACACAAACTTCACTTAAATCTATATAGATTCTGCGAATCCACTGTCATATAAGTCCTTAGAAGTAATAGGTAGGCCAATCGATTATCCATCCATGTGACGGTTCCTACGATCGCTGCTTGAAATTTAAATTCATAAAATGTGTTGTATACTTTGTATTATCATTATGCATGTTTTTACTTTCTTCAAGTCATCAAATACTTTCTTCAGGAACTATTTCTCAAAAACAAGCTGAAGAAGTGTCACTGTCACAGCTGACGTTCTTAGTTTCTTATACTTCTTCTTATGTAAACTTGATAATTTAAATTTGTGGTGTCAATCTTTTACATTAAAACGGCCGCAGTATATTTGTCTTTGTACCATAATGAAATGAAAACAAATATATACAAAAAGTATCCATATATTATTTTACACAAAAAATAAAATGAAAAACACTAGGGCGCGCAGTTTCTAAAACAACTTGTACTTAATATAAAGCTCTTCATATTCTAAAAATAGATAGCGGCCTTTGTTATTTCCCGCTGGAACAGAAATACTTCATTCGATATCTGCCACGTCGAACGACTTGCTACAAATTGTTGGTTCATTAGCTAAGATATATTTCCGCCTTGTTGAGTTTTTGATATATATATATATATATATATATATATATATATATATATATATATATATATATATATATATATATATATATATATATACGAATATATTTAATTAAGTCGGTTCCAATAAAACGTGGGTTATTAACTTTTGCAATATTTCTTATCGGAAATTATGATTGATTTTTTATAAATCGTTCAGTTATTGCCACAATAGATTTTTATCGTCAGACACGAGCCTTGGCCTGTTGTCACCTGCGCCTACTGCGATCAGGACTTCGTTTAATATGTTATTAGACGTTACAGTCAGTAAATAGAAGGTAAAACGACCGAATTTCGATCGCCGTCCTTATATATAGAATTAAGGAAGTTATTAATTTCATAACGCAAAAAGTCAGTCAATAGAAACACTGAAGTTAAATAAAATTACTGTATTTTATAGTGATCACTAACAGAGACGTGTAATAGGAAATGCAGACGAAATCGTGTTATAATGGTTTAAAAAAAGAGCAGATAACGCATTATAGTTTATTTATGTATAGTTTTCTTTACATTTAACTTACAACCAATTACGATCTTCTTTAATATTAATCGTGTGTGATAGTGTGATACAGAAAATTTCACATATGTCAGTTATTGTATAATATTTAGTCTATTAGTAATATACAGAGTACAAAACAGAGTTACTTTAATTTAAATAAGGCAATATTATAAATCATAAGACAACCAATATATTGTCACAAATATTGACAAGATTTACTGTTGATTTGAATTTATTGAATTAAAATACATGAACAGTCAGGTGTTCTGCTTTAACACAAAGAACACAAAACACATTGACGTTCATTCACGTATAGCGAAATGTTTAATTTTGACGATTAAGGCTATTCTTTTATTTCTGGTTATGAATGGTATTTCTTATATAATTGATGTACAAAAACTAGTAATTTTTCAAATAACAGTTTTTTCACAACATCAATATTGTATTGGTTGTATAAGTTTATTCCACAATTCTCCACCTACCAGAAATATAAGATCTAAGATGCCCAGATAGTACTACTATTAATTTCATGAGGGTCGATTATATTTATGGTGGCTTTATTTATCCTGGAGTAGGTTGGAACCTTTGGTGTGAAGATAACACTGACTTAGTTTTCCACAAAACACCGAAACACTATACCTACACTCGACGCGTGTTTCGCCAACAAAGTTGGCATCATCTGGAGATAATTAAAACTCAATCATCGTCTCCAGATTTTAATTATCTCCAGATGATGCCAACTTTGTTGGCGAAACGCACGTCGAGTGTAATGTATAGTGTTTTGGTGTTTTGTGGAAAACTAAGTTAGTGGTGGTAAAGAACCAAACTTGTAATGCACGTCATCCGCCGATTGAGTAACGTAATAATCAATGCCACTAAAGTTTTACTGTCAATTTTCCAGGTGTTTGTTTACGATTTATGCATGCTATTAACGACACTATGTAAAGTTTACAGCTCTCGTAAATTCTGTGTCTGTTTACCTTCTTCAATTTTCTTTCTTCATCTCTTCATGATTATTTGTTTAAATACCTGAATACTATGATGTGCATACTTTAATCCACAAAATTTTGTGGAAAATTCAATTCAATAATTGACAATAATGTTCAGAGGCAATTTGTTCATCACCTTGCAGAATATCAGAATAAAAATAGGGTAAAAGTCAGATATTTAATGGTTAACTTGAGCTCCGTAAGAAAACTGTGGAATTTAAATAAGAAATAACGGTAACAATTTCTACAAGAACGAAGGAAGAATCACAAAAATATGTGGGGATAGTGTTTTTAGACAAGATGTCGAGCAATTGTTGAATATATAGCTTATTTCATCGCTATTTGCCAAATAAGAAATCTCAAAACATACCGTGGCTTGATTTTATGGCTAGGCTCAGGTAGGCTGTTCCATTTATCGACAAGATAAGAGTTTTTTATTTGGAAAATAGCGATGAAATGGATAGTATATTCTAACAATTTTACTGAATATATACATACATTCTTAACATTACTTCTTAAATGCACTATAGATCAGCTAAAATAGGTAAACCTTTAATTACGCTTTAGGGCGCCTTCAACGATTATATGCATACATTGTTAGTAATAAATTATCTACATCAAACAGATACTAAGAATTCAGTTCTCATTTTAAGTAGTAGCCTGAGTCGTAAATTCAAATAACAATATTTATCTAACGTCACAGAAACTCTTATTAAGAAAATATATGGAAAGGTTTGGTATAAACTTAGAATCAGATACGCATGAAATGTTATTTCAACATAGCTGATCATTACAAAAATAACAAACAGATACTAGATCAACATGTGGTCGGAGGTTGGAATATACCGATTGCCACATTATACACATATTCGTAAATTACGTAGGATTGATAGTAAGGAATGATATGAAATAATCACATTTGGTTCTTATCTCTACATTTTCTCTTCAATATTGACCATTCTTGGACAATCCGTTTATGCCTACGAACTCATTTAGTCTTATAGTACAAATATGCAATTAGCCTATCAATGTATTGGTAGACAAGTATAATAATATTGTAGTGACGCATTAAACTGGCGCATTAGCAAAGATAATGAGTGTACCTCGATAGCTCAGCGGTCAGAGCAACTAACCGGAAATTGGGAGAGCCGGGTTCGATTGCCGGTCGAGGCAAAATGCACTTTTATCCTTGCTATCGCCAAAGTGGTGACCCCGACGTGATGTGATTCGTCATTCCAGTATATGCAACCTCCCTTACATCTCAAATTCGCGGATTCGATTCCCGTCCTATCCATCGCCCTATAGTCCCGGGGGTTACCGAACAATGGTTCGTAAGAATGGCGAACGCGGCCACATTCCGTTAAATTGTATCGAGACAAAACCATGTCTCTAGCGAGGGAGTACTGTAGTGACGCATTAAACTGGCGCATTAGCAGGTATAATGAGTGTGCCTCGATAGCTCAGCGGTCAGAGCACTCAACCGGAAATTGGGAGAGCCGGGTTCGATTCCCGGTCGAGGCAAAATGCCCTTTTATCCTTGCTATCGCCAAAATATTAATAATAATAATAATGACTTTATTGCCCAACAGATTTTTTTTTATAGGACCATGCACATATATACATATATGTGCATAATCTATTACTGAAAAATAAATAAATAAAATAATGGTAACCTTTAAATAACTTTAGCATAAATAAAGAATGGAATTTTTCATTAACATATAACTTACACTACAGTAAAAAGTAGTTGTTTCCCTAAAGATAGTAACCCGTTACGAATGCATTTATTCAAATCACAAGTGCTAGAATACTGCTTTAAAATTCTATAAAACTACGAACAGTGGTGATTTTAGCACCACGTTACTCTTTGTAATCTGGCAAGAAAATATATTTTCCTCTCCGGGAGTCTAGCCTAGGTATATGTATGCTTAGTAATGCAGGTATATCTATATTATTATAGAACAATTTAAATAAAAATGAAAGGTTAGTGAGCACCCTTATAGAGTTCAATGACTGGATCAAGTCTTTGTAAAAGCAGAGTAAGACCATAACCCTTTACTGGATAGTAATGATTATCTAGACAAAATGACAAATACTTCCAACAACGCCGCTGGTCTATCATATGACATAGATACAAGGGAAGGGATACCAAATAAGGCTACAATATTCTAATTTCTTACGATCCAACGCAAAATTTAAACATTTTAAGGTAGCAATGTTATTAAATGATGTCGTGTTTCTATTCACGAAACTAAGGGATTTATAGGTATGCATTAAGAGCTATATAGTTGATATGTCCAGAGAACGATAGTTTATCATCAAAGTACACGCCAGGATCCTTAATATTTTCAGAACGTATTAAAGTTGTACCTTCAAGAGAATAATCGTATATTAGCGATTATTTCTTTAAGATATATGAGCAAACTTTCCATTTATCTATGTTTATTGATAGTTTATTCTCTGAACACCACGATACAACAAGGTCGATGAGTTTTTACGATCTCAAATGATTATCTAAGGAGGTCACATTTCAAAATAATTTTAAGTCGTCGACAAAAGGAAAATGATGCCACATAAGCATTAGAGATGAATCATTAATAAATAGTATAAAGAATAATGGTCCCAAATTTGATCCTTGGGGTACATCAGAAGACGCTAAAAAGGTCTCTGATCTAAAGCCATTATATGAAACAAATAATATTCTTTTGGGTAAATACTATTTTACTAAATGAAGAAGATTATTACTGAACCCATATACTTCTAATTTTGAAATTAGTACGGGGTGCGCCATCTTTTATGTCGGTATGTAAACATTGAATAACTTTGACATTTGTCAACCGATTGACTTGAGTAGACAAGTTTTGGAAACGTCAGTTCAGTACAATTTTAACCATGAATCGCTTCACGCCGAAACAACGCGCTGAAATAGTGACGCTTTACATTGAAAATAGACGTTCAGTTGTGTTAACTCAACATGCATATCGTCGAAAATATTGTGGCAAACAGGCACCGTCTGACAACACTATTCATCGTTTGGTGTAAAATTTTGTTGAGCACGGAACAGTGGGAGATCGTCCACATGTCGTTCATCAACGACCAAGACGTTCCAATGAACTGGTTGAAGCGGTAAGAGAAAGTGTCGCCCAGGACCCAAATATGTCGTATCGCCACCATTTGTTTCCGTATAAAGTGCAATTAACTCAAAGAATTTTGCCGACAGACCGTCCACATCACTTGAAATACGGCCAAACAATTGCTCGATTGGTTGACACTGAACCTGATCTCCAGATTTGACGCCTCCGGACTTCTTTTTGTGGGGCTGTTTGAAAACAAAAGTTTACGCCAGCAAGCCTCAGACCATTGACGAGCTCAAGGCAAATATTCGTGCCGAAATCATCGCTATACCGCCAGAGATGCTCGAAAAAGTAATGGAAAACGCAGCAAAAAGAGCACATTTTACTGTGTCTAATAAAGGCGGCCACTTGATTGATGTTGTATTCAAAAATTAGTCTAAATAAATTGTAAAGGACCAAATTAAATAAAAATACCTCATATTTAGTAGGTTTTTTCTTTCAAAGTTATTCAATGTTTACATACCGACATAAAATATGGCGCACCCTGTATATCATGATTCACCTTGTTAAAGGCATTCGAAAAATCAGTATACACCATATTTACTTGACCTTTATTGTCTTAAGTAATTTACGATTATCTGGGTAAATTCTGATAAATTTGTAACTGTTGAGCAATTTGCTGCGAACCCATATTAATTAAGAGATTTTTGAATAACCTGTATATTGATGTTACAAAAATAAGTGAATTTATAAAATTATATATCCTGTTTTGTTAAGTATAGAATTAAGTAAGATTTGTATTTCTTCTATCCACCCGAACTATGAACATCCTAAGTTCTAAAATGCAGCCATATGATGTTTATTTTGTTCCAATTATTATATATACACAAACGCAAGACTAGTAGAGTAATGTCGCACGCATTATTAAACTGAATAAATAGAGCCACTTCGAAAATCATATTAAATATAAATAAAGAAGAAATTAGTAAGTAGTGACTCAAAACTTTTGTTTATCTACGGCCTCCTATTTTTCTAATAGAGGTAAAAGGGGTTGCACACCAATATAAATGTGGGTATTGTATAATGGAATTTCAAATACTTTTTCAAAATTTTGGGTTACGATTTTTTATTTCAGATGGATTGCCACTTTTTAATATTCGCTGTGTGCAGGGTATGGGGTGGGGGTAGACAAGTCGATGGCATCGCTTTCAATGAACACAAATTTCATAAAAGTAGGCTGTCAGGTCATATGTGTGTTTACAAAAATTAATTCGTAAACGAATCTAAAAATAGTCCGATATATGTAGTTGCTATGTTGTAAATTGTAATAATATCGAAAGAAATAGTGAATGCAAATTTTATCGATTTTCTACGGTAGCTTGGAAATTATAACAATGCAAGAAATGGATAGAAATGGACAAAAAGAGATTTACGAAGAAGTTGCTTATTGGTATTACTCCTAGAGGCTTTATTTAATTTAAGTCTAAAGTGGCAGGCGGAAGGAAAAGTGATTCATATTTGGAAGATGACGACATTATTTTGACAAACAAAGGGTTTCCAGAACTAAGATGAGTTTCGGATGAAGCTGGAAACAAATGAGGATAGTTATACCACCTTTTCTACAGGACAAAAGTGAATTTTCCAGAGAGGAAACTCAAGGAACTTACAATATTGCCCGTGATAGAATTGGAAAGAGTGGGTCTGTACGAAATGTGAAAACACCTGATCGCTCAGTTCGTTCTGTGGAAAACATTGCTATTGTTCGCGATAGTGTAGCAGAAGAGCCGTCAACCTCGACTCGTCGTCGTGCCCAACAATTGAACATCTCACGAACATCACTGATGCGAATTTTCAATAAAGATCTGAATTTACACGCTTACAAGATTCAATTGACTCAAGAGCTTAAGCTTACTGACCATTTCAAGCGTCGTCAATACGCCGAATGGTTGGTTGAACAGACAGAAGTGAATGTTGACTTTACAAAGAAAATCATCTTCGGCGACGAGGCACACTTTCACCTCAGTGGATTCGTTAACAAGCAGAATTGCCGCATTTGGGCAAATGAGAATCCACGAGTGATTGTTGAAAAGCCGATGCATCCACAAGGAGTGACTGTTTGGTGCGGTTTATGGGCTGGCGATATCATCGGGCCATACTTCTTCAAAAATGAGGTCGGCCAAGCAGTTACCGTGAATGGTGTTCGCTATCGCGAGATGATAACGGACTTCTTGTAGCCAGAAATTGAGGATATGGACCTGGACGATATGTGGTTCCAACAGGATGGTGCCACTTGCCACACAGCCAACAAAACAATGACACTTTTGCGCGAGAAATTCAATGGCCGTGTTATCTCACGTCGTGGCGATGTTAATTGGCCGCCAGGATCATGTGATTTGACACCGTTGGACTTCTTTCTTTGGGGATATTTAAAAGAAAAAGTGTACGTCAATAAGCCAAGAACAATTCAAGAGCTAAAGGATGAGATAATTCGGCACATTAACGACATTGAACCCCAACTATGTCTCAAAGTCATTGAAAATATAGACCATCGGATAGAGGTATGCCACCGAAGCCGTGGCGAGCCTTTGGCCGATATTTTGTTTCACACATAATTGCC
Organism: Rosalia funebris; assembly: GCA_037954035.1. Taxonomy (NCBI): domain Eukaryota; kingdom Metazoa; phylum Arthropoda; class Insecta; order Coleoptera; family Cerambycidae; genus Rosalia; species Rosalia funebris. Next base: position 13,505,298 of record JAZFAV010000011.1, on the reverse strand, counting down.
ATAGATCCTTCTATCATAATAAAAAATATTAAGATAATTATCTGAAAACTTTTTGTTTTATTTACAATTAACATCGTGCGTTTTGGTTGGACGACCTTTTATTTAACTACTTGCTGCTTGCTAAGTATCAAATGTATTCGATATAATTTAGATATTTTAACTTTTCTTTTAAGTACATTATAACTACTAATATATCGCTCCAAATTGCGTATTGAATATATTGTTTACTAATATATTGACAAATAAATTGCGATCAATTTGAAAAGGACAAATCTGCGATAGTAAAAAGTGAACGAGTCCTTGTCGTAGTCGGGTGTGACCTTTCCTTGTATTTTACTATATAAAAATTTTGCGAGGATTAATGTTTCTTTTGACGAAAAACTCTACCGTACAACTAGCGACTATTGTGGTTATTCGGCTACCTTGAATTAAGTATTACTTTTACTCTTACTAAATGGATAGAAATTAAATTGGTATTTTGGTGTCTCTTTTAATTAAAGAAATTTATGTTGCTTAGATTATACCTTTATGCTAATTCTTCAGTCGCGGATTCATTCATCATGTCAGAATTTTATTAGATGAGAAAGGTTTTACAACATAACATGTTCTCACTCATAATTTTTTTATTATGATTGAATATTGCATACATAACAGTATAATAATATGGCAAATAAGATACATAAAAATGTTATTTCTTTTACGGTGAATTTAATAATTACATAGTTGTACGTACGGTGTGTTGAAAAATTGTGGACTAAAGTTATAGTTTAGAACTGGTGATACGTCATCCTCAACGAGAAATAATTATTCCGCTTCAAAAAGGCAAAGAATTTTAATATCAGTTAAATTAAACTCCTAACTTCAACATTAACTTACACAGAGAGCCATAATTTGTTTGCAGTTTATAAGCGAGTTTTCTAAACTGTTTTTCACTCGACACTCAATTCAGAATTAAGAAATACATTTCATCATCATCATGAGGTCATCAGTCCTAATACTGGTTGGACGCAAACCTCCGTCTTCTCCTGTCTTGTGCTAACCTACACATTTCGCTAATTGTATTACAACCTACATACCTTACTATTTGCGAGCAGGAGTCTAATCTAGGCCTACCTCTGCCTTTCTTCACTCCTATTTCTGCCTCCAAAATATCGCGGACTATTCCTCCATGTCTCAGCAAGTAGCCTACCATTCTATCTCTTCTCTTCTTTATGTTTTTCTACATACTTCTACTCTCACCGACTTTCTCTAATACTTCTTTGTTTCTAACGCTATCAGTCCATGGTATTTTCATCATTCTTTGGTAACACCACATCTCAAAAGCTTCTAATTTCTTCCTACTTGCTTCCCCTACCGTCCAGGTTTCGCAACCATATAGTGCCGTGCTCCATACATACGTTTTCAAAAATCTCTTCGTTGTTTCTAAGTTTATTACCTACGAACATAAAAGTTCTTTCTTTTTGTTAAAAGCTACTCGACCCCGCGCTATTCTTTGTTTTATATCTTTATCGCTTCTTCCATCCCAATTTATTTTACTTCTTAAATAAGTGAAGTCTTTAACTTCCTCCAATCTTTCATTATTAATTTGTACTTTCGTTTTTGCTCTGCTCTCGCGCCCTCTGCACACGAACACTTTAGTTTTGTTTTTATTCGCCCCCATTCTGTATTCCTCTGTCAACACTTCCTCCATTTCGTTCAACGCTGACTCTAATTCCTCTTTACTAGATGCTAATACTGCTATATCATCCACGAATCCCAGCATTTTTAGTTTCTGTCCCTGTACTTTAATTCCGAAATCCACTCTGGTTAAGTGTGGTTAAATATTAACCACATTAATCGCCTCTTCGATGTACAGATTAAAAATTAGTGGTGATAGCGTACATCCTTGTCTTACTCCTTTCCTAATACCTACTTCCCTTCTTTCCCCTTCGACTTCTATAACAGCAGATTGCTCTTTGTATAGATTGTGTACTACTCTCCTATCTCTATACTTCATTCCCGCGCTCTTTATTATCTCGAACATTTTTTCTCATCTTACATTATCAAAGCTTTTTCTAAATCTACAAATCCTATATAAGCATTCTCTCCTTTTTCTATTGTTTTTTCTAACATTACTCTTAGCGCCAGAATACCTTCGCGAGTTCCCCTATTTCGCCTAAACCCGAATTGGTCTTCTCCTAGTATTTCCTCCGCTCTATTTTCCATCCTCTTCTGCACTATTCTGGTTAAGATTTTTGACGCGTGGGAAGTTAGGCTAATCGTTCTAAAGTTCTCGCATTTGTCGGCTCCTCTCTTTTTCGGTATAGTAACGATAATGTTCCTCTTAGAATCCTCCAACATCTCGCCCGTTTCGTATATGTATTTTACCAGTTCAAACATCCTATTTACTACTTTCTGTCCCGCACATTTCAAAATTTCCGCCTGTATTTTATCTACACCCAGCGCTTTATTGTTCTTTAGCCCCCTTAGTGCTATTTCAAATTCCTCTCTGGATATAGGTTTTCCTACATCTTCCCTATCGATGCTAGATTCTTCCTCTAGGAATACATTTACCAATTATATAATTAAGAATTAAACTTCCTTATGCACATACTTTACTTTCTACACTCTTTCTAATATTTCTACTTAAAATTGAAGATTATCGGGAATAACGGGACACACTTAAAGAATAAGTATTTAATAAATTATTTTTATACGTATTTTGGAAAACAAGTTATTCATATTCTAATTTGTTTGTACCTAATTATGCCATTTTTTAATGAATTATATTTTAGTAGAAACATACTATTAATTTCGTATTTGGTTTTGGATTTCTACACATATTTCAACAAATAAATTGTCATAAAGAGGGCAATCGATATTTGAATATGATTAAAATTCATTGTTAGTATCGGTATTAATCGCCTCTTAATTTTTTTAACTTAGATGTCAACTCATATCAAGTATAATTTTCGAGGTTTTATGAAAAGAAAAATCTTTTGTATTTCTTTTTTCACATAGGAAATTTTAGGCCCCTTTCACATAGAAAGTTTCAAACCAAGATAGTATTTTGTAATTTTAATAAATCTGTTTGCAGCTAAGAAGCATTTTTTTACTTCATTCTCTAAATACTTCTAAAAAGGTATTTAGTCAGATAAAACGGCTGTCTAAATGTATTATTTATAGCTAGTGAACTTATTTAATTTTCTTCATATTTAAAGTATCATAAATTAAATATATCCTAACAAATCAACAAAATAAAAACTAAAATCACCACCGTGATACCAAATTTAAATTAAGAATTAAGAAAAATTCTTAATTCTTAATCCAAATTTAAAATATTACCTAAAAAGTAATATATAGGAATTCCAAACAATACAGGGTCCGGAAAAAGTCCGAAATAATGTCTGTTACTTTTTAATTATGATTTATAATTTTAGGAATGTTTCAATAAAAAGTTTTTTATTTATTTTACATTTATTTGCATTTATTTTATATTTTGATGACCTTGAAGCTTTCCTTATATGGTATTCACTGTTGTTTTTCCAAATGATAAATCTTTTTTATTATATCATCAATCAGCACATTATTCTGCAAATATCTACAAATTCTCGTTAGGTTTTATTAAGAAATAATTCAGAAACGTCAATTTTATTTCAACCATAAAAAATGTGACTAATTTTACATCATATCGCCTTTATTCGAAAAAGAACTTCACCCCTTATCGCCTTTATTCGAGCAACGATTCGAACTCTCCGATCATGTAAACCAATTTTTTTCTCATGTATCCATGGCCTCTTATATAACCCCATAAGAAAATCACAAATCAGGCGACAGAGCCGACCACTCCACTTCTTCTCTTCTTCTACGACTCCTCGATCTGTTGGGGAAAATTGTGCGTAACAATTTATCACCGACATTCCAAAGTGGAAAAATAACATCACCTTCTTATTGAAGCCAAACATTATTATCATCAAAATACAGAGCTTCTATGACAGAAATAATGTTGTATGTTAGCAAGGAATTTTAGATCCTTCCACTGTTAAATTTTCTTCTATAAAACAGATCCAGTTATGTGATTTGCTATAATGCTTCAGCAATAATTAATTTCTACAATTTTCCAATTCCAAAATTTCTCCAATGCAGATAAAGCCACAAATTTATGTAGATGATGATCTACAGCTAGGATCTACATAGGTTTTCTTGGCGCATACCCCTCATAACTTTGCAAAATTGAACTTTTCTGTCGAATGCGTTCTTCATCATGGCTAATTCCAGAACTGGATATATTTTGAAGAAATGGAACTTTTCTGTTTTCAGAATTCTACGCACCGACCTTTACGATATTCCATGGTCTTATTCTAGGTCAGTGGTAGATGATGTTGTATCTTAGATAGCAGTTTTTGATCGTCCTAGTTTTTGCTCGTCCTGGTCTTATAGCATCCTTCATGTTTTCTAGAACTTCATATTTTTTTTTTCATTATTTTGGGGACACAGTGCTAAGTAATAGGAGTACGGGTGGCATCAATTTTATTAAACAAGATACATAATTCTTTCTGAATACTTTTACGATCTCCATACCCAAACATACCAGGTATGTGAATATGAAACCGGAATTTGGCCATAAATGGCCTAGGTGTTAATGTAGTTATCGTCATACTGCGTCATTGGCGCCATTTTCTTGTTTTGACATCTGATAAAGGTTTTTATCTTACAACAATACAAGTTTCATACAACATCGTTTTTAAGTGTTGATCATGTTGAATATTGTGGCTGGAAACTACAGTTTGCAGATAGCATTGATTGTTACCATTTGAAGAAAACTGCTGCAGAATCGCATCAAAAGGCTTGTGGAAGCCTACGACGAGCATGCTCTTGGTAAATCACAGTGCTTTCAGTGGTTTAAAAAATTCAAAAGTGGCAATTTTGACGTGAGAAACGAAGAACGTGGAAGGCCACCGAAAAAGTTTGAAGATAACGTATTGCAAGCACTGTTGGATAAGAATAAGTGGATATATTTCGAGAGAATTCTAAACGTAAAAGATGATGGGTAACTCCAGGTGAACTATCGACATCGACTGCAAGGCCAAATCGCTATAGACGGAAGACAATGCTCTGTGTTTGGTGGGATCAAAAGGTTGTGATCTATTATGAGCTGCTAAAGCCTGGCCAATTTAAATCAAGCTTTGCGTGAAAACGACCAGAATATCAAAAAAGGCAACATAAAGTAACTTTGCTTCATGATAATGTCCCATCGGATACAGCAAAAGCGGTCAAGGAAACGATTGAGGCATTTAGTTGAGAAATACTTTCGCATGCGGCTTACTCACCAGACTTGGCTCTGTCCGATTACTACTTATTTGCATCGATGGTATACGCACTTGCTCAGCAGGGCTTCACTTCTTACGAAAATGTACGAAAACGGTTCGATTACTGGTTTGCCTCAAAAGAGCAAGAATTTTTGTAGCATGGAATCCACAAATTGACAGAGAGATGGGAAAATGTATAGCTAGCAATGGGCAATACTTCGAATAAAATATTTTTTATAATTTTCATACAATAAACGTGTATTTTTTATACAGAAAAATCATATTTGCATACCTGGTAATTATAATATCAATTCGCTCTTTTTGTCATGTGCAGAATTCTTATTATCTACTTCAACTAAATATAGTTTGTTGTGTAATAAAATGACACTAAATTTTAAATCATATGAAAACCTGAACATCTTGAAAAAATAAAATTTTTTTTGTCTACGAAATATAAAAAATAAATACATAACTAAAAACCTTTTATTTGGTACACTTTTTATAAAACAAACAATTTAAAAGTTACTCCATATTATTTATAAGTACAAAAATTATTCTATACTTATGCCGGACCCTGTATACGTATGTTCGGTTTAGAATAGTTGAAAATAGGAATAATGATTTTTTTCTTTAATTTTCATACTTCTCTTGTATACTATTCTTACCTACCGTACGTATGTGTACCTAACAATTGAGATTATCGGGAATTCACGAAATTTCGGAGAAATACATCTAATAAATTTTCCCCTGTGAAATCACAATGTTTTATTTGCTCCCACGCAGCACACTAGTAGTTTCCCGTAATGTGAGCGCGACTCATCGCAATCGTACTTCGATGTTCTTTTGTTTTAATCTCCAGGCTTGCAAGTGGATACCGCGAAGAACGTCGAAGAACAGTGAACCATAAAGAGGCGTTGTTTCAGCACAAAAAGCTACACATGTCCCAGGCAGGAGGATTGGAAATACGAGCAATAAGACACGGTTGAGTCTCTCCCCACATGCTTAAAACCATAAGTGAATGATCTGATATCACCGTGTCTGGTAAAGACCAGTCGCCAGTTCAACTGCAGTCGTTTATACGGCGTGGAACGGAGCAATCACGTTAGCCGCCCGATCGCAGATCGTCATCTGTTCCGTTTTGTTGTGGTTTGATATGTTACAGTGCCTTGATTTTTCGTTGACAAGTTGGCTATTTTAGTTCTTCAGCATGTTGGTATTCGAACAGGTAGGATTGCACCATTTAGTTTGTTATTTAATTTTACTATTAAAAATATTCTATACCTGCCAATATTTTTCTCGTTTGGATGTGTGACAAAAAAGTTTTTAAGTATTACCAAAGACGGTATTTAGGATAAAAATATGTTTTTTTGTAATTTTTGGAGCTTAACGACGTAGCCTATTATTAGATTGGCTTAGAATGTCTTGATCAGCTGTGTGGAATAAATCTGAAGGCCAAGAACTGCAACTTTAGTGCTGGTACGAACTTTCGCTCAACGCGAACGATGTTTAATAGCATTTTCAAACTAGAAATGATTTCTTCCTACATTTTAACGAAATACTGCAAATGCAGACGAGAATGAGATCATAATTAATAATTCAATGCAGATCCAACTGCAGGCATATATCCTTTTTGCTTCATTGTGTTTGTAACTTTTTTGTAACAGAGTTACTGTTCTACAGGGTGAATGCTTTAACGAGAATACTATAACTTGGATATGGAGGATTTCAATAAACAATCCTGAAATAGATCAATTTTTAATTTTAATTGTCCACACCTAGGGTGCAGTCTTTACTTCTCTTCATCCTGGAAGGTACAACAGTCCCGTTCTTTAAACGTAAAGGTTAAGTGACATATGTATTTGAAAAATTGCATCGAAAGAAACAACCCATACCTTACTTTTATATCTTTAAAATTAAAATTGTCTATAAAAATAATAAAAAAGTTATTAATGATCATTTAATCGTACAACTTGTGCAGAATATGAAAAATTGTGAGATTTCTCTATGTTACGTAGAAGAAAGAGTGAAGCAGCATTCGAAGAAAAAAGGATGCACTTTACGCGCAGCCAGATCTAACTCTATGTACATGTCATACATGGTAATTGTATAGAACACCCCCTTCTGGATTTTCGCATTTTTTTTTTATGGACGTGTTGTAGGTTGCTATAGGAACAGTTTTTCACAAACGAAACTTAATTAATATTAAGTAATAAAGCGCAAATTAATAATAACCCATCTAGCTAACGGGAGGTGGGAGCGAATAGGGGTGCTGGGTGGTTAAAAAAATGTAAATTTTTGAAAATATTCAACATATAGGGGTGGTTTTTAAGGGTTGAAGCAATATTTGTGTGGTGAAAGGATGTGGCATTGTGTGCACATAGAGACCGCAAAATTAAATATCTTGCTTTTTTTTGTTAAATTTTGGCGTCTGTTGTTGAAGGGCAAGGGATATATTTGGTATATAAATGATCAATGTTCAAAAATAATTTACAAGATAGAGAGATAGTTTGTAAGGGTTGAAATAATCGTGAATCCTAATTGTTTCTATTTGTCATAATCTGCCTGACCCTTCTTTATGCACGTGATACGGTCATTATTTAAATTGATGTATATTTAATTAATTTACTCACATGTTGTATTCCAATTATTAAAACGCCATGTCTATTTAAGAACGATGTAAGTCCTTCATTTGAAGCTGTAATAGCATAAAATTTCGCGTAAGTGACATCGCAAGAGTCACAGGTGTTGAAATCACAAAACCGCACAGGCACAGGTGTAAGATTTACAGTCAATACTCTGTTTTCACTCATATTTTTGTCGCATTCGACGCGCAAGAATATTTTAAGTTTAAGTTCTAGTTGTGAACAAAGAACTGAATAGCTGTGGTATAAAAAGTGTCTTTTCAGCATCCCTTGGCGCGTGAAGACGTTTCCAACCAATCAGGGCGTCTGATTTTGTTTACATATTTGTAAATTCAATAGACAGTGATGTCTGCGCTTTAGGTAAGCAAGTAATCTGTAGCCTATATTTTATATTATGATAGTTGTACAAAAGTTGATGTGGCAACATGGGAACTTTGGTGAACTACAGAAACGATTAAGTAAACAGTAAATCAGCTGTGCGCATGGAGAAATGTTCCAATTTTAATTTATTTACAAAAAATACTTATATCATCCGAAATACTCTCACATTTCAGACAAAGTTAGGCGCAGTTACATGCCACGGGATGAAGATCTCTCACATCCCTTAAGAGGGCTCAATGATGAACCAAATTTTTATTGGAAATTTTTATCCATATCCAAGTTATATAATTTATTCCAATTAAGATTTCCACATTATATACGGGAATTAAAGGCAATGCAAACACAGTTAATATTCACATAATTCAATAGTCACTTAAGTAGATGTTTAATTCGATTATACCATTGATTCAATTACATCACAGAAGATACTTACTTTAGATGCGTTGAAATGGCAACGAGATAGGTTTCTTTATATGAACATCTCATATTTTAACATTAATGTTTTTGAAAATAGCTATTAATATTTTAATTTTAACATCTTATCCTCCTTAAAGTGTATCAAAAATATATTCACGTTATGTGATTTGAATGATCTTCTTAGTATCGTGATGTGAGTGGAAAATACACTGAGGGATATTAAATCTAAAAAAATTATCTACGTATTCGAAATTGATTTTTAGGAAAACTCATATCAAATAGATATTTGAAAAGCAAAGTTATCTGAATCTATTAGAACGATAAGCACTATAGATATTTTCTGAAATTATTAAATGTTTTCATTAAATATTTTTATTTTTAGAGCAAAAACAAAAAAACGCAATTTTCAATGGTTTTTTCGATATATCTCGAAAAGTAATGAATCGATTCGAGCTCACAAAAATTTAATCGAAAGATTCTTTTATTATCTACAACTTTCTCATTTAACTTTTTCCAGTCCGAGTACAACTTTCTTTTTTAATCGCGAAAAATCGTTTTTTTAACTTTTGCGAATTTTTTAGGCTATGTTAGCGGCCTCCATTTTGAGAGAAAAAAACTGCAAGTTTCTTGAAATTTTATTTTCTATATGCTCAAATTGTTTTTTGCTGTTTACAGTTAGTGACCAGGTCATTCCCTATTGATTGGACTAAGAAATAGTGTTAACTACTATTAGTTTAAGTTGTTTAAGTAATATTATATGAGTATATTTAAAAAGTTACCCATATTATTGGTAACCTATACCGTTCTCCTATACCGCTATATATAAATGATTTTAATAAGATTATTTATCGCTTACCGTCCATTATATGTTTTCGCATAGGCCTTTTATAATTAGATTTCTCCCGCCGCCTTGATTTTTCGCCGCCTTATTTTCGACATTAGCAAATTAACATCCTGAATAATCTGTTTATAGATCGGGCGGCAGATCACAGTACTTAAAAACAACAATATACTTTGTATTCTATTTACTGATAATATTTTTCTACAACGACGACGACGAATCACTTTTATCGGTCAAATAAATTGTATTCAATCGATCAACATGTTTATTTTATTATACTGTTTAGCTTTTCCATAGAATGCGTGATAAATATTAATTTGATTCGGAGAAGAATACGGAAGAATAACTATTGAAGTCCTCTTAAATTACATAAGGTTGCCATTATCACAGGAAAAATGTGCAATTCATTTAGTTTATCTTTTTGTTTCTTTCAAGTAGTTAATTTACAAACCAAAGCATCTCTCGCGAGAGCTTTTGACAAACTTACATAAAATCATTAGTTACAGATACTTCATTTCTATGCATTCATAAAACATTGTATTGACAATCTTATTTTAATCTATGTATTGCTATTTTAATGCAAGCTTTACTTTTTGATGAATACGTGAATAATTTCCAATACAAATTATATTTTTCTTGTGTTCGTCACCTGCTTCATTAATTCTTTTCAAAATTTTATTCTTCGTCATACATCAATTATATCTATATTGCCAAATCTGTCTCAATACTACAGTGGGGTACTACTCATCAAGAATAGGAAAAAGTGTGTGTGTGTGTGTGTGTGTGATTCTCTAGGTATGCGGAGAAGAAAGAGTGAGGCTGCATTCGGGGGGAAAAGGATGCACTTTACACACGGCCAGATCTAACTCGGTGTACATTCACATTCAATATATATTCATCGATATTCACTCAGCAAGGGTCTCAATGCGACTGAACTGACTGAAGTAAAGACCATGCCATTTACTGCGCACCTTGTGAGGTGTACGATATCACACTTTTGAGACTTGTTCCTATTCTTGATGAGCTGTACATATCCTAATTTTATTTTATGTTTATGTTTATAAATTTGCTTTAACGTGTTTTTGATTGATTCTAATACTATGGCACGTATTCTACAAGACAAAGTTAGGGCGATTCTAATTATCGACGAAACTGCGTAACGAAATTTACATGCAGCCGAAATAATTTTCAATGAGAGGTGTCCCGATAGTCCTGTCTCTACACACGTCCTGTACAATCTTCCTGAAATTATATTCGGAAACCTCGTGAATGATGAAGTTCTAAAAAAGTTAATAAAATTTACTTTTACCTAATGAAAATTTGTTGGTAGCCTCATTTACCGAAAAGAGTGTTGTACTTGAACAATATTAATTGTTTCGCTAAAATATTACCTTTCCCAGAGTATGAGAGAAAATATAGCGTTTAAATGTAATTATAAAGTACTACATTCTTACAGATTAAACACAACTGAGGCATTTTAATAATTACACTCTAATTTACATCTGTGTAAATGTTTAATTTTTTTTTTAGAAGTTACGTAATGGTGTAATATATATTTCAATCTGATGGTCATTTAGAAAAAAGTCACTTTATTAATCTAATTTATTTCTCGTCTATCATTCCACATATAAAAATAATCCAGAATAAATATAATACAATAAAATCATCTTTGAAATAGTGTTTTCCTGTGAATAAGTTTCGAAAATATTTTTATGTTCTAAATGGCGTTTCATAAAGTTTCTTCTTGTTTGGCCTGTGTCATACATTGTATATATATAGTACATGTATTGTAAATTATCTAGTAAATTATATTTTTTGTAACGAACTATTTCCTTAATATATTTTCAATCTACGTCTTCATAAGTCTTTAAAAATAATCTATGTTAAAAATCTATAGTAGTTATGTATAAAATATTTAATATTCGATTGTATAGGATATGCTAATTCTAATAGTATATTCAATTTTATGTTAGTCATCCAATCGACTAAATGGGACTCTAAACCGTTATTAATTGCTATTTGTTCAATGATGAATTTTGGACATTGAAATATTTACTCTAGTCTATCTGTCAAACTATGACGTACTGTTAGTGTACCGCTATGTACATATACCAGATAAATCAAATTGTTGTGTATTATGTCTATATACGAAGATTTGTGATAGATGGAAAATTTATTCTAGTAATGTTTCTATTGTCTACTCTAATAATAGTTAAGTCAAGAAAATTAATACCCTCAATAGAGTATTTTCCTAATTGTTCAAGTGTTATTTTCTAGTATTTTCTTTATCTTTTTAACTCGATTTGGTATCCATGTACAAGGTTAATTATATTTATTTTATCTACTCTAATAATAGTTAAGTCAAGAAAATTAATTCGCTCATTACAGTATTTTCCAAAGTGTTCAAGTGCTATTCTCTAGCATTTTCTTTATTCTTTTAACTCTATTTGATATCCATGTGCAAGGTTAATTATATTTAGTTTAATAGCGCTAACAGTGATATAAATTTAATGTTTTTAACGATGGAATATTTAAAAAATATGGGTACCTATCTAATAACATTATTAAATTCTAAAGTTATTCCAGATTAACAGAAGACTAAGATCTGAAGGTGGTTTATAATTTTAATAACAATAATAATAATAGTTTAAAAATACAATGAATGAAATGGAAAATACTTGGAAGACAGCATAAAGCTATTTTGTTTACAGAAACTATAATCAAAATGTTATCTAGTTAAATTTTATTTAGTTTAACTTAGTTTGCCATTTTGCTAAAAAGATGTATACAGAATATAGAAAGTTCTGTATGCAGTACGAATACAGAGAATAATCCCTTTAGAAAAGTATAAACGATTGTTGAGATTTATACATCGAAAATAGTACTAGAAAATATTGCATAAATGATCTGGAAAGTACTATAAATATAGGCAATTTTTAATTCATATTTTTTAATTATTTTTAATTAATGCTCCCCATGCATTTTATTCTTCCTATGCAGGGTAACCCAGAATTTCTTTTACAGTGGATACCTTTATGTGACAATATAGATAGATGTCCAAAAATCTTAAATAGTATTGAATTAAAAAACCTTGCTCACTACAAATTAAAGAGCTTATCTCTGTTTTCAACTCTTATGAAACCACCGCCTTTTACTTTATTTTTATCTTCTCACATAACGGAGATATTCCTTAGAAAAGACATTCTGGGACACCGGGTATATTTCTCGGATCACAGGTCGATAACCTTTTTATAACATATAATATATACAGTACTAAACGTAATAATACTATACATAAACATGTATTTCCATGCGAAACGGCATATCCTTTATAAATGTCATAATAGTCATATAGTTCGGCGATAAAAATAAGAAAGGTCGATGTAGATTATGCTGCAGTGTACATACTCGTACATGTCCTGTCAGAGATCAAAGAAGCATTACAATTTCCACGACAATGCTATTACCCCTACTGTAAATGGCTCTATGGAAAGTTCATATTGATTATTTTAGTTTGTATATTGGGTGCACGTACATATATTTACGTCAAGTTCATTCACTGGGGTCTGACTGACTTCCTAGGAAAAGAAAAATAAATACCCAATTCAATACACATTCATAGTATATACAAATAGTTTATTTCGTGTGACGGGATAAAAATTACAATGAATGTCGCATTGAACAAGAGATCGGATGTTTTTCATGTTCTCTATTTATAAATAGGTACAAATAATTAGATTATCGAGGACTATGAATACAGTGTGAAAAGATACAAACATAATAAGTTTAAAAAAAAACAACTTACAAAAAAGAATAACTTAACTAAAAAGCAAGAAATGAATGTTTTTTTCTATAACAATTTAATACTTATTTGTTGCTCCGTTTCACGTAATTAAGAAATTATTGTCTATTAAGTGATTATTATTAATTATTTTATATAATTTTCAAGTCGGTGCCAAGTGAAACATAAAAAAATATATGTATATATACCTTGCTACTATAACAACGAGTTCACATTTAACATTGCCGAGGGCGGGCATTCGCATTACTAATATTGTATGGCACCGACTTAAAAATTATATAAAACAATTAATAATAATTACATAAGAAACAATAATTTCTTAATTACATTAAACGTAACAGCTAATAAGTATTAAATTGTTGTAGAAAAAACATTTATTTCTTGCTTTTTAGTTGTTACTTTTTTTTTAAGTCGGTTTTTTTAAACTTATTATTTTACAATTTTAAGTGATGGGTAGACCTACAAAGGATATTTTGCGAATGAGAAAATGACGGCTAGTTGAATAAAGAGTTCCGTTGTATATCTTCGAAGTCCAAGGTTCAATACCAACGAAATTAAGATGGGTTCACCTTGGAGCTATGCTGAATCCAACCCAAGAAGAATAATTAAAATCAGTTCATTAACACAAAAGTTATACCCGGACATACATAAAAAATATATATGTATATACACTAATATACAGACGAATTGAGTACCTTCTCCTTTTTTGAATTCGGTTAAAAATGAGACAAAAGTTGTTTTGTCATTGATATTAGTCTGTAAATATGTGTTTTTTTTTGTCGTGGGCGGGATATTATTTTATCTACATCAATTGAGTGATAAAGTTATAAGAAAAATATCTATAAACATCTGTGTGAAGTAAATAAAAAAATTGTATTAAAAATATATTTGTAATCGTTTTACGGGAATAACGAAAGCAAATAATTAAAGCATTAATTCCGATGATATTTTATTATGTTTACATTATATTTATAATTTATTTATTATTCGATAACTTGCATGGATTCCAAAACAATATACTATGGTTTCCAACGGTTCATCGCGATGACCTTTTTAAGGAATAATGACCTAAAAGAAAGTGAGAAAGAATGTAAAATCAATTTCATTCATTTCAAGGCCATTACGGCTGAGTAATTTAAAAGATTATCTTTCAAAGCGTAATCAGTATCAATTAAAACGTGTTTTAATACAACTTTCTTTCTGCACATGAAATTGGAATACCAAAATATTTTTCTAATATCTCAAATCTATATCAATGAAGAATCCACACAACTCCCATTTATGTTCCCTAACGAAACCATATATGCTCTCCTAAACTTTTTGTCTATTTTTTTTATACTTTTCAAGTGGTAAATAAATTAAAATGGTAATTCATATTAACCCTTTCACTATCACATCCCTTTAGTTTTTCAAAAATTTTAATTTTTTGTATCCAAAGCCTAATTACACTATAGATAATTTTTCTTATTCAAAAAAAGAATTACTAACCCCTACCTACCCCTACAGGATGTCCATCACAATGTACAAACAAAATTCATGGAAGTAAAAGAACGATATATATTTTTTATTAAAAACTTATAAAAACGTAAAAATAAGATATTTGAAATAAGTGTTCATACATCTACTTTGAATACAATATAGAAAACAAATTATTTTCTTTCAAAATACAAAGATAAACTTTGCATTTCGCACAAAATATATGTGTCCTATTCCTACATTCCTCATTTTTGCATCTTGAGTCTTCCTTTTTATCATCATAATGAGGAGAATTATGATATTCATCATACCTAAGGTTTTTTATAGGTCTAGTTTCAGTTTTTTTTTCGTTTGAACTGGAAACTGGATTCTCGAAATTTTCCGATGGTGTTCCTCTTTTAGGTGCACGTCTGGTCCAGATTAGATTTTCGGCCACTTCTTGGCGAAAATCTAACAAATTCAAGGATTTATTTTTTGTTTACTTTTAAAAGAACTGCTCTCTGAAACATCATCATTCAAGATAATACAAGAGTTTTTGGCGTTAGCAAGGATAAAAGTGCATTTTACCTCGACCGGGGATCGAACCCGGCTCTCCCAATTTCCGGTTAGTTGCTCTGACCGCTGAGTTATCGAGGCACACTCATTCGGTAACCCCCGGACTGTAGGGCGATGGATAGGACGGGAATCGAATCCGCGAATTTGAGATGTAAGGGAGGTTGCATATACTGTAATGAATCACATCACGTCGGGGTCACCACTTTGGCGATAGCAAGGATAAAAGTGCATTTTTCCTCGACCGGGGATCGAACCCGGCTCTCCCAATTTCCGGTTAGTTGCTCTGACCGCTGAGCTATCGAGGCACACTCATTATCCTTGCTAATGCGCCAATTTAATGCGTCACTACAAGTTCATCATCTGTTGGTGTTCTTTTTGTGTTTTTTCTTGCGTTTGCCATCTGAAAAAAATCAAGGCCTCGATTCAAATTGGGTACAAAACGGACTAAATATTTTTAAGAACTATCTCTTCATTATGCTAAAAACTGCTCTACATCTTTATGCTCTCTCTAATACCTAATTTCAACCATTATTATGCAAAAAAATATAGATGAAACTATAAAACAAACGTCGAATTTTTCAAATTTGAATCCCTACAAAATTAGATATTACCCAATGTTTAGGGGTAGGACCCACCCTCATTAATTTTTCTCCCATATTTCCTACTCTACTAAGAAAAAAATTATTAAAATTTACCACTTTTACAAAAAAATAATACTTTTTTAGCCTAGAGCATTGTTTTCTAATTCAGGTCTACAAACTGTGTTTGGTCATCCTCATGTACATAATAATTCAAAGCACATCTGTAGAAAAATTACTCTGATCATCATATAACGCAATAGGATTAGATGTACATGGTGATGGACAAAAACAGTGAAAGTATTAATGCATTATTAATTCATTAAGTCACTTAGTCACTTCAGTCTAGCAATTTTAATTTAATGTTGTTAATAATAATAATAACACTGAAACCCCTTGAGATTCTTATGGACTGTTAAAAAAATTGTAAAGAGAAAACTGGTTGAGTATTTTCTTTGTTATTGGCAACATGGAGTGGGTAAATTTCGAATTTAGCGACATTAATTGAGTGAATTTTCCTAATAAAATTACGTCACCTCATGCATAAAAGTACTATGAAATACCTTCTGAAAAACATAATATAATGGCTGGCTGGCCTTTACCCCCGTCTCTGATTCAAATAGGTACATAAAAATATTGTGCTACAAACTTATGCTGTCTAAGAAATTATACCTAAATGTATTGATTACTGGGTAATCAAGTAAGATTATGTGAAACTGTATATTATTTGAAGAATTGTCTTGCCTGATCTTTCCTTACTGGGCTTCCAAGGCTCTCTAGTGCTTGCCCTATATTGATGACAGCGGTTTAAATCTTAGTGGGAGTAGATTTATATCTCATTATTAATCTGTTGTAGGTATAATTAAAATGTGAACATTATTCCTTGGATACCCTGAGAAACTATGTTATGATTAAACTGTGGACACAATGGCATTATTCTTATTCCCTGCACTTTCATTAACTTCAAACAAATCAAAATTCAAACACGTCATGACCTTACTTAGCCCTCTTGCCATTCTGCAAAAATGTTCTTCTCTTTCAGTAGAATTATCACTTCTTGGTTGGAAATTTGGAGAATCCTAATGTTCTAAAGTGATTCTTTGTTTCTAATCACCCAGATTTGTAGATTCAGTTAGTTGAAATAATTTGCATACATCGCTGATGCTTCCTTCGAATGAGACTCATCTTCTATTGATTCGTCTGTAGTTGGTGTACGTTTTAATTGCTGAATATTTCCATGTTCTTCCATCTCTACTTGCCCATTTTCACACTCTCTTTTCCATGAATTATTTTCCCCGGTGCCATTACCATTCAATATTTGGTGCATTGTGACGTTACTTTATCTGTACTCTTATTCAATTTCATTTTCGTTGGCATCAAAATTAGGTTATCAGTTTTAGTAGACGTAAACAGATGATACCAATTAATTGTCCTAATTATTCCACTTCCGATGTCGACGTACTGAAAAGAATGTTAAACCCAACTTCATTCAAAATATGGCTCAAAACTGTCCATATAACATATCATTAAACTAATTTATTGAAGTTATGAGATAAGACAATATGAAGCCTAATTAAAACTAGTATTAAATTAGAGTAAATGTGAAGAATTATGTTAATTACCAAACAACTTGAACTGAATAAATCTTGATACATATTTCTATGGTGGAATTTGATTCAGAGAAATATACATAATATGAGTTTCTAGACTAAATAAATACTAATTACAGTGGTATTTTCATTTGTTATTGTCTGCTGTTCTGTCTTCTTTTATACTATAAAAATAAGTCCCATACTTTATCTACAGTTGCTCATGTAACCTGGCCCGCTTCATTAATATTCAGGCACAGCGATACATCAAGATTTGTTTACATAAAATGTAAAAAAGCGGCATGATGGAAATCCTTCTGTTCTCCATCGTCTTTAATATCATATTTTTCCGAATACATATGACGCTATGCTCCACTATAAACAACCATAAATATTTTGTCAGTACCAACGTAGATTTACATAGAAATTACTCCCACATTTCAAATGTTATCACAAATTGCTTGTTAGTCAGATAAAGTATTCCTATAATTAATATCTCTTTATTTGGAGGTGGCGCCTTATGTACAGGGTCGCTGATATCGCTCCGTCCAAATTGGGTTAATATATAGACTTGAGAGTTTCAGGATTTTAATTTGATATTTTATCATGACATATTAGAAGATAAAGACGTAAATTTGTTGAAGAGCAAACAACATGAAGTTTGGATATCCTACAGGTATATTTCTTTTTCTCGGTCTGTATTTTTATAGATTTATATAAGTAAAATAGGTTACATTTATTTATGTAATTGAAAGCTTTAACAAATAGTTATACATACATTCTCATACATATAATGAAATGAATGGGTTATAATATCCTAGATAGACTACTACAAGTAAAAGTTATAATATAGGTACTACACTATTATACTCTAAAATATTATGGTTTCCGCCTTCTTTTTAGAATTATATCACAGGTTATATTTATTTACGTGTACAAAATAATAACAAATACGTATAATGAAATGAAGAATTTATAATATCTTAGATCGACAGCTATAGGTAGAATTTATAATATTCTAGACTATTTTATTCTAAGATATTCTAGCCATCTATCATAGTCTATAGAAATATACAAGGTGTAAATGTGTTATGTCAAATATATGTAGTCAAGTTAAATTAAAAATATAGTGGCTTGCTGGACAAAAAGTTTACAGTTAATTTTCTTTTTTACTAAATGGGGATACGCAAGCATTTCTAACACGTACAAATTATTATCATTATATTGAAGTTGCGATTATGAAAACACTGTATTTAATAATAATCAATTATGATTCATTGTCCCATATTTATTTTATAGAAATAGAAGTTTTCATTTAGACCAAAAATTTTAGACTATTTCATTCAGAATAGTTTTAGAGAAAGTAGTAGTATCATTGTCCAGATCTCATAAATATATACACTTATCATATCTGTTACTTATATCTTTTAAATATTTAAACATTAAACATAGGGCCGAGATATTTTTTGTAGACCCACTATTTATGGCGATATTAAAAAAATAAGTAAGATATTGGACATAACAGGGAAATTTTACTCATAATCATTTATAACACTGTAACCATCTAAAACACCATTTTAAATTTTTATTGCCATGTTAAATTTGTTTAGCTTTTTTTTTTTATTTTATAGTGGGTCTCTCTTTATAGATACAGGGACAGAAACTAAAAAAGAAATTCGCGGATGATATAGCAGTATTAGCATCTAGTAAGGAGGAATTAGAGTCAGCGTTGAACGAAATGGAGGCAGTGTTGACAGAGGAATACGGAATGAGGGTGAATAAAACTAAAGTATTAGTGTGCAGAAGGCGCGAGAGTAGAGCAAAAACGAAACTACAAATTAATAATGAAAGACTGGAGGAAGTTAAAGACTTCACTTATTTAAGAAGTAAAATAAATTGGGATGGAAGAAGCGATAAAGATATAAAACAAAGAATAGCGCAGGGTCGAGTAGCTTTTAACAAAAAGAAAGCACTTTTATGCTCGGGGGTAATAAACTTAGAAACAAGGAAGAGATTTTTGAAAACGTATGTATGGAGCACGGCACTATACGGTTGCGAAACCTGGACGGTAGGGGAAGGAAGTAGGAAGAAATTAGAAGCTTTTGAGATGTGGTGTTACCGAAGAATGATGAAAATACCGTGGACTGATAGGGTTAGAAACGAAGAAGTATCAGAGAAAGTCGGCGAGAAAAGAAGTATGTGGAGAAACATAAAGAAGAGAAGAGATAGAATGGTAGGCCACTTGCTGAGACATGGGGGAATACTCTGCGATATTTTGGAGGCAGAAATAGGAGTGAAGAAAGGCAGAGGTAGGCCTAGATTAGACTACTGCTCGCAAATAGTAAGGGATGTAGGAACACAATTAGCGAAATGCGTAGGTTAGCACAATATAGGAGAAGCTGGAGGTTAGTATCCAACCAGTTTTAGGACTGATGACCTCATGATTATGATCCCTTTATACTTAAAAAAAGTAATTTCGTCATGGGATCTAATACCCAGTGTAGATTAATAAAACACCATACTGATGTGTGATGGCAAACTGCATTTTAATATGTGTACTTTACATCACGCAATTGTCTGCCCATAAAAATAGATTAGGTTTTGCTCTGACAAAATATTTACCTGCAACTTTAATCTTTATTTCGATAAACCACTTAGATATTAGTCATTTTGCTGTCAACAATAAACACCGGTGTTTCAACCTCAAATGACGTTAATAAAG
Organism: Rosalia funebris; assembly: GCA_037954035.1. Taxonomy (NCBI): domain Eukaryota; kingdom Metazoa; phylum Arthropoda; class Insecta; order Coleoptera; family Cerambycidae; genus Rosalia; species Rosalia funebris. The sequence continues at coordinate 13,485,007 of JAZFAV010000011.1, read as the reverse complement.
GGATCTTATAGGCGTCTTACGAACTTCTAATGACGAAGCCCAAATAAACAGAAACCAGTCATGTTTCTTAATTGTTCCTGAATATGGTAATAATTTTCATACTTGCATACGATGACTGAAAGGATCGATAGCAATCTCTTAGTGGCGATATCCAGTGTGGACAAAATAATATATAGTAGAATTATATTATGAAGACCAAATCGACAATAAATCGTGCGACAAAGACAGATGCATGTCTAACTGAATAAGAGACACAGATCTGTCTATAAATCATTTGCGCGCGTAAAACTATTTTACTGCATTGGGTGGGAGAAGGTAAGCTATAGTAAGCTCTTGCACGGTTGGGCACTATTGCTCTTTGTCGCACGGTTTATTGCCGACTTGACCTTCATAAAATAATGTTACTATACATAGTTCCAGAACAAATCCATTTTGAGTATTTTAATTGCATAGAACTAATACCTGAACTTCTATAAGAAAATATTTCAACAAGTGTTCGCGAAAATGGAATATATGCGGGGAACATTTATTTTCTGGTTCTACAGTGGTGGACAAAAGTCAAGCAACTATGACATTATATTTCATATTTTTATATAAACGTAATAGCCAGACAAAAATTATCCTAATTTAATAATCATCAATTCATACCCCTTAACTAGAGAAAACTTGGTATAAGGAAACGATAGCAGAATTAAATACAGTAGTTAATAACCGATAACAAAGTGACAAAAGTTAGGCAACCAATAATGATCCAATCGGGGAATACCCTGAAAGTAAAGTATATTAACGAGCAAGTGAAACACGCGCATTACAGAATTCTGCCTCTATGAGTATAAATAATAAGTTCCCTATAGCCATGTCACGGAAAACCTATCCTAACGATGTAAAATTAGCAACTGTAAGAATAAATGAGCAGAGTACAGCACAAGCAAATATTAGTAAACAATTCAATACAAATAAATCAGTAATAAATATCCCGTATATTGAAAAATTATCGGGATAGACAAACAGTCGCAACTGCCCCACGTTCTGGGCGGCCCGGCCTCGAAAAACGACGACAAGGGACATTAATTTGTCGGAAAAGTAAACAGGACCTATTTGCAACTATGCAACTGCGGCTCAAATTAGAGTAGATTTAGGACTCAACGTGTGTTTAAGAACTATCAGCAAACGTCTAGTACAAGCAGGCTTCTATGACCAATAATCTGTCAAAAAACCATTATTGGTTAAAAAAATAAGAATAGAAATTGGTAAGTAATATATAAAAGCCCGAGACTGCTGAAAAATGGAAAACTGTCTTGTTCAGCGACGAAGCGAAGTTTCCTTCGCTTTCCTTCCTCCTGGCTACGACGTCCTCCTGGCCAGAGATTTAATTCACGAATTGCAATAAAACGGTGAATCATGAAGGAGATCATATATTATTGTATGGATGTCTCTCAGGCTTTGGGATAGGACCATTTTTTAAAATAGAGGGTATAATGGATCAGTTTAAGTATAAAGATATATTGCAGAATGTTACGTTACCTCATGAAGAATGGGGAATGCCATTATCTTGGATCTTTCAGCATGACAACGATCCAAAACATACAGCAAAGCTCATAAAAACTATATCAAAGTTCATAAAAACCATATCTAGCCAACTTATTTTAGAATGAAATAATGGTCCTACGAGTATATGTTCGAAATTAAAGAAAACAGTGCTCAGTTCTCTACGCGCTACAAAGTTTAAAAGACTTGTGAAACATTAACATGACGGCTACTTTCTTACCGACGGACGAGTGTATTGAAATAAAAGTATCCATTTATAATTGAGTTTTTCAATTACGTTACATTTTTATAGCTCGGATAATTTACTCGCTGAAATAAACCTTCCTTTTATTTCGAGTCTCTGTACGTTCCGAACGATTCGAGTGCTTAAAATAAAACCATAATACCCATTTACTGATGTTTTAATGGGCGCTCTTAATTCCCGAACACATGCAAGCGATAATTTCGAGGTTAAAGTCGCCAAATCTTTAAGGTCGATTTTTATCATTATTGATGGCAATAAACCGCACTAAAAATTTTCGTACGGCCCACTTAATAGCCTAATTGCTTCGAACAATAACAATAGTACGGAGTCGTTGGCGCAAGTACACACACTAGACAAGGACAATCAACCGGGTACGAAAATAGCCGGTAATTTTAGTAGCTCTATTCAAACGAGGCCCATGCAGCGCAGCGTTTCAGTTACAATGCAGCGATGAAAACAGATTAATTTTAGTTGGAACGTGGCATGAAGGATTAAAAACTAAGTACTATAAACCAGAATGTAATATATTCATGATACTGAAAGTACTCACAACCTATTTTTTTGCATAATATAAAATCAGTATGCAAATAAGTAGAGTACGAACAAAGTAAAATATACTGTAATAAGGTTTTTGTTGTGAAACCAAGGAAATACCAGAATATTTTAGGAAAGGCTTAATAATAACAAAAAAGAATTCAAGTCAAGAGAAACAATATTGTACTAAATATATAGAACTAAAAATGAATAGTGACATAGATACAGTTACAGAAAGTGAGGTGAAAATAGTTACAGAAAGGGGAGAGTAGAAAACTGTGAGGAAAAGTTTAACAATAACAATAATTCGAATATAGAGGAGTTTGAACTTAATCACATAAAAGAGAAAATAGAGAAAGAAGAATATAACTCTCTAACTACAGAAGAAGTAAAAAGATCCACTAACCTATTAAAGAACACTAAAACATCAGATAGAGATGGAATACCAGCAGAATTAACAAGAATGGTGTAAACACACTTCATGGTTACTTATCAACGTGGTACAATAGACATGACAACAGAGAGAAATACTCGAAGGCTGAAATATAGGTACAGCTCGTCAAAAATAGGAACAAGCCTAGAGACTGCGATATCGAACCGCCAACGAGATGCGCAGTAAATAGCCTGGTCTATAGTCAGTCGCACTGAGGCCTTTCTGAACATATTGAGTCGCTGAGAGAGCAGATTATCGAGTGTACACAATGTACAGAGAGTTCGATCTAGCTGTGCGTAAAGTGCATCCTTTTCCCGCCGAATGATGCTTCATTCTTCTTTTACGCATCTTCTTCACTCGTTTACGCATACATGAATATCTCACACTTTTTCCTATCCTTGACGAGCAGTATAATAATACCTATTTACAAATAGGAGTTGGACTAGTTGTGTGAAAATGTTTTAGGTATCATATATACTACATAATATCGCATACAAGATCCTAGCATACATTATATATGACAAACTACTCCCACTAATAGAAAATATGAATAGAAATAGAGCGATACCAAAGTAGATTTTATAAAGAAAAGTCGACGACAGATCAAATATTCCTTTCAAAATGTGTCCTGGAGAAAACACATGAATATGGAATGGACTCGCATCATGTATGTATTCATCGATTTTAATAGTGCGTACGAATCTGTCGATAGAAAAGATTTATGTACTGCTATGAATAGCTTTTGTATTCCTCCCCATCTGATAGTATAACGAAAATAATACCAACAAAAGTTGAAATCCAGCTTGTGTTAAGATATTTCTATACCGAAATAGAATTACGACAAGGAGATAATCTCGTGTTCACTTCGAAATAGGTGTTCGAGGTTCTAATATTAATGCAATGGGAACGATAGTCATCAAGTTTGTGCTTACGCTGGCAATATCGACGTAGTTGCACAATCAAACGGGACCTAATTGAGGCTTTGGCAGCACTAAAAGTAACAGCCAAGAATGTAGGAGTTGAGATGAATTTATCAAAGATGTGAAAGTGTTCAAAGATATACATATTATGTAGGTTCTGAGGGAGTATCTGAAAACCGCCAAATACCCGTAGGTTCTAGAAGAAGAGGTAGATCTAGACGTAGATAGAAGTACTAAGTTGAAGAAGATTTGAAAGTTTGAAACAGCCTGAAAACTTTGATAGTTTTTGTTAAAAAGGATATGATTGCAATTTCCAGTTACACAGAGTAGCTGCATTGATGTTCAATTTATTTCGTCGTCATGAGAAGACAGCTGAATATAAAAAAGGCACCAATCCACTTCTAATAGTTTATATTTTAGTTGTAGATGAAACGTAGATTACATACCTCAACGTGGGTGATATTTAAAGTTTTCCTCTTCTGGAAAGGAGTATTGAACAAATAAATATTTATCAAGGAAATTCTTCGGTATTAGGTATGCCATGGTAGTTGTCGATCTCATATGTCCGTTTTTCTGATCATCCTATTAGCATCTTTCGATGATATCCAAATAATATCTACAGAAATCAGTCTTTGGATTTCCTCTGAAGAAGCTGATAGCTTAGCCCAGTTATACGTTTCACAGACTGCAAGTACCAAGATTGCTCTTTGATTTTTTACATAAAGAAGTGCAATGAAATGATTAATAATTATCGAGAAAATTATAACTTATTTGCTTTTCATTTGCGATACGCTTAATTTAAACGTAAATTTTAAGAAAATACCACCTGCCTCTCCTCAGTGTTACGTTTCACAGATTAAAACTATCACGTCGGCTCCTTGTTTGTGTGCACAAAAAAGTGTGGTAAAATGATTCATGATATTAAGAAAATTATAATTTAATTGCTTTTAGTTTGCGACACGTTTAATATAAAGGTAAATTTTTGACCAAACATCACCTTTCTCTCATCGGCGATACGTTTCACAAATTGCAACTATCAAGATGATTTGTTGACTAGCTATACAAAAAGATATGATAAACCGATTTATGATGTCAAGTATATTTTTTTTGTTAGCACAATAACTCAACTAAATCGTGTCGGATCGATCGGGTTTACTAATTTTGATCGGGGACGTCTCCCAGATGACACCTATTGAGTTTGAGGCGGATAGGATACACCCCACCCTGTCCATGCGTTATGAGAGCACGATGGTGGACTATTTGAAAAATTTGTTTTGTTAATACGATAACTCAATTAAATGGTGTCGGATCGATCGGGAACGTCTCCCAGACAACACCTATTAATTTTGAAGTGGATAAGATACACCCGACCCTGTCCATGGATCACGAGAAAGCACGACGGTGGACTATTTGAGAATTTTTTTTTGTTAACATGATAACTCAACTAAATCATGTCGGATCGATCGTGTTTTGACTGATTCTGATCGGGGACGTCTCCCAGACTACACCTATTGATTTTGAGGTAGATAGAACACACTCTATCATGTTCATGGATCATGAGAAAGTACAATGGTTGACTGTTTGAGAATCTTTTTTTGTTAGCACGATCACTCAATTAAATCGTGTCGAATCGATCGGGTTTCAACTGATTCTGATTAGGGATGTCTACCAGACGACATCTATTGATTGTGAGGTGGATAGGACATACCCCACCCTGTTCAGTGGTCATGAGAAAGCACGAGGGTGGACTATTTGAAAAAAGTAAAACTATCGCATAAACCAGATATTCTGTATTTATGTGTTGGTTTATATTTTCTCGGTCACTCAATTTCGAGATAGAGATGTTTTACATGCGGAAAAGTCCGTTTTAAGGTTTTAAAACTGTTTATTTTATTTTCACTTGCGACACTCCTAATATCACGGTAATTTTTTAAGAAAACACCACCTGTCTCTCCTCAGCTCTACGTGTCATAGATTGCAAAAGGAGAATTTTTAATGAAGAATACCAAAGAAAATGACATTAGTAATATCTGCTCTAGATCAGAGAAAATCAATGAGGAAGTTCTATTCACCAAGATTCAACTGTTAGAATATTTGCATAAAACAATTAGCATAAACAATGAACGGCGATATGAAATCTTGGACTTCGATCGAGATACATTTACCGCTTCCTAGTAATATTAATTTGGTTAAAAGGAAGTTTATTTATTTAATGTTAAAACTACATAATAATAAATATCATAAGGATTAAGAGAAGGTTTTTACACAATGGTTAGTTAACTAACGGTATCAGTTATTACAATATTTTTAAGACCAGCTTCTTCTTCAGTCCAAGAAAAAGGTTCATTTTTATATTGAAATAAGTACACCGAAAAACTTATTAATTTAATTGAATTAATTTCTTCAATACCTATTAGAATCAGGTTACGTAAGATTGCATAATATGTATGATAGCATAAATGATGTTATAAATAAGTTATACATCCACCAACATTTCTCTCCTCTGCACAAAATCTGAGGGCCGTAAATTATATCAATGAAATAAGTGGTGTGATTTATTCTAATCACCGATGTTAGAAATTGTAGACGGTAGTTTCGTTCTTTTTCATAGAAACAAGTTCTGTATACAATATCCATCGCTGATGAAGAATATTTATTCCATGGGAAGGGATGGGAAGAATCTTTATTCCATGAAATCCAAATATCCTATGACACAATATATTTTGACAGCATATACCGAGTGTCCAAAAAGTCTGGAAACGGTCAAACATCTCGAGAAATACACATTGGATCCAAAGAATAAAAAACACTTCTTTGGTAACTTTAAAAGCGCTATCCAATGATACCAAACACAACCCTTACCCATCACCATCGGGGTGCTTGTTTTAGGCGAGTTCCCTTGCCTTTCACCGCCGAGGCTATAACGGCAAAATTCCCTACTGAATGAGATGTTCAAATTGATGACCTTCAGCTATTTGACAGTGTCCCAATCGTGCGTACATGTTATCAATCTCTGCAGTTTATGGTGTTATCGTATTAGAACACTGTATTATTCTTTCACTTAATTCATCGATGTCTGTCGATTTTGTTTTGTACACGTTGTTTTTCAAATAGCCCCAATAGTAATAATTTAGAGGGGTTAGATCAGGTGATCTTGGTGGCCCCTCAATCGCACCCCTTCTACTAATGCAGCTCCCAGGGACGGTGGCGTTTAATGCATTGCATACAATCAACGCAAAATGACATTGAGCCCCATCCTGCTGAAACCAAACATTGTCTAACGCTATGCCAGCAATGTGTTGGATTTCCATTTCCCAGTATCATCTGGTTGTTCAATAAATCAACGTACTTTTAACCTGTCAAATTACCATCGATAAAAAGTGGCCCAACAATTCGGTAGCATAATATTCCAACCCAAACATTAAGTTTTATGGATATTGTGTATGGGAATCCCTCATTCAATAAAGATTATCATCGGACCAATATCACATATTGTGTCTATTGACCTCTCCACTTAATTGAAATGTGACTTCATCAGAAAAGCATGTTCACAAAGAAAATTGTTCATTTTCGTCACGTCGTCTCATCATCTCATCACAAATCCTTAGTAAAATAGCTTTAATCATCTCCATATGATGCTTTGTTGGCGAAACGCGTATTGAGTATAGTGTATAGTGTTTTGGTGTTCTGTGAAAAACTAAGTCAGTGTTAATAAAACATGAGGATTTCCATTTAGCATTGGAAAATTGCCCTCTCCACTTTCCCTCCCCCACGCTGGTGGGAGGGTATTAAATTTAACACTATCGAATGGCTGCTTTTAGGTAAATGAACTTGTACTTTATTATTTTTCATTCTTCCGTAGAATTTTTTAGAAATTAAGAAAAAAAAATTTCTTGCGATTACAGCGCCATCTGTCACGAATCGAAAAAAACGTTTCAGGCAAACTTGACGCAATTCTTGCCGCAAAATCCGATTCTGAGATGAAAAATAGGGGTACCCATTTAAGATTTTAAAGTCTCCCCCCGCTCCACTACAAGGGGTGGGTCTGGGGGGTCGGATTTGGTTTCATTGGATAGCGCTTTTAAAACTATTAAGGAAATGTTGTTTCTTTTTTGGATCCAATGTATATTTCTCGAGATACTTGACCGTTCCAAGATTTCTTGGACACCCGGTATGTGCGTAGTCTATGTATGGCGTGAAAAACATCATTTTTGGGAGCACCTAAGTTGCCAATTATAACCATTATAAATTCTTTGTCAATAAACTTGAAAAAAAAATAAGTCTCTGCATCTAATCAAGGTCCTATGCTCTATTAATAAGCAAACCACCCAGTATTGATTCTTCTTAATTTAAGAAAATCCTCTTAACGTAACAAATACAGATTGAAATAGGGAGTAACAACACCAAAGTCACCCCACTTTTTAGTTGCATATATTGTAACGATATGACGTTAATATCTACTGTGAGTCTATAATACATTTTTACTACCTCTTTATTTTAACATTGAAGGGTTGTACCTATCTATTTCAGACTACAGCGCGTACCTATGCGTAGATTAAATCTATTGGAGTAATTTCATACATAAATAGTCTGCTTGATTCCTGATATTTACGTGTACGTTTTAACAACACCTTGTATTTCCAAACATACTCTCTAAATATTTCATCAAACCTCTCATACCTGGTTTTCACAATATAGTCGATTTCAAGGTGCTTCTGCTTATTAACTCACGCAATTAGCTTACTAACTCAAGAACTGCTGAAATATACTGAGAAAATATATTTCGACGTATTATTGTTAATCACGGAGTTACAGAATATTATAATGAACTATGATTATAAAATCGTACGTCCAATTTAAAAATATAAATAGAACATAACCTAGATGTTTTCTCCTACATCTAAGCATGTTATGTCGATAAAATCAAAATATTTCGGAAATAAGAGAAATACATGCACTCGATATATTGTAATAGTTGTTTTTCTTTACGAAAGTAGCTGAAGAAAATGGCTGTTATACTAAGATATCAGGGGCGTAGCGTACATGGATGCGAGTGACGAGTCGCATCCCTTAAAGAACTGGCAAATTAGTGTTATTTAAAAGTTCAATCGATTTATTCAGTTCTTACAATTTTTTAATTATTTTAAATCGGCCGCAAACATACAATATTTACTTTAAACGTTACCATCAACTTTTTTATATCAAATCGACCGTGAAGGCGCCCGAAATTATTGGACTGCCGCGTTACTTGCTGCAGTGCTGAAATGCGATGGTCCACGTTACATCCAAGCTACGCGTTAGATGGGCGAAAAGGTTAGTGATCTTACGCAGTTAACAGTAGAACCTCGAATGGGTGTTGTCGTTATTTCCGGACTCAGTTAAGCGATTATGTGAACGCACCTTGGCGACTGCCGCCATAACATAAGGAAGACTTGGAAGCGCTGTTTTAGGTAATTGTGGAAAATGAAAATGAGGAATGGGATCTAGAAACCGTTATTTGTGCTAGAGGCCTTTTAATTTTATTGCGCGATTGTTATTTTAATATTTTCTTAGCAGTGTTTTCTGCAATATTCCCACATTCCGAGAGTCTTTAAAGTTCTACAGACAAAAATATCAGATATTAGTTACTATAATAAAAAGAGCACTGATTTCAAGTTACATATTCAAAAAATGAGAAACGAGTTTAATGACATTGGGACCGTATGGACAGATTTGTGTTAGAAAATCAACCACCAAGTAAAAGAATGCGTTTGGATTCAATTCCTGAAGAAGATAAGAAAATCACCTACACATGATTGTTTTATAAAATTTTGGACGTTATTACTTTAAACATTATTGAGCGATTTATTGAAATTTCTAAACTGAAATTCTTAAATCTAGATTCCACATAATTTACTTCATTCGTGAAAGGTTTTCCTGACGAACTTTTTCTTCTTTAGTAGATACATATGGAACATTCTTTGACGCGAATCGTTTAAAAAGTGAACTTTCAGTGATTTATAGTGATCCCGATATGAAAAAGAGCACTGTGGTTGAGTCTCACCAATATATTATGTCCCTTCAATTATCTTCTGTTTTCCCGGTGTCATCAAAATTGTGTCGTTTAATTTTGACTATTCCCGCCACAAGCAGTTCCGCGGAAAGATCATTTTCATGTTTAAAGAGAATAAAGACTTATCTGCGGAATTCTTAAAAGCAAGAAAGACTGTCAGCTTTAGCATTAATAAATATCGAAAGTGTCTTGTTAACAGATATGAGATCGTCTCCAACATTTGAAGAAATAGTGATAGACATTTTCGCTAGACAAACAAAAACCGAAAAATTGATTTTAAAAATTAGGATACATACCTCGGCATAATCATTTTAGGTTAGTGTCTTTTTTTATTTTTACTATTTTCATATGGCCTACCATACATTTCACTATACCTCTTCCCCTTATAACATTTTTATCACATCCCTAGTTTCTATTCTCACGTTACGCCCCTGTAAGATATAGTTATCTAATTTGAATATTCTCAAATGATGTTAAAGGTTTACGATTATTTCTTTTTAACAAGTTCAAAGTCAAAGCATATTTTGGTTCTGATTTTTATACTTTTTAATAATCCTCTTCTTGGTAAAACGTATGATGCTTATGACGCACATGGTATCGTATTTATTTCAAATGTAATAAACCATACTTTTATGCTTGAGGGTAATAAACTTAGATACAAGGAAGAGATTTTTGAAAACGAATGTTTGGAGCACGGCACTATACGGTTGCGAAACCTGGACGGTAGGGGAAGCAAGTAGGAAGAAATTAGAAGCTGTTGCGATGTGGTGTTACCGAAGAATGGTGAAAATACCGTGGACTGATAGGGTTAGAAACGAAGAAGTATTAGAGAAAGTCGGCGAGAAAAGAAGTATGTGGAAAACATAAAGAAGAGAAGAGATATAATGGTAGGCCACTTGTTGATACATGGGGGAATAGTCTGCGATATTTTGGAGGCAGAAATAGGAGTGAAGAAAGGCAGAGGTAGGCCTAGATTAGACTACTGCTCGCAAATAGTAAGGGATGTAGGTTGTAGCACAATTAGCGAAATGCGTAGGTTAGCACAAGATAGGAGAAGCTGGAGGTTAGCGTCCAACCAGTCTTAGGACTGATGACCGAATGATGATGAAACCATACGTACGTTTGTAAACCTTTACTTTATTTCCAGTAATTACAATAAATCTATGGTTATATGACGTTTAGTGAAATTACATATATACTACAATATAAATAAATGTCAAAATAAATATCAATATGTCACATAAGTATGAGTACATAAAATATTAGGAAAAAAACAGGAAATGAAAAAGAAAATAATGAAACAAATGTGAACATCTAAATATGCTTTCTTATTCAATTTGGTACACAAAAATTGATTATGACAATAGTACGTTGAATACGTTGTCAAATTTTGACGGAACTTGGGTTACTGACAAAGAGTGTAGTGTTTCAACAAATATTGCCAGAAGTTCACAATTTAGTCCATATCCCAATTATTCTGGTAAGTTAGTTTATTTTATTATCATAAAATATTATTAAACTAATCATGATAATCATGATTTCCGGGAAGAAAAACATTACTCATTGATGCGTTACAATCATGTTACTTCCTAATTCCTATTTAGTCATATTCCTAAAACTTCCGAACTTTATTAATTATGTATATTAAAAAATGATACATCGTATAACATTAAATATATTTACAGAGCAGTAGATATTAATAATATCTTTATAGGCGTGTAAACATGCGATTCGGTCGGTAATGTTGACTGAGTAAGTGTTTATTTAAACATTATTAATCCAACCGCTTATGTTTAGTTTTGTTTAAAAGAAAGTAATTCCAAGGAAATTATTAAACATTAGGACACGATCTGACCTGAAAAGTGTGTAACGGTGTCGGCAGGACTGTTTATTTTCATTTCCAAAAAATATTTACATATTACAAATTCATTTGCAAAACAAATATTCATTCGATAACCTTGAACTGATTAGTTTTATTGCGGTGTTATGCAAGTATATGTACAAGTAGTCGGTAGTATCACATTCAGGAAGCTAAGAAGTCTGGTATTAGTTACAACTATTATTTCCTATTGCATTTATTAGAATTATTTCTATTTCTTTCATTTATTAGAATTATTACTGTTCCAGCTAATCAAAGACTATAAGCATAAAAATTTTAATTAATTCTAACATACTTTTAAATAATTTTAACATACATAATATTGGATCGAGAAAATTAATCGGTGTTAGAAAAACAGTTTGGTAATGTGGAGTATTACCAAACTCCTGATCTCTCGCGCATTCGTAAAATCCTTCTCTTTCTTCATGATATTATTACATTTAACAGTCTTAATACTTTTCATGACATCTAATAGTCTGTTGTTGATTATTCTTTTTACTAACTTTAAGTTACTAAAGTCTATTTTATCGTTGATTTCAAAAATATATATGTTTGGCAACGGATGGCATATTTTGTCATGTGTTCCTTAAACCTAGTTACAATTGCTCTTGTTATCTGCCCAATATACTTTTTACTACAATCTTGGCAACTTATTCCATAAATCCCGGACCTTTCGTTGTTTTCTTCAGTTTTAGCTTTGGGATTGTCCAAAGTTGTTGCAATTTATTTCCAGAAGGGTTCACTAATTTATTTCCCAAATCTTTGAAAACTCATTTGAGGCCTGTGGTAAATTGTGGTTTATATAAAATTTATACAATTTTGCAATTTTTGGAATCCTCCCGAAAGGTCGTTGGGTTGAGAAGAGTTGCCCTAAATCATGTAATGTTCAGTTAAGTTGGAAACCGTGATCCAAACGCTATATTTTAACCCAAACCATATCTATGGTTTTTATCGTTGCTCATTTTATTTGCTATGTAATATTGCCAGCCAAAATGTTGCCACCAACTCCAATATACATATCCTTGATTGATATAAGTACTAATACATAGTATCAGAAGTAATTGGTGTTGTTTACTGATGACACTTTTGTTATATCCCCAATATCAAGAAGTTGTTTTCAAATCTTGAATGTTAGTCATTTTTTACCTTCATATTGATTTTTTCCTCATGAATGTACCACCACAGATCTAAGTAGAGCTAAAATTGCATAAAATAAATGCAAAAGATACTCTCGTTGGAATTGGATTGGTTTCATAACGAAGTTTACACATATTTTTGTTAAAAATAAATTTATAAATTTCCAGTGTTTCTCTGTTATAAGAATATTGAAACATTGCCCCAATATTTTTATTGCTGCATCAAGAGTTCCAGTCCTTTCCTAGGACCTTTCACACTGTATAATTAAATTATCAAAATACATTATTACATTATACAAGATATATTTAGAAAAAATCGTTCGACGCTCAGTTTTTTATTTTTAAACTACATCTCTTACTTCATTTGTTTTAGTTATATCATCCTTGTTTCGGATATATCATCGCCAAGGTTAATATACGTAATTTAATAATACTGTATTTTACACATATAATTTTTTCCTACTATTCAAGGTTGGATCACTGTCAATAATCCACTGTCTATTAACTTAAGAGCACCTATTAACATAAATGTTAACTCGTGCACAATCTCAGACATGATTAACATTGAAATAAGATGGTCTACTCACGATGGCTTCTATTCATGCATCCAGAAATGATTCCATATTACACATTGTACTAAACGTAATTGTAGTGACGCATTAAAACTGGCGCATTAGCAAGGATAATGAGTGTGCCTCGACAGCTCAGCGGTCAGAGCAACTAACCGGAAATTGGGAGAGCCGGGTTCGATTCCCGGTCGAGGCAAAATGCACATTTTATCCTTGCTATCGCCAAAGTGGTGACCCCGACGTGATGTGATTAATTCCAGTATATGCAACCTCCCTTACATCTCAAATTCGCGGATTCGATTCCCATCCTATCCATCGCCCTATAGTCCCGGGGGTTACCGAACAACGGTTCGTAAGAATGGCGAACGCGGTCACATTCCATAAAATTGTATCGAGACAAACTATGTCTCTAGGGAGGGAGTACTGTAGTGACGCATTAAAACTGGCGCATTAGAAAGGATAATGAGTGTGCCTCGATAGCTCAGCGGTCAGAGCAACTAACCGAAAATTGGGAGAGCCGGGTTCGATTTCCGGTCGAGGCAAAATGCACATTTTATCCTTGCTATCGCCAAAGTAATATTTTCTATTACTGCATCTCTACAAATAAGTTATTATCATACGAAACTTACACTAAGGAACGAGTTACCGAATCCCTTGTATATCTGCATTCATCTCATTTATCCCCCTGTTGATTTCTTCGGCTAAACGTGTAACATAAATACATTCTAAACTCAAATATAAACCAAGTGTCCTTGAACCGAGGTATTTTTGCTTTACAACTTACAAACACTAGTGGTACAGTGCCAATGCAATCTAGGAAGCAAAAATCAAGCTGGCACGCTTCTCTTGTGTTACAGAAACGAATACAAATAATGAAATATTTTTACGAGTAATATCTATCGGTTTATACAAACATCCCGTTCGAGAATTCCTTGCGGTCTTTTTTGATCGAATTCTTTCAATATACAGGTCGCGTTTACTTTTCGGGAACATAAACTGTGATGAAACTTGATTTGTATATGAAATTTCTGAATATAGAGCTTTGGATTTTAGATGTGTTCAGTGTTCATATTCAAGTGATCATAAATCGTCGTCAATATCACAAAGTAGCATAACCAACACAATAAACGCAAGCCTATTAGGCTTGTCGCAGAGTACCGATAAATACCTAACACCAAGCAGGGTAACGAAAATCTGTGAAATTCTTCAGAAAATGGAAACCCAAACCCATAATAGACCCGATAAACTGGCACAAGAGTAACCAGGCTAACAAAGCAATGACGGAGAAAAATCTATAACTGAAAATGACGAAAAAAAAAACACCGACCCAAACTAATAACTATGCTAAAACCAAAGCATCCCCCCGACAGTTTTTGGGGAAAACCTAACAACCACCATCGTATGACATCCGAATTGAAATAGTATATAAGAAACGACTATTACTTAAAATATGCACCCAAGACAACAGAAGAATATGCACCATATAAAAACAAACTAATCAAACAAGGCGACGAATTTCCACATTCATACAACCAAAGAAAAGAAGGCACCAATTTGTGCTTAGGGGTTTGTTGTATGGAACCGCTATAATAGAATCAATAAAAGATAAAAGATAAAAGAAGGAGATAACAGTAGAGTACACCCTAATAGGAACCGAAATACACAAAATGGAAGCAAAGTACAACACTCTATACATAGTTATCACAAATGCGAACATTACACTGAAAGCAATTCAAAATTAAGATGAACATATTCAGTCACTGAAAATACTTCTATTCAAGTTCAAGAGCGAATACTAGCAAGCTTTGAAAGCTCAGCCTTAAAGAATTTAATCATTGTTTAATGGAGACACAGATCAACAAGAATAGGAACAAGTCTCAAAACTGCGATATCGGGCCGCCCACGAGGTGCTCAGTAAATAGCCTGGTCTTTACTCAGTCGAATTGATACCTTTGCAGAGAGAATATCGATGAATATATATTGAATGTGAATGTACACACAGTTCGATCTGGCCGCGCGTAAAGTGCATCCTTTTCCCTCCGAATGTTGCCTCACTCTTTCTTTTACGCATACCTAGATAATCTCACACATTTTCCTATTCTTAATGATTAGTACATACAACCTAACATAATTACAATTTATTGGTATGATCTAGTTATTATAAACTCAAATTGTAATGTGGGTTCCTTATTTGATAAATTTTGTTAACTAATTTAATATAGATTCGTTGAGTACCAGAGGATGAGTCCATACAGACAAATGCCTACTTAGACATGTCGTACATGCCATTAATATGTAATTAATACCATTAATACCATTAATATGGAAATGGTAACATGGAATTACATCGTACACATGATCATTAGAGTAAATATTATATCAACATTCCCTCATAATATCTACATATTTTATTATCATTGCTATCTAGGAGTTAATACAGTATGTCTGTCTTCATATGCATGTTTACATATGGTATACTCGTATTTAAATTTAATTTGGGTATTAGTGAGTCTTCCTCTTGCTCGCCTTTTTGATAGTTTATAAGGCTAACAACTATGCCTTAAGTCATCATACTATTGTAATAAATTTTCTAGCAATAGTTCTTTCTAGAGTCTCATATTTCAGCTATTTTATTGAAAATTTTCACTCATACATTTCTCTAGCCTACCAATGGGTCAAGAAAGTACGTTTTCTCACCAATTGCAGGGAAAATATACTCTAAATATCTAAATTAAATAATCTAAATTCATCATAATCTTAATAGACATATTTTGAGTAAATGACATTCCAATAAATTTTTACTTTCTTTACGTAGATGTACCATATGGCATGTCATAAATATATCAACACGAACATTTTTTATTGTATTTACACAAATATTCATAGTCCTTGCTATTATTTTGATCCCCATAATTAATACTATAGTTCTTTAATATGATAACAAAAAACAAAGTTTTTCTGACGCTAAAATTTCGTATTTAAAAAAGAATAACGACACCAACTACTGTATATATAACACAATTAAGCTTTTAGTTTGATATGAATCATTGTATATTGTATATTTTCAAATCTATGGTTTATATAATGATTTTTTCCGTGTGCGTCACAGGTAACAGTCGTATGAATCAATCAACTGACATTTTTGAACAGTGTCAGTTAGTACAATACAAATCCGTCAACCTATGACAGAATTATAAAAAGGTTCCCCACGAAAACATTCAATGGAAGTAATATTTCCATCAAAATAAATGAAATAAATTCAACAAAAATTAAAATAAATGAAACAAAATGAAATAAACTTTACAGAAATATTGAGACGCCAATGGATCAAATTATACAATAAAGCTAAGACATAACTTCATAATTGCATTTTGTTCGCCAAATTATTAACTGTCTATGCCATACGTAGTTGACTGAAACATATGTCGCTAGACATACGTGCTGATAATTGTGGCATATCAGTAACAATTGCGAGTGGTGTAGCATGTGATCAGTGCGTCGTCACTAAATTGATACACACGCAAAGATCCATTATACAAATTGTATATAACACTTCATAGGTAACTGGGATAAATAGTGTTAAATTATGATAATCACAAATTTGTATTAATTCGTGGTAAATTTACTGTCAGGTTTTTTCTTATCCTCTCATTAATCCGGGTTGATAGTTCTCGGAACTACCTCGAAGGATCATTTTCTTTGAGTCACTGATTTACCTGCCTGCTACGATTTGTTTTAATATCATACGCTTTTTAACAAAGAACTTTGTATTTAAAAATGATGTAATAGTATACAATTAATATTAAGTTATATATAATTTTCTTATACAATTAGTTTTTTAATTGGACCGAGTGTTTTTACAAGAGCGAGTTCACGGGTTAGTTTTTATTACACAATTTATGTAATGTTATATTGTTTACAGCAACAATTTCTTTGTGTTTTGTTCTGATATGTAATTTAGTTGCTGGAATTATTACTTTACGGAGTTACTACGGTCTTCCATTTCCGATTTGAACTCAAATGGTGATTAGAAGATTCCTCAACTATATATAGGAAGTTAATATAACTTCCCATATTTGCTCTTGTAATGCTATAACCTTGACTATTATACATATGTATTTGAATAAGATTTGTAATATATACACTAAGTTAAAAACAAAGATTCCTCTTAAAATTGTCATTTTTGGATGAATCTTTCTTCTAATATTCTTCATGTCATTCCATGTTTAGCAACCCAGAGAATATTTATAGTATTTTTAATAGGCATTTTATCTTGTTCAAATATACACATGTATCAAGGTGACCTACTTTCTAAGTGCGCTGGTATGAATGGTAATACATATCTTCTGTATTAGAATTATTGTATTATTTCGGAATTTTTAAATATAATATATCGTATTTCGAAGGGGGAACGAATACTGGTGTGGTTGGAGATGATCCATGCAATATCGCAACAGGAATATAAATAATGCATTACTACAATAAATTAATTCTGCAATGATTAAGGGCAATTAATCTGCTGAAATATAAATTTCCTTCCACCTAGAAATCCCTATTACAACCAAAACACCAAATTTTAATGGAACATCACAATTTGCTAAGTCGTTCAGTAGGGGTGCTTTGCTTTCTCGCGAATTATCTTCTTTTTTTTTTAGCCAAAAGTGACGCAACCTCCCAGATTCATATTTATTTAGAAAGCTTTCACGGTATTGATGGTTGATGAAAGTTGTGTGTTTCTGAATCGACTCTCCGAACGAGATCTCCGAAGCTCGGTATTGGTTAGTAAATGAAAAGTAATCATCTTAAATTCCTCATTCTACAAAAATGAAAACATAAACTTATATTAATCATCGTAATGGACCTTGATGGTGTTGTATGCTGGCACTTATACGGTAAAGAGGGGTGGGTTACGCCGAAGCGAGATATATTTCCATGCTTTAAAACGGTCATTAGGAGGTTTTTTTGATTAGATTTTTGTCCCACATTAGAAGCTCAAGCTTCACATTAGAAGTTCAAGAAGATGGAAATGACCAAATGTGTTCTTCTGTACATCTCTAAAGCATTACATACTTTTTCCTTTCATTAAGTTAAAGTAATATAAATTGATAGGATTCATTGTCTCCAGTATTTTGGAGATACTCCAGAATAGGACAGAGTTCGATGAGTATATATGTTTTCCCTCCAAATGCTGCCTCACTCTTTCTTCTAAGTATACTTAGAGACTCTCACACTTTGTCCTATTCTCAATGAGCAGTACAACTCGTCAAGAATAGGAACAAGTCTTAAAACTTCGATATCGGACCGCTCCCGAGGTGCATAGTAAATAGCCTGATCTTTACCCACTCACATTAAGACCTTTGCGGAGTGAATATCGATGAATATATATTGAATGTGAATGTACACAGAGTTCGATCTGGTCGCACGTAAAGTGCAATGTTTTTCCTCCGAATGCTGCTCACTCGTTCTTCTACGCATACCTAGAGAATCTCACATTTTTTCTTATTCTTGACGAGCAGTGTAGAGTTATTTTACTACGTAGGAGATTTTGCATCAAGTATGTATGATTTCAAACCAAATTTTAGTGCCACTTTGGTCTCCATCGTTAGCGTTTTCTACCACGTCTGAATAGATTATCATAGCCTCTGTTGTAGTTAAGTGGAACAAAGATATAAGCCGCCCGCCGTACAAATTTTAAGGTCGATTCATTATGCACCGTTCCAAAACCTGAGTTGACAAATTTCGAAATTGCAATCAAGGCCGGCTGCATTAGTTCTATTTGGCCGTAATAAAAGCATTAAGATGCTGACCCAAATCGGTGGCACACTTAAAATTCGATAAGATAACATTTTAAGTGTTCGGTAATGCTCTTGCCTGATATTAATAATAAAGCACAGAGATGGATGGGATTATCTTAATGTAGAAAGATTTTTAAGGTACAAATTATATTATTGTAGATTAACGCAGGCGATTGTCACATACATAAGTAGAACGTTATTATAATATTTTGATATTGAATTCGAGAGACAACAAATTTAATTATAGCATTATCATTATCAAAACACAATTCTAATGCTACGAAACGATATGTTATTATATTACTGTTATTAGTCACTGTTTGTTTATCTCTAATACACAATATATTTTATCATTAAGTATTACAAGTGAAAACTAGTTTTCACTATTGCATATATTCCTCATAGCCATATGGATAACTTTAAGGCTATTGTATTTATCGTACCTTATGCATAAAAGGTAAAATAATTTAGTAAGTAACCAGTAACGTTTAATTCATTTGATTTAACTAATAATTATTTATGTTTATTACATCAACAATAAACTGATTCGGTCCTTGGGGATCCAGCAGCCATAATACGCGTCGCCACCTCTCGGGATAAGTAATACAAACATCGCTATTCAGTTTATCGCCTTATACAGTTTCCTATAATTGAATGGATCTCAATTTCATATTGAGATCTATTCAATTTACCATTTCTATTTCTATTTACTATTTCAATTTTGAGATCTATTCTATTCAATATACCCTACGTCAATTTGTGGCTATAGATTTTTTCCAATGTTATCAGAATTCATTTCCAGATCTTCATTTGTACGTGGAATTGCAAATCCTGTTTTTGTTCTCTTAAGTTTGGATTTGGAATTAGATGTGTTCTTTGAAGTTTTATATTTCAATAGCACCCGTAGACAGATTATTTTCCTCTTCATCTAAATTTAAAATAATTTAATTTCTGACGTAATGTTTGTTACTGTCCTGGGAAGGGACTGGAACCTTCGATGCAACAACAAAAACAGGAGACCAGTTTACCAGGAATACTAAGAGATTACACGTTTTTCGACGCACTTTTCGCTAACCAAGATAGCATTATCGGGAGATCATTAAAACTTCAAGTTTATGCCAACGATTATGCCAACTTGGTTGGCGAGATAGGCGTCGAGGAACATGTAATCTTTCAGTGCTCGTGAAAAACTGGTCTCATATGTTTTTCCAGTTATTATGTTAATAATTATTACTAATTACTCCTTAAAGTAAAGCAATATTTCAATATAACAAATTGTTGGACATTGATGAACTTCAATTTTGAGTCAAAGCTAGGAAATGGTTAGAAGTTAATGGCAAATGCACATTTTAATATAATATTTGGATTTTTGCAGAATTTATGTTAAAGTATGGCCATAGTTAATTAATGTACATTGTTTTTATTTAAATATAGTGGCATTTTTCGAAATATAGAATAACGCGTAAGTTGTGGGAACTTTTATAAGTTGAGATTCTGAGACATATCTCATTAAAACATTTGGCTAACGCATTTTAGAAATGTATGCAAACCCTTTTGTTAAAATGAGATACCCTATAGTTTAGTCCTAGTTGCAGATATCTGCTCTAGAGGTGTCTGCAGTAATATTATTTGTACTGTGGTCCTGGGTGATGTGATCTTGTCTGAAAGTGTAACCTTCCCCTCCGTAGCTTGAGGCTTTAAACAAAGGAGCTGTAGTTTTATGTTTAAACTTTAAAAACTGCAGATCTTCTATACACGCGTAGGGAAAATTTGTATTGAAATTTTCACAATTTTTAAATATATATATATATATTATATATATATATATATATATATATATATATATATATATATATATATATATATATATATATATATATACACATATATATATATATATATATATATATATATATATATATATATATATATATATATATATATATATATATAGATTTTATCTTGTTATTTTAGAAATCTTATTTATTTTTATTGCCCCGTGTATATAGATATGCCTGTATACTACTAATATAGTTTTTCTTCCAAATTTATTCACCAATTATAATGTTTTAAAAGTATTACTTCTTGATCCTTCATTAATCAATGTAATATTTTGTTACATCTACATATTTTAGTTAAGACTTTGCTACATTTTCATTATGCTCTTGTAATCATTAAGTGATATAATTACTGTAGCCTTCAAATATTAGATAGCTGTCAAATTATTCATTAAAAGTAATAAATCGAAAAAATGTCCAATATCCAAAACATTCCAAGTTTACGTTTTGATAATAGGACTTGAGTTTCAGTAAATTTATATTTTCTTACACGCATGTAAACACATTAATTTATAATGACTTCGCCTGATTAAAAATTAATTACAATTGGATTCGGATTGGGTTAAGATGACCAATTGCAGATTCTACATCCAACTGCATTTCTAATTCGTGTAGAAGCTGTTAAAAGCAACTAGAATTTCATCGAAATGTTTATGGTAAATGTACTAAAATAGAATCTTCTAGTAAACCATATTGTTTTTACCGCATTAGAGGCGTTTCTAAAAATAAAATTGATAAGAGTGGTACTTGTAATTTATACCTTTAAAAATACAAAATGATTGTGAAGTGAAAGATCGATTATTTCCACACAGATAACTATAACAAATACTTAATAGACATGTTACATTTTTTTTACTACCGACTGTCGAGCTTGTATTTATCAACTAGGTACTCGACCACGGCAATAAATAGGTGTGCAATGTGTGAATAATTTTTTAACAAGCATTCGTTAGTAATGTTAATGCGAAAAATATTACTCAATAGAATGTGGGGAATTTGAATATGTAAAGGAAATAAAATGTAAAAGTTATTCAGCCGCTAATTGAGGTAATAAAAATTAAATTATCTTTATTCATCAACTTTATTGGCTAGTAGTAAGGTACACGTAGAATTATTTATTTTATATTTTTGTCAGTTATCTAGATTTGTAATATGCGTAAAATCCAATTCAGTAGTGACATTTTAACATGGCTTTTTTGCACGTTCGGTTTATCGACAAATTTTATATAATATATTATTCATCTCATCGCTATTTGCCAAATAAAAAACTCTCTTATCTTGCCGACAAACGGAACAGTCTACCTGAGCCTAGCCATAAAAACAAGCCACGGTATGTTTTGAGATTTTTTATTTGCCAAATAGCGATAAAATAAACTATACAAATTAAAACATTTTATTATTAAAACAAAAAAATAGACATGTTTTGAAACTAATTATGTCGTTAATTTAGGCCAAAACATATTTACATTCAACCGCATATTGACAGTGACGTAACATATAATAAATAGTCTTCAAAAATTTCTCATGAATGATAAAAAGAAAATCCCCATAAAAAGAAGCTAGTGATGATAGATCAAAGAATGGAGCTGGTCATCCTATTGCTCCTCTTCGTTCATTTCAGTACTTAGGAATTCGTTCTGATCGTTTACAGCCCAATTAATCATAACATTCAAGTGCCAAATGTGGCCCAGTTTGACCAACGTAATAGTCATGAGTTCCATTATGTTGGCACTAAATGTTTTCATTCGCTAGCTATATATTTGGAACTGCTGGTATTATCTCTTGTTCCTTCATAAAATTGTCCTAGTCTGAAATTTGGGTATTTCCAACAACCACCTTATGAATGTATGTATTATGCATCCATTCACCATTTTTTTACTTGAATTATAATGAATAACGTGTTAATAATCTTCAGCTATTAACCGAATATTCAAACTAACCTACAAGGATTATCCATATTCACAGATGGCCTGAACTAAATTTTACCTCAAAGGTTTGTCACTATAGAACGGCCTACGGAAAACGTTAGATTGAAGAGTCCTGATAATGGTGCTTCAAGCCGGGAAATCAGAACACGTGCATTCTTTTTCTCCTTAATTTTTTGGAAATAACAAATAGGAGAAAACTAAAAAACTTTTTTTAAATATTTCTTACATTTCTCTAGGATATAACATATATTCAGGAGCTATAGTGAACATGGATATTGATGGACACACAATATGCATATATATATATATATATATATATATATATATATATATATATATATATATATATATATATATATATATATATATATACATATGTATATGGTACATCATTACCTAGCGAAAGAAATGTTGAACACAGTATGTATTCTTTTGATACATATGTAATTGCACATTGCAATGATTCCTGTATTGAATGAAACAACAAACAACTACTTGGGTCAAAAAGTGCAATCAATGTTCAGCGAGAAATAACGTGCAATGGAACTGCATTTAAAGGAAATTCATGTAAAACTCTGTTAAATAGTGTGGATAAGCTCAGAGAAATATATAGTTTAGGGTGTCTGAGGTATGTTACAGTATTGGAGATGTTTCAAAAAGTCGTTAACACTTCTTTCGGGAAGAAATTAGAATTGGTCTATAAAGAGAACTCGATTCAATTTAGAACCGCCTATTTGGATTGGTACCTCTGTCACGTCAAAAATACATGCAATTTTTCATCATGTTCAAAAATTTTAATTATTTTCTTGTTATTTCCAAAAAATAAACGAGACAAAAAAACGGCACATGTTCTGATTTGCCGATTTAAAGCATCTTTTTCAGGATTCTTCAATTTAACGTTTCTCATAGGCAGTTCCATAGTGACAGACTTTTGAGGTAAAATTTAGTTCAGGCCACCCGTGTATTATTAACTTAATTAATTCATTCTCATTACCGAATCACGTTTATATAGATTTTGGGATAGTTCTTGTTTAAACTAGTAGAAGCTAATATTAATATTGGTCCTACCATTTGTCTCTCCTTGGTAGACATGACACTATATTACTAATTTACAAATCTGTCGTTTAAAAAAAGTATGTCACATTACAAAACCAATGAATTATTATAATCCCACTAACGTGGTGGTGCCATGGCGGTCTTGATTCAATTTTTTTTTATTCTACTCTATAAAACATAGAAGGCTAAGGTGAGTCTGCCTAAATATAGTGCATAATTATGTTAATTTTCAAGTGAAAACTTGTTTTTAACTCGGCATTCAAATGACCCACGCCGTTTAGACAAAAGCGAGTGTGCAGGAATTTGCATAACAATATACTATTAATAAATTTTTGTAACCATTATGATCCACAAATTTTAAAGTCACAAATAAATCATGCAATTCCTTATTTGCAATTTCCCAACATGTTAGACTCAATGCGCGAATTACTAGCAGTAAAAGCATTACATATGTATGTATGTAGTTAGCTCGTGAATACTGATAGAGCTATATTTTCATAAACCTGCGTTATTGTGCTTTATGTAAATAAATGCCTACTATATACGTAAAACGATAAAATGCAATTAGTTACTCAATACTGACACATGAGTAATACTTTCAAACAGTATGTTAACTGCTACAACATAATTCTCCTTTGTATGCATTGTTAACTATATCGTTGTAAAACTGTGAGTATAACAATAAAACGGGTCATGTAAATATCTGGATATTTTGAGTAGATTTTGCAAAACCATTGTACGTAAGAATAAAATCAAAAAAAGAATATCCAATATGATTTGCATTTACTTTTAGTTATACTATATTATAATAAAATATATAAATTTTTCCCACATGGCCTTTTGAATCATCTGCTGCAACTAATTTGAAAACGTAATCAACTATTTTGAGAGAAATTCCTTTAAATATTTACAAGAATTATAGTTTTACTAAATGATTTAAACTCTGTTCAGAGCAATGTTATTTTTGTGATTATTCAAATTAAGAAATCTCGTTCCTTTTTTAATACGATATTGTTTCCCATATTTATATTTCTGCACGTTTACCTGATGTAGAATAGTAGAAAAAACATTTTCAGTCGCCAAAAAAATTAAAGGAACTAAATCAGGAGAGTTGGCAGGCCACAGTTGTGATATATTAAATTTCACCCATCTCTGGGAAATTAATTATCTTCTAAGTGAATATGATGGCTAAGTGGCATTAGAAGTAGCTAGATGAGGTAGACACACGCTACTAGGTATATCTATCAAGAAATATTCTGCAACATGTTTCAATTTGGTTTAGTAAATACCAGGAGTTGAATATTTCTAATATTGCATCTTTGCTAAATTATGTCCAGTCTATGTCCAGCTAAATTATGTCTATGTATGTTCATCTAAAACCCAAATTATTCGTATATTATATCTCCTTGAGGAAACTTTCATATTATAGTAGGATAAACTAAAATCTAGTATAGCGAATTTGATTGAGCTATTGGGATATTAGTCTTATTGTTTTCTTCATCAGTAGCAATTGCTTTTCCTACTTCTAAAAAATCTATTTTATTCGCTTTAATTTATGCTAGTTCATTGTTGGCGGATAACGGTATAATTCGTTAAATAGGGCATACTTTCTGCTAGTAATATTGTATTGTAACCCTTCCTGAATACTAAATTAAATTTAAATGACTAAGTAACAGAAGTAATTATCTAGATGATTAATTATAATATTAATTGTTGTTTATAGTTATATCACTAGTTACATATTAGTTAAATATAGGCATAGTTTCGAAAAGTGTTTAGTAGAGTTTAAATTTTATAAGTATAATAAAACGAGATAGATTAATATTTACCTTTCCTTGTCTAATAATTTATCAAAACATAAATCTTAGGTATATAGGATGCTGTTAAAATAGAGATTCGTAATTCAAATAAGAATATATTTGTAATGGTAATAATTCTGTAGCTATTCTGAATATATTTTCATTCATTTCAGCTTTTACATTGAAACTTTAGGCTTCGGTCATTTTCAGAAAAGAGAATAATGAACAAAATTATTAATGCATTTATCTAACGATTTCGGTCAATCACCTTGTAATGGGTGGTCCAACCATAATGCACGATGTTAATTGTAAATAAAACAAAAAGTTTTCAGAGAATTATCTTAATATTTTTTATTATGATAGAAGGATCTGACAATTATGTGTGAAACAAAATATCTGCCAAATGCTCGTCATGGCTTCGGTGGCATACCTCTATCCGATGGTCCATATTTTCAATTACTGAAACATAATTGAGGTTCAATGTCGTTAATGTGCCGAATAATCTCATCCTTTAGCTCTTGAATTATTCTTGGCTTATTGACGTATACTTTTTCTTTTAAATATCCCCAAAGAAAGAAGTCCAACGGTGTAAAATCACATGATTATGGCGGCCAATTAACATCGCCACGACGTGAGATAACACGGCCATTGAATTTCTCACGCAAAAGTGCCATTGTTTCGTTGGCTGTGTGGCAAGTGGCACCATCTTGTTGGAACCACATATCGTCCAGGTCCATATCCTCAATTTATGGCCACAAGAAGTCCGTTATCATCTCGTGATAGCGAACACCATTCACGGTAACTGCTTGGCCGATCTCATTTTCGAAGAAGTACGGCCCGATGACGCCGCCAGCCCATAAACCGCACCAAACAGTCACTCTTTGTGGATGCATCGGCTTTTCAACAATGACTCGTGGATTCTCATTTGCCCAAATGCGGCAATTCTGCTTGTTAACGAATCCACTGAGGTGAAAGTGTGCCTCGTCGCTGAAGATGATTTTCTTTGTAAAGTCACCATTCACTTCTGTCTGTTCAACCAACCATTCGGCGTATTGACGACGCTTGAAATGGTCAGTAGGCTTCAGCTCTTGAGTCAATTGAACCTTGTAAGCGTGTAAATTCAAATCTTTATTCAAAATTCGCATCAGTGATGTTCGTGAGATGTTCAATTGTTGGACACGACGACAAGTCGAGGTTGACGGCTCTTCTGCTACACTATCGCGAACAACAGCAATGTTTTCCGCAGAACGAACTGGGCGAGCATGCACAGGTGTTTTCACATTTCCTACAGACCCGGTTTGCTGAAATTTGCGCACAATTCTCCCGATTGTGGACACATTTGGTCGATTATACTGACCAAAAAAAGTCACGAAGTGCACGAAATGCATTTTGATTTGAACACCCATTTTCGTAAAAGGCTTCAACAATCTTCATGGCTGAATTTGTCAAATACTGAAACAAAGAAATGTCAAATTAAGTTGGGGAAAAAACTTGACGTTAAGGTGTGACTCACAATTAACATCGTGCATTATGGTTGGACCACCCTTTATAATAATAATATTCTGTACGATTTCGTTTTATTAAAAAGATAAGGGGGCACAAAAACTGTATTATGTATATAAAAATGTTCCTGGAATTAGTACTTCACTGTGGAAAGCCCATCCGAAATAAAACAATTTATCCTGAAACTAAAGGTGGAAAGCACGCTATAAAAAACCTCAATTCGCAGATATTCGGAATTTACATGGAAATTCTTTTAGCGACGATTCCGTAGTTGGAGACAAAAATAGATAAATTAATGCAAGGGAGCAAAATATTTATGTTGGTAAAGTGTAACTGATATACCTTAAATTGCTCTAGGAGAGGAATAATACACAAGGTGGTATATCATTAATAAAATAAAATTTATCTTGATAGTAGTTGCAGTCGCTTCGATTGAGTGACATCATTTTCTTGGTGGATTTGGGTTGGAGTTTTTTTACAGCCGAGGTGATAATCTTATATAATGTTTTTTTAAAAGAATGTGAAGTTAAAGAATCATGTAATTGCAATAGGTGGATAGCCATATTTATGTTTTATTAGGCCTCATTGTAAATTCAAATTTTAATTAAAATTTATTCTACAGAATGGCATAGGGGTCTTAAAGCCAATCAGTCAATCAGAATGATTAGTCTCCTATTTGATGAAATTATTTTACTCTTTTTTGCATAATCAATAATGGTCTTAGAAGAAACATAGCTTCCTTTGTAATTCCATTCCATTGTATTTAAATATTGAGGCGATATAAAATCTATTTGTATATTTAATCTTTCGAATGACCGTTGGATATCTAGAGATTATTATTTTATTACATTATGGACTTTCTTATTTAACACATCTTCGGTTGTTTCTTATACAGTTGCTGATAGACTAGATTTTCGGGAAATGTAAATTATTATGACATAAAATTTCTAGGCTACATTAAATCCTATGGTATCCATCAATTCGTCTATAAAGGTTTGTGAATCATCAACTGCATTAGGCAATTTTGATAAAGACACCTTATTATTATGTATTTTGCAATTTATTCACTACAGAATATTTTTCACTAATATTTATTGAATTCATTTCAACGAGCACTCAAAAACAATTGCTGACTTATTTCATTTAATTAAGATTCCTGCGAATTCAATTCAAAATAAAAAATATATAAACTGACTAAAGAATATACCGTGACTACTTTTGCAGTACTATAATACTGAAATATTGTCTTCCACCTCATCTATTGTCTTCTATTGTCCATCTCAGGTTGTAGTAGAATTTGTGGATAAAATTACACAATAACCTATACTACAAGGTTACTCCAAATACTTTTCCAAACAAATGAAATATATTTCTAGCTTTAATGGTGCATATAATTACAATATAAATTAGCACTATCCGAGATTCCAACACCGCATTTTATAAATTGTATTATACAAGTGAAAAGTATCTACAAAAACATTCATTAAGCTTTTCCCGGCTTATTTGTACCTTCCATGGCCGTTGCTAGTTTTTCCCCATGCTATAGAACAAGACACATATGTTTCTAAACTAAGGACTATATATTGGCAATTGAAATGCAAACCTCGAATCTTCCTTAAAGCAAAACCAAAGCTGATGAGCTTCTTTTCCAAGAAAGAAGATTTGCAAATCTTTAAAATACAATTCGTAATAGCTGAAAGTCAAAACCTGTCAATAGACTTATCAGTAGAGGAAAATTTCTGGTTTGTGTTTTGTATTATATACAAGGTTTTTTTTATTAATTCGAAACTATGAACTACATTCGCATCTTATATAATCATATTATTAATTAGTATTAATATTATTAGTTCACTGATCTGCAATGTAGTGACGCATTAAACTGGCGCATTAGCAGGGATGATGAGTGTGCCTCGAGAGCTCAGCGGTCAGAGCAACTAACCGAAAATTGGGAGAGCCGGGTTCGATTCCCGGTCGAGGCAAAAAGCACTTTTATCCTTGCTATCGCCAAAGTGGTGACCCCGACGTGATGTGATTCATTCCAGTATATGCAACCTCCCTTACATCCCAAATTCGCGGATTCGATTCCCGTCCTATCCATCGCCCTATAGTCCCAGGGGTTACCGAACAACGGTTT
Organism: Rosalia funebris; assembly: GCA_037954035.1. NCBI lineage: Eukaryota > Metazoa > Arthropoda > Insecta > Coleoptera > Cerambycidae > Rosalia > Rosalia funebris. The sequence continues at coordinate 13,455,639 of JAZFAV010000011.1, read as the reverse complement.
GTAAGAATGGCGAACGCGGTCACATTCCGTTAAATTGTATCGAGACAAACCATGTCTCTAGGGAGGGAGTACTGTAGTGACGCAGTAAACTGGCGCAGTAGCAGGGATGATGAGGGTGCCTCGATAGCTCAGCGGTCAGAGCAACTAACCGGAAATTGGGAGAGCCTGGTTCGATTCCCGGTCGAGGCAAAAAGCACTTTTATCCTTGCTATCGCCAAAGTGGTGACCCCGACGTGATGTGATTCAATCCAGTATATGCAACCTCCCTTACATCTCAAATTCGCGGATTCGATTTCCGTCCTATCCATCGCCCTACAGTCCGGGGGTTACCGAACAACGGTTCGTAAGAATGGCGAACGCGGTCACATTCCGTTAAATTGTATCGAGACAAACCATGTCTCTAGGGAGGGAGTACTGCACTTTTATCCTTGCTATCGCCAAATGCAATAATTTTCAAGCAAGTATTGCTTCATCATCAGAGACATAAATGGAAATGGTGATAAATTAGATATTTTTCAGTGACGTCCTTTCGATTGTAGAAAATCGACTGCAAAATTGTGAATCATAGTGTTTATAACGAAATAACAGTATACAAATAACTAGATGTAAGACGTAAGTTTATTTCCTTAGTCTAATTTATGGGCCCGCTGTCACACCGACGCCGGTGACACTACTCCTATTAAGATAAGACCAGTTGAATGTGAAATACACAGGCCAGGCAAAGAAATGATACCAGCAGGCACATATTTTATAAACAAACGCCTGAAGCCAATAGGTCGATTCATTATGTATATGGAATGTTTTTGTGCGTGCAGCTAAAAACAAAACCGAATTTTGTTAAAAATTGTGTTCTTTATAATAGTTCCTGGATAATCATCAATTGGTGAGTTTATTCATTGAGCATTCCATTTTCTCCTAAATATCAAAATTACTATATCTTGACTGATTTTACGTTTAATCACTTAAGTATTTCATTAAAATATACAGGTCGAAATAGTATAACTTTAGGATAGCTGAGCTACGCAATCCTTTATTCCTATTTATCGCTATTACGGAGTACTTGAGCCGTTTAGCGTGACCCTGGGATTTGTTTTGCGGAGTGCTTGAGCCGCTGGCATAACCCTTTCCCATTTTTACCTGACGGTGTGCTTAAGCCGTTCAGGTTGCTGTGGAGTGTTTGAGCCACAGTGCATCCTATATTTTTATCCGTTACCTCGCTTTCTATTATATAAGTCTTTGCACAACTTAGCGTATCCTTAGTTTTGCACTAGTGGGTGACAGACACGAAGTGCTTTATAACGATAAATTAAGCTTTAGAAATAGTATAACTTTTAGTGAAGATCTATGTGATCATAAGGATAGCTGAGCTGCGCAATTCTTTAATCCTATGTATCGCTATTACGGAGTGCTTGAGCCGTTTAGCGTGACCCTGGGATTTGCTCTGCGGAGTGCTTGAGCCGCTGGCATAACCCTTTCCTATTTTTACCTGACGGAGTGCTTGAGCCGTTCAGGTTGCTGTGGAGTGTTTGAGCCACAGTGTGATCCTATACTTTTATCTGTTACCTCGTTTTCTATTCTATAAGTCTTTGCACAACTTAGCGTATCCTTAGTTTTGCACTAGTGGGTGACAGACACGAAGTGCTTTATAACGATAAATTAAGCTTTAGAAATAGTATAACTTTTAGTGAAGATCTATGTGATCATAAGGATAGCTGAGCTGCGCAATTCTTTAATCCTATGTATCGCTATTACGGAGTGCTTGAGCCGTTTAGCGTGACCCTGGGATTTGCTCTGCGGAGTGCTTGAGCCGCTGGCATAACCCTTTCCTATTTTTACCTGACGGAGTGCTTGAGCCGTTCAGGTTGCTGTGGAGTGTTTGAGCCACAGTGTGATCCTATACTTTTATCTGTTACCTCGTTTTCTATTCTATAAGTCTTTGCACAACTTAGCGTATCCTTAGTTTTGCACTAGTGGGTGACAGACACGAAGTGCTTTATAACGATAAATTAAGCTTTAGAAATAATATAACTTTTAGCGAAGATCTATGTGATCACATTAACGGCAATTTTTGATAAAAAAATACCTTATGGCAAATTGGTTGCTCAGACTATTGTTTTGTACCAGGTATCTCACTTGTCTTGTCGCCTTGCTCAGGAGTACCTTCATCTTTAGAACATTAATTAAGTAAATTTTTTTGAATATTATTACGCTCTGCTTATTCTCAAACCTGACATTATAATTTGTATATTTATTTAGTTATTTTTTTACATTATTATTTAATTCCACGGCTCTTAACGAAATATGGCTCACATAGATCTACTGATAACAATGTTCTTAAGCGCACTATAAAGCCCTGGAACTTCTTCAGTCTCATCTAAGGTAAAATAAACTTAATTACTGGGTAACCTACAAACAAGCAGTTGACACACAAATTACGACAATTATGAATTCGGTGTATTATCCTCTAATACGGCAGTGGATGATCAGTGGCTCTTTGTTGAAAACGGCCTCAGCAAACAGAAAAAATCGGGTCACGTTTACAACAAACACAAAGAACACATGAAGTGTTAATAATTCTATTTTTGCAGTGTTGTCCGTCCGACGCAGCTCTTACTCATAATTATCATGCTTATTTGTAAGCGTTGACCTTTAAACACAATAAGATTGTTCGCTTTAACGTTAGGTCTGCTCCCCGCTTCCGTGTTCTCAGCCAATCTGTTAGATCAAAGCGGATGTCGGGGATTTTTTTGGAGAATATAATACACTCACAGGCAAAAATATTGCATATTTTATTTTAAGTCATTATTTCTATTTTATTTTTTTTTCCTTTAAAGCTTTTTGTATTTTTTATTGCTAAACGCCCTGCACTGGAATGTTTTAAGTACACTGAAATTTGTTTCGAATAAAAGAATGTTTAGACATTGCCTTTATAGCTAAATAAACAATTATGTTACAAAATACAAACATATCATTGTATACTTTGACGACTAACAACGACTACTGTTTTGTTTGTTGTCATCAGAATGACATTTCTAGTGCTTTATTTATTGTTTTGTTAGTGAGATGTCACATTTAAGCGAGTTAGTTTCTGTTAAAATTGTTATTTTAGCCAACAACGGTTACAGACAAGAAGATATTGCTAGGAGATTGCATATTCATCAATCGACTGTTTCTCGTATAGTAAACGATACAATGAGACTGGAGAATACAAAAGACGATCTGGTCAAGCACGTAAAAGATGTACAACGCCAAGAGATGACCAATATTTGAAAATCTTATCCTTGAAAATTCTCTCACTTACAGCTCCACATCTGAAAAATGAATTACTGATTACAAGACAAGTAAGTGTAAGTGTTCAAATAGTAATAAGGAGACTTGAAGAAGTCAGTTTAAACCTGAAATCTCCTGCTAGAGTTCCTAGCCTTCTCCTACGTCACAAAACCAGACGGTTGCAATTTGCTAGAGCCCATTCTAATTGGAATGAACATTAGTGGGAAAAAATTCTTTTCACAGACGAATCATGAATACAATTATGGAAGGCAAATAGACGTGGCCGAGTATACCGAAGGTGTGCGGAACGTTTTGCAGAATGTGATCTTGCACAAAACGTTAGCTTTGATGGCGGTTTCATCATGGTTGGGGAGACATTAGTTGGGAGAATCGTACGGAGCTTGTTGAGGTAAATTTAAGAATGAATGTTGACTGGCACATACGCAACATCCTTGAAGAGCATATTTTGCCGTATGCCCGCTTAATTGGATACGATATCTTTACGCTAATGCATGATAATGCCCAGGCTCATGCTGCTGGATCAGTGATTCAGTACCTTGAGGATGTCGGGATTGAGGCACTAGAGTGACCACCAACGAGTTCTGATGCTAATCCCATAGAACATCTATGGGACATTCTAAGCGACATGTATGAGCACGAAATCCAGTTCCTAACTCAATTGTAGAATTAAGAACTGCTGGACAGGAAGAATGATATCAAATTCCGCAAGAAACCATCGAAGATCTTGTGGGGAGCATGCCTAGAAGGATGCAAGCTATCGCTAGAGCTAGAGTAGGAAATCCTAAGTACTATATTTGTATTAAATTACCTTAAAGTATTGTTATATTGTCATTATTGTTTACTATTTCTAATTAAATGTGATAACCAAATTCAGGCTGCTTTATTAGTTCCTCTACAAATTTGTTGTAAAGCTTCAATATGTAATTTATTTGACTATAATATACGTAAAACACTCCAGTTTAGGGTGTCTAGCAATAAAAAACACAAAAAGTTTTAAAGAAAAAAAAATACAAATAATAACTTAAAATAAAATATGCAATATTTTTGTCCGTGAGTGTATAATAATCGGGGTAAACGACTCTTATTTCTGATAAATTATTAATATTATTCACGCCGCATTACTCTATGTGGTATTGTATGTTTGTGTAAATAGCGCTGTTTTAAATTCAAGGTTGTCCATTGTTGTGTTTTTTAAAATAAAACGGTTTTTAACTGTCAACCGAGCGCTTAATTAGCCCAGGGTATCGTCCTGCAAGTCAATAGCTCTTCCTTTTTAAGCGACTAACGGTACGTTTTGGATAGCGTGTCATGAGTGTACCAAAAACTGCGAAAATTCGAACAAGTTATTTACTTTTGTCATTAGCGTTTGCTGGGTGAAGGATAGTAGTACTTTTGTGATAATTTATTTAAGAAATTAATAATTGCAGGTACGTAGAGAATTATACGCTTAATATGCAATTGCAGAATACATACAGGGTCATCTAGTTATCACTTCCCCAAATTAACTGCTTATAACCGATTATGAAAAGAATGACTACTATACATTGCACAATGTTTAGAGACTGAAAATTTATATATATTTTTAAAATAAATTACACAAAGTATTCTTTTATTGCTATACCTCTAAGGTATTCTGAATAACTTGATATTCATTGCTATGAAATTTGCATGAATCACATTTTCATTAAAATGCAAATCACTTTACGATAGATCAATTTTATTCCATTACTTTAAATCAAATTTTACCATATAAACAATTGATTTGCCAACTAGATTTCTAGTTATTACCTCATTAAATTACCTTCTGAGGGTTTTTAAAATAAAAGATGTGATTTGATACGTTCAAAAATTTGCAAAGCACAGAACAACTTAAATCTACTTACTTCTCTTGTTTAATAATTTAATTAAATCAATTATTGCTCTAGTCACAATTTATGTCACGTATCAAGTTTATCATTAGAACCATTATTGAAATGTAAATATTAGTTTTTGTGATGAATAATAAATGATTATTCAAATTTTCATAAATCCAAGACGATTAAAGACCTTAATATCTATTCAATTGTAGAAGCATCTATTTTTTAATCTTAAAGCCTAGCATCTGAAATCATATCACAATGGTCCTCCAGCTTTAACCCCTATTTTTACGAACAAACATGCTACTACAATGCTCATACATATGTCAATGGTACTTCGCCCAGTCTTATCTTTGTGGTATAAAGAAGGAATCCTGGGAAGGAATTGGAACCTTTAAGACCGGCTTTCCACGAAGACCAAAATATTAGACGTTTCTCGACGTGCATTTCGACAACCAAGTTGGCATCGTCGGGAGGTAGTTAAAATCTGTATATTGGTATAAATAAAGGTAATTCCAATGATGCCAACCAATTATTCCGTGTTTGTGGAAAACTGTCTCCAATTTTTTTTAAGAAGGAAATGTATTAGAACGTGGATCAGATGTTTCACGTTAATATCTATATTACTCTCCCATCATCGAATAAATGAAGTACATTTATATAGTTTTTTAATATAGTTATTATAACTTGTCCCAATCATATATTAATGACTCTTTCTCCAGTCTGTGATCTCTATGACCAAATATATCGAAAAAGAAATTAAAGAGTGAGAATGATGTAGTTAACATTATCACGCAAGAAACATATTTATTTGCTCTTATGTAACTGTGGGAACCCAAACCATATACCAATGGTCCTCTTCTTCAATGAGAAGAAATAAATATTTCTTTTGACTTATGTAGTAGATATTATCTATTTTTAAATATTTCAAAAATGACTGGGTACATAAATGTATTCTTACTAGTAAAGTTGTGTGTGTAATATAGTTAACTTTTCTCTTTTAAAATGACATTTTTATTCTTTATGATTCTCTACCATTGTCTCTTCTTCATTCCGAATCCATTTTTCCACACGCTACCTTTCTGTAAATTTCTTACTTCAATTGCGTCGTTCATATTATTCATCACAGTTTCTCTTTAGTTTGTGTATTTCTTATGGTACCTAACGCCTTTCTTTCTTCTAATACTCATTCATGTTTTTATATACCCCTACCGTATCCAGTGTGTCTCTCAATTTCATCCGCGTTCTTATATTAATTAAAACATTTTCGCTCTATACTTTTCATATTTTTAACTGACTGTGTATATATGTACTTACACATTTCAGACGATTTACTGAGGAATTTCGAGGTAAATGAGCTTCATTTTGAAATGAGTACCAAGGTAATATGGTTTCTCTAATGAGGGTATTGAATAATTCTGTGGAACAGGCGATGTGTAAAAGTTGGGTCACGCAAAAAAATATCGCATTGTTATTTGCGGAAATATTTGAAAACGGATTCAGTCGGTTGTTTTGTGAAATTCGGTAAACATTTTTGTAATGTGGATGACATAATAATCATACATATTGTAGAATAATGCGAGGAGCAATTTCACTGGGACGCTTGGGGACAAAGGAAAATTTCCAGTCCAATTGATTCCAATTAATATTGACAGACATGTTATATTAAAAAAAATTACAAAAAGGAATACAAGTTAATCTGTTAAATATCGCAATGGTTTTCATCTTCATAACTACAGTTTCATAGTTGCCAAGACTGCAGTATGGAGCACAGTCACCGTCTTCAAGACTGTACTCGATAATATAGTGATATTAAATAAAGTGATTTGTGTTCGTTTTTGTAATATCGCAAAATAACAGCTAATTGTTTGGAATTCTTAAAAATACACATTAAATTGTTTTAAACTTTTTTGTAGTATGCATACTTTTTTGTATATTTGTTGTGGTATATTCGTTGTATGTATTTTTTATATCATCTTTCTTTTCTAACACCCTATTAATAAATGTATGACGTTATAAATGGTTTGTACCTTTTAATTATTGTGTCAACTGAATTTTGTATGCTGACGGATGGAGATCTGCCTTTAAAATCCGATGCGTGGTGGCTCCTCGCATATTCAGTTGTTGTGCGCGATGTCCAATTGATGTGTTTGGATACTTCCCGACACTTTTTCTCGCTGCAGCAATATTTTCATCTGACCGACCACGAAAAGACATATTGGTGTTGCCTTATCAATAACAGATCCCGTTTCATCAAATATCCTGATTAAGTTACTGTCAACACTGTAGGCGCTTCGTTTTGTCTTGATTTTGTACGAATTTTTCTTAATGCAACTGTAAATGATCGCTCACTTTCATAAAACAGTTGTACAGAAACTATTAATTATTGAACTGTTAAGTGCAGCACGTTGTATGGTTTGTAGATAACAGTCGTTAAGTATCTTTGAAAGAACACAAATGGCGCGTAATTCAAATCCTATAGTTCCACCTGAGATACTCTATACATACACATATAACATTTACTTATTTTTATGCTTAAAAAATAGATACAAATGACTTATTATTATGCTTAATATTTAATTCATCATTTTATGTTATGAATTTAAATTGGCCGATATTTTCCAACGTTTTCTTTGTACTTCGACGTTATGTAAATTATAATACAACTATTGCAACAACTTGTACTGGATATCTCAAAATAAGAAAATATAATTACAACTGCAGAATAAGCAAACTACTCGTAACAAATTTCCAAGAAAATCAAGTAGTCCCATTAATTATTCTCATATTACGTGGCAGAACCAGTGCATATTTTTTATCTTTTAAAGTTCAAAATCACAATCTGCATGCAATATAAACAACACTGCATGACAGTTGGCAATTAGTTACGTAAATTACTAAAATAATTTTTTTTTCCATTGATTAACTATAATATATCCGTTAGTGTTTCCTATAATGTCCATAGTAAATGACTAACGATATCATAAATATTAATATCGAGTAAAGCGTGAGAACAGTAGTTAATTACCTTGCAAACATAACATCGGTTGTCGTTTTCTTTTCAATTATCCTAATACTGACACCAATTCTGTACGTCGAATAAAATTAACAGCATTAATTGACACCGATGCGTTCATCAAAAGTGAAAGTGCGCATCTCTAAGTCAAGGTCTGGAGAAAATATGTGCGAGGAGAACCGATCATTTTCCTTTTAGCAATATATAGAGAAAGTATTAACTATATTTAGATAAAATCATTGGAGTGTGCTAGAAGAGTGCAGTTGTTTACATTTTTTTTTTATTTAATGGTCATAGTTTCACTGAACATAGTTTTAGTGTCGTTCATCTTATTCTATAAATAATTTCACCTAGTATATTTTAGTGAACAATCAGCATGTGATAAATTTATCGGTTTTTATGTATTACATTTAAAATTATAAAAATATTACATAATTAAATTTATTAGGTAAAATTTTAATTATATTTTTGAGGAAATCGAAAGTAGTCTAACATTTTTATTGTTTAAAATTCGTACATGGATCCTATTATTATTATCATTATTATTATTATTATTATTATTATGTTATATAGGTTTGGGCCTCATCAGCCACTGATCGCATGGGTAGTCCCTTGGCGATCCCCTCTCATCCGGGTCATTATCCAAAAATGCTATCCCATAAAAGGAGCAATTTAGGCACGTCCCCCGCCTTAAGTCTCGCCTCCTCTAGGATAACAGGGGTCCCTAATATAATATACCTCTTCTCCTCGAGTGCGGGGCAGGTGTAAAAAAGATGAATCGAGGTTTCTTCGTATTCTTTACAGTATCTGCAGGCCGGGCTGTCAGTCAGCCTCAGCTTGTGCTTATATGCATTCAGGCTACTATGGTGGCCCGTTATGATTCCCACCAGGGTTCTGGCTTTGTGCCTTTTCAATTTAATGAATTCTTGGGCCCATTTCTCAATCTCTGAGTATTGGATGAAGAGTTTGGTTATTCGACAACCCGTTACTCCTCTCCATCTTTTATTGTGCTGGTCCATATGCATAGATCCTAAATCGTAAAACAAGTCGTTCACTATTTCCTCTTTACATTCCTATTTTATTTGTTTACACAAATAGCTAAAAACATGAAAAGGGATAGAAAATCACCATCATTTACCACAAACTCATTTACATCCACTTCATCAATGCCCGTCGATGAATATTAATTTCATCAATCTTAAAATTAATGTTACCGATAATTTAGTAATATTTAGATACAAATAAATAAAATAATTATACAGCTCTGACAGTGCCGTATATAACACACAGCTGGTATAACCTACATATTATTGTATTGCATAAGAATTTAAATTTAACACTTATTTCCTTCCACTTCTTTCTTATAATTATTAGCTAACTATCTTGGCTGAACTGTACATATAATACTCTTAGGTAGCTCTTAAGGGCATTTAACTTTGTGGAATATGTAAATCGGTTAAGTGTATAGCTCAAATTGAAATGTTCAATAAATCCACTGAAATTTAAACGCGTCAATTATTTAGCTCTTAAAATTTAGCTTTTAGTCTTTAGCCCTATAGCTTTTTCGTTCCCAGAGCCCTTAATTCACTAGTTATTAAATCTTTACCTCCTTAGCTCCATAACTTTATAGCGCCTCATCTCCTTAGATTTTTACTCATTAACTCCCTAGTTTATTAGTTCTATAGATCCAGAGCTCTTTATCTCCTTACTCTTATAGCTCAACTCCTTAACGCTATAACCTTTTAACTCCTTAAAAGCTAAGGAAGACCTTATTTGTTCCTCAGCTCCTTAGTGAATTCACTGCCTAATGCCTCAGGGGTTACATCTCGTCCCTCCCAATTTTTTCCTTTGGCATACGCTCCACATTCGATTTCAACATGTCCTAAAGAGTCCATTGTTCATTTACTGTAAAATTTAGTACAATGGAATGCTAGCTATGGAATAATGCACTTATATCTCTATCAACGAATCCACTTTATGAGAGACATCTCAAATCCGTCTTTTTCTTTAACGCGTGACATAATTAATAATAATTATGATTGTTCAAGTACCCATATGATTATCAGCTTGACTAAATAATTGCATGGCGTCGAGATATCTAGTTTTTATTACTTCACTTTTATCATTTACGACACGACGTATGACAACGTAATTTAAAAGTGCATTTTTCTAATTCCTGTCGCATGCAATTCTTTTATATTATTACTACACCAGATAAAAGTTATGAACATGCCTAGCACAACCTCACCTCTAACATTTTAACGATTATATCAGCATACAATTTTGCGTGATGGTGTGATGTCTTACCAGAGATCGGCCTTCAACTCATACATTCATAATGGTATGAATATTAAAAACGCCATAATCGTCGTATTGCATCTTTGATTTTAGAGGTTGAGTTTTTGTATTCGCGATTGACAAGGTGATGGAAAACACATTGTGTTTCTTAGTTTTTTTTTGCTACATCTAACGATGCCTTGTTCATTAAACATATATAGACTATAAGAAACTTATACTTATTTGTAACCTACTAAATTATGGTAGGATAAGCAACAATTAAAGTAGTAAATACTTACTGCTGTATACTTTAACGATTTCCGTCAACATAATAAGTATATAAGGAAGTACCTTGTCATCCTTTAAAAGAAGATTCATTCGCTCAAACCGGAATTCAAATCTGTGTCCATGGTAAGGCCGAACAGTGACGCTCATCGAGACGGCTTGACGACTTATAACTTCCTTGTGCTTGAGCTGTTATAAAACACACGACTAATGTGTCGACTCGACGAGCATTCCCATAAGAAGGATACATTTCTCTTTGTTTCGCACACTTTGGGGCATGTCTATGGTTGATTATTACAACATGATGAAGAATGTTAACATCAGCTACGTATATCAAAATTTATTAATAAACTTAAAAACCCAGATTTGACTAACAAATTGGACCCGAGGCTCAAGAAAACTGATGACTTAAACTTAACAATATTAAAAATGGCAGAATTTGCTCACCAGAAATACGCAGATAGGTTGATAGTTTATGATCTATATGTAATTAAAATTATGTAGCTGCAGAACAAGAGTATTCAATAAGATTTCCAGGGCTAGTTTTAATATTAGGTTGATTTAATCGATGTTTCGACTATGTTATTCATTTATCTTGTAACATAGTCTAAATTGTAAATCGATTGAATTAATCTCAGATGCAAACGGTTGAACGAAATCAAAAATACAAGCCCTTAACCAATTTTGAACATACTAGCAATTTGAAGTTAACAGTCTCAAGCCTGTGTTTTAAAATGCGAGAACAAGTTGTTTTTTCGTACTTCGTTCTAATTAGGCATTCCAACTGAACAAGTACTATCAAAATAGGACACTAACCTAAATTCCAGTTGCCAAAACAAAAAACTGTTCCGATTAGTGAAAGAAAGAGATTCGTGTAAAGCAATAGTCGACAGAACACGTAATATCAACGTCAACTGCGTTGGCTGTATTCTCCTTTAACATAACAATTTATTGACATCACCTAGTGGTGTCCTGTCCTGGGAAATGTGATTTTTTTTGTTTTATTGTCTCAAGCCTGTTTTAAAATGCGAGAACAAGTTGTTTCTTCGTACTTCGTTATAATTAGACATTACAACTGAACAAGTACTATCAAAATAAGACACTAACCTAAATTACAGTTGCCAAAAAGAAACTGTCCCGATTAGTTAAAGAAAGAGATTCATGTAAAGCAATAGTTGACAGAACACGTATATCAACATCAACTGCGTTAGCTGTATTCTCCTTGAACCCAACAATTTACTGATCCCACCCAGTGGCGTCCTGTCCTGGGAAATATGATTTCTTTTGTTTTATTGAATTGCTCGTTTTAGGTCCCTGTTAATAAGGTGACTACCCTCCTAAGATTACACCAGAAACCGTCCGTCCTTAAATCGTGTATGAGCAGTATTTTACTGTCGATGTTGACAATTTAACTTTGAGTTTGATAATTTAATTCAACACAACATAATGGCACGTTCTTAACAATGGCAAAAGATTTATACCAGGAATAGATTTAAATTTCTCTTTAGGCATATTTGCAATAATATTTAAAGACATATATAAAATTGATAACAAAGCTTTGTATTATCCTATGCCAATTAAAATATAGCTTTAAGCAGGAAACGCGTTTAGTTTAATATAATAATAACCCATGTGAATTTATGGAACATCTCTCGACTATAACCTCTCGAGAAAAAGTAATCAATTTCACTAACGTTAGACGATCCCATCATTAGCGGAACTGTGTCATGGATACTGCTGGCTTCTCCGGCCTGGAGTTCTGTTAGTCTCTTTGTTGTGGCTCCGCGTTGACTTAAATACGCTCAACCGTTACAGGTAATAAGGAACTCGATTTTTTGACTTCGATAAATTAACTATAGACTGCGCGATAAATCATCCAGAATGCCTCGTTCGATTTAATAAACCATCAGCTTTGCTGATAGATTAAATGAAGAGGTGATTGCAAGTAGCGTTTTGTTCCTCTTGTAATAGACGTGGTGTGCTGTTATGCTATTACGATAAACAGGAAATTATAGTCGGAGGATACACGCCATGTCTTTTTCCGATATATTGGAGGCTCTTCTACACAGAATGGTAAATTTAAAACTTTCCGTTTTTTTGCATAGTAGTATTTAAAGTTTATAAACTACATAATTATATGGCCATCGAAGACCAATTTAAAGTTCTCAATCTCTCCTTGAGTGTCTTCACATTAATTCATGTGTCTTCACATCATTTAATGATAGTGGAAAAATTGATACTCCTTTGTACATCCTTAATAATTCTCATTTCTGTTTTGAGCTCCTCTTTACCAAGCGGAAAGCTTTTGTCATTGAAGGCGATCAATTGAATAAATTAGAATAGTACAAGAACCCTTAGGTCAACAGTATTTTGAATGAATAATGCGCATTAACTTAAGTAGTAATCAGTATAAGCGTTGTAAAAAGAATGACTTATGTCAAAAAAAGATAATCATGTCAACATCTTTATAGTTATACAAGTATAGCAACCATAGCTATATCATTACCATTTATATTTAGCAAACTTATAATTAATAGATAATTAAATTAATAGATAGATTAAAGTTTTTTACAGCTGTTTATAGTATTTATATTTATCTGCCGTTAGTACTATCTAAAATTGACAAGAAATATTGTGATAAACGAGACGTTATTAAATGGATGGACATATATGTAAACTTACTAACAATAAAATGTTATCAATTACACTGGAAACAAAAATATTGTTGCGTTTATTCCATCACTTATGCTTATCTAATTTGAAGGTGCTAAGTTTAAATCTGTAGGTAGTTTTGCTCTGTAAGCTCTAGATTTTTTGCAATTCGATATTTTCGTTTTCGCGAAATTTGACGCTTCGTAAAATGACATGATGGCAAAGAAATCAGTTGTTCGAAATAAAATACATATATTCAAATAAGGGTAGGAGCAAACGATTTTTACTTTAAATTGACTTATACATAGTGTAATATTTCAACATAAATGTGATAGATGGTAGGTGATTCGTAACAACTGATATGGATGAAAATCTAGATACTCCTATTCGAATTGTATACTACTAGAATTATATAAGGGAAAAATTACGCTTGTAGCTCATGAGCCTGTAGGCCTTCTCAATGCAATCTCATTTGATGCTCCAGCGATGGTCTGATATCGTATGCTTGTTTCAACGCCCTTGGTAGCGTTCTTCCATGGTCAAGAGGTCTTGGTGGAAACTCTCCCTCTACTCGTCGTTACAGCGCCAAGGTTCTCTGGGAACTGATCGAGATTACTATACAAGAAATAGAGCTTGACACTCATACTGCAACCAAGATTTCGAAGATCCAACAGCATTGTGTTAACCAGAACTTCATAGTTGGGAGCTGTTGTTGCCAATGAACTGCTACGAAAGATAACCAATCTACCTTCACTTTGAAATTCATCTTCTTGACAAAGTCCTGCATATGCAGGTCTATACTACCTATTTACACATACGAGTATACACATTCAAACTTGTAAATACAAGCTATTTGCCCACAAACAAGCAGATACCTGCTTAAAGATGAACCACTCCTCAAATGCCCGCGTTGAGTGAAAGTGAAGTACCAATAGAGTTTTTTTTAATGAAACTATTTCACAATTAAAGCTGTTAGTATAAGAAGTATACTAATGAATAACTGAAGCATTCCTAAGGGTGCAATACCCTGCACAAAATATGTCAGGAGTTATAGGATATGTGATCATAGGATTAATATATTTAACTTAATATGACATGTTCTATATTTAACATCAAATTGCATGGAAATCAAAGTACGTAGCGAAAACTAAATTTTAGATTTAAAATCAACGATGCCAATATTATTAAAACCAGTTAAAAATTAACAAAATCTTTTGCAAAAGCGAATGACAGAAAGATTGTTCCCTAGTATTATAGACTTATTTCTTTAGAAATATATAATTAGCTATACGAATTTATAATATAGCTATACAAATATAGTTTGTATAACTATGCGTCGTCGTGCGTCGTCACTAAATTGATACACGCGCAAAGATCCATTATACAAACTTTAAGTCACATCGTATTACTAAAATTCGTATTCAATAATATTACAAATCCTGATTATCCTTTGCTAGTTTCAAACATATACATACTACTTCCTGGCCAATTTCAATGTCAGCACCCAGTCTTAGGCTTTTATGTTCTTCCGAATTTGACTTCTCCTTATATGTTAGTTAACATTGAAGTTAACTAACCGCCGACGCCACAGCTGACGTTAGTTTGATCAAATGCGTAAATTCGAAGGTTTAATTGAGGCACTTAATTAAACTTAGGTATTAAGTATCTAATCATGTTATGAGAACGCAATTAAGTGCGCTCAGTAAGATAACAGGCACCAATTTCTTTTTCTAAATAAATGTAACTAGCGATTTTTTTTTAGTTAGTTGACTTCCTTGATTTCAGTCCTGCAAATAATAATCGATAGCTGTCGCCTATAACCTTATGGAATAGCACCTTGTTTTGTCTCTGCAGTGATAGTAATTTATTTTGGTTAAAAACATCTGCACTGATGAAATTTTAACGACTTGCAACTTCCAACTAACTAGTTGCATAAAAATTTCATTTTTAAAGTGAATACCATAGAAGGAATAAGAATAAACAATTTCAATGTTTAGTCAACTATAAATTTACATGAACCTAGAAGAAAAAAATATAACATATTTATCGTTCAATTAATAATAAATGTTTACATCGTGATTATTTCAATTTCTTTTAAATGTAACTTTAGATTTAAAAAAATTCTTTTAATAATAAGCGCGTATTTAATGTCAAAGAATAATTGTGACAGTTCGCTAGTATGTTTATTGAACTGGATGTATTAACCTTGAGCGATAAATTGGCGGTTATATAAAAAATATATATTCATCTATTCGTGGATTATGAAGTGTATTTAAATTATTTATTGTTTTGTCCGTTGATCGAACATCTAACGAAAATTCCGATTTTTTATCTAAGTCACGACAATAGAGTGATGAACTCATGAATACCGGCAAAGCACACACCGATACACTTTTGTTTGCGTATTAAACAATTGTAATTTATAAAAACCATAATCGTGATTATTGGAACTGATGAGGAAAATCTTCTTAAAAAGTATTTCGATTTAAAACGTGGCAGTGGAAATTTTATTTGGGTGTCAAGTTTCTTAATAACCCGTCTGGTTTAAATATATGCAAATGAGTTTAACTGATTTTTAGATGTTTTGTTTATAATTTTGTAGAGCCACCACACATTTCAATATCTGTATGTGGTTTATTTCTCGAAATTAATATAAGGATGTATTAATGAAAATTAATATACAGTGCTTTCGTGAATAATGAATAATTTGTTAAAAAATCAAGCTACATACAAGAAATAAGGAGTTTATACTCCAACCCATCTGCAAATGCCTTATATAATAAGGACTAAACAAATTAGGTCAAAACAGCTATTCTCCTGGCTATATGCCAAACGCCGAGCGCTGAATTACATGACAAAATTTGTCGTATTTTTGACTAACATATTTAGCACTAACAATACAGTGATTGTTCCAAAACCACCAAGGAAGATGCAAAGTGTCACCTATCTCAGGATATCGTTAACTGCAGACGGGTTTCAACTTTTTTATCTTGGGTCTCGTCAATGCAGTGTAAACAAGTATACCTTGGACAGGCATTTGCAGATGGGTTAGGTATGGGGAAGGTATACTCGTTTACGCTGCACTGACGAGACCCAAATGTCGAAACCGGTCTGCAGTTAACGATATCCTGAGATAGGTGACACTTTGCATCTTGCAAAGTGTCACCTATCAATGCAAAACCTATCAATGCAAAATTTGAATATTTAATTTTGATATTTTTTTAAATAACCATTTCCATTAAATTTGGTCTTTTGAAATTGCAAAATAGTTTTTTTTATTTTTTCTTTATCTAATGTGATTATTATCATATCGTATGTAAAAAATGTTCTCTTTCGCATTTTATGATAAAAAGGCGGGTACCATTAAAAAATATATCGATGACGTACGTCCTACACAAATCACCCTGTATATAGTATTAAAATAAAGTAATTCGTTGAATATTTAACTAATTTATACTTACTATACGATATGATATATGATATTCAATTAATATCAACAAAACATTTATTGCCGTAGAACTTTAAAGTTTGAAAAAACAACCCATTTCACTTTATAAAACAGTACATAATATTCTAAAATAAGAACACCATAATGAAACATACTAAATCGTTATATAGTTTGAAATAATACTTTATATTTTAATGTTTGCGTTAAGTACACGTCCATTCGCAATAATACCATCAACGATATCCCATTAGCTGTATCTTAGCAACCTTGATAACGTTCTTTGATCCCCTTTATGTTGTAATGGAGACATTCCCCTTGTTAGTCACTAACCGCTTGGTTTGGCAGAGATTCATGGGGAAACATAAAAGAGTGAATTTAGAAAATGTATTTTTACAACATGCTACAATCTATGTCTTTATATTTTTCACAAATTTGCACCTAAAATTTGATCATGTCTAACATTTTCCAAACACTCTTTTAATCCCAAGTCAAAATTGGTGTTTTTCATCAGTTGTCATATTTGTTCCAATAAATATACCCTATTTGAGTTTTTCTTTACTAAATTCTGCATTAACCCTAACTTTATGTCATGGAATGGAAGAAATTTGTGACACGAAGACCAACAATTAAAAAGAATTATGTGATAGGGACATGGTCGTTTTCGTAAATACCTCAGATCTATGCAAGGAAACAGTATACATCGTTACCATTAATGTTACTAGTACCTTGACTGGGGTACTGCCATAGAATG
The DNA here is from genome assembly GCA_037954035.1 of Rosalia funebris. Lineage (NCBI taxonomy): Eukaryota > Metazoa > Arthropoda > Insecta > Coleoptera > Cerambycidae > Rosalia > Rosalia funebris. The sequence continues at coordinate 13,438,063 of JAZFAV010000011.1, read as the reverse complement.
TCTGAACGATTGTATACAAAGATATGAAGATGTCGTCGCTCGATTTCCTTCGAAGTATTGGACAAAAGTCAATTAGATCTTTTGCACCTATGCAACTGTGGGTGTACGATGGTGACTTGATCTGTAACTTCTGCGGTAATACTGGAAATAACGTTTGAGATACATATGTTTGTGTCTGTTTCTCCATCATTGAAATACTCCAGGGAGGTTCTGTCAAATGGCCTATTATAGAGAAAGGCTTTATTTACACACAAGACCTATTAGCATGTGAAGTGCTCGTTTATACTTATGTATCAATGTACACAAAGTTCGATCTGGCCACACGTAAAGTGCATCCTTTTCTCTCCGAATGCTGCCTCACTCTTTCTTCTACGCGCGCGCACGCACACACAGACACACAGAGAGAGAATCTCATACTTTTTTCTATTTTTGACAATCTGTACATACATTTAATCCATGGAAGATCAATCCAATCTCTAAGTCAGTTTTCCTTATCATTTCTTGTAATTGAATCTAGTGCCTTGCGTTTTCTCTGCCCTCGGTTATTTCGGTTTTCTCTTCACTTGACTATCGTATAGACCTCTGTACATATATATTTCTTTCACAAACCTTATAATTATTTCTTTAAACACCGGTGTCTACATCTCCCTCATTGTATGATTTATTAATAAACTTATTCTTCAAGGCTAGTCAAGGCTAACTCTGGATCCCTTGTAGTATTTTGTTTACTTTTAATATAGAGTTGAACATTTCGTTCCATTTCATGTACAGAATCTCTCAGCGGGTAACAAAGGGTAAACAACAACAAGCTTTCAGTTTTCTCCGATTTTATTATGAAATATTGTTTCTGCGCCCTCGGCGACTGATGGATGATTGATTTATTTGGTATTTTCTCTGAGAGAAATCTATTTCTTAAATTGTCTGTGATAAATGGGAGCGCGATATAATATTGTGTGCAACATTTTCTTTCGCGAGACGAGATTGATTCTTCTACTAAAAAAAAGTTATAAAACGATAACAAAACGTATAGCATAGATGTGTACAATCGAGATACTCGTATCGATCCTCTTCCATTCACTGTTCCATTTGATCGTAGAATCCCCTATCCCCCGACCCTAAAACGTCATCTTTAATACATCTGGGGTTCTAAACTGTAAGATTTATCGTCCATTTTGAGGAAACCCACAAGCAATTCCCACGCGATCTGTGTTTGTTATCCACAAACTGCTTGTTATTTAATCGATGCATAAAGCTGTGGTTCGTGTGTCTTTTTGTTTGGATTGTATCGTAAGTTGTCACGATCGAAGGAATTTGTAAACAAATCTACTAATTGGGTAATTGGCCTGAGGTGATCACAATAATTAATACGATATGCCTCAGGTCCTATGCTTTACCCGTTATTAAATGGAATAAAGTTTTGTTGACATTTAGTTTGGGCAATATTTGCTTGGTTTTCTGGCCTTTGCTCGAGTAATTCTTGAATAAATTACATTATACATACAGTGTATATAATTCTCTTACAATTATAGTGTATATCGTGAATACATTTCATCGATATGTAGTTTCGTGAAAGTTTTTTAAATCATGTTGCATGAACACCAAAACGTTATGATACTTGAACAGCATGGCTTCATTCCAGGAAGATCTGCAATGTCGAACAATGTGTATAACTCAGTTCATAACTGAAGCTTTGGATAGGAAGAGTCAGGTGGATATCACCTACACTGGATCTTCCAAGCCTTCCGACAAGCTCTATCTAGATCTAAGACTTGGATTGGAGAACAACAATTTCAACAATCTTCTAAATTTATCAAATTCGTATTTACCTAATCGTAACTAATCAGATAGATTTAACCTGATCATATTATGGTTATGATCACATTAAGAGACCACAGAAATTATTTACATCATGGGCATAAGCAGAGTAGAAATTGCTCTAATAATCATTTCGGGAACATGCGTAATAACCAAGAACGTGAGAACTAACATGGAAAAGCTGAAACCTATGAACTACATCTGAAATACAAAGCAGAAAAACGTCATATTGCATATCAGTCACATAATAAAGCAGTTCCTGAAATGACCTGGGATAGAATGAATTCTCTTCCCTATCGTCTGAGCTTAATTCTTGCTATAATCACAATTTTGCTGAGAAAGTGCACTTTTCGCCCATAATAATATTCAGTAATATACGCGGAAATAAGTTAGTCATTTCTTATCATTGAAGTATCTAAATTTAAAGTAATTAAGCCCAATAATATAGTAATAATATTGACTGATTCCTTTGGCATCTGTTATTAATTTAATTACTTTACTTAAACTGTTGTTTAAGTGTTGTTCATGGTACTAATTGACGCAATACTATTATTCCCCTTATTAGCTGATGAGTCTTGGTTTATGTATAGCGAACTCCCATGGAGTATTTTAAAGGGTGTATTCCTTGATGTTATTGGACTCGAATTTTTAAAAAAATTATTCTATGATTATAAATACCAATGTTTTATAAATTTTGTGGTATTATGAAAAAATTTCATTGTGAATTGTGTGGATCTGATTAAATACTTATATTCAATTATCACTTAAAATTCAAAGATAAACTAGAAAGCGAATAACTAGGGTACAAAAATTCATGGAATAGAAACATACAACGAACCAATACAGAACCTATCACGATAGCCAGAAATGGGAGAGCCACGAAGTCAAAGGTCAACCTAATAGATATATCGACACAATGGACTTAGTTGCAATCGGCTGATTGATATATCTGGCTGTTGTGTCAATAACCTTAAAATCCATGTTACTTCCTATGAAAAAATATCAGACAAATGAAGCTTTTGTGCTCGAAATTCTTGCCTAAAATAGTATTAACGTCATTCTTCAATGGAACATAAAATATTACGACGATAACAATGCAGCATATATATTAATCTTCCATATTGAACAGATGAAAAAATATCATCAGCAAATTAGAAACTATTGTCCCAAATATGCCCTCTTTCAATAAGTATGAATCAAGTGTCAACAAAAGTATAATTTTTAATATACTAATAGGTTTTAATTTATTTATCCGTTTTAAATAATTTGACGTAAATTTTACGTTATTCTGTTGTTTTACGCTGAGTATCCTTTTTCGATACGCACTTATTGCGGAGGCGACGGGTCTTTTGTATAATACAACGGTCCATCTGTCCCTTTTTGCCGGTAAATTCGACTTCCTTCCCTAGGGTTGTCTCAAATAAATTATTTGCTTGTTTACGACTGTAACGGGATATTGCATTTTTCCTTTTCCCCTAGTATTATCACTAAGTGAAAAAGTTTTTTCTCTACTTGAAAGTAAATGTCTACCAAAAATCTACAGGCGGGATTTTTGTGTCACTTATTTAATTAAGTACAACTTTAGTATTAAAGAAGTTCGAGAAGCGGCAGAAACGGGGAGCGGAAATTTTGTAAACATATAAATAATGGTTGTTACCCTTGACTAATTTGAAGGGAAGGAAATTATGAAAATATCACAAGGGAACAAATATTAATAAAAATTTAATTGTGTTCTGTCACTGGTGAAAGAAATGCTGAAAATTATAATAATTGAAATTCAATTAGAGGAATTCTTAGCTTGTAATTCAGAATCTAAATATACAAAAGTGTCTTCGTCATGTTAATATACAAGTTGTAACATAAACAGAAAGACAGACATGACATGGAGACTTATTGGAAGGAATAAATGGACTGGAATTAACCTCATATGTTTATGATAGAAATCACCTCATTTTTATTTAAGTGGTCTGTAGCTACTATTGCATAGGTTTTATATTTATAAAATTTTGCATTATTCAAACGTCTTTGTGATTGAGTTTACCACTTACTTGAACAATAATTTAATAATCAAATAATTGGTTAAAATAATTCTAATTCACACATTGACGTAATTTTACTCACGAAATGTTCAAGCATAGCCTCGATGTAGAATCGTTGACATCGCTTCTTAAAAACGACTCTAATTTCAAGCTTACTAAATCCGATAATTTTCAAGACGATTTGTATTATCATTACCATATGCCTAACACTTAATATATTTGTTAAGATTATTTATTTAATATGAAGAAAAACATATATTAAATAAACCTAGAATATTAAAGAATCTGCTAAATATTAAAAGATTCTTTGACACATCATGTCAATATCGTTATATCATTTGCTATGATATCAGTATTGATATGATGATGTTTACTATTGATCACTATTGAATTCAAATCAAATAAGTTATTGAGTTTAAATCGATAACTTAAAACGTTGATCAGTTGTGGTTGTTAAGTCCAGAGTGATAATTATTTTAAAGTTTGTCTCACATATTGAGACAAAGGTGGTTTAGGTAAAGGTAAAGTCATTATATTAATCCTCTCTAAAGGTTCCTGAAAGGTCCTAATAATAAGCTACTAATACCCGAAAATTTTATGGAGAAGAACAGCCACTAGAATTAATTCAAATTTATTTTATAACTCAACATTTGACCTACATTACATATATAAATCCTATTTAATTTAATCACTATATTAATCTTATCAGATAACAAAACGATAAAGTGACATCAATATAAATATATTCGAGGTGAATAAGCAACCCTGGAAAATATGTAGCGATAGAAATAATATTTAGTGTGTAGAATTAAAACGGTGAACATGTAAATGAAAACAAATGTCAATAGAACCATTCATTCTAGTAGTAAATACGGATGAAGTATAACAAGTCCTTGAAACATCCATATTTATTTCAAAGTAAATATGGATGAGGTATACGAAGTCCGATCGACTTCATTTGACTCCTGGCATACCTCTGAGTACAACCATTGCTTCATTCGATCTCACTAATTAATGAATATATCACGAATGCGCAAAATGCATTCACATCGAAACTATTTCATGGTTGATAGGTGGCACTAATTTCAAGAAAGAAATAATTCAGATTGATATTTAAGGCAATTTTTATATGTGGCAGTATGCTTCATAATTATTATCAATTGGTTGTAATTTTGGTTAGGACTACATTTTAAACAAAACTTATATTTAAGATATATTTTTCTTCTTATGAATACCGCAACTGATAACTACCAACCTATTTTAACTACACTTGAGAGCAAAACAATCGACTCAGCAACATGCTCCAACTTTGAGAGAATATGTACTCTCTCCAGTACCACTTGAAGTAAAGTTCACAACATAGTTTCAAACAGTTTATGAACTGTTTGAAAGTTTAAAAACAGTTGTTTCAAATGATACCACTTCGATTGGAATCGGACCTGTTCTGACAAAGTTATGAGCCGTACAACATGTGTAACACAAAACCTTGTTAATTGGAATGCGCATGCGCGACGATTATGACAGACATAGAGGGCGCTTGCAACCTGGTATTCGTCTCCATTCGCTAATTTGAAGTTAACGTAGTCGTATGTGCTCGAAGGATTTACAAGAAATTGGATGCCACAGCTGCCGAAGCAGCCTAGGTAATTGCATTGTTGGGAGAGGGTCTCCAAATCAGCTATGTCAAGAGTGTATCATCGGTACCGAGAACCCAGTAGCTACGTCCGCCGACCAGGAGGCGGTCGCAAACGCGTAACAACGAAGAGGGACGATCGATTTATTGTTTTAAGATTTCTCAGAAATCGACATTTGACTGGTGTTGACCTCACGTAAGAGCTCAGGGAGGTCAGAGGTGTGGTCACTAGCGCTTGGACAGTGAGACGAAGATTGAAGGCAGCCAAGTTGACCCCAAAAAAGGCAGCTACAGATCCCAAACTGACTGCAGTCCAAAATCAAAGACGAATGGAATTTGCTCGTAAACATCTCTTTTGGGACCAGGGTCAATGGAGTCAAATATTATTCACAGATGAGTCCAGGATGTGTCTGCATGGTAACGATAAGAGATGTCGGCTCTATAGAAGACCAGGAGAGCGATTTGTTCAATCCTGTATTCAAGAAACTGTCGCATATGGAGATGGCTCTTGCATGTTCTGGGCGAGCATTTCCATGCACGGAAAAACTGAGTTGCTTTTCGTGCCCGGTGGAGGACGTGAAGGAGGATTAACAGCGGACAGCTATATCAGGGATATTCTGGAGGAACATGTTGTTCCATATGCGGTATTTGTTGGTGAGGACTTCATGATAATGTTCGCTGCCACACCGCGCGAGTGACCACTACCTACCTGGCTGATATCGGTATACGGAAAATAGACGGACCTCCGATGAGCCCGGACTTGAATCCAAATAAACACGTTTGGGACGAACTTAAGCGAAGAGTTAGAGCAAGAAATCCTACACCAGGGAGCGTAGTGTAGATGATAAAATAGAAATGATATTTTGTTTTTATTGTTAGATGAAATATATATTTTTAATAATATATATTAACTTTATCCTATTAAGACAATAGTCAGTTTTATTATCTTCTTAAATATGAATGTATATTTGTATAAACGATTGCAAAAATAATTGTATTAGTCGCTTCTCTTTACAGACGAGTATTCCAAGAAAACCATTTGTCAAGATAATACCGAACTGTTATAATTATCTGTTAATTGTTCTGATAAGACCTAGTGCTAGCGCAATAAAAATGCTACGAACAAATCAGATTTCAAAGAAACTGACTTCAAGGAAATACTACCAATATTATGGATAGATAGTGGAGGTTATTGTGTAACTGAAAAATTTTAAATACAGTACACGTCGAAGACATGTACGAAAACCGATTTTATCCACTTTTATTACTTTAGAATTTATAGGTATATAAAACCACCACACACTAACAAATTTAACATTAAACTATCAGAAAACTAAATGTGCTTATTTTATATTCGTCTGACTTATTAAAACGAGAACCATTTCATTGTAAAGTATTTATAAAGTGAAAATTTATTCGTAAACTAATGAACAAATTCGTTAAAAATTCAAGTAATAACTTTTGGGAAAAATTCTTGCACCCGTCAAATTTTATTTTTACTTGTGCATTTTTCAAAATATAATTAATTCGTATAGGGCGATTCGTGTAGGAAGTGTGACATCATAGATATTTTTCAACGCCCTTTTATATTACAGTACATGAAAAAACACATTTTGTTAGTTACTCTACAGTAGTAATTAAATTAGTGTGATTATAGATTAGAAGAAAATATTAATTAAAACGATTATGCAATTTCAATTTAATAGCATTGATTATTTAAAAAATCAACTGTAATAAATGTTCAAACTGGGCACCATTGGCTACCTGATTGTAGCTAATTCCTAAAAATGCATAATGTAAAATAAAATTTGGTAGGTTCCAGAGCTTTTCCCAAAAGTTATTCTTGGAATGTTTAACGAATTTATTCATTATTTTACGAAAGCAGTATATATGTATAGAATGATTTTCAGCACTGCCTCCGCTATTATTAAATAGGGCAAAACAAAAAATAACAATAGGGTGTAATTATTATAAACATATCCAGTAAAAGCTAATCGATGAGTGAAAGGAAATTTATAAAAGAAACTAGGAAGAAATTTGAAAGATTATCCATAAACTAGTAAAAGAAAAATATAAAATTTAATGTTAACATTTTATTAAAAGAATGACTAATTCATATTGTAGAGAATCTACTAGAAAGTTCTTCATTTCGAACATTTATTTACAACTCAACTATTTACAAGTCCAACTAACTAACTAACTTTCTTTCTACTTTAACTTTATAAACTAACTTTCGCACTGTATTACACAATGTCACTTTCTTCGCATCGTATCACTCACTATCGCGGTCCAGATTCAACTAACTCCTGGCTGGACAACACAATTCTTATATAGGCAGTAGGACGTCTCTCCACACGTCTCTAGATAAGGAACTTTGGCGAACCTTCTAGTATAGAACGCACTGGAAGTCAACTCCACACGCTCTTGATGGATTCGAGTATTCCCGGCGTTCGGGATCGCTCGAGGCGTTCGTGATAATATTATTCATTTTTTGTCAACCTACAAATGATGATAAATTCCTTATATGAGTATCTTTTGAGTATTATACGATTTAATTGAATCTTAGCATAGTAGTTCTACATCAAACGATCCCCTAAGATTCGTGGGTTGATATAGCAAACAGCAGTTGAATATGAAGCAGTTGAATTGAGACGAAGATTGGGCATGAAGAATCGATTTCATACCAGATCATTCATACTTTCGTTTTAAAATTTATTCTTTTTAGAAATAACTCTACATTGGGGCCAGTTAGTTATTTATAGGGATGGAATATATTCCTAATCGAGAGAATCAATTTTTGGTTCCCAAGAATCAAAGAACCTAAATGCTCTTAACCATGAAACGAAACTAACCATGTCCTTTTCTAAATAAGAACACTTTTTAGAAGAGTAGACGAGGCGGTAGAAGAAAACAATTTGGCTTGTTAACTAAACGATCACTGAAACCTTTGCAATAGTAACATAGTCTTTAAATCATCTCAAAATTAAATAGTTTCTTCGCATTAATTTTGCGTATATGGTAATTTTAATCATGTTCATTATATCCAACGCATGACTAAGAGGAAATAAGTTCACAAATCGCACCTTCACAATTTCATTTCATAACTTCCTTTCATAATTCCAGACTTTACGTGCTCTAGACTTTCCGATCTGCTATTTTGCAACAAAATTCAACATATAATTCCGATTAACACGCTTATTTGCATGTTGCGGTTAAATAACTGGGCTGTTATGTTTGCACATTTATTGTTTCCAAAGAAAAATACAATAGTTGTGTTGGAATTCAAACGAATTCGACGAAATATAATGCATGATAGATAAAAATTACAAATTCAATAGTTATTCCAATTAGTTCCAATATCGATAAACTAAAAATAGAATGCATAGAAAGTATGCTGGTATTATAACATCGTCTGTCAAGAGCTGTGAAAATGTAAAACACCACGTATTTACGGCCAAAAGTACAAAAAGAATTAGTTTTTAAATTCGTGCGGTAATCTTAGAAGATACAACTAAGATATATTAACAAAAATAGAGCTGCACTAATAACATAAGAAATAAATACAGTTGTACTACAGTAAGAATTTAATTTTTTTTTAATTGAGCGTTATTAAACCCTTAATAAAAATGTCGACATACATTAAAGATAATCGATTATTTAAAAGGTCTGTTTCATTTATATAAATTTGAAAAAGACAAAAAATTCGTGATTTATGAATAACAGCCAGATACTGTAAAGTAAATATTAATTAATATATTACAAGTAGTATATCCAGAGGGTGCAATAACATATTTGACACAGTAGTTTAAAGAGACTTGTTTATTGTTTTAATATACAAATTTGGTTGACTCCAGGGGCGTAGCGTACATGGATGCGAGTGATGCGTCGCATCCCTTAAAAAATTGGCAAATTACTGTTATTTAAAAGTTCAATCGATTTATTCAATTATTACAGTTTTTTAATTATTTTAAATCGACTGCAAACATACATTATTTACTTTAAACGCTACCATCGACTTTTTTATTTCAAATCGGCCGTCAAGACGTCCGAAATTATTGGACTCCCGCGTTACTTGCTGCAGTGCTGAAATGCGATGGTTCACGTTACATCCAAGCTACACGTTAAATGGGCGAAAAGGTCAGTGATCTGACGCAGTCAACAGTGGAACCTCGAGTGGGTGTTGTCGTTATTTCCGGACTCAGTTATGCGATTATGTGAACGCATCTTGGCGACTGTCGTCATAACATAAGGGAGATTTGTATGCGCTGTTTCAGGTAATTGTGGGAAATGAAAATGAGGAATAGGATCAAAAAACCGTTATTTGTTCTAGAGGCCTTTTAACTTTGTAGCGCGACTTTGATTTTAATTTTTTCTTAGCAGTGTCTTCTGCAATATTCCCACATTCCGAGAGTCTGTTTAATATTTAATAGACAAAAATATCAGATATTAGTTACTGCAATAAAAAGATCGCCGATTTCAAATCACATATTCAAAAAATGAGAAATGAGTTTAGTGACATTTTGGACCGACCGTATGGACAGATTTGTATTAGAAACTCAACCACCAAGTGAAAGAATGCGTTTAAATTCAATTCCTGAAGAAGATAAGGAAAGCACCTACGCATGATTGTTTTATGAAACTTTGGACGTTATTACTTTGAACATTAGTGAACGGTTTAGTGAAATTTCTAAACTGAAGTTCTTAAATCTAGATTCCACGCAATTTACTTCATTTGTAAAGCGTTTTCCTGACGAATTTTTTTCTTCTTTAATAGATACATATGGAAGATTCTTCCAAATCGTTTAAAAAGTAAACTTTCAGTAATTTATTGTGATCCCGATATGAAAAAGAGCACTGTGTTTGAGCTTCACTGATACATTATGTCCCTTCAATTATCTTCTGTTTTCCCGGAGTTATCAAAACTGTATCATTTAATTTTGACTATTCCTGCCACAAGCAGTTCCGCGGAAAGATCATTTTCATGTTTAAAGAGAATAAAGACTTATCTGCGAAACTCTCGAAAGCAAGAAAGACTGTCAGCTTTAGTATTAATAAATATTGAAAGTGCCTTGTTAGAAGATATGAGATCGTCTCCAACATTTGAAGAAATAGCGATAGAAGTTTTCGTTGGACAAACAAAAACCGAAAAATTGATCTTCATTTTAAAAATTAGGATATCTACCTCGGCATAACCATTTTAGGTTAGTCTCTTTTTTTACTTTTACCATTTTCATATGGCCTATGTACCATACATCTGACTATACCTCTTCTCCTCTTAAAATTTTTATCACATCCCTAGATTATTTTCTCATGCTACACGCCCCTGGTTGACGCTGTTGATCTGAAGAAGGTATTTCTTGGAATCAAACAACAATTCTTTGAACCAAATTTATTGTTGCATCTTCTTATCTGTATATAATTATGATACTATTATCAAGCTAAAAAATAATTATAATACTATACTATTATATAATTATCAAGCTAACATATATTATGATGAAATGCAATAAGTAAACTAGAATAAACTAGTTTCAGCATAACAATCAATATTAAATTGGAAGAAGACAAAATGCTTCTACTTTATATTCTTCTGGCTTCCCAGATGAAGAACTAATGAAGATATGGTATATCGACTATACTAGATATAATCCACAACATATTTATTACAAATAATATAATTAATTAATTGTAGAAGCTTACATTAACCTTGACGCTATTATAAATTAGTTTTAATTCAATAAATCTAACATTAAATTATCAGAAAACTAAATGTGTCTATTTTATATTCCTCTGGCTAATTAAAACTATAACCATTTCTGTATATAGTATGCTTTCGCAAAGTAATGAATAAGTGCGGTAAAAATTCAAGGAATAACTTTTGGGAAACCCTATACTCAGACCTATAAAATTTTATTTTTAATTGCTTGTTTATTGCATGTTTTGAAATATAATTAATACATACAGGGTGATTTGTGTAGGAGGGATGACGTCGTCGACATATTTTGTAATGTCATAATCCTCCTAACGACATAATCCTTTTTTTTATTATGGAATGTTGGAGAACATTTGTTAATATAAAAAATTTGGAGAAAAGCGATTGTGTAAATTCAAAATACTAAATTCAATGGCAGTTTATTAAAGACAAATCAACTAAACCAACTATTCAAAGTGTACACCATTGACTGCCTGACAGTAGCTAAGACGATTAATAAATTATTTTTGAACATTGTGAATAACTTCAATAGGTATACGCAGTGGCGGCTCGTGATGAAATGAAACGGGTGTTCTGCACAGGGTCGATTCTCGGGCGCAGTAGGGGCCGTAAAAAAATTGCGCCTTGAAAATTTTGAAAATTTTCAAGGTCACGCGTTTTCCTGATACTTCAGAATTTTTATGTAAAATCCGTTTATACAAAAATAGACTTTTACAAGAAAAATTTTTGGAATTTAATACTTTTTTGAAGAACATTCATGTTTGCCGTCATATTCTTTGGTTAAGAGAAAAGGCTTGTAAGGTGAATTTTCCACTAGAGGGTCTATAACACTTAAAATATTTTCCGAAAGAGTTTCAGCGTCACATTTTGTAGGTTTCAGGTATGTCCAAAAACGTTCAATCGGTTCACCATCGAGAATATATCTTAAAACTACCACTAACTGAATTTTGCAGATACATCAGTTGTTTCGTCTGCCATAACTGCCAAAAATAAAGATTTGTTAATTTCTTTAATTATTTCTTCATGACATACTTTTAATATACAGTCTAAAAGATCATTTTGTATTTCTTTAGAGGTTCCTTTAAATGCTGAAGCATTTTGTAGATGCTCGCTTAAAATTACATCAAACTCAGCAGAAAAATGTATCAAACCACGAAATATCCTCGGGTTTTGAGAGGTTTTAGCTTCGTCATGTCCTCGCAGCGCCAGTTCAAAGGCCCCACAAAACTTTATGCAGTTTATAATTTTTGACAAAACGTATCTCTTTTTTGTCACATTATCATTATGCTTTTGCACATTCATCCAATAAACTGAATCTAGCTGCGCTTTAATATTAGTTGTTCCTAATAAAGCTAATTCCATTGTATTATGTAGAAGGCTTTTGGAGTTGTCGTGCTTTTTTATTTTTTTTATCACCGCCAAAATGTAAACAAGGAAAACAAAATAACGCATTTTTTTGCATCCACAAATCCAATTGTTCTTCGAATAAATGTCTCTATTAAATTGACGTTTATATGCTTTTCCGCGGCTAACACCTGCAGTCTCAATAACAATATCGGGCAATGGCCTACCATTGTTTTTTAAATCAATTTTTTCTTCATAAGAGTATTTAAAAAATCGCTTCACATGAACTAAATTATAAACTAAATCCATTGTCACTATCACAGTATATAAATATTAATAAATCACTACACAAATTCACAAAACAGTATTTAAAATCTCAAATTAACACGAAATACGAAATAGGTACGATTTACGCCCGCGAACTCTACCAGGAGTAAATATTCACCGATGTTGCCGTAGTTGGAAAAAATGCAGCTCACTGACCGTGTAAATTCGTTCATTTGCGAGCGTCAAGTAGGATTGTCGCGGGAGTTGGGGGGAGGACGGGTGTGTCGAGCCCTGCTCAGAACTACCTCGTGTGGCCCAGTTCAATGTACCGCGACGCGCTCGCATAGAGACCCAGATAATTCATCTGGTCTATTACTCAATAGAGGACGGAGGGCAGAATGCGATTTTAACGCAAGCACGTGCGGTTTAGCTGCACCAACTAACCAAATTATTTTATTAATAAATTTTAGTAATTATTACGTCGCGAAAATATACAAATATCTAATATTTTTGGCAGTTCTGCAGCTCCGCAGCACCTATACACCAGCCGCCCCTGGGTATACGTTATATTTCATGACGAATTCTTGCTTTTAAATCCTCTAAATTCTCCGGTCTAGTAACTTATATATATTTTTTTAATTATCCCCACAAAAAGTAATCTAGAGGTGCCAAATCTGGTGATATTTCTGACAATGCAATCGCTCATCTAAATAAGCGCAGACAGGCGCTGCATAATGAGGAGATGCATCATATTGTTGAAAGAAAACTTCATTTCTCTGAAGATCAGGTCCCTCTACATTTAACTGTAAAGTTATTAGTGCAGGAATAAGGTCGTCTCGAAAAAAAATTATCTGACAGCAAGTGTATTCATTGCTTTACGAAAACATTGTATAATGAAATATCTATACCAGAAATACACACAATATTTAAATATAATGATCGACAAGGGTTTGAGGTGGGACCTTAATATTAAAAATTAAAAGAAAGCGAGGTGGCTACTGTATCGTTTTAAAAACTAAAAGAAAAAATATCTTATGACTTAGTACTTATGACCTTAGTACTTTCTTTGTACTAAACCCTAACACAATAACATTTCTTGGCCTTTTAGGATGGTGTATCGTAAACAATATATTTCTTTAACTTTACGTATTTGCAATGTAATTAAAGTTATTTACAATAAACAAAAATAGTGTAGTGACATTTTTTTCGAACGACCAACAATATGACTAAATATAATTTAAATATAATTGTGTAATTTAAATATCGTTATTGGTATCAAGAAGAATAAAAATGGGATTTAATAAAATCCAGTTAAGATAATTTATATCTATTAAATGGCTTAAATATTTGATTAGCGTCATTTACGCTCACGAGAGATAAAGGAAATGCGTTTCTTTTATATCTCAAAATAGTTCAATTCCGTAATTTTTAGAACCTCCGATAATTTAAAAGACTCAGTATGTTGTATGCGAGTGTTGTAATGTTAGAAATCGTGCTATCGAAAATTTATGTGAATATAACATTATGTTTATAATCTTACAGACAAACAATATGTTATGTTAACACACTGCTCTAGAATTGTTTGTTTATTTGCAACTGTTATGTTTTTACTGCATTTTATTTTGCATGTGTTTAATATAACAAGGTATGTATACTATATATGTACGAGGGGGTACCCAAAAGAAACAGAACTGATGTTGTGATGGGCGGAGGTTTTGTAGTACCGCGTTCTGCCACTAGGAGCGTATAGAGCAACCATTCCCCAGTCTATAAGTCGTCGCTAAAGAAGGTTTCGTTCGGATTGTGTGAATTTTTTTATTGAGGATTATTTTGTTGGCTCGTTTTGTTTTTGTAATGGCTGAATATCGTGAACAAGCGCGCAGCCGTAAAGTTTTGCTTCTTGTTCAGAGAAAGTCTTGAAATGTTAAAAATGGCCTACAGGGATGATGGTATTGGGAAAATTCAAGTGTTTGAATGGCTTTCCCGTTTCAAAAGAGGTGAAATGTCAACTGAAGACAAACCTCGTTCTGATCGTCCTTCCACGGCTCGAACCGACGAAAATGTTGAAAATATTCACAAAAATCATGCTGGAAGATGAACGACGGACCATTGACGAAGTTGTGGAGCTATCTGGAGTGACTTGGAATTCAGTTCACTTGATTTGTGGCAGTCGGGCGACTGGTTTTTCACCACGAGAACGCCCCTGCTCCCACAGCCCCATCCGTGCCCCACTTTTTGACTAAAAATGGCATGATCCCTCTGCCTCATCCTCTCTATTCACCCGACCATGCCCCCTGAGACTTTTTTCATTTCCGTGAAGATTCTTTGTTTAAAAATAAAAAAAAATTAAAATAATTTCGATTTCTTTTGGGTACTTCCTCGTATATTTTCATGTATAGTAAAATATTGTTATTCTTTGTACATAAACATTATTATCAAAATCTGTCCTTGACGAAAGCTCTTGCGTTCTGTAACTGTTGTCGCATAAATGCATTTTAACAACAGCATAATTTCTTTTCTGTGCAGTCTATTTTTTTAACTATACTTTATGAGAAGCTCAATTAAGAGAAGACATACATATAGGAGGCACAATTTCTCGACTCCTTCTGTATTATATATGCATGGCATACTAATTTCCAAAAGTATAAAAGTTACAACAAAATAAAAACTGATAGAAAATATCTATCCAGTAGCAAAAATTACTTTAAAAGTAGTCATTTCAAACTTAACGAGCTGAAGGTTGCTTTATCATTGATCCTTATCCGTCTTTAATATTCATAGGTTTTACAAAGCACTTGAATGTTGTCAAATAGTATTAAGATAATGCACAATTTTTTCATTTATCACCTTCGTATAGAAACAATGTGTTTGATTTTATCTGAGAAGTAACTGTCGGTGTATCGTAACATCAAATTATCAATAACACAATTTTTTGCGTTATTGATAGCCTGCGTCAGTTTTCCTTGAATTTTAAGATTGCCTTTACGCCGGATATACTTGTTGAGTTCCAGCATAGTTCAGAAATATTTCTTACACGAAACGATATTTTTTGTGGGCTCCAAGAAAAATTATTGTCGTTTTTATTCCATTCTTCTGCGTAGTCGCGTCAAATAAATCCTTCGAATATAATATATGTAACTACACTACCGCTTATAGTTCCCATAAACCGTTATATAAACAAAGATAAGCGTATATCGCGAAATATTAACCGACTAGATGTAGTGCCATAAAATTACTCCGACCGAACGAATTTATCTGAAAACGGCCTTCGAGTTCATGACCTAATTCCGAAGGCAACTTGTTGAATAATTCGGGAATTCCGCAATTTCTTTATCTCGATTTGTGTACGACGGTAACGAAGTAATGCCCTACGGCTTTCCAAGACGCCAACGCGTTCTCCGTCGACGTAGTTCATTACGTTATATCGCGGCAATATCCATTTTTTAATCTCGTAATCACAATAGGATTTCGTCCCAAACCGATTTTGCGAATTGTGGCCCATGCGCGGCGAGAAAGCAGGGCTGGATTCTCCAGAAAAATTTTCCGGAATATCGTACAAGGACATCAATATGTGGGCACATATAGCCCCCACATACGTCCATTGCCAGCTGTGATATTACTTGTATGTAATGGTTTTGAGATCTGTAAATATTGAAATCGAAGGCACTGATTCCACTTCTATACCTAACTTGCTCGCTATTTATTTATTTTAAATAAATTCGACCATAGCAAATATAAACATAGTCCTCTGCTCAATTGTCTGGTGCATCGTCAGGTGCCAAGCGTCTTGGTCTCACGGCAACAGGTGGACCAAGGTGGTGTCGAGGTGGTACCTCATTTGATGCTTGATGTTTTTGGGGATTCCGCCGGGACGAGTAATGCCAGGATACTGTTTTAAATGAGTGTAGAACACATACCTCCAGAGATTGTCCTGATTGACGGCAATCAGGACAATCAAGGCAAGGATATACATAAGGCCAGGATATACATAAGGCAAGAATATACATGAAAATCTGCACCAACGTCGACGAGAAGTTGCACAATACATTTGAGTGTATGTACATCGGTACAGGACAATCAAGGCAAGGATATACATAAGGCAAGAATATACATAAAAATCTGCACCAACGTCGACGAGAAGTTGCACAATACCTTTGAGTGTATGTACATCGGTTACATGAAGTCGTCACACAGTAGGATACGTCGTGCCGTTGGTCACCACCAACGATGACCTGCATCGATTCCTGAGTTATGCGTACACTGTGTTACGGAAAATATTTGCCATTTTGTTGTCTTGGAGCGGTCGTCGTTGGTACTTATATTCGCTATAATCAATGCACTGTTTAACGTTACTGCGCGTCAAATTTGACTGCCGAATTCTAAGTCGCTAAAACTACACCAAAAATCGTTCTATCTCGCTTAGTCACAGCGGGGTCACCAATATATTAGCGGTCGTAGGGCTGCGAGATGAAATAAGAGAGCACCAGTGCTTTCGGGTCAGTACTTTCAGGGTACGTAACGAAAACTTACTGTTCTACAACTAATATTTTCAGATCTTAAAACTAAAGGGTGGTCCAACCATAATGCACGATGTTAATTGTGAGTCACACCTTAACGTCAAGTTTTTTGCCCAACTTAATTTGACATTTCTATGTTTCAGTGTTTGACAAATTCAATCACGGAGAGGTACACAATTGAGCAGCGCGTTAATATTGTTGAAATCTTTTACGAAAATGGGCGTTTAAATCAAAATGCATTGCGTGCACTTCGTGACTTTTTTGGTCAGCATAATCGACCAAATGTGTCCACAGTCGGGAGAATTGTGCGCAAATTTCAGCAAACCGGGTCTGTAGGAAATGTGAAAACACCTGTGCATGCTCCCCCAGTTCGTTCTGCGGAAAACATTGCTGTTGTCGCGATAGTGTAGCAGGAGAGCCGTCAACCTCAATTCGTCGTCGTGTCCAACAATTGAACATCTCACGAACATCACTGATGCGAATTTTGAATAAAGATTTGAATTTACACGCTTACAAGGTTCAATTGACTCAAGAGCTGCAGCCTAGTGACCATTTCAAGCGTCGTCAATACGCCGAATGGTTGGTTGAACAGACAGAAGTGAATGGTAACTTTACAAAGAAAATCATCTTCAGCGACGAGGCACAGAGATTTCACCTCAGTGGATTCGTTAACAAGCAGAATTGCCGCATTTGGGCAAATGAGAATCCACGAGTGATTGTTGAAAAGCCGATGCATCCAAAGAGTGACTGTTTGGTGCGGTTTATGGGCTGGCGGCATCATCGGGCCGTACTTCTTCGAAAATGAGGTTGGCCAAGCAGTTACCGTGAATGGTGTTCACTATCACGAGATGATAACGGACTTCTTGTAGCCAGAAATTGAGGATATGGACCTGGACGGTATGTGATTCCAACAGGATGGTGTCACTTGCCACACAGCCAACGAAACAATGGCACCTTTGCGCGAGAAATTCAATGGCTGTGTTATCTCACGTCGTGGCGATGTTAATTGGCCGCCACGATCATGTGATTTGACACCGTTAGACTTCTTTCTTTGGGGATATTTAAAAGAAAAAGTGTACGTCAATAAGCCAAGAACAATTGAAGAGCTAAAGGATGAGATAGTTCGGCACATTAACGACATTAAACCTCAATTATGTCTCAGAGTCATTGAAAATATGGACCATCGGATAGAGGTATGCCACCGAAGCCGTGGCGAGCATTTGGCCGATATTTTGTTTCACACATAATTGTCATAGATACTTCTATCATAATAAAAAATATTAAGATAATTCTCTAAAAACTTTTTGTTTTATTTACAATTAACTCCGTGCATTTTGGTTGGACCACCTTTTATTACATACAAATAATAGCACGGCTGACAATAGATGTATGTGGGGCTACATCTTCCCACAGATAGAATTATTGTACATATAGCTTCATAGACTGGAATCTTCCAAGGAATAGATGGGCTTCTTGTTTTCCTACTTCAGATGCCACTTGTTGTCAACGTTTCCTTACTAATTGCTAAGGATAGAGTGGCTCTCTGGACAATAATTGCTGGACTAAACCAAAACTGATCTCAGTTCAGTAATAGTCCCTAAAGAAGTCACCTCCAATGGATGAGGCAACAAGTTCCATGGATGAGGCAACGTTGGCAACAAGTTCCAGATTGACAAATGGTTTATCAGACACCAATTTCTTAATTATAAACCCGTATAGGCGTTTCTAAATTTGCTTCAAAAGATGATAGGAAATCCATTTTGGATTATTCAAAAATAGGATATATTGGTAGATATTGAAGACAACTCATATTAACCTACAAGATAAGTTACTACTGTTAACGATATTAATAAAGTGATAATATTGCACCTTTAAAAAGAGAAATAATATACTTATGAAATATATTTGATAAAAGAACTTATTGATGATAATCAGCAAGTAATATTTATTTCTATTAGTATTTTACTATGTTCATTTATTATTATGTTAATATATTGATACGTGACAATTATAACATCTAGGAAGCATAGTATTAGGTTCTAGGAAGTACAGTAGTATATCTTAAAGGAAATGCTACAATTGGCACCATTGTTATTACAGTAATACATATTAAGGATAAGCAGAGGTCATAGGAGGCGTAATAATATTGTCGCCATCAGTTCATGATCAGTTTTGGTCCAGTTTTCAGATAAAATAAACCATTGCTTCATCAGATAAAAGCTTTTTTATAAATAACGTGTTCTCTTTACATCTATTTATTGGGTCCTCAAAATTATCGTCATCAAATTCTTCCACCAAATGAATTTTATATGGGCAGTATCTTTTTTAGAAGACACAATATGGACATTATCGCTGACAACTTGTATTGTAGACGTATGTAGATTCTCTTCAGTATTTACTAATATATCCAACTTTGTTTCGTCGTCCAAACCATTCTGTACTAGATTTAGAGAGATCTCTTGCACTTCCAAATTGATGATTTTCTTATACTCCTTAGTAGAGGAATAAAATCATTTCAAATTGAAACAAAAGGGGTTCTATAAATAATATTTTACTTTAAAATCCTGAAAGATGAGAAAATGAATGTATCTATTAATTTTGAACCATAGTTTATAAACCAGGAATCCTAGTTTTTATATTATGTTTCTCTAATATTTGATATTACTTTCCGTTAGATTAATATACTTTTTTCTTTTCAGGTAAGTCATGCTTCCCATGAGGACCATAGAAAATAATTCAGCAATGACTATACTCATAGTTTTGTAAGTAAGTTTTGTAAGTAATGTAAATAATACTTATAGTATAAAGTGATTGAAGAAAATCTTTATGATAATAGACTTCTCTATTGAATCTGTAGATATAAAAATGCGACAAATCCAAGCAGCTACGATAACGAAAAAGTTTCAAACAAAGTAAATATAATTTTTTGAACTACGATTTAATCTGATATATTCCAATTCCAAGTAGCGTCAGCAAAATATAAATAGCTGTAATAGCGAGAAAAATGGGAACTTCTAGACGGAAAATCTAGTAAGATAAAAAATTATCATAATGTAAACCGTTAATTCTATCCAATGAAAACGTTTTGACTAAGTTTACTGCAAAAACTCTCTTCGCATGTATATCACATGCAATGCACGCAAGTCCCATAAGATTCGTATATATCTGCTGTTTCACGCGCCCTTGTCCTCTCTTTCTAACACATGGTTAAACGGTCCTCTGATGTGTGCAATAGGAAAATTGAACTCCCTATGTATATAAGTTGCAGATTAATACCCCGTAGATAAATCTGATAAATTCTAGGGCTGGCGAATGTGGCGACATCTAGCAATCTGTAAGCGAGACTGTTAGATATCGGAACATTCTATGTATAATGATATGATAATGTTATGTATAGTAAACACTTAATAGGAATTTTTAAGGAAGCTCACTGCACAAATGCACCTACAATAAAACCGCCACTGAACCTAATACCAAATGTTACATTTAATTGAAGTCACTTAATTAAACATGTATTATATATCAGGATATAATACCAACATAATGTGATACCAACGTAGTGTGATTATACGGTTTTCTTTTTGCGATGAGGAATTGTTTTATGTCCCAAATAAAGTTGTAAATGGATTCGCTAGATATTTTTCTAGTGTCTTTTCCACTGACGATGTGCAGGCTACAAACACAAGTTCTGGCAATCACTCAACTCGTATCAATATAGTAAAATTTACAGAAACGCGTATTTGTCAAGAATCATCAAAACGTAAAAACAAAGTGACCTGTGGGAATGATCAGACCCCGAGTTTTCTTGTTAAAGATTGCTCAGGGGATTTATTAGAACCACTTCTCATTTTGTTTGATCTGATGTACCTACAGATTTCCTGAGGTTTGAAAAGTAGTAAGGATCTATCTTGTACTCGTATTAAGAAGTGACAGTCCATCTGACATCCAGTCATTGAACTCGAAAAGGATGCTTACTAGCCTCTAATTTGTATTTAAACTGTTCCATAATAGTACAGATGCACCCGCATTACTAAGCATGTTTGATATACGCATACCTAAACTAGGCTCTCAAGATAAAAACCCTTATAACTGCCAGACTGCAAGAACTAATATGGTGCTAAAATGGCCAGTGTTTGTGGCAACATTTTATTGTAACATCTAGCACTAGTGATTTGAACACTTGTGCTCTAATGAGATCCTATTTTTAGGACAACAACAACTTTAAGTCATGTAAGTTACATATATGTTAATGAAGTATTCCATTGATTTCATTGTCTATTTACAGTTACAGTTATTTAGAAGTTACCTTTTTTATTTATATATTTGTTATATACTATACTCATTAATATGTATTTATTTATATTCTAATTTTTTTCCGGGCATGGAAATAGATTTTTTGTCGGGCATTATTATTATTATTATTAAAATAAATATTCAGGTCAATGTTAATATTTTTTTTTTGTTTTTACTACACCACGCCATAGACGATTTGTTTATATTCTATGTTTTAATGCATTGCATGTGTCGTTTATATTCATTATACAAAGTTTTCATGTAATTTTTCTCTTGTCTGTTGATAGTATCTAAAGATAAAAAAATAAAAACACAAATATTTCGCTGTTGTAATACCGTATGTGTTAGTTTAACCGTTCTCTTGTCTTCGTAGATTATGTAAAAATAAATTCCAATTGCGCCATGACGAAACCAAATCAACGATAGATAACAGAACGTCAGTTAACACGTGTTCATCGTTTGCTTGGGCTTATCTTTATAGCGTGGATTATGTATCATATCATACCGTTTTATGTAATGGGTGTATACGTGCAACATGTGGGTATTCGGTAACCCCTACGCCGAAAAATAAATTATCGTTTCAAGGCCCGACATTAGCAACACTGAGTGACATTTAATGCATATCGCCATCGAGATACCGTGCAAAACTCAACACCAGCTAATATCACAATCAGTTTTTAGGTATGTCTATTGCCCAATCTTAGGCCGGCCATACACGTAACGATTTATCGTGCAATCTAACTGATTCAGTGAAAACATCCGACGAATCGAAGCGTGTATGGCGACTAAATCGTCCGATCTCCTGGCTTGCGCAAGCTATCGAAACTCATTCGATTTCAGGCAGAGGTCAGTTTGAAAAGTGATTGTGTACGGCCGCATAGGTATTTCGATTTATTTTTTATTTTTCAGTTTTTGAGTTTTATTGATAATCTTGCTTGAGATGATATTATGGTTGAACATTTGAGGCATTCGTATGACCGTCCTGATACTAGGAATCTCAAAGTAGCAGAAACTCTTTTGGTAAGGAGAAATAGCAGGTCTCATAGCATTCTTTTCGATAATGACATAATGGAAAGCAGTTTGTGGTAGACTGCTCCATCCATCTGTAGGTAGTTACGACAGTCGGTTCATCCTACACTCAGTTCTTGTAGTAGGTTAATGTGAGTCTAATGATTCCTTTTTAGTAGCCAATCTTTACACCATAATTTACGTTTTTTGCCCCTTTTTATACGATTATTATTAATGACCAACAATAGACCGCTCAGATCACATCGTCGACGGTGGATGCCATGATGCCAACTGGCGGAGTGAAGGGATCGCTCGCTGAAAATCGAAACGTGTATGAGCGTAGAGACTGTGCAGATTTCATCGAAAGATTGATCGTAGGACCAATTATCGTACGATAAATCGTTACGTGTATGGCCGGCCTTAAGTTATTTGGAGTCCTTGAAGAAATACTTGGCTGGCAAAATAATCCCACAACTTGTGGCGGATCAAGCGGTGAAATATCGGATTAGGTCCGGTTCCTTGCCATAGGATTAAGACGAGTACAAACGGGATATTTATCGTAGATACAATCACAAATTACTTTATATTATACTCTTCAATCTTTCTTCACTTTCTAAATAATGGTTGGAACTTAGCAGATCGACACCGAGATTGTGAATTCACTTTCTAATATGAATCAAAAATAATTGTGCCATAATTTAAGGCACGTTGAAGAGCGTTAGTAAAGCATTAGGGGCATCACTACCAGTGATGTATGGCTATAAAAAGTGATGCTACAATTTACTACAACATGATTAATCGAGTGTTATTGTATCATATTATTAATTCGGTATTTTAAACACTTCCTGTTAGAAACGTTAGAAGCACTGAATATAATAATATAAATTTTATAGAATCGCGATACGTTATTTGTTTTAATAATCCTGACAATGTCAAATATCTTGATAATATACACAATTTAATGTCGATTTTAGTCAATAGCCGTTTTCAATTCCCATAAATAGTAATGAGTATGAGCTTATCGGTGGCTTTCAAGTCATTGGTATACCAGGAACAGTGACTATCAAATCACTACGACTTTTGACGACAACCTAGGTCACTGTTTGAATCGACATATACGGGGACGTGATTCTATAGAAGCTTATTTAAATATATGTTCTGTTTATGAAATAGAATTAACAGCTTATAGGAATAAGAAGAACTATTATTATTTTATTCACGGATTTTTATAATTTTCTTTGCAACTTGCTTTCTCTAGTAGTTCTTGTTTTAATTTTTATCCACGACCACTATATTAGGAAGGTTTAATACGTCTGTCTTCCGTGGATTAGAGGCCTTCTAATACACTAGCGAATTAAAATTCATAATGCCACGCTTCGATTTTATAGAATTTTATTTAGAATTATTATTAATATTAACATTAACATTTATCTCAAGAACGATCTTGTCATTTTGACCGGGATTATTCAAATTCACTCAATAAGGAGTTTTTGAAGGACTGGAAGGGCCCACAACTTGGCCGATATTAGATAGGACCTGGATTTTTTCAGAAATTACCATCTTGCTGGACAGTGATTCTTCAATAGAACTTTCCGCTACCGTAGTCGATTTCCAACTACCGTGACGCTTGACAGTGGTAATATTGACCCCAGCATTGACCAATAGTGTTGCCGAAGAACGCCTCATTCCATGTCAGGTATAACTTTCCGGATCAGGGAGCCCAAGAAATGAAGCCACTTCTAAAAAGTTTGTGTTGACGCCTACATATTGTGTAGTACATTTTCCAGCCACATATCTCAAGAAACATCTCCCACCGGCAGTTTTGGGTCGCAGATTGATGTATTCTCGACACATTTCTACGGAATTGACTGAAAAAGCTTCTTCCAAGATTGTGAAACTTCTTGAAATATTTGTTTTCGTATCCAGAATGAGTACGTACAAGTAACTGCCTTTGTCTTGGACATGGCTGATATCCAAAAAAATTCATTCATTGCATCGACAAGCACCTGCGACTCCCATGATCGTTGCAACCTGTAAAGAGTTCAAAATAAAAAGCTCAATGTATAAATTGAAATATTGACATCGTGTATTTCCTACCTTAACTTATAAATATTCCACATCCGGTGCTTTTTTCAAAAATTCGTCGATTTGGTTTCTCTCCAGTATCTTTACCTTCTTTGCTTTATAATTTCTTGATCCGGCTTTCAAATATGAAATAATTTTGCCATACTTCAAAATATCAATACATTTGTGCACTTTCAACATTGATTATAGCATGGACTACTTTGTCCACATTGAAGAGACAGCAAACCGTTTCTCCACATTGAGAGAGTAGGATAGTAGTACCTCTTCTGTAATTGCTCCTTCTCCTATATCCCTTTTTTTTCACCAGTTGTCGAATTCCACCAATTCCTTCTCGTATACACTTTTTCTTTTCGTTGGTAACAGACGTAATATTGCTTCTTGAGCTTCTTGCTGGCTTTCAGTCGAAATGAAGAAATTCTCAGCATTGTCACTCATTTTTTGTGTCGATTTTGCAAATAATGTCCGTCTTGTTGACAAATAAACAAACGCATGTCCTAGAAACGACTCCAAGACTTTCTAGTTTTCAGCTCAAAATGAATATTCTTGATCAAAATAAATCTGTCAAATCTGACGTTTTTCAAAACCAGAATTCTTTACCCCCTAATTGACCGGTTTTGCCCGTAGTCGTGAATAAAACGTTGAATTACATTCGGGAATTAATAGCCTATATACCATATATACAGTAGAAATAAATATAATGTTTCACTTTCATGGGTAATAATATATGACCCATTTTCTGCAGTTTTGATATACTACAAATATATTGAATTTAGTTTAATTTGTTTCAGTACACATTTTATTTCGATCAGAAATAATACGCAATCAATATGTATACATCAAATGTTATATTGTTATATTTATTTCTAATATATCCAGGCTAAAGTATACCATACCACTCATAGCTTATTATATGTCGCTGATAATTATAATGACATAAATCTGATATATGTAATCTCACTAGCAAATGGTTGCTGACAGCCACTCGTTATTAGAACCAAGCTCTACAAATTCATAAACGTCTTATGTCGCCATGTTCATAAACGATGATCTAGTTCACCGTAATTGTGCATAGCATCTCGCGATATCTCGCAGCTACCAGAGAGTTCCATTCGACTTCTCACCAGTATCGGTCACAGGAATGCAAATATCGACCATCACTATCGCTAAGTTTATTCTCTTGATTGTGGTATATCCATCAGTTGCTGAGAGAGCTGTATAAATCGATTGAATACTACAACACACTTGAGATCTTCTTTAGCTCTTCTAATGTACGTGGTCTTTGGATATGGATCACATACTATGGAACAGTTTAAGTTCAGATGTTCCCATAAGATGCAGTCAATGGTAGTAAGACCTATTGACGCTGAGTGAGCAACTGTATAGGTCCTCATCTAAATCCCCATCCATTTCCTCCTAAGATAGCTTTGGTCCAAATAATTCTGGACTTAACTAGCAACATTCCATCAAACACAATCTTGTTAAAATAAAATAAACGTGCTTAGCAAATCAGGTCGTGAATGAGGTCATTCCAGACGGCAGACGAGGTTCAAATACTTTTTTGTAGAGACTTCCTATCCAGGAAACCATTGGTTCAAATACTCCTGAATTTAACCAATAAATTGCAATGGAACACAATCTTATTACTTATCGAACACAAACCAAATACACCTACTTAGTAAATTAATCCAGGAATGAGGTCGTTCCCAAAAGAACTCCAAATAACTTTCTTGTAGATGTTTCCTAAAAAAAAAAGAAGAACCTTATCAAAATGCTTTAATGCTGCCATTGCTCGCAGTGTTCGGGTACTTTTGGCAATGTCTGTCCAAACTTTCATTCGCATATAATCATCAATTTGCAGTTAACCAAGTTTTGGTACATATTTAACGTAACCCAATTTATTTCAATCCTGTCGCGAGTGGATAAACTGATATGATGAGTCGATTTAGGGTATTTTCATAACAAGAAATGAGGGTTTAATTTATTGGTTTTCGATAAGCAATAGATGTATAGTTTATTTCATCTTTATTTCATATCTATAGCCAAATAAAAAATACCAAACGGCTCTTATCTCATACCGTGGCTTGTTTTCATGACTGGGCTCAGGTAGACTGCTCCGTTTATCGGCAAGATAAAAGTTTTTTATTTGGCAAATAGCGATGAAATGAATAGTAAAACAGTGAGAAATTTCTAAATAAAGTAAAATAAAAGTGATCGCAATTTTAGTGTTTTTTTTTTTTGGTGAAATTTGCAAATTTGTTGTTATATTCATTGTTGGTAACAAGTTAATAAAATATCAGTATTGTGAATACTTATTACGAAGTTTGAAATTTAGTTAGAGAAATTACTTGTAGATATGAATCAAAATAATTTTCCCATTATTTAATTTAATGCATATAGAACTTCAGTCATAAGAATATCCTTTAGAAAATATAGAACATTAGATGTTCTTGAATAAATAATTATTTTAATTCATTTTGGATAGTCTCTTTGCCTATTAATTCTTGATAATTCAAAAGTCCTGAATGTACTGTTTAATATGTTTACAAAGTATATTCACTATACAGCTTTAACATCTGTTAAAAATAATCGTACATGATGCAGAATTTGACGTGAATATAAAAAAATAAACACACGAATTCTTACCATTGTCAAGTTGTGTTTAACATGTGGCCCATGGCAGAACGATCGAAGTTAGACAACTTCATTAAATTGAATCTCTTGTCGGAGTAGACTTCAATTATTTTCGAACTGTCTTCGCATATGCACGCAACCTATGGGAATATCTCATTAAATTTAGTTGGCATGCAGATACAAGTTGAATTTGAACAGTTGAAATACTAGTTGAGCTTTGCAGTTACAGATTTAAAACGAGAAGAGGTTGTGATTGTTTTATAATATTTTTACAGAAAATGTTCACTTGTATTCACTGTTATCTATTTTTATCTTAGTTATCTAGCTCATTTACAAATATTATGAGCCATTGATAACATTTATTGATTTTCGTTAAATAAAAATCATAAGAAGTCAAATGAGAGGTTCATAATAGACGTCTATCCCGGTCCATGTCCTTAAATATTTTGCAATTTGCATGATGTGTTAAATGCGAAACATTATGTATCCTATAGTTGTCTTGGTGAATCAATTGCTTACTTTTCATATAAGTTTACTGTTTTTCTCGTTGTTACACCTCATCCAAAATTTTAATTGAACATATTCAAATGTTTACAAAGTCTTATTCTCGATTTAATTCTCTCTTCAGATACACTGTGACCACATTTCCTCTTCGTAGTTCTGCCTATTTGATAGAACCAGCAGGTTATCGATGCCATCTCAGAAATGCATAACTCCACTTATTTACATATGTTATCTTCAGATCTATCTAGTATTTTGAATTACATGTCTTTTTTATTCAGATGATCTTACTGATCCAATTATTTGTTCAATAAAATAGAAAGGGCAACTTGACACAATTACCCAACTTTCATCTAGATACGCTCTTCACTTTTCACAATAAAAAATGATGATCTGGCAGCAGGGTGGTCTATAATAGTCGAACATTAATGTAATCATAGATATACGGAAGACAAACATATACAAAATAAAATGAAATGGCAACAAACTAATAAATATAAAAAATCATAAAAGTGAATAATGAACTTTATACACATTCCATTGAACGAAAAAGAAATGAGGAAATGACGAACTAGGTAGTAAAATATTAAATTAACAGATAGTGATTATGTAATATATCACATACATATTGCATATAGAGTTCAATAAACCATCGTTAACTTCTTTTTATAAAATGTGTTCTCTTCGCTGAACACAAACTAGCAGCAGTCAGCTGTCAAGCTATTATCACATCACCACATCACTTAATGAAACATTTTCCTTTATATGTCAATCATAGTTAAATCACGTTTATGATAATGATATAGATGAGGTTGCAGAAAATTTCTCGTTTGGAGACAGTCGACAAAATTGCAACTGTTGTTAACTACATAGTAGTCTTGGAGAGGTTGTTTGTGGTTGTTGACATTGTTTCTTATGAAATCTGTGACCATGGATTTCTAGATCTAGAACTGGTGGGTGGGTAGTCCATTTAAATTGCAGCACTTAGACCCCATTGAACCCCTTTACATTCTTCCTGAAAGATCTTCTCACCGTCAGCCTTTTGCAAAATAGGCAATGACTTCGCCTTAGGAATGACGTTACCCTGACAATTCTCACAGACAATACGAAGAAAGTCAGTGCTGTGTTTCATCTAGGGTATCTTAAGAACCCTCTAGCAAATTAAAGGAGTTTCGTTTCATTCCACAGATTTTTAAATCGCTTTTGTGTTGTCTTTAATTATTTCGTTCATTGCCGTTA
Organism: Rosalia funebris; assembly: GCA_037954035.1. Taxonomy (NCBI): domain Eukaryota; kingdom Metazoa; phylum Arthropoda; class Insecta; order Coleoptera; family Cerambycidae; genus Rosalia; species Rosalia funebris. The sequence goes on along the minus strand of JAZFAV010000011.1, from coordinate 13,408,978 downwards.
TCGATAAAGTACTAAGCGGAATAGGTCCAAGACTAGTAGCCCTCTTAGCCAATTGATCAGCTGTTTTGTTGCTTCTATAATGTATAGCCACATAAATGCTACTTATGTCAGCAATATGTCTCAATGCATGGTAGCATTCCTAAATTTATCCTGTTTTTATTCTATGATTTAGCAGGATTAGTAATAATTGTCTACTATCGTTATATTTCTACGGGGTACATCATTTGTTGCTATATGAATACCTGCCAACTCCAAAACCATTTCCTTAAACAACTTCAGTCAACTGAAATCTGATAATAGATGACTTCAGAACCAGCGAACAATTAAAACAAACAGTTTTAACACACGAAATTCGACTTTCTTCCCTTTAAACCTCAGGTTATGAAGGGTAGAGTTACACATAAAAACAAGCACACCCATGCTTAGGGCGATCTGTCAATCTCCCCCCATTGAAGTGCATACCCAAGCATACAGTGCCACCCCAATACTGGGCCCAGTCCTCCACTCCGAACCACGATACGAATGGTATTGTCGCAGCCATATCTACAGGAGAATACGATAGTTCGACCATTTATTTAGTGGTCGCGGAGCAAGTGTACTGCATTTTAATAACTCCGCGTCGAATAATTGACCCATCGTATTCTCCAATTGTAACTGAAATATTTCGTTTCACAAAAATGAAAGACAAACATTTTATGAATACAATTTTCATTTATTAATAATATTGAGAACTTTTAAACAATTAGAGTTTGATTTTAATATTACTTAAGGCAATAACTTACTTTAAGATTTTAATATTCATTACGCCATCATTATATCCAGATTCGTAATTATACACAATTTACTGGACAAGTACTGAAATTAAACCTTCATTCCGTTTTGTGAATATACTCAGTCGTCGTTGATTCATGTTTGGTTACGTAAAGAATCTGAATCCAATTCGTTGAATGTGACGATTCCTTTATATTATGTACCATGCGTAGCGCCATGTTACGTGGGTATTATTTGTAATTCTCCCCCCTATCTATGCGTCTTAAGTAATGTTCGCTAAGGAGAAAATCCCGACTTCATTTAAGAAGTGATAAATTAATTTCTATAGAATCCACACCCGCTCCCCCAAGAACATCCTTTAACCTCATTGCCTCGAGCTCTAAATTGATTTCTCCATTATCATTTATATTAGAAGCGAGATTTGGGGCCGGCTTAACTGCCGAAACGAAACATCAATTAATCACGTTATCCGCGGCGGGCCGGTCCGCCCCTGTCCGATGGTATTGATCGCCGCCAGAGCTTCGGGCCCAGCATCGCGACGGCTCCGAATTATATCAGTCCGCGACCTCATCTCCGGAGAGCCTGATCACCGCCCCTCCAGCCCTGGTGAAGTGATCGAGAGATGGGTTGTGCCCGTGCTGCGGCCCAAGGGCCTTAATGTGCGCCTACCACACCTACCCCAGCAGCCGGGGGTCCCGCGCTATGGGCTGGACCAACACCGATCACCCGGTATTTGCTGCAATTGTTAGCACCTATTTTAGTATAGATGTAGTGACCTCAGTGTTGTTTTTATGTATGTTTTGGGGGCATGGAGCCAAACCGGGTGTCAACAGTAAAGTGGTACAATCTAATGAAAATGAGTTACGAAAATATTAATTCTAACTGTATATAGTTGCTGTAGAGGGTTTTGTTACACTTACATACAAAATAGATATTTTAAAACAAATTATCGTTAAAAAATAGACAAATGCGTCAACGGAATTAAGAGCGTTGACTTAATTAAAATTATATTTGTATCGTATGACCTGAAGTTAAATCAAGTTTGAAATATGCCTTTCAAAATATGCGTAGAACGCGGTGTTAAAGTTCACAATATTCGCATAACCCTAAAATTCATATATGCATATTATTCGTAATTTTGTTATTAACTAATTTTCTAAACCACGCCAACTTTGTTTTTTTTTTAAGAAATTAACTGATGTACAAGTTGTGTTTTTTTCCAAATTTTGTGTTTAAACTGTGACGTCAGTATTTTTTAATTGTACCCCCCCTTTTTTTAAGAAAAATGAGTTTCTTAAATTCTTCTTAGTTCCAATTTTAGCAATTGGAAAATCAGTAGCAGCAGCATCCCTATCCAGAGAATGAGAATGATAAAGTTCCCCACTAAAGATTTCGATTTCAATAAAGCTAATCTCTTCATTTTGGTGTTATATATGACATTCAGTCATTTCTCGACGATACTTCCGTAACAATTGGATAAATTGTGACTAGACCTAACTGAGTGGCCATCATCTTCCCCTGATCTGATTCCCTTGGACCACATTTTTGTTTGTTTACTTAAAAACGCGAGTATATTTTAATAGGCCAAATAATTTAAAGTCTCTAAAACAATGAATTTCAATTGAAATGGATGTCAGTCCGTAAATTATTTAACATTCAATGTAAAGTGTTTACACGCGTGCCGCTCAATGTCATGTTGTTAGTGGAGAATATTCTGAATAACTTTCTATCAAAGTTAATTCCGTATTTGTTTTGTTTTAAATACGCTACGACAGGCGGTGATTTTATAGTGATGAATCAGCCAGGCATCGGTACAAACACGACAGTGGGAAAGCAACACAATTAAACTAAATTAAGCGCCTGAAATTGTGTTTAATATGCATATTATATACATTACCTGACCTGCATATTGCTCTTAAATGCATTTAGGTGCATGTTTGGGGTAATGTGTATTTCACTGGCTATTGCAATAGGTAAATATTACCGGTTGTGGATATTCCTCATGTATTATTAATAGAAATATGAAACAGAACTCATTTAAAAAATACATTACTTACCTTTATTGGAATATAATTTGGCAAATTAAAATATGAAAAAACGTATTCAATTAAAAGTTTTTCTTTTTATTTTATCTTTCAATGAAAGTTGAAGCATAGTTGAACTAAAATATGTTTATGATTGTGTTGATACATGGTAACATTTCATTTATTTAACGTAAATCTAAATATTCTAAATATAACATTTTCTTCGCATAAACAAATTTAGTAAGTCACTACTTAATATATTATATATTAATTATAAGTTTTATTTCAACGATAATATTAATTCACATAACAAATGAGTTTACCTAATAAATAAGTTTCTATTAAGTTCTATTTAATGTATTCAATGAACAGATTTCAGTAATATATTTGAAATTATTATTTAATTAAGACAAACTTCTATTTATGCGTGTTCGGATAGAAATTGACTTCGTTCCCTTAAAGTCTCAGGCTGAAGAGGGGAAATTTACTCATAAAGATAAGGAAATAAATCGTTAATTCGCCATATCGAAAGTCCGTATTTATTTTTCATAAACGTAATTTATAAATAAATCGTTCTCTCGGTGTAACATAACCCCACGAGCGTTAATTGAGTGAATTCAACTTCGACAATTTTTTTACCACTTCACTGATGCTCGACTACCTACCCATTTATTTTGAATAGTCCATCATCATTAGAATCATCCACATAGCTTTTAGTATTAGCTGAATAGTTTCGGGGTATTGCATCTTGGGGACTTGGGCCACAATATATTTTTTTTGTAAATGTGGACATTGAAAAATAATTGAAAACTAGTAACTTAAGCATTACTATCCAACCAGTTTTTTGTGTTTCATTCAACATGAACAAAATGAAAATTCAATTCAATTAATGAGAGCATTCAACATTTTTATAATTAAAAACGTGTGGGAATTAAAATAATGTTATATGTCTCGCAATGACTTTAACGTTTCTGAAGAATATTTCTTTCAAAGTGTATTATAATACACTTTAACTATAATAATACTTAAGTATACTTTAGTAGTAGATAGAGTAGTTTAGAGTAGATTATACTTTTTTGAGTATTTTAGTATAAATTAATCAGCATATTACTATAGTAAATTAATTAAAGTAAATTATTTTGTTGAGTTAAAATAATTGTTTACTGAGTAGGGAATTAAAACCCCCATGGTATGAATTGTTTGTAGTATTTATTAATAAGTAATTCAGAACCATATACCACTGAATTTTAAGAAGACTATCGATGTCATAAAATGTAATTCCAATTAGAAAATAAATATGAAAATTGGCAGTTCTGACAGATATGGTGTAAAAATAAATGCACTTTGCTAAAATATTGACAAATTGTAAATGTATATGTACGTGATTATACGTTTTTTCTGTAGACAACACATAAGAGGATTGAATTTTTATTTTCTTACTGGGACATACTACAAATTTAAACTTAATGTTTACAACAAATTTATGGTATTCCTTTTAATGATAAACGATATATTAATAATTCACCTGCGAAATCATATTTCGATAGCAATGCTGCCATCTTCAGCAAATATATATTATTTCTTCTTTGAATGCAAACTGAAAACTCAAACAATTATTTCTGTTTTATTTCTGGTGAAGCTTTTGCGTTTATAATATATTGAGAATATGTTCAGCAAATAACACTCGTTTACAATTCATATTTCAGCTGGTTAACAGGTAACTGGTTAACATTATTATCGATGTCATCGTTTGAGCTATAGTTTGCAGTCCCGAACAAAATCGGAAATTCATGAAACATACGAACACAAATTCATAGAATCTCTCTCTAATTAATTAATCGCTACTTATGATATCAGATTATCAAAGTGACTGTTGCCATCATTATATACAGACAACGCACATTCATCGTGATTTAGTGATGTTGGTCTGGATAATGTGAGGCTACTTAAATATTTATATGGCGTCTACGTCTGTAATATAAATGGTATCTATAAATGTGTTCCATCCATAATGCATGTATCCCCTACGTATAGACCACGAAATAAAGAACACAATAAAATTAATAATGCATGAATGGTACCAAATACCAGGTAGCAATGTATTGTGCATTTAGGAGACAAAATTGTACTAAATTGACTAGGTTGTTACGTTCTAAAATCAATAAATAAATCGATTAGAATTACATTAGTTTGCGTAAAGACAAATGTGACATTCTTAAATTATATACAACTAGAGATCTTGACAAGTACTAACAAAATTTAGAACAATTAGCTAAATCACTTTGGTCTGATCGAATCGTCGCCCGGAAACACCAACCAATAAGACCAAAAGTGTCTACAACAGGAAAAATGTGGAAATATGCAAAATACTCACGGCTTTAAATATTTTCTTATTATATATATATATATATATATATATATATATATATATATATATATATATATATATATATATATATATATATATTAGCGCCGGGTGTAGATAAAATACAGGCGAAAATTTTGAAATGTGCGGGACAGAAATTAGTAAATAGGATGTTTGAACTGGTAAAATACATATACGAAACGGAAAGATGCCGGAGGATTATAACAGGAACATTATCGTTACTATACTGAAAATAGAGGAGCCGACAAATGCGAGAACTTTAGAACGATTAGCCTAACCTCCCACGCGTCAAAAATCTTAACCAGAATAGTGCAGAAGAGGATGGAAAATAGAGCGGAGGAAATACTAGGAGAAGACCAATTCGGGTTTAGGCGAAATAGGGGAACTCGCGAAGCTATTCTGGCGCTAAGAGTAATGTTAGAGAAAACGATAGAAAAAGGAAAGAACGCTTATATAGGATTTGTAGATTTAGAAAAAGCCTTTGATAATGTAAGATGGGAAAAAATGTTCGAGATACTAAAGAGCGCGTTAATGAAGTATAGAGATAGGAGAGTAGTACACAATCTATACAAAGAGCAAACTGCTGTTACAGAAGTAGAAGGGGAAAGAAGGGAAGTAGGTATGAGGAAAGGAGTAAGACAAGGATGTACGCTATCACTACTAATTTTTAATCTGTACATCGAAGAGGCGATTAATGTGGTAAAAGATAGAGTGGATTTCGGGATTAAAAGGGATTAAAAGGGACATAAACTAAAAATGCTGAGATTCGCGGATGATATAGCAGTATTAGCATCTAGTAAGGAGGAATTAGAATCAGCGTTGAACGAAATGGAGGCAGTGATGACAGAGGAATGCGGAATGAGGGTGAATAAAAACAAAGTTAAAGTTTCAGTGTGCAGAGGGCGCGAGAGCAGAGCAAAAGCGAAAGTACAAATTAATAATGAAAGATTGGAGGAAGTTAAATACTTCACTTATTTAGGAAGTAAAATAAAGTGGGATGGAAGAAGCGATAAAGATATAAAATAAAGAATAGCGCCGGGTCGAGTAGCTTTTACCAAAAATAATGCACTTTTATGTTCGGGGGTAATAAACTTAGAAACAAGGAAGAGATTTTTGAAAACGTATGTATGGAGCACGGCACTATACGGTTGAGAAACCTGGACGGTAGGGGAAGCAAGTAGGAAGAAATTAAAAGCTTTTGAGATGTGGTGTTACCGAAGAATGATGAAAATACCGTGGACTGTTAGGGTTAGAAACGAAGAAGTGTTAGAGAAAGTCGGCGAGAAAAGAAGTATGTGGAAAAACATAAAGAAGAGAAGAGATAGAATAGTAGGCCACTTTCTGAGACATGGGGAAATAGTCTGCGATATCCTGGAGGCAGAAATATAAGTGAAAAAAGGCAAAAGCAGGCCTAGATTAGACTACTGCTCGCAAATAGTAAGGGATGTCGGTTGTAGCACAATTAACGAGATGCGTAGGTTAGCACAAGATAGGAGAAGCTGGAGGTTAGCGTCCGACCAGTCTTAGGACTGATGACCTCATGATGATATATATACCGAATATCGAATCCCTAAGGAACATCGAAGGCTACTGTAGTAGTTTTACTTCCGTGTATAGCCAGTTAATACATTCCTGACGGAAATTTATTGTATCAGCACCACGGTGCATTATGCATTGATTCGAAGATATCTTGAAATATTTCCAAATAACTGCATTGAAAGACGTGGAACTATTAAATGGCCACCAAGATCACCGGATATAACTCAGCTAGATTTTTTCCTTTAAAGTCATCTATGCAACGTAGTGTACAAAATTAAACCTGACGATTTGAAGGATGAAAAAACAGAATGATGTTAGAATGCAACAATACTTCTCAAAACAGATTAAATAAAATTCATCAAGAATTTATTGATCAATTAGGATACTCTCAGGCACAGAAGGAGTTCAATTTGAACATCTGATTAATTAATCTCTTATATGTTATTTAGTGTTAATTTACTAGTTTTAGTGTAAATATCACAATAAACTAATTACTTCACTTCAAAATCACTTCAAAAAATGATACTTTGATATGTCTGAGCTTAAAAAAAAATAATACTTTGACATGTCAGAGCTTCGAACTTATGAACTCTAGACCCTTAGTATATATTGTTTAATTTTAAATCAGCTTTCGATAGAAAGTTCAAAAAAGAAAGGATATTCAATTAAAAAAAAAAACAGTATATGACGCCATAACCGAAGCAACGATAACATCATAATAAAAAAAATAAGTAGAAAGATGCACAATTAAAATTAAAAATCGACCTGTCCCAGGAATTTTTCAGAATATGTTCGTATGAAATATATAAATAATGAATTCATTCCATACTTTCTACACACACTGTATACAGTTATGTATTATATGACTATATGGGTCATCTAATCAGTTTTAAGATTAATTTACCTGGAGTGAACCCTCCATTTATTCTGTTGGCGACAAAAGTACTCATACATTGATGAAAATCACCTCTTACACGGTCGAAAAATCAAAGTGCTCCATGGTTTGGTTCAATGAGAAAGAAAAGAATAAACTCTTGTGTAAGTCTGTTAGACAGAAAAATGACATATCTATAGTTGCTAAACTTTAGATGGTATTTTATCAGCTTAAGGAAATTATTTTGCTTGATCTTAAGGGGGCTACACACCTTCCATTTATCTGCGCAGTTTGTCAAGTGTGACGTCATGTTTTAGGTATGAACTGCGCAGCTTAGACCGGTATTTACGCAGATGAAAAATCTACGCATTTAAACCCTCTTTTGCAAAAATAATCTGCGCAGTTTATGCAGATTATCGTATAGTTTGTTCAGTTGACGTCCTATTTGTGTATAAAATAACCACGGCTTGAAGAAAATGTGCTTTTGGCGTTTATACCAATCCCTGCACCAACGTTCACGGCGTTCTTTCCCTCTTCTTCTTCTAGCAACACATCTTGAATTATACAACAAACTGCGACTCTTCTTTTTCTGTCACCCATTGAACTTTAATTATCTTTAACGCTTTTTGAACCAAACCTGTCGAAAGTGAGGAGAGAACTGAGGTGAAAACTGAACGTAGTCTGCACACCCTCAGTTTGGATAAATGTACAGATTTTCAGTTATTAGGACATATAACTGCACAGATAAACGGAAGATGTGTAGCCCCCTTTAGATTGGTTACGCTTTATGTTAGGCACATAAAAGGACAAGATTAAAATAAAACAAATGACCTCCACAGGTCATAAACACACCCGCAAGTGATGCACATGTAATTTCGTGAAACAATGTAAAATATTTATCTCTGTCTGTCGTACTAGTTTCAATCAGCTATTCCACACACATATAGACTGACGAAACCTAAGGACTTTCCAACAACGCATATACAATATGATATATAAAACAGTGCATACTTCGATCCTCTGCTTACAATTTTAAACTCTAAGGCCCAATTTCTACAGAAGCGGGGACGCGACAAGGACTGGGGCACGGACGTGGCGGAAATGGGACGCCGTTTGTACACAGAACAGGCGGAGAAAAGACGAAATCAGTAAAATTTATCTCAAAAATGAATTTATCCAGAATTATGATGATGATGACGATGAATGCATTTTGGATCTAATTTTTATAACTAATCTGCAAAAAAAAAGAGATGATTTTGGGTTCATCCATTGTGCCTTCCTCCTTCTATCCATCCTGTCGCAATACCTTGTTCGATTAAAATCATTCTGACAAGGAAATTTCTCCACTTCCTCACAAAAGGTAATATTAAATGTAATATATTTTAAAATATGTAATATCATATAAAATATTTTTTTAAAACATCAATGGGACATTCTATAAAAATTCTGAAAACGTTCTGGATACCCGTTCAATTCACGAACAACGTTAAATGTCCCATTCGTTTTCCCCTTCTCCAGCCATAATAGATGAACCCAAAGTCGTCTCCTTTTTTGCAAATTAGTTATAAAAACTAGATCCATTCATCATCATCATCATCACTACTGGATAAATTCATTTTTGAGATAAATTCATCTCAATCGCATCGAGGAGACTACTGACTACTGTTTTTCCCCGCCCCTTCTGTATACATACGAGTGTTCCGTCTCCACCACGTCCATGCCCCAGTCCTTACCACGTCTCCACTTGACGTCCTTTCTGTGGAAATTGGGCCTAAGTAACGAATTAGTGGTCTAAAAGGACATACAGTATTTGTGTTGGGTAACAGAAGAGTTAGAAGAATCGTAGTTTTCTCAATACAATAATAAAACCAGTAATTGTGTGTGGAGCAAAATTAATAACTGGGGTACAGTACATTCCAATTTATTAAAGAAAATTGTTTTGTCTTATTGGTATTTCTGATTAAGTAGCCCATACTGAGACATGGCTCCAAATATGTGTAATTATATACTACGAGTATAATCTAAATATTTATAGTGTATTTTAAGCTTTCATAGAATTTTTAAGTTTTGCGGTACGCTGCGGTCTAACCCAAATATTTACGCATACCATGCCTTTTTCGCTAAACTGCTATTACGTGGAGAGTTAAGCCTACGTTTATGCCCATAAAATAGTTACTTTATATTACGTTAATAATATATTAAATATCAGAATGTCGATGGGAAACAATATTTCAGACTAATCGCTATCAGTTACAGTTGCATGTGTAGAGATATTTAAAAATATTTATTTCATGACGACAGAATAAATGAGCGTGTTTTCGGCTCCGCATGCAATTTTGTAACAGGTTTACGACTCTGCGTTTTTGATAAATTAACAGATAGGCCGTATTAAACCGTATCGACAGAGGAAAATAAATAATTCAGGACAAATTAGCAGGAAATAGAAATGCTATAAAAGAGTGAGACACTGAAGTGAATTTGTTACCAGATTATCCCCTTTTTCCTATACATGATTATTAAATTCCATTGTATCTTCTAAATTGTATTTCATACGTATTTTGCTATATCTTACATAATGTATAATATGCAGTGTAATCTAGTTTGATAGCTTTTCACACTCATCCACCTTAATTATTTTCCTAAATAATTATATTGATTGTATAATTTGTGACAATGAAGCACACAGTAAATCCTTCACACTTTTAATTACTGAAATATAGAGCTGTTTTCAATTATAATACTTTACGCAACAAAAGTTGCGAAACAATTTCGAAACATTTTTCAAATTGTTTCAAAACTGCTATGAAAGTCGTGTTATATTATATTTTAAAGAGAAATAATTGATAATCATTGTAAAATCTGAAATAGTTTCCAAATTATAACGGCTGAATGACTGAAACGCCATTTTCCTTGTTGTTTTTCTCTGCTTCATATCATAACAAATGCTACTAGAGTTGCTTATCTGTAACATACTAATGTAACGAGTTACTAAAAAAATACTCATTTATATTTTCTGAAAATATTCTAACCGATTGACGTCTATTTTCTGACAACAAATATAAACGAACCACTGTGAATGCCCTTTAACAAAGAATATTATTTATACAGGGATATTATTTCAGTAGCGATGCTCGAAATTTGTTAGGTTATATCAGCCATGTTGTTCTTCGAAAAACGTTGTGCGCATTACGTGATTTTAATCCTTGCCACAACCGTCCCGCAGCGCCGAGTCGACTATTCGACGTTTGGTGGCCAAATTCGAGTCAACCAGATTTATAAAAAAACAGCCGACACCCGTACGCCACCGAAAGGCAAGATCTGCTGAAAACATCGCTTCTGTGCATGAGAGTGTAGGGTAAAACCCGAGGCAGTCAATTTCTCGTTCTTCACGAGAACTTGGCCTTTCTGTCACTTCAACTTGGCGAATTTTACGTCAAAACTTAGGTCTGCACCCGTATAAAAGTCAACGGACCCAGGAACTTAAATTAAACGATCATAGACAACACCGTGTGTTCGCTGATTAGGCTCTGGAGTGTTGGAAGTTGACAAAAAAATCATCTTTAGCGACTAGGCCTATTTTTGGATGAATGGATATGTGAACAAGCGAAATTGTCAGATTTGGGACGATACCAATCCACACGAGATACAGCAACACCAAGTGCATTCCGAGAAAGTCGCTGTTTGGTGCGGAATCATCGGTCCGTATTTCTTTCAAACCGAAACTGGCATTTCCATAACCGTCAACGGCGAGCGCTACAGATCTATAATAAGCAACTTCTTGTGGCCTAAATTGAATGATATGGATATCGACGAGATGTGTTTCAAACAGGACGGCGCCGGTGCTACATGCCACACAAAGCATGCCACGATGGACATTCTACACGAGCGATGTGAGGGCATGATTATCTCGCGCAGCGGCAACCTGAACTGGCTACCGAAATCGTGCGATTTAACGCTTTTTTACTTATTCCTTTGGGGTTATCTTAAATCGCAGGTCTATGCGAATAAACTTCAAACAATTGATGCCCCCAAAGTCAACATAGCGAACGCCATCCAGCAAATTCAGCCAGATTTATGCGACAAAGTCATCGAAAATTGGACCTCCCGAATACGCACCACCAAGCAAAACCGCGGCAGATATTTAAACGTTATATTTCATACTTAGTGTCATAAAATATTCTTTCAAATAAAAAAAAAATTATTGATTGCGGATATCTCACATATAACTTGTTTTATTTACATTTAAAAATCGAGCGTCCTTATTGAAAGACCCTTTACATATAAAAAAGCCTTTAGAGGTATTAAAAACATATTTTTTCTTAATTATAACATCCTTATATGCCTGCAAATGAAACAAGCTCATGTATACACTTGTATATGTATCACTTTCTACCTCATCTTAACCTCATTATTATGTCCAACGAGCCCTGAAGCACCCTGTATAAATGCGTCATATTATTTCCTATCTACAGCTGCAGTAAATAATGGGCTATTAAAAGTTTATGCGACAAAATCAGGCTGTTTTATTGTCTATTTAGATATATGTCTTAAATGGTAACATTAAATTAATCATTTATTTATTATCCGAATAACTAAATTACACTTATTGATTTAATCTGAGCAATGTCACGCAAAGGAAGTTGATCTATGGCATATAACATAGTGCCCCGATTTTTAGATGCCTGCAGAAGTTAACTGCATAGAATGTCCTTTACTCACGAAAGAAAATTCAGTGAAAAATGTATCAGTTCTTACCATGAATACGAGAATGATTAGACTATAAACTAAATTGTAAAATGTAAGTCAATTCAGGCAATTGCATTAACAGTATTTACTTTATATGATTCGTGTCCAATGGAATATTTATTTTTCGTGACTATAATGCACAATTTGCTTTACTAGTTTTATAGAAAGTTATTATAATATAAATTAAATCAATACTATGTTAAACCGTACGTTCTGTATATTAAAATGGAGGCTTTTAATAAACAAATCAAATAGTGCTAGGTATCGAAATTACCAAACAGTTTTTGGTTTATTTTAAATGGTTTATGTGAGTTGATTTTCCTGCTTATTACTCTTATTGTACTGTATCGCTCTATCTCGAAATTGAGTGGCCGAGAAAAAATAAACCAACACATAAATGCAAAATATGTGTTTTATGTGACACTTTATATTTTACTTTTTTCAAATAGTCCACCATTGTGTTTTCTCATTACCCATGGGCAGGGTGGGATGTATCCTATCCACCTCAAAATCAATAGATGTCTTCTGGTAGACGTCCCTAATCAGAATCAGTCGAAACCCGATCGATCGGACACGATTTAATTGAGTGATCGTGATAACAAAAACAATTTCTCAAATAGTCCACCATTGTACTTTCTCATGACCCATGTACATGGTAGAGTGTGTTCTATCCACCTCAAAATCAATAGGTGTCATCTGGGAGACGTCCCCAATCAGAATCCGACAAGATTTAGTTGAGTCATCGTGCTAACAAGAATAAATTCCGACGACAACGACGACACACACACAGTAAAAAAATTTTAAAAACCATTTTTTTAGATTTTTAGGCCGAAAAACGAAAAATAAACCCAAAAAAATTTAACTTTTTCACTGTTTCTTTACGCGATTACTTACAATACTTTTCCGCGTATAGTGGAGTGCGGAAAAGTAATAAACAGTTTTGAAACCTTAAGACGGACCTTTCCGCACGTAGAACATCTCTATCTCGAAATTGAGTGGCCGAGAAAAAATAAACCAACACATAAATGCAGAATATGTGTTTTATGCGCCAGTTTTACTTTTTTCAAATAGTTCACCCTCGTACTTTCTCATGACCCTTGAACAGGGTGGGGTGTGTCCTATCCACCTCAAAATCAATAGATGTCGTCTGGTAGATGTCCCTAATCAGAATCAGTCGAAACCTGATCGATCCGATACGATTTAATTGAGTGATCGTGCTAACAAACAAATTTCTCAAATAGTCCACCATTGTGCTTTCTCATGACCCATGAACATGGTAGAGTGTATTATATCCACCTCGAAATCAATAAGTGTCGTCTGGGAGACGTCCCCGATCCGAATCGGTCAAAACCCGATCGATCCGACATCACTTAGTTGAGTTATCGTGTTAACAACAAAAATTTTTCAAATAGTCCACCGTCGCGTCGTCGTCGTGTCTTTTCATGACCCATAGACCGGGTGAGGTGTGTCCTATCCACCTCCAAATCAATAGGTATCGTCTGGGAGACGTTTCTAATCAGAATTAGTCAAAACCCGATCGATTCGACACGATTCAGTTGAGTTATCGTGCTAACAAAAAAAGAAATTTCTCAAATAGACCCAAGGTCTATATACACGACCCAAGGTCTATAGACACGACCCCCTCGGTCGTGTGTGCTAGCCACTTCAAAATTAATAGGTGTCGTCTGGGAGACGTCCCCGATCAGAATCAGTCAGAACCCGATCGATCCGACACGATTTAGTTGAGTTATCGTCCTAACAAGAATAAATGCCGACGACAACGACGACGCACACACAGCAAAAAAAATTTAAAAACCATTTTTTTTTTGTCTTTAGGCCGAGAAACGAAAAATAAACCCAAAAAAAATTTTGTTTTTTCACTTTTTCTTTACACGATTACATTACTTTTTCGCTTATAGTGGAGTGCGGAGATGTAAAAAAGATAGTGGGAAACAAGAACTTAGTATTCCCTTCCAAAATGTTTAAGGACAACACTTTCCCACGATGAGTAATAATTTTGATTTCATTGAAAATATTAAGTAGATTAAGTAAAAAACTGAAGGTAAAATTAGGCGTTGCTATAAATAGAACCAAGTTTACGTAACTATATCTCCTAATTGCAAATGGAAGGAAGCACCTTCGGTATTTCATTCGTTTGCGTGAATACACCTTTTCCATTTTCAGTTCCATACCGGGTTATTACGGCTGGAATATTCATTTTATGGTAATCCTCCTACGTTGAGAAACCTATAGTTTGTTCACGTGAAGTGCCACAACTAACATGTGCAGAGACAAGAACTAGTTATACAGGATGTCCATTAAAAAAATAAAAAAAAGATTGCTCGTTATTTTCGAGTTAAATTAATAAATACCTTGCTTAAGAGTTTAGTAATGTAGCAAGTTTAAGGCAATCGCATGCAGGCCCGGTGTTTGGATCGATCAATTCACCTGCTCTTAGGGCAGCTGTGAACAAAGGAGATGAAAGTTAAGATTGGTAATGAGATAAAACGGTTTTTTAAATCAAAGTTTGGTTTAATATGCATGATAGCCTTTTAGGAACATGGCATACCGACCCAAATTTACATAGTTATATCACTTTTTTTAATATTCATATATGTTCTGTCAAGATTTAAAATTGTTATCCTTTTTTAAAATAACACCTATTATTATCTTGAAGATTTACAAAAATTGTTTTGCGTACAGTCGCGAAAATTTCGACAATAAATTGATCAAATTAAAACAAGTATTGAATGACTTTTTAAAAATTTGAGAGCTACATGTCTATAGAATGATTTAAAACATGTTACGAAAAAAATGTATATAAAGAAGTTGCCTGGTCTTTCTTGATAAGAAATTTGTGGCGGTTGCTTTCCTATGTCTAGTCAAAATCAGGAGAGATCTCGTTCGAGAAATATACTACTTTATCTAGATTTCTTTAAATTACCTTGACAACTTCTGCATCTTAATTCCCCTTAGGAATTTCTACTTGAGGGGATATTTGAGGGATAGTCTAATTGCTCTAGAAGGTTTTCTACTTCGTTGCTACCTAATATTTGACTTGCCCTCACGAAATTTGTTAACCCAATCGTGCTCTTATTCACTATTTTTAAGAAGAATACAGACGTTTATCTTTATGGGTATGTACTATTATCTAATAGCACACCAATCTTTATATAATTGCACTAACTGAATTTCACAAATCTTGTTGGTTTACTTTTCACTACATACATAAATACACGTTCTACTATAATGCAGAAGACTCCCACTACTACCCATACCAGTATCGATAGTAAACTATTGCGTACTTGAAACACGCTCATGTATAAAGGCACCATGCTTTATACATGAGCGTGTTTCAATGACATGGCCTATTATATCTACTCGTATATCGAAATTTGTCAAATTTGTTTATTTTTATGAAAAAAGTATGTTAAATATATATAAAATGTCCATTTAAATGGAAGAAGATTAAACCGTTCAAGACAGATAGATTCCATCCACCAATGGTCTCATAGCAGAAATAGTTCTTGTATGAAATTGTTTTAAACGTCCATCTTCAAACATTTACGGAAATAAATAGAATAAAATTTGAAATATTCTAATATCGATAGAATGTAATACATCTGGTAGAGGAACGGTATACAGATAAGTATAAATTATATAATTTGGATGTTAATTGAACTATATTTGCCTAATATTCATAATAAACCCTATATATCTCCCCCCTCTCTCGCTCTCTCTCTCTCTCTGTCTCTCTCCTCGTAAAACCTAGTCGGATCAATCCCAATAAAACTCGTAAAATCTCCATACTATTCAAAAACAGTATGTCAGACGTTACATTGTTGAAAGCCAAAAAAAAGGTCTTTCTCAAAAAAATGTGCTTCTCATCGGATGCCAAATTTTATATGACTGTTTTTCCATATGTGTGGCATAAGAGCAAAAACACGGAATTCCTGTCATATATGTAGATATGGCCTACGGTTCTGCCAAAGTAATTAATTATATCCATTTAAGATTATCTAGACTGCTCAATAAAGTAAAACAAGTTTTAGGAAAATCACAGAATAAAGATAAATTCTCTAATAATAAAGATAAATTCTCTAAAAAGAGCTCTTTTTTTATGAAAACATGTAAAATACGCTACTAAAAACCTGTTTGGGAACTAGGAACCATTTTATTTAGGAACTAAAACGATTATGGATGAGGATCTATTGTGACAGGCTATTTGTCTCTTACCTATATTTTATTTATATAAGTATCTTGTTAGGGATAGGGATAGGGAAGCGATAGGGAAGAGGTAGGAAAACCTATATTGAGAGAGGAATTTGAAATAGCACTAAGGGGGCTAAAGAATAATAGAGCGCCGGGTGTAGATAAAATACAGGCGGAAATTTTGAAATGTGCGGGACAGAAAGTAGTAAATAGGATGTTTGAACTGGTAAAATACATATACGAAACGGGCGAGATGCCGGAGGATTATAAGAGGAACATTATCGTTACTATACCGAAAAAGAGAGGAGCCGACAAATGCGAGAACTTTAGAACGATTAGCCTAACTTCCCATGCGTCAAAAATCTTAACTAGAATAGTGCAGAAGAGGATGGAAAATAGAGCGGAGGAAATACTAGGAGAAGACCAATTCGAGTTTAGGCGAAATAGGGGAACTCGCGAAGCTATTCTGGCGCTAAGAGTAATGTTAGAGAAAACAATAGAAAAAGGAAAGAACGCTTATATAGGATTTGTAGATTTAGAAAAAGCTTTTGATAACGTAAGATGGGAAAAAATGTTCGAGATACTAAAGAGCGCGGGAATGAAGTATAGAGATAGGAGAGTAGTACACAATCTATACATAGAGCAAACTGCTGTTATAGAAGTAGAAGGGGAAGAAAGGGAAGTAGGTATTAGGAAAGGAGTAAGACAAGGATGTACGCTATCACCACTAATTTTTAATCTGTACATCGAAGAGGCGATTAATGTGGTAAAAGATAGAGTAGATTTCGGGGTTAAAGTACAGGGACAGAAACTAAAAATGCTGAGATTCGCGGATGATATAGCAGTATTAGCATCTAGTAAGGAGGAACTAGAATCAGCATTGAACGAAATGGAGGCAGTGTTGACAGAGGAATACGGAATGAGGGTGAATAAAAACAAAACTAAAATGTTAGTGTGCAGAGGGCGCGAGAGCAGAGCAAAAACGAAAGTACAAATTAATAATGAAAGATTGGAGGAAGTTAAAGACTTCACTTATTTAGGAAGTAAAATAAATTGGGATGGAAGAAGCGATAAAGACATAAAACAAAGAATAGCGCAGGGTCGAGTAGCTTTTAACAAAAAGAAAGCACTTTTATGCTCGGGGGTAATAAACTTAGAAACAAGGAAGAGATTTTTGAAAACATATGTATGGAGCACGGCACTTTACGGCTGCGAAACCTGGACGGTAGGGGAAGCAAGTAGGAAGAAATTAGAAGCTTTTGAGATGTGGTGTTACCGAAGAATGATGAAAATACCATGGACTGATAGGGTTAGAAACGAAGAAGTATTGGAGAAAGTCGGCGAGAAAAGGAGTATGTGGAAAAACTTAAAGAAGAGAAGAGATAGAATGGTAGGCCACTTGCTGAGACATGGGGGAATATTCCGCGATATTTTGGAGGCAGAAATAGGAGTGAAGAAAGGCAGAGGTAGGCCTAGATTAGACTACTGCTCGCAAATAGTAAGGGATGTAGGTTGTAGCACAATTAGCGAAATGCGTAGGTTAGCACAAGATAGGAGAAGCTGGAGGTTAGCGTCCAACCAGTCTTAGGACTGATGACCTAATGATGATGATGAAGTATCTTGTTATTATTCTACATGTATCCACTTCGGAATCAGATGAATTTTTTATAACGATCAACATTCCTGATTACTTTGTTAATACTTCTCGAACCGTGTGAGACTTGAAATTTAAACGTATATTTAAACTTACAGTAAGTATACCAAATTCTTTTAACCTTCAGTACTCTTGATTACGATATCTTAATAACTTTTCGAAGCGTGTTGGGGATGTATTGTAAACTTCAAAGTTCGACCTTAAATTTCAGCTTACAGTATGTCAAAATAGCATTTAAATCGGCCGAGTGAGATTGATTCATTTTGTTAAATAAAGAGTTATGCTTTCGCAACGAAAAATGTGTTTTATTAAACTTTCAAAAAGTAACTGTTTCATCTAATGTAGGTAAAGTGAAGGATTGCAAATTGCGTTAATTCTAGGAAAAGGCTGTCATAATCAATTACATCAATGCCGATATATGTAATTAGCCGTGACCGCAACTTGACTCGAAAATGCAATGTTTTCCCAAATTGTCTTTATTTAGCGATTAATTACATATTGTTGATTTTACGCTGTTATGAATTTATTTTATGCTGAAATTATGTAATAATTTTATGTATATTGTGTAAACCTATATTTTCCAGTTAATTTTATGCCTTTCTACGATGATTATTCGACATGTTTTAGTACATAAACTAAACTATATACGCCATTGAACTTGTGATATTTTCTATTTACCTTCTTCCTTATTGTGCGCATTAACTTTTTTTTTACAAAAAATGCATAGTTTTGTGTATAAATAAAAAATACTGCGCTAGAGTGTTTTTTTTTTCATTCGCACAAGAGTATTACAAAAAAAAATAAAACGGTTTTCACTCTCTAGTGGCAAAATCGTGCGACTTAAAGAAAAGGACAAAATGTGACGGAAACATATCTACAACTTTGATCTCTTGATATTTTTCTCTACAATGCATAGTTTTGGCTTAAAATCGAAAAACAGCTCAAAAATACTTCAGCGCGCTCTAGCGGCGCAACTAAGCAGAATTACGAACAAATCTATGTCTATATCTAAAAAACAACCCTTTTTTTATCATGCGCTAGGTGAAAAATATATTGACACAATCCCAACACAACTTTCTGTATAGGTCACTTAGCTGTCGGAAAAAGGGACTATATCCACCTTCTTCTTTATTCTGTAAATTAAGATAAAACGCTGAACCAGGCAGTTTTATTTTCGAGTAAGATAACCATATTATTTGTTTTATCCTCTAGGCAAAGAGAGTAACTCCTTGAGAAATTGTAACTCATTAAGTGACGAAGCAAGTAAATAATATAGCAACGAATATAGCAACGAATATAGCAACTAAAGAATATGATGGGCAGTCAACTTATTTACTCGACTTAGATATATGGCATAAATAATGATTCTACCATATATTTTTTTAAATAGCATTCAAATTAGATGTTTGTAGCAGAGTTAGTAAAAATACAGCACTTTGATCTGCTTCCACAACATAGATGGGTATTCTGTCGTATCGTATTCTTCTATAGAGTAGATGCGCTAATATCATTTGCAGTGTGATACGAAGTGGGGAGGTTGATCGCTTAAAATATGAATCTCCTGACGATGCCACTTGGTTGACGAACCATTCGTTGAGTAATGTATAATTCGATGAATGTTGAAAACCGGTTCTTGTTTTTGTTTTATTACGTACTGATGTTGTTTTCAATTCAAACTATAGCTCCAATACAATTGCTATTAGTTAATTATAATAGTAAAGCATTTTTGTAATTTGCCCTTCAGATAGTGTCAACACTTACAACGTGAGTTTCGTTATATTAAAGTTATTAGTTAGATGGAAATGATGATTTTTACGGATTGACGTTATTCTAGCTCCGGAAATTATTTTATCTAATCTAGATGCCTTATCGATGCATCGACCTAGATGCATTTTCGAATTTATATAAGGAATTAACATCACGAGACAGTCCTGGTCGATGTACTTGATAACAACTAGAGATTCATCAAATCAAGTAACTTGATGTTTTTATAAATTACTTGACTTAACTTGAAAACCAAGCTTTTCAAAAATCCGCTACTTGACTTGACTTGATTTTTCATCGTTACGGCTTGACTTGATGTCAAGTAATTTCAAGCTCCTTGATATTACTTGATAACCATTCAATTATGTACGAGAAGTTAGTATAATAATTCGTGCGTACGACCCATAACACAAACAGCAATTTTACCTTTATTAATGAACTTAAAAATTTAGTTTCTGACATCGATCCTAAAAATAATCACTTCGTGTATTTTGCGCACATTTTAAATTTGGGTGCAAGAGATTTTATGAAAATACTTGATGCGGAGCTTGAAAAGACAGAGAATACTCTGTTAAATACAGATGATAAAATGATTGGAGACCTAAATTCACCATGAGCAGTAAAAAAAATTTAGTCTAGCAAAAGAATTTAAAAATTTTGAACATTTACGTAAAGATTTTGAAAAATTTTGTAATACTGTGAACTTGAAAATGGCTATGCCAAAACTTGATGTCATAATAAGGTACAATTCAACTTTCGAAATGCTACGGTGGAGCTTAAATATGAGATGGGCTTTGAATATCCTTTGTGATGATACATATAAACAACTTAAAGACTCTGAAGCCAACAGATACGGAATAGTCGGTAATGGACAACGTTTGAAAATACTTGAATATTTTTAAGACTATTTCCACATCATTAGAAGATGAAACTTATTGTACAATTTCGATGGTGATAATTGGTGTAAATATGATTCTGGATAAACTTGAAAAATGGGCTATAGGCTCGACAATAACCCAGATGGAGATGAAACTGATGAGAAAATAATATATAGCATTCGAGCGACAAGGGACAAAATCATTAAACATTACGAGAGAAGTAACTGGATATACTGTGTTGTTTTAATCTTAGACCCACCACATAAGGTGGAAAGATTCTCCAATACAAATTGGGGAAAGGACTTGCAGATGGATGCAGTCAAGCATTTTCAAGAAATTTTCAAAACAAAGTATTTTAGGTCCAATTCACTGCTCATATCATCTTCACCTTCAAAACCAGATGAAAATAGTGATTGCGGTGAATTTAACATCGATCTACTAAGTTTATTTAAGAAATCTCCTGTCAACCCAAGAGATGAAATGGCTTGGCGCTATGAAATAGTGCTTTAGCTCATGTGCCTTAGATTGTGGATGGCAAACGATGATATTAAAGACTTCTTTTAAATTTTGCTATTACTGCTATGTTACTGACGAGGAAGAGGGAATACATTGGAAAATCATTTTTATTGTTATCAGTTTTATTATTTTGTTTAATGCTTTAGAATAATATGTTATTATGTTATTAATATGCCCAATAAATAGATTACTAATAGTATTTTTTACATTTATATTTATTTATATATTTAATATACAGATTATAATTTAAGATTTAGTTTTGAAATAAAAGGATTTGTTGCAAGGTTTCCTTTATTATTATTTCTTGATACTATTAAATGATTAATGAAAAATCAAGTAGTCTTGAAAACATCAAGTAGTCCTCAAGAACTTGATTTTTCAAGTACTTGAAATATAATTACTTGACTTGAACTTGACTTGATTTCAAGTCAAGTCAAGCCGTGCATCCCTAGTAACAACTGCATTTTCCTGACATACTTCCACTGAATATCTTCTTATAGGCGTTTAGAAGGTAATGTAAAGAACCCTTAGAAGGCCCTTTTGATAAACAAATCACAATTTGTGAAGGATTGGAAGAATATTATCAGAAAATACGTTGAAAACAGAAAATTAGATGTTCTTTAGAATACAATTTGTTTGATTTGTACCCTAAATTAGTTATTACTAACTGTTTTACTATCAATAATAGTAAACTGTGACTGGTAATTATGAGTACTTATCTGCCTAGATGTGTAGTTTTTCTTATAAGTCATAACACACTGAAGCATTTTGAGCCCGTCTAGAAATCCACGAGTATCTTAATAAATGAACAAACACCCAATACTAGCACTTACAATCTTGTCAAGAATAGGAGAAAGTCTCAAATGTGCGATAATTGACAGCCCACAAGGTGCGCATTAAATAGCCTGGTCTTTACTCAGTCGCATTGAGACCTTTGCAGAGTGAATATTGAGTATCAGAATTCGATCCGGCCGCACATAAATTGCATCCTTTTCTCTCTCCGAATGCTGCCTCACTCTTTCTTCTACACATACATAGAGAGGCTTACACTTTTTCCTATTCTTGACAAGCTTGTAAATATAGTCGTTTAGAAATGCTATTTAAATTTTATGGCAAATAATAATAATAACGATATTATAACGCCATCGTAAATATTTAATTAACTTACAAAACAAAATGTTTCGGTGCTACGTTTCTTTTTCATGAAAATTTGGTGCTGGCAGTTCGTGCTATACAACGAAGTAAGTTTAATATTGTTTTTACCATACGAGTTTACCATATTTTAAATTATGCTAGATTCACGCATAGTCGGCAAACAAAAGTAAAACTCATTTTAATAACCGCCATAATATTTATTGGCAAATTAGATACCATCTGACCCACTTGACAGTATCAGATGGTACGATTATAAATTAAATCGTTTTATTAAATACATAGTTCACTTTCAGTTTGCCGTAGGACGGTTTCTCTTTCTGCGAAAATAATAAAACAACGCTTTGCATGTACGTACGAATAATGGGCGGTATACTGTTTCGCCTGAAGATTTAACAAATACAGACAAATTTCAACTAAAAGCAATATGTGTACATATAACTTTGTCAGGTCGTCAAACATGATTTGATTTTGTTTGACTATTTGAAAAAAATAAAACTGTCGCATAAATCACATATTCTGCATTTATGTGTTGGTTTATTTTTTCTCGGCCACTCATTTTCGAGATAGAGACGTTCTACGTACGGAAAAATCCGTTTTAAAATTTTAAAACTTTTCATTGTAAATGTCCTGTTGCAACATCCAACATATTACACATCCATTATACGTTGATCACATCTTTCGCTTTTTCAGAACGTGGAAAGGATGTAAAATTATCAATCACAAATATCCTGCCCAGCATTATTCAGTTTATGAGTAGCATAATAGAAAATATATATTAATTTGGAGACATTAGATGTTTCGTTCTAAATCTGGGGAGAAATTAATTTTAGATGATGAAATGACATCTTGCGAAAGAAGTATAAATAGACCTACCTCAATCAATAAAGTTTTTCCCAATAAATGAACCAATAAATACAGAGAAATTGGGTGGCCAATTCGTTCTCCCCATTTCAAGCTGCTTGATTCCTATTTGTAGTATTATATAAGGCGTGCTGACTCAAGAGACGTCGACGATTAAAAAAATGATAAAATAAGAAATGAATCGCACCTCTCCTCGCACGATATATTTACAACTATTTTAGAAGAATTTAGAAGAAAACGTCTCTATTATTGTATTTCAAAGAATCACTGTGAAAATCAAAGGATAACTGTCACTTCAAAGGAGTTCATAGATAAATAGAAAATTCTGTTGAAATAATGTCAAGTCTCTATGTCAATATTACGTATAATGTGGATCACAATTCACAATGTATATAGTAATTAGGTATTTAATAATTATTTTAGATACCTACTTAATAATTACTTCATTTGAGAAAAAATATTTCTTATACCTGCCCGATAATTGGTATTGATCTATCAGGTTAATTGTATGAGGTGTGTTCAAAAAATAACGGGAATTTTCGTTTTTTGGCAAGAATATTATTTATTCGTCTACATCAATGCTATCCGCTTGAAAACAGTCCCCATTAGATATTATACACTTATGCCAGCGCTTCTTTCAATCCCCGAAACACTTCTCGAACTCGATCTTTGGGATAGTGTTTAGCTCTCTTAGCGATGTGTTTTTAATCTCATGTATGTTTGCAAGATGATGGTCCTTTAGGGTTCTCTTCATTTTTGAGAACAGAGAAGTGTCACACGGAGCCATATCTGGCGAATATAGAGGCTGTCGCATCATTACATGTGTTTTTGGCCGAAAATTCACGAACAAGCATGCATTGTTGTGCAAAAGCCATGAACTGTTTCGTCACAAATCCGGGCATTTTTTTCGAATTACTCATGGTGCACTAGTCGTTAAAATCAAAGAACACACCTTCATATTCGACCGCACTTGTCGAGCATTTTTCGGTCTTGGCGATCCAGAATGCCTCCACTGGGACGATTGAGCCTTAGTTTCTACGTCATATTCATAAACTCCTGTTTCATTATCTGTTATGATACGTTTCAGTAGTTTTGCATCGTTGTTGACTTCATTTAGCGACTCCTGAGCAACTTCAAATCGCCGCTGTTTTTTTTCGAAATTCAACAATTTTGGACTAAATTTTTCTGTCACACGTGTCATACCCAAAACACTCGAAAAAATGTCATAGTAAGAGCCAATTGATATGCCAGCATCATTAGCGACTTTTCTGATTGTTATTCGGCTATCATATATAATCATTTCTTTCGCTTTTTCCACGTTTTCATCGGTTATTGATGTGCTGGGGCGTCCACGGCGCTCGTCACCTTCAACGTCTTCTCGGCCTTCTTGGAAACGCTTATACCACTCGTAAACCCTTGTTTTACTCATAGCAGACCCATTCAAAACTTTGCTGCACTGTATTCCATTCTAATAGCAAAATTTAATGCAAATTCTCTGATCTATTTTTTTAAATAAATAAATAATCACCGATCAATTATAATGTAACCTTTTTGACAGCTGACAACAGACTAAACATCCGATATGGTTAAAAATGTACAGATACTTTTCAGACATTTACTAACACGATAACACGATAACAAAATAATCGCGCGAATCGGACTAATACAACTCGTGAAAATATAAAATTCCCGTTACTTTCTGAATAGACCTCGTATATCTGAATAAATAAATATCAAATAGTTCTGTTACCTACTCTTTATTAAGGAATTTTTCTTTGCAAACTTCTCTTTGCTGGTATTATATAGAGACCGAATGAAATACTGAAGCGTAATAATTGTAATGATAAAATAAATATTTTATTTTCTTTAAAGTAGATACTATCTCGATACAAACTTGTCTATTTTTTATACGCGTAATTATTCCTTTCACCTTTGAGGAAGACATATAAACAAACAATTCACGTGGTACATCGTGATTTTAACGCTAGAACCAACCTTGATTCGTTCCCTTGAACTTGTGGAAAGCATTTACCTGGTCACTCATTTGAATATTCGTGGCCGTTGAGAATTGTAAATTAAATGGACAATTTTAATTTTCCTCTTTCGTAAACATACCTGTTTTACATCGTGGAACTGGTTTGGTTCAAAATTAATAATTATGCGATATTTTATAATCACAACCTTGGAGTGAAAAATCTCATAAATCACCTCTAATGATATATTTCACGCGCAAATTTTAACCGTGGCGCAAGTAAAAGTGTTTCGTGTAATTAAATTTGGTGTTAATTTTTTAATTACATCGCTTAAGGATTAGAAATTTGTCTATTTCTAGTTCATTAAAGGTGGTCATGGAAATATGTTGTGCCTTTTCTGCTTTTGGTCGATACACATTTCTCTAAAGGGTTTCATTCACTAAAAAGTGTATTAATGGCAAATATCTCGTTTTAATACATCTAAATTACACTACATCTAAACGTGCTTACGTAGTGTTGACAATACAATATCGACAGTTTTGACAATGAATCATATAATAAAAATATTTTAGCTAAAGCTCTCGATGACTCTTCGTTTCACAAACGATGCTGAGAAGAATTAAATAGTATACATTTCTTCCAAAAGCCAATATTGGTCAAAGCATACTTTATTTGCGAGCAATAAAGCTGACACTTAAAGGTTCAAAGGACATTATGGATATTTTTAGGACGGTATTGCAGATTTCGTCATTTTTCCTGTTTCTTGTTCTGAAGAATCAGAACGATAGTAATCGATCTTTTTCTATCCAGTTACTTAAATGTCCTCTATTCAATCATTAGAAGGAAAGAACGAGGTAGTTCTCTCTTCCGTATAAATTTCTGATATCCAGTGAGTGGCATTTTCTTTATTAAATCATTTCATTTTCATTACTGACACATAGAAGGGCATTTTAATGAAAGAAAATACTAGCGAGTAAAAAGATAATAGTACAAGATCCGACAGCTAATTTCTGCAGGTATCTGTTTTTTTAATGAAACTTAAATT
This sequence comes from Rosalia funebris, assembly GCA_037954035.1. Taxonomy (NCBI): domain Eukaryota; kingdom Metazoa; phylum Arthropoda; class Insecta; order Coleoptera; family Cerambycidae; genus Rosalia; species Rosalia funebris. The sequence goes on along the minus strand of JAZFAV010000011.1, from coordinate 13,382,580 downwards.
CAAATGAATGATTAATGACAATGTAATACATTGCTGCCTGTTTGCCTATCAAGAATTAGCCGCAATTACCTTTAATTAATTATATTGTAATTTATTTGTTTTAATGAATTCCAACTATATATTTTTTAAGTGAATTAAACATTAACTAAAAGAAAATTATGTGAAGAATTTAAAAAAAATGGTTGCCAGCTCTTAGTCAGCCGAAACCTCTAGGTTGCTGGATGTAAACAGGTATATTATTATTAATTATTTACACTCATAGTGTTTTCAATAAAATATTATACTAAATTGAAGTTTAATTTTTGCTGTACACGATAATACCTACATGGTCGCCTGTAAAAAATGACCGCAAGTAGTGGTTGTCATGATTTGAATTAATGACTCTCGCTCTAGGTGAGTGTGAACAAATGATTGTAAACAGGGATAAAATGTGATGTAGTTAAAGTACATTTTCTATATAAAATGTTATCAAAACTTATCGTATCTCAGTTGCAACGATTGAAAAAAAAAACAATTTATAAATATTGGTCAATCAGGGCAATGAAATATGTATTTCACAATAATGACATTATAAAATTATTACGATTTTAGTAGATTTTTTTAATGAAAAAATATGAATCATATTTGTTTACCAAATAATAAATTTGCTTTAAAAATAAATATTTTTCTAACATAAGCTTAATAAACCTAAATTATTTTTATTCATCTTCTTTTTCTTCTTTTGAATTTCTATCAACTACATCTAAATTATCAGAGCTTTCATTCATTTCAGAAAAGCACGAGTGTAAATAAACAATAATACACCTGTTTACATCTGGCAACCTAGAAGTTGCGGCTGACTGAAAGCTGGCAACCATTTTTTTTTAATTCTTCACATCATTTTCTTTCAAATAACTTTTAATTGACTTAAAAAATGTGGTTGGAATTGATTAAAATAAATTAATTACCATTGTACTAAAATAAATTAATTAAAATCAATTAATTACCAAAGGTAATTGCGGCTAATTTTTGATAGGCAACCCGGGAGCCTTAAACCAATCTTAAACTATAAGACTTTTCTTCACTGTTACCGATAGTTCAGTTTTTCAGCTTCACTCAGTGCACGAACATGGTTCTATTCATTCTTATATCACTTCTATTATAGAACAAGTAAGCTTTCTACTTCTTATCCGAAATGTGTCGCTATTGGAAATAAATTTGCAATTTACCGTAAGCATCCTTTACGCCATCTACTAATTATTCCTTGTTAACTCGTATTGCGTCTCTCTGAAGCTGCTGAATATGCATTGGCACGCCAGGCTTCTGGTTATGCACAGTAAATATGAAAGTGAATCAAGCGAGCTCTATCATCTAATGCGATCTAAGTGTATTCTATTTAGATAGCGTTTTATGGGAGTGTTGTCTCGGGGCCTAGGAGTAATGATTTCAGCTATAAGATGGGCATCTTGGGTTAAGTGTTTTTGTGGGGTACAAGCACAAGAAAGCTCTTGAAAATGAGCTTCCGCTTATACGTTGTTGATCCAGAATGAGTTGCCAAAAATATTGAACATATTATTTATAATATATTTTAATCGCATTTGTTTGTCCACTTTTTGATAATATGAGCATATAATAATAAATTTAAAGAAACCGACTTCAAAAAAAAAAAAAAACGTAACAACTAAAAAGCAAGAAAAAAATTCTTTCTACAACAATTTGATATCTACTTATTTGTATTCAAATCACGTTTGGCCAGGTTTTAGCAGCTCATAAAAGATTCCACTCTTTTAATCCCACCAAACACATTGTCCTCCGTCCATAGTCATTTGGTCTTGCAGTCTATGTCGATGTTTCTCCTGGAGTTACCCATGATCTTTTACGCTCAGGATTCTTTAACTATATCCACTTTTCATCGCCAGTCACAATTCTATGGAGAAATTTCGCAAATAATTTTTCGGTTTTCCTGCTGTCTTTCATCCAGTTCAGGTGGAGTCCATTTTCCCATCTTCTGGATCTCTCCCAGGGCTTTCAAACGTATGGAGATGGCTGCTCGTGTCACATTTAATTGATCCGCGAGTTCTTGTTGCGTTTGAGCGTCATTCTCATCCAACAATGATTGCAATTCGCTATCTTCAAGCTTTTTCGGTGGTCTTCCGCGTTCTTCGTTTCTCACGTCAGAATCGCCACTTTTGAATTTTTTAAACCACTCAAAGTACTGTGATTTACCAAGAGCATGCTCACTGTAGGCTTCGACAAGCATTCGATGCGATTCTGTAGCAGTTTTCTTCAAATAGTAACAGATAATCTGCTGACCGCAAATCGTAGTTCCCAGGCACAAAGTGTTTCATGTTCAACGCTATTAAAAACGATGTTGTTGTATGAAACTTATATTATTGTGAGATAAAAACCTTTATTAGATGTAAAAACAACAAAATGGCGCCAGTGACGTGATATAACGGTAACTACATTAGCAGCTAAGCCATCTATAGACAAATTCCGGTTTCATATTTATATACCTGCTATATGCATTTCAAAATATTTCCAAAATTGTTTTAACATAATGTTGTATTTACTTCAAGGAAATAAGGTATTGTAAGTAAAATACTTTAGAAATATAACGCTAAAAACAAAAATGTTTTCCTGCTGAAATATTGATAATTGGAATTTCGTTTTACATCTTTATAATATGTAAAACGAAAACTTGGAAAACTATTTTAAACTGATTTTTAAAAATTATTATTCTGAAGAATGAGATAAATACATTTTAATACTAAAAGATAATTGGAGAGGGACACGCAAAGTGCAATTGTGAGTTTAATTTGTTCGGAGGTTGGTAGAATTAAATCAATTACAACTGGTAGTAAGGACAACTACTAGTGTGAAATAATTTCAGTTTAATACGTTTTTATGTTTATATGCAATTACGATCGCGTGTCACATAAAAATAAAATAGTAAAAAGATCATTTGTTTACAAATAAAGCTCCGAGAAAAGACATTCCAGAGTATCAATATTAGTTAGTGTTGCAGTTACATTTTTAACAATATTTGACAGATCTTGCATATGTAACGTTTTTTGACAATTGAATGTAATTAGAATGCTAGTGATGGTATTGCTGTTGTTATTACAGATGAAGTTCTTTGAATTTCCACACTACGTCTATCTCAGTCTATACACTTATAAATAAAAGTATAGACTGAGATACAAAGGGCGTGGTGACTTCATTCCTCTGTCTCTGTAGAATTGAGACATAATATGGTAGTTCTCTTTCTTGTTAGAATCTTAAGTGATCATTAAGAATGTTTGGATCATATCCAATGAGATAAATATGAAACAAAGAAGAGATTTTCTTAAAAAATAAATATTATTTGACTTTCAAGTTATATTTTTGCCAAGAGATTTAAGTTGTATTATTCCCATGGTTCTTCTACGTTATCATGGAAATAAAAACTTTAAGAAATACATTTTTTGAAACCTCTTCACTTTACTAATTTTCAAATGAACAACGTTATTTTTTCGAAATTAAGTGTTGCTTTTCTCTACCTTATTTAACAAATAAAAGTTGACAGTTCGATTATCAGATTTAGTAAAATCAGTAACTTTATTGTGGAAAGGGATTAACCTGGCAGCAACAAAAACAGGAGATAAGTTTTCCACGAACACCTAAAGATTATACGTTTTTTATGTGCGTTTTTCCAACTAAGTTGGCATGATCGGAAGATAATTAACACTGGATTTAATTATTAATCCTCTTCTGATAATTCCACCTTGGTTGCCGAGAAATTTGGGTCAAGAAACGTGTAATCTCTCGGTGTTTCTAAAAAGTTATCGTTTGTTTTTTTTTTTATAATTTCATTGTTTCGTGGAACGTGTTAATGAAGTTTATTATCTATTCAGATGAATAAAGAAGTTACTTGTTAGTAATGGAGTTATACATAAAAATCTTAACATAATTTTTTTAACAAAGCATTTTTTAACATGCATTTCTTGTTCAAAGTATTGCATCAAAATATCTATGTTTGATGTAAAAATTCTGGAGAATTTCATAAATCTTATTTAGGTCATTATTTATAGTAGAGCACAAATGCCGACTCTAATTGTATATACCCCCCTCCCACTCCTTTGTGGGTAAGTGAGTGACCTTGAGTTAGACGTGGCCAATCATACTTCAAGTATTGTTTTCAAAGTGCGGTTTTCATGCGCAAAGAGCATATATCCCTTGAAATTGAAAGGATATACCTTGAAATCCTTGAAATCTGCCCAACTCAAGGTCACTTACATCTGTCACTCGCTTACCCACAAAAGAATATCAAGGTCAAAGTCTGTATTTGGGGGTAGAATTAGAGTCGGTATTTGTCTTCTACTATCTACATCTATGTTGATCATATCATTATCACCATTATAGTCATTAAGTGATTAGTTGAGTCATTTTCTTATTATTACAAAGTGTCTCCTACCTTTCATTATCAAAATCGAAGTAAAATATACGAGTATATATTTACGATCCAGCTGTGGAAATATCTATTACTTTACTATTCAATTCATCGCTATTTGCCAAATAAAAAACTCCCTTATCTTGTCGATAAACAGAACAGTCTACCTAAGCCTAGCCATAAAAGCAGGCCGCGGTATGTTTTGAGATTTTTTATTTGGCAAATAGCGATGAAATAAACTATACGTCCGTAAAATCTCAAACTTGATATGAACAGACATGCCAAACACATACTGCGGCAGATACCACAGACATCGATCCTTTAGATACTGTTCATATATTATGTTAATCCGATCAACATTTTTAACATGAACCAATTGTTTTTCGATTTATTTTTCTTGCCACGCCGATTTTAAGTTAATGCCAAGGATACAAATATTTCAAGGCTTCGCTTCTGGTATTTTTAAATCCCTTTACTTTAAAATACCGATAGTTTTTGTTTCTCTCTCCTACTAGAAATGATTAGAATTTACGATTGTATATATTTAACGATACAATAAAAGCCAATTTAACGGTATTATATAATATTCATTCACACTACACTATAAACTATTTACAACTTAACGAGGCTGTTACAAAGAGTGTTTATGATGTTGATAAGACATGTTTACTGAATCAGTCTAGTAATAGTAATATACAGAGCGTTCCAAATATAAGAAATTAATTTCTTATTCTTTTGTGTTTTTTATAGGAAAATGCAAATGAAGAAATCTACATTAAATATGTCATGTTAAATACTTCATGAATATATGCAACTATGCCAAATGATTGGCGTCTTTAAAACAATGTATTTTTACATTTCTTTTCTGAACGAAAATCAAACAAAACATTACCAATTCCATTCCTTATGTTAGTACTCACTGTATATATGTTAATAATTTTAGGGGAACACTCTTTCTTAGTAAAGTCGATGAAATACTTAGTTAATCACTTCTCTTCAATAAAACATCCACATCAAATTTCGGCTTATTACCGTGATTATTTAGTGAAATTAATTATAATTCCTTATACTACGATGGGAATACACTTTACATTCAAACCAGTTGTTCTACTGCGGAAATAATAAAAGTGCAGAGCTCTGCTTTATGTCTACAACATGAATGGGTGACTTTGTCGTATCGTCCCATAGAGGAGTCTGAAACAATGACATTCGTACTGCATCCAAGGCGGTAGACTAGACCATATATTGGTATGCTTGAGTAGTTTGGAGACGTTCTTTAAGCATGGGTTTGTCCTCATCTCTATGTGTAACCTTCCCCACCACAGCCTTTAGGAAGCTTTAAGAGAAGAAGGTCACTTTGTGTATCGAAACTTAACTAACAAAATTGTAAAAAATCCAATGTATCGTCAAAATAATAAATAATCTAAACGGTTTTTGGCCTACTGCAACACAATATATAATAAATAAAAGCCAATAAATAAAATAACAAATAATAAATAAACTCAACTTTTCACAAACACCGAAAGATCGACGCGCGTTTCGATAACTAAGTTGCCATCATCGGATGATTTAAACTCAAACACTTTATTTCCTTAATGAAACCAAATTAATGAGTCCATTTGACATATAATTTATTTGAAAATCTAAAATTAGCAATTCCCCGTTATCAAACAAACAGGCTTTATTTATATTTCGTGCCATACCTCTGGCTAATTATAACGAAACTAATTTCGTTTACGATCATAGTTTACCTGCGAAACATAACTATGACGAGGGATGCGGTACAACGTTTTCGAATTAAATAATTATGGCAACATAAACACGAACATTATTTTTAGATCGAAATATAATAAACTGCGGGTCCCTACGGCGAAGCTATTTTCGAGATCGTTAAAAAATGCGAAGGTGAATCTAAACGTAACAGTGCATGCGGTTCACGCTAAAAATTGGCAGAATGCGACAGGTTGGAATACAAACATAAAACTTAGCGAGGTAGTGTTAGACACTATATGATTGATTACCTCAAAAGGTTTGCACAAAATTATAGTTCGAAGATTATACAGACCTGGCAACTACAAATCTTAAATGGCCTACTTATGTGTAGCAGAAAAGGAGAGAAATAGCAAACCCATGCACTCCACACCGACAATGACTCTAAATTTCTCATGTTTTTACAACTCTATGAAAATATGGATCGTGTATCTATAGCGGTCTTCGAGGTGTGTAGTGAAATGATACTAGTTTTACATATATTGTTGTAGCGGTCTTAGGGGTATATGGAACCACCTATGCTAACAAATCTAAGAGCGACGTACGTTACTAATTAAATTTCTAATATAGAAGAGCATCATTAGCTAATGATGCTCTTCTCAATTTTCATATACTTATTATGCTTTAATATATCATTTATAAAAATGACATATTAAAGCATAAATGACATATTAAATGATGTGTAAAAATTATTTAAAATATTTTTTAACCATCACAAAGAGTAATAAACTGCATAAGTAAAGCTATAATATAGTGGTGGTGTATATAGCCAATCATATGTGAGTCATAATAATTTATATAATATACCCCAAGTCTAAGGGACGGCATCTCGGTGATAGCCGAGATGCCGTCACATATATTATACAGTGATAGTTTACAAAAAATACATTAAACCACCTTAATAAATAGTAATGGGTGCTCAAATAAACAGAAAGCGGGAATAGAAATATATAAATAAAAAATTTGTCCAAATTTGAGCAACACATGTCTCAGTTAATCTCAGTTTCGACCAATGTACGAGGGTTGTCTCAAAAATAAGGTTCCCACATTTTTTTTTAAATAGACAGCATTGTTTATTATCAAAGATATTTACATGGTTGGAAAGCTTGAACATTAACCTATTTTTCTACATGATCGCCAATTTTTTCGATGCGTTTTTGTAAACTTTTTTCAACTTTTGTATGAACTCCCGTGCCATAGAACGCCAACCCGTTGAGGTAGAGATTAAACCTCTTCTTTGACTTCATCGTCGGTCCGGTAGCGCAATCCACCCAAGTGTTCCTTCAATTTTGGGAACAGGTGGTAGTCACTAGGTGCTAGGTCTGAGCAGTAGGGAGAGTGAGGAATGACAGTCCAACCAAATTTGCTCAAGAGATCCTGGGTTTGCCGAGAGACATGGGGACGAGCGTTGTCGTGCAATATCTTCACACCTTTGCTCAGTTTTCCTCTCCGACGGTTCTGGATGGCTCATCTGAGTTTCTTTAGTGTTTCACAATACCTATCTGAGTTTATTGTTGTCCCAGGAGGCATAAAGTCGATGAGCAATATTCCCTTACGGTTCCAGAACACAGTTGCCATGATTTTCCCCGTAGATTGCGTTTGCTTGAACTTTCTCGGTTTTGGGAACTTGAGTGGCGCCATTCGCTTGATTGTTCCTTTTTTTCGGGAGTGAAATGAAACACCCACGTTTCGTCGCCTGTGACGATGGAGTCCACCAATTCCTCCCTATTGTTGCCACATTGTTGAAGAAGTTGGCGATGACGATGGCGACACAACTGACGATGAATGTCTATGGGTGGAACCTTTTTTGCGTTCAAAAATCGGATCACTGCGCGTATTTCGCACCTGACGGTGACGAAAATCGGGAAGTCCATCGCGGACGACTGTCAGATCAACACTGCGCGGCGTAGCTTGACAGCGAAGGTGAGGACCGAGAGAGGGGGAAACGACGCGCACGACAGTGTTGTCAGATTTCACCTAATACTTCTTGCGGAGCTATCGTGATGGGAACCTTACTTTTGAAACAAGCCTCGTACGTTGTATATAATCTTTATAAATGAACACATGTGTTTCAAACGACACATGTGTTACGATTTATTGTAAACATATCTTCCAGTTTTGTTTTTAACGACAGTACTGACATTACTTGTGTTGTGGCTGTTTTTTTTACATTATCAATACCATAAACTGTTCTTATAGCGATAATTCTGTTTCCAGTTTCTCTTTGTAATAATTAAGATGGAATAGTTAGTACTAATTAACTAACTACTACATACGAAATAATGTTTGGAATCATCTCGTTTGCTTTGTAGGTGCTGCAAGGTTTGCATTGCTTTCGTTGGAATCAAACCTAAAGATAACACGTTTTAGTTCCTCAAAATTCTTATCATAATAAGCCACAGCTTCTAACCAAGTACCTCATCTTGTGACAAATTATTTAGGAGATATGTCTGTCAGAGCTTGTCTAAATGTGTCTATCAAAGTAGGCGTTTTTGTAAAAAAAATCACATGGCTCATGACTATTACCACGTTAACTAAAGGAAAACTGTCTTTCATTGTTTTTCATATTCGATTTTGTCTGGATCTAGCCTGCTACTTAGTGATAGCACTCAGTCACAATATCTACAAACAATTGTTTTGTGGTTGATTCTATCTAATATCTTAGAAGCCACTAAAAATCTAGGTTAGGTTTTAGTGGCTAGGTTGGCCACTAGCACTGTTATGCACCAATTAAAAAATTTACTACTGAACGTCCGCATGCGTCAGTTGCTGTGTGTCTATAATGGTTGCGAATATTTTGCAATACATCCTCGTGTATCTGGTCAACATATCTGTTTCTTAGTGTAATTGGATTAGGGAGTTTTCGGCCTATATATTTTTCTAGAGACTGACGTAGTGTAGGGTTCATCAGTTTATGTAACGGAAAATCACTTGCAAAAAAGGCTATCGTAAGATCATAAAAAAATATGGAGTCACCATCATGGTGACCGCTAGACCAGTAACGGCGCGGCGCCAGGAAATAGGTGGACACAAACTGGTACAGAATTTTATTATTCAGCATGTCGGATAGCTGTAAAATATTGTTGATTTTTACACTCTGTTCGTTTTCAAATTGTGAAATAGTAGTAGTCAAAATTTTATATTTATATTTTGTTTCGTATTATAATTTTGTAGATACTAAATTTTTTGGGTGGGCGCTGTTACTGATTGGGTGGGCACGTTCCCACTCAGGCCGCACCTGGCTACGTCACTGACGAACATGGATTTTTGGATGTCTTGTTAAAGTTACTTTTTTTTAGATTAATCATTAATAATTCGTTCATACACATTACAAAATAGATAATTTCCTTTAATACACATGTCCGTAAATAACTCCGAGTCACTATCAATCCAGATTTGCAATAGTTTGGTCTGGATGTTTTGTCTCATGGTTGTTGTGTCTCTTGTGCCTTAAAGATGCATACTGCTCCTCAAGAATTGGAACAATTATCAAAACTGCGATATCGAATCGCCCACGAGGGGCGCAGTAAATAGTCCGGTCTTTACTCAGTCGCATTGAGACGTCTGCAGAGTGATGTATATGTGAATGTACACAGAGTTCGATCTAGCCGTGCACTGTTTCTTCTACGCGTACATAGAAAATCTCACACTTTTTCCTATTATTGACGAGCTATACCTACCATATAAATCAAATATGATAGAACAATATTATATAGGTAAATTATTCATGACTGTATTTTGGTGTTAAATTGGGAAGATTATTTTCCATCCGCCTACACTGCCTTGCAATTCAAAATGTAACGTTTCTCGGTGAACCGCTGGCGCTATAACGCTTATGAGATGGGGGAAATCACGCAGAACGCGATCGTGGCTAGATTCAATTTTGTTCCGCTGCCGTTTGAACAGATATCTTACGCCCACGGAAAGCGCAATCATGAATGGCTCATTTCGTACGACAAGGGCAAATGAAAGCTACCTTTCACGGTTTAATTTTTTACATTCTGTCAAACAAAGAGTACGGAATCCCTTTGTTGCAGATACAAAAAAATGCGCTTAATTTATCGTGCGACAATTTTCGACTTTTTGAGAGCCACGAGCAATATTTTCTTATTATGTACTTAAAGTCTCTATAGACATAAAGTTTTCCGTACGGCAACAGAAAGACGCCGTTTTAGAAACCTTTTAGTTATTGTCCTTGAATTGTTATTAGATTCCTTATTCCCTCTAGATAGTAAAATATGGTTTACAATAATGGCTACTTTAGAAATCCTATGAAGATCAAAGTGATCTAGTTTAAAAATTTTCGTAAACTAGTAATGTAAATAATTTACCAAGATAAAGCAGTCAGTCCAAATCAGAATGATCGCAAATCACTAAAAATACTAAATTAAATTTATCGATTGAATAAATGAATTATTGAATAGCAAGATATCCTTAGAGTATTCTTAGAATTTCTTTAAGGTTCTAGTAGGAAACTAAGTTTATGAGAGTAATCAAGCATGTGGGGCCATTCCACAGTTGATAAATTACTAAAGAAAACAATATATTCCACTCTTACATAGTATATTTAATATAAGAGTTGATTGAGGATGATTCAATTTTTTCAAACAATTTTGCGAAGGTATTATGTCACGTTTCGACAAAAATTCCAGCTTTCAAGTTAGCTGTTTTTCAAATGAATTGATTTATTTCTTTGAATGGAACAGTGCAAAGACCGAATACTGATTTAGCTTTTGATCTCAAGAGCATCTTGGAATCAAGAATCAGATAGCTAACATAAAGGTCAAGTAATTATATAGGCGGAAATGATAGGAATTTATCTTTAAGGGCCTTACTTCTTTGGAAAAAAGAACTCGATTGCTACCAGATATTTAGAATTTCTGTTTCGATTTAGTTTGGTCATTTCTTGGCCCCAAGAGTATGAAGCCCATTTCGGTGTTGATATTTGGTCATATCTTGACGATTCTTTTCCTGAAAAACAGATAGGGTTTCGAAGACTGATCTGAGTTTTCACCACTTTTATCTGACTTGAGCCCTTTATTATGAGGTTACTAAAAATCATAGGTCAATTTTAATACAAGATACGTATCACAGGATATGTGGACATAAGGCAGCGTTAATAGAACATGTCTAGCTCATCAAGAATAGGAACAAGTCTCAAGACTGCAATATCGGACCGCCCACGAGGTGCGCAGTAAATTGCTTGGTCATTACTCAGTCGAATTAAGACCTTTGAAGAGTGAATATCGATGAATATGTATTGAATGTGACTGTACACAGAGTTCAATTTGGCTGCGCGTAAAGAGCATCCTTTTCCCTTCGAAAGCTGCCTCACTCTTTCTTCTCACGTATACCCAGAGAATCTCACACTTTTTTCTATTCTCGATATGATTGATCGAATAGATTATGATAATGTCAAGATAGTTTCCATTATTATCCACACATTATTAGAAATTCGCTTATAATTCTGATAAAAAATAGAGAGAAAAATTGTGATGAACAAAACCGATTTTAATAGATAAGATGCATATCACCGTAATAATATTAGGAAATTAGCTTTACCAAGTGCTAGTGTACGAGAATGTCATTGCAAACCAAACTTGACTTAAATCATACCACATATTTATGAAAGCAGAGCAGAAACACGATGTCTAACGAGAGGCAGAAGGCAGCAACATCAGTATTTGAATTTCTTCTGAAGCTGATTAGATGGTTACGTAAAACGTCAAGGCGAGTTCATCCTTCATGAAGGATTTCTATCATTTTATCTCCTTTATTTATCTACTTTTTTATTTATCTACTATTTTTTTATATTAGAAGACGACTACAACGAGCATACACATGGATTTAAATATTTTCGGAATCAAATTTTGAACATTTCTCGGAGATGTTTCTCCTGCTGGCACAGATAGGACACGTCATAAACTGTAAACTCAAATTCAAGTAGAAAAGTAATTTTCATCGGTTTTACTGGTGAATGGTATTTCTTCTTCTTCCTTTTTATATGTAAGCAATTTTGTTTTTGTTCGTCCCTTTGCCAGAGGCAAACTTCCGGTTCTATGGACAGTGTGATTTTTAACCTAGGTAGGGTGCTGGCCTGATCTAGGAACCTTTCTCCTTTATCCGGGCTTGGGACCGGCAGTGGCAGTTACCAGGCTACTCAATCCACCCGGTAACCAACCCCAGGCGGAGTTTATTTAAGGTATTTAATTACGAGTAGTAAAATTATTAAGGTATAAAATGGAAACCCAGGAAAAAATCACCAAAGTATTTTTCCATTGCGCTCATGAATGTATGGAGAAAGACGTAAGATTTACGTATTTATTATTTTGTAGAGACCACTAATATAAGTAATTCCATTAGGAAATATTGAATACCATCGGTTGTTTAGAAAAAATATTCATAGGGGTTCAAAAAACTGGTCGTCATTAATTGGTTATAAACAAATATATGAATATTTGTTTAAATTTTTAAATATCTACAATTTTGACTCATTTATTGCTTCAATATGTTAGACAAGTAGTTTTAAAATATTCTTGACATAATTGAAATATCTTATTACTATTCATTTCATCGCTATTTGCTAAATAAAAAACTATCTTATCTTGCCGATAAACGAAACAGTCTACTTGAGCCTAGCCATAAAAACAAGCCACGGTATGTTTTGAGATTTTTTATTTGGCAAATAGCGATAAAATAAACTATACATTTATGCAATATCTACACTATTGAAGGATTTTTTCCTTTATTAAATTAAATAAAAATCTAGATAGAGTATCTAGAGTGAGTATTTGCGCATTTTGTAGCATTGCTGCAAAATCCGTCCGTCCGTAATCGGCACTGCACAAACCGGGCGACGCAATACAACAGCTGTTATGTAGTTTAAATTTAGAGTTTTAAAATGAAACGTTTATATTTTTGTTGTGGCCTATCTACCTTTATGCGGAGATTATATTCCCTTGTGTACTCAATAGAACGAGTTTACCATTAAATAGTAAACTGGCCAGTGTACCACGACTTATGAAAAGTACTGAAATAAATACGTCTGTCCAGATACAAATAACAGAGTTGTTCCTATTTTTACGTTTGTGAAAAATAAAGAGAACTCCCTGAAAACAATTTTCTTGAAGTGTATTTTTTAATTCTTACGAAGTACTAGGTATTCAAGTTAAAGCGGCGTTATATATTTTCAGACCCTCACGACGCGCTTATTCTTGAACTTTTCAACGCCATTATAAGCGAAAGAAGTCAGAATATAAAAGATTTTTTTTCTCCGCAGTTCGAGAAACAAGCGCTCTTCTGCGGGGTACTCGAAAATGCCGGAGATTGTTTTTATTCACATGTAGTTATTAATAGATCACATGTGTAGCAAACGCATGTTTATTTGCTTTGGAAAGTATATACATACCCGTTACCTAATATCGAATTTTATAGTACTTTCATTAGAAGAACCGACATACATACATACATATATTGTTGTAAGTGTTACAGTATTTATTTCTGTATATCGGTTTAAATTCGTATAAATGTATATCGACCTGTGTAAATGATCTAATTTACATAGGCTTTTATTGATAAAGTTAGAGCTGCCAGTAGCAAGAGAAGGTGATAAAATTCTCAACAGTAAGTTATATAGCCTTCGCAAAATTCCCTGGTAATCCAATAAGGGTTATATTTTAATTTCAGTACCCTTTTCATATTATATTATACAGTATTTCAATTCAGCTCATTATTTAAAAAATAAACAGTTTTAAAACCTTAAAACGGACTTTTCCGCACGTTGAGTTGAACACCTCTATCTCGAAATTGAGTGACCGAGAAAAAATAAACCAACACATAAATGCAGAATATGTGTTTTATGCGTTTTACTTTTTTCAATTTTTCTCAAATAGTCCACCATCGTGCTTTCTCATGACCCATGGACAGGGTGGGGTGTGTCTTATCCACCTCAAAATCAATAGTTGTCGTCTGATAGACGTCCATAATCAGAATTAGTCGAAACCCGATTGATCCGACACGATTTAATTGAGTGATCGTGCTAATAAAAACAATTTCTCAAATAGTCCACCATTGTGCTTTCTCATGGCCCATGGTAGAGTGTGTTCTATCCACCTCAAGATCAATAGGTGTCATTTGGTAGATGTCCCTAATCAGAATCAGTCGAAACTCGATCGATCCGACACGATTTAGTTGAGTTATCGTGATAACAAAAAAAATCTCAAATAATCCACTATCGTGATTTCTCATGACCCATGGATAGGGTGGGGTGTGTCCTATTTATCTCAAAATCAATTGATGTCGTCTGGTAGATGTCCCTAATCAAAATCAGTTGAAACCCGATCGATCCGACACGATTCAGTTGAGTTATCGTGCTAAAAAAAAATCTCAAATAATCCACCATCCTGCTTTCTCATGACCCTATCCGCCATGTGTCCTATCCACCTCAAAATCAATAGGTGTCGTCTGGGAGACGTCCTCGATCAGAATCAGTCAAAACCCGATTGAACCAACACGATTTAGTTGAGTTATCGTGCTAACAAGAATAAATGCCGACGATGACGACAACGACACGCACACACAAAATGGTTTTAAAACAATTTTTTTTTGGTTTTTAGGCCGAAAAACGAAAAATAAACCCTATAAAAACAATTTTTTTACACGATTACATTACTTTTCCGCGTATAGTGGAATGCGGAAAAGTAAAAGGGTATATGTACTTCAGTCTCTCAATAAATCCACAATACTATTAAAGTATTATCAAATCCTAAGAGTTGTTAAATATCATTCCGTACCTATTTATTTCGTGATTCACCATATGTTTCTAAGGTACTAGTCGCTCATTTTGATGTAGATTACAAAAAAAAAGAACTGAAATGTGAAAAATCCGAAGAAATTGTTATTTTTCATGTTTTCTATGGCCACCTACAGACACTGCAATGTAATATTATATATAATTACACCAGAATTATAAATATATTTTAATTAACTTGAGGATAAAAATATAAAAATGTTTTTTTCATGCCACGAAAAAAATTTACGACAACGGTTTTCGAAATAAAATACATTGTACAATAATTATATATCTTAAATGTTGAACGTAGAAAGGCATCTGCTTTGGTAACAATTAAGAGTCAATATTTATCAATATGAGTAAGAATCAGTACGAAAAATTCAAGAGGTTTTGGGGAAAATTTATTTAATATTAAAAAAAGGAGAGCAAGTATGTACCTTTAATCTGGAACACGTATGGGTTTTTTAACGATTAATTTGCGTCAGCGCAGTGTTGCCATTTATGCCAAATAAACGTCTTGTATAAAGTATATTTGTACGGATTGAACTTACTTTATCATTGCGGTTACTATGTGTGACTTGTTGGTGCAATTACATATTTTTTTGGTATTGTGCCTTCCCTATTTTGTAAACGGGTGATTTGCTTTTCTCTGACACCCCCAAGAGCGAAGAAATGGGTTCAAATTTGTATAAATAGTGTAATCAAGTGAACTGACTTCAGTATCCACAACATATACTAAGTAATAGAAAAAAATCAAGGTACTGAAGTATTCCTCAGTTGCCGGATATTTTCGAAACATTGACAACATAGCTTTTGGAGTTGATGTACGTTGACTCGCTGTTTGAAGGACTCCCAATGTTCCATATACCTCGTGGGGTACTGCATTTGTCCTTGTTTGTTAATGTATTTTCGGAGATATTTCATTCATTTTAAAATAAAACTTCAGATTTCTCAACAGAATGAGTCTTATTATTATCATTAATGAAATTATCACTACGCAATATATTTTTGATAAGTACGAGGTACCTCTTTAAAAAAAATCACACATATAAAGAAAGGCCTATTTAATAGCTCGTTAAGACATTATACTAAATAAATTTAGAAAAAAAACGAACTTCTCCGCACGTAGAACATCTCTATCACGAAACTGAATAGCCGAGAAAAAATAAACCAACACATAAATGCAGAATATGTTTTTTTATGCGACAGTTTTACTTTTTTCATATAATCCACCATCGTGCTTTCTCATGACCCAGGGACAGGGTGGGGTGTATCCTATCCACCTAAAATCAATATATGTCGTCTGGTAGATGTCCCTAATCAGAATCAGTCGAAACCCGATCGATCCGACACGATTTAATTGAGTGATCGTGCTAACAAAAAAAAAAATCTCAAATAGTCCACCATTGTACTTTCTCGTGATCCATGTACATAGTAGAGTGTGTTCTATCTACATCAAAATCAATAGGTGTCGTCTGGGATACGTCCCCGATCAGAATAAGTCAAAACCCGATCGATCCGACACGATTTAGTTGAGTTATCATGCTAACAAGAATAACTGCCGATGACAATGACGACGACACACACACACAGCAAATCATTTTTGAAAACCATTTTTTTTTGTTTTTAGGCCGAAAAGCGAAAAATAAACCCAAAAAAAAATTTTGTTTTTACAATTTTTCTTTTCACGATTACATTACTTTTCCGCGTATAGTGGAGTGCGGAAAAGTAAAAATGATTTGCAACTGTCGTTATACTAACAGTGATCTTCAAAATTAGGTAATTTATATTTTACACTATCATAAATATTTAAAAAGGCATAAAACATATTTCATAAGAGTTCAATATACTATACAAAACAGTTTAAGTACCTAGTAGATATGTGATTTAGAGGTATATTGGAGATACATCTTCAATACATCTCTAACAGATATCTATCTCTAAGGATAGATAAGAGAAGAGTCTAATTCGGACGTTTACTTTTTTTTTTTTTGTGGGGAGCCACCAATATCTTTGGAGACCAATAGTAGTCGAATATAATTAAATAATTCCTTAGTTGCCATTTTCTTAATTACACATGCCAATTAAACGTATTTATTTATATAAATTAGTCTGACCGATTTCCTCCTGCCTCATCGCATCTTGAAATGTCATGTCGTCTATTTGCGTTGGCGTAAAACGTGAACATTAATTAATTTGAATAATTAACTCACCCAACGACTTCTTTCCTTTTCAGAGCCCGGCAAGCCATCACCAGAAAGAGGTTCTATCTTCCAAGTCTGGCCAGCATTTAGTCAAGGTATCTTCCCGAAATGGACCACTGATCTCAAAAGCTACGCTCACGTACCCAAAGGTAAATAATATAATATGGATTATCCGTAACGCCTGTGTATAGTTATACAGGGTGTTCAACTTATTTGTTGTGTATTGTACTGAATATCCATGAACGTTAACTAATAATAAAGTGCCGATATAAACTTAAGAAAGAATAACTCACAATAATTGTTATATTATATTGGTTTTAGTATCTACACTTATATATTATAAATTTGTTGCGTAACTAATGTTGAAAATAAGAAAGGTTATAGGGGGTGTCTCATTTGGAACTGTAGGATGTAATTTGTGAATAAAACTAATAATATTTGACAGACTGAGGTTTCTTATTCTTTAACATGAAATGGAGACGATACAGCTACAATTGGAAAAGAATATCATTCATATGGCCGCCTTGACTCCTTAGTATAATGTTCTTCATTTAGTAAAATTGACCATAGCACGGGCACATAAAACTAGTTCTATTTCTCTAATAACACGTTGAATATTTGCTTTAAGATGATTGATTGTTGCTGATGATTGATGGTGGCGTACACTTTTTCCTTGACATAACCCCAAAGCAAAAAGTCCAGTGGTGTTGCATCACATGATGTTGCAGGCCAATTGATGTCAGCACTCCGCGAAACAACATGAACAAGAAATTTGGTATGCAACAAAGTTGTGGTTGCACGTGTTGTATGACACGCTGCACCGTCTTTCTGAAACCACATTGTTCAAATTCAAATTATCAATTTAATGGAAAAAGAAATTGTTTAATATGTCACGATAGCGCTTCCATTTACTTTGATAGCATTACCAACTATATCTTCAAAGAAGTATGGTCCAGTTACTCCACCACTTCAAAATGTGCACAAAACCGTGCATCTCTGTCGATGCATTTCTTTCTTGTAACCAGCATGGGAATTTTCAACACCTCAAATTCGATAATTTTATTTTCTGACGTATCCGTCAAGATGACAATGTGCTTCATCGCGGAACACAATTTTGTTACAAACATCAGCATCACCTTCTTTCTTTTCTAATACCCAATTAACAAATATACAACATTGTAAATGGCCTATAAGTGTAGTCCTACTGGGGTGAAGACTCAATTAAAGTTAATAAAATAATAATAGAAAATATATTAACCAGTATATGCGTATATACTGAACTCTCGTGATGTTATTTATTTAATGTCAGCGTTGCTAACACTAATAAGTATCTGACAGTCGCCAACTACTCTATGAATAGGTGGCAAAGGGATGACATAACTGGATTCTTGACAGATTCAATTGTTTGTAAATGACAGTCGTTAAATATCGATGCCCTATCTTTGACATAACACAAATGGCGCGCAATTCAAATCATATAGGTCCAATTGAGACAATCTATATAACTAATACGTTATCCACCACTAGTAATGTAACAGGGCTCACCGCGTACTAAAATACGAATAGTTATCAATGCCTAATTCAATTGTTCTGTAACCTATATTGAAATATTGATAGATATTATTATTGTTGCACATAATTCATTAAACCAAACTATGTGTATAATAACTGAAAGTTAATTTGAACTTGATCGTGAAGATTAAACAATACGGTATAATAGCAATAAAAAGACGTAAAACGTGGAAAACCCTCACTAATCCTAATTTATTTCTTTCAGTCTGTTCATCATAGCAACAAGGAATCATTCTCATCGGAATATGGACCCCACATACATCAAACGAGTAGTTCGTCTAGTAAACAGCTAAGTTCTTCTTGTCACAACGGAATTTCCAGGAGTTCCTTTATCCATACAGATGTAAGTCATCTTTTGTTAATTCCTTATCCTTTGTGTAGCTTATGCGGGTGCGGGGTTTCTGCTTTTGTAGTTAGCCGACAAATCCGCGTCCGGGTATCTCCGGGATTTTCTCGCTGTCCCATATAAATACACATGTACTCGTAGGAACTGAATTTGAGTTTAATCTCCACCGCACCGAAACCAAACGTTAGCAAAAATGGGGATTAATTTGTTTCAGATTAAAGAGAGAATTATACGCTTTCAGCATTTTATTCAACCATAAATGTGTTTAAAAATTGTAACTGAGGTATTAATAACAAGAAAAATAGATCAATGTATTAATAAGAGTTGCAAGGTCGTCGCTAATACACTCCTGAACAAAATTATTTCATATATTGTTCATTATTTCTTATAATTTAAGTTTTGAATCGTTGAAAATTTTATGTAGGTAGCCTAGGATATCCTCTATCACTGTTGATAAACAATTGCAATTATTTGATAGATGTAAACTTGATAGTGACATTTTATAAATTGTCTGTTAATAACAACACATTTAACGCAATAAATTCAGTTACGCTAGTGATTTTCTTAAATGTACTGCCATCGAGTGTATGAAGAAATGAATACTCTACGTCATTTACATGAAGATGAAACAATGAAAGCGATAACTCTGATTAACGAGGGACGTAATCAGCGATATGTGGCTAATTTGTTAGGAGTTAGACAATCAACAATTAGCCGAACAGTTAAACGTTTCAATGAACTTGAATATTACTGCAGAACCCCAGGACAAGGTCGTAAGAAGTCTACAGATGCAAGATATGAGCGATATATTATGCAGTTCTGCCTAAGAAATAGTTGTTCTACCAGTTTAGAATTAAGCAGAGCCCTAGCAGTAGCTCGAAATGTAGCAATTTTTGGATCAACTAACTGTCAAGAGAAGGTTTAATGAAAGACTATTGGATAGTAGAAGACCAGCTATTGTACCACCGCTCACCAGACAACATATAGTTACTAGACCACGTGTTACAAGAGAACACGTATTGGACCATAGCCGACCGGAAGCTAGTTTTGTTGTCAGACGAGACAATAGTAAGTCTTAATTCACTAGATAGATGTCAACAAGTCTCGTGGAGATTAGGAGATACGTTTGCTGGTTTGAATCTGTTTCGAATGACGTAAAGCGTTCGCAGAGTGTTTAGTGAACAGTTTATAAACAAATTGTACAATAATCTATCCATCCCTCTAATGCTTCAGACTGCAGGGGGGGAAGGTTACATATAGGGACAAGCACAAACACATCGATGATCAGGAAGAGGTATCAAACTCTCTCCGCTAGAACCCAAGAAATAGACAAGCACAAACACATCGATGATCAGGAAGAGGTATGAAACTCTCTCCGCTAGGACTTGAACCCAAGAAATACTGGATTCCGTCCACCACCCCAGATCACAGTACGAATAATATGATTGCAGATACCTTTACAGGATAATTCGAGATCCATATTGTAAACACCAACAAGAGTTTTTATTAGCTTCACGTCACACACTTAACTAAAGGCCGCCGTCCTTTTTTGTAGACAGTTTTGTCATTCATCACTATCCAAAATGTAACTTGTGGAGACCGAATTTCTGTAAACGAAACAGAAGCAAACACTACTCTGAAATTTAAATATATCGAATTACATCGAATAGTATTTATTTAGATCCATTTTAATAAAATTGTGAATACTTTTGTCCATTGCTAATTATTTATCAATATTTATTATTTTAAGTGTAAAATTTCATTTTTGGTTTTTAGTTAGGTCCACTTCTAAATCAAAGGTTAAAAATTGAATACAAACGTCTATTGAATTAAAACAAAATAAAATCAGCAGACTTCATATAATATTATCCGATTAAATACAATGAATCTAAATTGAAATGATAGATACTAGCACTAAAACATCCATATTTTATGTTTTCTACTCTCACTGATTTCTCTTGGATTACCAGTGTTAATTAATACAGTCCACAGTACGTTTCATTTATCCGCGAAGATATTTACTTACTTCCCGAGTTATTCTATAATTAGAAT
This sequence comes from Rosalia funebris, assembly GCA_037954035.1. Classification (NCBI taxonomy): domain Eukaryota; kingdom Metazoa; phylum Arthropoda; class Insecta; order Coleoptera; family Cerambycidae; genus Rosalia; species Rosalia funebris. The sequence continues at coordinate 13,361,434 of JAZFAV010000011.1, read as the reverse complement.
AAATAATTCATTCTTAAAGTATCACGATAGTTTCCACGGATTTTATAATGCTTCCTTATACTCTTTCCTCGGTAAATACAAACACTTATAAGGAATGATGTTGCTCATAATAAACTAATATAATCCTTGTTTTTCTGGGCACATGCCTATAATCTCCATATTCTGGTGTGTTTGTAAATGTTTAATAAAACAAAGCGAAGTTAGTCATGCACATAAATTTAGGTGGAAAAAAAATAAAATGATTTATGTGTTGTTAGAATAGTGACAGATATTAGAATACCTAGTCCTAGTTGTAATGATAATAATTATTAATTTGTAGTAAACAAATTAATAATGAAATAAAATTTTTGAAATAAAAACGAAAAAGTAAAAAGTACGTTTTCAACTTCTACAGCAACTTATAAAATAATTACTAAACATAGATTTGCTACGAAACTATTGATTTGGGTATGGTTGAAGTGCACGATTAATGTGTAATGTGTAAATGCCCTCTCCTTCGCAGAGGGCAATTTTCAAACTGCTAAAATAAGGAGATTATACTCCACCCCATCTGCAAATGCCTTATATAATAAGGACTAAACAAATTGGGTCAAAACAGCTATTCTCTTGGCTATATGCCAAACGCCGAGCGCTTAATTAAATGACAAAATTTGCCGTATTTTATCTAACAGAGTTAGCACTAAAATACAGTGATTGTTCCAAAACCACCAAGAAAGATGCAAAGTGTCACCTATGTCAGGATATCGCTAACTGCAGACCGGTTTCGATCATATTTTGGCTCTCGTCAGTGCAGTGTAAGCGAGTATACCTTTGACAGATGAGGCTCACATCTAGTAGACGTTGCTACGTTCCACCGCAGTAGAACGTACTAAACGCCATCTCTTGGTAGTTTCGAGAACAATCTAAATCGGAGTAAAAACTTGAGGTCATCAATATAATGCAAAGTTCTTACTTCGCAGAGGGCAATTTTCAAACTACTGAAATAAGGATATTATACTCCACCCCATCTGCAAATGCCTTATATAATAAGGACTAAACAAATTAGGTCAAAATAGCTATTCTCCTTGCTATATGCCAAACGTCGAGCGCTGAATTAAATAACAAAATTTGTCGTATTTTGTTTAAGCTGTTGTCTGTTTCACAGGTTCTTGTATATGGTATATATTGTATATGTATCAGATAACTTTAATGACGTCGTGAAAAATTCTTGGAGATTCTTGCACATATGGTATGGAGTCCATCCATTGACGTTACCTCACTTACTTCTTAGGTATGTGGGGCATATTATTTTAAATCTCCTGTTATGAATAGGTATAAGTGAGATGCGCTGGCCGGAAGTAGGAGATTTTTGGAGCGGTGACTATAGGGTAATACACACAGGATCGGTAAATGGAAACGCGGGAGTAGGGATCGTTATGCGGAAGAACGCAGAACAGTGTGTAGATAGCTACCTACAATACAGCGAGAGAGTAATGATGGTTAGGTTAGATTCGAAGCCAGTGGAAACAGTAATAGTGCAAGTATACATGCCTACTTCTAGCCACAGCGAGGAAGAGTTAGAAGCCGTTTATTCGGACATAGAGCAGGTAATAGGATTTGTGAAGGGTCATGAAAATTTAATAATAGTAGGAGATTTTAACGCAGTCGTAGGTGAGGGGAAAGAAGGAGAATTTGTAGGGCCTTATGGATTAGGAAACAGAAACGAGAGAGGTAGCAGACTGATAGAATTCTGTGAGAAGCACAAGATGGTAGTCGCGAACACATTGTTCAAGAATCACGTTAGGAGGCGGTACACATGGAAAATGCCAGGAGGGATAGACAGGTATCAGATAGACTACATTCTGGTTAGGAAGAGATTTAGAAATCAAGTAAAAGACTGTAAGAGTTATCCAGGAGCAGATGTAGACAGCGATCACAACTTGGTAGTCATGAAAGCTAGATTAAAGTTCAAAACTCTGAAAACCCGGAAAGATAAGAAACGTATAAATGTAGACATATTGAGGGATCAGAATATGAAAGATAAGTTCCAGGAGAAAACAGATCAATTAATAAATAAAACGAGTAAGGACGAAATCAAGAACGCAGAAACTGAGTGGGAGGGTATCAAGAATAGTCTAGCTTCCGCGGCTACGGGCGTTTTAGGACACGATAAAAGGGAAGCTAGGAAGCCCTGGATAACGGACGAAATCTTAAACTTAATGCAAAAGAGACGAGACTACAAAAGCAGACGAGATGAAGAAGGACTGAAAACGTATAAGGCAATAAAGTGGGAAATCATTAGAAAATGTAGAAAAGCGAAAGAACAATGGATAGAGGAGAAATGCAAAGAAGTAGAAGATAAGTTGCAAGTAGGTAAGACCGATGAGGCTTACAAAATAATTAAGAGGAACTTCAGGGATATAGGAACAATAAGTAGAAATGTTAGGAGTCAATCGGGGGACATTCTGATAGGAAGAGAGGAGAAAGCGGATAGATGGAAGCAGTACTTAGGAAATTTATACGAGGGTCAGGAATTAGGAGAGATATTAGAGGAAGAATCTAGCATCGATAGGGAAGATGTAGGAAAACCTATATTGAGAGAGGAATTTGAAATAGCACTAAGGGGGCTAAAGAATAATAGAGCGCCGGGTGTAGATAAAATACAGGCGGAAATTTTGAAATGTGCGGGACAGAAAGTAGTAAATAGGATGTTTGAACTGGTAAAATACATATACGAAACGGGCGAGATGCCGGAGGATTATAAGAGGAACATTATCGTTACTATACCGAAAAAGAGAGGAGCCGACAAATGCGAGAACCTTAGAATGATTAGCCTAACTTCCCATGCGTCAAAAATCCTAACTAGAATAGTGCAGAAGAGGATGGAAAATAGAGCGGAGGAAATACTAGGAGAAGATCAATTCGGGTTTAGGCGAAATAGGGGAACTCGCGAAGCTATTCTGGCGCTAAGAGTAATGTTAGAGAAAACAATAGAAAAAGGAAAGAACGCTTATATAGGATTTGTAGATTTAGAAAAAGCTTTTGATAACGTAAGATGGGAAAAAATGTTCGAGATACTAAAGAGCGCGGGAATGAAGTATAGAGATAGGAGAGTAGTACACAATCTATACATAGAGCAAACTGCTGTTATAGAAGTAGAAGGGGAGGAAAGGGAAGTAGGTATTAGGAAAGGAGTAAGACAAGGATGTACGCTATCACCACTAATTTTTAATCTGTACATCGAAGAGGCGATTAATGTGGTAAAAGATAGAGTGGATTTCGGGATTAAAGTACAGGGACAGAAACTAAAAATGCTGAGATTCGCGGATGATATAGCAGTATTAGCATCTAGTAAGGAGGAACTAGAATCAGCATTGAACGAAATGGAGGCAGTGTTGACAGAGGAATACGGAATGAGGGTGAATAAAAACAAAACTAAAGTGTTAGTGTGCAGAGGGCGCGAGAGCAGAGCAAAAACGAAAGTACAAATTAATAATGAAAGATTGGAGGAAGTTAAAGACTTCACTTATTGAGGAAGTAAAATAAATTGGGATGGAAGAAGCGATAAAGACATAAAACAAAGAATAGCGCAGGGTCGAGTAGCTTTTAACAAAAAGAAAGCACTTTTATGCTCGGGGGTAATAAACTTAGAAACAAGGAAGAGATTTTTGAAAACATATGTATGGAGCACGGCACTTTACGGCTGCGAAACCTGGACAGTAGGGGAAGCAAGTAGGAAGAAATTAGAAGATTTTGAGATGTGGTGTTACCGAAGAATGATGAAAATACCATGGACTGATAGGGTTAGAAACGAAGAAGTATTGGAGAAAGTCGGCGAGAAAAGGAGTATGTGGAAAAACTTAAAGAAGAGAAGAGATAGAATGGTAGGCCACTTGCTGAGACATGGGGGAATAGTCCGCGATATTTTGGAGGCAAAAATAGGAGTGAAGAAAGGCAGAGGTAGGCCTAGATTAGACTATTGCTCGCAAATAGTAAGGGATGTAGGTTGTAGCACAATTAGCGAAATGCGTAGGTTAGCACAAGATAGGAGAAGCTGGAGGTTAGCGTCCAACCAGTCTTAGGACTGATGACCTAATGATGATGATGTTATGAATAGGTTGCAAAAGTGGTACTAGTAATGGGTTTGGGTGTATTTCCAATTTATTGTGGTGTTTATTGCTTCTTTCAGTGGCAACTTCGCTTTTGTACGGTATTTTAAAGTTTATATGGAGGGTATGGTTTGAAACATATAAGGGTTCATCTGCAATAATTCTTAAGTAATAAGTATTTTGAACTAAGCTGTCTGCATAATCATTGTATTTGACTTGCTGGAATATCCCCAGATTTCTACTTCTTATGTTCGTATGGGTTTGATTATCGTTTTGTAAATAATAAATTTATTGTCAATGCTCAGATGAGATTTACATCCTATTAACCAGTTGATTGCTCCTATTTTTAGGTCTATTTGTTTTCTTGAGCTGTTTCCAATTTAGCTTCGAGTTCATGTATAATCCCAAGTATTTCACTTGTTGTGGTATATCTCTATGATTAAGGAACTGTGGGCCAATCAGTTTTCCATAGAGTGAATATTATTTGAGATGACTTTGATTGGTTGGCTTTAATTTTCCATTTTTGTAACCATGTTACTATGAGGCTGAGGTGCGTTTAAAGATTGCCTATTGTTGAGTCTTCATGATTAACAAATATGACTGTTATCAGCAAATATGCTTATTGACATTTCTGTTGCTGTTGATATATCGAATATGTATAGAACATAAAGTAAAGGACAAAGTATGCTTCCTTATGGTACTTCTAATCAAATATTATAACGATAAGAACTATAGTTTCGAAATATAGTGACATTTGTTTAAATAGGATTTCAATATAGTGAAATATTTGATGGGAAGAAGTGTTTTAATTTTATATACTAATCCCAGGTGGCATACTTTGTCAAACGTCTGGCTGACGTCCAAGGATACAGCTGAGCAATATTGTCGATTTTCTATTGCTTGATTATATATATATATATATATATATATATATATATATATATATATATATATATATATATATATATATATATATATTTGTCATTCTATGGCACTGTAGAATGAAGTTGCCGAAATCCAAACTCGGTATCCATTCTAGCTGATCGAGGTATTCGTCAATACGTTTCACAGCGACCTTCTCAAGAAGTTTTGAGATCGATGGTAATAAACTGATTGAAAGGTATGACGCAATATCTGTGGGATTTTCTCCAGGCTTAGGTATCTACGTAATTCGAGCAAATTTTAGGGTTTTTAAGAAAATGCACACTAATTTAACATTCAAAAAGACACTTCTTCATTAATTTTACTCAGTTTCCTTTGGGTCTTGATGCAAGAATTTATTTATCAATAGATCACCTCTTATGTTTTAATCCAGTAATGTTCAACTATACAGTGAAAAGGGCGCTATTGTGGTACATATTTTGCTCACTTCTATTCAACCTTGATACCGACGATATTGACACCTAATTTTAGTCATCGGGATACTAACGTCTCTTGGCTACCAACAAGTATTTATCGGCTGAAACAACAGCGTCTTCAGATATGGTCTGGTGTGTCTTATCAGACATTTTATCCGTCTTAAACTATATTCCCCGTTAGTGATACAATAATTACAATAAGTTCTTTGAATAGACTTCATCAATGTGTAAAAGCAACAAAAAATCCTCGTAGATAATCTTCCTCTATATATAACGGATTAATTTTCAGTTTATCAGTGAAATACGTAAATGTAGACTTGATTTTTTTTATATACGGGTATTCTCAACATCACTTACATTTCCGTCTTGTAAATACACCCATGTACATATTTATTTGCATATTTATTATAATTCCATTCTACTTGTTCGGTGCTGATTATACAAAATATGTTGTAACTAATGACATGATAACATTGTAGCTGTTGACCTGGTTTGAATTGACGAAACTATCAAGCAGGTAGGTGTAATCGTAGAGCAAAGTAAAATGGATTTACTGTTGCGAGAAGTTTCCTAAGTACTTTCGTTTTATATAATAATATATTGAAAAAAGTAATTGATACTAAAGTTGGCGGTATTTATTTGTTTTGTTCAAGTGTTATGTAATTTGTTTCTTCAATGGCTATTGTTATAGAGTTGCTCCCTTCATAGATTTGCCGATTTATAAAAACGACAAAAATTGTATGAGTTAATCGTTAATCAAATTTTTTAAGATTGATGATTTATTATATTAAACTATTCAGAATATATCCGAGAATTTGAATTACATTTTTTTCTGTAATCGAAAAATAAATCAACAATGGCAAAAACATTTGAATATATATACTCAGTTAAAGTATTTTAGGATCTTTGAATAATGTAGAACATTAGAACAAATACCAAAGACGCTTATTGTCCATATTATATTCGACATTTTCACATGTACGAGATATCACAATAGAATTCCTGGAATGAACTTATTAAAAAATCTATTTAGATATTTGCAAGATGGTAACTATTGTCCACTCAAATGTACTCTCCTTGGGCTGCCATACACTTTAGTCGATGCTGCCACTGTTCAAAACATTGCTGGAACTCGTCTTCTGGAATTCTGGTTCTGGGGTTCTGGTTCTTTTATATTCTAGCCACATGCCTTTTTTGAATATCAGACAAATCAGAAAATCGGCGGCCTTTTATTGCAGTTTTCATTTTTGGGAAAATCCAAAAGTAACAAAGGGGCCAAATCTGGTGAATGAGGTGGATGGTCCAACTTTGCGATTTGTTCTTTAGCCAGCAAAGAGCGCATGATTCATGCATTGAAGCATCATCGTAATGAAAAAACCAATTGTTCAAATAAAGTTCGGGCCATTCTTTATCAACAGCACCACGTAGCTTATCAGCACATCTAAGTAATAATGTCGATTCACTGTTTAGCCTTGTCTAATAAATTAAAAGTAAATAATGCCCTCATGATCGAGAAAACATGATATTCTGTAATCGTGACGTCTGATTGCGACCATCGTAATTTTTGGGCCTTGGTGAACCTTTTGTTTTCCATAGCTTGCTCTGACATTTTCACTTTCGAGGAAAGATCAAATAAAATATCAAACTGTCGCTGCTTTTGTTCATTAGTCAGCATTCTTCAAGAACCATCTTTGCATAAATGTTTCTTATTCCTAAATTTTTTGTCACGATCTTTTTTACTATCCCTGTCTACATCTAATCTACTTCTTCTCGAATAACCCATATAGTCCATAGTAATAATAATCCCATTAGATTCTACTTTCATAAACTTATTAAGACAGAACCATGCTTCATTCGAAAACTTATTGAAGTAAACTAATTGGAATATACTTTGCTGCAAGTTTCACTAAAATTTTATGTGAGATCTAGATCATCCTAAGTTAACTCCGGAACGTTGTGCCTCTTGAATAGTATCTAATGTAATCTAATTTAGTGACAGTAATGACACGTGACTCCACATACGCCTATTGACAGCCGTGATGGTATTAGTATATGTTAATTTTAAATTTTATATATATTTAAGTAAAAACCCTTAAATATGGTGCTAATACTCGGAACCAGGACATATCTGTCTCTCAGAGGTAAAAATGCGATCACCCCAGACAATAAGTTATTTATGCCCCAACCATCAACTTGTTAAACCCCTGCAGATGAGATCAATGGTTTATGGCGTCTGGTAATGGCCGCACCAGGCTATCGGCTTTTGGGATAAGTTTTCAAATGAGTAAATTCCCACAACTCGCCTTGAAACATTGTCTCCTGTTTCGGTACTAGCTTGCTCGCTATTTATTTATCTCAAATAGACGCAGCTTTAGCAACAACGTAACCACTAGTATCATTTCACCACAAGCACTCCGAAGACCTCCACAGTAATAATATTTTGATAAACCAAAGTAATTACAACTAGAAAATCTCACATATCATTCTGCTAGTGTAAAACATTCAACATCCTCTAGGTAACCTTCAGTTGCTGACATGGTTAAATTGAGTTACTAAAAATGGCACGTGATATTTAAATTATTTAGTATAGACGTCCGTTTTTATTCTCGGCTTCTGTGTTTGCAAAAAATACTCTGCGTTACTCAATTGTCCATGAAACTGGTAAGGAACTAGGAATGATCCTGTTGCGGTGGATGCGCCGACTTGTCGTTTTCACACCACCAAATTAACTCGTTATACAATAATTGGCTTTCATGCAGCCATTTCACGTGATTGCACGCTGAATTATTTAAACACTCATTACATCACAATTGCACCCACTGAGCGCTGCTTGAACTGCTTCCTACTTTACATTAGTGTATGAGCTACGTAAAATAACGGCACTACAGTTAGAGACTTGCGTCGAATCACCTAAAATATGATATATTTGCGCGTAATGAAAGATCTCCTGTCATATATAGTGCGTAACTGTGTCATAAATTAGTTTTGTAACTCTTTTTTTGTAATAAGTTTCAAGGTTGTCAGGAGACTTTTCTGTAACTTATTTTTCAACAAAATCATGTTCTATTTATTGCAAATATTAAGACGGTAAATGAATCTACGTTTGTTATATTGATATTATCATTTGTCGAAATGGAGATGTCGCCGGGCACTTGGTGAAACATTTTTGACTGGTAAATGAAAGAAAATACTCGGTAGGTATCACAAAGATTCATGTGACAAGTGTTTTCTTTCATTTACTTGATGTTATCATTTGAAATGTCATTATTAATCATAAAAATGCTCGTAGAAGTTATTAAAATAAAGGACTCATTTTATTGTTACATTTATTTATAATATAGTAGTTTTATTTATTTTATTACATTATTCTTATTAAGATTATTAACTCGCATGAATGTATAGACAATATTATGTATTGAAAATAATTTATCTATAGGTATTTATATTATGATTATTAACGATAAACTTAACATAAATTGAAATATCCTGTATATATTCCACCTAAAAACGTTAAAGTAGTAACTGTCACTTACAGGGATTTCAAGGGGAAAGTATAGACTTCCCTTACACTAACTTGTTTAACGCAACTAGGTACATGCAATAAGACACAAAATGTAATTATAGTAAATTATAGAAAATTAGCAAAGAGTACTGATTAAGGCATACTGATTTAATAATGCAATAGATATAGGTGTATATCGCACGTTGCCTACAGTTGTGCCTATTGACAGATCCCGTCAAAGAAAACGTATTTTTGTCTGAAAAATAGATGAAATCAAACATGCGCTCGCACATTATAATCAACAATTCCAGTCACCCTCATTTAGTTCATGTAAGTCTAACTTTATAAGCATAAAATAAACAAGTTTAAGGATTTATGAACGGAACTGATTGGCCCTCCAGATGCTCGACACAGCTGTCTAAAGGTGGCTACACACGTAACTGCAAGCTTGACAAGCATACATCAATCTTTTTGTACAAGCATACTTGAGCGTCTGTAGGAAAGTGCTTGCACAACATTTTCCTACATATGCTCAAGTATGATTGTACAAGAAGATTGATCATGTATGCTTGTCAAGCTTGCAGTTACGTGTGTAGTCACCTTAATACGTTTGCATTTGGTTCGATCAATTGCTATAAATCAAGTACACCGATTTGACCAGTTTTTATTTTAACTCTGAAATGTTTCACTTTATTATGTAGTTCCATCAATTGTCTCACCAGTTCTACTATGTCCTTCGATTGAACGTTCTTAAAAAGTTCATTAAAAATGCTTCTTAAAAACAATTCAGTAATTGTTTTCTTTTTTCGATAGAGTAAACCGTTATTGGGCAAATTACTCGTTTTTGAAACGTTTTAATTATAAGTAACACAAGATTAAAATGACTTTATAAGAATAAAACATACATAAGTTATTTTTTTATTATATAAACTACACAACTTTTACGATACAGATAAATTTTGATTTTAATTTTTGCATTATTTGTTTCATACTGTTATATCCTCAAAAATGATTAAATTAAATTCAGTTCTTCCCAACATTTCAGGGCATAAACTAGATTTAAGAGACCCATATGGGACAGATGCATTTCTAGTACAGTTTTTATCAAATAATCCGATTACAGATTAGCTAACAAGCAAAAATAAACCACCACCTTTATCAGGGTTGAAAGACCTTTCAGATGTTGTATCATTCAACGTATATTCCTATTTGAATATTCTAAGGGGATAGTTGTTTGCCAGGAGGGATATTAGTGACAGTAATGAATTTTATGTCAAAGAATAACATCCCCTTATCCCCTTGAAAACAAAGAGTAGCACGTCGTGGCATTTTCCTATAAATAAAATTATTTCGACAATTACTCCTATAGTGTTTCGCGTTAAAGTGGGCACCCTGTATATTAATAAAGGCTAAATCAGTACCAACAATGTTTGTTAAACGCTTTATTTTCTTACAAAATACTTATGTAAATGAGATTACCCAAGTGCTCGACATACATAAAATGTATAAATAAACCACTAAAGTCCGGTCCAATGAGCAAACCTGATAATTCGAAATATGCTTTTGAGATTCGAGTTTCGGAAAGCTTATTTACATTTAAAGTCCACGCCTGCTGCACAGTTTACGGAACGTTTGCATGCTAATGCGTCCGATGCAGAAGTTTTCCGTTGTAATTAAATAAAATGCACAAGCGAAATGTATTTGCGGGACCAAGATTTAAAATAGAATACAGTTTATTATGATATTTCGGTTCGTGCTGGAAGTTATAACAGCTTTAAAGTATTTTTATAGCATGGCCGTCGCAGTAGTACTAAATAAATTGTGCTTTACTTTTTACCTTTTATAAAATTATAATTTGCAACTGAGTTCAAGCAATAACAGCAACTAGAAACTAACCAATCAAATGAGTTGTAAGTTTAAAATTCCACATTTACGTCAATGTTCTTTATATTTCAATATACAGAGCTGGCAACACCAACTCTTGAATGGACTACTTGTGTGTGGCAGGAAAGAAGAGGAATAGCAAACCCATGTAGGCGATATGAGCTGACCATACGACCATAATGCAAAGATTGTGTTTTACGGCTCTTTGAGGATACTGATCTTGTATCTAAAACCAATACACGTTATTAATAGCATTTCTAATGTAGAAAAATATAATTCGATAAACGTATGTTTGATATCATAAAAGTATAGGTATGCTAATTTACTTTACGCCAATCGTATTATGTAAATGACCCGTTTATGCCATGCCGTTCTTATTACTTCTTTTAGGCCTTTCTTCTTTTAGGAATACTAGCACCTTCTACTAAGTAGCTTTATTATCTATAATTTTCCGAAGAAAAAAATGTAAAATAAACAGTATTTTTAATAGACATTTTTAAAACCTTAAAACGCAGTTTTCCGCACGTAGAACATATCTATTTCGAAATTGAGTGGCCGAGAAAAAATAAAACAACACATAAATGCAGAATATGTGTTTTATGCGACAGATTTACTTTTTTCAAATAGTTCACCATCGTGCTTTCTCATGACCCATGAACAGGGTGGAGTGTATCCTATCCACTTCAAAATCAATACATGGCGTCTGGTAGACATCCCTAATCAGAATCAGTCGAAACCCGATCGATCCAACACGATTTAATTGAGTGATCGCTCTAACAAAAAAAAATTCTCAAATAGTCCACCATTGTACTTTCTCATGACCCATGTACATGGTAACGTGTGTTCTATCCACCTTAAAGTCAATAGGTGTCATCTGGGAGACGTCCCCAATCAGAATCAGTCAAAATCCGATCAATCCGACACGATTTAGTTGAGTTATCGTACTAACAAGAATAAATGCCGACCACAACGACATACACACAGCAAAAAATTTTTAAAAATCGTTTTTTTTTTGGTTTTTAGGGCGAAGAATGAAAAATAAACCCAAAAACATTTTGTTTTTTTTCAATTCTTTACACGATTATATTACTTTTCCGCGTATAGTGGAGTACGGCAAAGTAAAAAATTCTTTTAAGTGCCATAGGACGATAAGCATAGTGAATCGGTTCCAGAGGGATATCTGGATCAGAATTGAGGATACGTTGGTATTAATAAGATACGTTGATCCTGCATGTTTCAGACCTCTATCTATTTTGGTTTTTGAATGAATCGAAAAAAACGAAAAATCAGATAAAAATGTTTTTCTCAAAAACGGCTTAAATGATTTGAATGAAATTCGTGTTTATAAATGTACAATAATTTGTAGTTTTTAAAACCGAGGTTCTATAAAATTAAATTTTAACTCAATTTTTGCGGCGCCCCTGTGTTTAATCAATTTGAAACGTACACACAAGTGTGGGGAATTTACGACGTTACGAGAATCTAAAAGTACTGCTTGATAAAATTCAATACAAAGACCCATAACTGGATGATTTGTGGTGGTTTAAAAATTGTAGGGTTGTCATTAGGTCAGCAATCAAGGTATACAAAGTATCCGTATTTTCTATGCGAGTAGGACAGCAGAGACAGGCGACAGCATTGAGAGAAAAAAGATTGGCCCCGAAGAGAAAACTTAACATCTGGTTCAAAAAACCTTGTTTATGCAAATTTGGTTGATCCGCAGAGAAATCTGTTGCCGCCACTTCATATTAAATTAGCATTAATGAGGCAATATGAAAAAGCTATAGATAAAAATGGGGGAATTGTTTTAAGTACTTGTATGACAAACTTCCAGCTCTTCCTGAACAAAATTAAAGGAAGGCATTTTCGTAGAACCATAAATAAGAAAATTAATGCAGGCCCAATAGTTTGAAAAAACAATGACAGAAATTGAAAAAGAGTCTTGGATATGATCTAAAAATGTAACACAAAATTTTTTAGGAAATTATAAACATCCGCAGTATGAGGAAATTGTCAACAAAATGCTGGATAAGTTTAAGTAACTTAGTTGTACCTAATATGAGCATAAAAATTCATTTTTTGCATACTCATCTGAACTACTTTCCAAAAAATCTTGGTGCTATTAGCGAAGAGCAAGGTGTAAGGTTCCATCAAGAGAAGAGGTACTAGAGAAAAGAGAATATCCAACAAATGATTGCACAGCAAAAATTACAAACAGTTTTTTGTTAAAAAGGGAGAGATTTTCAAAGAAGAATAGAAATTATAGATTCAAAACTATTTGTGTTGTTGCTTTTGACTATGGTTTTTAATGTTTATTAAAATGTAAGTTTTCCTTTAGTTTTTAATTTATTTTGATTATTCAGTCGATCGAAAACCTTACGTAAAGGGCAAAAACGGAAGGTACATATGAGATCAGCATAAAGGACTCACTTATAATCACTTATCAAACCTAAATCAACTTTTACAATGTCAAATCTTGTAGGCCTATGTGATCTATACAATATTTGGAGTTGCCAGCTCTGTATGTCCTGTTTATAGCATTACTTCCATAAAAACAGTATCAACATTAAATGTAAACTATGCTCATTAGTTTCGACATACTTAAGTTAATAAACTTCAAAATGATTCCTTCTGTGTATAAAGAAATTAATAACCGTTTGAATTATTCATGAAGACGCAATGATGCGGGAATTTCATTAGCTACTTCTCTAACAAGAACGGGGTTTATTTTTAAGCAGTCGATATTCAGGGACTTTAAAATCTAGAAGAAACATATGTATTATTCAGCTGCAGCACGATATAAACAGCTCGGCAGTAGAAATAAATGACATTAGACTTGTCTAGCAGTAATTTATTACCCTGAGAATTTATTACAATACATTATCTTTACATCCATTTGTTTACTCTCCAATTATTCTTCTCTTTTCGTTCCATCATCACAATAACATACAAAGTATACAGTGATATAAGACTCTTAAATAATATCTTTCTAATTTTGGTCCTTCATTAGACTCTTTGTATTAATTATAGAAAAATGTTAAAGATAACAAATTTAAAAAATATAAGCAATAATTAATTTTAGGGTTAACAATATCCTTGGTCAATACTAATGCAACCATTTTAAAATCAAGAGAAAATCATAATTAACTCTATATCATTTCTTAGTTGTACATAAAATTCGTGAAAATAAAAGGAGTCGATGAAATTTAACGTCTTCTAAAAACATTTTACATTTCAACGATTATATATTATATACACACACGTTATCATCCATCTCCATAGGGCCTACATACAACCAGGCATGTTCTTTGAGATGTACCGATTTCTCTCTTGGACTTGAATCCATATATGTATATAACTTCAGTGCCTTGCGTGAAGTATTACTACATGATAACAAACGAATAAACTACCATTCCTCATCCATGCTGTGCGTCATTGCAAAAGTGCATTTTGTAACAGTTGAAATGATCAAAGGAAAACGAATGAAAAATAATGCAATTAGAAGAAGCATTAGTATTTCTTCGAAACTAATAGTTAACAGATATTTAATTGACAACGATGGTCGTTATTGGGTATGTTATTGATGATGAATATATTTCCACAGTAGATGTGGAAATATATTCTCAACATCACCATGTTTGGGTTAGAACACTTAGTGTTAAAGCTGAAAATCGTCAATGCATATTTTAACATAGTTCAGTGAATTTTGTAGTGTTATACTCAAATGCGTTAAATACAGACTCATCTGACAGATTATATAAGACATAAATAGAAATTGATTTATATAAAAACCCCACGGATTTGTTTCGGCATTTGTCCTAGATCGGCGTACCGTGTACAGCACTGATGAGAACTAATAAGTTCGAAACAGCTATCTGTCGTTCGGATTACATTCGGGACAAATTTCGAATCCTAGTCATGTCGGGGTTTCCTTTCAAAAAAAAACTCTGGTTGTTGCAGAAACACGAGAAAGGGGTCGAGGATCGCTGTTAGGTACAATTCAATGCCTGGCGGGACTTTAGTCCGAGGAGTAATTGTTTCCTCCAGCGATTAGAAGTTCCGAATAGCCTTACTATTCGGGAACAACTTGTAACTGGTGGTTCCTTTCTCGATTCCCGACTTGCAAGTTATAGACATAGAAAGAAAGATATATAAGACAAAGCATGAAAATATTTTACGACCGGTTTTAGAAATATATTGACTGGAAAAGGTCATCTAACTGGGTGAGTACCGAGCAATCCAAATCTTATTCCACTTGAATATTTAAAGGAATATCCAAAAATAAAATTATACAATATGAGGGCCAATGTAGCAAATATGAAAATATCAATGCCACTTCCATAAAAGAAAACGTACCTAATTTAAAATAAAAAAAATTTTAATGGAAGACAATAAGGAATGAAAGGAATATTTCATGAAAATATTTTACTATGTTCTTGGATATTAAGATGAAATTTTTCTAAATATGTTAATAATTGTAAAAGGCCAGATCTAACTGGGTGAGCATTGAATAATCCAAATCTTATTCCACTTGAATATTTAAAGGAATATCCAAGAAGAAACTTGTACGATATGAGGACCAATGTAGCAAAATATAAAAATATCAATGCCATTTCCGTAAAAGAAAACGTACGTAATTTAAAATGTTAATTTATACTTCTTATTTTTACCATCTATATATATATATATATATATATATATATATATATATATATATATATATATATATATATATATATATATATATATATATATATATATATATATATATATATATATTCACAAAGTAAGAAATAATCTGCATTGTATAAGTTTCGAAATTGAAGTTTCAAATTCTAAGAATGTTTTACATCACATTTTACAATAAAGGCATAAGGTTTATTTATTATGTTTTATATATTGTATGTATTTATTATATATGAAAAATACAAACTTATAAATCAATATCCGTAGTTTCTGATTCACTACAATTTCCAGACAGTCACGTTCGTCTACAATTACTAACCATGCTGTCAAATTAGAAAGACAAAACTTTTATTTTGTTTTTAAATTTCATCACTGCATATATGATAATTACAAATCTTATAAATCTATATTCAGAGCTTTTGATTCACTAATAAATTTTGGATAATCGTCTTCTTCCACAACTGTTTCTCGCGTTATTAAATTTGGAAAATAATACTCTAATTAGGAATTTGAGCGGTTGAAGATAAATGAAAATTCAAATTTTAGCCGAAGAAATTATCGTTGACATTAATGTCAACACATATTGTTCTAGATGTTTATATATTAAGCATGTAGTAGTACGTTAAATAGCATGAGCTCTTCCATAATAGATTGGATTGAGAAAATATTTGGAATAGTCACAACACTGATAAACAACGTACACAATAAAGAACTTGGAGTAGAAGCTCAGGAAACTTCAATCATAGGTCTGATAACGTACATATAGAAATGGAGATGAAAACATGTGACATGATCAAGAAAATTGAAGCAGAGTGTTGACAAAATTTTGCAATATTAGAAGTTCAATTCTGGACCACAATTTACCAGAGGAATCAAGAGGGTTTTGAAAACCTTAGGAACGACATTAATTCCCTCTTCTAGGTATAAATTGCAACAACTTCTAAAGAATCCCAAAGATAAACTTAAAAATAACGAAAAGTCCGAGATTTATTCAATCAATTACCAAGATTGTAGTCAACAGTATATTGTGCAGACGAAAAGAACAATTGTAACTACGTTTAAGAAACACGTAGCCCACTACAAGTCTTCCGTTGCCTAACATGCTTTCAAAACCAATCATGGAATAGACAGTACTAACTTAAAGTTAGGTAAAAGTGTAATCAATAACAGACTGTTGTATGTATTGAAAGTATTCCCTTATAGCATTATAGTTATTCCCATAGCAGTCCATTGTTTTGGTTAATGCGGTGAATGACGACATTAATGGAGCAGTGAACTGAATGTTTACCTCATTACGCTTCACTAACCAATTCATTAATCAATGGAAGTAATTTTATAATAGATTAGGTACCTATTAGAAGAAGTGGCAAACCAGAACACATCATTCCTTCACTGTTCACTGACCGTGAACAAAAATAGTTACAGTGATGAAGTTATTAGCGAACAGTAAATGAAACCATAAAAATATCTGTAATAGTTTACTGAATCTAGGCTAAATTTGGGCATGAATAAAGATTACAGGTAATTTAAAAATTAACTTTAAATCGCCTTCTAATGACGCCAACCTGGCTGGCGGAACGCGCGTCGAGTAATTAAAACAAGCATATTCATAAGACAGGCACTGTAAAAATAAATCTGTTTTATTTCAATGGATATATTATAAACAAATTATAATCTTAATAAATTCAGGTTTACCTACACCTAAGAAATAAATACAATAGTCACGACAGAAAACGCATACTGAATTCCTATTTCGTTATAATACGCGGTTCAGCTGATCTTGTGGTAAAAGTTATCCAACGGAAGTCTCCCACTAACATTAGAAATATGCAGATAAATGCAATAATATTCCAAGAAATCACAGTTCGGACAACTCCATGCATATAGCGAAAGACAATTAAATTTTGCAGTAATGATTTAATTCAGACAAGGCCACGGCTTGCAAAATCTCTCAGTGGGTGGGCATATGAAACCTTGCTGTCTGTCGGAAATTGATCGTCTTGTCATGGGAATTACAATAATAAAAATACTCGTACCTACAAAGAAATTATTGAGGATCGTTGTCATCGCCGTTTTTTATAACGTTACTTTGCAATGAGAAGATGTTTATTTAGATGGTAATATTTATTACAGGCTATATATTATATATATTTCCATGATAATTTTTCATACAAAACATTTACATATTTCGTAATTAAATTATGTTATTCTATATTACATCAATGTTTTGATAATCTTAATATTTCTATTAAGTATACATTAACCAGTCCATTCGTTAACGCAAAATTTCTCAAAAACTTCAAGTAAATTCTTCTTTGCACCATTTTAAGTTTTAAGTTCTCTACAAATTATTTACTATGTCATTTATTAATATTTCCACAAATTAGTTGCCCATATTATAAATATATGCCCATATTATAAGAGGAACATTATCGTTACTATACCGAAAAAGAGAGGAGCCGACAAATGCGAGAACTTTAGAACGATTAGCCTAACTTCCCACGCGTCAAAAATCTTAACCAGAATAGTGCAGAAGAGGATGGAAAATAGAGCGGAGGAAATACTAGGAGAAGACCAATTCAGGTTTAGGCGAAATAGGGGAACTCGCGAAGCTATTCTGGCTATGAGTAATGTTAGAGAAAACAATAGAAAAAGGAAAGAACGCTTATATAGGATTTGTAGATTTAGAAAAAGCTTTTGATAATGTAAGATGGGAAAAAATGTTCGAGATATTAAAGAGCGCGGGAATGAAGTATAGAGATAGGAGAGTAGTACACAATCTATACAAAGAGCAAACTGCTGTTATAGAAGTAGAAGGGGAAAGGTAGACTACTGCTCGCAAATAATAAGGGATGTAGGTTGTAGCATAATTAGCGAAATGCGTAGGGTAGCACATGATAGGAGAAGCTGGAGGTTAGCGTCCAACCAGTCTTAGGACTGATGAACTCATGATGATGATATTATAAATCTTTCAGTAGCAAGACAAATCACAAAGTCATCTCAAAAGATTAGTTGTTGTCTTCAATGTAAGACAATGTATCATCGTAAAGTATTTGTAGTATTCCAGCATAAACCCAATCCATGTCTTTGTCACACGCCGATAATAATGTAAAGTAGGATATCCCAAAACTTTAAAATGAGAAAAATGAGATTTAAGGGAACTATGCTGGGTAAAAGAAAAATAAAAAATTAATTTTTCTTGAAACGAAGTGAATTCTACAGGTTATTACTTGTAGAACGTATTCAATAAATAATAGTTTACAGGAGATTATGCTCTTTGTTGTAGTTAGTTTTTACTTGTCATAGTTTTCTTTATTAAAATCATTAAATTTAGTATCAATTCAAGTTAGAAAAATGTTTAAGCTATAAAGTTTATTAAAAAAAAGGAGACCAGTTTTTCGCGAACACCAAAATACACGTTTCTTGACGCGCGTTTCGCCAACTAAGCTGGTATCATCAGGAGATTAAAACTAATTTTAAACCACCAATAATTTATCTTTATACCAAAACATTGTTCAGGTTCTGTAAACCATTACAAATATTTTCCGGCTTCGTGCACTGTTCATTAATAAACTCATTCGATTTGACTATTTTTCTGCATGGCCAGTAGATAGTGAAGGAATCATCTGTTTCAGTTCACTGCGCCCCTCCTTCTCATACCTAATATCTTATAACTATTTCCATTCATAATTAGTAAACCATAATGAAGTACACTGATCCAGTAATGTCGTCATTCGCCATAATTGATTCACCATAACTGACACCGACATTCACTGATCCAGTAACGTCGCCATTCAACTAAAAGAAGAGACTGTTGACTATAGTGTCCTTATTCTTATTCATGATATTATCACGAAGATATTAATAATCTTCTATATTTTAAATAGGCTATGTGGTTCTTAAACCTAGTTACAATTTCTCTTTTCGTCTGCCCAATATACTTTGACTACAATCTTGGTTCATTGCTCATTGCATAAATCTTGAACCATTCGTTATTTTCAATTTTATCTTTGGGATTTCCTAGAAGTTATTGTAATTTGTTTCCAGAAAGGTCGTGGAATTTAAAACATAGACTTACAGCTCAAAGACTCTGTTTTTGATGCTGCATCGAAAGGTTCCGGCCCCCTTCGCAAGAAGTTTATTATGAAATAAAATGATCGATTTAGGACAAAATCTAGTCTGTTGAAAAGTTGGTACAGTTTTACTCATAAAATCTGATTTAATTCTATCCTGGATTATTTAAATAATTGAGCAGGACTGTACAAAATTATTAAAATTATATTTAAGTTTAATCTATACATTAATTTTAATGGAAAGTAAATTAAAATAAGGTTTAAAGGTTTCTGTGAATTTTTATTTTGAATCTTCTTTCTACATTTACACGGAAGAGCACCTTGCTCAGTTCCAATTTGTGATAAATATATACTAACTAAATATAACTAAATATATACACCGCTATATAAATATTATACTAAGCAAGTCAAAGACTCCGTGGTAATGTGCTAATGACGATAGTAGTAAATAATAAGAAATTTTTAAAATTCGGGTTTTTGTGACTTAATTCGGGTTTTTGATGAAATTACTTTTTTATTTTCTTTTCGCCTCCATAACTTCCATAAAACTTATTTATTAAAGTTACATCACTAACTGTTAACTTGCAACAAAAATATCGTCTACAAAAAATTAATTACAAATACACATTGTATTATTGAGTAAAGTAATTGTATAACAGATGTTTAAAAAATAAGACCACAGGAAATAATTATTGGGAATTAATACGAATGAAATCTATAATCTCAAATTATCCCTGCTATAATCATCTTGAGGAAATAAGTTTTGGGAGAAATGTATCTAAAATATCTTTCTTTTTTGCAGCTACCATTATTAGAGACAAGCAAATCGTCTTCCAGGCTCAACTTAAATCAAGGAAAGTCAGTCACCACTCCTGTTTCTCCGATGGTCGATTCATTTCCCGCCATTAACAATAATTCCAGAAGTGTGCACGAGCTCACCAACAATAACAAAGAAGATAACGGATTTCCTATGACACCTTCTGGTAATAAAAATACATTCAGTAACTATTGGCAAAATATTTCTGTCGCGTAGACTCTTGCCAATTATTTTTATTGATATCCGCATACAATAATTCATCCTTTATGTACGAGGGGCTTTTAAATATAAACTAGAGTTTCAAGCGGGTGAAGTGTTGGGTTAGATACTAGTGGGAACTGTAGGAGGGGGTAATGGGAGGGGAGAATTGTCATCGACCTAATACTTTTTGACATAAAAGGAGGTCCAGCTGAAATTTTCGAAAGATTTTGATAACAGTCTGATGAAAACACTCTTTCATAGCTACGAACGTTTGATTGGCACAAAACATTCTCTGAAGGGTAGGAGAGAGTCAAAAATGAAACCCGCGATCGCCTACCTAGGATGAGTTTAACCAAAGAACACATTCGAGCGGTTCGTGACCTTATTAAATGTGACCGCCACCTCACTGCCATTACCGAACAGAAATTACAACTAGAAGGTTCACTCTGCGGCGGTGCTTTTATCTTGCGGTTACAAAGGCATTGCCGCCATGCAGCTGTTGAATATTACGTATATTGAAGAATGTCGCCGTTCTTCAATATACGTTGGATATTTCGTACGATACTATACATGCGTCACGTTCTAGTTAGCTAATTCTCGCTGGACGACGAAACTGGGTAAGGAGGATAACTTAGCGAGCTGAGCTTAGAGTGAACCTTCTAGTTGTAATTTCTGTTCAGTGCCACAACTGAGGTAAACATCAGCATTGGAAGTATCTATTCGATCATCAATAGTGAGCTCGATTTCAGCAAAATTTCGGCTCGTTGGGTGCCACGCTTTCTTTGAGAAGAACAAAAAACTTTCATTTGGACACCTGTCAGGTGTCGGATCCTTTCCTTAGTCGCACTGTGACCTGTGACAAGAGCTGGCATAATTATTATACTTCCGAGAGCAAGCAGGCGAACAAAGGATAGCGAATAGAATGAGATTCTATCCCAAAGAAAGCCAAAACGCGTTTGTCTGTAACAAAAATTCTCGCGACGATTTTTTGGGATTCAAAAGGCGCTCTTTTGTTGGATTGTCTTCAAGATCAATGCCGTTTATTATTACACTGTCTTGGGGGCCAAGTCAAAGACCGTTATTGGAGTAAAAGACGACGAAAATCTGTTTGGAACATCGTCATTTTGCTTCGCAAGCCAAACCCTATACGGCAAACCAAACACGTCAGAAATTAGAGAAAATCTTCTTAGAGACCATTGAACACCAACCACACAGTTTGGTCCTATTACCGTGTGATTTTGACATATTTGGACTATTAAAAAAGGGTGATAAGGGCAGCGTGTTAACGATGATGTCGAGCTGGAGGTGTTCGTCCAATTGGGTCCAAACCACGCTCTTCTTTTTAAAGTGATGGCATAAAAAACTCCAAATTCGGTGAAACAATGTGTAAAACAACGAGGAGACTATGTAGAAAAACAAAGCATTATAACACCCCTCGTATTTCTCTTTTTAATAATCGTCCAACCATTTTCATTTCAATGTACGAAAGTGTATTAGTCAACGAAACAGATATACTTCACTTAAATCACTATACTCATCCATTTTCGCTTTTAATAGTAAAAGTATAGCATCGCATTTTTTGTATCTAATACATTTACATTAGTGGGCCAGTCGTAATCTGCAAATAATACAAAAAGATGAATCAGGTATATGTCTGAACATCCATTCATTATTACGTTTAGGTAATCGTAGATATATGTATTATTCGTATTTTTAAATATGTAGTTTGTTTGTTTGCATAGATCTGAATACAATTGCAAAGATCTAGAAATAAACTGTATCCAATAAGAGTATAACAAAATTCTTTGATCATATTGTCCTTCTGACTACAATCGCTTTGCATTTTTGAAAAATAGGCCAGATTATATTTCTACTAATTTTTATACAAAAACGATATCTTTCCTTTCGCATGAAAGTAAGTAAGGTCTAGGTCTTAACGTCTCGAGTAATGTAAGGTCTTCCTTAATATGCGCAGGTTGTTTAATTAAATATCCAATTTCCATAATATTAATAGAAAGTATCAATTGCATAGTATTACCACAGAATAAGGAATAACTCTTATTCTGTGGTATTACAACGAAGAAATCTGTTATTCTGTCATCACAATAGTTCGCACCTGTTACATCTTGCTGTCAATGTGTGACAATTCACGTACCATAACGTGAATGACGTGGAAATGTATTAGAGATTGATTCTAGAATTAAAATAATAATGAACTACAAGTATTGAATATGAAAATGAATGACCAATAACGTTTTCATTAAAATAGAAGCCAAATTGATATAACTGTTGGAAATCTTCCCACTTTGTTCAATGCATAAGTTCATGTGCCTCTTTATACTTCATTTCTAGCATTATGGTGCCACGTTCTTTAACATTTCTTTCTCTCAGTTCTTACAAGTTATCTATAAGCATTCTTAAAATCCCATTTTTCATATAAGAGACCACGAAATAGTCCATAATAGTCAATCCAGATACCTCGGAGGAAAATCAACTTACGTTTGCAAAGTTACCAGCAACCGATCATCAAGAACTCGCAGAATAAAGTTATAATGTCTTGCAATGTATGTACTATTACCCCTTCTTGCTAAAGATGCAATGCCGGAATTGATCATCATGTAGTTATTCAACAACTTCAGTGAACATTCTTTTTAACACTTTACATTGTTGATGAAGTTGGAGAAATCGGGGCCATGTATCCTTCTACGGGAAACCAAACACCAATTTTTGAAAATTTCAATCCTTGACGTATTTTAAGAATTAATGTATCCCGAAAGAATATACTACGCTACGCCACAATAAGAAATTGAAGTACTGGTAGTACGGAAGACATCTAGGGTGGTCTTGTATCGATGAGTGTCCAAGTACTTCGTTACAATCGTTCCCCATGTTCTATAAAAATGCCCTGTTGCCTCACACAGCCATTTCAATAGTTATATCGGCTCTAGATGTTGACAATCATCATTAAAAACTTCTCCTGTACGAACGGTTGGAATCACAGAGCCAGTTTCGCGAAAAACACCAACAGTTTGTTTAGTTTTGCATAGAAGTTTTTTGGTGTATTTCGTGAAATACACCAACAATTGTTTTAGCCTTGCATACAAATTCTTTGGTGGTACTTCTAAAGGTGCGTCCAAACATGCAACAACTAAGCGTATCGTAACACCGCCCCGTAACAATTAAAGGGCTGACAGCGTAACGTAGTCGCGCAACATCAGAGCGTTCCGTAGCTTGTCGGTTTTTCAACGTCACATCAAAGGCTTGTACCGCGGTGGCGTTACGCATCAGCTTTACATACAGTCGGGCCGTTCTAACTTTACCCACTACACTACGTCATAAGCAATATTCGTATGAACTAAGATGAAAAATCAGAGTCAAATGAGTGACTGTTTACATAATTTAAATCAATTAAATTTACCGCCTTTACAGTCAACTGTATTACTGTATTACAAAACAAACTAGAAAATGCCTTTCAAATAAGTTATCACGGCGACAAACTTTATAATCCATGGGCTCAAACGTAAAAAATACTTGCAAAAATTATGTGGAAAAACACAATATACATATAAAGTGGTCTGTGATTGTCAAGATAACTGCGTCTCTCCGCCGATCGGAGTTTTAGCTCTATTGTGAAACTTGTGGAGTTATGAAACTACAAGTATTACAAACTACTAGGATATATTCGCCTAATTTAAGACTATTATTTATTTGGATATATTTTAGTTTGTTACAATACACTGACCTTAATTGTGTACCTTCTGCAAGAGTTTCTCTTATCTAAACTGCTCCCAAACTATATGAAGAAAGCATAACTACCCTTAAAATTCAAATTCCAATGTGCTAAAACAATGTCATTTTAATTAAGTATCGAATAAAATAAACATGCAGACGTCTGGCAATAAACGTCTTTCACACGAAAAAAAACACTAATTTTATTTAATTTATAAAATAGTATGTCAAAAATTAACACAAAGGAATGTAATATTTTACAAAATATCTTTATTATAGGTCTTACTAACGCAAGCATTATCAAGATGATAAAGATGCTATTCTACCATAAAGAAGTGGTTATATACTTATACAATTAAAAAAGTTAAATATGTATAACAAATATTTTCATAATACATAAAACAAATAATATCATTGCTGGCTATGGTGTACAAAAAAACCTGTTTATTTTAAATAGGACATTATTTTGATATTAGCGATAGAAACATGTCACATGTAAAGGCTCACATGTTCACTGCATGTTGCTAAAGATTCCTTCCATATGTTTATTTATGAATTCATGTTATCACAATTTCTTAAAAATCTGCCCCTCTTAGCTGCTATATTAACTCTTTCAGTTAAAGCTCATCGATTGTCTTCCTTCTTGAATTTAAAACCCACCTCCTTTAATGTAGCTATAAGTGATGTTTTTCCCACATGAATTGTTCTTTTAAGCTCTTTTGGTTAAAGTACCAACAATTACATGTTGCCCTAAAACAAAAACAATTTTATCACATCATTTTGACCTACACAGTAAATGCCCCTGTATTTACACAATAAAATAAATATAGGCAGAACATACTTACGTTTTTCATACATATTGTATAAAGTATCTCGTACTGCCATTTTTGTACCTTCAGGTAGAGCCCTTGTCATGGACTTTTAGCAATATCTTGTTTTCCCGGGTGAAGAAAGAACTGGGTTGTTTTCTTTGCTTTTTATAATATTCTATACTGTTTTCTTCAAAAGTTAAAGAGCTTCCGCTACTCTAAAATTTAACAAGTACACACACATTACTTCAGATATTTGTGAATCTATGTCTTTTACCTCTTGAACAGCACTAACAGATATTAAAAGGCCTCCGTTTCTTTTCTCCAGTTCAAAGTATTCCAGGAGATTCAACACCATTTGCTGTGCTTTAGAATTTAATATTTTTCCCGGCATCTAAAACAAGACGTGCATATAACTGTCATAAGAAAATATTGCTTACTTACATCAACTTCAATTCTGAAACTAGTTTCGCTCTAAGAAGAACGAATCTGTGATAAATATTTGTAAATAGACTCAAAAATATGCAGAAAATGAAACGAGCTTAGCAGTCAGATGTCAAACAATTGTCAATATCACTCGAAAATTATCTACACTGTCACGATAGTCAATAGTTATTGACGTTAGTCAATAGAAAAGTTTCATATTTTTAATCTAATACGTATGTTACTATTTATCTTCTCACCGATCAGCGTGAAAATATGAAAACAGTTGTCGGTGATATATGCAGGTAATCTCCGAAGGCCGAAGACAGACGTAACATCACCTGTCTCTTGTTTACCTATTATAGCAAATGCGGTCATAGGGATAGCGGGTTGTCTGTGATATTACCTTATGGTGGTGACATAGTGGTAAAGTTGCAGCGGTCCGACTGTATCTGCACGGGTCTGCAACGACTACGATGGATGGAACAGCGGCCGGCGCGGCGTTGTGTTACGAACCGATGTTACTCGTCGATGCCCTGTTGCGGTCAATAGTAATACTCATGTAATTAAGAATATTTTACCTCTCATGTTTATTTGAATTTTCATATTTTGAATCGGGAAAGGTGCGTTTATTCCACTCCTTTTGATACGCCCTGTACAATATCACAGTTAAACTTAAAATTTTAGATTCAAGTCTTCAAGATTGTCGTTGATATATATATATATATATATATATATATATATATATATATATATATATATATACATATATATATATATATATATATATATATATATAGATGAATTTTATAAAAGAATAAAATTTATTTACAAGATCAAATCGCTATCATTTCCATCTAATTATAATAAAACATTTCTCAGTTAAAAATGCTACATGTTTCTCACAGAGTTCTCAAATTTCTGCAATTTTAATCTTATTTATAAAATTACACGAGCGCAACTCTTCCGCCTACTCTCATAAACCTATGTATGTAATATTTTCGGGCTTGGTTCCGGTGACCTATTTAAAGTTCCTCTGAAACAATAGCGGTTGCCGAAAGCTTTTAGAGTTTATCCGGGTCAAGTTGATTCAATATCTTTGCCTCATATAAGTGGCACGTCCCCAAAAAGTATCTGCTGATGATTTTACTTGAGTATACCCCGCTATAATTTCGCATATTGCGGAATAATCCATATTTCCAAATACAATATACCCGTAAGAAACTTTATTTGAGAAAGCAAACTCTTTATTACTTAAAGAGCAAAGTAATTTACACTTTAAGAAGTGTAGAAAACATTTTTACAAAAAGTTAAGAGAAAATCTGAATAATACAATTGAGGAAATATTCCCATGAAATTATACTATATACTACTTTTGATGCTAACTAATTATTAAATAGCCACAAGATAGTACTGCTCATCAAGAAATGGAAGAATTGTGAAATTTTCTAAGTATGCGTAGAAGAAAGAGTGAGGCAGCATTCGGAGGGAAAAGGATGCACTTTACGCGCGGCAAGATCGAACTCTGTGTACATTCACATTCAATATGTATTCATCGACATTCACTCTGCAAAATGCGACTGTCTCAATGTGACTGGGTAAAGACCAGGCTATTTACTGCGCACCCCGTGGGCGGTCTGATATCGAAGTTTTGAGACTTGTTCCTATTCTTGATTAGCTGTACATACGAGTAGCGATATAAAAGGGTAGTTTCAGAAATACCCGACCTAACGTATAGATGGCGGTTGTTGTTTGAAACGCAGAAATCGCCTCAGCCTAATGCCTTAGGTTGCAGAGAGGTAGGTTACACATAATATCAAGAACAAACACCTCTATGCACCCCAATATTAGGTCTACTCCATCACCCCCGACTACAGTACGAAAGATATTGTCGGAGCCACCTCTATAAGAAATTATGATAGGTCACCCATCCATGTAGTGGCGCGAAGCAGCCTGCTGCACTTTTATAGCCCCGCGTCGAATAACTGACATGAGCGTCCATCTTATCATTTTTATCTGCGTGTGTACGTTCAATCGTAAAAACAGAATACCTTGAACTATAAAAGGTGGTCCAACCAAAACGCACGATGTTAATTGTAAATAAAACAAAAAGTTTTTAGAGAATTATCTTAATATTTTTTAATATGATAGAAGGATCTATGACAATTATGTGTGAAACAAAATATCGGCCAAATGCTCGCCACGGCTTCGGTGGCATACCTCTATCCGATGGTCCATATTTTCAGTGACTCTGAGACATAATTGAGGTTCAATGTCGTTAATGTGCCGAATTATCTCATCCTTTAGCTATTGAATTGTTCTTGGCTTATTGACGTACACTTTTTCTTTTAAATATCCCCAAAGAAAGAAGTCCAACGGTGTCAAATCACATGATCGTGGCGGCCAATTAACATCGCCATTGAATTTCTCGCGCAAAAGTGCCATTGTTTCGTTGGCTGTGTGGCAATTGGCACCATCCTGTTGTAACCACATATCGTCCAGGTCCATATCCTCAATTTCTGGCCACAAGAAGTCCGTTATCATCTCGCGATAGCGAACACCATTCACGGTAACTGCTTGGCCGACCTCATTTTCGAAGAAGTACGGCCCGATGACGCCGCCAGCCCATAAACCGCACCAAACAGTCACTCTTTGTGGATGCATCGGCTTTTCAACAATCACTCGTGGATTCTCATTTGCCCAAATGCGGCAATTCTGCTTGTTAACGAATCCACTGAGGTGAAAGTGTGCCTCGTCGCTGAAGATGATTTTCTTTGTAAAGTCACCATTCACTTCTGTCTGTTCAACCAATCATTCGGCGTATTGACGACACTTGAAATGGTCAGTAGACTTCAGCTCTTGAGTCAATTGAACCTTGTAAGCGTGTAAATTCAAATCTTTATTCAAAATTCGCATCAGTGATGTTCGTGAGATGTTCAATTGTTGGGCACGACGACGAGTCGAGGTTGACGGCTCTTCTGCTACACTATCGCGAACAACAGCAATGTTTTCCGCAGAACGAACTGGGCGAGAATGCACAGGTGTTTTCACATTTTCTACAGACCCGGTTTGCTGAAATTTAGGCACAATTCTCCCGATTGTGGACGCATTTGGTCGATTATGCTGACCAAAAATGTCACGAAGTGCACGAAATGCATTTTGATTTGAACGCCCATTTTCGTAAAAGGCTTCAACAATCTTAACGCGCTGCTCAATTGTGTACCTCTCCATGGTTGAATTTGTCAAACACAGAAACAAACAAATGTCAAATTAAGTTGGGCAAGAAACTTGACGTTAAGGTGTGACTCACAATTAACATCGTGCATTATGGTTGGACCACCCTTTATATAACAGTACGTTGTATAGGGTGTCCCAGCGAGAGGTAGCCGATTATGTTTGTAATTATTGGGCAAATAAATAACATTTCTACAATAATTTTGGGTTCAATTGTTTATTTAAACTATGCCATTAGACATGGAATACATTATCTTGTAAGTGGCCGCCTCTGCTTCTCTGGCAGCAGTGGATTCTTTTCCATCACGTCGCGGCATAGCTGTGGTCCTATCTCCGCAATAACTTCGCTAATTTTATTTTTCAGCTATTCAATCGAACGGGATTATTGGCATAGACGGTGACGTATAGGTGTTTGTTTATCAAATTATCACACACGGAGCCACTTTCCCTGAATTTCGCCATGACGCGTTGAATGGTCCGATTAGCAGGTGCCTCACGACGACCCACATTTGCACGTAATTTTCTTTCAGTGCCCACAACTGAACCATTACTTTCGTAGTACGCTTTGACAATAAGTATGCGTTGCTGAACAGTATAGTGCTCCATTTTGTAATGGCATACTCTCCACGTAATAACTACGAAGCATTAAACTTCCAAAACCTGCCGCAAGAGTAATGGCGGCAAGTTTAAATCGGCTACCTCTCGCTGGGACACCCGTTATAATATAAAATATTTAAAGAAACATCAACATTCTCGAGTAATTTTTAGAACCGTGAATTCCTGCTGGGTGCCTGCAGTACAATAATGCAGCATGTTCACCGAAATTTCATAACAGGAAGTGCATGACTCGTGAGTGAAACATCCGCGGTATTAGAAAACCATGTGTATACATGCAGATAAGAAAGAAAAAGTGTGCACGTTCTCTAAAATAAACATTTCGAAACGATTTACTCCTCATTTGTTGGTCCTTTCATATAACACCGTAAAAAATGTCATTATTTATGTGTATCTTGCGCTGATAAGTGCGCGTAATAGCAGAAGCAGCAGCCGCTGATGAACTGTTTGGCTGAAGAAAAACCCGTTTTACAAATACGTACATAAATCATGCTTCCTGTTTCGTGTATACCTTGTACACGTGTTAATGTCATGGTTATCTTAAAGTCTTTTTTATAAGGAAATATATTTTTTGTGTCAGTGTCTTGCATTATAACCGCACAAGTTCAATATTTCTATCATCATCATTATAATTACATAAATATAACGTATATTATTATAACTGTAATGTAAAAAGACAAGACAATTTTCCACGGACACCGAAGTATTACACATTTCTCGACGTGTGCTTGGCCAACCAAGTTGGCATCATCGAGTTTTAATCATCTCCCGATGTTGCCAACTTGGCTGGCCAAGCACGCGTCGAGAGATATGTAATATTTCGGGGTCGGTTGAAAACTGGTCTCCTGTTGCTTTTTGCTGCTTCAAAGGTGTCATCATCGCGAGGCATCCTCTTTCCAGGATTAACTGTAATGTCTTAATTCTGGCTATGAGATGGGCAGAGTTTTATTAATGTAAAATAACACATACTAGCGAAAGTTTCTCAGCAAAATAATATTTACAAAGGTAGTGAAAAAAGAAAGTAAAATTTACAAAATACACACAGACTACTTCAGTGCGGGTGTTTTACTTTCGCGAATTTCAGATCGATCTCATACTTATTAGGGCTTATCAGTTGGATACACTCGATGATGCAAAGACAGGATCGCTGTAGCTACGAAGGTAGTCCCAGAAGTACCCGGCTTAACAAAAAAAGTGCAATAAATTTGGGAAAAAATATCTTTTCTTCTCTACATACTCTCTTTTTAGCTCGATACTCTTTTTTCAGCGATTTTCAATATCTTCGATATCCTTTTTATAGTGAAAATTGTCGAGTGTCATCGACCGCAAACTCCACTTCTTCATTGTTGGCAAATCCTTTACTACCGAGCCATTTTTTTCAAGTTTGGAAGCAGAAAATAATCCGAAGGGGCTAAATCTGGCGAATAGAGTGCCTGAGGAAGCAAATGGAACTTCAACTCGTTGATTTTGGCTATCACGATAACGGATGTGTGAACTGATGCATTGTATTGATGAAACAAAACTTTCTTTTTCGCCAAATGCAGCCATTTTTTCTTGATTCCATCACTCAAGCGCTGCAATAAGTTCGCATAATACTCGCTGTTGATTGTTTTTCCCTTCTGAAGATAATCAATGAAAATTATCCCATGCGCATCCCAAGCAACTGATGCCTTGACTTTGCCTGCAGATGGAACTGTCTTCGCCTTCTTTGGAGCCGATTCTCCCCTTTCAGTCCATTGTTTTGACTGTTCCTTCATCTCAAGTGTGAAGTAATGAACCCATCCATCCACCCATCCATCCATAACTCATCCATGGTTATGAATCGGTGCAAGAAGTGGCTTTACTCCTGTGAAATTTCGCTAAACACTCGATTGAAACATCCTCACGGCGCTGTTTTTGTTCCATTGTGAGTAATTGCGGCACCCACCTGGTGCACAGCCTTTTCGTGTTAAAATTTTCAGTCAATATGTGATCTACAGCACTTTGTGAAATGCTTACCAGGTCTGTTAGTTCGCGCACTTTCAGTCGACGTTCATCCAATAAAATTTTGTGAAGTTTCTTTACCATTTTTGGCATAGTCACCTCATTTAGTCAACCACTACGATGTTCGTGTTGACAGCTCGTAGGGCCTCGTTTAAACTCTGCCACCCAATATTTTACTATTGTAAAATATCGCTTGGTCTTCAAATTAAAGTGTTGTATAACATAATGATGACCAATTTTTCCCCGTTTACAAATTCACTGAGAGCGTTCACTATTGATGGCTGCCAAACAAATACTAAACAACGTAGCGTCGTCAAACTTCAAACTTAAGCTTTATAAGGTTGGCAGTTTCTACCATAGTAATTATTTTCAAACAACAACCTCCTACATTTTTGGTCGCTACGTTTTTTAAAGTGCCGATAAATTTAAAATAGTACCACGTGACCTAATCTGTGACTGAAGATGAGCGTCGAGCGATTGCATGAAGCTATACCTTTAAAGAGTCACTGCCAATATACGAGTATTTATTTGGCATTTAATATTTTCCTGAGCAAATATGTAATTCTGCTTCAGGGTTTATACTGTATCGGGCTACATAAATATGCATCTGCATATATCATCAGTGGTAATTTTCGAATATCTACTTTTTCAGAGGCGCTTCGTCACTATGGGAATCGACTGTCGGAATTCGAAAAGACTGAAATAGAAAACTACTCGAAGATTTGGTATCTCGGACTGACAGCCTGCAAGATCCACGGGGAGCAGAGCGGGTCGCAGAATGGTGGTTACGACGACGACAGTGGGAGCTACAATAAGGTAAATATCTCTCAACTTTACTATCCCCCCAGATCAACCTTTATATGAAATAACGTTTCTGTTTTTTTTTTTTTATATATTTTTGTATTTTGTTCAATGTATCAATGTTTTCCTCGTTTCCCCAAATTTTCTTTCTGTTGCTACTTCGAAGGTTCCAACCCCTTCCCAAGATGTACTGTGCTCTTCCTCTGTATTAGTACTGCCACGATTGACAATTTTCATGTCTTTAGAATCCTTAATGAAGTATTTTAACGTAGTCTGTTTCTTATTATTCTTCTATAACTTTTTTAGTCAGCCACTCAAGGAGAGAAGCCATAATTCCATTAACGACCGTTAAAGATATTCATATACCCTGAAGTCCTATAGACGACTCCATTGATAATTTTTATTTATAATATGGTTCCCTACGGAATCCTAATGAACAGACAGACAAGAAAGCAAGTTAATATTGCATTATCATCCAGTCCTGAGCTATGTTTAAAGTTTCAAGTCTCTAGCTCGTCGGGAAGTTAATTTAAAATCAATCGCAAAATTTTTACTGAACAGGCAGACAGACAAGGAAGCGAGTTAATAAGAAGATGGTAAAAAGGGATTCTGATCGCCAACAATTGACATACTATATTGGTGAGCCCTAATAAGAGCGAAACGTTGACTTGCAGTCTGTATTTTGTAGATTTCTATACCAATAATTTTAATGAATTAGGTTCGCCAAACCATTTGGTTGCATCTACAATTACCTTAACCGAACCGTTTGTGAACCGCTTGTGAACCATTCGTTAAAAATAGTTTTACAGCGAACATCTACTGAACTCAACAGAATCCATGGAAAAAAAGGAACTAACCACGAACCACCGGCAGTCTTGCTCGGCGCGCTTATTTGTAATAAATAATGTCTTCGTGCGAGGAAAATTATACGATTTTAGTTATGAGTGGTGCGGCATTAATGATAGCAGAAAGTTTGTGCAAAAAGAAGAGGAAATAAAGACCTATTTCTCTCTAAGCATCTTCTTTTAAATTTTTCTTATAATGGTCCTTGTGTTTAGGATTCCACAATAACGATTTCATTTTATAAATGTCAATTAGTTTGACTACATTTTCCTCTGTCCACTCCATTATAATAATTAATATAATATAAAAATGATTAAGTAAAATTATAAGGGTAGACAGATTATTAAATAAACAACCGAGAGAGAAAAAAATCATACAAAAAGGCACAGGAAATAAATAGAGCCAGCCCCGTGGTTCGCGAGCAGAAGAAAAACAACGAACTGCACACGACGCCGTCTCAATGTGAACTGCGAATGCCTTTGTGTTCGTCAAAAAAAAAAAAAACAGACAGGTAGCGGTTCGCCACGAGCGGTTTACA
The DNA here is from genome assembly GCA_037954035.1 of Rosalia funebris. Taxonomy (NCBI): domain Eukaryota; kingdom Metazoa; phylum Arthropoda; class Insecta; order Coleoptera; family Cerambycidae; genus Rosalia; species Rosalia funebris. The sequence continues at coordinate 13,327,850 of JAZFAV010000011.1, read as the reverse complement.
AGCGGTTCATTCGGCCCTCCAAACCCCGTCCCAATCTTGCGAGCAAATGGTTCAAGAGCGGGTCGCGAACGGTTCGGCTCACAAATGTATACGTACCTTTAGGATAAGGATTCTACACCAGCGCCCAGATAGCGGCTTTTAATAGTCTTTTATTTTCAATAAACAGAGAAATAATGTATGGTAAACCAGAACATGTTATTTGATAGCAGTTTGCTAAACTACAGCGAAATTTTTTTAATTTTTTTTTGTATTCACCTCCCAATTATGCCAATGATGCCATGTTATTAATGCAAGAATATCTGTACCTTAAAATAAAAAAAATTGACGGCGGCACCGTTCCCCGATGCCTTATCAATCAGGATAACGTCTGCAAATAAATTAACACCACTCAACGGCGCAATAAAATCTCAAATAAATTGCTCACTTCATGGATATTAAGGCAATTTGTTTAACATTTCAGCGTGGTCCGTGTTTCAGTTATTGCACATATTAAATCGTTGCTAACGTAACTGTCGGTCGTCTTAATTGAGTATGCATGGGTAATAAGCTAAATGGAAATAAATGGTTTAATAATTTGGTATTCGTTCTGAAGCAGGGGACGGGAGTTATTTCCATTGGACGCTATAAAATTGCGACAGGAAATGTGGAGCAAATATACGGACAGGGACTGGCTTTCTATGTGTGAAATTACCGGTGATCTTATGCAAAACGTTCAATTCAAAAATGTGTGTGGTATTTACGTGAATGAAATGTAAGAAGTCAATTTCTGTGAGACACAGAACAACGCATATGTAGTTACTACTTGTCAGCAACAGTTGAAAGTGTAGTTACTGCTTGTCAAGCAGAGGAACAAGTCTCAAAACTGCGACAGCGGACCGCCCACTAGGTTCACAGTAAATAGCCTGGTCCTTACTTAGTGGCCTTGAGAGTGAATATCGAGTATGTATGAATGTACACAGAGTTCGATCTGGCCGCGCGTAAAGTGCATCCTTTTCCCTCGGAATGCTGCCTCAATCTTATTTTTACGCAACACAGAGAATCTCACACTTTTCCCTATTCTTGACAAGCTGTACGTTTCTGCACTTCACGCATAAGAGAAGTAATAATATTGCAATTTCTGTGATAGGCTCGCGGTTGCCTAGGCAACAGATTGCATATAATTTATATTAAAAATCAAGCAACGACTATGTTATCCATTACTTGAATAGGTGACAGATTGGCTGGTCTATAAGTTCAAGCGACTTTGTTATACAGGGGGGTGCACGAGAAACGGCCGCCATCATAACTCTGTTATTTATCATCAGATTTTCAAAACCCAAAAACCAAATTAAATAACTTGTAAAATACTACAATATAAGCAAACTATATTTTTTTTCAAACTATGCTTTCTATGACATTTCATAGCCAACTTTCGATGTTCAAATGAAACTACATATACGGTCTATGCTATATTAAAGTATATTTTTTCATTAATCCAATGATGTATAGAAACCCAAATTTCATTTAACATTAGTACCTGAAAAAAAATTAAAGAAACAGTAAAATGTGATAGAAATAATTTTATTAAAATAACTTTTAGGCAGTTGGTTTTTAATTTTAAAAAGGCATAAAAAGAATGTTGGAACACTAAACGACTATTACAACAATTGTTCAGACTGAACACCATTTTGTTCAACACATAATTGACATCTCCGGGAGACGCTGGAAGTGGCATTGTATTCGCGCTACCTCACTTATGGATGTATTGGGAGTTTCTTTTGCACTTAATAAAACATTCAGTTCCAAGTCTTCATCAAATTTGCGCTCTAGAGATTTTGGTTTTTTAAAGGCACCACAAACTGTCATAAATTAGTTTCTAATCGGCTAAATTTCTGGCGATGAGGGCGATCTCTATTCGGATATCTCTTCGCGTAAGCACGAGCAGCCTCACGAGAATTTTTTAAAACCTCAAAATAAACTTATAACATATCAGTACATTAATTACTGGTCATTGTGACGAATAAGGTACACTCAAAATTCAAAAGACTGGTGTTTGACGTTTATCAAAATATTGCACTCAAATTTTCATAGGCATAGGAATCACATGTTACTGTTTCTATAATTTTTTTTTTTTCAGGTACTCATGTTAAACAAAATTTGGGTTTCCATACATCATTGGATTGAAAAAAGAAATGCTCTTTAATATAGTATAGAAAATACCATATAGTTTCATTTAAAAATCGAAAGTTGGCTATGAAATATCATAGAAAACAAAGCTTGAAAAAAAATTCTTTAACCCAGAGTGTAGTATTTTACAAGTGATTTAATTTGGTTTTTGGATTTTGAAAATCGGACGATAAGTAACAGAGTTATGGCGGTGGTCGTTTTTCGTGCATCCCCCAGTATATGTATGTCTGTGAACTCGCAGAAGCTACAAACTTAAGTTCACCATTTGCAATGAAACGTCCTTAATAACTGTTACAATATTGTTTCTAGGAAAATGTTGTGACACATGTATGTGAATTTTTATTTTGAAGGAAACATGTTTTGACATAAACTCCGTTACTGTTACTGACAAATCCTTCTCCGAACAACTAGCCTTTAAGAAGTTCAAATAGAAATATAGGTCCAGTGATGCATAATTTGAAAAGTGTCGTCCGTATCGTGTGTATATTTTGATTTTGAAAACCTTTACAAGATTTGACAAATACAAAACAAAACATAAAAGGCGATATTCTCTTATATCAGATGGATTGCCACTTTTTAATATAAGACGAAAGTCCTTACTACTTTCCAAACGTCGGAAAACCCACACGTTTCCTGATACTAGCCAGTATCAGATTAAACAAAATGAGAAGTGGCTCTATTAAGACCACTGGGTAATCTTTAACAAGAAAACTCGGGATCTGGTCAACCCAGGCCATTTTGTTTTTAAGTTTTGATAATGCCATATCTTACCACACCTTTACATAGCTCACTAATTATAGCCTACATAATCTCTCTTTGTACTTTTTAGTTTAAGAAATTTTTAATACATATTTATAGAAATAACTCTATAAACATGTATTAAAAGTTTCTTAAACAACTTGCAATAGGTACTTAAGAATTACACAACCCTCTAGGCATATTCGTTGTAATGGCGACGTTAATTAAGTAACAAATTATTTGATTAGTTGTTAATTACATAATAACTGTAATAACATTGATTTCTTAACATTTTAAGTTGACTGAACTAGATCTGTTAAGTTGTTCAACTAATTTTATTGTGGTGTTCCTCATGGATAGATACCAATCCTGTTTTAGTTAAAGTGTAGGTTAATATTAAAGTATCATGCATGATTCGAATCGATTATGAATAACCGTGTCAATGAATGGGTGAGAATTTGTTTAGACGATTCTTGAACTTATTCTATACAACAGTTTTAAGAACAATTTTGATAAGACAACTGATGGCATTCTTACTACAACAACACAGATCTCTAAACGTGTAGAAATATCTCTATTGGTAATTGTTGGTGAATTATATTGCATTTCACCAATCAACTTCAGTTATATCCAATAATTATTGTAAACTACAAAATGGCAATTATAAATCTAAACTGCGTGTATAATAATAAAAGATGTATTCCAATATGTACTAATAACTTTAGACATTTTCTCTTCCTACTACTCTAGACTCTTTCAATCAATAACCATGCAATTAGCATTTCAATTAAATATTTAATATCGCTAACAACGGCACCATTATCGGAACATCTACGTCTGTCAAACCCTCGTCCAATGGAATTATTTACTTGCACAATCCATTCCTATTTTTAGCCTCCCCATATTTATGAAAAGGGTTCATCCAGCTCGTAGTAAGGTTGGAATTCCTCTTCGATGTAATGAGACTCAACTCAACTGGGACTCAAGGCTATTGTGGCCTTTACAATAGTCCTTTCTTTGTCATAAAAGTAAATACACACATTAGAGTACATGTACGTTCTTACTAACATTTCAAGTATCTTTCAGCGTTGAAGAAATGAAACTTCGAAGTCGAAATTTTCGATTTTCCTAAATACTACCGACATGTCTCTTATTACGTTACGATAGAACATAAACTTTATGTAAGCTTGTTCATAAGCATTTCTATGTCTTGGCTATAAATTTAGTTCTACGTTTATTGTTAATTCTGTCATTTCATGTGCTATTAACTGAGTCATATCTCTGTTATTTTCCATTATTTATCTGTTGGCTTTATTTACAATTTGTTACTTTTCTACTACCTTAGAGTTTCTTTTTGCTTACTAGAGTCATACATTTTCTATGAACTACTAACGACAATTGTCCTTATTGTTCTAGATCCTGCACGACCACATCTGCTACCGCTACGAAATCCTGGAAGTGATCGGTAAGGGCAGTTTCGGTCAAGTGATAAGGGCATTAGACCACATGACGAACAAACATGTCGCCATAAAGATAATCCGGAATAAGAAGAGGTTCCACCATCAGGCGCTAGTGGAAGTTCGCATCCTCGACCACCTGCGGAAAAAGGACAAAGATTGCAATCACAACGTCATTCATATGTTGGAGTACTTCTATTTCAGGAATCACCTATGCATCAGCTTTGAATTGCTCAGGTAAGGAGTTCCGGGAAAATAAAATAGTCCGTCGTCTAAGCTAGTTATATTAAGACTTCTACTATAAACTCTTCAATAAAATGATTGAAGTATTAAATCTATGCAAATAGAGATTACTAAACAAGTGTAAAAGGTAGGCAGTAGGAAAGAGTAAAACGCAGTATTTTAAAAGTAAACAGAATAACATTAAACAGTTTTCAGATACATATTTTAGCTTTATCGCCTTATTATTATAGGCAAAAGCCGAGTCTCATAATATAAATTCACAAAAAAAATTTCTGATCTACATATAGCATACATCTGTAGTTATTTTTATTAAAATGTTTGATCTTGGTAAATTATTTTTTAAAATCGTGTTTCATCATAAACTAATATAAATTATTTATGGACTAATTATTAAAAAAAAATTACAGTTCCCAAACGCAAATATCAAGGTGAGCAATATTATATAATCATCAACAGAAATTGTATTTAAAAATATTTCAAGTCGTCCACAATAGTTCATGAAAATAAATAATCTCAGTTAAATCGTTAATCAAGAAAATATATATAGAAATGAGCCAAGACTAGGTCCTTGTGGTACACCCAAAGTAACAACGACATAGGATGGGTTAAAGACGTTGTTCTGTCCAATAACGGGGCCATAACCAAGTATAACGTAAATTAAAAATAAATAAATAATACTGTAATAAAGTTATCAGAAGCCGAAATTAATTATGAACGATGTGTTAGTTGTATTTAACACTGTAGCCGTTTATAGCTAGTTAATCGACAAGGTAAACAGAGGAACAGTTACACCTATGTAATTACGGGCTAAGTTTTCTTTTTGAAACCTCTATATTTAGAGAGAAACTCATTATATGCTGAAGTAGAGAATTAATGAATCTCTACTAAAGTTAGACCAAAGCACATAAGAGAATTTACGCGGTCATTAATATTTAAGCTCAATTACTTCCTAGTAATGTTAAATTTCCTCCAATTACATCCACATAAACGGCGTAGGAGGCAGTAGAGAATTTTGACGTTTGATATAAAACTTATTTTCTGTTCATTATATTCTAGGATTTAATACAGGCTTCGACGTGTTTGTCAAAAATAACTATAACGGCAATTATGTTTAAAAAGAATATATTTTGTTATAAGGAAAGGGTATACTCGTATAGGATGGAAGCCTTAACTGAGATAAGTTCTGAACGTAACTTGGATATGGAGGATTTCAATAATAAATCCAAAAACATGTCAATTTTTAATTTTGGTTTCAATTTTAGTTAATTTCAATTTTAGGGGATGTAACCACGTAACCGCTGCCAATAATTTTACATTTGAAAACTTGATTTCAAAATGTCTTATCTAACGGAAGCGTTTCGGGTAATAATATGGAAAGTCATTGGGTATGCAACATGCGTCGAACTCCAACGGAGGTTGCTCAATTATCCACGGTATCTAGATCTACCAGCCATTAACCAATGTACGATCAGGAAAATTCTGTCTGGACATATGGAAGGTTTACTTAAAAATCTGAGAAGCATCGGTGAAGATGCGATGGAAACAAATTAAACGTGTAGTCAGTTATTTATGAAAGCCCCCTAGACTCCAAATCGACAATTAGCTTATTATTTTAATGTTAGTTATACTACAATTCTGAATTTGTTGAGGTAGACTTTCACCGTTACAAAATACAGACCGTTACAAAGATCACAATAATGGAGTTTTGCAAGCGTAATAGGGGATAAGATTATTCAGAATCCAACATCTTTACAATGGATAATGGTGGTGGTGGAATTAAAATTAATCGAAATTGAATAAGTGAGATTACTGTGCTGACATCAACCCTCACAGCATGTGAAAAAGTCGGGTGTGGGCCGAAATAATAGGTGAGAGGGTTCTTGGACGTAGTATTAATTCTTGGATGGTTTAGTATTTTTAGAAAACGTATTTTTGCGACAGAAAATCGACAGGCTTACAGCAAGGGAATTTTGTAGAAAATAAGAAAGTCTCAACATCGACGCGAATTATATCGAACATGATGTGAATCGATCTTCTAGACGATAAAATTCTTCGTTTTAAATGAATATCTGTCTGTTATCTTGTAAGACGGAATTTTTTTTTTAATTTTCAAGGTCAAAGTAACAATTTCGAAATTCATACTTATCTAGAGAACCTCTAGATTTAAGGAAAATCCAAAAGCACCGTTAAATTGGTCTATATTTCTTACGTCCCTACAGATTTTTTAAAATTTTTTCTCGAGAAAAGTTATTTCTGCATAAAAAAATCAATGGAATATATACTCGTGTAGTAAGGGAGTTTTGTAGAAATTACGAGTCTCAAAATCAACGCAAATTCCATCGAATATGGTGTAAATCGACCTTCTAAACACGACAGAAATGTGAATTTTAAACTGTTAGTTTTCTCGTAAAACCGAAAAATATTTTTCAAGCTTCAAGTTCAAAGTAACAACTTTGAAATTCATATATATATATATATATATATATATATATATATATATATATATATATATATATATATATATATATATATATATATATATATATATATATATATATATATATATATATATCTACTTACCTACAGAACCTCTGAATTTAAGGGAAATCCGAAGGCACCACTGAATTTGTTTGTCTGTCTTACGTCCATACGAGTCTTTTTAGTTATTTTTTCTCGAGAAAACATATTTGTGCGGAAAAAAATTGCGGAAGAAAGGATCGACCTGCTGAACACAATACAAATCTTTGTTTTAATGGGAAACTGCCGTTTTCTCATAAAACAGAAAGAACCATTTTCAAACTTCAAGTTCGAAGTCCGTAACAATGATTTTTATGATTTTTTAATAATAACCTTGATGGTCCAACATATTTAAATTTCCGTTAGGAAAATTTGGTTCGGGTCTACCTAACGTCAAACTATGATTTCAATAAAATGGAACTCCATCTCACTACGCCTTAACCGTCCATTAATATTCTCACCAGTTTTTACTTTTCCGCACTCCACTATACGCGGAACAGTCATGTAATCGTGTAAAAAAAAATTGAAAAAACAACATTCTTTTTTTGGGTTTATTTTTCGTTTTTCGGCCGAAAAACCAAAAAAAAAGTGGTTTTTAAAAATGTTTGCTGTGTGTGTCATTGTCGTTGTCGTTGTCATCGGCACTTATTCTTGTTAGCACGATAACTCAACTAAATCGTGTCGGATCGATCGGGTTTTGACTGATTCTGATTGGGGACGTCTCCCAGACCATACCTATTGATTTTGAGGTGGATATAACACACTCTACCATTCTATCACTCAATTAAATCGTGTCGGATCGATCGGGATTCGACTGATTCTGATTCGGGACGTCTACCAGACAACATCTATTGGTTTTGAGGTGGATAGGACACACCCCACCCTGTCCATGGGTCATGAGAAAGCACGATGGTGGATTATTTGAAAAAAGTAAAACTGTCGAATAAAACACATATTCTGCATTTATATGTTAGTTTATTTTTTCTCGGCCACTCAATTTCGAGATAAAGATGTTCTACGTGCGGAAAAGTCCGTTTTAAAGTTTTAAAACTGTTTATTTCCAAATAGATTTTAGACAGCGAAGCCCAATTGAGTGTCCGCCAATATTTTTGGACCTTACCCCAGTTGATTTCTTCTTGTGGGGGTACTTAAAAAACTAAATTTTTTAAAAATAAAACCTGACAACATTCAAGTTCCGTAGTAAAAATTATGACAAGTCACAAAACAGATAACTTCGGATATACTACAGATGTAAATACTCGGTTTTATCATTGACTACTTATCAGATTACTTTAGAAAATGATGTGTACGTTATATTTCTCTCGTTACAGCCTTTCAAATAATCTGTCATTCGGTATATTCTTATATTCGAATAGAAGAATTAGGGAACGGTTAAATTCTTCAAAGTGAAGATCAATAAAGGTTTCCCCTGTCCTGCGCGGACACCCAAAATAAAAAAATTCTTAAACTTGTTTCAGGATTTTTTATTAAAATCTTCCACATTCAAGTTACACAATTTATTCCAGTTAAACAGTTTTCATCCTGTACACGTTTATTACTTTTTGTAAACATAAGAAAACGTAAGTCACAATCGGCTGACACTCCACTAAAAATATACTAGTTTCCTTTCTTAGTTTTATATGTTCGTATATGTATATCCATTCATCATAATTTTATAATAGCTTTATATTTTTAAAATATTATTTTTATGCTTATTATGAAAAAATTAACAGGCGAATGTTATTTTGAAAAATAATAAGCTGACACAAAATTAATCAATCACATTTAATTGTTGCTAATTTGAATGTTGCTTATAATCTTTTATTATAAACAACAAATACAGTGGCGGCGCTAGCATTGTTTTGCCGTTGGGCGAAAATAGGCAGGAAATATTTAGGGTGGGCGAGGGCGTTAAATATATTATTTTATGTGCGAATATGTTATAGTGGTGTTATATAAGAGGTTGGGCGACTGGTTGGACGAAAAGGATTTTGCCTGGGCGCTCGCCCACCCGTGCCCACCCCTGTCGTCGCCACTGGACAAACAGTTCAAGTGTCTCAACTATCATAAACTGGTAAAAATTCAAACTTTGTATCTCATAATAAAATACAAAAGCCAAATTTTGGAACTCACCACTGAATCTTTCTCTGAAGAAAGTTCAAAGATGTTTTTCCATAAATCTTATAGCTATTAAAATTTCATATGAAGACATCGAAATTCGCTCACCCTATACATATTTCAAGCTGTCTTTATTCATAATAATTGGCAGTCATACGCAAATATTTGAATACAACTAAGTATATACTCATTTTCAATTCAAGCTACTACCACTGTCTAATAACAATAACTCACACAAACTCATATCTGCGAAATGACATAACTAACCTCCTTAATAGCATAGTGTTGCGTTATGATACATTAGTTAATAGGAAAATAGCAAAAAGAATATCTGAAAAAGCTTCTATATTTATGTTCTTCTAACTCACTTCTCCATCTATTGTTTTAATAACAGATAACCAATTTAACTTAAGGAAATGAATTAATATCAATAATTTATTTCGTACATAACTATCAATTACGTAGTACTATTTAACATCAAGCTTTAACCACGTATTATAAATTTGGACAGCTATTTTGCATAATAAAAGATCCGATCTAAACCTGTCTGATTGTAAATGAACAGTTAGTCTAGCTGTTGTAACGGTTCGGTTCAATGAGTTGAATTTGCGTACCAGAAAAAAAAATAAGCCTAAGGCTAATTGAATGGGTCGAAAACTATCAAGCTTTTATATTTATTATACTGGTGAATCATATGTATAAATATTTTGTTGACAGCCAAAAGATTTTTATATACAGATAAGATTAGGAAGTTGATAAAAAATTCTTTTAATTTTAGTGTATACGTCTGATTGTGAGATGCATCAAAAAATGATCTCGATTAAGAAATACTCATATATTTTTGTTCATATATAAATGTCTCATCTCCCTCGTTTTCAATTCTCTTATATTATGTGTTACCATCTAAATTATTTATATAATAACAGTTTACATACAGGGCGATATAGATAGTATGTATATGATTATATATTCAATTTTGTAATACATATGTTTTAAATACTTATCGTCATAAGTTATCTTAATCAAACATGTGCATGAATAACGGTAACCTGCCTTGTAATAATTTATCAGTTTAGATGCATTAGGTTAGGTTAGGTTAGGTTCATTTAAAATGAGAAATACACCTCATTTGAAATGAAAACAACATAGACAGAGCCATGGCGGTTCACGTGCAATTTTGAAAGTTCATCGCTAATGGTTTCAGTAGAGTCGCTAATGGTTTACCCAACTAAAGCCACTAATAACGCCAACTTGTTGTAGAAAGAATTATTTTCTGATTATCAAATTTATATACTATAAAATTTTCCACGTCCATACTATGGACTTCTGCATGATTGTATATTATTGACCTCAGCTACCCAATACATCATGTAGTAGCTCCATTATGTACGAGTTTCCACTCTGAATATTCCTGCTGTCAAAATACACCGCATTTTAATGGAACACCACAATATGTAGAAGTTTTTAAATAGGTGGGTACCCTACATTCTCACAGATAATATCATCGAGTCTACAAATATGATGGGACTTCCTACATATGTGTTTACTAAAAGAATATCCATCATATTATAACGAGACCCCGTCTAATTTTGGCCAGCGATCGGAGATCAACTACCATAAATTCTTCATTTAATAATCTTAAGACCATCTTAATCGTTGATCCTGCTGTGTATGACTGTTTCCAGGTTTTAGGACGTTCATTAAGTGACAATTAGTTTACGATCTAATTATATTTCCCCATGATATTAGTAGTTCAGATGCAAGATGGACAAAATGTTCTTTCTGCTTCAGGGAATATACTTATAATTATGTGTATGTTTACGCTGTTACTTAGATAATTAATTATATAAATTTGTACTTCAACCTTCGGTGTCACATTAAAGAGGTAACTGGTAAAATATAGTGGTGGTATAGACATTTTAATTTGATATTCAGTTGAAATCTCAATTCATATTGTAAACCGATATTTACTGCCGCTTACATTTATTGCCGTGGTTAAAAACGATGTTCTCGATCATCGGTTTTTCTTTTCCGATACCCATCTTTTGGCTCCGACGCATTTTATAGTGATCATATTACACTGTCTGCGATAATGTTTTATTCAAGACTTCAAACATCATTTTACATTCATTTGAATATTTGTTACGTATCCACAAACAATGTTACAATTTTTACATGTCTGTTTCGTAGTGAATTATGGTAAATTATACAATTTTCTTGACACTTGTGTATTAACTAGATCCACTAGATTTAACTACATTACAACAGAATTATAAACAGAGTCAGCATGTTACGGAGTCAATGTTGGAGATGTTGACAACAATTTCAGATCATTTATAATCCTGTGGTTCTTAGGTATATTCGGAAACCAATATTTTTAAGTATTAGAAGACTGAAAGAGTACGAAACATTTAAATTCAAAGTTTCATTGGGTATAGTCTTGTGTCGAATTGAATTAATTTGTGAATATTATTGTACGCTACGAATTTAACAAAATTCAATTATCTAAAGACAATTGAATATTTCATCTGTGTCGTTTTTCTAACCAGTTAAAAGCACTATATTAAACCACTTTTATGTACAAAGAAAGCCGATTTGTACTAAATCTAACCAAATGCTGTTATTGTATTGTCACTCAGATAAAATGTAATAAATAATCCATCCCCCCCCCCCCAAATAAAGCGCCAACCGAAGGCAACTGAATCACAAATCAGCATAGAATACTAATTTGAAACTTCCTGTTAAGACAATGACTGACATGAGTTTTTACGTTACGTGACGAAATGTAACGTAAGAAAATACGTTATCTACACTAGATTGCACATTAACAAGAGGAAGTTATAGAACACGCTGAGAGTCATTTCATGAATATATTAGAAGCGTACACAACTGATGGTACTCGTATGTTTCCCAAAGCATAAAGTGCTAGGTCTACAAATTATATATATTTTTGTTTTTATAAAAGAGGAATATTCTGACTTACTCAAGCAACTAGGCAAAAGATGTATAATTGGAGAATATTTTAACGCTAAGCATACCCATTATAGGGTTCCAGACTAACCATAACAGAAGGTAACTTTTAAAAGCTGTCAACGAATAGGAAAGCACAACTCTATCTATAGGCTTTTTCATGGAGAGAATTTTGCGCGCATGCGCCGCTTGACGTCATCAGACGCCATACTGTTTCGATCGCTTTTCATAAAATAGCATTAGTCTGCACAAGAATTTAATAATTTTCTATTAAATATTACAGAAAATTGCTCAAATATCCAACAGTTTAATAGTTTTTGATCAGAATAATTGTAAAAAAAAAAATTAAAATCAATTCGCCATGTCGAAGGGGAGTTTAAAACGCTGTTGTTTTGGTGTGTGCAATAGTGACAGTCGCTCAAAATCTTATAAAAATGATTGTTTATATTACTTTTTACCATTTCCTAAGCCGTGTCTGGAGTACAGAAAACAACGTATAACGTGTTCGAGAATTAAACACGTAAGATGTTGCGAACAATGCGGGAAATGTGATTTGTGGGTGCGAAAGTGTCGACGAGGTGATGAGAGATTTTCTACCATTGACAACATAACGAAAGATGTATTTGTTCTCTTCATTTCGAAGGTGAAAGTGGCCCAAATAACGTCAACGAAGTTCCCTCTGATCAGAGCAAAACGAAAATTGAAAAGATACTCTGAAAATTAAACTTAACCTAACTCTGAAAGTTATAATTATAAAAAACATATTTATATTTTACAGAAAGTAAAAAATAGAACCAACTTGTTCGAGAGAAGTGCAAAACAAAAGGAAGTACCGATTCTGTTATTAAGAAACAACAAATAGAAATCATGAACACAGACAGCAACGTTGAAATTTTGGAGCAGGTTTATTATTCTTAATCAAGTAATTTATACTGTAAGAAGTATAACATTTTAATAACATTTTTATTGTTAACAGAATTGCTATTGTTAATAGGATTCTTATTATTAAACATTTTAATGTTTAGAAACCTAATTTATACGTCATAACAAGCAAAGCATGTGCTTGACAGATGACAGATGATTCTTACCTTGCAACAAGTTCATTTTTGCTTCCACCGACTTTCCGACCATGACACTTCAGCCAACGTCATAATTAAGCACAAGCGTGTTGCTCTACAACTTTGTGCACTAATTTAGCACGATCTATTACATTTCCATCAAGATTTATACGAAAAGAATCTGCCGGCACAGCCATTTTCACCAAAAGTGATCGAAACTTTTACATTTCTCGGAAAAAAACATGGGGGCGGAGCATGCGCGTGATGACCATGAAAAGGCATATTGGAAAGCCGACATATTGGTCGACAGAGCCTAATATGGTGCCTGATAGATCAATTTCTTTACAGTCAAAAATATATCATCTAATTACATTCGGATTGATGGATGTCACGACTTATGTTCTGATCAAACAGCAATAACATTAATGCTGAGTGAAACTGTGATACATAAAGAAAATAATCCTATACTAGTTAGTAAATATACGGATTAGATAAGTCTCAAACAACTACTTGACGAAAGAGTAAAACTAAATGTATCCAAGCTCTTTGAGAAACTGCTACTTAAAAGAATACAACCAATTATCGAGAGAAAAATACTAATCCCAGACCACCAGCTCGGATTCAGGCATAAACATTCGACAATAGATCAGTTCCATAAAATCACTAATAGAGAATGCGTTGAAAGAAAAAAGAGTTTGCTCTGCCGTATTCCTCGACGTAGTGCAAGCGTTTGATAAGGTTTGGCCTGGGGGACTACACTATAAATTATAAATTATCCTTCCTAAACATTATGCAGATATTTTAAAATCCTATTTATGAGACAGACACTTTCGAATTAAGCAGAAAAATGACTACTCTGTTCTTAAAGAAATCAAAACAGGAGTCCCACAAAGCAGTGTTCTAGGCCCTGTGGTCTACCTTCTCTATACGGGTGATCTCCCAGAGCTAGAGAATAATACTGTAGCTACTTTTGCCGACGATACTGCCATAATAACAACGGGCAAAAGTAATATAGAAACAGCTAATAAACTTCAAAACGCCATCAGTAAGTTCCAAAACTGGACCAAGAAAATAGATTATTAAATTAAATTAAATTTAATGAAGACGTCATCATGTCGATTTCAATACTAGATGCATCGAACATATTCCAATAAGTATGAATTGGCGAGTAGTCCCATATGCCAATAGAGCCAAATATCTCGGTCTTGCCTTAGATACGAACCTTCGTTGGAAAACCCACGTAAAAAAGGAAAGAGAAGAATTAGGTATAAGATATAAGAATTGGCTCTTGGGTAGGAACTCCACCTTATCGATACATAGTAAGCTCCTCCTATATAAGCAAATATTAAAACCTGTGTGGACTCATGGTATTCAGCTTTGGGGTTGTACCAGAAAGTCAAATATTAAAATTGTACAAACCTTTCAAAATAAAGTACTAAGGAACATCGTTAGTGTACCTTGGGTATATAAGAAATGAAGATCTCCACCGAGATCTTGGTATAGAAAACGTTGAGATAGAGATTCAAAAATTTGCAAGACGCCACGAATAAGAAATAAGAAGACTCAAAAGGATTAAACCCCACGAGTTGGTGTAGTGGTTTGAGTGAAATTAAAAGCAGAGTAATTTGTGTAGTGCACAAGAAAAAGTGCCATACTTGTCAGAAATAGCTAAAAAGACATCAATGGGTGACTTTTGATACTTATTATTAGTAAATTAAATTAGTAAACTGATTTGTACTTTTGTATTTAACTTTTGGTATAAAGGTAAGAGAGCCAATGGCCGTGTCCAATGAAGAAAATTCTAATAAGCTACCTCATGTACTATCTAAAAAAATTATCATACGTTGGCGGAATAGCAGACCGACAAAACAAGTTTTAGTACAAGAAGAGAGTACGTGTAAGTTTCCTAACAGTTAAGATGATAGATAATTAAGATAATTCAACAAATAGAAAATCTGTAAGTCTTGTATGAAAATTCAAATAAACATAACTTTAACAAACAAAAAATGTATATAAATAATAAGAAGCATATATGTTTTGTCTTATTATTAATTTTAGTAACACATTAGGAAATCTATCCTTTTGCTTTATGTGACATTTAAAAACACTGTTATAATACTCCGTGTTTTTTTATATTTTCCTGAATCTTAATGTTATTCAAAGTTACAATTTTCGCAAATACAATATCCATACTAAAACAAGAAACCAAAATTAAAATAAACATTATATTCAAATTCATTTCAACTTTAACAAACATTAGAAATTCATAAATTGATAATATGCATAATCGTAAAATATAGATAATAATAATAGTCAGGTTTGGTCACACTTTAGAAACATTTTCTCATCCAGCTTATCATTATATAAAATCATCCAACAATTTTTATAACCCTATAAAGTTACTATTGGAAATAACATTTCATCCTATCTTGACAGAAAATCCAATTGATTGCCTTCGACGACAGTTTTGTCTCCGATTATTTACTTATTAATACAATCTGTTTTTATTGCTAAATACAACAATGAAATGTCAAATTAATTATTTTTAATTGTCCGAGTAATCAACAAAAGTCAGGGTCAAATCAAATGATAACAGTCTGGGTGCAGATTAAATTATCTATAAAGTTCCTCGTTCTATTAATATAGCACAATGCCATCAATTATTAATATACAACAGTTAGTCACAGCATCACCTTCTAAAAATTGAATTTACAGACAAAAGGACTTGTTCGCCCAGTTCCTAACACAGTTTTGTTAACCATAACCACTCATATATAAAAAATACACAACATATGTACATATATAAAATGTACAGAAACATCAATGTTGGGAAAACAAATCTTCATTTTAGAACTTAATCTATAATTTCTGCATGTTTCTTTGTTCATTCCCCTTACATTTCCCTTACATTACACACTTTGCCAAAGACTATGACAGTTATTAAACTACCACCCACGCTTTCAAAACCCTCTTTTGATGAGCTGCTTTTAAACCCAACCAACATATATAACATACATGCGTGCCTCTTAAGAGATGATTTGACTGTATATGATATTGGAGAAAACTCAGATAAGTGAAATTAATTATAAGTAGGTTAGCCATTAAATTTATGTGTCTTTTGTTTATAGCCTATAAGCCTATCGTATATTTTACACGCAGTCTCATCGTAAATCTCGCGAAAATAAACATGCTGGTTTTAGATCTTGGATTACGCCTGAGGGAATTAACGATTTTTTAGCAGTATTCTTTTTATGTCCTCTTTTAGCAGTTTTAATTGACTATATAAAGTTAATGCTAACTTTTGATTTTCATCTACAGAGTGTTTTTGAAGTAAGCAAAGTAGTAGTAAAATAGTATTTAAATAAACAGTTTTAAAACCTTAAAACGGATTTTTCCGCACGTAGAACATCTCTATCTCGAAATTGAGTGGCCGAGAAAAAATAAACCAACACATAAATGCAGAATATGTGTTTTATGCGACAGTTTTACTTTTTTCAAATAGTCCACCATCGTGTTTTCTCATGACCCATGAACAGGGTGAGGTGTGTCCTATCCACCTCAAAATTAGTGGATGTCGTCTGGTAAACGTCCCTAATCAGAATCAGTCGAAACCCGGTCGATCCGACACGATTTAATTGAGTGATCGTATTAACAAAAAATTTTCTCAAATAGTCCACCATTGTGCTTTCTCATTACCCATGAACATGGTAGAGTGTGTTCTATCCACCTCAAAATCTATAGGTGTCATCTGGGAGACGTCCCCGATCAGAATCAGTCAAACCCGATCGACCCGAGACGATTTAATTGAGTGATCGTGTTGACAAGAAAATTTCTCAAATAGTCCACCGTCCATGGACAGGATGAGGTGTGTCCTATCCATCTCAAAATCAATAGGTGTCGTCTGGAAGACGTTCCCAATCAGAATCAGTCAAAACCCGGTCGATCCAACCCGATTTAGTTGAGTTATCGTATTAACAAAATAAATTTCTCAGATAGTCCACCATCGTGCTTTCTCATGACCCATGGACAGGGTGGGGTGTGTCCTATCCACCTCAAAATCAATAGGTGTCATCTGGGAGACGTCCCCGATCGAGTCAGCCATAACCCAATCGATCCGACACGATTTAGTTGAGTTATCGTGCTAACAAGAAACTTTAATGCCGACGACAACGACACACACAGACAAAATATTTTAAAAACCATTTTCTTTTGGTTTGTAAGCCGAAAAATGAAAAGTAAACGAAACAAATGTTTTTCCATTTTCCTTTACACGATTACATTACTTTTCTGCTAGTATAGTTGAGTGCGGAAAAGTAAAATCAAACAACGATTATATAAATGTTTTTATGGCGGTCTTCGGGGTGCGTGTAGTGAAATGATGCTAGTGGTTATATTGTTGCTATGGCTACGTCTATTTGGATAAATTAAATAGTGAGCAAGCTAATACCGAACGAGGAGAATGTTTAGGGGCATAAAATAACGTCACTTATTGTCTGGAATGATCTCATTTTAACCCCTTAAAAACATGTGTGTCTTGGTTCCGAGTACTAGCACAATATGCAAGAGTTTCTACTCTCTAATATTTACAAAACTTAAAATTAATATATACAAATACCATCACGGCTGTTAATGGGCGTATGTGGAGCTACGTACACATACGTACGTGTCCACATATTTTCCAAGCCTTTTACGTAAAATACCATGGTCCTGTCATAAGAGCCCACTGGACACAGCCAGTCACGTCAGTCAAACATTATAAAGCCAACATCCGGCGTAGGCCGTATTTTTTGTGTGGATGAAGAACAAGGGAAATATAATTATCAAACTTCTGTGACCTTTTAGAACTCCCAAATTATAATAGCAAATTTAGCTTTGTAATGATGTTCATTTTCCATAACTGCAGAAAGTTCAAAGCGTGTATGAAAACGCGTACATTCGAGAAAAGGCTTAATTAAGCCGGAATGGAAATGCCGCGACTTTTACTACAGTTTTATTCGACGTGACCTTTTGATGCCAACAACATGCGTCGAAAAAGAAACCTCACTGAACATGGACGTAGTACAATAATATTACATACAGTGCTTTATAAATTGACTTTAAAATTCAATGTAAGTTTACGAGTTATTATACAGCAACATTATTGAACATGGTTTGGGCCTCAAATGTTATAGATGCGAGTGCAACTGAAATTTCTTATGTTAATTGATTCCCAAGGAGTGTAAAGACACAATAAGAGACTCGTAGGAAACGTTAAAATGAAAGAAAAACTATAAAGAAGCATATTTATTTAATATACAAAAAGCGGCAGACCACTAGGCAGAGTTTAGGGGAATTAAAGAATGAACTTCCATCCATTTTTAGAAACAGAAAATCCACAGACTGAAGTACTTGGATCTTTTACAGTAACCAGTGGTTTAATTATGCTATAATTATGCAGATTACAGAATTTAAAAGTATGGTTCCAATAAGATGAATGCCCCACCAATAATGCTATTTTATCGTGACAATGCCTAAACAATCCCTTCCCAAACCACCAACCAAGTGGTTTGGGAACAATCATCTTATTAAGTGGACAATGAATCATCTTGTGACCAGCGAGACATCCAGAGCTAACCCAAATGATTTATTTCTATGGGGACATATTAAAATTAAAGTATATGACCCCCAAGAGAATTGAAACAATATTCTATCAGGACTGTGACATAAAGTAACAGAAGCTTTACAGGACGTTAATCTTAATACGTTGTTTCATGTTAGACAACGTTTTTATAATCGATTGAATAACTGTTTAACTCAAGAAGTGGGCCTATTTGAATATCTATTATAATTGGTTTTCTTTTCTTTTCCAATTTTTTTTTGTGAAAGTAAATATCTTTAGCGTTGGTTGAGGTTAAACACCTAAATAAATATTAAAACTGCAAATAGTACATAGGTAAATATCCGCCGCTTTGGTATAAACATGCAAATTTACATACACATAGGATTCACCTAGTAGTCTGCCTCTTATTGCATATAATCACGCATAGAAATCCTGCAGAACGTGGCCTGAAGATATGACTCTATAACATTGTTTTCCTCATCGTATAGATACCAGTATGCCACGCCATCAAACGCCGTTGTAGCGAATACAAGGTGCGTTTATGTTCTACTTCTTGTCGATGAGGCATTTGTGGCGGTTGCTCTCCGATCATTAGTCAAAATTATACCAGGTCTCGTTCATAGAGTCGATACTTAACCAACTCTCATCCACTGGTAATATTTTCCATAACTATTGAAATAATACATCGACTACTGTTCTATACATCGTACCGTTATTGTACCAGTGATGAAATTATTGATAATAAAGTGCTTCTTTAGCCACTTATTACCTCTATCTTATGTTAACTGGGTTCCCTTATTGGAAATTTTTTTTAATGGCTATAGTTTCTACTCTTTATCGACTAAAGTTAGTTGTCTATGCCTAACTCTAAAGGCTATGAGGCTTGCTTCGTATTGATTATAATCCGGGGCGTAGCGTGAAAGAAGAATCTAGGGATGTGATAAAAATTTTATAAGGGGAAGAGGTATAGTCGGATGTATATGGCCATATGAAAACGGTAAAAATAAAAAAAGACACTAACCTAAAATGATTATGCCGAGGTATATATTCTAATTTTTAAAATGAAAATCAATTCTTCGGTTTTTGTTTTGTCCAGCGAAACGTCTATCACTGTTTCCTCAAATGTTGGAGACAACCTCATATCTTCTAACAAGGCACTTTCAATATTTATTAATGGTAAAGCTAACAGTCTTTCCTGCTTTTAAGAATCTCGCAGAGGTCTTTATTCTATCTAAACATGAAAATCATCTTTCCGCTGAACTGCTTGTGGCAGGAATAGTCAAAATTAAACGATACAATCTTGATGACTCCGGGAAAACAGAAAATAATTGAAGGAACATAATATACTGGTGAAGCTCAAACACAGTCTTCTTTTTCATATCGGGATCACTATAAATCACTGAAAATTCACTTTTTAAACGATTTGCGTCAAAGAGTGTTCCATATGTATCTACTAGAGAAGAAAAAAGTTCGTCAGAAAAATGTTTTACAAATAAAGTAAATTGTGTGGAATCTAGAAGATTTAAGAATTTTAGTTTAGAAATTTCACTAAACCGTTGACTAATGTTCAAAGTAATAACGTCCAAAATTTCATATAACAATCGTGCGTAGGTGCTTTTCTTATCTTCTTCAGGAATTGAATCCAAACGCATTCTTTTACTTGGTGGTTTTTAAACAAACTCTCGGAATGTGGGAATATTGCAGAAGACACTACTGCTCAGAAATAATTAAAATCAAAGTCGCGCAATAAAGTTAAAAGGCCTCTAGCACAAATAACGGTTTCTCGATCCCATTCCTCATTTACATTTGCCACAATTACCTGAAACAGCGCTTCCAAATCTTCCTTATGTTATGGCGACAGTCGCCAAGATGCGTTCACATAATTGCATAACTGAGTCCGGAAATAATGACAACACACACTCGAGGTTCCACTGTTGACTATATAAGATCAGTGACCTTCTCGACCGGCTGACGCGTAGCTTGGATGTAACGTGGACCATCGCATTTCAGCATTGCATCAAGTAACGCGGAAGTCCAATAATTTAGGGCGCCTTCACGGCCGATTTGAAATAAAAATGTTCATGATAGCGTTTAAGGTAAATAATGTATGTTTGCGATCGGTTTAAAATAATTAAAAAATTTTAATAATTGGATAAATCGATTGAACTTTTAAATAACACTAATTTGCCAATTCTTTAAAGGATGCGACGCATCACTCCCATCCATGTACGCTACGTCCCTGATTATAATGTGTTATACCTACAGTTAAGGTTGTCAAGAAACTTTCCTTTTTATAACGACAATTTTTCTGGTTTGACCAATTATCCTAACCAGTGGCGGTACTTACTGGATGTCCCCCACAATAATCTAGATAAACCTAGATAGTGTTTCATTAAAATCTTGTGTACGATTGAAGCATGAGGTTTTAATTGGAGGATATTTCAGCGACAGTCCAACTTCTTCATGGCCCCATAATATTCTTCACTATACTAATGTTCCACATGTATTGTATTGACCACCTTGACCATTATTAATATCTATCCTGTCCCCACGGATTTTCGTATTCAACCCTTGTCTGTTCATAAGTAATCCACAGACCGTTTTATTAGCTCTTGGTAAATGTCAGATGTCCCTTACCGAGTATCATACCAATTGTTATGATTGATTATATCTTCTACCTGAAATTGCCGAAATAATACGCACCCTAATATAATGCGGTGAACTTGCACTACTACCCACGTCATCCTCTATACGTGCGCATAGTTGTATGACTAACCTATTAATTACACAAAAAGCAACAGCAAAAGGTAACGTCACTTGATATGTCGGGTATAAACGATATTAGGATCGTCCCTGTAACTTTGTTGTTTTTTGAAATACATATCACTTTTTGAGATACGGCTATAACGTATTTCTTTTAAATAGAACATCCTGTATATTTTTAGATAATTGGATTCGGTAAATATTAAGAGATTCTTGTTTTCCATGCGTAATGTATCAAGGCGGCTAAAGTTTGGAAGCTGTAAAAGAAGCTGCTTATTTTGCAGCAATTTCGCTGTACTTGCCATCTTCTTACGCCGTATATTGATCTAATTATGTCTCTTCGTTTCAGCCTGAACCTCTACGAGCTCATAAAGAAAAACAACTATCAGGGATTTAGTCTGAATCTAATCAGGCGGTTCGCCAATTCACTCCTGAAGTGCTTAAGGCTCCTGCAGAAGGAAAATATCATTCACTGCGATCTCAAACCGGTAAGTTTCACGCATAATAATTATAACTAGAGGCCAAATTTCACTCTTTGTTGCATTTATGTCGATATAATAGAAACTATTCACAAGCCGCACAATCAGATTAGGGAGCGCCGTGTCTAAATCAGCTGATTTTAGAATTATTTTCGCTTTAGATCAGAAGTAGGTCAACGCAGATGTTCATAATGGGATGTACAGGGTAGAGTAACGGCTTCCTCGATCAATTTTTTTTAAACAAATAAGTATTAAATTGTTGTAGAAAAGATTTACTTCTTGCCTTTTAGTTAAGTTACTTTTTTTTAAGTCGGTTTTTTTTAACTTATTATTTCGTAAGTTTAAGTGATGGGTAGACCTACTAAGGATGCTTCGCGAATGAGAAAATGACGGCTACTTGAATAAGGAGTTCCGTTGTGTATCTTCGAAGTCCAAGGTCCAATACCAATGAAATTAAGTTGGGACCACCTTGGAGCTATACTGAACCCAACGCAAAGAGAATAATTAAAATCGGTTCATAAACACAGAAGTTATACCCAAACATACATAAGAAAATATATATGGGCACATCCATTACTTTTCGACGAAACTTTGCGTACTTGGATCAGCGACTTGGCTCATAATTTTTTATATGAAAGTAGGTCCTGATATATGGGGTTTTCCAAAGTCTCAGTCCAATTAAGACAAATTTGACTTCAGGAGAATTTCTTTAAATTTTACATCTAGCAATATTAAAAAAAATATTTCTCTGAGTCTATTTAACTGATTGATCTCAGCCTGATCGCATTTTTTTTCGCTGAACTCTCTATTTATAGAAAAGAATTATATTAAAGCTTAGACCGTATCCACGCTTTCGGGAGAAGATTTTAACTGATCCGTAAATTTCATAAAATTTTGCCCTTTTTTAAAATGCCGCTATTTGTACAAATTTTAAAATTAAAAATTATGTATGGGCTCATATTGTTTGGCTTGATTCATAGTTTCAAAATTAGTAAAAATTATAAGTATCTAATGATTACACTTCGTAATATGACCTGTCAAATTTAATCGATTTTCAAAAAATTGCTATTTTTAATTAGATTCAACTTTTTTCTTTGAATTTCGAATTATTTGAAACTTTCACAAAAATTGACTTATTATATTCTTAAAAATCCCTGAAAATTTTAACTTTCGAATCGATTCAGGATACGAGTTACAAATGTTCAAATAACCTGAAAATCGTATTGTAACAACCGAGCAGTTCATTCATTTTTAGACTCATTCATAATACTTCAGAAAGTACGTAAGTACACTTAATGATAATACTTTATTTCACATTATATTATTATCATAAAATACAAAAGATTTCATTTTAGTGGTTTCTTAGTGTATTTCAGAAACTTTTGTTTATAAATTCAGTTGAACCACTTATATTATTTTTTCAAAATAAGTTACTCATATGTAAAGTATTATTAATTGATATAAATAACTAGTGAATGCGAGTGTCTGTAATTGTTTTCAGAGCTTCGAATCGCTTTTTCGAGTTTTTTTTATGTTTATGGACATATTTATTGTCTACCCATATTGTTCTGAAAAAAACAAATATTTTCTTTTTGATTATATCATATTAACAAAGAAGGTTTTATTTATTAAAAAACTGCACCTTGCTTGTATTTACTTTGTGCTTTTATACTTTAGAAATGAGAGTAACTTTTTTTGAAAAGGAATTTAAAATAGTTCTACTGAATTTATAAACAAAAGTTTCTGAAATACACTAAACCACCAATAAAGTAAAATCTTGTTATATTTTATGATAATACTATAATTTAAAATAAAGTATTATCATTAATTGTACTTACTTACTTGCTAAAGTATTATGAATGAGTCTAAAAATGAATAAAATGCTCGGTTGTTACAATACGATTTTCAGGTTATTTGAAAATTTGTAACTCGTATCCTGGCTCGATTCGAAAGTTCAAATTTTCAAGGCTTTTTAAGAATATAATAAATCAATTTTTGTGAAAGTTTCAAATAATTCGAAATTCAAAGAAAAAAGTTGAAGCTAATTGAAAATAGTTATTTTTTGAAAATCAATTAAATTTGACAGGTTATACTACGAAATGTAATCGTTAGATACTTAAAATTTTTACTAATTTTGAAACTATGAATCAAGCCAAACAATATGAACCCATACGTAATTTTTAATTTTAAAATCTGTACAAATAGCGGGAATTTAAAAAAGGGTAATATTTTATGAAATTAACGGATCAGTTAAAATATTCTCTCGAAAGCGTGAATACGATCTAAGCTTTAATATACTTTTTTCTATAAATAGAGAGTTCAGCGAAAAAAACGCGATCAGGTTGAGATCAATCACTTAAATAGACTCAGAGAAATAAATTTTTGAAAATTGCTAGATTTAAAATAAAAAAAATTCTCCTGAAGCCAAATTTGCCTTGATTGGGCTGAAACTTTGGAAAACCCCATATATTAGGACCTACTTTTATATAAAAAATCATAAGACAAATCGCTGATCTAAGTGCGCAAAGTTTCGTCGAAAAGTATTGGATGTGCCCATATACAGACGAACTGAGAACCTCCGCCTTTTTTGAAATCGGTTAAAAATATCAATTCTTGATGACAACTTCAACTTCCTCGAACAGGATAGAAACGATTTTATTGAAAAATATCACTTAGGGCAACTACTTCGTACACTAAATTAATCTTTTTCAGAATATGAATATGAACGAACTTCTAATAAATAAATGTATTCCCTGAAACAATCCGTGCATGAACTATGTATCTCCCCGCATATAAAAGGTGGTCCAACCAAAACGCACAATGTTAATTGTAAATGAAGCAAAAAGTTTTCAGAGAATTATCTTAATATTTTTTATTATGATAGAAGGATCTATGACAATTATGTGTGAAACAAAATATCGGCCAAATGCTCGCCACGGCTTCGGCGGCATACCTCTATCCGATGGTCCATATTTTCAATGACTCTGATACATAATTGAGGTTCAATGTCGTTAATGTGCCGAATTATCTCATTCTTTAGCTCTTGAATTGTTCTTGGCTTATTGACGTACACTTTTCTTCTAAATATCCCCAAAGAAAGAAGTCCAACGGTGTCAAATCACATGATCGTGGCGGCCAATTAACATCGCCACGACGTGAGATAACACGGCCATTGAATTTCTCGCGCAGAAGTGCCATTGTTTCGTTGGTTGTGTGGCAAGTGGCACCATCCTGTTGGAATCACATATCGTCCAGGTCCATATTCTCAATTTCTGGCCACAAGAAGTCCGTTATCATCTCGCGATAGCGAACACCATTCACGATAACTGCTTGGCCGACCTCATTTTCGAAGAAGTACGGCCCGTTGACGCCGCCAGCCCATAAACCGCACCAAACAGTCACTCTTTGTGGGTGCATCGGCTTTTCGACAATCACTCGTGGATTATCATTTGCCAAATGCGGCAATTCTGCTTGTTAACGAATCCACTGAGGTGAAAGTGTGCCTCGTCGCTGAAGATGATTTTCTTTGTAAAGTCACCATTCACTTCTGTCTGTTCAACCAACCATTCAGCGTATTGACGACGCTTGAAATGGTCAGTAGGCTTCAGCTCTTGAGTCAATTGAACCTTGTAAGCGTGTAAATTCAAACTTTTATTCAAAATTCGCATCAATGATGTTCGTGAGATGTTCAATTGTTGGGCACGACGACGAGTCGAGGTTGACTGCTCTTCTGCTACACTATCACGAACAACAGCAATGTTTTCCGCAGAACGAACTGGGCGAGCATGCCCAGGTGTTTTCACATTTCCTATAGACCCGGTTTGCTGAAATTTGCGCACAATTCTCCCGATTGTGGACACATTTGGTCGATTATGCTGACCAAAAAAGTCACGAAGTGCACGAAATGCATTTTGATTTGAACGCCCATTTTCGTAAAAGGCTTCAACAATCTTAATGCGCTGCTCAATTGTGTACCTCTCCATGGTTGAATTTGTCAAACACTGAAACAAAGAAATGTCAAATTAAGTTGGGCAAAAAACTTGACGTTAAGGTGTGACTCACAATTAACATCGTGCATTATGGTTGGACCACCCTATACCTGAAACTGCGCGCTGTTACTGGATATTAATGGTTTTCAGAACCGGCCACTTTTCCCAGTGCTATGCCATTACAATCTCCTAATGGGAGTTTACCGAGGCAGGGCGGGCGATAATGCCGTTAATTTTTTTCGTTCACCTACACCTAGCTTTTAGATGAACGACTCTCGGCGCGTGGGCCCGTCTTTGTTATCTGCGAAACGGCGCGAGTTCCACGACCCGGGAGTTACATTTTATCAATCCTGTTCCATTGAAGGGTCATATACCTCGACTGGTAACTTATTTAAATATAAACTCTGGCGCGATGGCATCAAACGTCTTATCTATTGTACCGCCAGACGAATTTACAATTAACGTGGGCGTAAACAATTGTAGCGAATTAGTATTTGGACAAGATGTTACGAGCTCCAAGTACAGTTAAGTGTCAGTTTCCAGTGGTGGGTGACGTATTTTTTTATAGAGGGCGGTTTTCCATTAAATCCACAAATATTCACACGTACTGCTCTTCAAGAATAGGAAAGAGGTATGCGTAGAAGAAAGAGTGAGGCAGCATTCGGAAGGAAAAGGATGCACTTTACGCGCGGTCATATCGAAGTCGATATTCATTCTGAAAAGGTTTCAGTGTGACTGGGTAACGACCAGGCTATTTACTGCGCACCTCGTTGGCAGTCCGATATCGCAGTTTTGAGACTTGTTCCCATTATTTCTGAGCTGTGGTTGCGCCCTCGTAATAATTCGTATAAAATAAGTAATGCAAAGTAAAAAATAATAATAAGTAAAAATAGTAAGTAATAATAAGTAGTAATAATAATAAATAAAATAATCTAAAAGTACCTGGTTACAGCGTGACACATCTGTCAATTAACAGATTCTCCTTGCAGCCAGCGACATCCTTCTTAGACCCTCGTTGTTCGTATATTCCCTCGTAAACTGGCTCAACTGCTAAGAATACTCGCATTTACAAAATGCATGTGAACACCTTTTAATATGCGTTTAAGCAGGTTATCGGTCTGTAATTCTTTGGGTTAGACAAATCTCCGATCTTCCCCTTCAAATCTGCTCCCCATTTAGCCAAGTGGTAAATATTCTGGCTAAATGGTGGTGGGTACTCGATAATTTTTTCCACCAGAAGTTGTTTATCCCGTCGGGACCTGGAGCAGTAAAGTTCTTATCGTTAGAGCCCTCAATAGCTTTTGGAACCTCTTCAGGGGTTATCAGATGGCATACTTGTTTTGGTCGCTGAATACCTTCGCAAAAGTCTTCAGTGTGTATCAGGGCTGGATTGTCTCTTTGGAGTGCGGGCTTCTGATCTTACAGCGTCTTCCAGAAGTTTTCCACCTGATCTACAGTCATCGGATTTTCGACAACGGGTTGAGGCGGTTGAAATAGTCGCGAAAGTTTTCGGCGAAACAAATTATCTTCCGCCAGCCTTCACGCAGGCCTCACTAGTGACTTTTTGCCCAGTTCAGATTGTTGGCAGCATCATGCTCTGGGTATAATTCA
Organism: Rosalia funebris; assembly: GCA_037954035.1. Classification (NCBI taxonomy): domain Eukaryota; kingdom Metazoa; phylum Arthropoda; class Insecta; order Coleoptera; family Cerambycidae; genus Rosalia; species Rosalia funebris. Next base: position 13,300,142 of record JAZFAV010000011.1, on the reverse strand, counting down.
CACCAGAAGGCATGCATACGTGCCATGTATCCTCTCCATATGAGCTCACTGCTTTCGTAGGTCGTCTCTCAATTGATCGGTTCACTCAAAGCATGTGCTTAATGTATACAACATTGTAAAATACTTACCCTCCTAAATAACATAATCAGCTGGATTAGTTATAACAATAGTGATGTAAGTAATATCGGCATAATTAAAATAATCGTGTGTACAGCATGAACTATTTGCAGTGGCTCCATTAACGACAAATAATTATTTTGTAATTTTTCTATTACATCCAATAGTAGTTTACAATTGTTATGAATAGTTTTGTAAATCTGTTTCAACTTGAGGATCTTGAAATCCTATCTCTTGACTCTCCTTAATAGCAGCTGCCACTTTAGGAATAAATTGTAATACTATAGACTTTGGAAATGCTGAAAATAATAAAATGCTGATTGTAATCATGGCCTTCCTCTATTGAGTAAGATTTGGCACCACTCTAACAGATAAAGACGTTTTTATCCATACATGTACGCATATACTATGAGTCATTGGTGTATTTTCTAGTATACTTTGTTTACTTTACATATGAATTTGATTAATTCTTTTGGGATCCATATCTAGAATCGTCACTCTCTCTTCCCAGCCATCTTCATATCAACTATAAATAAACAGTTTTAAAACCTTAAAACGGAATTTTCCGCACGTAGAATATCTCTAGCTCGAAATTGAGTGGCCGAGAAAAAATAAACCAACACATAAATGTAGAATATGTGTTTTATGCGACAGTTTTACTTTTTTCAAATGGTTCACCCTCGTGCTTTCTCATGACCCATGAACAGGGTGGGGTGTGTCCTATCCACCTCAAAATCAATAGGTGTCGTCTGGTAGACGTCTCTAATCAGAATCAGTCGAAACCCGATCGATCCGACACGATTTAATTGAGTGATCGTGCTAACAAACAAATTTCTCAAATAGTCCACCATTGTGCTTTCTCATGACCCATTTACATGGTAGAGTGTATTCTATCTACCTCAAAATCAATGCGTGTCGTCTGGGAGATATCCCCGATCCGAATCAGGTAAAACCCGATCGATCCTACATGACTTAGTTGAGTTCTCGTGTTAACAAAAAAAAAATCTCAAATAGTCCACCGTCGTGCTTTCTCATGACCCATGGACAGAGTGGAGTGTGTCCTATCCACCTCAAAATCAATAGCTATCATCTGGGACACGTTTCCGATCAGAATCAGTCAAAACCCGATCGATCCGACACGGTTTAGTCGAGTTATCGTATTAACAAAACAAATTCTCAAATAGTCCACCATCGTGCTTTCTCATGAGCCATGGACAGGATGGGGTGTGTCCTATCCACCTCAAAATCAATAGGTGTCGTCTGGGAGATGTCCCCGAACAGAATTAGTCAAATCCCGATCGATCCGACACGATTTAGTTGAGTTATCGTGCTAACAAAAAAAATTTCTCAAATAGACCTAAGGGAGGGGGTGGTGTGTGCTATCCACCTCGAAATCAATAGATGTCACCTGGGAGATGTCCCCGACCAGAATCAGTCAAAACCCCATCGATTCGACACGATTTAGTTGACTTATCGTGCTAACAAGAATAAATGCCGACGACAACGGCGACATACACACAGCAAATAAAATTTTTGGAACCATTTTTTTTTTTTTGTTTTTAGGCCGAAGAACGAAAAATAAACCCAAAAAAAATTTAGTTTTTTCACTTTTTCTTTACACGATTACATTAATTTTCCGCTTATAGTGGAGTGCGAAAAAGTAATATATAAAATTTATACCGGGATGTATATTGTAAAAGTACCTACAAATTCTAATTCGAATCATATTATAATATCGCTAATATAGAGTACTTATATATAATCTTATTTAATGCTACGCTAGAAGCAAACTCTCCACTGGTTTCTTCATATCCTATTTCTTTTCAGGAAAACGTTCTCTTAAAACAGAGAGGCAGCAGTTCGATAAAAGTGATAGACTTTGGTAGTTCGTGTTACTCAAACCAGAGAGTGTACACGTACATCCAGTCCAGATTCTACCGATCTCCTGAGGTGATCTTGAGCCTAACGTATGGGACCGCTATCGACATGTGGAGTTTAGGTAAGAATACATTTCATTTAAATATAATAAAACTAAAACGATGTAAATGAATGAACTGATGTTAGTAAAATGTAATTTTATTTATTACGTAACATGACATACATACATCTATGTGCATGAAAATGACAGTATAGTATTCCTAGTATCCTGGATTGGTAACATTCGTCGATTGCGCATTTCAAGGGATCCACTGTTTATCAGTAAAACAGTTACAAAGACCTGACAGGCTGTGCATTAAAAAGTGCTTATATTATAGTTTTGTGTTTTGAAGCGAGAAGTAGGGATTAACAAAAATTGTGTACACTTTTTTCATATAAGCATGTAAGTTAATAAAAAGTTAATTAAAAAAATGTTATTTGTCATTGTCTTTTAGTAAATATGGGTCGAGGGAAACATTGCACCCAAGATAAACGTGATTTAATATTAAATGCCGGAAAAACTTACAAATTTATTAAAAATTCATTGAATTTTTCTGCAAAAATTGTTGCTAATGCAAAAAATAATTAGAAAAATAAAAGGAAATTGGGGTGGAAAATTTAAAACTACAGAAGATAACCCCATTATCCATCTCGCAAATAATAAGAACCCATTTAACACATCAACACAAATAAAAAATGAATTAAACCTATCCATTAGCATCTCTTCATCTAAGGAAAAGGTTACTAAAAGTAGATTTAAAATCAAGATGGCCTAGAAAGATTCCACTACTATATTGTAAACAGATTGCTGGCCATCCTTTGCAAGAGAACATATTCATTGGCCACCATTAAAATGACGCAATATACTGTGGACTGATGAAACAAAAGTGGTGTTATTTAACCCTACCATCAATAAAATACACGTAGGAAGATCTCCACTACAAGCATATAACCCTAAGCACACAACAAAGACAATAAAACATGGCCATTGTAGCGTAATGGCTTGCGTCTTCTTTTCGTGATATGGTACAGGTCCTATTTACTGAATTAGGGAAACCATGACTGCAGATGTTTACCTTCATATTTTACAGAATATAATGCTGCCTTTCAAGGAAAAGGAAATACCATTATGCTGGGCCCTGCAACAAGATAACGACCCAAAGCACATCGCCCGTAAAGTACAAAACTGCTCAAATGAGAATAAATTACAGGTTATGGTCCGGCCACCACAGTCGCCAGATTTGAACTCAATTGAAAATTTATGGGTGGGTTTAAAAAAGGCGGTTGCTTTAGCAAAGCCAACAGATAAAGAAAATTTGTGGAAAAGCATCGAATCAGCGTGGAAGTCCATTGGTATTCAGCGATGTCGAAATTTAGTGAAGTCTATGCCACGCAGATGTGAAGAAGTTTTGCGCAGAGAAGGCCACGGAACGGAATACTGAATGGATATTTAGGGGGTTTAGTTAATTTTTTTTAGAACACTGCTATTTTTATTAACAAAAACCAAACTTTGTACGAATATCTTTTTTTTTTATTTTTCTAAGACAGAATTTTATTGTAATCAATATGAAAATATATATTATTTAAAGTGTTCTACGTGCACATGACTCTAAATTTCAACATTATATTATACTCTACACATTACTAGACAAAACTTAAATACTGTTATTTTCATGCGTATGACTATATGGAAAATTGAACCCAATGAATTAGGGCAAGGATTTCTGTCTAAACGTTTTCGTGGTATTTCCGTTGATACATTAACTGTTAGCTGCACAATGCAGTTCGATAAAAATTGGTAGTACTATTGATCCCCGAGAAACCCCAGCATTGACTAAGAAACTTCCAATCCTCGTCCATTTAACACTACTTATAGATACTTTTTATAATGAAATTTGTATGTATATGAGTAGAATTGTGTATAGTTGAACTTAATATATTTCGAATTGTTTTGTCCGCGAATACTAATTGCATTTTGTATTGTAAAATAACTTTTTGTGTCCGAAAACGATTGTCTATACTTTTTACACAATCTCAAAGTTCTATTTTACTTTTAGGGACATACAAAGCAATGTATTAAACCTTGAAATTATTTAACGTTAAAATTTACCAATCCTGAAATATCTGAAAACTCTAACGCATCTCTAGACATCACTTTGATCAATATTCATTCACCAAACGCGACCCAGTTTTATCGGTTAATTATTTCACCTGACACCCATCTGCTTGATAAACGGTCCGGTTTAAAATTATTTTTTTGTTGGTAGGCTGCATACTGGCAGAACTCTATACTGGCTACCCCCTATTTCCTGGAGAGAACGAAGTGGAACAGTTAGCTTGCCTGATGGAAGTGCTGGGGCCACCGCCTGATGAGCTAATTTCCGTCGCCACCAGACGAAGATTATTTTTCGGTAAGTCAATAAATATATAGAAGTTTCATCTCGCCTCAATTACATCCGCTGTATTTTTCAGCATGTCAATCCATCTCTATTATTTGATCGTTCTTTTTACTCATGCTATAATTTACTTTCAAACCGCTAATTATTCAACACAACCGAAAGATATGTTCAAAAATGTTGCATTAAATGCAACATTAGCAATTCTAGTTTTGATTGCAAATATGAAATACATTTGTTAATGTATTTCATTACATTACCCATGGAATGAACCCATGGAATGAACAAAGAAACACTTTATTTACAGTAATTCTAAAACTCAGGGTTTAAATAGTTTGCAAGTTTTATTTATGTTAATAATAACTAGACAAACAAAATTATGTTAACCCAAAAGTGTATGTGGCCATGTATTTAATTCCCGTAAACTTGGAGAAGATATTTCTGTATTTGCAGCTTTTATGGTTAATTAACAAAGAAATACAATAACATACTGGAATATAGAGAGAATACGGTAGGCAATCAGTTAGTATCGATGCAGATCTAATAAAAACGCTTGCTCTACCTTATCGACATGGACAGGTGACCATAATACTCTCTTATATACCTGAAGCTGTCAATCTACTGTGGTCCGTGGTAGTGATTGAGCCCAGTATTGAGGGTCACTCTATGCATGAGTGTGAGTTCCAATAGTGAGAGTTTGATACCTCTGTGAATACGAGCACTTAAGTTTTCGCTTCAATGGGAAACCTCTCCTTTCGCAGTCTCAAAATTAAGAAAGGAGGTCGATTTCTGTATTTCTATACTTCTTAATTCCCTTTCTACTTTGTTAGTGTACATATGACATTTTTATTTTTTAGAACTCAACCACAATCTCTTTTATCCTCAGTCTGAATATAATTAACTCGTACACCAACATATTTCTGTTAACGTAAGTCATAAAAATTATCGAATATTTCCTGTAAATCCATTAAGTATTGGATATTTCATAACTGTGTCTAACGTTCAGAAAAAAATAAAATGTTATGGAATAAAACTCAAATATATTTACATTTTTTGTAATAGTCTTCAGCAGGGCGGCGTTGGCAGCCCTGAATTCAACAACGACAAAATCGAAGCTAGTCTATAATTGCTATGAAGCATTGAACCACTTGGCAGGGAAGGGACCGGTGGAACTCTTATGGATATCTGGGCATAATGGCATTAAGGGAAATCTAATTGCAGATGACCTTGCCAGACTAGGGACCAGGGAAAACCTCTATGGACCAGAACCTACAGTGGGAATAAGTCGGAATCTGATCAGAGACCGCATCAATGGCTGGGCAAGAGACCAGCACAATAAAAGATGGAGAGGAGTAACGGGTTGTCGAATGACCAAACTCTTCATCGAATACTCAGAGATTGAGAAGGGGGCCCAAATATTCATTAAATTAAACCGGTACAAATCCAGAACCCTGGTGGGAATCATAGCGGGCCACCATAGTAGCCTGACTGCATATAAACGCAAGCTGAGGCTGACTGACAGCCCGGCCTGCAGATACTGTAAAGAAGACAAGGAAACCTCTATTCATCTTCTTTACACCTGCCCCGCACTGAAGGAGAAGAGGTATCTTATATTAGGGACCCCTGTTATTCTAGAGGAGGCGAGGCTTAAGGCTGGGGACGTGCCTAAATTACTCCTTTTATAGGATAGCATTTTTGGATAAGGACCCGGATAAGAGGGGATCGCCAAGGGACTGACTACCCATGCGATCAGTGGCTGATGAGGCCCAAACCTATATAACATAATAATAATACTCTTCAGCGTTGGTGTAACTATAACTCACGTCTGTCTTTTTATATTTTTGACACATCTTGAGTTCCTCACTCAATTCGTCTCATATACTTCACAATACCATTATTTATTTAATCCCTAATATTCTTATGCCAGTATTCTTCAATTATTTAAGAACATTAATTTAACAATTAATTGCCACTACAATTGAGCCACATTCGATTACTAAAAAAGTACACAAAGGTGACAGATTAGGAAAAGAAACAGTTTGCCACTTTGCAAAATGCAGATAGTTTCACAAAATCAATAATAATCTGTAAACCTCAACGTACATACTAGTTTCACATACATTATTATTATATATCCATTTGGAATCTTGTCTAAGGTTCGATTTCTTAGTTAGCGAAATAAACCGTTTGTTTCTTAGCTAATAGAAATGCAGTATTTCACCTTAATTTACAGTTAATTTTGTTACCCAGAGATTGATAAACGAGTCTCACATATTGTAAATTGCCTATGCAACTTAAGATGTCTTAATCACAACGTACCATCTGTGGTAGGTCATCTCATTCCAATATACGCATGTATAAAGCTGACCCGCCTTTTGAGTGCGTTTTAGTTAACTACTGAAGCTGGTGTGGGTAGTAACATAAATATTCGGCATTGTTATTTCGGCATAATGCATGAAAAAATACTGAATACTGAAAATAAAGTGAATACTGAAAATGAATAATCGGCATTTAGATATATTAATGTATTACCTTCTTGTTGGATGCAATAAAAGTGCATCCTATATTTGCAAGGGATTAGTGAACGAGATAGATCGTATATCGAGTAATAACAGTGCAGGATTTAATGAGAATATCCGTGAAAGTGGGACGGATACCAGTGATGCTCAAGGTTTCATGTCTGTTACGTCATCATCTTTCGTAACACTTTTTCTAGGCGCATGTATTCATGACACGTCATATTCAAATTTGGAGGCACAACATAACAGAGAATAAAAGAAAACAAATAATCTCAAACCCAAAATTTCTAAAATAGTATATTTTTTATATATTTCATTAGAAAATATAGATCTTTCACTTTTTTTGTTGGTGGTTTCCAAATTATAAAAGAGAATTTATACGATTGTATACATATGTGAAAATTATTTTTCTTCCAGCTTATAGCGTCTTCTTGACATAAAATTTGAATTTGCCTCACTTTCAATAAGGAGGAATGTGATGATACATTTTCGATACATTTTCCTGAAATATATAAGCAGTAATAAATTAATGTTTGAGATTAATTATGTTCGCGGTCTCAAAATGGCCACCCCTTCCATTGATCAAAGGGTAAATACTCGTAATTAACTTACAAATTAAATCAAGATCGCCTATATTTCACCGAAAATGCCCCATTATACTCTTTCTTAATGGTACATACACTCATACAGATTCGTAAGAGAAAAACTGATCGATAACCAATTTATTAAAACCATTGGAAATTACTTGCATAACTCTTCCTGTTTGTTAAAACAATTTATAACAGTTCATAATTAGGTAATTCAATAAACCTTAAATTTATTTCTTGTAAATTGTAATTAATATTTCGTAATAATTTTGACATTGTCCTTTTCTTCAATAATTAAAACTCTCATTACGTTAAGTGGTTGTCATTACACTCGAGTTTAGTCCTTTGCACTCAACATCAAAGAAATTCCACTGCGTTTAATGAAACAATTATACAAAACAGAATAATAGTTTAAACACAATAGAACTTTTTATTTTATCTACATCTGATAAGTTAAGTTTTATGAAAGTACGTCATAACGTTTTAAAACATTTCTAGATGTAATTCGATGCGGTCATAGTGAAGACGTGACAACTGCCAAACAAAACGGTCTCTGGCGCTTTCTATTTCTTTAATGGGACTATTATTTTTGTCGTTCCTTCCGTTTGCATGCGCTCCACTTCCTATTTCCGATGATTAATGTTTTTATGTTATTCTCTTGTTTTCAGATTCACGTGGAAACCCCCGTTGCATAACCAACTCAAAAGGCAGGAAGCGGAAACCGGGGACAAAAAACTTGGCGATGGTTCTGCGGTGCAATGATTCGATGTTTATAGATTTCATTTCGAAATGTTTGGAGTAAGTATTTTTTGTACACGACTGCTAATGCGAAAACAGTACAAACATATTCGAATATATATGGGCACATCCATTACTTTTCGACGAAACTTTGCGCACTTAGATCAGCGATTTATCTTATGATTTTTTATATGAAAATAGGTCCTAATATATGGGGTTTTCCAAAATCTCACCCCAATCAAGGCAAATTTGGCTTCAGGAGAATTTTTTTAAATTTTAACTCTAGCAATTTTCAAAAACTTATTTCTCTCAGTCTATTTAACCGATTGATATCCCTGATCGCATTTTTTTTCGATGAACTCTCTATTTATCGAAAAAAATTATATTAAAGCTTAAATCGTATGCAGGCTTTCGGGAGAAGATTTTAACTGATCCGTTAATTTCATAAAATTTGACCCTTTTTTAAAATGCTGCTATTTGTACAAATTTTAAAATTAAAAATTATGTATGGGCTTATATTGTTTGGCTTGATTCATAGTTTCAAAATTAGTAAAAATTTAAGTATCTAATGATTACACTTCATAGTATGACTTGTCAAATTTCATCGATTTTCAAAAAAGTAGCTATTTTCAATTAGCTTCAACTTTTTTCTTTGAATTTCGAATTATTTGAAACTTTCACAAAAATTGATTTAGTATATTCTTAAAGAGGCCTGAAAATTTGAACTTTCGAATCGAGCCAGGATACGAGTTACAAATTTTCAAATAACCTGAAAATCGTATTGTAACAACCCAGCAATTCATTAATTTTTAGACTCATTCATAATACTTTAGAAAGTAAGTAAGTACAATTAATGATAATATAGTATTATCATAAAATACAACAAGATTTTATTTTATTGGTTGCTTAGTGTATTTCAGAAACTTTTGTTTATAAATTCAGTTGAACTATTTTATATTCCTTTTCAAAAGAAGTTAGTCTCATTTCTAAAGTATAAAAGCACAAAGTAAATACAAGCAAGGTGTAGTTTTTTAATAAAACATTGTTTGTTAATATGATTTAACCAAAAAGAAAATATTTTGATTTTTTAGAACAAAATGGGTAGACAATAAATATGTTCATAGACATATAAAAAAAAATTTAAAAAGCGATTCGAAGCTGTGAAAACAATTAAAGACATTCAGATTCACCATTTACTTATATAAATTAATTATAATACTTTACAAATGAGAATAACTTATTTTGAAAAAATAATATAAGTAGTTCAACTGAATTTATAAACAAAAGTTTCTCAAATACACTAAAAAACCACTAAAATAAAATCTTGTTATATTTTATGATAATAATATAATGCTAAATAAAGTATTATCATTAACTGTACTTACTTACTTTCTAAAGTATTATGAATGACTCTAAAAATGAATGAATTGCTCGGTTGTTACAATACGATTTTCAGGTTATTTGAAAATTTGTAACTCGTATCCTGGCTCGATTCGGAAGTTCAAATTTTCAGGGCTATTTAAGAATATAATAAGTCAATTTTTGTGAAAGTTTCAAATAATTTTAAATTCAATGAAAAAAGTTGAAGCTAATTGAATATAGTTATTTTTTAAAAATCGATTAAATTTGACAGGTCGTATTACGAAGTATAATCATTAGACACTTGAAATTTTTACTAACTTTGAAACTATGTATCGAGCCAAACAATATGAACCCAAGTTAAAATCTTCTCCCGAAAGCGTGCATACGATCTAAGCTTTAATATAATTTTTTTCGATAAATAGAGAGTTCAGCGAAAGAAATGCGATCAGGTTGAGATAAATCGGTTAAAAGGTTAAGAAGAAATAAATTTTTGAAAATTGCTAGATTTAAAATAAAAAAAAATTCCTGAAGACAAATTTGCCTTGATTTGGTTGAGACTTTGGAAAACCCCATATATTAGGACCTACTTTCATATAAAAAATTATGAGCCAAATCGCTAATCCAAGTGCGCAAAGTTTCGTCGAAAAGTAATGGATGTGCCCATATACATAGAATATGTACAGCTCATCAAGAACAGGAACAAGTCTCAAACCTGCGATATCGGACCGCCCACGAGGTGCGCAATAAATAGCCTGGTCTTTACTCAGTCGCATTGAGACCTTTGCAGAGTGTATATGCAATGTGCATGTACACAGACTTCGATCTGGTCGCGCATAAAGTGCACTCTTTCCCTCCGAATGCTGCCTGGCTCTTTATTCTACGCATACATACACACTTACTATACTATATACTATCTCACACTTTTTCCAATTATTGACGACCTATATATCAAGAATTATCTCAGTTGAAGATAATCGTGAATTTCAAAATATTATTAAAGCTAGTATTACACGTGTCGATTTTTATTTTTCTTTGACATGTGACGTTACTGTTTGGCAAGCAATTATGATGAAGTTTTCTTGCTTTTATAATCTTAAGCAAATTTCTGACTCAAGCTTATTTTCCAACTGGTGTGCTGATGTCAATGAAATGTGAAAAACAAGTCACCACTTATTTTGTAATACTTAGATACTTATTTTTATGACAATGGGTTAGTCTTAATCGCTAGGCTTACATTAGTGGAATATACAGGGCGTCAGGATATTTTCTGGCATAACTTTATATACACATGTCTCAGATACTACTCAAAACGAAAAAAGAACACCCTACGAATTAAAAAAAGTTGTAATTAATATATTTCTGCTTCTCCACGCTAATGGTAACATTTAGTAACATATTTAACATCACATATAATAACTAGGTTATGGTAGGTCATAGCACGTCCATAATGGGAAATTTTGTTCACCGTCTACTCACGTGGTGAACAGGTATACATTGTTCATCTTTACTACATGATAATATCGTGTCCATCTCGAATTCGTGAAAATTAACCGTAGCACGCATTAGCGTAATGACTCAAACTTAGCAATATTAAAAATGGCAGATTTTATTCACCAGGAATATGCTAATATGTTAACACACTTTTAACACTGGTTAAATTAATTTTCGATTAACAGATTAGCAAGATCAGACATACAAGCCCTTAACCAATTTTAAATACGTCAGCAATTTAGAGCTGATAATTCCAAGCCTGTATTTTAATATCTGGGAGGAAGTCGTTTCCTCTTTTCGCCAAAAAACTTATAGCTGTGAAAACCGTTCTAAGGTGTAGCCTACGCAACGTACTACCAAAATAAAATATTAGCTTAAAATGCCACTTTCCATATGGAAAAAGAGCTTTCGTGATTTGTGAAAGCGAAAGATGAGTGTAAAACAATAGTAGACAGGACACTCAGGGAATATCAACGTCAACTGCACTAACTATGTTTACCTTATACCTTACAATTTATTGATCCAACCCAGTGGCGTTCTGTCGTAAGATACATGAGGTTTTATTTTTATACTGAATTGTCTTGAAAGCTTTAGATCTCTAATAGTGGATCACTACTAGAGACTGGTTTTCGTCTCACTACCTTGCCAAAAGTTATGCCAAGAATTATCTTGAAACATCTTACAACAAATACCTCTATAATGCATTGTTAGTTATACACATATAGTCCAACGGACTGTCGCGATCTCGAAACTGCTCAGTAGTTTCTCTCTTATCAATTCACGTATTAGTAAAAACGGTCTATCAAAACGTAATCATACACAATTCATGAATAATGTGGCGCGTTGTCATATTGGTACCATATTGATTGTGCTGCTTATCAATAATAGGATAAAGTGTGAGATTTCTCTATGTATGCGTAGAAGAAAGAGTGAGGGTATCATTCGGCTATTTATTTAGACCAGGCTATTTACTGCGCACCTCGTGGGCGGTTCGATAGAGACTTGTTCTTGACAGTACTGTATTGATATAAATTGTGTACTAAAGATATGCAATAAATTGTAGACTATAATTTCTATTAGCATCTCTCCTCACTCACCATTAACCATACTCTGTAACTCTTAAGTAATTTTCATCAGGGGTTTTAACATTCTCGTCCTATTTTTTCAGTTGGAATCCGAAGAAACGCTTGACGCCTGACGAAGCCCTGCGACATCCTTGGATCCTCTCCGGGACACATTCGCAAAAATCCGGCGATCTTCGGCACAGCCATTCCGAAATCAACATGGCGCATGACAGCCACTCCTCCAGCAGCACTTCGGGCAGCAGCCATTCTCGGATCCATCACAAATGTGTTGTACAAAAAGGTGATAAAGTCAAGGCCAAAATTGTAGAAACTAGGTTACACGAGAGCGTCGCGAAGTTAGACTCTAACTTGAACGATTCCGGAACTTTTCTCCCGCCTATACTCTAGTTAAGTGTTAGGAAAGGTTGATGTTAGATTGATGATAGCTAGTTGTTAACTGACGAAACATAGTAACGGTAGATTTGTAGCAGGACTCGTATGGAGTGCCAAAGGCTCTTTTCTTTAATAACGTTCTTATCGAAGAAGCATTTGAACTAGACCGATGCTCCATGGGAAGGAGTTGGACCAGGAGTCTTTTTGAATGTTGCGGCCTTCTCGCAGTCGCCGAAAATTGAAAAACTGTTTCATTTATCGCCTTTCATATAATTCTATGTTGAAAATTAAATATAAAGTTTAATATCCAGATAAATATTATGTGTGTCTGTATAGTGTTTTATAAACCATTGCAATTTCATATAGTATAGTAGAATTACTTTATGAAGAGCAAGTCGGCAATACACCGTGCGACAAAGAGCAATGTATAGCTTACCTTCTCCCACGCGAATGCAGTAAAAGAATTATAAAATTCTTTTTTAGCAGTAAAAGAATTGTATAATTCTTTTACTGCATTCGCGTGGGAGAAGGTAAGCTATAGTAAGTTATACATTACTCTTTGTCGCACGGTTTATTTTATGCTCTTCATAAAATAATTCTACTATATATGTGTTATTATATCAAGTGTACTGCCATCACGTGCAGCAGCGCCTCCTACCTCTCAGCATATAAAGATATAACTGACAGCCCTCTTGAATTTAGTTGTCAAAATGGCTACCTCGACAGTTCAGAATACACTTTCATGAATTCGTTTTTAAGTTAGTAGCCTAACAATTATTGTAGTAGACTATTATTGATTGAAACACTTGTAAAATCCAGTACCTTCAAAATTATAATTGTAGATTTTAAATAAATGACCAGTAAAATTTTATTTCTCGTATAACTAACGGCAAAGTGATTTAATTAAATGTTTTAATCAAATATTGTGTCATACACATTAAACTTTCGATTGATTAAATCGATTATTTTAAAAATAGAATATAAAGAATATAAATTATAAATAATTATATAGTTAGGCATGTAAATATTTTTTTGGCTGTTGCAAGTTGTTACTTAAACACTCGAAACAATTTTTTTTTCGTGATGGCTACAAACGTTACTTCTAATTCTTTAGTTATGATTAAAACAGTTCACAAACTTCTTCCCCTGGATCATATTTGACAATTGATGGGTTACTTTTTGGCAATTTCAAATTAATTTGCGGAATAATGCTTTCACATTGATAAAATGATACCGGCAACGAAGCTGTTGTATTAATGTTATTGTATAAAAATTAACAAAACAAAAAATAAAATAATATTTAAAACAACGAAAAGTAAGCTCTAGCAATCAATGAAAATACATTTCATATTGTTCTGAGAAAACAACCTCATGTTTAGGTCCCAATTAACTAATCATTTGACACATATCTCGCCATATACTTATTTTACCATCATGTGTTTCACGACCGAAAATTTCACAAACTCCATATGTAAAAATTATTTTATATTATGTTTATATGAGTGGTACGTATATATGACGTCAAATATGTGATACTAATTTTGAGTGAACATACAATATAAAATGTCAATATGTAGCAGAACGTTACAGTTTCGATAATGCAACTGAAATTATGTTTCTTGTTTAGAAAAATTCTACTCTTTTGCTAAAAATACATAGTGTCTTTGTATGCCTTTATTATTTTATGCCAAATGTATACACGTTTTATATTTATTTTAATTTGATTATGTTTTTTCCTTTATTTTTTATCTTAATCGATTTTATTTTACTATCACCACCATTTTATATATGTACATATATTCGTTGTAATTTTCAGTCCTTTACATAATGAATTAATGCTAAGCCATAAAAGTTATCACAGACATTTTGTTAATGTTCCAATTTCCTCTTCATCTTCTCAAGATTACGTCATTACAATTACTGCTCCAAGTATTTTCTCCATTCATGAAAACAACATTTTTCTTACCCATTGAAATTCTTTCATCCATACATTAAAGACCGTTCGTTTGATCCGAATAGTTTTGAATCCACACCAATACCATTTCATTATTAATTCTACCAAAATATGATATCCACCGCATTCGACAATATTGGCGTGCGTTTTAGAAAGGGTTAACAGGAAAATATTAATTATGAATAAATTTACTATTATCTTTCAATCACTTGAACAAAATAATTCTATCGACAAAAAATGTACATTCCGCATATATTTTTCAAAAATTAATATACGTTTCATAATATGTCTTCAGTTTATTTTCAACTTAACCTTTGATAAAGATATATAATGTTATAATTGTAAAAAAATATATATTTATACCTACATATCGAGAAATTGATGTATTTCTTTTAATATAGTGGTTTGTTTCTCATAACGACTAGAAAGAAATAGAAAATATGAAAGTCTTATTAATTTAAATGTAAAAATATATTACAACTCAAATCTCTATTTTATTATTCAATTTGTGTATTTTATTTGACATGATTTGAAAGGTTGGGAACCGTTACAACATACTACAAAAAATACAGTGCTTTGCATAAGATTTTATTAAAAAAAAAATCAAGGATCTAACTAAATAATTTCAATAATTAGTTCTGCCAATTTCTGAGATTTACTGTGGATACTTGGGAATAAACTATGATTATAAAGAAACACAATTTACGTCATTTATGGCAATTTTATAAACACAGCGTATGTTTGTACTTTATTTTGTCAAACTGCCAATTGTTTTAAACAATCTGAAGTAGTCATAACAGCCTTGAGCCTTACACTACACTATATTTCTGAATTATCTATTATATTAAGTTTTAAACATAATTAACGCCATAATTAATCGCTCCTTCTAATCGTAACCAAATCTTTAAAAGTATAAAATCGTAGAAAACTATTTTCGCACGCCCATGGAATATACGTTAAATTTATTCCATAGACGTACCGCGTTAAATTATTAAATAGAGGCGAGAATGAAATTGCAATTTCATATATCAGTCGCCTAAATGCAGAACTCAACAAGTCCAGACAAACATGATATGAGATAATTAATAAAAACTTGTAATATATTTATTCAATTGAATGCAGTGACCAAATTTCGTAAAATGGGTTATTATTGTTTTCAAATGATAACAAATCGTAGTTTAGAAATCAGAAGCATCCATATGACCCTCAAAATTGGGAAATAAAATGGACATGTCGATTTTTGCACCTAATTCTGTTTGAAATGTTCCAAACAAAAGTATGTAACTTTTGAAAATTAATTTTATTTCCCATTATTATCGAATACCACAAAATACATTTTCATATACCATAATTAATTGATTCTTCTTCGCAGTTACCCTCTTCTTCGACTGCTTGTCCTCCATCTGAAGCATTTTGGAAAGCTTCTCGAAAAAAAATCAAGGCATCTTTTTCCCATTCCTTCCCATAGTGTTTCTCTAATAGTTTCGCTATACTTTTTTTCTTGTCTTTATTAATCAGAACTCCAATTTTGAATTCCTTTGGTCCCATTTGCGAGATGTTTTTCTTCTACATAAGCTTTTTAATGTTCTCATAATATTTTCATTCATGTAAAATGCTTCGCCGCTTACAAGAGGTGTGTTAATTAAAGTTAAAGTATTTTTTTAACAATAATAGTTATTTATATAATTATGAAGGTTGAAATTTAAAGTGTCAATATCCTGGTTGTTTTAAAACGTGTTGAGTTTCAGGTCTCCAATCCCTGATTACAGAATCTTCTCCAATTTCGTGAACAGTAGTAAACTTTTTGATCATACTGATGTACTCTTTCGGATGAACAACTTCCATTTTATTCTTATAGATCTTTTCAATTTAACCAGAAACGCGAGCGGGGAGAATATAAGAATGCCCAACAATCGGAAAGAGCAACTCTATTTTCCCTACATGTGGAGGAGCTTGAAATTGTAACCAATAACTCAACAGACCAATGATAGTAGAATTTTTGTTTTGTGCCCCACATCCATCACACACATGTTATTCAACTGATAAAATCTGCAAATTAAACTGCATCACGTGATGAAATATTTAGCTCGCATTGGTTCATTGGAAATGTCTGCCTTTGCATCTAAGACTGAAGGGATATGTCGGGTTTTGCATATGAGATGAAATTTTAAACTCAAATTACTTTTGAATTGTTGGTATTTGTTGTAAAAATTCCCTTGGTCTATGTCGGCATTTGCATTTTTAATGTATTGCCGTAACAATCTCATTTTTGAGGAACAGGTGACTTGTTGGATTTTGCATCTAGGCGATTGATATGCGTTGTCAGGTTTTTCCACTGTAGTACTGTTAAATAAAAATCACTGAATATATAGAATTATTGAAAAGTCTGCAAAGACGCAGCTCACAAAAGTGATAGACCCCAATAGCTATTATCTTAATGAGACGCTACGATGTGTCGACAGCATATTTTCCGCTCTCTAATTTGAATACCAGTACCCCATTACTATTTTTTTTCGACAAAGGCCAACGATATATAGAATAAGACCAATCTAATCGCTTTTTGAGATATTTTAAGTATATTTGTTACCAACAATGAAATCCTATTAGAACAATCATTATATATTTAATATAGTTCTTCTCTATTGCGAACTATTGTATGTAAAAATAATTTGTTGTGACTGATACTATTGCCTATATGTACTAATAAACGGTTGACCAATAATGTTTCTTACTAAATTATAAGAAGTTTTTAGCTTGGCTAGCTAGCTATGAGGAATAATTTATTGCTGTATGTTTCTATGTATCTTTTAGCTGTGATTGAGAGTAGTAATTGCATAGTAGTAAAGTCAGGTCAACCTGAATATATTAAAATATATAGAAAATAAGTATTAGATGTTTTTTTGTTGTCAACTTAAAAGATGTTGCTCCTTCGTCAGTTTATTTTTAGTGTGTCCATGTAGATTTCTCAATATGAACGAAATAATCTTATTTCAAAATCTTTTTTATACTTAGATCTTAGTATGTATGTCTCTAATTTTAAGTTCTA
This sequence comes from Rosalia funebris, assembly GCA_037954035.1. NCBI lineage: Eukaryota > Metazoa > Arthropoda > Insecta > Coleoptera > Cerambycidae > Rosalia > Rosalia funebris. The sequence continues at coordinate 13,282,558 of JAZFAV010000011.1, read as the reverse complement.
CTAATGTTGTAACGATATATGTATGTATTGTATCAATGTGTATGAGCGCCAGTATACGGGGTACTCTCGAAATGTAAGCGCCCATTATATGAATAAATTCTGGTTTTACAGAAATTAGAAATAGCAGCTGCCTTTCTTGCCCGTTTACTGGTCGTCTAAAACATCTGTAAATCCCCAATGTGATATATACTGATAATATTGTACATGTAGAATAGGTTTAGTACCCTGGCCTAGTTTAAACAAAAATGTTTACAAGGTATTACATAATCAAATAATATAGTAACTTCTTTGGTTTTACCACGGAAATGCACTTTGATAAAATTGATAATAATATTTTACACTAATATATAACACAATGTTAATAACTTTGTTGCTTAAATATCCTAAATTGTAATAAAATATTGTTGTAAGTTGTTAAATAAGACTGAAAGTATACAAAAATGTGTTTTATTTAAAATGTAATAATATAATAACATGGTTAAAATATGTTTCTTATTATGTATCACAGCGGAATGTTTCCGTGTTTTCTTGGAGGATTGATTAATTTCTTAGTTTCCAGTAAGTCCAGATCTCTGCACAACCTCCACCTTGTAGTACGGGGTTCAATAATATCGTCAATGAATCCTTAAAATATACATTTTTTATAAATACAATGTAGAATAACAGTGAACTCGGAAAAGAATAATAAAATTTCAACAATTATTCAAAAACAATTCTCGAACAAGTCTCTCAAATCGCCCTAATTTCACAATTTACTGCGTAAATGAAAAGTAAAGTTTTATAGGCAAATAAAAACGGAAATTTTTTACTATGATATTAGTGTCACAGATATATACAATATATACACAGATATATAGAAGAATTCAATTTAGCTTTACTATGATTCACTAATAATAATTTCTCTGTTGCACAACTTTATTAAACAAATTGTCACTTACCCCTTTGAGCAGCAGGGAAAGGGCTGCCGAATTTATCGATATATTCGGCCTCTCTCTTATCTATATCTGGCTTTCCCTTATACAGAATAGTTACAGCGCCTTTCGCCCCCATCACGGCTACCTCAGCAGACGGCCACGCATAATTTATATCGCCCCGTAGATGTTTAGAGGACATTACATCGTAGGCACCTCCATAACCCTAGAAATCCATAAAAACCTTTTTATATGGCTGCTGATGCTGGGTATTAATAAAATAACTGATTTTATATATGGGAAGATGTTCTAAGGATTGTTCCCATTTATAACATAAAACGGATGATTTTTACTTTTCCGCATTCCACTATATGCGGAAAAGTAATGGTGTAAAAAAAATGTTTTTCTAGGGTTTATTTTTCGATTTTTGGTCTAATAACCAAAAAAATAAAGAGTTCTTAAACCTTAAAACGGACTTTTCTGCACGTAGAACATCTCTATCTTGAAATGGAGTGGCCGAGAAAGAATGAACCAACACATGAATGCAGAATGTGTTTCATGCGAGTTTTACTTTTTTCAATTTTTCTCAAATAGTCCACCATCGTGCTTTCTCATGACCCATGGACAGGATGGGGTGTCCTATCCACCTCAAAATCAATAGATGTCGTCTAGTAGACGTCTCTAATCAGAATCAGGCGAAACTCGATCGATCCGACACGATTTAAGTGAGCGATCGTGCTAACAAAAAAAATTCTTGAATAGTCCACCATTGTGCTTGCTGACCCATGAACACGGTAAAGTGTGTTCTATCCACTTCAAAATCAATAGGTGTCGTCTGGGAGACGTCCCCGATCAGAATCAGTTAAAACCTGATCGATTCGATACGATTTAATTGAGTTATCATGTTAACAAAAAAAATTCTCAAATAGTCCACCATAGTGCTTTCTCATGACCCATGGACAGGGTGGAGTGTGTCTTATCTACCTCAAAACCAATAGGTGTCATCTAGGAGACGTCCTCGATCAGAATCAGTCAAATCCCGATCGATATGACACGATTTAGTTGTTATCGTGCTAACAAGAATAAATGCCGACGACAATGACACACACACACAAAATGGTATAAAAAGCATTTTTTTTTTAGGCCGAAAAACGAAAAATAAACCCTAGAAAAAAAAATTTACACGATTACATTAATTTTCCGCGTATAATGGAATGCGGAAAAGTAAAAATATTTTTTACTTTTGGGTTAATGGCTTTTAAACCATTTTGTGTATGTATCGTTGTCGTCGGCATTAATAAAATTTCTTGTTAGCACGATAACTCAATCGTGTCAGATCGATCGGGTTTTGACTGATTCTGATCGGGGACGTCTCCCAGACGACACCTATTGATTTCAAGGTGGATAGAACACACTCTACCATGTCCATGGGTCATGAGAAAACACAGTGATGGACTATTTGAGATAGTTTTTGTTAGCACGATCACTCAATTAAATCGTGTCGGATCGATCGGGTTTCGACTGATTCTGATTAGGGACGTCTATCAGACGACATCTATTAATTTTGAGATGAATAGGGCACACCCCACCCTGTCCATGGGTCATGAGAAAGCACGATGGTAGACTATTTTAAATAAAAGTTTTAAAACTTTAAAACGGACTTTTCGCACGTAGAACATCTCTATCTCGAAATTGAGTGACCGAGAAAAAATAAACCAACATATAGATGCAGAATATCTGCTTTATGCGACAGTTTTACTTTTTTCAAATAGTCCACCCTCGTGCTTTTTCATGACCACTGAACAGGGTGGGGTGTGTTCTATCCACCTCAAAATCAGTAGATGTCGTCTGGTAGACGTCCCTAATCAGAATCAGTTGAAACCCGATCGATCCGACACGATTTAATTGAGTGATCGTGCTAACAAAAAAAATTCTCAAATAGTCCACCATTGTGCTTTCTCATGACTCATGAACGGTAGAGTGTATTCTATCCACCTCAAAATCGACACATGTCGTCTGGGAGACGTCCCCGATCAGAATCAGTCAAAACCCGATCGATCCGACATGATTTAGTTGAGTTATCGTGTTAAAAAAAAATTCTCAAATAGTCCACCGTCGTGCTTTCTCATGACCCATGGATAGGGTGGGGTGTATCTTATCTACCTCAAAATCAATGGGTGTCGTCTGGGAGACGTTCCCGATCAGAATCAGTCAAAACCCGATCGATCCGACACGATTTAGTTGAGTTATCGTATTAACAAAACAAATTTCTCAAATAGTCCACCATCGTGCTCTCATGACTCATGACTCATGGACAGGGTGGGGTGTGTCCTATCCACCTCAAAATCAATAGGTATCGTCTGGGAGACGTCCCCGATCAGAATTAGTTAAAACCCGATCGATCCGACACGATTTAGTTGAGTTATCGTGCTAACAAAAAATTTTAATGCTGATGACAACGACGACACACACACACAGCAAAAATTTTTTAAAACCCATTTTTTTTGTTGCGCCGAAAAACGAAAAATAAACCCAAAAATAATTTTTGTTTTTTCACTTTTTGTTTACACGATTACATTAATTTTCCGCTAGTATAGTGGAGTGCGGAAAAGTAAAAAGTAAAACTGTCGCATAAAATACATATTCTGCATTTATGTATTGGTTTATTTTTTCTCGGCCACTCAATTTCGCGATAAAGATGTTCTACGTGCGGAAAAGTCCATTTTAAGGTTTTAAAACTATTTATTTTATTTGCAGTATAGAATAAAGCTCATTTTCATTTCGAGGACACATTTCCTTTGGGTATTTTCGATTGTGTCGTGTCTAACTCCTAAACACAGATTAAAGGCATATGTAAACTTTTATGTAACCAGAATGTTAAGCATCATACTATCTTGAATCTTGTGAATTTAATTTAGCTTATTAATTAGCAATCATAGAACAGACCAGCTATGACCGAAAGTTTGCCCACAGCCACTCTGGCTTAACCCCGTGTTATTTTATTATATTTTATTTTTTTTTTCCTTGTTCCCCAATCTAAAATCCCATCTCAAGGGATCCCATCATTTTGGGAGTATTGCTAATATCCAAAGAGATGTAATGACTACTCTAAAGAATCTTACAGAAAACTACTAGATACTACCTCTGGTGAAATATCCCACTCCCTGAAATAATCATTGGTTATTCTTTGTCATCTTCAATTATACCTTCTAAGTAAAGTTTAAGATAAAATGAACTCCTGCAGCGCAAGGTCTGACACAATGCAGACTTTACAGGGCCTGGTATTGTTTTGGAGAAGAAGAATGTTGATATTCTAAAATCCTCCATAATGCTATAAATTGAGATATATCTCCTCTGTAACATTGTCACCCTTATCGTACAGATGCCAATATTACAATGTATTACTCCTTGTCTATGAGAAATTTGTGGAGGTTGCTCTTCGATCACTAGTCACAGTCCTGATAGTTGGTACAGGAATGCCCATCTTTTATTCATCCCCAATTTTTGCCACAAATATCGTGAATCTTTCCTTTTAAACAGTTCTTTGAAGTTAATTTCAAACACACTGTTTATCTGATACAGTCATGGTACTTGAGACAGATTCGAAGGATGACATACAAAATAGACGCTACCATATGTTGCCAAATCAGTTAAGTCAAAATCATTATATTTCAAAATATTTATGCCGGGTGTAACAGGATCATCACGTACGTTATGTACGTCAAAAATTACCGCTAATTATGTGTGTAGGACGTCCCAAATTTCAATCAATTATCTTCGAAACTAAAGGAGAAAAGGGGGGCATACCATGATCCTGTTACACCCGGTATAGCTCTTCCAAATTTAAAAGCTGTGCTTGAGAAAACATGAAAATGGCAGACTATTTACGATTTCCACAGATACCGTGTATATAGTTCTTGAAAAAAAAAACATTATTTTATATACTTACTTCTTTATGAAATAAAAAAAGTTTAGCTTACTAGAACTTTCATCAAACGTACCTTCCTAGTAATCACAGTCAATTTTGGCACAGTGGCCTCTGCAAAGGCGTATAGCAACTTGGCTCCATGACGGATAATTCCAGAATGTTCTTGCGTAACCCCTGGCAAAAAACCCGGAACGTCCACCAGAGTGATGATCGGAATATTGAAGGCATCGCAAAATCTGACGAACCTGGCAGCCTTTACCGATGCGTTAATATCTAGGCAACCTGAAAGGAATTACTTACTTTTATATTTTACAAAACCAAGAAGATCTAATCACAATTACAATCTAATTGATGTTTAACAAAAAAGAAGATTATTTTTTCCACAAACACCGACAGATTAAATGTCGCACGACGCGCATTTCGCCAACCAAGTTGTCATTATCAGTAGATAATTAAGTTTTTCCTTGAGTAAAGAGAGTTCGAAAATTAATAGAGGTAACTAAGGATGGAGCTACAAGTAACAAATAGTCTGCTCACATATAAGATAAATTAATTATAAAACGTAAATCCGGGGCAACCTTTGGACGAAGATCCAAAAATCACAAACTTATATCCATTCCATATGAATCACAATTTACAAGAGAACAAAAAAAATTCGAAATATTTGGGAATGACGCACTCCTTTGCGACATACTCTTAAGAAACAACCCTTAGAAAGTTTTATAGATAAAACTGAACACAACAGAATGTCGGGGACTCATTAAGTCAGTCGTCAAGATTAATAATTTTGGTTTCATTAATTTTGATTGATGATTTTGATGGTCATAAGTATATTGGACAGACAAAGAGAGCAATTGTTTATATTTCATTCAACGCTCCCTACTGATTTACAGCCACACAGGTGCAAATGCACTTGGAAGAGGCGAAGACAAAATCCCTTTGATTCTCGGGGGAGATTTCAATGTAAATTTCGGATCCAATGATTCTTTGACGTTGATTAACTTTCTTCGAGAAACATTTGGTCTGCTTATAAATAACAATCCCAAAGAATCAACAAAATCCGGAACAACAATAGATGCAATTTTTACACGTTATTCAGAAAATATCGAATCACTAACATATATTTCATATTTTAGTTATCACAAACCAATCATATCAGTATTACCAATTGAACCACCAGCCGATGATAGTGTAGATAATGAATAAACCGAATATTTTTTACACAAATTTTATATTGTTATATTTCTTTTGAAATTATCCCTCTCCCTTTCTCTATCTCTCTCCCTCTCTTTCAATCTCTCACTCTTAATCTCTCTCATTTTCTATTCTAAATAAGTATTCACTTCTATCACGTGTACTGTGCTGCACACAACATTTTTTTTTTATTTTATTCTTTATCATTGTCTTTTCATTCATTAATTTGTCTTTACCCATTGCCTTGATAATTTCTTTTAATGCGGTGTCACGCGCATCTCTAACTTCATACTTTTTTAGAGTTGGTTTCCACAAAGCTGGATGCGCACTATATAATTTTATAAATTTAACATGGTCGTCTTCTGAAAATCTCGACATTCTAAAGGCAAAAAACGCAAATTTATGTCTTGATATTCGAACAACTATCCAACACGTCGGTAAGTATTACTGGAATGCGTGCACGCATTCGATTGGTAGCATTCGAGTAACTCGGTTGTTGAAATTCATTCGAACTCGAATTAGTTTTACTGGAATTCGAGTTCGAATGAATAACAACGCACCTTTATAATCAACAATCCGTTGTTTTGATTGATATGGTAAATAACAAGATTAACTATAATTAATGGTTATAAGAGATCTATTACAAGCAAGCATGGGGTAAATCGAAATATATTTCTTTGCTGTTGACTAACCATTAAGAAAAATGGGGCTATTAGTGGACGGTGCATGAAAGAAATTCCTAAAGGGAAAATTGCAGAAGGGCCTCTTTCTGTATTTGTGGAAAATTGGTCTCCGTTTTTATTGCTGCATTGAAGGTCCGAGTTTGAACTTTCACGCATAATCAAAACTACTCTATCCAAGAATCATCACTATTAATTAGGAATACCACTATATAATGTAAAATAAGTAAAATCAATGATGACAATGTCCACTACATAATTAACACCTACAAACCTGCCGCCACTTTTGGTTGATTTCCAACGATGCCAACAGTCCTTCCGTTCATCCTTCCAAAGCCTATTATGATATTTTTGGCATATTTAGGCATGATTTCAAAGAAGTCCCTCTCATCAACAATGCTCAGAACTACGTCCAGCATGTCGTAAGGTGTTGAGGTGGATGGAGGAATCACAGTATCTAAAGCAGGAACGTCCAAATTACTGAAACAGTGAGACACTCTTTCGCATGTACCATAATAATGTAACCTAATCATACCATGGATCATCGCATTCTCTGATAGGAGACGGAAATTGATTGGACTGTGGGAGAAATCCCATGAAATTTCTCAGTTGCAACAAGGCGTCCACATCGTTGTTGAAGGAATTGTGAGCTACTCCTGAAATTGAGGTGTGAGTTTTCGCACCCCCTAGTTCTTGTTGGCTGACGTCTTCATTCGTAACAGACTAAAATACATTTTAATTAGTTATATGGTCCTAAAAGACCATATGACTATTATAGTAATAACCTTCAAATGAAAGAGAAGGTGAAAACGGGAACTACCTCATATCACCAAGTTCGGCATAATCTTAATAAATCGCCATAGTATATGCCCTACGTTCTATATTTTTCAACAGAAGTAAAGAGAGCCCCACGAAATTGTCTTATTATACTACAGAAGATAATATAATTTTCTTTATAATTTACTATAATGAATAAGACAGGTTATACCACACTATGTGTTTTAGGCAATACAACAGATAGTGTCCTATGATCTTCAGTTAAAGGGTATACTCCGATCTTAATATTTTTAAACTTTTCAATGCCCTATAATACTTTGCATTTCCTGTTATAGACCAAGTTAAGCTACGTTGACTTTTAATAGTTGCTTATGCCTTGATTTAAATAATATTAGAATGGCTGGTATGATTAAAATATACCATGTTGGAAAGTCGCAAATTTCCTCAATTCAAGATGGCTCTATTACTAAATATCTTCAGAACCATAATATAAAAGTGATAAGCTGAGATACTTTGGTTTTAAAAATAAGTTTATCAAATTTTTTAAATACCTTTGAGCGACAAATATCAAACTAGACTACGCTAGAACGTTAAAAATTACCTTAGCGTGTTCTGAACGGTATGTATTTGGACCTATACCATCTTTAATTTATATACAGGTCATCAATGATGTCTTTAATGCTGATATTTAATAGGTGCATGCCAGTGGCGGCTGGTCAGGGGTGGCAGGGTGGGCAGTGCCCACCCAGCTGTTTCCTAGAAGGGGAAACAACAGTTCCAAAGGTCGTTATTTATCGTTTTTATAAATTAGTGAAGATATAATTATGTAATATGTAATTAATTAAATACACTATATATTACATAACAACAATAATACAATGAAAAGTTCTGATTATATGTATATACTAATACTAACAACGCAACCGTGGTGAAAAATTGCGGTGCAAGTAAGTGCAGCAATTCACTCTTCTAACCGTGATGGAATAGTTACCGTGGTGGGTGCCGGCCGGCCGAGTGGGCAGCCACTCCTTTTGCCTTTCTGGCTTTGTAAGTACATACGAGACAGCGCAAGTGCCTCGCACAAAGAAAAAGTTATATTTATTGCTTTAATAAATAAATACAAGTAAATAAGTGTCTACCAAGATTAGTTTTAAAATTAATATTGGTATTATTGACATAGGTATACTTTCAACATCTCTTGAAAGTTTAAATTATTTCACAATAATATAGAAACATGGGAATCTGGAATATAAAATTAAATAAACAGTAAACGCATGAATAGAATTAATTAATTAATAGAATTACGAATGATTTGAAGACATAAAAACAAAATTATACACGTGTAAACTACACGAAACTATTTGAAACCCAGGCACAGCTTACTCAAGTCTCGAGTAAGCTGTGACACGGGTGGGCTAGACCACCCTGCTGAAGAAGCCTTCGGTAAAGCCGGGAAGGAATCGAGAATCTCCGATCTCCGTATTTCCAAGTTCAGTTTTCAGAGACATTGTAGAACGTTGTATCTCAGCGAGGTCTGTACTCTGTAGGTTAGGATTTTCAAAATTTTAACGGTTCTTTAACAATAATTACAATAAATTAGTGCGGCGCGGCGGTCTGTCTGTGGAAGTTGGTACTTTACATTTGTGTTTGTTTAGTATTATATTTATTTAGTATTTATATATATCATGGCGAACGTGAGAGAATTTCTCTATAACAGTATTTGTTATATTAGTAAGTAAAACTATTTTGGTTATTAATGTACTAGAAAATGTGTAAATATAATTGTGTAGCATTCATAAGAGTCTGTACTAGTTTTATGCAATTTTAGTGCTATGCATTTTCAACTTGAAAGCTGAAAGAATTTTAAATCTTAACATATACTTGTACAGTGACTAACATAGAGTGATCAGTCAAAGTGTTTTTTTTTTTACTATATTTTACTTCATAATTTTGCACTACATAACCTACTAATAGTTAGTTGTTGCCCACCCATGACAAATCACCACGAGCCGCCACTGGTTCATGCTCATCGATGTTTTCAATATCATTTTCTTAGAACTTTCTTACATACAATCAATGTCATTTACTAATTTATATTTGATTGATTTCACTGATATTTTTCAAAGTAGTTCTACTCATTTTTTCATGATTACAACATAATTAAAACAGGGCTTTTATATATTCCCTTAAGCTTGATAAAAATTATATTTTATTTGACGTTCTCCATGCAAATAAAAATATATACGAAAATCAAAGTTGAACAATAGAAACCTGTTTGACTGAGTAAATTTATCAATATCAGTAGTTTTTAATAAAAATAAATGATCGTTAAGGCGGCGCCACACATGCGGTATTTGCCGAATTCCGATTAACGAATGTTTGTTATTCTGCAAATACCTACTAGTGTGGATGGACGATTCGGTGTGAATGTTCGTTATTCGCCGAGCACCGAACATTTCCCGCTTGAAGTCGGTAAACTGGCACGAATCAAAGGAGACGAATGTGTTTCTTTCCCGATTCGAACTGCGACTTGGCAAATAGTCGCATATGTGGAGGAGCGCGCTTGCTATATAACGAATGATTCGGCAAATACATCGCCAAATAGCGAACATTCAGTATTTGGCGAATACCGCATGTGTGGCGCCGCCTTTAGACGAACACTCAAACGAACGAGCGAACTTCAAATAAGTAAAAGCACCAGCTACTTGAAGGTCGGTTATAAATTTTTATTTACAAAAAATATTACGGTTTGCATCTCAGATGTAATATCATACATAACATACCTTTACAACATCGGGTCCGGTAATAAAAAGATATGAAGTATCTTCGACCATAAAAGTGAAGTCTGTAATGGCGGGTGAATATACAGCACCACCCGCACAGGGGCCCATAATAAGTGATATCTAAAACAATTAAGAAGTGTACTCAAAACTGAGTAATTTCTAACATTAGACACCTCAATAACAAAATTATTTTGAACGTATGAATTGAGACGTGTGAATTAAAGTGTAAAGCAAACTAGATTCATTTTTACTACAATTTATACTTCTTTTGAAGTGAAACTTCTATAGCGAGGTAGTGAGTCCGAAAAACTGAAACGGAATTCAAAGTGAAACACTTTGGTGGAGGGGATGCAAGCAGTGCATGCGAATGAACGAGGGTGGGGAAGCGTGACGAGTGTAGATGGATAGACGTGGTAGGAAGTGTAGTGGGGATACGCATAGGCTTGTGCGTCCGTAGTGTAAGGAATGAGTGGCTGTGCATAAATAGTGCATCAGTCTCTCTGTAAATTGTGCTTTATATCGAGATATAACTTTCGAGATATAATTTTGCCATTGATACCAGAATCATCACACCTCTTGTAACTTTTTTGAGAGATAAATTTGATCTGATAATGTCGAGTGATCCTGTAACATCAACAACGAAACATCGAATAACAATAGAGGCTATATTTAGTCGATATTTATACGCCGTAGAAACGCAAATATTTGTATTGCATTTTAGTTATCATAAGCCACTTGTGACATTTGTAAAAGAAAATAATCCAATAAATCAATAATATTATAAAACACAACTCTAATAATTACTTTGAAATCTATTCCTAATATCTCCTTCAGGAGTATTCAATTGTGTGCTTATAAAGGTCATGCACGCTATTATATATATATATATATATATATATATATATATATATATATATATATATATATATATATATATATATATATATATATATATATATATATATATATATATATATATATATATACCGGGTGTATCAAGAAAAACGCCCCAGCCTATAACTTTTTAATTATTGACGCTAGAAACGCCATTTTTTGGACTTCGGTGTTAAAGTAGGTTTTTTACAAGTTCTGCATATACTATGTAACATGTCGCTTCCGGAAGTGACCGGAAGTTATGTCAACTTTTTTATTTTAAATAGAACACCCTGTATATCTTTCCGGTATTAGATGGCACATTTTATTCTGAATCCATTGATATAATATTATTTGTGCTTACTGTCAACGGTTAGCAAAATACCGACCTTTGTACATTGCATTACATTGTAGCACTAGGGAGCTGTGAGACATATCTTGAATAATGAATATCATTATAATACCACATTTTTTTTTTTTTTAGAAGAATGTGTGTTAATAGTGTGAGAATGACGGTAAATAAAATAAAAATATCTAGGTATAAACAAAACTATTTAATGAAAAACAGCAGCAAAACCAACAAATCAATAACAAAAATAATCTAAGGGATCTAGAAAAAACAAATAAAGCGTTTCATTAAGAAAACCGACGAATAATAATGTACCTGGTAGTTCAAAATCTGTTAGTATTTATTAATTTATCAATTTAAATATTGTTCAAATTGCCAACCTTCATTTTCAATGCATAACTGACACCTTCATATTACCCCATTTACGGTATTTTGGACAAATTGAGGTGATATGTTGTCAACAGCCACATTCCTATTAAAAATACCATTGTTACAAATAGTACTTTCATCCGACCATAGTATGTTATTTAAAAATAAATAATCGTCATTTACCCTTTGCAGAAAAGTATTACAAAAATGAATTTCTCTAGGAGCATCAACTTCCTGTAGATGTTGAACTAAATTAGATTTGAAAGGCCACATTTTATGCTTTCTTAATATTCTGTGCACCATTGAATGCGACATATTTAAATTATTTCTAATTTGCCGAATTGAAGTTTGAGGATTTTCCTCAATTGCCAGTAAAACGTCCAACTGTTTCATTTCATTTGCTATTGTTGGATATTCTTTTTTAATTTTCTTCAGTGATCCAGTTCTTCTGAATTTCTCATGTAAATGACTAAATTTTCTTCTAGATGGGACTTATCTATCAGGAAATTTTTCAACGTACCTTCTTAAGGCCTTACCACTATTTTTATTTGAAGCATAGTACACTTCCAACATATCTGATAGACCTATAATTTTTCATCATCCATTATTCCGAAAGATTTTTAAATTAATTCTATTCGTTTACTTTGTGACAATAAGCAGAAAGGTCAGTTTAAACAGAATTGTCAAACTAGCATCACTTGTAACTATTGTTTTAAAATTGTAGTCATAGGCCCCCTTAGATTATAGTGTACTATATTTATTAGTTATTACCGCAGTATAGTACATGTATTTTGCTAACCGTTGATAGTAAGCACAAACAATATTAAATCAATGGATTCAGACTAAAGTGTGCCATCTAATACCGTAAAAATATACAGGGCGTTCCATTTAAAATAAAAAAGTTGATATAACTTCCGGTCACTTCCGGAAGCGACATGTTACATATTATATGCAGAGCTTGTAAAAAACCTACTTTAACACTTAATTCCAAAAAATGGCGTTTCTAGCGTCAATAACTAAACAGTTATAGGCTGGGGCGTTTTTCTTGATACACCCGGTATATATATATATATATATATATATATATATATATATATATATATATAGAGAGACATTCACAGAACAGAAGTTCGATAAATTGATTAATAAATAAAATCAGAATTATTACTTTGGGAAGCACACGTAACAATAAGTATACGTAAAACGTGAAAATAATATCCCTTACCTCATGGTAAAATTTGCTTAAAATTAAGAATTACCCTTCATGTTATATATTGTCATAAACATATTCTTTAAATAACTCACAGCTAATAAAAATTTACATTTAAACATATGTAACTACCAAAATTTCTTAGGGAACCGAATCAAGATTTTCACACTCATCCACTTGCCCATAATGATGAGTATAATATACATCACACTGCTATGAACAATAAGGGAATGCTAAAAATATACCTACATACCTGTGGCACAACTCCCGACGCCAAGACATTCCTTTGGAAGATATCAGCGTAACCAGCCAACGATGCTACTCCCTCTTGTATTCTGGCCCCTCCGGAGTCATTCAATCCTACAAGCGGAGCCCCAACTAGTATGGCTTGGTCCATGATTTTGCATATTTTCGTGGCGTGTACGCTGGACAAGCTGCCGCCAAATACAGTGAAATCTTGACTGAAAACGTAGACTGGTCTCCCGTTTACAAGACCATGACCTGTTATCACGGAATCACCTGGAAACTTAATAAATGCTGTATAGATTGGTCTTACAAAGAATTATCTACATATGCTAGAAATACGGTGCATAGTATAATGTCTGAAGCAGATCTGCATGCACGATGGCGGTCTATCTGCGAAATGACAAAGTAACACCTCTTACGTGGATAGTCCAAGAGACTCACTGCGTAGTCACTACCGCGCGCATGTATACATGCAAACCTCATGAGGTGTAAATTGAAGTAGTCTCTTGAAAATTAATATTTCTCCATGTTTTTGTACGTATCTGCGCAATAAAGAGACTATAACAAAAGTAGCGTCTTGCTACTAGCCATACTAACACTGACTTAGTTTTCCACAAAATACTATAAACTACACTCGAAGCGCGTTTGGCCAACAAAGCTGGCATCATCTGAAGATGATTAAAGCTATTTTAACCACCCCCGGATGATGCCAACTTTGTTGGCGAAACGCGCGTCTAGTGTAGTGTATAGTGTTTTGGTGTTTTGTGGAAAACTAGTCAGTGGTATCTTAACACCAAAGGTTCTAACCTACTCCAGTACTAACCATAGTGCTATCGCATATGTACTTTTATTGCCAAAGTGATAAATTAATTTTCTCTACTCTAATTTTTTCAGAATTAGAGGTATCGAGTACGATGTACTGATAGTTTCTTATGAGAATGAAATCGCTATATGCAGTTCTCGTACCTGATATTCCCTGATGGGAATATATGGGAACATAAATATTACATTAATGTATAACGGAAATATATTACATAAATGTACAAGGTTCGCCAGAGAGGTATAATTAGAGAGGTGGAAATAATTAAAAGTATTGTAATTTTGTCCAGGAGTAGATATAGTTAATATTATATAAATATATAGTTATATGAACGTTTTACTTTTCCGAACTCAACTATACTAGCGGAAAAGTAATGTAATCGTGTAAAGAAAAATGGAAAAAAAATTGTTTTCGTTTCTTTTTCGTTTTTCGGCCTAAAAACAAAAAAAAATGGTTTTTAAAAAATTTTGTCTGTGTATGTCGTCGGCATTAAAATTTCTTAATAGCACGATAACTCAACTAACTCGTATCGGATCGATCGGGATTTGACTGATTCTGATCGGGGACGTCTCTCAGATGACATCTATTGATTTTGAGATGGATAGCATACACCACCCTCTCCCTTGGGTCTATTTGAGAAATTTTTTTTGTTAGCACGATAATTCAACTAAATCGTGTCGGATCGATCGGGTTTTGACTAATTCTGATCGGGGGCGTCTCCCAGACGTCACCTATTGATTTTGAGATGGATAGGTCACACACCATCCTGTCCATGTATCATAAGAAAGCACAATAGTGGACTATTTGAGAAATTTATTTTGTTAACACGATAATTCAACTAAATCGTATCGGATCGATCGGGTTTTGACTGATTCTAATCGGGGACGTCTCCCAGATGATACATATTGATTTTGAGATGGATAGCACACACCACCCCCTCCCTTGGATCTATTTGAGAAATTTTTTTTAGCACGATAACTCAACTAAATCGTATCGGATCGATCGGGCTTTGACTAATTCTAATCGGGGACGTCTCCCAGATGGCAGCTATTAATTTTGAGGTGGATAGGACACACCCCATGCTGTCCATGGGTCATAAGAAAGCACGATGGTGGACTATTTGAGAAATTTGTTTTGTTAATACGATAACTGAACTAAATCGTGTTGGAGTATTGACTGATTCTCATCGGGAACGTCTCCCAGACGACACCTACTGGTTTTGAGGTGGATAGGACACACCCCACCCTGCCCATGGGTCATGAGATAGCACGACGGTGGACTATTTGGGAATTGTTTTTTGTTAACACGATAACTCAACTAAATCACGTTGGATCGATCAGGTTTTAACTAATTCTAATCGGGGACGTCTCCCAAACGACACCTTTTGATTTTGGGGTGGATAGAACACACTCTACCATGTTCATGGGTCATGAGAAAGCACAATGGTGAACTATTTGAGAATTTTTTTTGTTAGCACGATCACTCAATTAAATCGTGTCGGATCGATCGGGTTTTGACTAATTCTGATCGGGGACGTCTCCCAGACGACACCTATTGATTTTGAGATGGATAGGTCACAGCCCACCCTGTCGCATAAAACACATATTCTGCATTTACGTGTTGGTTTATTTTTTCTCGGCCACTCAATTTTTAGATAGAGATGTTCTACGTGCGGAAAAGTCTGTTTTAAGGTTTTAAAACTGTTTATTTTATTACGTTTTAAGTACATATAATAAAAGCATGTCGCTTTTTCGTCCATATTTTCAAGTAAAAGTATTACTGAATATTAGTGAGAAATATTTCGAGTATTAAATAAACGCGTGTCAATTATGTTTCATTAAGTGTCATTAAGAAAATGATATTCAATCTAAAACCTACCTTTTGTTTTTCCATTCCAAAATCTGTACAAGCATGTTCAATGAACATGTCATATTCCACAAAACTATCCACATCACAGAACAGGGTGATCCTCTCTCGTGCCGTTAGCTTTCCCTGAGATTTAAGAAAAAATAATGAAAACACATAGTTTACGATTTCTAGAAGTTCTAATTATACAATTTATAAGGAGATTTTCAAGAGACAGAGTGCGAATTTCATATGCAGTCCAATTGTTATTCTGAGTGTATCTCTCGTATTCTCTAAAATTCAAATAAAAGAATTGTAACAGTTGAACAACAACAGTAACAGTTACTGAAACTGATTTCAATAATTTCTATCCAAATCAACAAGAATTTTTGTTGATAACAATTCTTGTTATTACTTAACAAGAACTGTTGCTTATTTTGACACGCAGAAGTCCATGTCCTTGCTTTGAACTCTCTGGCTACAGAGGATGAGGTTATACAAAGTCTGCCACCACAGACCACAGTAAGAATTGACATTATTACAAACCCCTTCAGATAAAACAGATTATTTAATTCTATAACCTTAGTATAGAATATATATATTTTATTTATTGTTCATTAATTATACATGCATTATCTGGTCGATGTTTGCGACGTTATAAATATCCAGAGTAACACTAGAGGGCCAGAAAGGAATTTCAACACCTTTCCTGTAAATACAGCAGTCACTTTACGAAGACATCGAGTACATGGAACGTACTTGAAAACTCTACCATTACAAATACTGTATTATTGTTGACAATAGTAGGCAGGGCCTTCACCAGAACGGCAAATGGAAACAACACACCACGAGGGTAATGAATATACCATATATATTCTGTTGAAACTATTTTTTAAGAAATTATTTTTAAAAACAGGATTGAAATAAATTTCCAAGACAGAAACTGTCAAAGGTCTCATTTTGAATAGATATGTGCTTTTTTTAATTTCTAGTGTTTATGTTCAAGAATGTATTTCATATATCATAGAGATAATATGACTATAAAACAATATTATAAGAAAAATGCGATCACTTACCTTACACCGATCCTTAATGTCGATCGATAAAATTTTCGTTTGATATTCATCCAATTAAAAAAAAAAACTCGAAAAGGGTAAAATTACAGAAGGTGGATAGAGGAAAGTCAAGGGAGAATGCTCATACTGAAACAGATTTACAAACTATTTAAACAATTAGAATTAACTAATAGCAGCAACAGAAAAATTACAAAATTCTGCATTATCGCTAGGGGAGTCACTACAAATAGACGATACATATACACAACTACATGCTTTAAGTGACAGCTCTATGAAAAACTAAGAGTTTGATAGGGTTTTAAAGCAAGATTTAGATTTACTGTTATTAAGACAAATTTATAGTGATTTTGCGATAACAGATCCATTAACAAACATCAAAGATTATTTTAATTATGTAAATATTACATCACTAGATGTCGAACGATCGTTTCCTTTATATAAGAACATTGTTTCATTCAAACAACTGCGGAAACATAAGCTCATTAAGAATAGGAACAAGTCTGAAAACTGCGATATCAGACCGCCCACGAGGTGCGCAGTAAATAGTCTGGTCTTATCCAGTCACAGTGAGACCTTTGCAGAGTGGATATCGATGAGTATATTATGTAGGGTCAAGTGGGGTAATAATGAGGCAAAAAATGAATCTTGTTTTTTGGAGTACTAGGATGTGATTTAAAAATTAATTCTTATGGGTGGTATATGAAACAGTGAATGTAGATTATGAAACTGGTGAAATTTAAGAAAGATTAACGCATAGAAAAAATATCAACAAAAATGTGTGTCTTATATTTATCCATTGAAAAGTGCAAAAATGAGGCACCCTATGTACAAATATGAGACACCTTTGAAATTAATTATTTCCGGCTTTCTTATGACATCTGGAATAAAATAAAACACATAGGGGTAAATAGGAGACATTAAAATATACGGAAAAAATTTCCATTATTTTTTTATAGATACTAGGTACTTAAAAGGAGCCAATAAATATTTTTGCAGCAGTATAAAGAATATTTATTTGAAACAAGCAAACAAAAAGTAAAATAAATTCTCAAAAAAATTAAACAAGCAACTAGTAAGCATTAAAACAAATACTTATGGCAAAAAAAAATTCATTCCATTTGAGTTTAAGTGGTCCAAAGTAGTACTTATCAAGTGGTTGGAGCAAATCTGTGGTGTGAGCTGGGAGTTTAAGTAAGGTTACCCTTTCTTTGATATCAGTTTCGATTGTAGATTTATCTAAATGGGTTACATGACCGTCCATAATTAGAAGCAGCGGTCTTTCTTTCACACATTTACAAAACTTGGCAAAGCATTCTTGAAATATAATGGTTGTCATCCAGCCTTTCTCAGAACATGCATACATTGTGCCCGGAATGTCTTGCTTTCCCTTCCAAGTTGTCCACAGATTTGCACCCTGGAATATTATTAAAGGTGGTAGCAATCTGCCCACAGCCGAAGTAAATGCCATTAGTGTCGTATTTTTTTCCAGACCCTGAAATATTCCTGTGTACCTTCTGGCCTTTCATAAAAACAGCTTTAATTCTGTTTGGATCCCAACAAAAACTACTCTCATCTAAATTCCATATACTGTCTGGCTTATCATGCAAACCCAATTCGGCCATGACTTCCTCTAAACGGTCATAAAACCCATAGATTATAAACGGACTACTTGTTGCTAACCACCTACATTTTTCAAGTTGTTCCATTTTCTTTTGACTTAACCGACTACGTAGACAAGAAGATCTAAACCAGTCATCCCCCGGCTTTCCGTTTTTAAATTGTGTGGTCAGGGAATTTTCTAAAACACAACTCTGAACGGTTGACTGAACTTCTTTTTTGGTTATTGCTAATCCCCATTTTGCCATAATACGAATCTTTTCAGTAAGATCTTCTTCAACTGCCGCGGGAAGGCTAGTTTTTCGTCGTTCCTTCTTTCGTCCTGATCTTCTGGTTATTTATGCGCCTACTTAGTAAAGATTTGTCTATTTTTAAAGTTTTGGCGGCTTGTGTCAGGCTGACGCTATTTTCCCGAATACTCAACAGTGCCTTCTCAATATCTTGGTCATTATAAGGTTTGGATTTCTTTATATATACACGAGGCATGACGCTGAAATAAAATTTTACGATAAAACCGAGTCTCTTTTTTACCCGTTTATTGTCTCATATTTACCCCAAGATATGTCTTATTTTTGTCCCAGCGATGAACCTCTCCGGCCAAGGGTTGCAGCTATACTGAATGCCGGTGCGTGCAGTGTGTTTACACTAGACACGCGTACAAACATTTTGCGATAGGTTGCGGAATTCTACGAAGTGTTGTTGGCATTTTACATGCAATTTAAACGGGCGTAATTTAAAAGTTTTCAGGCTATTTTCTTCGCGCTTCTTTATTGATATGCTGTTAAATATTATCTGCACAGTTCATTTAAATTTAAATTATGATACAATGTAATATATATCAGAACGTCTTTTGAGTTTTTTTTTATTTTTGAACCACTTTTACACCACTTGACCCTACAGAGTTCGATCTCGCCGTGCGTAAAGTGCATCTTTTTCCCCCCGAATACTGCCTCACTCTTTCTTCTACGCATACCTAGAGAATCTCACACTTTTTCCTATTCTTGATGAGCAGTACCTGATGCTGCAGATCTTTTATCGATCTCATCCAACTTGTGACAATACTGCTTAACCGGATATATATTTCAATGTTTTATAAAATATAATTTATTACTAATTACGTTGTTTTATGGTACGTACCTACTATTGCGCGAACGCCTATGGTACCCAAAGAATTTGGTCCGCTCTAGATGACATTAGGCGTAATAGATATGATTATTTTTATACGTAAGAGGGAGATAGACGATTAGTAAAGCCAAATTAATATCAAACAGGATTGTTAAATGCGATTAATTATCAGTGGCGGCGACAGGGGTGGGCACGGGTGGGCGAGCGCCCAGACAAAATCCTTTTCGCCCAACCAGTCGCCCAAACTCTTATAACACCTCTATATCACATTCGCACATAAAATAATATATTTAACGCCCTCGCCCACCCTAGATATTCCCTGTCTGTTTTCGCCCAACCGCAAAATAATGCTAGTTCCGCCACTGCTAGTTATAAACAATTCATCGTGTTTACGAAGTAAGAGGAAAGTAATTTGGTATTGTTTTTAAACATCGTACTTTATGCAATACACATTTCACGTCATCTGTTTGGACGCTTATTTATCTACATACTTACTTACTATATACCATTATCTAAGTAATCCCCGTTTATTTTTTATCTAATCGTTAATATGACAAAAAAAAGACGATTATAAAAAGACTACATATGAATATTTCACAAAGAATATCACATATTTCTGTTTATATTTAAATACCCATATATTTTGTACAAAAACCTAGAACTGTGATTCCATATAGCGATAATTAGAAAATCCACTTACCTTTTTGTGTTGTGTGTCGATCCTTTTTTGACCTCCGCCCAAAAGTGCTTCGTTCCTTTTTTGTTTTATCCTCTCGGCGATCTTCAAAGTATGCGCAGCTGTACTCGTACACCTTAGAATATCTTTAATCACACGTCCTTTATTAGTTGTTGAGCAAAATGATCGAAAATTATTTATAACGCGGGCGGACATTTTAACCGTAAACCGACTCATCTAACAGAGGCGATGGTGTCTGCCAGCAAAACTGGTTTCCCAACTCGATCTCTGCTGTCTGTAAACATTTCGTTTTGTTGACCCTCATTTTGATAATAACTATAATTAACCTTAATCGCTGATAATAATACTTGCATAATGTATTCTTTTGAATGGATACAGGGTGCGTAAATAAAATGGCATGACATATGGCATCACAGTATTGTCCTTCCAATAAGCTACTCGTAAATAACTACGAAGCCTTCGTACGAGAAGTTGATTATCTCCTTAAACTGAAAGGAGACAATGTTTGTAATAATCACTGTGGAAATAATTATGTTAAAAACCCTGAATTTAAATAAACTAAATGTCACAATTGAAAACCACATCTCCAAGTAGTTATTCCAAGTACTGACTTATGTATATCTTTATAAGTAGGGTGGGCAATTTTGGTCCAGGTTCCAATGGCGCCGACCGAGCTCATGACGCTGGCTATTTGCGCCAGATGATCGCCGGCCTTCAGTTGACGGAATTGGGCGCGATTATGATACAATAGATAATATGATTAGTTGTGTAAACTATCACTGTGTAATAATATTGACCTGAGTTCGATTCTGTTGCCGGAATAGACGCTTTAGTAATTAAATATAATAACTATTTTAGGATAGGGTAGAGCACTATTGCAGTAAATAAAGTACATATCGAACTACAGTCCAATAGCAACAGTATAACAAAACGAAGTGAATGGGTTATGGACACTATCCAATGCTATAACAAATATTACATTTCAACAAAGCACATTCATTTCTACCAGAGTACTACGCCTCGTAAGTGCTCATTATATTCCGCAAATATCTTCTCTATTTTAAACCAAGTTTCAAATAACTTTCTACGTGAATTCTTATCCGAGATGCTGCAATTTTCACTTATTTCAATTTCTTCAAGAGGCGTGGAACCGGTTCTATTTTGAATAATATCGGATGCGCCAAGTAAAATCAGAAGAATGTATACTTCCCTATTCCCCCTCGTAGCGGCTTCATGCAATGGAGTACAACCATACTCGTCTTGAACATTAACATTGCCATATTTTTTGGCCAGGAAATAAGCCATTTCTACATTTTTCTTACGGGCAGCTATGTGAAGTGCTGTACAGCCACCCCAATCCCGGGCATTTATGTCTGCGCCGTTTTCAATCAGAAACTTTACCATTTCTAAATTTCCTATATCCGCGGCTAAATGAAGACTCGTAGAACCCCCAATATCCTTTCCTCGCTCAAGCATAAAGCAATCCCAGTGAATGTCACAGTTACTAGCCATCGGAATAGACACTAAAAGAGTTTTCTTATTTTGCATGTTAACATCCGCACCCCTCTCAACTAGCAGTTTAACCATTGCCAAGTCGTTATGGAGAATTGCGTAGCAAAGTGCAGTACAACCTACAGTGTCTTGAAAATTAATATTGATACGCCACGGATCTGCTTGATAGACTGCTCCAAACTGATCGACAGATTTATGCTGAGGCTTCTTACATCCTTTTCCATTTATGGAATTCTTATTTAGGTTTGTTCCTTCTACTAGAAATAGTTTGACGACGTCTAAATAACCTTTTTTGACAGCTATGAGGAATGGTGTATCACCATAACTATTTGTTATATTAATATTTACCTTTTTATTCCTCCAGGTAAATAGTTTGGCAAAAAAAGTTTGCGTGGTGCAATTGAAACATCTGATCAAAAATTGTAAGATATTTACACAGCCCTCTCTTGATAATATATGTAGAAATGTGCCATCTCGATTAATGGTAATCGCTTCCTTACTATTCCGTTTATGTATTACAAAAAAAGATTTGCTCTGCATACTTAATTTCATGTTATAATCTATGAACTGATATGCTTTTAAGGTACTTTGATGTAATGAAAATAGTTCTTTCTCTAACAAATTATCAAGAAATGCTCGAATCACATAGTATTTATCAACATATAACACCCTGTCGATTACCAAATTTTGAAATATTCTATTTTGTTTCTCCCGTCTTAATTCGTTGAGCAAACATTCAGCAACAAAGTATTCAGCAAATGTTCTATGAACAAAGCACATCTGATATTTATTTCTTTGTATCAATCCCACATTCAATAAACTTTTTTCTGGAACATTGTTTCTTTCCTTATAACAATCAAACAACATACAGTCGCTCTTATCGAAAATAGTTTCTAGAGCTAAACTATAGTGATAAGAGTAATATTCTTGAAATTTTTCATTGCCGGCCTTCCCGGATAAAACACCTCCGTTTGGGCTGAATTTATCATGAACAAAAATACATTGTTTCTTCTGTATAAAAGTTTTATATAACCAAATCAAATTAATTTTACTTGGCAACTTTGGCGTCTCGTACTTTTTCAATCTTATATACTCTTCACACCCCTCCAAATCTTTCAAGTCGTCGCAAAAAAGAGACTTACTTTCGAATACTTCAGCAAGCATTCTTAACTGGAGGGGGATTCCCGCAAATACATTTCGTGTGTGCTCATTTATCCAACGACCCATTTGTTCTATTAATGCCCGAGCGTAAACTTTACATCTCTTTTTGGCCCTTTTACCATGGAAACTTAACCTGTTTTTCCAGTATTTTCCTAAAAACGTTTTCTGTTGACGATTGGTGAATGGTACTAATGCAAATGGCTTCACCTTTAGTTCATCTACAAGTTCGTCAGACAAATGTGGTCTAGTTGTTAGAAATATTTTTGCAAAATTATTTCCTAATTTAGATTCTGATATTAGTTTTAAAGTTGCGTCCCCATAATTCGGGATAATTTCATCCATTCCGTCAATTAAAAGCACTACTTTTCCCGGTAAGGAATATAAATTTTCTTCGAATTTCTCGTGTTCATGTTTTTGAAAGTTTATCGACTTTAGTACATCAAATAAATGCATATCTTCTGTTTCTATTCTTTGCAAAATATTCGTGATGCCATTTAGATCCAGCAATATCACCCACAATTCAGGATGAAGCGATTTAAAAACTCCCGCCAAATGCATAAGCACGATACTTTTCCCCATCCCAGCCGTGTCCGATATTAGAATAACTTTTTCGTTTAACTCCGCCATTTCTTCTTCTAAAAAATTCTTATTCTCCCTCTTAAAGGTTCGAGCAATGTAAAAGTCTTGTAACGTCTTGTCAATTAGTTTTACTTCTTTTCCAGCTTTCACTTCCTTGTTTCTGACTATACGGGATAAAGTTACCATATCTAATATTTTATTCAGATCATCCTGCGTTGCATCTGATAACAATGCAGACAACTTTATAGCAGTACCTTGAAATGTAACGTCTTTATCCAAGAACATTTTTCTAGTATCACAAGAGAGATCTGAAAATTGTATATTATCACGAACTAATTCGTAAACAGTATTATTCCCAAGTAGTTTTGCCAACTTATCATGTTCTTCGGATATCAGAATAACTTTCTTTTCGCTACTACTATTTAATACTTTTTCTAATTCGAAAGATAACATCTGAGCTTGTCTTTGTCCCCACATCTTACAATTAGAGACAATTATCAGGTATTTGTAAGTCGGGAGTTGAAAAGCCTCCATTATTTTATTTTGAACGTTAACATCCTCATAGAAAGCTACTAGTAGTATCTTCTCATGTTGTAGTGCTCGGTGGACTTTCAATAAGCTTATTAAATAATCACATTGTGGAACAATATGTAATATGTTCTTACAAGAATCTTTAATGATGTTATTGCTTTCAAAATAAATATTATGGTGATGCAACACCTCACAATGTTTATTACTAATTATTTCATAGAAAATAGCCATTGCTCTAGCATAATTTAAATAGTTGCCATTCTTTTCTCTGAACCAGTCCATGATCCTCGCATGGATGAGTGTTTTCGAAACACTTAAAGTTAAATTTAAATGCTTACCAAATTCTGATTCACCACATTTGGTTTCAATGATCTTTTCAAGTACCTTCCCGTAAGGATAAGTAGAAATAAATTGTAGGTGTCTTAAATATTGCCTTATATTTTGGTCGGAGATATCCTCTTTGTTAACTTCTTCATCCTTTTTGTTGGCTTTTCCTTTTTGCTGTAAATTGTTATCGTAATATGATTTTAAAGAAATTTTCAAATCCTCGATAATATCATCGCGAAAAGTATAACAAATTTCCTCTGGCTCTCCAAAATATAACATGCTTTCCGGGCATAACTGAACTGGATGATTAACGAGGTTTTCATCTTTGACCAGTTTAGCATTGGTACAGATTATAACATTTCGTATTTTGAACCTGTTCTTCAATATTTGATAAGAAAAGAAATACTTCGCCAGACTGAAGTCATCGTGTCTCGAATCGGTGGAGTACAAATCTCCTTTGGTAATATTTGACGATTGTCGATATTTTGCCTGTAACAAAACAGCTTCGCCCGAATCTTGAAAAACGATATCATCGAATTTGTGCCCCGCCTTATCTTCCGTAGACAACAGCCATTGCGTTTGTTTAACGATAGCATTTAAGAGGAATACAGTAATCAAATCGATTTGAAATAATGTTCCTTCTATTCCGGCGCTCCCTAGTTTTTTAAATTTTTTTTTCTGGTCACTCTCCATTATGATATGTACTCTGGAATAGAATTAATTTCTTTCGATATAATTAAATGCTAATAAATTGTGCTTTATTTTATAGTATAGTGCATGCAAATTATTGAGTTAATTTTTAACTTGCCATCACTGTTGAAGTTATGCCATTATCCATATTTTGGAACCGCAACACACTTATTTACTATTTAAGAGACAAAATTTTGTGATAGATTACATAACAATTATTTTGAGAAGCAAAACATTTAGCAAATTAATGACAACAACGTTATGAAAAATGATAATTAATACAAAAAAGACTTGTTAAATTAAGTATTTAAATTATTTCCTGTTTACCTCTTGATAATCTGTAAGATGATAAAACTGAAATTGTTGTGAACCATTATTTAGCGTTCTGGCATTAATTAATCTTACCTTGGTCGGAATTCTATCCTTTAATGCTTCAATAGTATTTGAATATACAATGTATTTAAGGGGATCCCATAAAAACAGTTTACCGAAATTAAATCCGGAGATCTAGCTGGCCACTCGATAACTCCTCTTCGACCAATTAATCCACTTATTGGGAAAGACGATGTTAAGTAAGCGTGCGCCTTCATGTTACGTACCATATTGAATGATATTTGGGGATTTTCATTGCTTGGATGCAGTGCCATGTGTAAGCGAATTAGCAATGGAAAACCGACCGGGTTTGGTAATTGGAGATTATTATTACATCGCTCCATCATTAACGCCAGGAAGCTATGCGATCAAAATAATCTTCCCAAAATTTGTTAACTTATTTGCCTTTGTGTGGGTAAAACTTATTCTTTTTTAGGCACTTTAAAACAGATAGCTGCCTCATTGCAAGCTTCAATGCGATTTCACGAGTTGTCTGATGAGAATTTTCCAAGAACTGTTTGAATTTAAGCAACTGTACATCTTTGGGAACAGCAGGATAATCTTTGGTGTAATTGCAAAATAGAAGCAACGTTTTTCAAATATTGTATTTTACTTATGGTGGAACATGTGATAGATTATTCAGGATCATGATTATTAAATATATAACTCGGAAACCTCAAATTGTGTACGGGTCCTGTCTGCATAGCAAATCAGCATCAAAATTTCAGTTCGTACTATTTCACTTAAACGCACCTTATTTTGGAACTTCGGACAGTAACTAGGTATAAAATTGTATAGACTAACAAATGCAAGTAGCCAAGTAACGTCAAAACACTACAATATCTTGGAGTTTTTTTTTGAGAATCTTGAAAGAATTGTCAAAGGAAATCACGTCTAGTAATGTAAAAACAATTAGAAACAGTAAAAAGTAGAATTC
Source organism: Rosalia funebris (assembly GCA_037954035.1). Classification (NCBI taxonomy): domain Eukaryota; kingdom Metazoa; phylum Arthropoda; class Insecta; order Coleoptera; family Cerambycidae; genus Rosalia; species Rosalia funebris. The sequence goes on along the minus strand of JAZFAV010000011.1, from coordinate 13,255,949 downwards.
TATAAAAAGCAGCTACAATGAAAATGAAAACGAAAGATTGGAAATAATGTTATTAAAACATAAAAATAAATAAATTTCTCAATACAGTTGTTATGTAATCTACCACAAAATTTTAAGCACCACACCTAAAAATGTGCCCTATTAAATGGTCACCATTTTAATCACAAGGGTGTTGCCATTTAAAAATTGAACTATTTTAAAACTAAAGTTTTCCCAACATAGTATGTGACAACGTTTTTAGAAATTAAAGTTTACTTTGTTATAATAAAACTGCAATTTATTTTAAAATGTGTGTATGATCCAAAACTTCGTCGATACCTAATCTAGACCTTTATATAGGTCACTCAAATTAACATAGCTTCTAAAAAATATTTTAACGATAAAAAAATTGTTAATGAAAAATAAGTCAGCACTTTAGCATATACCGGGTGTAACAGGATCATGGTATACCCCCAATTTCTTCTTTAGTTTTGAAGATAATTGATTGAAATTTGGGATATCCTATACACATAATAAGTGGCACTTTTTGACATACAATTGATTTTTCTTTCACTTCCGGTTTCGCCGGAAATGACACTAACTTTCGATTTTTAAATGGAATACCCTATATATTATTAAAACAAATAAAGTTCATCAAAATTGTTTTTGGGGCAAAACTCAGTTTTTTCAAATGGAACCATATTGGTACCGTGGCTACTATTTATTAGTACTGTTAATAAGGAATTTATTCATATGTCGTATTAAGATGTGCAATAAATACAATCAAAATTACAGTTAAAAAAAATACTGTTGTAACTAAATGTTAAGAAGTAACTAAGGTGGCTTTCAAAACAATGAAATATTTAGCTTGTCAAACATTTGTTGGTTTAACGGTGTTTTTATTGTCTTTAAAAATTGTTTAAAATTCTTGTTAATTGTGTTCAATATGCCGCAAATTTATACAAGAGATGAAAAAGTAAACATGTTAATTATTTATGGGGAATGTAGAAAACATGCCGTAGCGGCTACATACCTTTATGCCAGACGATATCCTGATGGACAATGTCCAGCGGAAAATTATTTTAAATGTGTTGAAAACCAATTCCGAAGAGAGCACAACAATGATCCCGAAGAAAACTTCATTATTGACGAAGGAAAGGAAATTAATGTTTTGGCTTGAATAGAAGTTGATAAGACTGTTTCTTTAAGGCAAGTTAGGTTTGAATTGGATATCTGTCACCAAACAGTTAGCCGAATTTTGCATAAATACCACTATAAATCTTTTAAATACCAAATGCACCAGCATTTGTACGAAAGTGATTACGAACGTAGGATGGAATATTACAATTGGATTTTGTATAATAACGTGCAGCCAAACAATGATTTTTTGGGAATGATTTTATTTTCGGACGAGTGTAGGTTTACAAATTTGACATTATCTAACAGACAAAATACAAAATATTGGTCACAACAAAATCAAAATTTATTACGGGAGAGTAACTTTCACGTGCGATTCGGTTTCAATGCTTGGCTTGGAATAATCGGTAGTAGAATCATTGGTCCAATAATATTTGGACCTCTGACTGGTGACAGATACTTGAGATTCTTTGAGAATGAGATCGAGAACATTTTAGATGAGTTACCTTTAGATTTACGACAGGGAATGTATTTCCAACAAGATGGCGCTCCTCCCCACAATTCAAGAATAGTATTTAATTACCTTCAACGGAGATTCGGAGAAAACGTAATATCGACGAATGGTCCTGTGAGGTGGCCTCCAATGTCACCTGATTTAACGCCCCTTGATTTCTTTGTTTGGGGTCATTTAAAAAATATTGTGTATGCAACCGCCGTTACAACCCGTGAAAACCTGGAGCTACGAGTAAGACGTGCAGTTAATAACATAACGGCCCAGCAATTGGTGAACGTTCTCCGAGAAACAGCTATGCGAGTTCAGAAGTGCATCGACGATTTTGAACAACTGTTGTAATGTTTTGTGTTAATTTTTTGTATTCCACAGCCACCTTATATGTAACAAGGTAATTAGAATAAAATTGTATTTTCTTATTTTCTTTTAGCTGCAATTTTGTTTGTATTTATTGCACATATTAATACGACATATGAATAAATTCCTTAAAACAGTACTAATAAATGGTACCACGGTACCAATATGGTTCCATTTGAAAAAATTGAGTTTTGCCCCAAAAACAATTTTGATGAAATTTATTTGTTCATAAATCACGTGATTTAGTATTTTTGACGGGATTTCGATTTTTGTAGCATTGCACGGGTCATTTAGAATAAATCGGAACCGTCATGGCACACTTAAATGGAAAACTAAAAACTAGATTATAAAAAATGCTGACCTTTGAAATGTCAATTATTTGGTATCGTTGGATTCATAAAATTATGCAGAATTCAAAAATGCAATAATATGCAGGGCATTCTATTTAAAAATCGAAAGTTAGCGTCACTTCCGGCGAAACCAGAAGTGAAAGAAAAATCAATTGTATGTCAAAATGTGCCGCTTATTATGTGTATACGATATCCCAAATTTCAATCAATTATCTTCAAAACTAAAGGAGAAAGGGGGTATACCATGATCCTGTTACACCCGGTATATAACCCCCCCCCCCCTTATGTTAACTGAATAATTATAATAAATCTTCAAGGTTACAAACACTTTAGTTGTATTAAATAAATATTTATTTTTTTAATTTCTATATGAAGCAAATAAGTATGTTGTTTACTTGAAATATTTTTCTCAGTGTAGGAATGATTATTTCTTCTGCCATCTCATAAATAAAACAAAACGTAGAAAAAATCACAAAAAGGCACAGAATATATTTTTTTAATATTACAAACGTTGTTAAACATTATTCTTATCATTTCCTTTTTGGTAACTTGAAAAGTATTATTGTATTATTTGGAATGCATAACTTCAAATAATATCGAGAATGTAATTCCGAATAATTCAACCATTGACATGAGATAACATATGTACAATTATTTCGTAAAGTAATGACAAAATTCGTTAGAAATTGAAGAAATTTTCCAGAAAATTTTATTTTAGTTGTACATTTGTTAAAATATAATTAATGCATGCAGGATGATTCGTGTATGAGGTATGACATCATATATATATTTTAATGGCAATCCCTTTGTTATTGCGGAATGTAAAAAGCATATCTATTTACATACGAGTACGCTAGGATAATAATTAATTAGATGAGCATGAATATAGGTTAGGTAAAAAATTGAAAAAAAAATCACTGCGATATCAAAATACTTAATTTAATGGAAATAATTATTTAAAAAAATCAACTAAAGTAAATTTTCAAATTGTACACCGTTAACTAAAACTAAAAATAGAATATGACGGATACAAGAGTTTTTCCCTAAAATTATTCCTTGAATTTTTTACGAATTTATTCATTATTTTACGAAGGCACTGTAGGACTTATTATAGAACTCAATAGTCCTACTTAAATAGACACTTACCTGTATCAACAAAACACACAGGACATTTAATTTTTATTATTCGACTTTAAAACGATTACTGTTGATATAACAAAGAACACTCAAAAGCATCGAAGTTTTCATTTAGAGGATTTGGTTGAACCATACCTAATAACTTTTAGAACTAATCTCTGAACCATATCGATAAACGAAATGATAACAGATTCAGCGAAATGGATGCCATATTGCCAGATTATAGAAATACAGTTTTATATATGTAAATATTGTCACGAACACCTCGAGCGATCCCGAACGCCGGGAATATTCGAAACCTCGAGAGCGTGCGGTGTTCGGACTTCCAGTGCGTTCTATACTAGAAGGTTCGCCAACGTTCTTTATCTAGAAACGCCTGGAGAGACGTTCCACTGCCTATATAAGAATTGTGTCGTCCGGCCAGCAGTTAATTGAATTTGGACCGCAATATTGAGCGATACAGTGCGAAGAAAGTGATATACAGTGCGAAAATTAGTTTATAAAGTTAAAGTAGAAAGAAAGTTAATTAGTTAGTTTGACTTGTGAATAGTTGAGTTGTAAATAAGTGTTCGAGAAATAAAGAACTTTCTAGTAAATTCGTTACAATATTATATAGATTAGTCTTTAAAACAATAATAATATTCTATAATATATTATAATAAATGTATTAATAGTAATAAGTAATGTTTAAGGGTAAACTAAGAAATATTTTAGATGTCGATAGGTATTCTTTTTAAATATACACTGAGCGAAATTGATCAAGTAAAGAGCTTTCAGGCCTGCCCTTTCCGTGTCATTTATATTATTTGCTGACTTGAGTGCGTTTTTAAAAGATTTGCGTTCCTCAACAAGTTTCCAAGTTCGATCCCAAATATATTCTTTCTTTCTATAATTACGATAACCTAGAATGTTTTCATCGGTCTTCTGTAAAGCTTCACTCACGGTATTCCATTTTTGTGACACACTATCTTCCTGACGAGCATTTGATGATATTGAATCATATTCTTTTTGTCTAAAACGCTATGCTATCTCATTGTCCTTAAGTTTAGCGATGTCTAGTCTTTTAGGTGCTGTGGGTGCACGTTTACGATGGGATGATAACTTTCGCAACATTTCAGTTAATAGGTGGTGGTCGTTATAAACGTCTATACCTCTTTTGTTTCTCGCATCTAGAAGACAGATCTTCTACTGATTGCAATGTGGTCGATTTGATTTTGAGTAACAGCACCTGGAGACACCCATGTGCTTTTATTTGTGAGCAAATAAAAGCCCAAATCAAACGTCGAAAATGGAAATCAATTGGCCATTTCGTAACGGGTTAGATACGGGTAAGTTCAGAATTATTTTCGGTTATTTTTATTAAGTTGGTAGGTTTAATTCTGGTATTTCTTCAATTTCTTCCTTTGTGTCTAGAACTGCAGCAATAAATTACGTATAGATAGATATAATTACAAAAAGTTTCACCGAAAAACCAATAGCTGCAATTTGATGTTTGCAATCATCTTGCAAAGCTTAATATCGCCCTTAGTTCCAAAAACATCTTTGGTGTATCGAATGAATAATGTACTCGTAATTGTAATTTGTAATGGCAAACAGCAGTGTTACCAATTGCTTCTATTATAATTTAGTTTCTCCGTCCTGGAATTTGTAAGTGGAGCACGGTCTCTTTGCTCGTAGGTTTAGTACTTCTTTTACTAGTGTTCCTAAATAACTATTATTTCCATAATTTCATATCGTAAATCTGGCAACATAACACATACAGAGCACCAATCATAGCTACAATAATTTCTACTTTCCAGTATCATCTTGATATTTTGTATTCTGTGCTTTTCAATGAATTGTAATGTATGTGCTGCTTAGACTAACTGATTTTTTGATACAATACTTGTGTTAAATTATAATCAGTTTTTATTTTATTGGTATAATGAATATATGATATTAACGCATCAGAAAGCATTGAGGTTAAATATATATAATAGTGTAATCGATATTTTTGGAAATCGACCGGTTAAAAAATTGAAAAAATGGAGGCCCTAATTCCTGTAATTAATAAGTTACAAGACGTTTTTAATACAGTGGGATCCGATGCCATCCATTTACCGCAAATTATCGTATTAGGATCACAGGTTAGTAAAAAATTACCGTTTTGATTCGAGTATGACATAACCTACCTTATTTTACATTTATCACATAATTTTAGAGCTCTGGAAAAAGCTCTGTGATTGAAAATTTAGTTGGAAGATCCTTTTTGCCGCGAGGCACGGGAATTGTCACAAGACGGCCTTTAATTTTACAACTGGTTTATTGCCCTAAAGACGATAAAGAACATCGTAATGCTCGTGATGGTAAGTACATGAGATTATCTCTAACAATCTTTGTAGAATATATTGTAATTGTACAAAGATGCAATTTGCTTAATTACCATAAAATTCTTGTTATTTGTACAAGAAGTTATTGTGTGGCAAAATTGATATAAGGATTTTATTTATCTTATTGTAATAATACTTAAGAATTATTTATAATATAATCAATATTGGTAGTAGGCATATCATCAGTACCCCTCTACTTTATGACCAAAAAATGTCACTTCTATTTATCAGTTTTATTACCATTACTGTTATTAAAGTAGCCATCAAGAAAGATTTATAATCTGAAACTCCCTGTTTTAATCATCATAAGTTTTCTATTGTTTGCACTATTGATATGAGGCATTGATAAATTTGGTTAGGATTATAACCAAATTTATCAATGCCTCACAAATAGTTAAAACAACTTTTTGAACATGTTTTACTGTATGATACATAATTATGTATTTTTTTGTAATGAAATGTTCACTTATGTTTACTTTGTATTGAAATGTTTACTTTGCATATCAATTTTGCTTGTAAATGAACTCTTTTACTTATTTCAATCCTCAAAATTAAGTCTAAAAAGGAGTTTATATCCACCAATCAAAAGTTGATAGAATAACAAAGAATCTTTTGTAAAATAAATGAATACAAAAAATCTTCTGTACCTAAGAAATTAATTCCTAAAGAGAACTAAAGATCCTTCCTTCAATTTAGTTTTAATCAAACATTAAATGCATGAGTAAAACATGATTTTATTGAGACATATTTTTTTATATGCCATCTATTTACAGGGACCGTTGAGGTGGAAGAATGGGGGATATTTCTTCATGCCAAAGATAAAATATATAGGAATTTTGAGGACATCCGAACTGAAATTGAAGAAGAGACTGCTCGTATGGCTGGCAATAACAAGGGAATTTGTGCTGAACCAATCAATTTAAAAATATATTCGACTAAAGTAGTTCATTTGACACTAGTAGATTTACCTGGTATAACTAAGGTAACGATGAAAAGACACTCCATTTCTATTTTCATACACATTAAGAAAACATTACTTTATAGTAAATATTTTAGGTACCTGTAGGGGATCAACCGCCAGATATAGAACAACAAATCAGAGAACTTGTATTAAAGTATATAGCTAACCCGAACTCGATCATTCTCGCAGTAGTAACAGCAAACACAGACATGGCGACTTCAGAAAGTTTAGCCATAGCAAAAGACGTTGATCCTGATGGACGAAGGACGTTAGCCGTAGTTACCAAATTAGATTTAATGGATGCAGGTATGAGATTACATAGTTACTTTATTATTAAAATAAGGCAGGTGCATTCATTTCATATATTTACCTTGTACGCAATATATTGTAACGAATTTAGTAGAAAGTTCTTTATTTCGAACACTTATTTACAACTCAACTATTCACAAGTCCAACTAACTAACTAACTAACTAACTAACTTTCTTTCTACTTTAACTTTATAAACTAACTTTCGCACTGTATTCCACTTTCTTCGCACTGTATCGCTCACTATCGCGGTCCACATTCAACTAACTCCTGGCTGGACGGCACAATTCTTATATAGGCAGTAGGACGTCTCTCCAGAAGTTTCTAGATAAAGAACTTTGGCGAACTTTCTAGTATAGAACGCACTGGAAGTCAACTCCACACGCTCTTGATGGTTTCGAATATTCCCGACTTTCACTCGAGGCATATGTGACACTGCATTTTGTTTTATGAATTTAAATTAAATACATAAAGTGAAACCATGTAGTGACAGTTATGTGAGGTATATTTCACAAAGAAGAAATAACATGAATTTTAAAATTAATTCCGTTGCAGTTTTAGTTTTTATAGTACCGATAAATACAGTTGAATAATTTTTATCAACTGCAATTGCAGTTTATATACTCTATTAGTTTTATATTATGATTTTCTCTATAGCTCAGGTTGTGTTTATACCCCTTTAAATTTGGAATAACCTATTTCAATCTATTAAATCATCATAAATATAATCTAGACTAGTTCTGCAATAATATATATATCATCTCTTGATGATATATGTATATTATATATCATCAACTTGTTTCACAAATGTAATATTTTTCTATTTTGTGGAAGACTTGTCTCTATTTTTTTATGGTAGTATAATAATCATCCATCCATCAACTGAACACAGCCAGTGAAATTTCATTGAATCAATATATGAATTTTCCATTTAAATACAAATAGTTAAAAAATTGGACTTATAATTGAAATATTCAAATTTAAGTTAGTGTTACTATTATCCTTATTTTTCTTTTATCTTAGTCGACGTATGTTAAGTCTATTTACTAACATTTGTTGAAACAGATTAATCGTTTTATTTTTGTAGGTACTGATGCCATTGATATATTATGTGGTAGAGTAATACCAGTAAAATTAGGAATAATCGGTGTAGTAAATCGTTCCCAACAAGACATATTAAATAATAAGAGTATTAAAGATTCCCTTAAAGATGAGGCGTCCTTTTTACAAAGTAAATATCCCACTTTAGCAGCAAGAAACGGAACGCCTTATTTAGCGAAAACTCTGAATAGGTTACTCATGCATCATATCCGTGATTGCCTGCCAGATTTAAAGGTAAAAACATTTTTTTTTTTTTTTTTTTTAATAGGAAGATAGAATAAATAACTTGGATTGTTTTAAATAAATCTAATACAACAGAACTGACAATTTTTTTTAGACGAGGGTGAACCTGATGATATCTCAGTACCAATCATTACTCAGTTCTTACGGGGAGGACATATCTGACAAGAGCAAGACATTATTGCAAATTATAACAAAATTTGCATCGGCTTATTGCTCAACGATCGAGGGAACGGCAAGGAATATAGAAACTACTGAATTGTGTGGTGGCGCAAGAATATGCTACATTTTTCATGAAACGTTCGGAAGGACTTTAGACTCGATACACCCTCTGGCAGGATTGACCAAAATGGATATTTTAACTGCAATAAGGTTTGTTACTTATTCGTAATGAACTCTGATTCTCAATAGGCAATTTGCATGATTTTTAATTATGTTGTCAAAACATTCTGTGGGTCGTTACATCCATACAGCGTTAAATTTACCACTTTTTGTGCAATAATAGACACAAAATAAATAAATGAAATTTGAAATTATTATTGGCGCACGTAAACACAAGAAATGCAAATGACTGATGAAAAAAGTCGCGTGACGTCGCTGTATATTACTTTGTTGAGAGATAGATGGGCATTTAGTGTAATTTCGTTAAATATTCCTTTTTCGGTGTGCGAATCTATTTATTATTATTAATATTGAACGATTGTGTGTAGACTATAGCAACAGACAGTGGATTTGTGCAAGGACAATCTGATAACTTGCCAAAGATTGATTCCTTGACCATGTTTTCCTTTCTAGGGAAAAATTCACAATTTATGGGTATCCACATTAGAGGAATTAAAACTGCAAGATTAGTATATCTCTATTTACCATTTCATATTTTAATGCATGTTTATCTGACCAGGCTTTGCGCTGGTGCCCTTACTTCTATATTGAGCTCTACTTTTCACTTGGGTACATTTATCTTGACTTGAACTCTCACAAACATTCGAGAGACGTTCCTCTGGAAGATCAAGGAAAGCTGACGTACTAGGCAGCTCAGAGTCGCAAACCGTTGAACTGGTGGCAACTAGTTCACTTTCTGCCTGCTGAATAATTTGCAGCCGTCTGCGTTTCACCCCAGTTTGTCGCTCAGGTACTGATTCTCTCTGGCAGATGAAAATATGAGGTAGAATGCCCCTTTTCAAACTTAACCTCTGTACATTTCCAGCCAGTCTGTATTGCCAGTAATTTTCCATGTCTTCCTCCAACTGTAAAAAAGATTCAAATGTAAATCTTATTTAAGTACCTATATCTAATGACCTCCACAACAAACATTTTCTAAATATTCCATGCGGCAAATATGAAAACAGCATACAACGTGAAAGTGGGGTTATGTACAAATACATCCAAAACAAATAAATGTTATTAGGTACTCACAATAATGTAGCGGTGTCGAACTTGATTGCTTTATATTTTTCTTTTTGTCCCTTTTCATTGCTACACACCATTTCTTCCACATTCTTTCCTCTTTGGGAACCGAGAAGAACAATTTTTCGGGCGTTGATACCATAGTATTTGTACACATTGGCACGATGCAATACTTATAAAATTTGTTTTTTATCGGCTCCATACCATTAGGCACTTTATAAACGCACTTGTTACAGATTTTACAAACTGTTAGCACTAAACCAAATCAAAACAGTGACGATTGAGATACTTCCCCATACAGTGACGTGGACCAATTAGACTAGCGTTTTCGAACACGTGACTTTGTTTACATAAATGAGTGAATTAATTTTAATAATTATGCAAAAACTACAGATTTTCATGAAAAATTACTATAATCTTCTTAAGTACTTATTATATGGCAGAAAAAATATATTTTCAGGCGTATAGAAGTTTCATGCAAATTGCCTATTAAAATGCTCTATAGTACGGCACCAAAATAATTTTAAGTGGAACAACCACCACATCTTCCAGCTGGTGTTTTTTTTTAATACTACGCATACTTCTAAAAATGCCGTCACCTACTCGGAATATTACAATCTGGCCTTGCTTTCGTCATAGTATAACCTTTGTTGACCCATATTTCCCCTAAATAATATATTTTCTCATCAAAATTACAAAATTTTCTTACGTTTTCTAAATAATTTCTCTACACATGATATTCTTTTCTATAATTATTCTTCAATTTAATGTTAAATGATGGAAATTAACCTCATGAATAGGCCATATTCGTGCAAACATTCTGTGACACCCTGTATATAAGAATTTATACGAGGTGACTGAAACACATAAATAGATATATAGACCAACTGAACTCGTGTAACTTTGACCTAAATTTGTAAGAATTAAAAAAATAGTCTTGGGAACATTTAAAAAAGTAATAATAAAATGCTTTTATATGCCTTTCTTCCCCTTTTCCCAGCATCTTTCCATAGAGCATATTTAATAAACATTGTATTAAAATATACCAGTTTTCTCTGATAAAGAGGGCAATATTGAAGTTTTGAATATACTTTTTGGTAGAAATGCAAACGGTCCCCGTCCTGCTCTATTTGTACCAGAAGTGTCCTTCGAATTGTTAGTGAAGAGACAGATAAGGAGACTCGAAGAGCCATCCTTAAGATGTGTAGAGTTGATTCATGAAGAAATGCAAAGGATAATTCAGGTAATAAGTGCTCTTAAGTGTTTATTCTTATCTGACGAAAACAAAATTATTAACACTTCTCAAACCTAGTCATTTTATTTTTAAATACTGTCATATTTCTGGTAGCACTGTGGCAGCGAAGTGCAACAAGAGATGTTGCGTTTTCCAAAGCTCTACGAGAAGATCGTTGATGTAGTGACTCAGCTGTTGCGACGTAGACTGCCGACTACCAATGTAATGGTAGAAAACCTTGTCGCTATTGAGCTCGCTTACATCAATACAAAACATCCAGATTTTTATAAGGAGATAGCGATGGTTCCAACCATGATCAAATCTGGCGATGGTTCTAGACCCACACGTCCAAAAAGTATGTATGGTAAATATCAAGCAGAGCAGGCGGAATTGGTAAGTAAGGTGTGTGGTTTCGTCTTCTTTATTTTTTTTTTGCTACTTTATTCTCTGAGAAATAATAAGGAAGTAAAACTTAATCAGTAGAATAATAATTTTCTTGTTATTTCTTGGACAATTCTTGTTATTTTTTAAAACAATTTTGTTGCAATACAATTGAGGCTGATTACATAAAAAAAGATGAAAAGCGGAAGAAAACAAAATACATGTGAACTATCATATTCTATACAGGGTGTTAGGGTTTGCCAAGTCGAATGGGCGAATAGGAGAGGCCATTTAGAACATATTTATAACATCTTTTAGATTTAGATTTTAGATTTAGAACATCTTTATAGAGTCTCGCAGTTTTCGAGATAATTTTTTTATTTTTAAAAATTTCACGAAATTAAGTCAACTGTTAACTAATAACTAATTTTTGTGTGATTCTAACGGTTAAAAATAATTTTTATATTTGCTTTAATGGACTTCTGTTCCAATAAAATTGATAATTAACACTGATAAAGAATAAAAAAAAAACAACAACTAACAAAGTCCCAATAATGGGTGGAAATGTTTTTGAAGTTCAATTTTGCATTGCATTTAAAAAAAATAATAATTTTCACGATGTTCGAATGTTTTTAAAAAAGTTCTCCGGTTTTTATTTCCAACGGTATGTCACGTTCCATGCAAACTTTTAAATAACTCGAGAAAATTGGTGATACTTTTTTAGAAGGAACTTTGAGCTACATTGGGATTTAATTTTTGCAACTGAATGCTCCCAGTTCTGAATCTCTTCATTATAAGCAAGTGTTCCAGTATGTTTCCAGGCATAAAAATCGGGTGGTGTTACGTCTGGACATTGTGTGGGTCGTGGAAGGGGCTATTTCTACCAATCCACGATTATTGATTTTCATTATCAGCAGTAATTATTGGAACAGCATCTATTTTATTGGAACAGTCGTACATTAAAAATATAGATAAAAATATTTTCAGCTGTTGGCACTATATCAAAAATAGTTATATCTCCCAATCCATGAGACTTTGTAGATATCATTGGAGCTAAATATGTTCCAAATGGTGTCTCCCGTCCACCCTGTGCATTTGGCAACCCATCCGTCAAACGGCCCGTGTATAGAGAAATCCAGAGCAATTCAACATGTTGTTCACGTTTTGTGATAACATTTTCAAATCATACAGTTGGCAACAATGGTTTAATTTGACAGTTAGATAACCTATAAATATAAATTCAAATAAAGTTTAAAAAAAACAATCTGTATTCAAACTTTTCTTTTACTGTTGGAATGGAATTTTTCAACCATGTGGGTGATAAAGTTGGTGACTTATTTTTGAGTTTTGACTGGGTTTTTTTTTTTTTAAGGAATTGAGTAAGGTTTATTGACGTAAGTCAAAAACCGCAGTTAATTGTTTGATAATTATTATTAACCGACACATTCGTTGGATATTTTCATTCTATCATTTCAGAAAGACTAATTTAGTAATTGGAATTTGTACTTTTCATTGCCCTTTTTTTATGGAATCATGCCTAAATTGCATGTGTATATACCCCGGTTTCAAAATTGTAGGCAGTAAGTAATTCGCAACATGTGGACCAGACAAGGCAAATAGACAAGGCGCGTGCCTTGTCTCGCGCACGACTAAAGAGAGTAGAGATCACATAGTGCAGGGAGTGGTCTTTACAATTTACACGTAAAACAGACACGAGACTTGTTGAATCGTATTACCAACTTCAAAAATCGTATTACCAAAAATAGTGTTCTATACCTTACTGCCTACTATTTTGAAACCGGAGTATAGAAATCTCCTTATCCACGTGTAGAAGTTTCTTTTTATTTAACCATCATAATTTACAATTGGTCACACAATTTAAAATGGGTCTGTTATTTTCCATTGATTATTGTTGGAATATTACATTCAACAATAATTATTTTAGGTTTAAAAATAGTCTTCATGGGGTGCCTGAAATTAAACATAAACATTAGGTCAGCATTTATGAGTTCGGGTAACTCAATATCGAATGTTTAACTGTTCAAATGTCGTTGAAATAAAAATTGATTATTTAGCAAGTCAGTCTGAAAGATTATACGTTAGAATACACATCTTAATTTCTTTGTACGTAATTTAGTTGTTATACAGGGTATCAATAAACTCGTATTGTCCTCAAATTGTATCTTTAATTATTTATTCTCCCAAGTACTTCGAACAGGTTATGGGCCCAGGTGCGTCGCGTAAGCTCACTTCTAAGGGAGAATAATTAAAAGGTACATCGCGAGTGATAACTATTGTTGTATAGACAACTGGAAAATGGCGGAAAGTGCTAAGTATAACATCGAAAAGTTGAACGGGCAAAACTACCAGTCCTGGAACTATTTAGTGAAAATGTTATTAATAAATGCGGATTTATGGGATGTAGTTTCGACTGAATTACCAACACCGGAGGAACGAAACGGCACCTGGCAGAAGAAAAATGACAAGGCCTTATCAACCATAGCCTTACTTGTCGATGTTAGTCAACTAGTGCATATCAGAAATAAGGAATACGCGCATGATGCGTGGGAAACACTAAAGGAGTATCATCAAAAATCGAGTTTATCTAGCATGGTTTTTCTGTTAAAGCAAATTTGCAGGCTATCGCTAGATGAGAATGGTGATATGGAAGCACACATAAGTTCATTCTTGGAATTATTGAATAAACTGGCCGCTTTAGGGGAAGAAATTAAGGACAGGTTTGCGGCAGGCATTTTGCTGGGAAGTCTTCCAGACTCATACAGTTTTTTAATCACAGCGCTGGAAAGTAAGTCATCGAGTGAATTCACGCTTGAATTCGTAAAAAGTAAATTAATCGATGAGTACAGGAGGCGTCAAGGAGCTTTGAAAAGTCAAAACGAGTCAGCCATGAAATCAGTATATAATAAAAGGATCCAAAGTAATCAAACTGCAAGTACAGATGTAAAGCAATGTTACTTTTGCAACAGGAAAGGTCATTTTAAACGGGACTGTTTCAAGTATAAAGCGTTTAAAAGAGAAAAGGCCAATAAAGTTACTGAAATTAATACTGGTGACAGTGATGATGCGTGTTTTATGGTAAATTCAATCTCAACTGACGTAAACAGGGATTCTGCTTCGTGGTATGTGGATTCAGGAGCTTCGAGTCACATGGTAAACTACAAAGAATTTTATACCCAATTTGACGGTAGCAGAAAAGGCGTTGTGAGGTTAGCGGAGAAAGGGCAACACTCCAAGGTTCAGGGTATAGGAACAGGATTCATCAAGTGCGCGAATAGTGCGGGAGTGAATAAGCTAAAAATCGACGACGTGTTGTATGTGCCGGACTTATATTCAAATTTACTTTCTGTGAAAAAGTTAACTAGTGCGGGGTATAACGTGCAGTTCGACAACAATAACTGTAAAATTGTCTCAGGCGGAAAAGTGATTGCGAGTGCGAGGCCGGCGCCCGACTTGTACAAGCTGTCAACTGTAGAACAGGCACTGAGCATCGTGAATGAACACTCCAGCAACTGTCAGCATACGTGGCATCGACGTTTTGGGCACAGGGACATAGAAGCAGTCAAGCGCTTGATGGAAAGAAAAATGGCAATCGGGATTAATATTAAGGATTGTAGGATTAGGGAAACTTGCAACTGCTGTGTAAAAGGTAAAATTATTCGTAAGAGTTTCCCGAAATTTTCTCAAAGCAACACATTTAATATACTTGACTTAATACATACAGATGTTTGCGGTCCCATGAAGACTGTTACTCCAGGGGGTAAACGGTACATTCTTACTTTAATAGACGATTTCTCAAGATACACAACTGTGTATTTACTGAAACATAAGAATGAAACTGAAAAATATATTAAAGAGTTTATCGAGTTAATGAGTAATCAGTCAGGCAGGGTACCAAAGGTTATTAGGTCAGATAGGGGTGGCGAGTACGTAAATAATGCGTTAAGGGAATATTTAAGCGGTAAGGGCATAAAGATACAGTACACGGCGGGGTACTCTCCAGAGCAAAACGGTGTTGCAGAGAGAAAGAACAGGTCGCTAGTCGAAATGGCTAGGTGCATGTTAATCGATGCGAATTTACCAAAGAAATTTTGGGGGGAAGCAGTTGTTACAGCCAATTATCTGCAAAATCGACTACCTACTCAGTTAAAACAGAAAACACCGTTTGAGTTGTGGCATAAAGTCAAACCTGATGTGTCGAATTTGCAAATATTTGGATCTAAAGTGTATAGTCATATTCCAAAGGAACAAATTAAAAATAAATTTGATAAAAAGGCAGAATCACTAATTTTCGTAGGATATTCTGATGAATCTAAAGCATATAGATTGTTAGATTTAGATACAGGGCGCATAAAAATTAGCCGTAGTGCGGTATTTCCTGAAAGAAATATTCGTGTTAAAGAAAAAAAGATAAAAGATGAAGAAGTGACTATTGAGTTCAAAAAGGAGCAAGAAAGAACGGAGCCAAATGACACTGGGAGACATGAGGCCGCAGATTTCGAAAAAACTGAAGAACTAGAAGAAGCTGCGGAGGAATTTAATGTATATGAAAGTTCAGGTACAGAACAATCTTGTGGCAGCGATAACAGCTATCAACCAAGTGAAGAGTTCTACATAGAGCACGGAGGTGATCGTAGATCAAATAGAATAAATGAAGGAGTTCCACCTGAGCGCTACACAGCAAAGTTAGCTGAACTTCGGGAAATAGAACCTAAAACATTTAAAGAAGCTCTTGCCAGCAGTGATAGCGAAAAATGGAGGAAAGCTATTAAAGAAGAAATGAAATCTTTGAAGAATAACGAAGTATGGGATTTAGTACTTACACCGGAAGACAAAAACATCATATCTTGTAAATGGGTGTTTAAGCTAAAGACAGGTGAAGATAAGATCTCGAACAAGTACAAGGCACGATTGGTAGCGAGAGGTTTTAGTCAGAAATTCGGTGTGGATTACGATGAAGTGTTTGCGCCTGTAGTGCGGCAAGCAACTCTTCGAATATTGTTAACAGAGGCATGGAATCAAAAACTAATAATAAAACATCTAGACGCCGATTGGGCGGAAAATAAAGAGGATAGAAAGTCAAATAGTGGATACATATTTATGTTTCGGGGTGCACCTATTAATTGGGGATGCAGAAAGCAGAGTTGCGTATCACTATCATCGACCGAAGCTGAATACATAGCACTGGCCGAAGGATGCCAAGAGGCAATCTGGTTAAAGCAGGCGATAAAGGAGTTTACGAATTTAGAACCGAAAGTGGTTATGTACGAAGATAATCAAAGCTGTTTAAAGCAGCTAGCAAACCATAAATTTAGCAATCGAACGAAGCATATTGATACAAAGTATCATTTTTTAAAAGAATTGTATGAAAATCAGGTTATTGTATTCGAGTATTGTCCGACTGAAAAAATGATAGCTGATATGTTAACCAAGCCGCTAAATAAAGTAAAGCTAGAACATTTAAGTACCAAGGGTGGTCTGGTTGACTGATTGAAAAATAATTATAGTTGCGAGGGGGTGTTGGAATATTACATTCAACAATAATTATCTTAGGTTTAAAAATAGTCTTCATGCGGTGCCTGAAATTAAACATAAACATTAGGTCAGCATTTATGAGTTCGGGTAATTCAATATCGAATGTTTAACTGTTCAAATGTCGTTGAAATAAAAATTGATTATTTAGCAAGTCAGTCTGAAAGATTATACGTTAGAATACACATCTTAATTTCTTTGTACGTAATTTAGTTGTTATACAGGGTATCAATAAACTCCTATTGTCCTCAAATTGTATCTTTAATTATTTATTCTCCCAAGTACTTCGAACAATTATATCACAGTTTAATATAAAGATATAATAAATGAATTAGAATATAATCGTTTTTAAGAAATTGTAGTTGACAGCAAGTTTACATAATCTTAATTATATTATTATAGATGCAACGTAAAGTTCCATTAGCTGTTCCTCAACAAGAACAGGCCGATTTCTTTAATTACCTATTTCGCATGTTGCCTGTTGCTAGTTATAATGACTTTATGAATCTCGTTCAGGTACTATTGATAATAATTAGAATAGGCAATAATACTTTGTTCTTAATCATTACTAATACACAATTTGACTAGTACCTAATCTATGTAATGGAAATAAAAACATTAAAATATCATCGCTTCCAGTTCTCGATTTGTGACTAACAATTTAATCTGTGTGATGTCACATCAAGAATTCAAGGGAACTGAATATTTTTAATTAGAAAACTATTTTTATCAAATTGACTTGACATCACCACGGATAGAGTCTTCGGGAAGATACAAAAATGAGACATTTTGTGTTATCAACCATCAACAGTACTTGGTGATCAATTTCAACAAGTTAAAGAAAAAATATTTCAGGCTCGGTCATCTAGCAACCCGCAGCTAAACAATGAGGATGGGGTTACATGGGCGCCAAATCTAACGTCAGTTCCCAATGGGAAGGAAAACGATTTGAACCATGTGAATAATTTATTAGACAACGCCAAAGCTGAAGCTGATCTGAAGTCTGTTCTAAGTCCTCAGAAGCCTGTCAATTTGTTACCACAAATACCAATAAACAGTAGCAATTACAGAAAGCTGTCTGAAAATGAGGAGCACGACTGTGAGATAATAGGTATGGAGAGATAAAATCTATTTTTCTGTTCATGTAATGGCAATGTGTGAACGTTGAACTCTTATTTATGGGTGTTTTAGTTGGTTTTTACTTATTTTTTTAGAACGACTGATAAAATCATACTTCTACATAGTCAAGAAGTCTATTCAGGATACAGTACCAAAGGCTGTAATGCATTTCTTAGTGAATTTCGTGAAGGATAACCTTCAGTCTGAACTTGTGACGCACCTGTATAAGGCAGACAATGCGGATCAGCTCCTGGATGAATCTGAGCATATTGCGCAGAGACGTAAAGAAGCTGCTGATATGTTAAAGGTAAAGTATTTTGTTTTTTTTTTTCTGTAACTGACATACTTACATAAAAGTAATAGTGTTTCCTCTTTGGTTTAAATAAAAACTCTGATGTATTATATAGTTGGATTAAATATTGCTAGACAGCAGATTGCTCAGTCATCGCCATCGTCATTTTTCAAGACATGTCCATTGTCGCATATTCTACTGAATGGGTAGATAGTCAATTCCTTAGGTTCTTCATATTTTAAGACCATTTTTGTTTTTGAGCTTTTTCTATTCAATACCTTTTTATGTATTCAATACAGAAGGTTCTGATGGCCAGCCGAACTGATCCATATCATTTTCTTGTTTCCATTCTATGCAAACACTGCACTAAAGTTTTTAATCATCCACTTGCAAAACTCCAATTAGATATTTGTCCAAACCAAATGATTTTTATATTGATTTTTTATTAAGTTTAAGAATTTTGGTCATAATATGGTAATTTTGAAATGGAAGATGTTTAAAACAGAACCTTGCCTTTAAAAACAATTTTTTCTACTCTAAGAACTGTCTGCTTTCACTGTTAAGAGTTCGTCCTCTAGGCGAATCTATAGTTATAGGTTAAAGCGACCAAACCAGAGCATCGTGATTAATCGTTATCCTAATATTACAGGGTTGTATGTTACTATTTCTTTTTTTCTTGAGAAAAAACGTTTTAAAAAATTTGATGTGTATTTTGAGTATCAAAATTAGAAATGTACAAGTCTTATATCGATAACCTGTATTGAATTATAGTAAATATATCAAAAAATTAGTCTTTTTTGATGATATTTTGGGAAAATATAACATTTTTCAAAAACATGTAACTTTGTTTCACAAAACTAAGAAATAGTTATTCTATATTTTGTAAGGAAAAACATGAAATACAACGTAGAATTCAAAATAAGTCTTAACAAATTAAAAACATACTAATTTAGTTTCTGTAGTATTCGATTTTTCTTAGTGCTATTTTATGCGGTATCTGGACGTATGGCTTCATAAAACTCCCTATCAACTTTAGGCATCCATGGAAATATAAACTTTAGCTACCTCTTTTCTTGTATGCTTTTAGTTTATAGGGTTTGTAATTTTGTTAGTTTAAGTTATGATCTGGTAACTTTTTGAGAGCAACGAGGTTTTATACTTTATTTCATACATATTTTTGTGCATTTCCAGAAATACTACCCTAGAAAATGGAATATTACTATAATTAAAACTCTTAGTTGCATTCTGAAAGTTTTTGAAACCCTTTGTTTGCATTTGTATAGCCTTGTACACATTACGTGCCCTTGTTTTTAAAATTCTCATTGATATAGGGGAATGCACAATACAGCTATGTGCCGCATCTACCTCCTGAATTGCTGAAAGTTCAGGTACACAAAACTTCATGTATATTCTCAACAGTATCATGTCCTTGAGGAAAATGACTAATGGCCAAAGTCATACCCTATTGCGGTTTTGTGGCACACAGCCATCCATCACTCCAAAATATCAATATTCTAATTTCTGGATGATCTTTTACAACTTGGGACAGAATTTTGTAAATGGCACTATAATTTTATAAATGGTACTTTTTCTGATATTCTTTGTCCCTATCCGAATTGTATCCATCCCAAAACATCGAATCCTCATTAAAATCTTCAGAATCACTCATTTTTTTTACTTAAACACGGACACAAAACAAACTAACAGCATGTATGACAATTATAACAATAGTGTTACAAAGTTGTATGTTCATATATACAATCTTGTTGCTAGTGAAAAAAATGCCACATACAACCTTGTAATTTTTCGGTGACGTGATGCCGACGCGATATAACAATTTTATAGAAATTTTTTAGACGTCACAATATGGATATAAGAGAAGCAAATACACTGTGTTGCACAGGCTGTGTTAAAACATTCTATTTAAACCTTAAAATATATTTTGATGGCAGAAGAAAATAAATATAAAAATCTTTTTGCAGGCACTCCAAAGAGCATCGCATATTATTAGTGAAATCAGGGAGACGCACATGTGGTAATTTAAACCTTAGAGAAAAAAAAACGTGTCATCTGACTAGTCATGATTTTTGTGTCTACCGTATTTTTTTTTTGCAAACCGTAACATGTTAAACATGAAATAAAATGAGCATTAACTGTTTTTTTTAATGCAACATATAATTTTTCTAGTTGCATCTTTCAACTGACAAACATTTCTTGTTAACTGTTTTACAGAAAATGTAACATATATAAATAACGTGTTAACTGTTACATTTATGACCGTTTTGATTGTATATCGATTGGCATTTACTAAAAATGCACATGAATTGTGTGATTATGTTTTTGAGTGTACTATTGTTTGTAAATTAGTTATTGATAATAATAGATTGACATTTATAGGAGGATAGGTGCTAAACATTTTTTGTAATTTTTGTGGGGTGGAGAAATTTGTGGATATTATAGAAATATGAAAATGTAGTTAGTACCATTGAAAAAGGATGCGATGAGTCACTTTCGTTATACTCTCTTGAAATATAGGCCATAATAAATAAATTTTAGAGTTAATTATATCTTTGGCCTCAAAATATTGGCCAAAAAAAAAACCTATTGACCAAAAATATAATTAACTATAATATTAAATCGTTGTTACCTGTATTTACAAGGAATCTATCGAATATGGCGCAGTACATTCTTTCTCAGTGGTACGTATTAAGTTGAGTGGTGTTGAATGATGTCTGTACAGCGTGTAACTGTTTTTTCTTCATAATTTTTGGAATGTCATTGGTAAGGTGATACAAAAGTGATAACAACTCTTTGTTCTTGATAATATTTAGTTTTGTTGTACATGGTGATGAAAATTATCTACAATTTTGTTAAATAATTTGAAAATATTTTTTTCTAGATTTTGTCCTTTTCCATATTTTTATTTAGTAATAGATGTCTCTCACGTCATTCATTTACCATGATTTCCTATTAGTTCGGTTTATACTACTATATACTACAGAAATACTTTCTTTTATTTTAAAATCAAAATGCTCAAAAATATAAATTTTTTTATATCTGAATGAACAGTCATATCATCAGAGTTTATTCAGTATGGCATCTGTTTTCGAAAGTTATGAATGAAAAAATTGTTACCGCGTATAATATAATTTTTAAATCAATTTAATATTTTCAGTTTTATGTAAAAAGCATATTATACGAATGAATACGAACCTAGCATCATGTTATACATGATTGTACCTACATAGAATTTGGTTCCAAAAAATATACCACACAAATTTTATTTTGCCACATTTGTGTATAAATTTCCGATGGTACTCTTTCACTTCGGTTGATGACTGTTAATAGATATTAGTTAGTTGTAGTTCCTCTTCTCAGACGATTTATAATCGTGCTATTATTATACATGGTCCGATGAGATTTGTAATTTTTCTGTTTACTGTGGAAATAGATCCTTGTGATGTATATTTTGTTTTAATGGCACCTTAATTTTACCTTTATTCCCAAATTATCCGGAAGAATATGATTAAGATCCTTTAGAATTGCTCAGTTTGTTATACTCCAATTTTCTTATGTACTTCCCTTAATGCCCTAATCCAACTCACTTTCACCTTGTAATATTGTATACGAGGTACGACTAGCAAAAAACCGGACTGGTGCTGTGAGACATTTTATTAATTATTTTTTTCCACAACAATTTTGTCTCCCTCTATATACTCCCCTCCTACACCGCCCCATGCGACTTTTCCACTGCTCAAAGCAGTGTTGAAAATCATTTTCTGAAAGCTGCTTCATGACGTCCGTCGCTTTCTTTTTTACCTCCTCTACTGTAGCAAATCTTGTTCCCTTTTGCAGAGTTGACTTTTGGGAACAAAAAAAAAATGACACGGGGCCAAGTCAGGTGAGTAGGGCGGATGTTCTAACACGGGGATCTCATGGTTGGCCAAAAACGTCTTGACGGAGAGCGCATTGTGAGCAGGGGCGTTGGTTGTCTTGATGAAGAACCCAGGACCGATCTTTCTACAATTCGGACTGTTTTCTTCTCACCCGTTCACGAATTCTATTAAACACCTCTTTGTAGTACTCTTGGTTAGCAGTTTGACCTTCGGGTACCCATTCAACATGCACAATCTCTTTGATGTCAAAAAAAAAATCATCGCTTTGAACTTTGACTTGCTCATGCGTGCCTTTTTTTGTCGTTGTGAACTGGGACTTTTCCAATGCATCGACTGCCGCTTTGTTTCTGGATCGTAGGTTAAAAGCCATAACTCATCACGTTATCACTCTCTCCAGAAACCTAGGTTCCCTTTCAATGGTCTTCAAAAGGTCATCAAAAATGTTCAAACGAGCTTCTTTCTGTTCCTGCGAGAGGATCTTTGGCACGATCTTCGCACAAACCTTTCTCATGTTGAAACTTTCATGCAAAATTTG
This sequence comes from Rosalia funebris, assembly GCA_037954035.1. Classification (NCBI taxonomy): domain Eukaryota; kingdom Metazoa; phylum Arthropoda; class Insecta; order Coleoptera; family Cerambycidae; genus Rosalia; species Rosalia funebris. Next base: position 13,233,086 of record JAZFAV010000011.1, on the reverse strand, counting down.
TCTCTGCTTTCTTTGTTGATTCCCGCAAGTTCAGCCACTGCTCGAATGCTCAAACGACGGTTTTCTCGAATGATTTGACCGACTTTTTCAACGTTGATATCCGTTTTTGATGTGGAAGGTCTGCCAGAGCGGAAATCGTCATGAACCGTTTCCCTACCTTTTTTAAATATTTTCACCCACTCAAACACTTGTGTACGTGATAAACTTTGATCGCCATAGACTTCCCCTAAAAGTGAATAAACTTCTGTGGCCGTATTTTCCAAGTTTCACTAGGAATTTCGTGTTGACACGCTGCTCAACTTTTACACTCAGCATTTTTCCGATGAAGCGCGAATGCACACTGTAGTACAGTTTTATGTAATTATGTTGCGGACAAACAAAACAACCTACGACCTTGATATTTTAGTGGTGGATGGGGGAAATATCACGCCACGTGGCCGTGCATCGGTGAAGCGTGACCCTGTTGCCATTTACAGACAAAATAATCAATCCGGTTTTTTCTAGCCATACCTCGTGTAACATTTAAAATATTTATTTACCCGTAACTTATCAGTCGGAAATCGAGAAAGGAACCACCAAGCCGCCAAGCGGTTATCAAAGTAGTTCCCGAATAGCAAAGCTATTACATAATCGCTCTAGGAAACAACTACTCCTCGGGCTAAAGCCCCGCCAGGCATTGAATTATACCCAGAAGCGTTCCTCGACCCCTTTCTCGTGTTTCTGCACGATCAGATAAGGTTTCAAAAAATAAAACCCGCCACAGGTAGGATTCGACATTTGTCCCGAATCGGAACCGAACGACATAAAGCTGTTTCGAACTTGTTAGTTCTCATCAGTGCCGCACACGGTACGCCGATTCAGGACAAATGCCGAATGAACTTTATGGCGTATACATCTTTATCGATACGATCTCTGTCAGTAACTTATAAGTCGGAAATCGAGAAAGGAACCACCAAGCCGCCAAGCGGTTATCAAAGTAGTTCCCGAATAGCAAAGCTATTACATAATCGCTCTAGGAAACAACTATTCCTCGGGCCAAAGCCCCGCCAGGCATTGAATTATACCCAGAAGCGATCCCCGACCCCTTTCTCGTGTTTCTGCACGATCAGATAAGGGTATAATTCAATGCCTGGAGGGGCTTTAACCCGAGGAGTAGTTGTTTCCTAGAGCGATTATGTAATAGCTTTGCTATTCGGGAACTACTTTGATAACCGCTTGGCGGCTTGGTGGTTCCTTTCTTGATTTCCGACTTATAAGTTACTGACAGAGATCGTATGGATAAAGATGTATACGCCATAAAGGTCATTCGGCATTTGTCCTGAATCGGCGTACCGTGTGTGGCACTGATGAGAACTAACAAGTTCGAAACAGCTGTATGTCGTTCGGTTCCGATCCGGGACAAATGTCGAATCCTACCTGTGACGGGTTTTATCTATTTACCCAACATAAATATTAACAATAACGGAGCAATATAATTAAATTATCTAAGCTAATATAGTTCATATTCACTACTCAAAATGCAGTTTCTTTTAATGCAGATACACTAGAGTAGCTTATATTACCCTGATTAAATAAGATTAAAATAGAAGTTATGTGTAACATTAATGTTGTACTGATTTTTGGTCATGGGACAATTTAGATTAAATAAGACTTAATTTTTTCTAGGATTTTGATAACACCCTGTGTAATCACTGGGGGACTCAACAGGGACTCGCACTGTAGTCTAATATTTTCTTAAAACACCCTTCTTTATTCACCTTATATTATTAAAGGAGATACACATTTTTATAACTCCTATCCTAATTGGCTCCTATAAGTTTGCGACTAGGAATAAACATTCATCTATAGATTTTATTTCGAACACTTCATATCTGCAAATAGAAGTCTAACATATTCAATAATTTTAACAATCAGTAAATAACAAAAATAAGAATGGTCCAAGATTAGACCTTTGAGGGACTCCCGAAGCATCTATATTTATTTGATTTAAAACTTGCAAGCAATATACTGATGCATTTTTTAGATGTGATGAAAAAAAAGAAACTTAAAAGAATGAGAAAATCTAAAATGTGCCAATTTTTAAATAATTTATCCAAGTATGTTATCTAAAAAATAACAAATTTGAAAACACCCTGTATACAAAATGTTTACGAAAATATATAATTTTTATCTGATTTAAACTAAATTGACAGCAGCAACTTAGGGCTTTGAATTATACCTTAGATACAAGTTTTATTCCAAACTACCAAGAGATGGCGTTTGGTATGTTCTACTGCGGTGGAACGTAGCAACGTCTACTAGATGTGTTTCATGTGTCGAAGGTATACTCGTTTACACTGCACTGACGAGACCCAAGATAGAAAGGTCGAAACCGGTCTGCAGTTAACGATATCCTGAGATAGGTGACACTTTGCATCTTTCTTGGTGGTTTTAGAACAATCACTGTATTTTAGTGCTAACTCTGTTAGACAAAAATACGGCAAATTTTGTCATGTAATTCAGCGCTCGGCGTTGGGCATATAGCCAGGAGGATAGCTGTTTTGACCTGATTTGTTTAGTCCTTATTATATAAGGCATTTGCAGATGGGTTGGAATATAAACTCCTTATTTCTGTAGTTTAAATATAAAAAATTATAGCTTGATACGCTGTTGTGTTCAAAAATGATTTATTTTAAAAAATCAGAAAATTAAAACGCTGTTCTATAGAAGAAAGTACATTATGATGGTTTATTTCCATTTTTAATGTTCTTAGATGCCATGTAAGAAGTCTTTTTTCTTATTGGCTTTAAAAATCCTTTATTTATTATTTAAAATTCCCAAATCGAGGATAACTTAGGGTATAATACTGGGCTCCTGAATTTTTAACCTTGCAAGCTTATTCGTATTATAATGATCTGAATATATTAATAAACAACCCAGTCGGTAGCTTGGAAACGCTGTCGGTATCAAACTGTGACTATGTCAAATGATGCTGCACTACCAGGCATGTAGAAATTTCTGTGAGCAATATAGTGGGGCTGTGCGCAAAATAAATTATACCATAGGTAGCAAAGTCACAAATTAAAGTTCTTTAATGAGTGGAATCTCCAAATTTTCAATGATTGTATTAAAAATTTTAAAAGTTTGTTGTACTAAATGTGGTTACTGTTTCACTGATTTTACGAATTTATTTATTGATTATATTTAAGGATAAGTTGATGTATGTATAGTTTATTTCATCTCTATTTGCCAAATAAAAAATTTCAAAACATAACCTTAGCTTGTATTTATGGCTAGGCTCAGGTAGATTCTTCCGTTTATTGGCAAGATAAGAGTTTTTTATTTGGCAAATAGCGATGAAATGAATAGTACATTCTCACAAACTTTGGACACCGTTTATCACAATCAATTTAAAACATTTTTCTAATAGTTCAAACTTCAGGTCAGAGGCAACAGTTTACAGAAAATCTCAATTTGTATGAATTGAATGTAGTTCGGACATTCATGTGTAAATTATTGACATTTTCATTAATCGACAGTTTATTATGTAGTCTGCTTACTATCAAGTATATCTGTATTATACATATATATGTACGTTAAATAAACTTGTACAAAACAATCATATTGTTTCTTCATATTGTTTTGTGATGTGCTTTTTTTTATAATGTATTGCCATTAAATTATTTTCGAAGCCTTTTGCATACAAAGTACATAAGTTAACTAATACGACAATTTTAGAACGATGCCCAGGTTCCAATTTTTGATCTATAAATACTTGAGCGCAAACAAAGGTAATTATGCAGAAGTGATAAAGTCTTGAAAATGTTTACCAAATTTTTCCTACCCCCCTATTTTCGAGGATGCCGAACACATATCTGGTTTTAGTCTCATCCGCTCGGACATAGTTTTCGAGAAAATGGATTTTCCACTTTTCCGCAATACATGCCACTTTCCTTATCAAATAATTTTCACTTCACACTACGTAGGTAGCTGATATTAATACCAGTAGATGCTACAACACTTCCTTTATACATATCATATATTAAACCGTCATAAAACCCATTATTCATTACGATTTTCTTAATTTCCTTCAAATGTTTACAATTCCGATATAATTCTCGTCCATTGTAATATTTTTTTAAGCGCCCTCTATATGAAACCACATGTACTGATTAGTATACGGGGATCTCCAAAAGTTAATTATGAATAATAACAACTATAAATAAATACGCCGTTATTTTGAAAAAACCTAACCTAACTGTCTACTTATTATGGTTAGGTTATAATAGGTTCCTTTAAAATAACAGCGTATTTAGTTCAGTTAAAATTCATAGTTGACTTTTGGAGCGCCCTGTATACTAATCAGTACATGTGGTTTCATATAGAGGGCGTACGATTAAAAATATATCGGAATTGTAAACATTTGAAGGAAATTAAGAACATCGTAATGAATAATAGGTTTTATGACAGTTTAATATATGATATGTATAAAGGAAGTGTCGTATCATCTATTGGTATTAATATCAGCTACCTACGTAGTGTGAAGTGAAAATTATTTGCTAAGGAAAGTGGCATATATTGCGGAAAAGTGGAAAATCCATTTTCTCGAAAACTATGTCCGAGTGGATGAAACTGAAACCAGATTCGTGTTCAGCATCCTCGAAAATACGGGGGGTGGTAGGAAAAATTTGGTAAGCATTTTCAAGACTTTATCATTTCTGTATAATTACCCAAACAATTCTTCAGGTTCAGGTATTAGTAGCTGTATAAGCTACAATACTTTAATCAATTATTAGCACAGATGTGCATTTCATGTCCAAAAGGTACATTATATCATCAACCATGGGCGTAGCCAGGATTTTGAACAGGGGGGGCAGTAGCGGTTTTAAGATTTGGTTTTGGGAGGGGAGCGCGTGCAAATCAAGGGCGCCGTGAGGTGCCAAGCTATAGCGCCGCAGGCGAAAATTTTCAAGGTCACGCGTCTTCCTGACGCTTCAGAATTTCAATGATAAATTCACTTTTACAAAAATATTGACTTTCACAGTAATGCTTTTTGAAATTTGTTACCTCTTTGAAATAATAATATTTAATTTTAATGATTATAAGAATTAGAAGCTCCTTAATTGAGGTTAAGTTGACTTTACTGGTTAAGTTGACTTTACATTAGCAGCAATGCAAACTGCAGAAGCAGGAAGAAGCAAATGCTTCTGTGCTTTTAGAAATAAATGACTGACAGTCAATAGCGTGCATTTGCTGCTGCTGCGGTTTGTATTATTGCTGCTCATGTAAAGTCAGAAGTCTAAGTCCTACATTTGCAACTGCTGCAAATGTATCAGACGCGCGATGCCTGGCCAGGGGGGGGGCACGTGCCCCCCCCCCCTGCCTACGCCCTTGTCATCAACTCTCCAACACATATAGTACACTGTATGTCAGCAAACCTACTTGATACGCCTATGATTAATGCATCCATATGACAGTCATTCACATTTCTGTTTTATGTGTGGTGTAATTTGAATTATGCGCCAGGTATATAATATAGTTGTCAATATCGTCGAGTAAATAGAATACACGTTTAAGTATAGCACAAACATCTCTAAATATATTTAATTGTACTGTGGGGTTGAAGTTACACATTTTCCACTCTTTCCCTATGAAAAGGCATGATAATGGTAAAAATTGGGTACTTCATACACTGAATAGTTTTCAACGCTAATTGTAGTTTGATAAGAAAAACACAATTTTTTTTTTAAATATAATATACTTATACAATACCAAAAAAAAAACAATACAATTGTAAAAATAAAATTACTAAGGCAATATTTTTGGTATCTTGCAAGTAATAGCAAGCACTAAGTACTAATTAAGAAATTATAAGATCTTAAGCGACTGTCGTGAATCAGTATCGGTAGTGTTCAGGCTTGAATGGCCCACTTTGAGAAATCCCTAAATATTTTGCCTGTTCGAGACTCAACTGAGTCAATTTTACGCCTAAGTGACTCAGATGAAGCCTCGCTACCTCCTCGTCGAGAATCTTGGGCAACATATGAACGCCTATGGCGTACTGTCCTGGTTTAGTCCACAATTCGATTTGTGCTAACACCTGATTAGTAAACGAATTCGACATAACGAACGAGGGATGTCCCATGGCACAGCCGAGATTCACTAAACGTCCTTCAGCCAGAACAATAATGTGGTTCCCGCCAGGCAATAAGTATCGATCTACCTGCGGTTTGATACTGACCTTTTCTTTTGCATTTTTTTCAAGCCATGCAACGTCTATTTCGCAGTCAAAGTGGCCTATGTTGCAAACGATACTGTCATTCCTCATGTTGGTGAAATGCCTGTCCAAGATGATGTCTTTGCAGCCAGTGGTCGTTACGAAAATTTGGCCTTCTTTGGAGGCTTCGTCCATTGTGGTAACTTCGTAACCTTTAGAAGGAAAACTTTATTTACCCAAAATTATAGTCTGCTAAGCGTGGCTAAAGCATTAGCATGTAAAAGAGTGATAAATGGTAGTTTTAAATTATTCTGTAAGAAATAACGATTATATTGAATTAGTTGTTTTTATACATAGCCACCATGTTACACTTGTTTAAAAGCAAAGGAATATTCCAGCATGGAATATGATTCTATATTGGGATAATATGGACATGGGTTCTATTCCGACATCAGTCGGCTGGTCAAAAAGTGAGCCTAAAAGAGTCACGACCCCCAAGAGAAATTAGGTCCTTGTAGCATTTGGTACTTTTAACATCAATGCTGACTGAATATATATGCCAATTAATTGTGGTATTTCGTTAATAATGAGGTAAGAGTGTCACATGGTAAATAAACATTTTGCTTACCTTCCATAGCTGCCTGGAGAGCATTAATGGGGTCAATTTCAGTGATAATGACTCTCCCACCGAACGCTCTTAAGGACTGAGCACAACCTTTCCCAACATCTCCATAACCTGCTACAACGCATACCTTACCGGCAAGCATAATATCCGTAGCACGTTTGATACCGTCAATCAACGACTCTCGACATCCATAGAGGTTATCGAATTTACTCTAAAAATAAAAAAAAAAACAAATGTAATAATGAATTTTGTCATTGCAATCGATCGCTTACTTTTGTAACGGAATCGTTTACGTTAATAGCCGGCACCTTCAAAGTGCCTTCTTTAAACATTTTGTAGAGATTGTGGACACCTGTTGTGGTTTCCTCGCTAATGCCTTTACAGTCTTTTAAGTATTGAGGATATTTTGAGTGTACTAAGTTGGTAAGGTCACCTCCGTCGTCAAGAATTAAATTGAAGGGTTTTCCATCGGGAAATACAAGAGTCTGTTCGATACACCAAGTGTATTCTTCATCAGTTTCACCTTTCCAAGCATAAACAGGGACACCGGTTTTCGCTATGGCTGCTGCTGCATGGTCTTGGGTACTGAATATGTTACAGCTGGACCACTGAACCTAAATTAAGGCGCAATCGTAGCTGTAGTTAAATTCACAGTAATATCTCATTAACTTATTGGACTTATTATCTTTATTTTATTAAGAGTTGTGTAAATACATATTTTTATAATAAATTTACATACAAGATAAGGATTTTCTATACCCTATTATCTGCAAATAGACAAAAATAGATTTACTATTTTATTTACTTTACTTTGAAAGAACCTCAAAATAATGTTTTATGCAATACTGCTAAAAAAATAGAGTTCATCTTGTTACCGATAAGATAAATAGTGACCTTGGTCATTTGTATTTGGAAATATGTATTAGTTCTTCTTACACAATAACATTGTAAAATGCTATGTATTTTTTGTAATTTGCATACTTATATACTTCTGATTTCACCAGTTGTGTAGTTTCTCTAAACCACGTTTTCTTAATGTTTTGCAACCGGTGCAACCAATACTTTTTAATGAGAAATTATGCTAAAAAAACCAAAATAAAAAGAAAAAAATATACTTACAAAACATACATAAATTAAAGCTAATACTTATTAATAAAGATATTACCTCCGCTCCTAACTCCAAAAGGGTTTCAATCAAAACGGCAGTCTGCACTGTCATATGAAGGCAACCTGCAATTTTTGCTCCTTTAAGTATCTTGTTGTCAGCATATTTCTTGCGAAGACTCATTAATCCTGGCATTTCATTTTCAGCTAATGTAATCTCTTTGCGGCCCCATTCTGCTAGCTTGATATCAGCTATAAAAAAAATAAGGTACTTCTATATAGTGAATTAGAAAGAATATCTATCTTAAATACGTTCCCTGATGAATACACACATGACAATACCTTAAACACATTTAAGCTTTCACTGTTGTACATATACTCATATTAATTAGTTACTCTATTGAATTTGAAAGAAATATAAATTTTAGTAAACATGTAGTTAACCAACAAAAAAAAAATAATATAACCTCTACAGCACGTGGGATTCGAAAGTTTATATACCTATAATAAACTCACCGACTTTAAATGGTGGCTTGGACATTTTCCTATTGTTCTTTTGTCTGGAATTGAAACACTAAAATTTAAAAAAAAATGGGAGCAAAATATAAGTACACGATCACTACAAACGACAATATACCACCAAAGAGCCGAAGCCGGAGAATAACAAACAGGACAGGGACAGACCACTAGCGCCAGCCAGTTCACCCACTACCGCTTATTTTGTGTGTTCTGCAATTATATATAGCATACTCAGTTATACTGGTATTGGTCTGTGGTAGGTGCCTAGGTGGTAGGCGGTGCAATCCTTTAAAAATAAATTTAACAACCAGTAGAGCCAACATGAATAGAATAATATCGATATCTCCAACAGCAATGTCACTATGTTGCAGTTCTCTATAGGTTTGTATGTAGAAATGAGTTTAGAAGTGTCGCCAAATAGTAAACTTGAAAAAACTCATATATTTTAATTTTATATTTGGGGTATGTTCACCATTCAAAATAAACTAAATAGGCAATTAATTGGGAAAAGCAACGACCTGGTAGATGGCACCATTAAACTTTTCAATAACTGGTAAAATTGTGAATAGATTGTAGTTATATGTATATAACATGTAAAGCCTTCGCTGATGAATATTTGCTTGTCTTACGTGTAAAGTATTAATTTTGAAGAGTTATTTTTTTCGATTTATATACACTTGAGAGCAAAACAATCGACTCAGCAACATGCTCCAACTTTTAGAGAATATGTACTCTCTCCAGTGCTATTTCAAGTAAACTTCAATGAACTGTTTGAAAGTTTAAAAAACAGTTGTTTCAAATAATACCACTTCGATTGGAATCGGACCTGTTCTGACAAAGTTATGAGCCGAATAACATATGTAAAAGCCGGCCACAGACTTCGTTCTTTTTCATCTGTTCGTAACACAAAACCTTGCTAATTGGAATGCGCATGCGCGACGATTATGACAGACATAGAGGGCGCTTGCAACCTGGTATTCGTCTCCATTCGCTAATTTGTAAGTTAACGTATGCGTATGTGCTCGAAGGATTTACAAGAAAATGGATGCCACAGCTGCCGAAGCAGCCCAGGTAATTGTATTGTTGGGAGAGGGTCTCAGTCAGAGAGCCGTGGCAAATCGACAGAATTTGAGTCAATCAGCTGTGTCAAGAGTGTATCGTCGGTACCGAGAAACCGGTAGCTGCGTCCGCCGGCCAGGAGGCGGTGTAAACGAGTGACAACGAAGAGGGACGATCGATTTATTGTGTTAAGATCTCTCAGAAATCGACATTTGACTGGTGTTGACCTCACACAAGAGCTGAGGGAGGTCAGAGGTGTGGTCGCTAGCGCTTGGACAGTGAGACAAAGATTGAAGGCAACTAAGTTGACCCCAGAAAAGGCAGCTACAGGTCCCAAACTGACTGCAGTCCAAAAGCAAAGACGACTGGAATTTGCTCGTGAATATCTCTTTTGGGACCACGGTCAATGCAGTCAGATATTATTCACAGACGAGTCCAGAATGTGCCTGCATGGTAACGATAAGAGACGGTCTATAGAAGACCAGGAGAGCGATTTGCTCAATGCTGTATCCAAGAAACTGTCGCATATGGAGGTAGCTCTTGCATGTTCTGGGCGGGTATTTCCATGCACGGAAAAACTGAGTGGGTTTTCGTGCCCGGTGGAGGACGTGAAGGAGGATTAACAGCGGACCCTTATATTAAGAATATTCTGGCTGGAGGAACATGCTGTTCCGTATGTGGGATTTGTTGGTGAGGACTTCATGTTAATGCATGATAATGCTCGCTACCACACCGCGCGAGTGATCACTACCTTACCTGGCTGACATCGGTATACGGAAAATGGACTGACCTCCGTTGAGTCCTAACTTAAATCTAATTGAACACGTTTGGGACGAACTTAAGCGAAGAGTTAGGACAAGAAATCCTACGCCAGGGAGCATAGTAGAACTGAGAACTGCGTTGGTTGAAGAGTGGGAAGCAATCCCTCAAGACAGCATAAGAAAAGTTATCCGATATATGCGTAATCGTTTAGAAAATGTTAGTAGGAGAAGGGGTGGTAACACCAAGTATTGAAAAAAAATTAAATGCATTTCAACTCAGGATTATTTTCTTTTTCATTTCTTATTCACCCTTTCCGTTTCAACTCTTTTGTGTTACACATGTTGTTCGGCTCATAACTTTGTCAGAACAGGTCCAATTCCAATCGATGTAGTATCATTTGAAACAACTGTTTTTAAACTTTCAAGTAGTTCATTGAACTTTACTTCAAATGGTACTGGAGAGGGTACATATTCTCTCAAAGTTGGAGCATGTTGCTGAGTCGATTGTTTTGCTCTCAAGTGTATAACAGTAATATAGTTATAAATTGAAAACATGAAATGCGTCCCAGATTTATGAATATAAAATAATATCACTTGTTTCTGTTAAATTAAAGTTGATTAAACAATTTTGGGGTAGGCAGATTGCAATATACACAAATATTTTTGTGATTTGTAGCTATTACTTCATACATATAACATAATATAAGATTTCAATTTGTCGGTTAATATATTTTTTTTACTTTTTAATTGTTGTTATTTCATATTTACTCTTGACATATGTATGTATGTATTTATAGCTTGCAACCACGTATACATTTATTTAACATATGAGGCGTCCGGTTTCAAAGTTCTTTACATCCTAGATAAGCATTTTTACAGAAAATCCAAAAAACGTATAATTTGTTAAATATATATGAAATAAAGTTTTTATATTTAGTATACGTGAGGATAAGGTTTTTGTAATGAATTTTTTCATTGTAAAAAATATATTAGACCGTAACAAAAGGTAATATGTTAATAAAAAGTTTGAATTTAAAGAGTTTTGTAACCAAACAACGGATTTAATTAGTAATGAAACTGTCACTGTTGAAATAGTAAGGTTTTTTATTAATTAAGATGAGGTTTTTACTTAGGATTGTATTTTATTCTCTTAATACATAAAAACTAAATTCTAAGCCCATCTTATTCTGTTTCAAAAGTCTTAACGGCTTCTTCATGATCTGTGTTTTCTTCCTGGTCAACATCATTACCATTGTAAATAATATATTTGTAAAATATTAAATATTCATTGGGAATAATCCTCCAGTTCGGCCAGAAGAGCTTCTTTAAAAGGACATCTACATTTTGTATTTTAGCTGCTTTAACGGAATGTATCTTTGGTAAAGGCTCAGGCTTGAATGCACCAAGGCTTTTCCCTTTCTTTAGTACCGATTTGTAAGTACCAAGATTCGACCTGTAGTTGACCTCTCCTTTAATAACAACACTTTTACCTCCTTGCTGGAGTTTCTTCTTAATTGATATTCTTTTGACAGCTGAAAATTTTAAATGTCTTTGATTCGGCGACTTCACACACCCATCAAATGCGTTTTTCCAATCAAATACATCATAATTTTTTTCGAGATCAAGTATAGTCGCATGATCTGATAATATTGCACGATATTCCCTTGAATGAAGAATAACTTTCTACTTTTTCGCTTGTTTTTTAACTCTTCCGAAAACTCTATCAGATGGCAGGAAGGAATGCCCAATGATGGGAAATATTATGTGAATAACTTCAACTGAAGATGATGTACAATATAGCCAATGCATAAGCATTCCAATCATAATAGAGTTTTTATTTTGCCCGGGGCATCCATCGCAAAAAAGCTTAATACAGGTAGCGTCTGTCAGATTTAGTGCGAACAATTTATGATTAACCATCGATACTATTTCATTAGATCTCTTGCCTCCTATGTTTTCAGACCATGTGTACGTAGTAATACTATCCTGTGTCTGTTTTGATTTAGAATGGCCCTTGTAAAGTTGCAAACAACATGATCGCATCACTATCAGATGGCTACTAAAAAAAAATTAAAGACGTGCAAAACACACAAAGCAATTGAAGCAGTTTTGATCACGGGCAACGTTAAAGTGTTAGTATACTATTGGATGTAAGAAGCTTTGATACCCATATGAATAGAACGGAACGAAATAATTTTTAAACGGTATTTACAAAGGACTGAGAGAGTTCTGTTACTGTAACTGGATTTCGTAATTTAGTTTTGAATGGATGTAGACCAACACCTACTGAATAACAGGTGTTGTTGCTGTATATCGTCCAAACTATGTGAAATAAACGGCGTTTTAAATTTTGATGTTGAAATACAAACTGACTCGCTATACAAAAAAGTTTCAATATTCAGGTTATAATTAATAACAATCGCCCAAGTAATGCATGGGCCAGGTGTATATTTCATTTTAAAAATAGTTAATCTTTCACCTTCTTGAGACAAACTTTGGGCAGAAAAACAGTCTTTTGGTAGTTTAAATGTAGAAAATTTTACTATAAATTTATCAAAATTGTCAAAATGTATGTTTTTTTCGTGCTTCTCAAACTCAATTTTGCTTATTTCAAGGGCTTTTGACAAATTTAACTCATCAATATTTTTGAGCTTTTCATCTTTACTTGGCCGTATTTTGACTTCTTTTGATAAGTAAATGGGGCAATTTAAAAAATAGATGGTATACAGTCTTCTTTTAGCCGTGTTTTTAGTAAATCTATTGTAAAAATCTTACCAGTGTTTGAGTCTTGAACTGTTGTACTTTTTATTATACTACCTTCAGGAAAATGAGCTTCACATACTCTCGTGTTGTTTGTGGGCTGAAAGTTATCTCGGGGTATCGCTTTTAGCCATTTTTGTCGTAAACTTACGTCCTTTAGAAAACCGAAAACATGAACTTTAGGCCCATTTTTATAGTTATCGTTACAGCGAGGAACACAACACTTTTGAGGCATAATTTCACTAAGTATCAGTTACCACAAAACTGGACGAAACCAAGAGAAAAACATACAATTAAACACGAATAAAAACTTATAAACTGTGCTGTAAACAAACCGGCGGACCGCCAAAAAAGCAACAGGTTATAAATCCGAAATATATGGTTTTATGTATTTAAAAATACGCCTAACAATATAAATTGTATACCTAAATATTCAACGATATATTAGGTACAAGTTTCACGCACTTACAAGCACATAAATAGTTTTGATTTCAGAAAAATGCAAGAAATAACGCTGATTATAGCAACGCTAGGTTCACAGGTTAGCGTACCAGATGAAGCGCTGTTGCCGGCTCCGTAAGGAAAGTATTTTTGTTAGGGAAGCCCACGAACAAGGTAGTAGTATTTGATAATTAAATAAATAAATTACGAAATACCACATTAAAAAAAGAGGAAAGAACATCTTATGGAAATATGTGTTTTACGATATTGGAAAAGAAAATGGTAATTTAAGAGAAAGAGATACATCCTTTATATGCTGGAATCCTAATATTCGCTAGTATCGTAGTAGTCTGGCAAAGTTTCAAACATCTGTGGTGTCTCGATCGTGTTTACGCCACCTGTAAGCTGGCTTCCTACATCTTCGCTCCATATCGGAAAGGCCTACATTCATGACGTCACGAGCTAACATTTTGTGAGCGCTTTGTATTTTTGTAGAGGTGTTGTTGTGTAGACACATTTGCGACAGATATAATTCAGAATCATACATAATACGGGCCTTAGATGGCAGAACCACTGTTACCGGTTTTTTTAGCACTTGGATTTAGAGACTTTTGAAACCGGACGCCTCATATGTACTATGAATGAATGATAGTTTTAGAAATTTTAATTGAAATTAAGCTGTATAAATATTATACAAAAATAGGAAAAACGAGAAAGGAAAATTAGAAAATATAAGATATAAATTTGTAATCTTTGGAGAAGGAATATAATATAATATCATGCAATAATGACGAGCACTGAGAATGATGCCACTGGGACACTGGACCCATACAATATAATTGCGGGATTTTGTGGGGCTAATTTTGTCAATAGTTAGCATTTGTATTTTCATTAGAATAATACATAATACAATCATTTTCTGTACTCTACATGACACACAAAAGTGATCTGATTTCTTGTTGACTTGTTTAACCAATTCTTAAGTAGCATTGTAGATGTCGCTCACATCGCCAGTAGGATACAGTGAGAGGCTAAAATATGGAACAAATTCATTATATACTAAGCCTGGAAGAACTCAGCTTAGCCCTTTTCATAGTCGATAAACAAAATAATTATATTTATGGAAAAATTGAATTATTTGTGTACATTTAAATTAGTTATTAATACACAACCTGCTGCAAGGCCCATATAATCATTCAATGTGTAGTTGGTGCCTTAAATATATCGTTGGATGGCTTAAAATTTAAACAAGTTTATAAATTTATGTTGATAAACGTTTCAGACAAAACCCGTTTATACTGTTTCGATTTTTTAATAACATACAACACAATATAGAACAAAAATAGGTAATTAATTTTATTTTAAATATGTAATGTACGTAAACATTTATTAAATAATATATAATTTGATAATACAGAATAAAAACAATATATAAAACGTAGACAAAAAATTACATCTTCATAATCTTAAACATACTAACTTAATATCTGTAATGATCAGATTTGAAAGGGCCTTCTATTGGAACACCTAGATACTTAGCTTGTTCAGCTGTCAATTTCGTTAATTTAACCCCAAGATGATCCAAATGAAGTCTAGCTACTTCCTCATCAAGAGCTTTTGGTAGTCTATGAACCGCTACGGGGTATGTCTCGGGCTTAGTCCATAGCTCGATTTGCGCCAACACCTGGTTAGTGAAGGAATTGGACATTACGAAAGCTGGATGTCCAGATGCGCACCCTAAATTTACTACTTGACCGTGTGCTAACAAGACGATGTTATTACCATTAGACAGTAAGTAACGGTCTACCTGAGGTTTGATATTAATCTTTTCTTTCGCGTTTTTTTCTAACCAAGCCACGTCGATTTCGTTGTCGAATTGGCCGACATTGCAAACGATACTGTCGTTCTTCATATTCAAAAAATGCGGGCCGAGGATAATGTTTATGTTGCCAGTTGTTGTTACGAAGATTTGACCGATTTTAGATGCTTCTTCCATTGTGGTAACCTCATAACCTTTTAAAAAGAAAACATAGATTAATTCACGAAATGGAAATTTTATTATAAATATATATAAATAATAAAAAAATGTATAAATATATATTAATGTATATATATATATATATATATATATATATATATATATATATATATATATATATATATATATATATATATATATATATATATATATAATAAAGCTTTTTAGGCAGAAATTCAACTATATTAATTCTAATGCAAATGAATATAAGTAGTGCCCAAAAGTCATATCTATATTTATATAATAATCGAGGCGAGTGCAATGCTAATTGTGAATCAATGCATCGATGCATCCATTCACAACGATAGTCCTCTATCTCTACTAGAGCATTTATGTTCCTAGTTGCAACAAATGTATAAAAAATCAAGTTATCCATCGTCAACCAATATCTTTCTTTCTTTCGGTTGTTTGGGCAACAAGATATTTTCCCATAATTTTCTCACGAACCTACTGGGCTCCTAAACATGCAGTGTGGCTTCAATCTATTTTTCAAAAAATTTAGAACTTTTGGAAGGCATCAATTTGTATTTATTAGTTTTTCTATAATGTCCATTATTGCTTAATCACTTCAAGTTCTAGAAAATATTGTATTGGATTTGAAAAGAAAAATGCACCAATTTACACTTGATAAATGCAATACTGCATTAGTACACCAATTGTCACTAAGACTAGTTACTACCAATATATTTAAGTCTTAAAAGGCGAAATAAACAGATAAATTAGAAATTAATATGTAATAAGTATCTTTAAATATTTAGCAAGAAAAATTTTCTTACAAACAGGCTTCTTAAGAATATGATAATAGAAAAAAAACATTTTAACTGAAAATAATTAAAAAGCACTAGATCTGAACAATATTTCCGTGGATTTCACAAATACAACACAAAATGTTTCGAGTTGGCAGGTGAATTTCGATCAATTCAAGTTTCAGATAGGTAGCACTGATCAAAACCAATTAGATGATAGCAAACCATAAGAATTTTATCCACAAGGTAATTTTAAACCCTGTGGTTCAAAATTGCTTTTACAATTAGACGATATGAAGGGTTTTCCTGATGAAATTCTTGAATTTAAATTGTCGGTTGCGATTACCCATTATTCTTTTAGATCAACCACTAACTCTGGCTACAGTTTTATAAATTTTATAATTTTAAAATTATTTTTGAAGTCGTTTGTTAAAACTATTTGTGTTAATATTTTTACTAAATTAAAATTCGATTTGTTATTACTTTTGTTTCATAGAATGATTCGAGCCCTAAATAATCAATCTGCCAGTGCCTGTAACGTCTGTAAAAAAACATTTCTTTTCACGTTAATTTATAGTTGGTATAGTAGTCATAATACAAATGTTAGAGTACAACCTTCCATAGCCGCTTGAAGGGCAATAATAGGGTCGATTTCAGTGATGATAATTCGTCCTCCAAGAGCCCTCAGGGACTGCGCACACCCCTTTCCAACGTCTCCGTATCCAGCGACAACGCATACTTTTCCAGCAAGCATAATATCGGTTGCCCGTTTGATGCCATCAATCAGGGACTCGCGGCAACCGTAGATGTTGTCAAATTTACTCTGCGGAAAAATGATAAATAATTCACAAAGGCGAGTAACGTGTACAGTGTGGCTGAAATGTATGTTCCAGGAAAAAAGGAAGTCTATCAATAACCTCTGTCAAAGTTTGTCAAAACGTGCAAATATATTACTAATTCTATAATTAATAATAATGAAGAATGAAATTTTAAATTTAAAATGATAGGCTGTCTTAACTACTTCATATGTACAAACAGTTGGTCTACTAGTACGTTTTCTATAAATTAGAAAGCGAAACATTATTTTTTTTGCCATGTATAAAAATCTTGTGGCATTATTGCCAGTTCTGCTCCCTTTGAACTGCTCTCGAAAATTATCCAAACATAAACACTGATTGTATTCCCAAATTTCATTAATTCTAGCACATCTGTTCGAAAATATGCTTTAACTATGTAAATTTTATGGTTTGCAGTGAAATAGCCAGAACACTTCATTAGAACTACTTGGCAAATATTGACAATGAGAAAATGATTAACATAAATGCTTAGTGCTTCGACAATTATTTCCAATAGTGGTAGTGAATTTTAAAATTCTCAACCATTGCTTGAGCAAGATCCTCCAGATAGATCTTCATATAATTCTTTCATTCTTTGAAATAATTTGGTACGTCTGTGAAATAGTAGGTATGTCATACAGAATTTATGGTGAACGAATTTGAATCTTTTGAATGAAACAATTTGAAATGTGATTTATTTACTACAATTCTACGTCGACATCAGAATCGATCTATGTACATCGACATCGTATTCTACATCGTATTCTACATCGAATACTTCGATGTACAAAATCTTCACAGATTAATTTGAGATGCCAATTTCACAACTTGTTTTTTTTTTGTTGCTTGTGTCAATTTATATTTCAATTACATTTATAAAACTAGCAACAATATAACTAAAATCTTCACGTATCACGTAATTCTTATACACGGGGGTATAAGAGTTTATTAGAGCTAATGCTAATGGATCTAATAACTGAATATTTACAAACGCGAAACACATGTACAGTCATGTGCATGAAAATAGCAGCGCAATGTTACATAGTAACACTATTATACATAGACATATTGAAGTTTTAACCATTATAACTCAAATAATAGTTTATTGTAACCCTTAACTACTATGCACCGTATTTAGCTTATTTCGTACTATGGAGGGGTCCAAGAGACCAAAAAAAAAACCACCAATATACCAAAAATTAATAAAAATAAAAACTTTATTCTTACAGAAAGAATACAACAATATGTTGAAAAAACATGTAATGACTATTTATCACTCAAAACAATCTGGGCATACTTGTTTTGCACACGTCATGCAAAGTGCCTTTTTGCATTGTGCACATGACACGCTACACTTTCTGTCCTTCTTAGGAGGGCAAAAAGCGCATCTTTTTCTCTTGGATCTAGAAGTAGGTACTTCAGAGACTATTTCAACTGGTAGTGAGGTGCCAAGTTTTTTGGCTATCAACTGGCGAAGTTGACGTGGGATGCGTGAATTGTTCATACGGTTCTCCATATGTGGTCTGCACAGAGCTGCTTCAGAAAATCGTATTGCTTAATCTCAGTGCCGTTTGGAGAGAATCGGTAAAGAACCCTGCTGTTAACTCCAGCTACATTTAAAATACAATGAAAAATTGCCATTGGCCATCGACGGGTCCTTCGGGAGGTTAAATACGCAGCACATCTCTGATCCAGTGCATCTACCCCAGATTTAGTTTCATTATAAAACTCTATTACTTCTGGCTTTTTTGAAACTGGATTTATATTAGAGTCATGATGCACGCTTGATAACAAAACAACGGCTTTACCTTTCTTAGGAACGTGGCTTACCAAAGTAACCTTTCCTTGGAAACCAAAAATGGAAGAACCTTCTGGACGACTTCTGTGCGGTTGAAATTCTGGTGGAATTTGGCGTTTATTTTTTTTAAGTGTTCCAACGTAAGTAATATTCCGTTGTTGTAACTCTTTTACTGTCTCGATTGATGAGTACCAATTATCAGCTGTGATGTTTCGGTTAGTTTTCAAAGGAAGATGGCTAACCAAACGAGTAACAACTTGTGTGGGATGTGGCAATGAGCTCTTTGGTTTATTTGAATTGCTTTTTCCCAAATAGACCTCGGCCTTACACATGTAATGTATTCTTGCATCAGCTAATATTTGAATTTTAATCCCGTATTTAGCGGATTTATTGGGAATATACATCCTGAAACCACATCTACCCCGAAACGGTACTAACAATTCATCAATTGTCAAATAGGAACCAGGAGTATAACTGTTAGCCGATCGAGACACAAACTCCTCAAAAGGTTCCTCAATTGGTGCGAGTTTGTTTATAGCTATTCTTTCTGATCTTGTGGCTGGATCGTCAAAATGTAAACAACTTAGCAAAAAATAAAATTGTGCTAAAGTCTTAGTACAGTTGAATATTTCCCTGCCTGTCCCATCTGTACTCCACATAGACCGTAAATCTTCATGATTTGACTTGAAAATTCCTTGCAAATATAATACACCCAAAAATTCTTTAATTTCTGAGAGGCTTGTTTGGGAAATAAATGAAGGACGAAGTTTTTTTGATGTAGTATAAGTAATACTCAATTCTGCTATTTCTTTATTTGTCTACTGTACTATTTTTTGTAACATTTCGTCGCTGATTAACAGGCTCCATGCTTCTAGAGGGTCTCGTGGAGGATTTTGCTTCGCATAACCAGCTAAACCAGACAAGAAACATATAAGATTGTCAGCAGTTGTCTTGCGTTTTGCAGGACATTGTTTTGACTAAATAGTGCGATCTTTACCATGCCAAAATCCTTTATTTCTATTTTGAACTTTGGATTCGTTTTTCTTCGCGTTATGATCTTCGCTAATCTCTTCTTGATCACTACCCGTCATTTCAAATTCTTCATCAGATTCGTCACTCTGCTCCGTATTTTTATTTTCAGGTTCCCATGAGTCATATGAATCAGAAAAATCGCTATGGCTATCATGACTGCTATTATATTCGTAATCTGATTCATCCTGATCACTTTTATCGGCTTCACTAGTTACATTTCCGAACACGGGTAATGGCGGATCTGTGTTTTGAATTCCAAAAATCTTCGTCGCTGAAGAGCGCTCCTATATCATCTTCGGTTAAATATTGTTTATACGCCATTACTAACTAAAATTGATTAAAAATCTCAGTATTCTGTAATAAAATTATCAGAAAATTAACAACTTACATTTCTTCATTTACTACGCTCCTTCTATGCAAGGGTCCACGGGACCCAGATATCGTGACAGAGAGAAAACAACACTGCAGCGTACAGTTCCTCATACACTACTGAATTCCTACTGGCGACACGAGAAAATACATGGACACACAGCACCACCATTCAAACATCAGTTAAGTTATGAAGGAATTCAAATGGTCTCGGGTCCTTAGGACCCTCGCATAGTAGTTAAGGGTTAAGAGTATTAAATATCCTAAGTTGGTAGCATTGCGTCTATTCCACATCTCATTGGATTCCCCTGTTTATCAATAAAACAGTTACAAGGTAACACTTGACAGGCTGTGCATTAAAATGGCAGTGATATTATAGTTTATTTTTGAAGCGAGAAATAAGGATTAACAAAAATTGTTCTTTTTTAGAGTTAGTTAATTTAAAAAATGTTATTTGTCATTGTATTTTAGTAAATATCGGTCGAGGGAAACATTTCACCCAAGAAAAACGTAGATATGTATTTACGAGACTTCATGATGTTCCTTGCGCAAAATAACAGAGCCTGGCTGTGTAGTCTTATATTTGATTGGTCTCAAACAAATGCGAAGCTGCTTCTAGACTTTAGATACTAAGAAATGCGTTATACAAAATGGATTCGTTAATATTAAGTTGCAATTATAAATATTAAAAAGCATTTGTTAATACAAATAAATAAAACATTATATTAAAACAACAAATCAAGTACAAATATTTCATACACGTTCTTCTCTTGATATATAACAATTTTCTCAGGATTTTTGACATAACCGAGCCATATAAAAAGAACACAATAATGACAGTAACTTCTACTCACCTTCGTTACAGAATCATTAACTATGATAGCCGGCACCTTTAGGGCCTCCTCACGAAATAACTTATAGAGATTGTGAACTCCAGACGTGGTTTGCTCACTAATACCTTTACACCCCTCTAAATACTGGGGATATTTTTTGTGCACTAAGTTAGTAAGATCTCCCCCGTCATCCATAATCATGTTAAAAGGTTTTCCGTCAGGGAATACGAGCGTCTGTTCAATACACCAGACGTAGTCCTCATCAGTCTCGCCTTTCCAGGCGTATATTGCTATACCTTTTTTCGCTAAAGCTGCAGCGGCGTGGTCTTGGGTGCTGAATATGTTACAGCTTGCCCATTGGACCTAGAATTTATACTAAATGTTGCTTAGTGCTATATACCAGTAAGAAAATTCCCATTCGCACGACTATGCATTGTATATGTATTGGTTTTCATATAATACCATTCAATTAAAGTAAAATATAGAGGACATCAGATTTCGCATACAAGCCTACTGTAATAAGTTAAAAAAATCGACTTAAAAAAGTAACACTTAAAAAGCAAGAAATATGATTTCTACAACAATTTAATACTTATTGTTCCGTTTAATGTAATTAAGAAATTATTGTTTATTATGTAATTATTATTAATCGTTTTATATAATTTTAAAGTCGGTGCTCTAATTAGTTCTTTGTTATCCACTGGTGTTATGCTTACGTTGTGTGATGTGTTTCCTTAAAATCTTAAAAATGAAGTTTTGAGCTTTATAATAAGTACATAGTATTTTTATTTTGCGCGGTACACATAAAACTAAAGATTTGGTAAATTGTGGTATTAGTTAATTATTATTTACTCTTAACCAATCAATTCAATATCTTAAAAACAAGTTATTTTTCGAAAAATTATTTAGACGCATCCGTTTTAATCATTTATTTTTTGTAATATTTTTGGGCACGTTTAGAAAAATTTAGAAAAGCTTACATAAAGTCCATTTTTAAATAGCAACCTATACTTTGATATTTTGAAAAAGTGCATTGGAATAGGATTAGAACATACGGGCCTGGATTGGTGGATTGGATTAAAAACACAAAGTCGTAACTGAATTATTATGCCACCGATTACATGTTAAAAATGTGTCAACATCTAACGAAATTTTGCATAACTCTCCAATCAAGTAAGGAAACATTAAAAATCAGATTATAAATTCATGGATAGCATTCTCAATGTATTAGGAATGGTATTCAGTGTCAAAGAACATAATTCACTCAAAAAAGTTTTCAATTTGCTCCACAAATTTACTGTAAGAATGTATGGAAAACAAAGAAATGCAATATCTAAAATTAAAATAATCTGAAAATTCCAAGTAATAAAAATATCGATAAAACAGATAAACAAACCATTAATTCTATAAAAAGAACTAAGTTAGAGGAAATGATCTATTTCACAATAACAAACAAATTAATGCTACTAAACCCAATAGATTACATAGACGAAATAAAAAAGTTTATATACTTATGATTAGAATATGAAATAGAATCAAAGATACTCAATACGTGTAATGGACAATAAAGTAAAATACTTTCCTATACATATACAGATTTGATGTACATTTTAAACTAAACTGTTTGTTGGTCTGACTCCTTTCAGCATGTTAAATATTTATAGTTGTAAGTACTAAATATTTCGTCATTTTTAGAATTTCTAATTAAAATTTTCTAATTAAAACTTTAAAGTTCAAAATATATGTTGAACCAAAAAGCTGTCATTATTTTCTGAGTAGCTGATGATGACAATAATCGGATCATATTATTATTTATTTTCATGTCATGTAGAATAATTAGCAATATACCCAACATAACCCCTTGTATTTTGTTGTTGTTGGTGTTGTTCTGTTTTAGGTAACTTATTATTGTCAACAGATTTTTAGAAATTAG
This sequence comes from Rosalia funebris, assembly GCA_037954035.1. Lineage (NCBI taxonomy): Eukaryota > Metazoa > Arthropoda > Insecta > Coleoptera > Cerambycidae > Rosalia > Rosalia funebris. The sequence continues at coordinate 13,210,036 of JAZFAV010000011.1, read as the reverse complement.
TTTTCTAGATTAAAAAAATTTCAAAAATTAGAAAATGGAGGATTAGTATATTTTGACAATAGCTACTCTTATTGAAACCACTTTGGTTACAGTACAGGGTAAAATATTCACATTTTTACCTCAGCTCCTAATTCTATTAATGTTTCTATCATAACAGCGGACATAATAGTCATATGGAGACATCCAGAAATCTTCGCGCCTTTCAGTATTTTCTGTTCTCCATATTTTCTACGAAGACTCATCAATCCTGGCATTTCATTTTCAGCCAAAAGTATTTCCTTACGACCCCAATCAGCTAAGCTCAAGTCGGCTATGAAGAAATATGTAAAATTATAATATATGTAATTAGAATATGATATATATAGTATACTATGTTAATATCGTATTAAAGCTTTTTATTTTATTAATTATTGAACACATATTACAGAATAAAATATTGGTTAGAATTAAAGTTTATTTTTCTCCGTGTACACAACAAAAAGGACTGTTGGTGAATGATTAATTTAATTTATTTTTTAAGTAATCAAATTCATTTTTAAATTTATAGATTTGTTTTGTTAAAATTTGAAGCTGGATAATAAAATACTTTTTTTATGTTTTACAAAAGTAATCTGTTTATTGCTTTTATTCGAATTTTATCATTTTCAAGTAAAACTTTTTATAGGTGTTTCAATAATTTTTTGTACATTCTTTTAAATTCGATTTTTTTTTCAGGAATATATCATAATTATTTTTTTAGAAATTACGTTTAGAAATATTTCATTTTTGAATATGAGTTACTTTCAAGTGACTTTAACACGTTGATGGACACTTATTTAATCAGTATGTATTTGATACGTCATTGCCGACATTTGCCGATATGCAGCATGATGGTATATGGGCACTGACGGGATTTGCTGTCTGAACATAATCTGGCTTCTGGTGACACTGCCGGTAAGTCTCGGCGATATTGCATAGCTATTGCTGTAGTGTAGAGATGTGTAGTTCGCGAACGAACTAGTTCAATTGAACTATTCACGTCACTGAATGAAATGAATCATTCAGTTGTATATGAAAGAATCATTCACTTGCGAACTAAACCCAAGTGAAAACGGACCTAAAACCAATTCCTATCACTCTTGTAATTCGGTGTTTGTATTCACAATTCGGTTCGGTACTAGGTCGGTTCGAGTCGGTCAATGAACTAATTGAATGATTTATGTTTTGAAGTATGAATCTCACTAAGATGCAAACGTACAATTTCGTGGAAGCTCTATCGGTATGAACAGATGGGCGGTTTAAATATAAAGAGCATTGTTTATGATACTGGCACATGCATTAGTATAAACTGTACTTATGTATGTAGAGTGCCGAAATAGGTTTTTTTGTTTTGTATATGTTTTTAATTGTGATCTTGTTTCGTATCACTAGGGCGTACTGTTGTACCACGTCTGTTGTTGTTGAGTTAAGGGTTGTGAAATAAACATAGATGTCTACTTCAACACATACATTTATTAAAATTAAACAACAACGGTGAACACTTTAAATAAAACGTTTTAAAATAATTCTAAAAACTGACTAATACCCAAGTTATGTATAAGGCAGTGGGTGTTGTAGCAATTAGCAATGCAATATGCAATTAATGCATATCTGTCGGTTTTCGGTTATCTATTTTATAATATGTCTCTCACATCTGGCTGTGACCTGACCATAGTGGCTTTTGTGTCACTTAACATAGTTCTTCTTGATTCCGAAATAAATGCACAAATGCAGCCCGCCGTTCCCATGATAAGTATATTTTTAAAGAAATCAAATTATTTACTGTGACCCTAATAAACCCACTGCCATAAACTAATAAAAATCGTTTCTTTTATAAATCAACATCCCTTTCCTATTTTAAGCAATAAACAAATTCCCCACCAAACTGAAATAACTGAATCAAATGAATCGTTCAAATGAATGATTCAGTCAAGTGAATGAGACTGAAAGAATTAGTTCATCAAAATGAACTAAACTTGCCATCTCTACTGTAGTGTCCCACTAGACATACCCTGTACAAATTGGCGGCAATTGGTGTCTAATAGGAGTGGGGTTAAATTCCATCTCAAGTCCCAGCTTTTTTGTGTCGGTTTAGTGGCCTCTAGAGTTAATATGTGTTAGGGTGAGTTTTTATTGCGAATAATGGACGAAAAAGAGAAAAATAAATTAATACGGTGGTACGAAGAGATGAGCAGCGATGATCAAATTTCAGAACATGATCCATATAGCACAGATGATTCTGTGAACGATCCTGAATATCAAGTAAGTGAATATCGACAAGCCTCTCGCGACAGTAATGATCTTGGTTGTGGTGACGTGTACGCATGTCTTTACAAAATGATTTAATAAAAAAAAAGAGCTGAATTAGTAATAGGCCTATGTGATACTGCATCTTTAACTGAAGACGAGCATCGGGATATATTGAAAAATTTTGATAAATTTATTGACAAGTTAAATAAAACAAAATCTGTTGATCTAGAAACTACTGAGGAGACCAATACCAATAAAAAAATTGAACAGCAGATGCGTCTATTTTCTACAAAAAATAAAAGGACAAATGAAATTAAAAAACCTACCCTGGCAGAAGAAATTTATATTAGGGATGATCTGTTGAATAACTCTAACAATAACGTAAATATTCACACGATATTTGATCATACTTAAGTACACTTAATTTAACTGATCGCAAGTTTGCCTATTTTTTATTTTGCGAGAATGATCACATTCTCCAAATCTGGCAGCTTAGATTAAGGCAGCAACGTATATAGGATACCTCTACAAGGGTGGCTTTTCTTGCTTGTATTCATAAGATTACGTCACCGCAGCCAAGATCATTATTGTCGCGAGACGCTCGTGAATATGGTAGCAATTTCGAATGCAGCGATGATCATAATGAAAGTAATTCAGAAGATTTTTCTGACTATGGCAAGGTGATGGTAAGAAAGAGCATATGAAACCAATACAAATTACCTAATTATTATATTGTGTTTGTGTACAGCTTTAGCTGGAACTTCATATAATAAAATAATAATAATACTCCATATAGATACGCTGAAGATAATAACACTAATTCAGATATAGGTAAACCCTTGCCCTTTCCCTTTCACTATATATGTGTATAAAAAAGGTCCTTTTGTTTTAGATGAAAATGTTACAACTGGCAATTTAGTGTGGGAAAATACAATAAAGGATCCAATTAAATTTGATTTTGATGCATCACAATCAGATGCACAACAAAATATTGAAAATCTTATAGCAAGTCAAATTTTTTTTCTGATTTGGAATGCAGAAATTTTCAATATGATACTCGAAAAAACGAATAGATACGGACCGTCACTGTTCCTTTCCAAGCGACCAAAACATAGGAATGAGAGATTTAAAACTTTTAAACCAATTAGTTTAGATGAACTAAAAAAATTCTTTGGCCTTTGTTTGTTAGCGGGATATTGAAATTTCGTTCTATAAGAAGTTTGTTTAGTCTTGATCCCCTTTATTATCATCCATTACTCTGGGCCTCTTTATCTGGAAGACGATTTGAACAAATTTTGAGGTGTCTAAATTGTTCTGATGAAAATGCGGAAGACGGTTTACATAACATTAATCTGCTGCTTCAAAAGATTATTTCTAATAGTCAGGCAGTCTTTTACCCAAACGAAGCTTTGTCCTTGGACGAATCACTGTTATTATTTAGAGGAAGATTGAATTTTCGCATATACATATATAAAAAATAAGAAATCTAAATACGGAATAAAATTTTACGAGTTGTGTTCAGCGGATGGATATGTCCTAAATATAGAGATTTACAAAGGAAAATACAATCATGGTGACGTAAGAGCAGAATCAAAAGTAAATTCTTTAGATTTACGGTTGATGGAGCCATATTTAGACAAAGGATATCACTTATACATGACAACTTCTACAACAGCGTTGTTTTATCAAACAAGTTACTAATTAGAAAAACACATACGACCGGTACACTTCGCAGAAATCGTTGTGGGAACCGAAGAAGTTACACAAGCAAAATTGAAAAAGGGAGACCATATTTGGCGCCGAAAAGAAAATGTTTATATCTCAAAATGGAGAGATAAACGAGATGTTTCATTTATTACGACTGCTTACAAACCAGAGTTAGTTGAAGTTACTAACCAACGTGCACAGAAAAAAATTAGACCAACTGATATCATTAAATATAATGATAATATGTCTGGGATAGATAGGGCAAACCAGATGATAAGCTACTATTCTTGTTCTAGAAAGACCATAAAGTGGTACAAGAAAGTAATTTTCCATCTTCTTGATGTTGCTGTATGGAATTCGTTTTGCCTCTATAAAATCCATGTAAATTAAAAGAAAATTAAAGTCCACGTCTTCAGAGAGTTGCTAGTCAAATCATTGTTAGGTATTCAACCAGAACAAACAGATGGAAAGGAATTTGTAGTAGATGTACCCACAAGAACTAAGAGAATCTCAAAGAAAGGCAGTGAAAAACAGCATATTCTGCAGGCAATACCAGCGCTAGAAAATGCTAAAAGAAAGGGCAAGTATTACCGAAGATGTAGGAGTTGCTCACAAAATCAGAAAAGAAAGGAGACGCCGAAAACCCGCCTCTTTGTGTTAGCATCTGCTTTGAAGTTTGGCACAAATAAAATTATATTAGGAACAACTAATGTCATTTGTTATTTTTTCTTATTTCCAATGTTTAATTAAATTGTTCTTTGCTAAATTAAATCTATTATTTCGTTCAAATTATATACAATCAAATAAAATGACCGAAAGGTATATGACGTCTAGTGTTCCAGTGACAATAAGTATGTGCCTAGTACATGACGTCATATGCCGCACGCCATATTGGAGTCTTAGATTAACGGCAAAGCGACAACAAATATGTAGCTTCAAGTTTCATTGTCCTATGTCAAAGAATATGGAAGTTATCACGGTGTCGTTTTTTGCATACACTACCTTTTTCACGATGTCAACATAGACAATCTGTCAATGTCGGGATATGCCGTCAGTGTCCATTAACGCGTTAAGAAGTAATTTGTTGTTTTTCTGGCACGCAGTGCTTTTTATAACAACCTACTATTGCCATGCAAGCTTATTGTCAGCATTTCTAGAATTGCAAGAAACTTGCATATTTACACTGGTTCTGGGAAAGGAAGTCGTTATCGCTTGATAAAATAAATGTGATATCTGGTAATATAATATACTAAAACGTAAAGGACTCTAGGCATGTAACATATAACAACTGATATAACATTTATATATTTTATATATCCTTATTATTTTTATAAATATATATGATTGTAAAGCTTTAGATTAATAAACAAAAATGTTCATTATATTCATAACATAAAGAGCACCAGAAAGGCTTATAATATTCTTTAAGTGGTTTTTGAGAAAATAGAAATTTTGATGCGTTAGTACATCACTAGATAAACAAATTTAAATTAAATTTACATAAATCTTTTATCGGTGCAGGTATGTTGTACAATCATCTACACCAAAATTGGTCACATAAATTAATAAACAAAATATTGTATAGTTATTACATTACGTACCCACTTTATATGATGGTTTCGACATTTTTCTTTTCCAATACAACACTAAACTGAAAAATAATCATTAAAACTGCGATCACTATTTATGTTGATATTTCAATCTCCAATAAGCAACATATGTAGAACACCACACATGCTTGACATCGGTGTACCTGAAATATACGTTTTTCTAAAATACAGGGTTTTTTATGTTAAATTCATTCAATGTTTATAAAAAAAGTAATTTGGGGGGGGGACTATTTTTAAATCTTGCCATCTATCGGTGATCCCCATAAATTTACCACTTAAATCAGGGGAAAAGATTACTCGTGTTTCCGAGTCCCATTATACCGTGGCGTTGTTGGATGGCGCTGATGACTGAGTGTTTTTCTATCTCGGTTTGTCAAAATTCAAAAATTAATCCAAAAATCATTATAGTTATGTCGGTCTGGATTTCTACTGTTCTGCAAATTAAAAACATTATAATGGCAAGAAATCGTAAAAATTAATGGTAATAACCATCGAATTGCTGTGACGATAGTTTTTCAAATAATCCATCCAGTGGTATTTAAGTGGGTTAGCTTTATTGATTTTTTATAATTAATCATGGTTAAGAGTTGTTTAGTCGCTACGTGCAAAAACACCCAGGGTATTGCAGGAATAACTTTTCATAAGTAAGAATTCAATATTTAAAATTTGATTTTACTTTAATATATTTTTACTGTCATAGAATTGGAAAGAAACGATATGCAAACAGACTTAAAGCGATTGGAAGAAGTACAGATGAGAACTTAAGTCCACAAAACGTTATTTGCTCAAAACACTTTGCAGAGGATGATTTTATCCATTTTAATGGGAAGAAATACTTAAAACTGGAAGCTTTGCCTAGGCTATTCTTGCCTAGACGTCCCTCGATTGAACATAAGATAGATATTAAAAATGATATTCCAGATAGGAAGACTAGGTAATAATTCTACTTAACCTTGTAATTACTTTTTTACCACCAAAAATAAGTAAAACAGTAGAGAGGGTTTGTATAATATACTTCATACTGTTTGAAACTTTGTTTCAGTCCATCAACAATAAGCACATTAGGCATCGACAATGATATTGACTCTTGGTTAATGTATCACGATATGGACCTTTTAATCCTTGCGGCATCTCAAAATGACAATATAGATATGGAACTAAATCAAGCTAACTTAGCAGAATACCCGACCAATGACTTTTTAACATCTTTAATATCAGACAGTTGCGATATAGATACGTTTGGCTTATTTGATGAAGAAGATTCTGGGAACTTGGTTGAAATTTGAAAGAATGGCTGTAGAATGGCATTTCCTGTTTTACGAACCTTTAGAATAATTTAGAAGCCATGTTTATTAAGTAAGCATTTTTTACAGAGTATAATACAAATATGATGTGTTAGGAGTGTGTACTAAAAATTCTATATATGCATGAAATTGTTGGTTTCCTTTTGATGTCTGTTTAGAAAAATAATTTTAAATAAATACAGAAAAACCCTGAAGATTTTTATCTTGCAACTTCATAAAATATTATTTCAAATTATCTATCTGATTGTGAGACAGTTTTTCCAAATTACAGTATATACAGTAAGATATTAGATACCTTGACATTTATTCTTTATAATTTATTGGAAATTTTCCAGGATATCAATTTTCTATGCTTTTATAAACTGGAGTACTTCTTTGAGAAAAAAAAAATTGGAAAACAACTAGAACAACTGATTTGATGAAGAACAGGAAATAACTTATATGCTTGATAATGTGAGTTACATCTTCAGTAGATATTTTATATCAACATTCAAACAATTGCGAACAATTTTTTCTGGTGTTGGTTTCTTTTTTTAAATCGAATTAAAACTAAATCACTAAATCCGAATATTAACTATCAGCCAGTAGTTAGAAATTTTCACATCTACATATGAGACTTTGGAATAATGTAACTACAGAATTTTTTTGTTATTTTTGGCATAAAAAAACATTTATGAAGGTTGAAGTATTTTAGACAAAGTTTTTAGGAATTTTGATTTTGAGCTACTCTAATGTCCCTAAATTCATTATTCTGGGAGTATTTATAGCTTTACTAATGGATGACAATAAAACATCGACTGAAATTTAATTTTTTTGTATGCATATAATAACTAAATAAATTTGTTGGTGCTATTAAAAATAGCACTCAGTATTACTGAGGGTATATACCAGTTAATTCATGACTATGGTTTATTTAAGTTATCAATCAAAATATCGATTCAAAATATGGATTATATATTTTCACATTTTCTTTAAAGCAATATATAAAAGATAAACTATATTCCATATACAACTGGTATGTTTGGCAGTAACAAACATACTGTATACTCTTCTGACATAGAAGAGAAAGTATGTTTTACAGATTATAAGATGCAGAAAATTGTCAGATAACAAACGTTTTTTTTATATATTTTTTTCTTATATGTATATATCTATATCATCATCATTAGGTCATCAGTCCGAAGACTGGTTGGACGCTACCCTCCAGCTTCTCCTATCTTGTGCTAACCTACGCATTTCGCTAATTGTGCTACAACCTACATCCCTTACTATTTGCGAGCAGTAGTCTAATCTAGGCCTACCTCTGCCTTTCTTCACTCCTATTTCTGCCTCCAAAATATCGCGGACTATTCCTCCATGTCTCAGCAAGTGGCCTACCATTCTATCTCTTCTCTTCTTTAAGTTTTTCCACATACTCCTTTTCTCGCCGACTTTCTCCAATACTTCTTCGTTTCTAACCCTATCAGTCCATGGTATTTTCATCATTCTTCGGTAACACCACATCTCAAAAGCTTCTAATTTCTTCCTACTTGCTTCCCCTACCGTCCAGGTTTCGCAACCGTATAGTGCCGTGCTCCATACATATGTTTTCAAAAATCTCTTCCTTGTTTCTAAGTTTATTACTCCCGAGCATAAAAGTGCTTTCTTTTTGTTAAAAGCTACTCGACCCTGCGCTATTCTTTGTTTTATGTCTTTATCGCTTCTTCCATCCCAATTTATTTTACTTCCTAAATAAGTGAAGTCTTTAACTTCCTCCAATCTTTCATTGTTAATTTGTACTTTCGTTTTTGCTCTGCTCTCGCGCCCTCTGCACACTAACACTTTAGTTTTGTTTTTATTCACCCTCATTCCGTATTCCTCTGTCAACACTGCCTCCATTTCGTTTAATGCTGATTCTAGTTCCTCCTTACTAGATGCTAATACTGCTATATCATCCGCGAATCTCAGCATTTTTAGTTTCTGTCCCTGTACTTTAATTCCGAAATCCACTCTATCTTTTACCACATTAATCGCCTCTTCGATGTACAGATTAAAAATTAGTGGTGATAGCGTACATCCTTGTCTTACTCCTTTCCTAATACCTACTTCCCTTTCCTCCCCTTCTACTTCTATAACAGCAGTTTGCTCTATGTATAGATTGTGTACTACTCTCCTATCTCTATACTTCATTCCCGCGCTCTTTAGTATCTCGAACATTTTTTCCCATCTTACGTTATCAAACGCTTTTGGTATATATATCTATATACCATAAATATAAAAATTAAGATAAATAACTAAAACTATTTTATTTTATGTGCTGTTATAAACATTTACAATCCTCTAAATGTAATTTATTTAATTTTCAAATCTTGTCTGAATTTAACCAATACTTATCCAATAATTGTGAAAAAATGTCTGAAAAGACGTTTGATGTTTTCACTTTAAGTAATGCCGTTTTTAATATTAAAGATAGAGTCATAGCAACTATGTGGTATTTCATATTTTGCTAATATAATACTGGTGTAAATTTTCAGTTTTTTATTCATGAGTATTATTTGCTTAACATTATACTGTAGTACTTTGATTCCAGAGTGATTATGTGCCATTATATGATATAATGTATAAGGTATGGCGGGCCTAAAATATTATTTTCACATTGTATGTTATATATCTGGAATTGTACATTACATACATATGTGTTCTGTCAAAGCGTACAACGATATACTGTATGTTCTTTTATATACTGTATGTTAAATTGAAGTATTGAATGAAGTGTTACAAACTGGTTTATTGTTATTAAGATTTATTTGAGAAGTGAGGTTGTTTGAGTATTTTTTGGAGATTTACATATATAACAGTATAATCATATTTTTATGAAGAATACTAAACAATATTAATCATATTGCATGAAGATCAGTCTTCTAAATACATCTGATGGTCCTTTTCTATGTATAATTTGCATGGAAATACATTGGTAATGTACTAGGCCTATTAGAAAATTTTCAAACAAATGGGAAAAGAGGAAATACAAAATTTGTGTCAGGCGAGTATATGCATTGGGCATGTAAGGATTAGATTCAATAAAATCATTACCGTGTATATGGACACCCGTAGAAATCTTTCCAGAGGGGCAAAATTTATAAGTTCATATAAATTAAAGTAAAATATTTAAAAAAATAACAAAGATTGGTGTATATTTTAAAATACATTACATAAAACATTCTAACAAAATAGTTAAATCAATGCCAACATTTCAAGAAAAATAATATTAACCCTTAGTTGGTGTATTAGGGTCAAATTGACCCGGGCAAAATTTTAATTGGTAACTGCATTGCGCACTTACGGTATAGCGCGCCAGCGGTCTCGGTAGCTTCTTCAAGTTAGTTGAGACTGCGCTCTGAAGTGTGTCGATCCAGGGCCGGATGCAGGGCTATCGGGGCCCGGGGAAATGAAAAAAGAAAGAGGCCCTTTCAATCAATAAATATATTTCGATAATTTTATTTTTACATTTAAAAAAACAAATTTCCACTATTAAGATATATACTATTGCATTTTTTGTAATTTTTTAAAAATCTTTATTACTTTCTGACGAGTGATGAACAATGGGAAACAATTGATACACTTACTATATTTAAGTGAAAGACACTTTACGTGCTTTTTTAGAGGCAAAATCCTTAATGATTTCTCCTATGATAAGTCTATTTCTCGAAGTAAATCACTCTCTATACTGAGCAATGACAAATACGCTAGACGTTTTGCGTCATCGTCGTACGCAGCCTATTATTAATAATGTTCATTTTAGAAAATGAACGTTCTCCGCTGCAATTAGCCACCATCAACACTAAATACATTCTCAATGTAATTTCAATATTAGGGAATGCAGCGCCGAAGTTATTATCAACCAGAATCCTGTAGAAAAACATCTCTTTTGGTTCACTGTCGACATTGTAGTTCTTCTTGAAGGCATCTATCAAGGCTACAAACTGAACTAATTCGTTCCCAAGACTGTTTTCAAGATCGTCGTTGTAAATTTTTACTAATTTGTCGGCAGCCTTGTGTAGCTCGGATGAAGCCTAAATTTTGTAATTCCACCACTGAATAGATTTGACATAGGATGAAAATACCCCTTGTTTGGATATATTTCATTGCTCATTACTTTTTTAAAGATTACAAAAATTTAATGTTATAAAATTTTTGAATCAAAGGTTTGTGGAGGCCGTCAATGTGTGGGGGCCCCGAGGCTCCCGCCCCGGTTGTTCCGCCGTGCATCTGACCCTATGTCGATCGCTCCTTTGCTGCCATGGCTTATATCAGTAGTAAGTATCGTAGGGTCAAATTGACCCTGGTTCACTAAATGCGTTATAATTCTGTGAGTACATCGCGAATTAATTCTTCGGGATAAAACTAAAATTATGGCTAAAAGTACACGTTTTGGCGATTCTAAATTTGAAAGTACTCTATTAAAATGGTTGGCCAAAGATGGTGATGGAAATAGTTATGTGAGCACTGATGCAGAGGATGAGACTGGCATTGAAAACGAACACAATTCTGGGAGTTTTCAATCAGCATCTAACTTAGATAAATCAAATAAGGAACATCCCGGTCCAAGTCGTTTTGTGTAAACAAACTTCGTTTTTATGTTTATTGTGCAAGAATCCAATTTGTAATGACTGCAGCGAACACATTTGCAAAGAATGTCAATAATTAAGAATGCATTATCCACATTAAGTTTTACCCCACGATGGAGTTGCACGTTTTTTTGTAGAAATAAATTTCGTTCATATGTTTATATTTTCTTAAAATTACGTCTTTATTGTTATTATTAATATTTTCAGGAGGTCAATTAATAATTAATTTGTTATTGTAGAACACTAATTAAACAAATGTGTCAAAATTAATTAATAATTTATAATTTATTTTGTATTAGAAGCCGTGTTTATTTTATTATGTCATTTGATTATTTTTATTTTAAAATATACTACTTAGCCATCTAATTGCGCTATTTATTTAAAAGTTATGACATTTTGTCAAAATTCGCATTTTAAATAACAGGGTCATTTTGACCCTGGTATACGTTTTTATTTTAGGTATGTTGCTAAATATAGGCTCACCAACTAAGGGTTAATATATCAATATTGGGATATTCATCATCATGAGGTCATCAGTCCTAAGACTGGTTGGACGCTAACCTCCAGCTTCTCCTATCTTGTGCTAACCTACGCATTTCGCTAGTTGTGCTACAACCTTCCCCTACCGTCCAGGTTTCGCAACCGTATAGTGCCGTGCTCCATACATGTTTTCAAAAATCTCTTCCTTGTTTCTAAGTTTATTACCCCCGAGCATAAAAGTGCTTTCTTTTTGTTAAAAGCTACTCGACCCTGCGCTATTCTTTGTTTTATGTCTTTATCGCTTCTTCCATCCCAGTTTATTTTACTTCCTAAATAAGTGAAGTCTTTAATTTCCTCCAATATTTTATTATTAATTTGTACTTTCGTTTTTGCGCTGCTCTCGCGCCCTCTGCACACTAACACTTTAGTTTTGTTTTTATTCACCCTCATTCCGTATTCCTCTGTCAACACTGCCTCCATTTCGTTCAATGCTGATTCTAATTCCTCCTTACTAGATGCTAATACTGCTATATCATCCGCGAATCTCAGCATTTTTAGTTTCTGTCCCTGTACTTTAATCCTGAAATCCACTCTATCTTTTACCACATTAATCGCCTCTTCGATGTACAGATTAAAAGTTAGTGGTGATAGCGTACATGCTTGTCTTATTCCTTTCCTAATACCTACTTCCCTTCTTTCCCCTTCTACTTCTATAACAGCAGTTTGCTCTTTGTATATATTGTGTACTACTATCCTATCTCTATACTTCATTCCCGCGCTCTTTAGTATCTCGAACATTTTTTCCCATCTTACGTTATCAAAAGCTTTTTCTAAATCTACAAATCCTATATAAGCGTTCTTTCCTTTTTCTATTGTTTTATCTAACATTACTCTTAGCGCTAGAATAGCTTCGCGAGTTCCCCTACTTCGCCTAAACCTGAATTGGTCTTCTCCTAGTATTTCCTCCGCTCTATTTTCCATCCTTTTGTGCACTATTCTGGTTAAGATTTTTGACACATGGGAGGTTAGGCTAATCGTTCTAAAGTTCTCGCATTTGTCGGCTCCTCTCTTTTTCGGTATAATAAGGATAATGTTCCTCTTATAATCCTCCGGCATCTCGCCCGTTTCGTATATGTATTTTACCAGTTCAAACATCCTATTTACTACTTTCTGTCCCGCACATTTCAAAATTTGCACCTGTATTTTATCTACACCCGGCGCTCTATTGTTCTTTAGCCCCCTTAGTGCTATTTCAAATTCCTCTCTCAATATAGGTTTTCCTACACCTTCCCTATCGATGCTAGATTCTTCCTCTAATATCTCTCCCAATTCCTGACCCTCGTATAAATTTCCTAAGTACTGCTTCCATCTATCCGCTTCTCCTCTCTTCCGACCAGTATGTCCCCCGATTGACTCCTAACGTTTCTACTTATTGTTCCCATATCCCTGAAGTTCCTCTTAATTATTTTGTAAGCCTCATCGGTCTTACCTACTTGCAGCTTATCTTCTACTTCTTTGCATTTATCCTCTATCCATTGTTGTTTCGCTTTTCTACATTTTCTAATGATTTCCCACTTTATTGCCTTATAAGTTTTCAGTCCTTCCTCGTCTCGTCTGTTTTTGTAGCCTCGTCTCTTTTGCATTAAGTTTAAGATTTCGTCCGTTATCCAGGGCTTCCTAGCTTCCCTTATTGGGATATTATATGTACGATATGATAAGAAAGTAATGAGACATTTATATTTTCCTGGAATATAGGGAATATTAAATAAATTTTTTGGTTAATTATGCTTTGATCAATAGATGGTGTGTTAATTTTGAGACAGCACATAATTAACTTGACAAATTAATTTATTTTATTATTTTATTTTTATACATCTGGAATTTATTATAATTTGATAAATATAATAAAATTTATTATAATTTATTATAATAACTTCAGGCGTCCATGACTGTGCAGATAGGAAAAAGTGCTTTGATACATCAACTTTGTTTCAGATGCGCAGTTTTTTAGGGCCAGCAAATCAGTGCTTGTGGTTTACAACTTGAATTCAATATCTACCCTTTGGGTAAAATTCCCTCAGGCTGAGGGGTGAATTGAATTGAAGCTGGGAGATCATTCAGACAAAACTAGAATAGGGCTATTCCAGAAATTAGGGTCTTTAAAAAACAAAATCGCCGTTTGAGAATTTTGTCCCCATTTGCCCAGTAACGATTCTATCGAATTTGTTCCAACCTTCATGTGCTCACTGTGTGTATATAGCCAACTGTCTAAATAAAATTCTCAAATAACATATATCAGTATAATTTTTCGTATGAAAATATAACTTTCATAGTAAAAGGAGTTACAAATACGCATATGGTGCCACCATAAATATTATACATACTTTCATGTCATCCCTTTTACAAGTTGCATGCCTACTCATAAAATGGACTAATTAATCCAGCGAAAGACGTAGAATCTGTGTTCTGTGTAATAGCTTTTATGTAACATAATGGTGTTTTATTTATCTTGGCTTTTTGATTATATCCTACTGAAAGTACAAGGAAAATATTTTGGGGTACATTGAGAGGTTCTTTTCATGGTGACTTCACGGTAATAACTAGATTGTATTAGGCATCTGCCGGATTATTGCTCTGAATGTCTCACCCGTGGCTATCAACGCAATGATGTTAAATTACCAAAAAGCCCGGAAAGGTAACACTATAATAGCTAACAGTTTTATAAATGTGTATTAATATATGTGGAAATAGAAAGATTAGATTTCCATCATCATTAGATAATAAGATAAGAATAGTTTTAAATATGTTGAAGATGATGTGGTTCTATTAGTGTAACCAAATTTTGATGGTTTAGTAGATCGGTTGCGACTAGATACTAACAAAATTTCACAAACCGTTCTCGCTTTATGAAATTTTATCGCATGGCATTATATTTTGTTGTATTATAATGAGGAATTTTGATATTTGAAGTCGTAAACTATAACCAATAACTGGCTATTGCTATATTGTAAATTAGAATATATATTTTGAGAACACTATTTTCGATGGACATGACTGATATTAGGAATGGTTTTGTGTTTTGTTTTCATTCTTTCTTCTTTTATTAGTCTGATTAGTGATTATATTTAAGACGATAAGTATAAAAACTCAAGTGTGATTTCCACCAACATAACTGTGTATTTATTAACTTCAGAGATGATGGTCTTTAACACCCCCTCAAATATTTTGTATTGGTGGAAATATGGGCCTCTTTATTACTGCTGATATATAGGTACTTATACCGTGTTTATCAGTTCTTTAAATATGAGGTTGTTTAAATTTGTTGAATACAGTTTTAGTAAATTATATTTCACTGCTATTAATGTTCCGTACCATTTTTTATACTCTATATTTTGTTATGTAATAAACATATTTTCAAGGTGTTGATCATTCTTTTCCATTTATCTAATTTAACAGGACTAATAGATATACATGCTTGTAAGTAAAGCTGCCCAGGGCTGCTGCATCAGTGGGATTATAATGGGTAATTCCGCAGCAGCCGAGATGCCGTCGCGCAGACCTGAGATTTTTGAATCGATGTAGGTACAAGCAAATAAGTTTGCCGTCGTGTTTGCTCACCTGTTGGTCGTTGTAGCAGCATAAATATTTTATATTTCTATCTCACCCCTGTGACTTTCGTATAACATAAATATGCCGAAAGTTTATAGTAATACGCGGCTGTTCACGCATAATATGAGGTTTATATGGTTATTTCTTGATTTAAAATATGACGGGTCTTAATACGTTCCTTGGCATCAGATAGTCACCATCTCATATTTAAAAAATTTCAACTTTTGATACATCAAGTGTTACTGTATTACAATTTAATCCATATATGTTCACTCCATTTATTACATCTAACAACAGAAATGGTTCAGAAGTACTATCTGGATGTTGAATGAAAAGATAACACTCCGCTTCAAAGTGTTCTTTGAAATTTTTAAATGAAACAGGGGTATGTGTTGCCCTGACTTGAAAAGAGCTTTCAATTATCTATTCAGCAATACAAGGTTTTCTGTATTGTAAATTTCTAAATTTTTGATGTGTTTATATGTATGGTCCGATCCGATAGGACTTGCACCTTGACGAAGTTCTAGTGCAAACTAGAACGGGTGGGTCGGCTTGCGCGTTTTAATGATTTAAGGAGCCGTACTATAGGTTTAACCATACTGGGGGGGGGTCCTTATTGAATAACCAGACTAAGACAAGTCCCTGAAGGAGGGCAGCAGCTCTTTTAGTAGTCATAGTGGCAGAAACCGTGGGGGTTGGTATGGTGCTATGACACACGCCACTGCGATGTGGAAAGCAAGAGGAAACCACCACATTATAATCCTCAGAACAGCTAACAGAAAGCTTATCCCAAATTAATGATGGCGTCTCCTGGAGCAATAAACACCGGAGGTAAAATAGTCCTCCGTTCGGATCTCCGGGTGAGGACTGTTCCGGGAGACATGATGATCGAGTGCAATAGTAGGGATAGTAAGAAGTGTAGCATTTCACGAGTCGGAGCGTGGAATGTCAGAAGCATGAGACAGGCAGGGAAGCTAGAGAATCTGAAGATAGAAATGGATAGGTTAGGATTAGATATAGTAGGTATAAGTGAGATGCGCTGGCCGGAAGTAGAAGATTTTTGGAGCGGTGACTATAGGGTAATACACACAGGATCGGTAAATGGAGACGCGGGAGTAGGGATCGTTATGCGGAAGAACGCAGGACAGTGTGTAGATAGCTACCTACAATACAGCGAGAGAGTAATGATGGTTAGGTTAGATTCGAAGCCAGTGGAAACAGTAATAGTGCAAATGTACATGCCTACTTCTAGCCACAGTGAGGAAGAGTTAGAAGCCGTTTATTCGGACATAGAGTAGGTAATAGGATTTGTGAAGGGTCATGAAAATTTAACAATAGTGGGAGATTTTAACGCAGTCGTAGGTGAGGGGAAAGAAGGAGAATTTGTAGGTCCTTATGGATTAGGAAACAGAAACGAGAGAGGTAGCAGACTGATAGAATTCTGTGAGAATCACAAGATGGTAGTCGCGAACACATTGTTCAAGAATCACGTTAGGAGGCGGTACACCTGGAAAATGCCAGGCGGGATAGACAGGTATCAGATTATATTCTGGTTAGGAAGAGATTTAGAAATCAAGTAAAAAACTGTAAGAGTTATCCAGGAGCAGATGTAGACAGCGACCACAACTTGATAATCATGAAAGCTAGATTAAAGTTCAAAATTTTGAAAACCCGGAAGGATAAGAAACGTATAAATGTAGACATATTGAGGGATCAGAATATGAAAGATAAGTTCCAGGAGAAAACAGATCAATTAATAAATAAAGCGAGTAAGGACGAAATCAAGCACGCAGAAACTGAATGGGAGGGTATCAAGAATAGTCTAGATTCCGCGACTACAGACGTTTTAGGACACGAGAAAAGGGAAGCTAGGAAGCCCTGGATAACGGACGAAATCTTAAACTTAATGCAAAAGAGGCGAGGCTACAAAAACAGACGAGACGAGGAAGGACTGAAAACTTATAAGTCAATAAAGTGGGAAATCATTAGAAAATGTAGAAAAGCGTAAGAACAATGGATAAAGGATAAATGCAAAGAAGTAAAAGATAAGTTGCAAGTAAGTAAGACCGATGAGGCTTACAAAATAATTAAGAGGAACTTAGGGATATACGAACAATAAGTAGAAACGTTAGAAGCCAATCGGGGGACATACTGATCAGAAGAGAGGAGAAAGCGGATAGATGGAAGCAGTACTTTATACGAGGGTCAGAAATTAGGAGAGATATTAGAGGAAGAATCTAGCATCGATAGGGAAGATGTAGGAAAACCTATATTGCGAGAGGAATTTGAAATAGCACTAAGGGGGCTAAAGAATAATAGAGCGCCGGGTGTAGATAAAATACAGGCGGAAATTTTGAAATGTACGGGACAGAAAGTAGTAAATAGGATGTTTGAACTGGTAAAATACATATATGAAACGGGCGAGATGCCGGAGGATTATAAGAGGAACATTATCGTTACTATACCGAAAAAGAGAGGAACCGACAAATGCGAGAACTTTAGAACGATTAGCCTACCTTCTCATGCGTCAATAATCTTAACCAGAATAGTGCAGAAGAGGATGGAAAATAGAGCGAAGGAAATACTAGGAGAAGACCAATTCGGGTTTAGGCGAAATAGGGGAACTCGCGAAGCTATTCTGGCGCTAAGAGTAATGTTAGAGAAAATAATAGAAAAAGGAAAGAACGCTTATATAGGATTTGTAGATTTAGAAAAAGCTTTTGATAACGTAAGATGGGAAAAAATGTTCGAGATACTAAAGAGCACGGGAATGAAGTATAGAGATAGGAGAGTAGTACACAATCTATACAAAGAGCAAACTGCTGTTATAGAAGTAGAAGGGGGAAAAGGGAAGTAGGTATTAGGAAAGGAGTAAGACAAGGATGTACGCTATCACCACTAATTTTTAATCTGTACATCGAAGAGGCGACTAATGTGGTAAAAGATAGAGTGGATTTCGAGATTAAAGTACAGGGACAGAAACTATGGAGAAATACGGAATGAGGGTGAATAAAAACAAAACTGAAGTGTTAATGTGCAGAGGGCGCGAGAGCAGAGCAAAAACGAAAGTACAAATGAATAATGAAAGATTAGAGGAAGTTAAAGACTTCACTTATTTAGGAAGTAAAATAAACTGGGATGGAAGAAGCGATAAAGACATAAAACAAAGAATAGCGCAGGGTCGAATAGCTTTTAACAAAAAGAAAGCACTTTTATGCTCGGGGGTAATAAACTTAGAAACAAGGAAGAGATTTTTGAAAACATATGTATGGAGCACGGCACTATGCGGTTGCGAAACCTGGACGGTAGGGGAAGTAAGTAGGAAGAAATTAGAAGCTTTTGAGATGTGGTGTTACCCAAGAATGATGAAAATACCATGGACTGATAGGGTTAGAAACGAAGAAGTATTGGAGAAAGTCGGCGAGAAAAGAAGTATGTGGAAAAACATAAAGATAGAATGGTAGGCCACTTGCTGAGACATGGGAGAATAGTCCGCGATATTTTGGAGGCAGAAATAGGAGTGAAGAAAGGCAGAGGTAGGCCTAGATTAGGCTACTGCTCGCAAATAGTGAGGGATGTAGGTTGTAACACAATTAGCGAAATACGTAGGTTAGCACAAGATAGGAGAAGCTGGAGGTTAGCGTCCAACCAGTCTTAGGACTGATGACCTCATGATGATGATATGTATGGTATCGGCTACACTAACTACACTTTTGCTAGAGGAAGTATCTCGATCAAGATTTTCTTAAGAGATGGACCAGTAAATTATAGAATCTAGTGGCCGAACTATTTTCTTGATTCGACCCTGCCCGATTACTTTTTATAGGATTATTTAAAAATCAGACGTCTACTCCAAATCACGTTGATGATTTAGAAAATACAATAAGACGAGAACTAATCAAATTGACATGAAAACAATAATCCTGGTAGAGGATTGGAACCATTGATGAATAAAGAATGAATGAAGCAATAAAAACAGGAGACCAGTTTTCCCCAAATGCCAAAAGATTACACATCACTTGGTGCACTTTTTGTCAGTCAACATTGAAGCAGTCCAAGATTTTGGGGGAATGAAATAAAATCCAGCAGTAAAATGTCTCCAGTAGGCTCTCTGGAACCTCGATCCTCATCACAGATAACTCTCAGGACATCTACTGTTACAGAATTTTCAATGAAAAAAGTACCACCATATTAGACAAGATAAAAAAAACATCACAACCCCAAGTAGGTTTTCTTCAACCCCGATATTCACCATAGAATTCACTACAAAAAAAGTACATGGTTATTAGGGAAGGCAAAAAAAATTCGCCACACCCCCAGTAGGCTTTCCCCAATCTTGATATCGACTACATACATCCCTTAGACCCACCCTTTGGTTTTTAGGATAGACCCACCCCAAATTTTGTAAAATTAAAAATGTAGTTAAAAAAAAGTAGTTCAAATTGCTGAATCGGAATATAATTTTCAAAATCAAAATACTTTTCTTCAGATTTCTACGTGTCTGCTTAAAATGCTCCATTCATAGTTGCGCATCTGGTATAACTTACAAAGGGTTTTGATAATTCCTAATTAAATAATGCACTGGCATTTTCCGATTTTTTGTAAATAACGGGATGCCCTAATCTTTTCATGGTTTCGAGGTTTTCCATGTTTGTAGTAATCTTGTAATAATTATTTTAAATCTATGTATTTAATATTCCATGTTAATACTTGTCCTACAGATAGATTACACAAAATTAATAAAAAACAATAATTTGACATGTTTTCTTTAATTTGAAATAATAAAGATCAATAGAACAAAAGTTTCTTGTTTTTTGGTAAAATTTACAAAATTAATAACAATAAATTGTGGTATAAAGTGCGTTATAACCTAATTATATCATCTTATATGTATATCACTCACGAGGAACTCCACGGTAAGGTATGCTTAATAATACTTAGTCTCTTAGAATTTGCGGCTTAAGTTGTAGCCTATCAATTACATGCTGCGGCATGCAGTAGGTAGGATTAATTTGTTGAATGGAATCATGCCCTAAAAGCGACATTCCAGCGAGTCCGAACAAAGTGTGGTAGGGATCGGCGACGTTGCCAGGCCTATCGGAAAAACCCCCAGTTTCTGAATCCTGACAGGCTAGAATGAATGTCTTCAGGGCGTTCTCGTCGATCCAGTGCAGTCGTCCAAGGATCGTTAGGGATGATAGTACCCACCATGAGTAGCAAAGGTCTGGCAATTTTTCCGGACGACCGTTTAACCCGCCTGAGGGTAATTGGCGTTCACATAACCACCAAGCTAGCGTGTCTCGATCTACGATGTCCAGTCTGCAAAGAAAAATATATGCTATGCAGTTGTACTGGGTATTCTTTGAACCATATGAAATACTGACAAAATTATGTATTTGATGGTTTATTTTATTGTTATGAAAAAGCTTGAAATTTATTTTATATTACTAAGTACATTAATAGAGATATTTTTTTTAGTAATTTTCAAACATCATATCACAGTTTTGTGCATCGTTGCACCTACATTTATATACGAAATAGACAAACCCATTATTGGTGTAACAAAATATGTTAATATATAATATAAAAATGTTTAATGCTTTTTGTTATTTCTATATTAAATTGTGTTACATTTATTTTTCCAAATTTCATTTGTTTACTTACAATCAATCTTATTACATAACACACTACAACTTCACTTTACAATTAATTAAAGCTCATAAGTCTAGTTAAAATACAAGTCAAGTCGCAGGGTTATTAAGTTAATTTATTTATTCCTAATTCAAGATTCCAGCCATGCCTTTATTAACAAAGAAAAGTAAAAATTTACAGTTTATCCAAATATGACACATCTATTTCCTGAATAGAAGATAAAGTGCATAAGAAAGAAAAATACAAACAACTTTCAAAATGTGTAACTATAGAAGCTCTCCTTCACTGTTTGTTTTAAAGACCATTATCGTGTATTGTCATATTTTTTTGCTATACTTGAAAAGGTTACTTTAAACAGCAGTCAATCCTCTTAGGAATTATAATCAGTAAAGTAAAATTACAGTTTGTTATACATTGTACTCTTGCACTTTTCACATTCATGCTGATTGACAATGTATTATTTCAGTTAATGTATTTATTATTTGACATATTTTAAACTAAAAGTAAAAGTAAAGTGAACTAAATCTTTGAAGCAAATGGTAACTTTAAGACAAACAAGAAGTAAATTATGCCGATGAGCTTTTAACAAACTTGTTTAACTAAGTCTATTTTTGTTTTTTTTTTTATTAAAAAATATCTCAATTTTGTAGGTACATAAGAATCAATACAGTCAAAATTATAAAACGTTGATTAATAATGATAATTGATAATATATTTTACAGTTTGAGGATGGTAAGTACTTATCCTATTTATCATCTCTGTTTATATCACTATTTGCTAAAATGTTGTCCTTGAGATAAAAAATAGTCTATTCATGCATTGAATTTAGTCATCTCCACAAACGAATTTTAACCTGACTAATAGAATCTGTTAAATAGTCAAACTGGTTTTATTCATTTATAGAATTACTCCCTGAAGCATTTAAACTGAATTGATTACGACATTTTGAAGATAGTTCTAGCAAACGTTATTTTAATTTTTTTTAATGGCTTATTTGCAAAAGCAAGTTATAAACTTAAAATTTCTGCCTATAAAAATAGAATTTATTTGGATTGATTTTCAATAAAATAACTTGTCTGGGATGAATTAGAACATCTATTCTAACCTATTCACATTAAACAAATATACCTACATGAATTCTATTATATGAATTGAAATAATTCTATCAGGTGATTGATGCAGGTCCCAGAGTATTTTCAGAACATTTCATCTATTTGAATATACTGATAAATGAACCATTTCTTTTCTAGTTTATGATTTTTACTACAATATTAATCGTATCATATTTACCTATTTGTGATAGATAAAAATCCAACACAACAGTAGATCAGGCCTGCATGGCTTTCAGAAAGTGGCCTGGAGCCAAATCCCCCATCGAAATTCTTGCAAGAAGCCATAAAGTCTACCGCCTTATTTACATCAATTGCATCCATTCTCTTTAATAAAGAAAGGGCGGCGACTGCACAAAATGAAAATCTTGTGTCGACTTCTCCCCATTTATCACCAGTGAAACTACCATCGGGCAACTGTAAACTAGCAATGTACTTGACTACACCTTCAGTGTCGATAGCTTCCAGGTTATTATAAATGCATAAGATCTGGACGGCACTTAGTGTATGATGAATGTGGGGATCGTGGCCAATACAGGCACTTATTCCCCCAGTTTGGGGATCCTGACACTGCTTTATATACTCAGCAACCTGGAAATAATAATAAGGAATCATAAACCATTTTGTTTGCTGTGCACTGTTAAATAAGCTTTAGCAAGTAGACGTATAAGCGTAATTAATTGGAGGTAACCACAACGTTAAGGTACCTTCTCTTTAGTCTGCGAAGGCAATGTATTCATTAATTCTAACGCTGTAAGGCCCCAATACATGCCGGATACACGTAAATAATCCGTCATCCCATATTCATAATTATTTTCGTCTTGCCCGTATTCCTTGATAAATTCCATGTGTTTTTCAAACAGTATATTACTTGGAATATTATCTTGTAATTTTATATCTTTTATTAAAGTAGCCATGAGTTTAAATTATCAGCCGTATTTCTTCAAAATTATAGTTAACCTATATGTCTGTCAAATATGTCAAATATCACATTGCAACTACGAGCAAAGTCTTTTTGCTCGTAGCATTGCAATAACGATGTGTTCAGCGAGCTAAGAAAATTTGTAAGAGTAATATTTCAACAGAGACCGATATGGACGGCATATACGATTAAAGATTGGTAATAATTAGTTGCTGAATAAAATCGATTGCTAAATAAAATCGATCATTGCTTTTAAATATTACATATTTAAAAACAATTCTAACTTTTCACATCAACAGATCAAATATTGCAGAGTTCTGCTGAAGCAGAGCTTTTAGCGATGATAGTTTTCATATTCAGACATAGGTAGCGCCATTGAATAGGTAGTTCCCGAATCGCTAACTTATTCACAAATCGATGTAGATCTACATTCATTCGTTCATGAACAACGTCGTTGTAATTGACATTATGGTAATTGATTGCGTTCAGTTAAGGACAAGGAAATATTTCCACTAATTAGTTTTCGTAACATCGGCGACACATGTACCATTAAGAAATAAAGTAATGAAACGCTTTCGATATGTTTACATGAACTACAGGCAATAATGAATTAAAATTGAGGTTGGTCTAGAAATGGCCACTCCCTGTATTATCAAAGTGCATAAATAACTTGAGGATTAATTGATTATTTTCTATATAAAGTTTTCATTCCATTATTTCTCGATGATACGAACTAATAGAAAACTGTGCGCATTTTTGTTGGAAATGCGCCGACCGATTAAGGTATAGTTTAACGTTTGTCTTGATCTACGTAGATTTGTAACCAATTAATTGATAACTGTAAATACTTGAATTTAGTAAATACAAGCTTTGATTGTAACTGAATTCGAAATCATTCATTCCTTTTTATCATGCAGAGTTATTTTAACAAGTTAATAGCCATGTGAACCGACATTTGGTTCTCAACTCAAATAGTCTTCCAGGCTCTGTAACTCAACATACGGGAGTCACAACTTGTTTCCACTTTATGCTCTGTGAACCGTGGTATGGATCACACATTACATTGTAACTTATGGACTACTGAAATGTGGGGCCTGGGGGTCCCAAACAACTTTTGAGCCTGAAAAATTTTTGTTTCGTTCCAAGGATAATGGAAGTTAAAAACATTTATATCAAAACATTACTTTATTATTATCTTGAATACAAAGTTGTCAAAAAATAAGTTGAAATTTATATACTTAGATTATTTTTGGCATTTATGAACATCAAAGAAGCATGACAAACAGTAAAATTTTGCACATTGTTGACATTGGAACCTAGACTTTGGTGCCTGCAACTGTGCCTTTTTCCAACCTTCATTGGTGCTTATTTTTTCGTAGCAAATAACGCATCTACGGCGATCCTTAGAGGGCACTTCATCTAAAACGTGTTGTACATTTTCACAAATGTCTGGTTCTACAGTATTCAATGCACTTTCAATTATCTGCTTTTTGAATATTGTTATGGATATATTATCTTTGGTTATCTTTTTATAGAGATCATAGGCATTTACCAAGGAAGTACCTAGTAATAACTTAAATGCACGTTTACGGTACCATTTTATCCCCTTTCTTAGGGACGTTGAATAAGATTTTAGTTGATCACATAGATCAATGAAAGATTTACTGTTGTTATAATCGCAAATAATAGTAGGTTTGTCAATTTCTTCGTCTCGTCTTTTTACCTTTGTAGTAACTGCTGTGTGGTAGTACTAAGACAAAGTACATCTCGTTTGTCTTGCCATTTTAGAACAACTACTCCATTATGTTCCCTCGCAATAATTCCTCCTTTTTTAGTTTTGTAGTTGTTACGTCAGTAGGATTTAATTTCCGATTTTTTCTAAGGGTACCCACCAAGTGAGTTTCTCGGTTTAGAAGCTCTTGAGCAAGGGTAACACTTGTATAAAAATTGTCAGTAAAGAGAATTCTGCCTTCATGAAACAGTGATTCCATAAGTTGTAATACAATTTTTGTTGATGCACTTACATTTGGATCCTTATCATTTCCACAATAAACTCTCAAATCATAAGTGTAACCTCCTTTGCAACAAATTTTGTACAATTTTATGCCAAATTTGAACCGTTTATTTTTTATGTACTGTTTGAAGATGAGGCGTCCTCTAAGTGGAACTAGGATTTCATCAATGCAAACTTCACGTTCTGGGATATATACTTCTTTGAATTTATCAGTCACAAGTTTCAGTAAGGGGCTCAGCTTTGCCAAACGATCATTAGCAATCGCATCTTCATTGTTGCTAAAATGAAGCATCCGTAAAAGTAATTCAAACCAATTTCTGGACATTTTTTCAGGTATTTTACTTTCATATAAATAATTTTTTCTCCAGTAGTCTACCATTTTAGGAAATCTTGCTAAGCCCATCCATAAACACACAGAGAAAAATATCCTTATTTCATTTGCATCGGTGTCCTTCCATCTATGTAGTCTAGATTTTTGTAGGATCCCTGCAGCGATTTTTGTCTGGCGTAGCGATTTGTTTCAGTAACAATGAGGCCGACTACATATTCATTGAAAAGTATGTTGAAGAAATCAAGAGGACGTTTTGCTAAATAAGTTTCCGCAATCTCATCTGTGGGGCCAACGGTATCTACTAGAAAATCAATTTTTTTTAGAGACGTCCCTGTAACCGGCGACCAAATTATGTCTTCCACATTTTTGTTATCCTCACACTCATTTTCATCTACTGCGCAATATTTAGAAATAACCGCTTCTATAGTATCTTCTACAGAGGATTGTACATTATCAAGTTGAGAAAATTGCCTAGATGTTGAAGGAAAAACAACGTTCAAATCTTCTTGACTAGGTCCAGCTTCTTTAGAAACATCATCTATTGACCTAAAAAATATAGGTATTGTAAAAATGATTCTTTATTTCAATGAAAAAATTAAAACGTGAAATTACAAACATTGATTTTCGAAAAGGAAAACTTTTATATATTTGTAAAATAAAATAAATTAAAAACAAATCTTACCTTTTAACTCTTTTCTGTGGTACGATTTCTTCATCTGAAGAATTTTCATTTTCAGATTCAGGATCGTATTCATCTGAAGAACCACAACGTATTAGAATGAACTGACCGACCGTCGGTAATTGCGCGTATGTGTCAAGCATACGAAAAGCAAGTCTAAACTCGCATAAACTTGAGACCCGACATATGAGTCACGCGGCGTAAACCACGCAGGCGCTCTGAGACTCAAACGCCGGTTCTCATTTTGAAAATGTTTTTTTTCTTACTCTAATGTGGCCAAAATAATTTTTTACAACATTATTTGATGTCGCCAACATATAATAGAAAGATTTATAAAAAAATAGCATTGGGGCCCGGAGGAAATTTTTTTTGTTCTATTTGGGCGATGAACGTGTTAACTTATTCATAATAACATGCATTAATATTGGCAATGAGCTTCACCGACATGGTGGAGTTTACAGAGCTATACGTATATATGAAAGATGAAGAAAACCTTCTCGATATTGTTGTTGAAGATCCTACAGTTTCTGTTAGGAATCTGACAAAAGAATTAGGTTTAATAAATAGGTAAAATTAGGTAAAAATGTACATTCTTAAAGAATCTTTTCTTATTCTTAAACAATATTGTTAAAGAGTAACTGTTCCCCCATAGCACGTACAAAAAATCCAAGGTTTCAGCCTGGTTGGGTACCTTGCAAGAGTACAATTTTGTATAGTTTATTTCATCGCTATTTGCCAAATAAAAAATCTCAAAACATACCGTGGCTGGTTTTTATGACTAGGCTCAGGTAGACGGTTCCGTTTATCGGTAAGATGAGAGAGTTTTTTTATTTGGCAAATAGCGATGAAATGAATAGTACATGGCTCTTGGGAAAGTTAAACCAAAATAATTAATTTACTGCTTTTTTTATTGATTATTTTTCGATTAAGCAGGTTTTCGTAGAGACGGGTCCCTGCTACACTTGCATACTACGCTTGCATAATATACATAATTATGCAGACGAAGTTCTCTCGATGTAAGAAACATCCGCTATCAAGTGTAATTTTAAAATAATTTATGGGAAGGAATAATTGGACATTATTTAATAGGACGTATTGAATTACCACCAGAATTAAGTGGCCGAAATGTATTTACAATTTCTTCAAGAACGATTAACCAATTTGCTAGAAGATTTTCCTTGCAAACACGAATGTGGTTTATGTACGATGGTGCTCCACCTTATGTGAGCTTATTAGTTAGAGAACACTAAAATAGAAATTATCCAGATCGATGGATAGGCTGATAAGGACCAGTATTTTGGCTGCCTAGATCACCAGATTTAAATCATTTCAATGTATTCTTCGTTACGATACTTTTGTGGCACCTGAGAATGAACTACGGCAAAGAATTTTCCACTACAGCCAGGAAATAAAAATTACATTCAAATGCTTTGGAGACTGTAGTAAGTATTAGTACCAACGTGCTCGTGAGGATATTATGCAAAGTGGTACTCATTTTGAGTAATTCTTGTAGTTATTAATAATTACACACACTGTCAAAAGCCTTGGACCCCCCCGTATATTACAGATTTCGACTATGTTTATTTTGTTTTCGTTGCTAGGCAACAAAGTTGAGTTATTTAGCTGTCAAACAAGATCAAATAAGTTGCTGGGTAAAATATTGTTGATTAGTTATAATTTTTTTTTTAAATATTCGTCAGTTTTATTGCATATTTAGCAAAGCACCTTTGATACTTTTCTTTCGTTATAATGCCAGGTCGTGAGGTTTCTACATTTAATAGGACAGGAATTATTGCTTTGCACGATGCTGGACATTTCAATCATCAGATATCCGAGGTGTTAGACATTCCTAGATCTTCTGTTGTGCGAATAATGCATAGGTATCAAGAATTAAGGACAGTGGAAAGAAGACCACGTAGTGGTCGGCCTCGAGTTTCAAATGAACGGCAGGATCGGTATTTGGTTCAATATGCACGTAGACACCGAAATGCTTCAGCTCCAGCCCTCAGGGCTCACTTTCAAGGTACGTTTCGCGTTGTTATGTCGACCTCTACAGTTCAAAGACGACTCCAGCGTGCAAATTTGCGTGCAAGAAGGTCTTTAAGCCACTCTACTTCCACGACATCGAGCTGCCTGCTTTCAGTGGGAACGGAAACGTAGTGATTGGCTTTTGCAGCAGTAGTGGTGATGGGTCTTATTCACAGATGAAACCAGAACTGGACTCACTGGCATAACTGGTGAGTGATACTAATAGACAAAGAGTATGGAAAGGCCAGAGATACTAAATTTTTCCCGTGAAGTTGCTCCCTACAATGGTAGGACAGTAATGTCTTGTGGAGGAATAATGTTCAATCGCTGTACGCCGTTAATTCCCAAAAATCAGAATATGACAAGTCAGACAAGTCAAGTTTATATTGAAAGTGTTATCAGTGTTACTCATTATTTATTCCCTACGTGACGAATAAGGTGACAAGAACGGTACTTGAACAGGGAGATATTACCCGATTACATTGGTCAGCTAATTCCCCAGATATTAATCCCATTGAGAACATGTGGGATTTTGTTTCTAGAGCAATTCACAAATGCATGAACCTACCCCAACATGCGGAAGAGTTAGCTGCAGCAACAATAGAGGAATGGAACAATATTCCTCAAGAAATTATCAACCGTTTGATTGTTTCAATGCACATAAATGTCAATATGTTACTGAGAAGCAGAGGAGGAAATATTGACTATAAAGTTGTAGTTTACTTTGTTAAAAAATATGTTTTGTTGATTTTTGTCATTATAAATTTATTCAAAAATTGCAAATTTTTAAATAAATTTTATTTAATTAACAAAATTTTAAAAAATTATTACTGTATTACAAAAAATACATTTAGAAAAAATATGCTTTAAAAAACAAATATATTAAAAAAAAATATTTACTAATACAAAACATTGGAGGTCGAATACCTTTGACGGTGTGTGTATTAACAGTTTTTTAATTCCTATGTTTCTAATAAAAAAAATGTTATTATTTTCATAATTTATGGATTTTTTCTATTAAATTTATAATAATCGTTAATAGATATACAAAGAATCTGTTATGAGGAAATGTCTCGCAAACCGATAGAAATGGTAAAATTAAACACGATTCACTTTATTTGAATAAATAAGGATGCTCTCTCATATTTTCGATTCCATTTGTTCATAATTCTAAAGGAAAAAATGTCCCCAATTACTAAATCAACAGGGTATAACTAGCATCCCCTATGAGCACTATTAAAATTAATCGAACATTTTTATTCGTCATAACAACAAACGTAAAGCTGCCAAATTTTATGTTCATACTATGAGAACTTTAAAAAGTATTGAGAAAATTTTAAAATAATCTAACATCATGTATCTCTGAAACCAGCAACATTTGTACAAGGCATAGACAAGGTTTAATAAACATATTTTGGTCACTAGTAGGGTAAAGTAGCCTAATATGAGCAGCATCAGCACCGCAGTCTTCGTAGGCCCATCGATAACATTTTGTGCACTTACCCATTGCTCGCCCTGTGTATCTGAAGAATAGGGATTAGTGCAAAACAAGCATTCTGCGTCATAATTTTCTGCGCCATCACTGTCATCATCGAGAATCATATCGTCGCTGTCACATGAGCTGTCACTTTCTCCACACTCCACACGTTTCCTCTTATTGGACTTTTTAGAACTGTTTTTTCTCTTGGGCTCACACGTAACAAGAACATTCTTAGTAACTCTTGCTCTGTTCTGTTCTTTAACCAACTTGGTCTTTTTCTTATCCAAACTTTCCTCTAACTCAGTTTTATAAGGCGAAGAGGTGATTACAGCTGAACTACCAGAACGTTTACGAACCTTTTTAATAGATATGTTTGGCAATGGTTTGATTTGCTGAGGACTTACGAGGCTCATTTCAGTAGGAGCCTTTGAATAAAACCGTTTAGTCAATATGGAACCTCTTGGGACTTCTCTTTCTGTGTTCTGTGAGCAAGAGTCTTTGCAGCTGTTGACCTGGTCCTTTGAAATCTCTTGACGAGCCATAGAAGCCTTTGAATAAAACTGTTCAGGCGAAATGGTACCTTTTGGAGCTGCAGTTTCTGGGTTCCGTGCGCAAGACTCTTTACTGCCGTTGACCTGATCCTTTGAAATCCCTTGACGGACTGACGCTTCATTGGAATCGTTCGAATTTCCTGACTGAGAATGCCCAATATCAGCACATAAATAATTGGACAACCGCGATTTCGAATGCTCGAAGGTAGGTGTGATGTTTGAAGTGACTGCTTCATTTTCGAATATGTCGAAATCATGCTCCCGAAAAATATCTTTGTTGAGTGGGAACAAACCAGTTTTATTTGATGCATTGACTGATACCTCGATTGTGGCTGCTCAGTTGTAAGCAGCAGCAAGGATCCGGGCAATTATAAAAGGGGTTACTACACGATCCGGATAATTCCTAAGCCACGTTTAAATTTCTTTGGCATAATATGTCTTGAACGGATTCATGAAGCCTACATCTAGAGGCTGCATACGATGCATACTATGTGGGGGAAGGCAAACAATAGATACGTGATTTTCTCTCGCCTTCTCGATTACCGCCATATTTCGCGTATGCGAATAATGCCTATTCAGCACTAATAGTAAAGGATCGGATGCTGTTGGTTTTGTAAAGTTTACAAAATGATCAAACCACTGTGTGGAAATATCTGTCTGAATCCACCCGGAAGGATGACAGGCGTAGATAGGTCCAACTGGGGCACCATCCATTAATTCAGCCTTCATGTTCTTTCTGGGCCACACTATTAAAGGAGGTACGTACGTTACAACAGCGTTCATGC
Source organism: Rosalia funebris (assembly GCA_037954035.1). NCBI lineage: Eukaryota > Metazoa > Arthropoda > Insecta > Coleoptera > Cerambycidae > Rosalia > Rosalia funebris. The sequence continues at coordinate 13,178,900 of JAZFAV010000011.1, read as the reverse complement.
AAGTAACAACAGCAATAAGACCACTTCTTTCTGCTGATGTAAGTACGGCTACTTGCTTTTTACCTTTAGCAGATATTACTTTACTTTTTTTATGTTATACCACGGTAATTCCCGTTTCATCAACGTTGAATAATCTATGTGGTTTTGTGCTTATTTTTCGGAATTCTTGTTCATATATTTCAAAAAACGCTGCAACGCTCTCTTGATTAAAACCTCGTATGTGTGCATTGGAAATAGCTTGAGGAGATCTAACGGACAGTTCTGGATGCCGTTTCAAAAAACCTCGAAGCTTTTTTCCAGCGGCTCCTTCTGAAAATGGATGGCGAAGATTATTAGAAATGGCTAACTCAAACGCCATTCGTTTTACGTCCGACCTTCGCAAACCAAAATATCTTTTATCTATAGCAAGACAGTACCTACTGAACCAGCTCGCCTTCTATTTCTTTGCCTAATGCAGGTTTTCTGCCAAGAGACTCTGTAACCAGCTGTTCAGGCGAAAAGTTGATGTTTTTCACATAACGTTCTACGTTCTCTTATAGCTCATAATATATTGTCTAACCGCCTTAACTGCTAAAACCATCTGCTGTTTGTTCCACTATTTTGGCCTCTTATTGTTAGGTGAATCCGCCTAAACCAGAAAAATTTTTTACAATATGCACAGAATTAGGATGCCTAATGTGAGACCTCTCTCATATTGTGACCTCTTAGGGGTCTCATAATAGGCCGCACTGAATTGACAAGCACAAAAAATATTTCGAGGTTAGTGGTCAATTAATTTTGAAATAAATATAGTAGGTCATGATCTTTTGTATTTATACTATGTACCCATGTCAATGAAAGTAATTATCAACTTACCACATTCGAAATATTTGTAGTTTAACACTACGTGAGAAACTTTTCACTTCAAAATTCTCAATCTTTTGGTTTCATCTGTTCGTTAAATAACTGCAGCGTCATCGTGTATAGAGGAATTACACAATTGACATCGCAGAGAACTGCTTTCTGCTATATTTAAGAGGTTTTTATCGGAAATAAGCTGGTGTCTCATATTAGGAGACGACTCATATTAGGCTACTTTACCCTATGTTCAGTTTGAAGATTTTCCAATTTTTTGAAGACACCCTGTATATATACGTGTATATATAAATATACTGATATTTGTAAACTAACTTTGTATAAAATATTAAATTATAGTCACTTGCCTGAAATGTATGTACATTAGAAGAGGACGTCCTTTAAATCTATTTTTCGATATAATACAGAAGATGTTACTTTAAATTCCAAGTAGACAAAAATGATATCGAATAGAATTCAGAAATTAAGTTCTATTCCATATATTTATTTTTATTTCACTTCTGTATAATATTTAAAATAAATGGATGGAAGAAATGGACGCCTGTAACTTGTCTTTCTTTCCTATCATTTTAAACTCGACCCTTTTGGTTTATATAAGGAAATATGATGAATTCAGTGAAAAATTAAATATCAACATAAAATACGACCTCACCTGTAATTAACACTTGCTCTTAAGTGGTGTACATTAAGTATTGTATATATTAAAAAAATTACAAATATAAATACAATGAAATGTTTCCACAAATTTTGATAATATGCACGATTTAATGGGGACATTCTCACGATACTCTTGTATATCGAAACTGGCTAATGTAGCGTTATGAACGTCCATTTCAATTTGAAATTCTGGGAGGCTAAAAACTATAAATCTACTTTATTTATGTTATCTAATATTCGTATAGCGAAGTCACGATTCGATAACTTTGTTTTGACAATTTAACGGCTTTTTTCCAACTACTTAGGGTGTTCACGTTTTATTGAACAACGCATTCTTGCACAACCGTTATCCATGTTTCTTCGCATTGAAAATAAAATGAGCTTGAACATACCTTATGGCGGAAATAATACTTAGTAGAAAGAAAGTAATATATATTATAAAAAATAGCTCCCTAGATATGATTCCCAGCATAGAGTACATATTTCGTGATAAATATTAAAAGGATTTCCCAACCACAGGTCACATATTCGGAAACAGATCGTCTAAGAATCCAAGAGAGGGTATGAAAGTTAATAAACAGACTACACTACACTAATGTCAAAATACTTTGTGTTGGTTTCTTAGCGTTCAGCTTTGCCCTTTTGGTTGAGGGTCATGCTGGATGGAGTTTATCTATATCATTATCTATATCCTACCTGATACAGGGGCGTAGCGTGAGAAAAGAATCTAGGGATGTTATAAACATTTTATAAGGCGAAGAGGTATAGTCAGATATATGGTAGGCCATATGAAAATGGTAAAAATAAAAAAAAGACACTAACCTAATATGATTATGCCGAGATATATATCCTAATTTTTAAAATGAAGATCAATTCTTCGCTTTTTGTTTGTCCAGCGAAAATGTCTATCACTGTTTCTTCAAATGTTGGAGACGATCTCCTATCTTCTTTCAATATTCATTAATGCTAAAGCTGACAGTCTTTCTTGCTTTTGAGAATTTCGCAGATAAGTCTTTATTCTCTTTAAACATGAAAATTATATTTCCACGGAACTGCTTGTGGCAGGAATAGTCAAAATTAAACGACACAATTTTGATAACTCCAGGAAGACAGAAGATAATTGAAGGGAGATAATATATTGGTGAAGCTCAAACACAGTGCTCATTTTCATATCGGGATTACTATAAATTACTGAAAGTTCACTTTTTAAATGATTTGCGTCAAAGGATGTTCCATATGTATCTACTACAGAAGAAAAAAGTTCGTCAGGGAATCTCTTCACGAATGAAGTAAATTGTGTGGAATCTAGATTTAAGAATTTCAGTTTAGAAATTTCACTAAACTGTTCACTAATGTTCAAAGTAATAACGTCCAAAATTTCATAAAACAATCGTGCGTAGGTGTTTTTCTTATCTTCTTCAGGAATTAAATCCAAACGCATTCTTTTACTTGGTGATTGATTTTTAACACAAATCTGTCCATACGGTCCCAAATGTCACTAAACCCGTTTCTCATTTTCTGAATATGTGATTTGAAATCGGCGATCTTTTTATTGCAGTAACTAATATCTGATATTTTTGTCTGTAGAATTTGAAACAGACTCTCGGAATGTGGTAATATTGCAGAAAACACTGCTAAGAAAAAATTAAAATCAAAGTCGAGCAATACAGTTAATAGACCTCTAGCACAAATAACGGTTTCTCGATCCCAATCCTCATTTTCATTTTCCACAATTAACTGAAACAGCGCTTCCAAATCTTCCTTATGTTATGGTGACAGTAGCCAAGATGCGTTCACATAATCGCATAACTGAGTCCGGAAATAATCACAACACCGACTCAAGGTTCCACTGTTGACTGCGTAAGATTACTGACCTTTTTGCCCATCTAACGCGTAACGTGGACCATTGCATTTCGGCACTGAGGCAAGTAACGCGGGAGTCCAATAAATTCAGGTGCCTCCACGGCCGATTTGAAATAAAAAAGTTGATAGTAGCGTTTAAAATGAATAATGTATATTTGCGGTCGGTTTAAAATAATTAAAAAGTTGTAATAATTGAATAAATCTATTGCACTTTTAAATAACACTAATTTGTCAATTTTTCAATGGATGCGACCCATCACTCGCATCCATGTACGCTAGGCTCCTGTTGATATATTACTTTAAATCACCGCTTCTTGGCGATTATACTTGTTAAACATATTTGATAAATGATATACCATAGTTGGCAGAAGGTGATTATTAAATCTGATATAGGAATATTTGTTTTGGAATATCTAGATCTCCTCTAAATTAATTTTGTGTTCTAATATGCCGTTTGAAAAATAAAATTTTAATTTCAGGAAGAATAAAATGTTCATCTATGAAATAGGTATTTAAGTTCCTAAAGCAATTTTTTGTTGACAAAATATTACCAAAATACATATATTAATTACACAATTTTTTTGAGCGTATCGCAACTAAAAATAAATTTAAATACAAGATTATGTAAAATGAAAATGTAAGATATTTTTTTTTAATAATGTGACTTATTGAAACGAAAACGATCAGTTCTTACAAAATACGAGTCAGTGTCTGTGACTGATCATTGTCTGTGACAGATCAGTTGGCCATTTTCGTTTTAACCTTTCTAGTTAGGAGCTAGTGGTATCCATAGTGGATTTATCAGGGCGTTTAGATGACTTTCCAGATTATTGGGATGCCTTATACTATTTTCTTTTATAACATCGTTGACACAAGCCATTTGAAAGTCTTGATGGAGAGTTTGTTTTGAAATACACCAGGGTGCATCGGTGCTCATGCGCAATATATTAGATTGACTTCTCTGGATGAGCCATATTGAATCTACAGGTACAACGCCAGAGTTCTATCCCATATGTCCATATAGATTTGACTACAGTTTTATATACATATAAGCAACTCATTTTCTAAGGACAACTTAAGGACCGTCCAGACATGCAACAATGAAGCGCAACGTAACGCCGACGCGTAACTTACCATCGTGACACAATGTCGCAACAGGACACATATTATTTACACGCAACAGGACATCGACGCATTACAGAGGTTCGTAACACTACGCCGCGGCCGCTTAATCCATCAGTGTTATTACGCAGTTCCGCCCAGACATGGAAAGGGGATGCGTAACGCCACTGCGGTACAAGCCTTTGATGTGACGCTGAAAAACCGATAAGCTACGAAACCCTCCGATATTGCGCGACGACGTTACGGTGTTACGCTGTGTGGCCTTTAAATATATCACGGGGCGGCGTTACGTTACGCATCATTGTTGCTTCATTGTCTGGACGCACTTTTAGACTTTCATCCAATAAGCCATTACAGCTTGTTCACCTTCAGATCTATTGGCTTTCTTTTTTATAATATTCTCTTTCCAGTTCAATTTGCTGTTCATGTGCGATCTTAGATATTTTGTAGTTGTGGATGTGGGAATTTCTACATTATTGAATTTTAAGGTAGAGCATTGTTCTCTTCTAAGGGAGAAATTGATTTGTACGGTTGCTGTTGGAAGGTCTGCAGTATAAAATACATAGAGTAAAGGATCGATGACACTGCCTTGACAACTCCGGATTTGATGGCAAAGTTTTCTTCAATGCTGCTATTGACTCTGGTGTTGAATTCTCTCTTGCTCAAGTAGGATTATAGGCATAAATAGTAGGCTATAGGAAGAAACTGTTTGATTGTGTAGAGCAAGACAGAGTGCCACATTTTGTTGAAGGCTTGGCTGAAGTCCGCAAATATTATTGGACAGTACTTTTTGCAATGTTTTGTTAATTTCGTGGCTGATTCGGTGCGTTTACTAAACAGTGGCTTTGCAATATACGTGAAATTTTTTATGAAAAACTATTAATATTAGCCCTCAATTGATTAAGTCAACTTAGTAATACAGAGAAATGCAGACATTTGAAGGAGTTGGAACACGAATACGGTTGATATTTTTAACCAAGAGAAAATTTCCACATAAAATCTGCTTGTGAAAGTACAGCAGGAGGATGTCTCTATCTTCAAACGATGGGCTACATGTTAGGGTATGCTATTTTAAATTACAAACTAGACTGCAAGTGAAGGGACAAGACACAATATTCATCTAACACTGTTGTTTTTGATCGTGATCTTGTTTCGTATCACTAGGGCGTACTGTTGTACCACATCTTTGTTGTTGCCGTGGGGGTTGTGAAATAAACAGCGGTGTTTACTTCAATACATAGATTTATTAAAACTAAGCAACAACGGTATGAACACTTTAAAGAAAACGTTCTGTATATTGATTATAAAACTGATTAATGCCTAAGTTACGTGTTAGGCAGTGGATGTTGGATGTAGCAATGCCTACGGTCGGCTTTTGGTTATCTGTTTTATAGACTCTTCCTCACATCTGGCTGTGAAGCTACGGTGACGGCTTTTGTGTCACTCAACATGGTTATTCACAGAAAGATATGATTCCGAAAAATGCAGCCGACCCGACCGTTCCCATGATAAATAAGTACATTTAAGGGAACTAAATATCTACCTACAGTGACCCTAATAAACTCACTGTAATAAACTAAATACTAAATACAATCTAAGTCTTAACAACTGTCGACAATGTTCTTCTTAAAATTGTCGATTTTTTTCCTAAAACCATTTCCTTCGCCTTTATAGAGATCCAAGTTGTGAAATGCGTGCACTATACGATACTCGTAATTAGTTATAAAATTTTCCCCTAAACGTATACATCAGTTACATGGCATTAAAAGTGAATTTTAAAATGCCCTAGGGCATTTTGTACCCTCTTTGAAAATTAAAACTGATCTTTGTTTATGTATGTTTTGTATAAATAATCAAGGGATAATAACAACTCGATAAAGTGTACATTCAATTAAGAGTTATAATTACTTTGATTGTTTTTCTTTTGTGCTGTCTATTAATTTAGTTTCCAGTATATTAACAGCCTGAAATATATTTGATACAGCAGTGTTATACGAGTTCAGATTGGTAGCTCCTTTGCTGAATTTTTATGAAATTTTCATTTTGTTATGATTAATGTTGTTACATTGGTGGTATCGCGTGGGGTTTGATTGATTACACCGATATTGATTATATTCACCTATCCAGAAGCTAATGTCAAACCTGTTGCTGTTCCGTTTTGAGCCAACTACTACAAATAATAGCAAATTTACAGAAATTTTCTGGCAATAAAAATCTATGTACCTTATATTTGTTTCACATACTATTTCCAATTTATTTGAAAATGAATTTGCAATAAAATGTGCAATTTCTTGTTCAATAAATTGATGAACTTTACAATTTCATATGGACCATCTACATGCAATAGTATCTGGAATAAATTGTTTGTCAATTTAGTTTGACAATGAAGAATTCAAATATGCTACACTAACGGAGGTTATGCGTTTAATTTACTCTGGATCTGAAAATATTGGAAGGTCTTTACTTGGAAATTCTTTAAGTACTAGATAGATATTCTGTTTCTTGATTTTAAATTGATTTTTTAGTATACCAGTTTTCGTATAATATTTATTTTTATTGAGTAAACGACGAACGATCACCATTTTGATAAAAATATACTCCCTCTGTCCCAAATTAGTTGTCACATTTGACCATTATTCTGCTGATTATTGTCAAATACAATTTAATCCAGGAAGTAATATACTAAAAAATTAAATACTCAAAAGAAAAATTTTAAATCACATCATTTATAAAATTTGTTTGAAGGTTTTAATTACAAGTAGGCTGGTGATAGACTGGCAAATAACAAAGTTTTGAAAGTGCACCCGCTGTCGCTTTAATTCGTTGTGAAAAGTGCCAAAAATGTGTGATTCGTCAGGAAGATTAATTAAAAAAAGGGAAATGGACAACATTACCCGAAATGCAGTTTTTCAGTTTTTGCTGCAATGTTGTGAAAATGAAAAACTCAAACATGGTGCTATGGTTGCTGTTTCAGAGCAATTCATGCTCCATTTCCAGACGTACAATTTCTCGGCCATGGAAACAGGGAAAAAACTCCAAACTTTCTGGAAGTATATAATATAACGTCGATTAACTACAGAAAATTTAGCAAAATTGAGAAATGTTCCATTGCATAAAAGAATTACCCTGAAAAGTATATCATGCGCAAATAGTCGTACCAAGAGCTTCATTACATCGAATGTTCAGAGAAGGTAAAACATTTAAACGTGTATCTTCTGCAGTAGAACCTTTCTTAACTGCTGAAAATAAGCTTGAAAGACTTCGATTTTGTTTTTAACATTTGGAACCGGACAGCATATTTTCCGATATGAAGGATAACGTTCATATTGACGAAAAATTATTCTATATTACGAAAACATCGCCTTCTTATTATATTGCCGCCGATGAAGAAGTTCCCTCACCGAGAGTGTAAGAGTAAATGATTCATAACAAAAGTAATGTTCATGGCTGTTGTGCAAGACCCCGGTGGAATCCCCATGAGAAGAAATATTTTGATAGAAAATTGGGTGTGTGGCCTTTTGCATATGCAGAACCGGCGACAAGAAATTCAAAAAATCGACAAAAGGACACTCTTGTTATTAAAGTTGTAGAATCTGTCAATAAGGAAGAAATAAAAAAATTATTATTGAAAAAGTAATGCCATTCGTGCAAAGTTTCCTCGGTCTACAAAGAATGGTCCGATCTACATCCAACAAGACAATGCGAAGCCTCGCTTATCCATTGAAGATCCTGATGTACAAGCAGAGGAAATTAAAGATGGGTGACATCTAAAACTGAAATGTCAGCTTCCAAATAGTCCCGACCTGAATGTGCTTGATTTAGGATTTTTTAACGCAATTCAGTTGTTACAAAATCAGATAGCGACCAAAGACATAGATGAATTAATAGGTGCTGTGAAAACTGCTTTCGATAAATTAGAGAGAGAGAGAGAGAGAGAGAGAGAGAGAGAGAGAGAGAAATTAGACATTTTTTTAACTTTGCAAACATACATGGAAAAAATAATGATGTGTTCTGGGAGCAATGCATACAAGATTGTACACATGAATAAAGAAAAATTAAGAAGTGAAAACCGCCTTCCACATAGCATTAAATGTAACCCTGAAGCTATTTTAACAGCCAAAAATTGTTTTAATACATATTATTCAGTTTGTAGCAGCTTAGAATTACCTTCATATAGGAGTATAAGAATTATCCATAATTACGAGTACGAAATCAATATTTTTGTGAAATTAGTTAAAAAATAATAATTCCAGTTTCGATTTACTCGCTCTTGTGTGCCTAATTTTTTTTATTTGTAATTTTTTCGTAATGTTTTTTTATTTGTAATTTGGGACAGAGGGAGTATTATTTATATCGTTTCTTATTTGATAAACAAATATAAAACAACTGCACACTTATCCTAAGTTTATAAGAACGTTGGAATTTTTCTTAACTACTTACTAAAAGGTGGTCCAACCAAAACGCACGATGTTAAATGTAAATAAAACAAAAAGTTTTCAGAGAATTATCTTAATATTTTTTATTATAATAGAAGGATCTATGACAATTATGTGTAAAATAAAATATCGGTCAAATGCTCGCCACGGCTTCGGTGGCATACCTCTATCCGATGGTCCATATTTTCAATGACTCTGAGACATAATTGAGGTTCAATGTCGTTAATGTGCCGAATTATCTCATCCTTTAACTCTTGCATTGTTCTTGGCTTATTGACGTACACTTTTTCTTTTAAATATCCCCAAAGAAAGAAGTCCAACTGGGCGAGCATGCACAGGTGTTTTCACATTTCCTACAGACCCGGTTTGCTGAAATTTGCGCACAATTCTCCCGATTGTGGACACATTTGGTCGATTATGCTGACCAAAAAAGTCACGAAGTGCACGAAATGCATTTTGATTTGAACGCCCATTTTCGTAAAAGGCTTCAACAATCTTAACGCGCTGCTCAATTGTGTACCTCTCCATGGTTGAATTTGTCAAACACTGAAACAAAGAAATGTCAAATTAAGTTGGGCACAAATCTTGACGTTAAGGTGTGACTCACAATTAACATCGTGCATTATGGTTGGACCACCCTTTAGTTATTATTTAACCACTTACTATTTAGTAACAATTTAACCCACTATAATAATCAATTTCGCTAAAAAGGCATATTATAAGTACAAATTTTAACTTACTAATTATGTAAATATTCTAAATGATAAAAACTATATAAGTTTATACTAATAATTATAATAATAAACAATATTTCTGAGTAAATATAGGTACATATTTCATACCTATAGGTAAAATGACATAAATAGTAGTAGGTAGTATGACATAAATATAGGTACACGTAAGTTCGAAGAAGGCCTTTTATGTGCATTTTGCGTACGCGAGTAGCAATAAGAATTTACAATTCTATGAGCTATTTTCTTAATTCTTAATTAAGAGACTTGGAATGTAGTCTCATATACGGCCTGACGAGGTTTCTCCAACGAGAAAGCCTCCTACACCTTGTTTAAGGTCCACTGGCCACTTCCTCTTAAATATTCTGTCGTTATTTCTTGGCTAATTGGTATTAAACAGCTTTTTGAGCGAATTTCCAATCATTGGTGATGTATCTGATTTTTCTGTATTTGATCATTTCTTGGACTGTTGGGGTCATCATGCAACGTCTGATTGGTGACATGCCACGGAGAGTCGACCGTTGTTCGAAGGATCTTGGATTGTGCTCGCTCTCTGTTATGTTAGACTTACTGGTACAACCTTACAGTTCAATGTCATAAGTCCAGATGGGAACGATGACAGTTTTGTAAATAAAAATTTTGATTTCTAGGCACATTTGTAATTTTCTTTTAAGTAGCCAGTTCAGAGCTTTCATTTTCATGTCTATCTGTTTGCGTTTTTTTGAAATATGTTCTTTTCAATTGAGTTTGGAGTCAAGATGGAGACCTAAGTATTTTGCCTTTGATGTTTGAGATATGATTGTCTCATTTATGGATACTGATGGGCATTGGGCTTTTCTAAGCGTAAAAGTCACATGTTGCGACTTACTTTCATTGATCTTGATCTTCCATCTCTTGAGTCAACCTTCTATGAAAAAGAGGCGATCTAGGAGATCTGTGGATGTTATTACTGGGTCTTCATGTATCGCCAGAATGACAGTATCATCTGCAAATGTAGCAGTTGCAGTGTAGTCTGAGGTTGGGAGGTCTGCAGTGTATATCAGATATAAAATTGACCCAAAAACGCTGCTCTGTGGGACTCCATATTTGATGAGTTGAGATTGAGAAATGTTGTCATTTGCTATTGTCCTAAAATTTCTATCTGTTAGGTATGACCTACTTAGTAGATAATATGGCGTAGGAATGGAGGGTTTAACTTTGTGCAAGAGACCATCGTATCAAACCTTATCAGATGCCTGGCTGATGTCTAAAAAGATATAAGTTGAAAGATAGCTCCTTTCCAGGCTTTGTTAGAACGATTTCCTTTATTAGAATAATTTCCGAAGTCTTTATTGCTTTAAGCTAGTAGTGAAGCCTTGAGCGTTAAAAAGTGTAGACCTAGCGAAATGAAGCGAAAACACAATTATTTCTTTCCTGGGTAGTTTTTTATAGCATTTTTGCTCTTATCAAGTCAATTCCGTGGGCTTTCTTATGCGCATTTAATATAATTAATAATAATAAAATTGTTAAACTAATCTCTCGATTTATCTAAGATAAATAAGAATTCATGGTGCACTATACCGGTAAAATTGAAGAACACAGTGAGCATAACCTTCACATTCGATCGCACATGTCGAGCTTTTCTTGATCTTGGCGATCTAGAATGCTTCCACTGGGACGATTGAGCCTTAGTTTCGACGTCAGGTTCGCAAACTCATGTTTCATCACCTGTTATGACACGTTTCAGTAGTTCTGCATTACTGTTGACTTCACTTGGCGGCTTCATTCGCCGTTATTTTTTTTTTGTTTGATTCAATAATTTTGGAACAAATTTTGCTGCCACACGTTTCATACCCAAAATACCCGAAAAAATTTCATGCCATGAGCCAATTGATATGTCAACATCATCAGCGACTTCTCTGACTGATTCGGCGATCGTTCATAATAATTTTTTTCACTTTTTCCACGTCTTCATCACTTGTTGATGTGCTGGTGCGTTCAGGACGCTCGTTATCCTCAACGTCTTCACGGTCTTACTCACCAAAAGCAATATTTCTAAAACATTGCTGCACTCTATTCCACTTTTATATCAAAATTTAATGCAAATTCTCTGATCCGTTTTTTAAAGAAATAAATAATCGCCGATCATATCAAAACACATGTAACATTTTTGGCAGCTGACAACAGACTAAACATTCGATACGGCTACCAATGCACAGATACTTTTCACATATGTTTACCAACCCAACAACGAAAAAATTCCGCGAATCGGACGAATACAACTCGCGAAATTACAAAATTACCTTTACTTTATTAACAGATCTCGTATATATCAAAGGAGAAACTCAAATGACATTGTAACAATAATTTAGGAAGTGACCAAAACTATTTTCTTTTATAGTTTGTTATAATTTGTTATAAAGTTTGTTATAAAGTTTTATAAATATTGTTGTTTTGTTTATAATATATCAAAAATGTTTGTTTCATGTAATATTTAGCTGTCTAAAATTACCCTGGTCCAAGATGGCCGTAACTGTAGAAATAATTGGATAATTTAGTATCATTTATGTCAATAATTTTTTTGTCAAAATTTGTCATTTCTAGTGAAGTGTTTTTATTTTGTTTCCACTCCCAAATTTGATATAGCTGACGATTTTTCAGATTCTAGATGAAGTTGAAAAACTCAGAAGTGGCTTATTTTTGAGAATAGTGTTTGTCGTTAAAATAACTTTTAGAAGTACTTATACTTTTAATTTGCATAGCTAGATAATGGTATAGATTATGTAAAGAAGCTTCAACGTTATTCCTATTACATTTGAGAAAAAACAGTAATTGAAATAAAGTAAAGTTTTACAAACTTTGCGTCAGAGATTGCATTGAGATGTATTACCTAAATTGAATAACTAAAAACGTCTGTACTTTATTTCAAATGTAATGTACGACTCAAAACGTCTTTATTGCCTAATTTAAACATTGGTATAGTTACTATATTTTTAAAAACTACTTTAATGATTCAAATATTTTTCAAAAATAAGTTTGCATTTCGTATATGTATACACAGAACGGAAGTGCATTGCTGAAACAGTATTACTTTGTGATAATTTATAACATAATGAACTCAGAGAGGGAAGAAATCGCTTTGTTACGGGATAACAAATGTAAAAGCTCGAGAGGCCCATACAATTTTTCGAACTTTGGAGGAAGAATTATTAAGAAAGTCTCAAGATTCTAGTACGGAGGTGGCAAGGCTGATAAGAAATAGCTAGAGTTTATTTGGGTACCAGAAATCTCCAAAAAGTGGGGGGTAGACATCGTCTGGTATTTGGGAGTGCGCCGCGACGCTAAGCCACTATCAGTACGCGCCCAACTACCGTTCCGAGAATCTGGAGGTTACGCGCGAGATTTGTTCCGGGGATCGGACAGCACGCGCTTCCGAAAAAAATTGAATAGTTTTCGCGAGAAAGATTTCGACGAGAAAACTTCTGGATTGATGACTACAAGGTAGGGATTCTTTGTATGTTGTAAGCCGTTAAAAATAACTGAGAATCAATTTGAACTTTTTTTTGAATTGGTACTTGAGTACCATTTTCTTTAACGTAATAAGCGCTATAGTTGTACATTGTTTTAATATTATTAAAACAAATTATTTTTTAAAATTATTTCACACTTAATATTTATAACATTTTATCACACAAGACTCATTATAACCGTATAAAATATAACTCAAATACATAGATTAATATTTAAGTATTTTTCTAATTACTTAGAATTAATTAAAATGATTTAGAAACAAGACATCAACAATATTTTTAACATCTCTCAATTAATTACTCACAACTGTTTAAATTTAAGTACAATTTTTTTTGTTCCTAAATTTTTTCATATACAGGGTGATTTCTTCATTCGAACCAACATTTTTAATGCATTTATTTTGTAACAGCGCTGTAGAGTTTTAGTCAGATTTGGCATGCACTACAATTGGTAATACGCCATTACACAACTCGTCAAAGAATAAATAAAATCCAGGACCAGAATAAGTCCTTTCTTTATATATTTAAAAAAATTCACCCTCTAAACACATTTTTTAATGTTTGTTAAAGAAAGTTAAAAGCAGAAGGACAAACAATTAAAACTGGGTGGATAAGATTTTTATTATATTTTTGTGTAAATGTGGAAAAAATAAAAAATCAAAATTGAGTTTCGTTTAATACTTTGAATCTTATATTAATTTATTTGTTTTACAACTAATACAGTAAATTAATTTAAACTATTAATTTACTGTTTTAGTCAATAACTTAAATATGCTAGGACCGGCATAAATAAAGATTTTGTGGGTAAATTAATTGCCGAATTTGCAAGAGAATTGACATGATAGAAAATTTATATATTTGCACAGTGATAGAATTTTTAACTTTATTTTTGGGATGAATAGATAATATATATATATATATATATATATATATATATATATATATATATATATATATATATATATATATATATATATATATATATATATTTATAAAAGTTTAATAAATATATAAATTTTTAATAAAAGTCAAATAAGTTTATAAAAGAAAATACTTTTGGTCACTTCCTGAATTATTTTTACAGTCAATTGAGTTTCTTATTTGATATATACGAGGTCTGTTCAAATAGTAAAGGTAATTTTGTAATTTTGCGAGTTGTATTCATCCGATTCACGGAATTTTTTCGTTATTGTGTTAATAAACATGTCTGAAAAGTATCTGTGCATTATTAACCGTATCGAATGTTTAGTATGTTGTCAGCTGTCAAAAAGGTTACATGTGTTTTGATATGATCGGCGATTATTTATTTCTTTAAAAAATGGATCAGAGAATTTGCATTAAATTTTGCTATAAAAGTTGAATAGAATGCAGCAATGTTTTAGAAATATTGCTTTTGGTGAGTAAGACCGTGAAGACGTTAAGGATAACGAGCGTCTTGGACGCACCAGCATATCAACAAGTGATGAAAACGTGGAAAAACGTCGAATTTTCAAGAGAATTGACTTGATAGAAAATTGATATGTTTGCACAGTAATAGAATTTTTAACTCTATATATATATATATATATATATATATATATATATATATATATATATATATATATATATTAATAAAAAATGTTTACTAATAATAAACTACAACACAGATAATACTCATATTTAGACATCATCATCTCTCTTTATTATATAAGTAATAATAAACGTATTTTTTTGAATTGTCGTATGTTAAGTCCATAAAGTCTATAAATATTTTTATAGTATTCATAAATGGTCGTTTGTTAGTTCCCTGTGCATTCGACATAATAATTAATTACGCACAATTATGACCCAACGAACAAATATCGTAATAAAACTATTATTAATTAATCAGTAATCAATAAGCATTAGAGCTATTTCGACGACGGATGTTGACTATAGAAAAACACAGCCCTAATTTAAGGTCGGTGATCAGCCGGTGAAAATAGCCAGCGCGTTAAGCGCGGTCAGTGCCAAGAGAAACTAGACCAATATAGTCCTCTCTAGTAATAGGTAAATAATTCGTGTTCTATATACTTATGAAATAGTAAGAAGTAGAAAATTAAATTGAAAATATATTAAATATATACAAAATATACAATTCCAACACAAGTTGTCATTATACAATTAATTCTAGAGGATTTGCATGACCGAAAAAAATTATACCGGTAAATTTAATATGAAATATATATTTCAAATATGTACAGTCATGTGCAAGAAAATAGCAGTATTCAAGTTTTGTCGAGTAATGTGTATCATATAATAATGAAATTTAGAATCATGTACCTATATGTAGAATACTTTAAATAATATATATATTTTTATATTGATTACAATAAAATTCTGTCTTAAAGAAATAAAAAAAAGATATTCGTAAAAAGTAATACTCCTATTAAGATTGATTGTTCATGAAAATTGCAGTGTTCTAAAGAAAATTAACTAAACTTATCTTCTATAAGGAGACATCGTAAACATTCATTCAGTATTTCGTTCTTCACATCTGCGTGACATAGACTCCACTAAATTTCGACATCCCTGAATATCAACGGACTTGTGAACCACGTTGGTTCGATATTTTTCCACAAATCTTCTTTATTTTTTGGATTCGCCAAAGCAACTGACTATTTTACATCCACCCACAAATTTTCAATTGGGTTTAAATCAGGCGACCGTGGTAGCCAGACCATAACCTGTAATTTATTCTCATTTAATCAGTTTTGTACTTTACGGGCGGTGTGCTTTGGGTCTCCATCTTGTTGCAGGACCCAATATAATGGCATTCCTCCTTCCGTGAAAGGCAGCATTATATTCTGTAAAATATGAAGATAAATATCTGCAGTCATGGTTTCCATAATTCTGTAAATAGGACCTGTACCATACAACAAAAAGCAGGTCCAAGCCATTACGCTACAACGGCCCTGTTTTATTGTTTTTGTTGTGTACTTAGGATTGTATGCTTGTAGTGGGGGTCTTCGTATATGTGTTTCAATGATGCTAGGGTTAAATATCACCACTTTTGTTTCATCAGTCCATAATACATTGCGCTGTTTTAATGATTAACAATGAATGTGTTTTCTTGCAAAGGATAGCCTTTTAGAAATCTGTTTGCAATTTAGTTGTGGAATATTTCTGATTTCTGGGCCATCTTGATTTTAAATCAATCTTTAGTATCCTTCTCCTTCTTGAAGAGATGTTGATGAATATATTTAATTAATTTTTTATTTGTGTTGATGTAATAATTGGGCTCTTTTTTGCGAGACAAACAATGTGTCTATCTTCTGTTTTGATAGTTTTACATTTCCCACCTCGATTTTTTTTGCTTTTCTAATTTTTTTGCATTACCGATCAGACATTTTTGTAGAACAACTTAATGCATCTTCAATAAACTTGTAAAATCTTTCGGAATTTAGCATATTTAATATGAATTAACTTTTTTCTTGGGTGTAATGTTTCCCTCGACCCATATTAAATTTACTAAAATACAATGACAACGTTTTTTAATTAACTCTTTGTTAAATTACATGCTTATATGAAAAAAGTGTTCACAATTTTTGTTTTTCCCTATTTTTCGCTTCAAAACACACAATAATATCACTGCTACTTTAATGCACAGCTTGTCAGGTCTTGCTTTGTAACTGTTTTACTGATAAACAGGGGGATCTTTGAGATGCGGAATAGACACAATGTTACTAACCTAGGATATTTGATACTCTTAAAGGAAACTACAATACTATTTGAGTTAGAACTTCAATATGTCAAAACAAATATAATAGCTTGTTCCTATGGTAACACTGCACTGCAATTTTCATGCACATGACTGTACGTTACTTATTAAATTTCTTAAATTTATAATATACATTTGCTGTTACTTTATTCCCTAGAAACCATAGTTCAGTACTATTGTTCTTGGGATTTTAAATTCTTTTAATGAATTTCATTCTGAAAATAACAGTGAAGAAGTGTCTAGATTATATAAGATAATTACATAGAGCATATTTAACAACGATGATGATATTTAATATGTTCTTTACATAGAACATATTAAACAGTGATAATATCTTGTAAATTTAGACTACCTATTCGAAATATTTTCAGTTGTTAGTATTTGAAATATATTCAGATCAATTTTATTGTTGCTGTAATTTAGTTTTGCTTTTAGAAGATTTTATTTCCAGCTTTCCATGTATCGACTGAATTAATTTAGTATTTATATTTGTAGCTAATGATAACCTGAAGCAATAGTATTAAATTTGTTTGTAAACAAGAGCGCTTACGATGGCTTTCGAATATACAGAACGTAAGAAAATAACAAGGTTTATTAAAGCTTTAAGTTTTTTTTCTGGACATGGAACAGAAGTTTCAACGAGATGAATTATCGATATACAGGAAATATCACAAACACCCACCAGATATATTTCGTATACAAAGATATCGATTTCCTTCCCTTAAAATTTCAGGCTGCGGATGGAATTTTATAGTTTAGATACAAGTATACCAAATTCTCTTCATTAGAACTCAGTTCGAGTTCTAATTTATTTTCCAATGGAAAATTAACAAATAAGCCTAGTTTACTAAATTGTTAAAGAAAACACTTTAGAATAATGCCCGTTCACTTTTTGGAAGCGAATGAATATGTCTGATTTTTATTACGCACTGCAATAAATGCCTGTCTTAATAATAATATTCCTATATATATGAAAACTACACTGCAAAAAGGGGGAATGTCACAAATCCAGAGTTCTAAGAAAAATGCATTTTTAGTATATAAACCTTTCTCATATAATTTATTTCTCATATTTATTCATTTTAATGAGCAACAGATGGTACATTCTATTATTTGAATATATTAGTGCACATGTCTAAAGAACTATAGTAAGAAAACTAACCCTAAAAAGAATAAAAAAAATGACAAGTTTAAAAATATATTTTTTTTTGGCAAGTAGGGGTATGATCCACGTATTTGTTCTAAAATTTGTTATCATTGTGTTTATTGTTTTCTCCTCGTGGAAGGTTGCTGAAGTAGTTTTGCGCTTCAGACACACAAAATCGTTCAAAGTCGTCACTTCTTGCAAATTTCTATATTTCAGGAGAGGCATTGGTAATAATTCTAGAAAGAAACGTTTCTGGGAAAATTGTACAGATATGGTTTTTGCATATTTACCGTGTATGATTTATCAGGAAACACAAATTCATCGGTTTTCAATATTGCCATTTATCTTGCAATTAAAAATCTAATGGTGGGTAATACGACTATAGTAGTTCTTCTATATAGTTTCGAGTTATAGCTTCTATAACTAAAGATGGCGAAGGTTTTATCCTAGCTCCCTTAAACGCACGAATCCAATCTGATGGAATCTCTGCCTTCGTTTTTTTATTAGTCAGGCCCATATTCTTGTCATATTCCAAATACGAGTGGCCTCGAATCAGGAATGTGATTTGAATATAGTCAAAGTGTTTAAGTTGATAAACAATACAATGTAAATATCTGAACATTGTATAATTTTTATTTTGTCCCCCACATGAATCGCAAAACATTTGTAACTGACGCACTGAAGTATTTAATATTGTTGTGATGAAGTCGTGAAGCATTGAAACCACTTCATCAGCTCCCTTTCGTGCGACAGTTTGTGGATAACAGTAGAAAACAGAGTCTTCATTGGAAATAGTGTGGATATTAAATATAAACAATGATAATTGCCGTTTATAGTAAACGTCATTTGTAGATATGTTAGAAACTGGGTGATTTTGTTGAAAATCTATGGCAATTGCTTCGAACAAATTTTTTCGAAAGTTCTAGATCTTTTACGGGTTTGTCTCTTTCGTTCATAAAATATTTCTGATTTTTTTTTATGATGTTCGTGTTGAATAGTTAGTTGCCTTTTCTCTTTTTCTAATTTGCAACGGTGTGCGTCATCAATTGGATTTTTTTTTTGCAAACCTTTCATTTTTGCTAGAAATACAACGTACCACGTTTGGACGTACCTCGTTTTTGCGAAGTTGGCGACGGACTCTCCCCCTTCTTCCCAAGTACACAAATCTTTATTACTGTGTAGAATGTGACAGAGGTATATTTTAGCAAAGTATAGTGCATAAGATACTAATACTTACAAATTGTCAAAAGATGACGCGGTTATCGCAGTTTCGAAATTTTGTGACATTCCCCCTTTTTGCAGTGTAGTCTTCATATATATATATATATATATATATATATATATATATATATATATATATATATATATATATATATTGAATTTATGTTAATTTACAGTTTAAATATACAATGAGGTGAGCAATAAGTGTAAATATTTAACGACTGACATCAACACGCCGTGATTAACAGTTCATCCCCATTTACTGTAATAACATAACCAGCTTCATTTTCAAAGAAGTATGGTCCCATTACTCCACTATTTTAAAATGTGCACCAAACCATTCATCTCCGTGGATGCATTCCTTTTTTGTGAACATCCAACCATATGTGGATTTTCAGTACCCCAAACTCGACAATTTTGTTTGCTTTTGTATCCATCAAGATGAAAATATGCTTCATTGCTGATTAAAACTTTGTTGCAAAAATCAGCACCACCTTCTTTCTTTTCTAACACCCAATTTACAAATGTACGACATTGTAAATGGTCTGTAACTTTTAATTGTTCTGTCAACTGAGTTTTATATGCTGGCAGAGGCAGACCTTTCTTTAAAATCCGATGCGTGGTTGCTCTTGACAGATTCAATTGGTGTGCATGACATCAGCAATATTTTTATCTAACCGACCAAGACGAGGACGTATTGATATTGCCTTATCAATAATAGAACCCGTCTCTTCAAATTTCTTGATTAAGTTACGAAGTATTAACTATGCAAGCGCGTCATTTTGTCCTAACTGTGTGCGAATTTTTCTTAATACAACTGTAAATGATCGCTTTCATAAAATAGTTATTCGCAAACTATTCGTTATTAAACCTTTAATCACGGCATGTTAACGCTGTATAACTTGTGAATGACAGCCAATAAATATTTACACCCTATCTTTGACAGAAAACAAATGGCGCTCAATTCAAATCCTACAGTTCTAACTGAGACGCCCTATATTTGAATAAATTGTGAAGAACTGAATAGTATTTCGGATCGGTACTGAGTTTATCCTGTTTATACGTAAATAATTTAGTAATTTTATGAAACTTCACATTCTGATGTTGAACATAAAAACAAACACACGTTTTACTTTAATCAAAAAATACATAGAAATGAAAATACTAACTGTATATAACAAAAAGGAAGGTATTACTTCCGGATCACAGGAAATGAGAGCGTAGATAAACTAATTGTTAGTCGATATAAAGTCGATGTTTCTTTTTGCTCAAATGGAAGTTACGGTAAATTTATTCCATAAATAAATACAGGTGTCAAGCGGATAAGGGCTACCAATTGAAATTAACAAAAACATATATTTGAATTAACGAATTTTAAAAAGTACGTTCCTTGAAAATTTAACATTTTCTTAAAGGTGTCTTAATAATAATTTGATGTTAATATGAAACTACGTACGAAGGAAAATACTAGTTGTATATAAGAAAAAGGCCGGACAACAGGAAATTGGAGCGTAGACAAATTAATTGCCAGTCGATATACGATTTTTATTTCTTTTTAAGCGGAAGTTACGATAAATTTGTCCAATAAATACAGGTTGTCAAGCGAATGAGGGCTATCAATTGAAACATACAAACAAGGTACCTAGATCAAAATAAGGCCATGGCTCCCAGTAAGGCCAAGTGCCTTTATTTGAAAAACGGCGAAAGTCTCAGATTGCAGCTTCCCGCTGTTCAACACGTTGCTGACGTGGAGTCTGTTGGTATAAACACGGTTTAATTGAAATGCATACAGATGACGCAGTAGACACATTCTCTTCCATGGCGTCTTTCTTATAAAATCGAGCAGTGCTGGTTTCTCATTTATTCGTTATAAAACGTTTTCATTCAACAATTTTTTATATGTATATAATCAGGTAAGTACATACAGACTACTGCTGTATTTATTTACTGTTATCCAGTCATAAAAACATTTAAACCGTCTTGTGACTTTTTGAAGTTAGATGTGCGTGATAAAGCCAGGGCAACTTGTTCCCAATAAAGCCAGTTGTCCTTATTAGGAACGTTGGCCTTAATAGGAACACCTATTGTGCAGGATGTCTAATTAAAATTTGTACATAATTTTTCTTTTATTTCAAGACACAAACCTACCAAGATGTTGCCTAGAAAAAGGGAGTTATGGTCTTGTGGCCAACTGCAAGAGGCTATGGATAGCGTTAAAACTGGAATGTCCGTGAACAGAGCATCTAAATAATACAATATTCCACGACGAACTCTCCGTAACCATATCAAGACAAGCAAAAGAGAGAAGAAGCTTGGGGCGGCTACCACTTTGACTAATTTAGAAGAAAATGAGCTTTGCTCTAGGATATTCAGATTATCAGAAGTAGGTATGTCTATTACTGCGAAGGTTTTGTGTAGATCTGTTTTTTCTTACGTGGAGGAAAAAAAATAAAACATAATTTTAATCGAAAATCTCAGCTAGCAGGTAGGAAATGGCTGAAGCTATTTCTAAACAGACATGAGGATATCAGTAATAGGAGGGCACCAATTTTAAATTCTGCAAGGTCTTAAAAAGTTAATAAGTACATAGTTGATAACTACTTTAAAAAACTCGAATCTGTACTAGTAAAACTTAATCTAATGAATCATCCCCATCGTATCTTTAACATGGATGAGAAAGGATGCAGATTAATTCTCCACCACCAGCCAAATGTTTTGACTAGGAAAGGCGTTAAGAGAGTGCATTATATAGCTTCTGAACATGCAGAAAATGCAACCATAGTCACTTGTGGAAATGCGATAGGTCAGACACTACTGCCCATGGTATTTTTTAAAGGAAAACGCAGAAAGGATGAATGGAAAGATAATATGCCAGCAGGTACCGAAATAGAAATGACTGCCAAGGGAAGTATGACGTCAGAAATTGGCTGCATCTGAGCGAATTATTCTGCAGAATCCTGGGCCATGAAAATACTTTCCACACCTGAAACTAAAATTGCCGCCACTGCTCAGAAAAAGCGAAAAGCGTTAAATTCTACAGCGCAAATTGTCGTGAAGGACTTATTTAACAACCACCCAGCAAAACGATCAAAAATCTGCTGGCAGTAAAATATTAAAGAAAACTGAGGAAAGCTGGTACTGCTTTATATGTGAAAAATATGTAATGCGCGATATGTTCATGAGGAATGCGTAGGGCTATGGAAAGGCGACACGGTTACTTTTGTTTGTCATGAATTTCAGATTTAGGAATATTCAATGTCTTATTTTTTTTTACAAATATTAAAATTATAAATATAAGTACAAATCATAATATTCCCTAGCTATAAGTATATGCATTTGTAATATGACAATATATTTAAGTACCTTTGCTTTATTATTTCATGATTTTTATCCAACATTTAGCCTATGGCCTTATTAGGACATAGGGGTTTCTAATAAGGCCAATAGCACTGTTTTCTAAAAAATAAATTTTAAAATATAAAGGTTTACCATATGAATCACTTCAAGTGCAGGATGATAGTAAACAAGTTCACGATATTATTAATGAAATTTGGTGAAATTTTTATGAATTATACTTAAGGTATAGCCTGTCAAACCTTAGCGAGGCCTCATACGAGATATCAAAAAATACGGTGAACGAATTTTTATAGCAGAAACTGCTGACGCTACATTTGTGTGAAATAATGCGTCCGATAGCCTGATCCCTTGACATAGTCAGTGTCAAATTTGAACAAGTTGTGAGTGTGTGGCTTCCAGAGCGGGAAGAAAGAGGGCGTGTTTACCATGTTTGCCGCGCATCATGGATTTCGAACAACTCATTAACATTAAATTTTGTTTTAAGTTGCAAAAAGGGTCAAAGAATCTCATTAAATGTTGAAATCAGTGAATACTGATAACGTGGTGACTCTGAAGACTGTTCACAAGTGGTAAGAGCAATTTAAAAACGGAAATGCGTCTGTTGAAAACCAACAACGGTTGAGACGTCCTTCAACTTCAACAATAGACGAAAACATTGCAAACGTGGAAAAAGTGATTCGTTCAAATAGGCAATTCGAGACTATTCGAGACATTAGCGGAGAACTGAACAGCTCGTATGGGACAGTGGCTTCCTCTATCATCACAAAAACGCGCCGTGCTACATTTCGCTTCTGATCTGCGAGTTTTTCGCTGAAAAAAGATTCCTGTCCACATCCGCCTTATTCTCCTTTGGCGATAGCAAGGGTAAAGAGTGCTTATGCCTTGACCGGGAATCGAACCCGGCTCTCCCAATTTCCGGTTAGTTGCTCTGACCGCTGAGCTATCGAGGCACACTCATTATCCCTGCTAATGAGCCAGTTTAATGCGTCACTACAGTACTCCCTCCCTAGAGACATTGTTTGTCTCGATATAATTTAACGGAATGTGACCGCGTTCGCCATTCTTACGAACCGTTGTTCGGTAACCCCCGGACTGCAGGGCGATGGATAGGACGGGAATCAAATCCGCGAATTTGAGATGAAAGGGAGGTTGGATGTACTGGAACGAATCACATCACGTTGGGGTCACCACTTTGGCGATAGCAAGGGTAAAGGTGCATTTTGCCTCGACCGGGAATCGAACCCAGCTCTCCCAATTTCCGGTTGAGTGCTCTGACCGCTGAGCTATCGAGGCACACTCATTATCCTTGCTAATACGCCAGTTTTAACGCGTCGCTACAGTACTCCTTCCCTAGAGACATGGTTTGTCTCGATACAATTTAACGGAATGTGACCGCGTTCGCCATTCTTACGAACCGTTGTTCGGTAACCCCCGGGACTATAGGGCGATGGATAGGACGGGAATCGAATCCGCGAATTTGACATGTAAGGGAGGTTGGATGTACTGGAACGAATCACATCACGTCGGGGTCACCACTTTGGCGATAGCAAGGGTAAAGAGTCTTATGCCTTGACCGGGAATCGAACCCGGCTCTCCCAATTTCCTGTTAGTTGCTCTGACCGCTGAGCTATCGAGGCACACTCATTATCCCTGCTAATGAGCCAGTTTAATGCGTCACTACACTCCGAATTCACTTCTGGTTCTTTCTAAAAATCAAAGCCGTGCTAAAAGGAAAACGTTTTGACACCATTCCCGTCACTGAGAGTGCCACGACGGAGCAGCTGTAGGCCTTTCCGAGAGAACCCTTCCAGAAATGCTTCCAATCATGGAAACAACGTTGGGATAATGGCATCGCTAGCCAAGGACAGTACTTTGAAGGAAATTAGTTCAAATTTGAAGCAAGATTATTACTTTGTTCATAATAAAATTATTCACAGCATTTTTTGATCGGCCCTCGTATACCTATTGGATTGATGAAACTTTGCACCACTCGTTCTTCACTATTAACTAGATCCGAAGCTGCAGCTATTGGAGAGGAGGTTACACATTTCTTAAAAACGCGAACATCCTTTTTCTCCGGAACTGCTAGTGCCAGAACTGGAGTTCGTACTCAGAACATGATAGACGGTGACCTTTCACGTGTGCCGCATAACGCGCTATAATCACGGTTTTTGAGCAACATTTTTGCAATTGTTTCATATTTAACCTTCCGTCGCGTCGGGCGCAGTGTGAATCCAAACACACTTGGGCGCAATGCATCTGAGAGATCCCATAATCAAATCTGACACAATTTAGATTTTAATGAGGCGGAGACTTAATTAAACGCTTATTTTAATTAATACAATACAATAGTAAACATTTCACACTAGTTTTTAATCGCAATAATTAAATTTACATCAAGGAACTCATTTAATGTTGTAAAACAATAAATTTGGAAAATTTTCAGAATCAGCTATTGATAAGCTTTTTCTGCTTTAAGGACAAAACACAAACATGAATTAGTATTGAACAATAATACAGAACACAAACCACCTATTTTTTCATGTAAAAGTCACAAAGATATATATATATATATATATATATATATATATATATATATATATATATATATATATATATATATATATATATATATATATATATATACAGGGTGTTTACTAAACATACGGCAAGAATTGAAGAGGTAATTCCTTGGGTTATTTTAAAAATATTTTGTCCTTTGATGATTTTCGGGAAATCACTTTGTTTCGAAGATACAGGGAGAAAAAGCTTTCTCAACATTAACAATATTTTATTACATAAATATGACATTGAAAGCTTTTTAATCTACAAGAACTGTTCAAAATAACTACCACCAGCTAGGATGCATGCATCTAATCTTCTCATTGATTCCCGAACTCTTTCAAAAACACGAAAGTTGTTTTTTATTAAATTACATCCCTCAATTATTCGATTTCTCAAATCTTCTTTAGTTTCTACTGGAGTAGTGTAAACTAATGACTTCAGATGGCCCCATAGAAATAAATTCAATGGATTTAATTCCGGGGATCGAGCAGGCCATAAGTGGGGTCCACCTCATCCAATCCAGCGATCTCCATATGTTGCTGTTAAATACTCACGAGCAACCAAACTGAAATGCGCTGGTGCACCATCATGCATAAACCACATAACATTTCTCGTTGTCAATGGAATATCCTCTAGAAATCCAGGTAGTGAGTGTTTCAAAAAATTTCGATGCACCTCGCCAGTAAGTCTTCTTGGTAAAAATACCGGTCTAATTAGGAAGTCACCCACAATTCCAATCCAAACAATTAATGAAAACTGTTATTGAAATGAATTACCTCATGTAGATTTTCTTCAGTCCACACATGTCTATTGTGTGTAAAATTCATTATTGCATTTCTCGAGAAATTCGCTTCATCAGTAAAAAGAATCAGCGACAGTAGTTGTGGGATTTGAACCAATGTTTGGAGAAACCATTGACAAAATGCAATACGCGGAGGAAAATCAGAAGGAATAAGAGCTTGAACTCGTTGCATGTGGTATGGGTACAAAAACTGCTGCCTCAAAATTTTCCACACAGTTCCATTACTTACATTCAAAGCATTTGCAATTTTTCTAGTAGAGGTACCTGGATCTTCCTCTACCATGTTCAACACATTTTCTTCCAGTTCTACCGTTCTTACTGTTATTGACCTTTCTGGTCTTCCATTTTTTCGAACTGTGCCTGTTTCATGAAGGCGTTGATGAATACTTTGAAAGGTTTTTCTATCAGGAACATGACGGTTCGGAAATCGTTCACTGTACAACCGCCTAGCCTGTAATGAGTTCCCATTGGCAAATCCATACATGAAATGCATGTCAGTCATCTCAGCATTCGTGTAGCGATCCATGATAGAAACTTCACTGAGAAACGTTTAGCTCGCAAACATGTCAAATGTCAAAAAAGTCAAATGTCAAATGTCGCGTGAGCGCGCTCGTGTGTTACTAATTTTAAAATATTAATATTGTTATTTATTGTCAAAAAATCTTTATCGGCCTGTATTTTCGAAACAAAGTGATTTCCCGAAAATCATCAAAGGACAAAATATTTCTAAAATAATTCAGGGAAGCACTCCTTGAATTTTTGCCGTATGTTTAGTAAACACCCTGTATATATATATATATATATATATATATATATATATATATATAAAATATTGGACGTGAATTACAAAGAAAAGTTGTAAGTCTACCTATTTGAATACATACTACTTTACATTTATTATATTATGATTAATACATACAGGGTGAGCCACGGTGAATGGAGTATTAAAAGTATATGGAGAACGGATCTACCGATTGCTTTGAAATTTCGGTTACCAAAATAGTCGAGTATGATCTATGCAACTAAAATATTTTCGAAAGTGCCGTGTTGCCACTTATACGTAAAACCGGCAACATCTTCGTTATTTTAAATAGAATACCCTGCATATTTTTGCATTTTCTAGATTATTGTCTCTTTCTGAATAACTTTTATTAACATTTCCCTATATCTATCTCAAGCCGTTATCGAGATAATAATTCTTTTCTGAATTTATTGCCAAAAATTCTCTATACTAATTCTCTATAGAAAATATACTAGCACATTGATTTCATTTACCTCGTCAGATGTCACAGGTTTCGGCAAATTTCTTGGTTCTTTTAATGACGAACCAAAATTTATAAAATTCCTATGAATTCGTAGAAACCTTTTGTTGTTCATCTGCGGCAAATTTGGATATTTCTCATTAAATATTCTACAAGTTCTGTTGATAATCTTATTACACTGTCCATGAATAATAAACAAATCCATTAAAATTGCGTTTGTATAATTATTTCCTCCATATTTGTGCTACATCTATTCAAATTAAGTGCAAATATTACTAATGTCAAATTTATTTAGAAAAATAGCATGCCTGTTGTCATTACAAAATGATAAAATAAAAATTTCATGACCCACCCGTTATGACAACATACCAAAAGATATAATATTCTTAGAAGGGTTACAGAAAACTGCCTATATATCGAAAACGGTGCATGTTAAGTATAGGGTACATTAACATTTTTAAATAGGTAAATATATCACCTTTCCGAATTAGTAATAATATACTGGGCATTCCATTTAAAAAAATTGACTTTCGTGCATTTCTCTAAGTCACTTATAGAAATCATTCTCTAACTCACCCTGTATGATATTGGAAACATTTGATTAATGAAGAAGATGCCCCCAGGCCTTGCCTAGCCACAACTGAAAAATTATCTTTTAATTGCTGCGTAGGTAGGAGAAAACACGATTTACTGAAAGTAAAATTTTTGGCAATAAATTCAGAAAAGAATTATTATCTCGATAACGGCTTGAGATAGATATAGGGAAATATTAACAAAAGTTACTCAGAAAGAGACGACAATCCAAAAAATGCAAAAATATACAGGATATTCTATTTAAAATAACGAAGATGTTGCCGGTTTTACGTATAAGTGGCAACACTGCACTTTCGAAAATATTTTAGTTGCATGGATCATACTCGACTATTTTGGTAACCAATGTTTCAAGGCAATCGGTAGATCCGTTCTCCATATACTTTTAATACTCTATCCACCGTGGCTCACCCTGTATATAGTAGATATTTAGTACAAACCAATAACTTAACACCCAAATTGTTAACTTTGAATAGTAATACCATAAAAAGCCAGAATAAGTAAGTGTAGAGATCCCAAAAAATATTATTAATTTAAATAATAAAAGAAATATAACAAAATATAAAAGTGAATATAATGACGTAATCAGGCGCAATGCATCTGGCATATCCGGGCAGCCCATACAAGGACAGGGAATGCAGTAAAAAAACATCAGCACCATCTAGAGAAGAGTCGTTTGGGGCTAGGATGCTATGAGGGAGTTCCATTTAAGATTCGTAATACACACGAAAGGACAAAGAAAAAGTGACTGCTGGTGCCGGGTCTCACAGATCCGCTCCGCCCGACGGAGGGTTAATTAGTGTACAGTTTATAAAGATGAATAGTAATATTGATAATACAATTTTTAGGGCACGACCAATCTGAAATTGGTAAACGTGAAAAAAAAATTAATAGGAGCTTTAACGAACTGGAAGCAAATCATGAATTTATTGGAAACAAGCATTCGTACTTACCAAATTTCCCGTTATCGCTTTTTTTACAGAGAAAAATTTGCTAATAAATACCATTGTGAACTTATTAGAAAGTTTTTTTCCTCTCGCATAACTAATAATGTTTTATATCTTGCTCGTCTGACACAGTAATTTTTTTAAATGAATTTTGAAAAGTATATTCATTGAAAAATTAAAACTTTCTTTATATACACTCACAGACAGAAACGTTGCATATTTTATTTTAAGTAATTATTTTTTCCTTTAAAACTTTGTGTTTTTATTACTAGATACTTTGAATGTACACAGACGCTTTCTTCTACGCATACCTAGAGAATCTCACACTTTTTCTTATTCTTGATGAGCAGTGTGGCCACTTCTTCCTTAATTTACGCACTCTTTTTAAAACACTCCTTGATAATTCCTATCTTGAATTTGAATATATAATGTGGGGCAGAAATCTAGACAGTTCAAGAACTCAATCTGGGACAGGGCCACGTGAAGGGGTGCCGCGGCGACGGTTCGTACAAATCCCCTGCAGCAGATGTAGAGCCCCTAGTCTATAGAATAATCAAGGTAAACGGAAGTTTCACGAACGTTTTAAAGCGGGAAAGCAGCCACTTGGAGGATTAGTTTCAAGTCAAAGTAAAGGTTTGAAATAAAAATTTCGCTGCTTTGTTGATGTTTTGAAATTCTGCACCACAGCATTCAAAACTGGGGATATTGCTATGGTGTAACCCCCCCACATCAAATTCCGTTACGACGATTTTCATGTACCTATATTCTATTCTATCAGTGAGAAATATGTAGCGATTATTCTCGGACCGCTAGCCTAAATAGTAATTATAATCTTAAGCAGTTTTTGAATTATGGCTTTCACTACATTGTATAAAATTCACATGATTGAAGACTATTTTAGATGTGCTTACTGGAAATTGGGAATACAGTCAGCCTTTATGCCTTGACAATTTTAATGTACCTTATAATTCTAATGTGCCTTATACGAGGGGATGTCCAAAAGAAACCGAACTGATGTTGTGGTGGGCGGAGTTTTTACAGTCCCGCGTTCTGCCGCTGGGAGCGTACAGAGCTACCATCTTCGAGCCAGTAAGCCAAGCGTCGTCGCTAAAGAAGGTTGTGTTCGGCTTGTGTAAATTTTTTAGTGCGAGTTGTTTTGTGTGGTCGTCGTATTTGCAATGGCTGATTCTTGTGAACAGCGCGCGGCCGTTAAGTTTTGCTTCTTGCTCAGAAAAATTGGGACAGAAACTTAATGAACTCTTGAAATGCTAAAAATGGTCTACAAAGATGATGTTATTGGGAAAACTCAAGTGTTTGAGTGTTCTTTTTTGGTTCAAAAGAGGTGAAATGTTAATGGACGACAAATCTGGCTCTGATCGTTCTTCCACGGCTCGAACTAACGAAAATGTTGAAAAAAGTTACGAAATCATCCTGGAAGATCGACGACGGACCATTGACGAAGTTCTGGAGCTGTCTGGAGTGACTTGTGACATGAGTTCAGTTCA
This sequence comes from Rosalia funebris, assembly GCA_037954035.1. Taxonomy (NCBI): domain Eukaryota; kingdom Metazoa; phylum Arthropoda; class Insecta; order Coleoptera; family Cerambycidae; genus Rosalia; species Rosalia funebris. The sequence goes on along the minus strand of JAZFAV010000011.1, from coordinate 13,148,591 downwards.
GCGAATTTTAACGGAAGATTTGGCGATGAAAAGGGTGGCTGCCAAATTCGTGTCTCACACAGACCTGTCTGTGCGCCAACTTTTGACCAAAAATAGTATTACCCCTCTGCCTCATACCACATATTCACTCGACTTTGCTCTCTGAAAATTTTTTAATTTCCTCGAATGAAAAGAAACATAAAAGTAAAACATTTTGCCGACATTGCTAAGGGAAGAAAAAACCATGGAGGTGCTGTCGGGTACCACAGAAGACGAATTTCAAAAATGCTTTGAACAATGCAATAAAAGTTTAGATAAGTGTACTAGTGCCAGTGGAGAGTACTTTGAAAGAAACTGAAGGTTTTCTGTTTAAAAATTAAATAATTAAATTAAAACAAAATAATTTCGGTTCCCTTTGGGTACACCCTCGTAGATGCGTATTAAAAATTATATTGGCGTGTTTCGCGAAACTGGCACTATAATTCGTCAACATGTGGATCTATAAAGCCTTTGAAATATTTGTTTAAAAAGAAAAAACGCTCTTATGAAATATACCGAGAGACTGTAAAGCAGAATTTGTACATGCATCCATGTACTACGAAATCAAATCAAATCCTTTTGGCGGTAGAGCACCCCAGCTGTCTTACATACAAACATATTTTTAGTAAATAAAATACATACGTATTTAATGATGATTTGCTAAAGCATTCTTTTTTCTGCTAAAGCGTAATTTCGTCTTTCGAGGTTAGTCAACTCTCAAAATATGCGAATGTGGAGTAGAGAATTTTTATTGAATCTTGATTGTATCCTCATGAAAATGTTGTCTGGATAAAGGTCGCTCGCAGAAAAATAATTGGGCCCGTCAATTTAGAGCGATACAGAAACAATCTAAACTCCTGGGCAAAATTAGCGCATCAGTGAAACTTCGCATTATTACTTTTATTTTTTCGAATATATAAATCATATTACCTACGTGATATTATAATTAAATTATTGCAACTAATGTTTAACAAATTAGAATGGAATTATGAAGGGAAAAATATGAATAAATAACAGAAAAGGAACAATAATGTTAAGTGCAATGAAAACGGTGTAATGAAAAACTTTAGCAAAATATTAGAGGTGAAATTAAATTGTAAGAATTTGAATTCAGTAATTCACTTAGATCCTCCTCTAGCTTTTATTATTGTTTAGATTTATCTGGGTATGCTATTGATCAAGTGGTAAATGATTCTCTAAGGGATATTCTCCCAATCGACAAGAATAGCTCATTCAAGTTATCTAAGAGCCACAAAGGATGATATGTGGCGCCTAACTGATCATTTTAGTGCATCCCATAGATGCTCTATGGGGTTCACATCTGGGCTTCTTGGTAGCCAGTCCGTAGTTGGAATATTTACAAATCGAAGGTAGTTCAGTACCACTCTAGCAACATGAGGCCGAGCGTTATCCTGCATAAGAATTTAAATAGCATCACATGCTCTTCTACGATATTTTCTCCGTAGAAATGTGCATTCATGGATTTCCCCCGTATAGGAACCAAATTCGTGCGACCATCGAAACAACTCCTCCCCAGAACATTATTGATAAAAAAAAATGGGATCCTTCAAGAGATATTGCAAGCAACAAACCTATCTCCTTGCATCCGCTAGACTCGCTGAGTCCATCTAGTGTATTAAGGCTTACTCTTGTTTCATTTCAATACAAAGCTCGCTTCCAGTCGGTAATGGTCCAATTTACGTTTTCTCTTGCAAAACCCAGTCTAGTACTCCATGTTCTCTGGTGAGCAGTGGTGCAATAGCTAGTCTTCCACTATCCAATCCTCCTTCATTAAGCCTTCTCTTGACCGTTCGTCCAGAAATTGCTAGGGCCCTGCTTAGCTCCATTGCTAGGGCATTTCGAGCTGCTGCTAGGGCTCTGCTTATCTCTAAACTGATAGAATGCCTGCTTCTTAATTGCGGAGGCGACATGACATAGGAGAGTATAGACGACTCCGGTACTAGTTGTGTCAGTATTCCTACTCTTCACTGTCAATCTTCACCTCACTCGTAGTCAATTTGTATACACTATAGAAGCACAGGCTAATGATCGTTATTGTCGAAGTCTTACATTAAAAATTTAAAGAGATAATTAATCTGCCAAAAGGATGAAAGGGGTACATATAAAATTATGTTACTACCGATGGTTTAAGATTTTATAATAAAAATGCATGTTTCAAGATTTTATTTACAATTAAATCTCGTAAATTATAAAAGGTGGTCCAACCAAAACGCACGATGTTAATTGTAAATAAAACAAAAAGTTTTCAGAGAATTATCTTAATATTTTTTATTATGATAGAAGGATCTATGATAATTATGTGTGAAATAAAATATCGGCCAAATGCTCACCACGGCTTCGGTGGCATACCTCTATCCGATGGTCCATATTTTCAATGACTCTGAGACATAACTGAGGTTCAATGTCGTTAATGTGCCGAATTATCTCATCCTTTAGCTCTTAAATTGTTCTTGGCTTATTGACGTACACTTTTTCTTTTAAATATCCCCAAAGAAAGAAGTCCAACGGTGTCAAATCACATGATCGTGGCGGCAAATTAACATCGCCACGACGTGAGATAACACGGCCATTGAATTTCTCGCGCAAAAGTGCCATTGTTTCGTTGGCTGTGTGACAAGTGGTACCATCCTGTTGGAACCACATATCGTCCAGGTCCATATCCTCAATTTCTGGCCAGAAGAAGTCCGTCATCATCTCGCGATAGCGAACACCATTCACAGTAACTGCTTGGCCGACCTCATTTTCGAAGAAGTACGGCCCGATGACGCCGCCAGCCCATAAACCGCACCAAACAGTCACTCTTTGTGGATGCATCGGCTTTTCAACAATCACTTGTGGATTCTCATTTGCCCAAATGCGGCAATTCTACTTGTTAACGAATCCACTGAGGTGAAAGTGTGCCTCGTCGCTGAAGATGATTTTCTTTGTAAAGTCACCATTCACTTCTGTCTGTTCAACCAACCATTCGGCGTATTGACGACGCTTGAAATGGTCAGTAGGCTTCAGCTCTTGAGTCAATTTAACCTTGTAAGCGTGTAAATTCAAATCTTTATTCAAAATTCGCATCAGTGATGTTCGTGAGATGTTCAACTGTTGGGCACGACGACGAGTCGAGGTTGACGGCTCTTTTGCTACACTATCGCGAACAACAGCAATGTTTTCCGCAGAACGAACTGGGCGAGCATGCACAGGTGTTTTCACATTTTCTATAGATCCGGTTTGCTGAAATTTGCGCACAATTTTCCAGATTGTGGACACATTTGGTCGATTATGCTGACCAAAAAAGTCACGAAGTGCACGAAATGCATTTTTATTTGAACGCCCATTTTCGTAAAAGGCTTCAACAATCTTAACGCGCTGCTCAATTGTGTACCTCTCCATGGTTGAATTTGTCAAACACCGAAACAAAGAAATGTCAAATTAATTTGGGCAAAAAACTTGACGTTAAGATGTGACTCACAATTAACATCGTGCACTATGGTTGGACCACTCTTTAACAAAGCAGAAAATGAATTTAAAAATATCCACTGAAACTCCATAACTGAAAACACAAAAAAAAGGAAAATATATACACAGTTGGGAGTCCAAGTGTTCCATGGTTTGGTTCAATACGAAAAATTTATTTTGATGGAAATATCACAGGTTGACGGATTTGTATTGTACTAACTTATCCTAAAATGTGTTTTCGGCACGACACTGTTCAAAAATGTCAGTTGATTGATTCATACGATTGTTACCTGTGACGCACACGCAAAGAATCATTATATAAACCATAGCTAAACCTTTTATGATTATATTTGCGTTTCTTTGTTTACTTTTATTTATTAATTTATTTTGCATGTGAAGGGATACAACAAATATAAAAATCAAAAGGACATGTGCACTGATGCGTTATTACATAACCTTAGAAATGTGTATTTGTTGTTGTTTATAATCTACACTAAACACTTACATGTAATTAAAAGAAAATAAAGTAATATGCATATATGTCGGATCGTTCCAAACCCGACAATATTGCTTGTTCACATATCCATTCATCCAAAAACGGACCTCGTAGCTAAAGATTATTTTCTTAACGAAATTCGGATCAACTTACAACTGCTCTAGAGCCCTATCAGCGAACACATGGCGTTGTCTGTGGTCGCTTACCTTAAGTTCCTGGGTGAGTTGGATTTTATACGAATGCAGACCCAAGTCCGCAGTGCGCGGAACGTTCGTCGAACAGAGCACTGATTTTGAAAATGAAACTTGATAATTTGCACACGTTGTTGAACGATATATATATAGCCTTCAATGGTGATTTTCCATACCGAACAATTCACAATAAATTTGATAGATTTTGTTTTAACAACATGGTTATAACGTAACAAATTTCGAGCGTCCCTATTGAAAGACCCTATAGAAGGCAGTAACATATAAGTCGGAAATCGAGAAAGGAACCACCAAGCCGCTAAGCGGTTATCAAAATAGTTCCCGAATAGCAAAGCTATTACATAATCGCTCTAGGAAACAACTACTGCTCGGGCTAAAGCCCCGCCAGGCATTGAATTATACCCATTGAATTATACGGGGCTTTAGCCCAAGGAGTAGTTGTTTCCTAGAGCGATTATGTAATAGCTTTGATATTCGGGAACTACTTTGATAACCGCTTGGAGGCTTGGTGGTTCCTTTCTCGATTTCCGACTTATATGTTACTGACAGAGATCGTATCGATAAATATGTATACGCCATAAAGTTCATTCGGTATTTGTCCTGAATCGGCGTACCGTGTACGCCGTGTACTGATGAGAACTAACAAGTTCGAAACAGTTGTATGTCGTTCGGTTCCGATCCGGGACAAATGTCGAATCCTACTTGTGGCGGGTTTTATTTTCTGAAACCTATAGAAGCCAATGATTAATTTAATCTGTTACGCAATAAAGACGCATACGTTATATAGAAATAGTGAGTGGGGTGAGGAGAGAATGCTAATTAAAAAAAAAAAACAAATCCTTAGGAACCCATTGTTCCAGCATAATTGGTGCAGTTTCAAGTTCAACCAAGTGTTCATCTGTCATTTTCTAAAACAAATATTCACCATTAGTTAAGAAACCATAGCCGTTTTGCCAATTGAGAATACATTAATTATAAGAGGAAATATCATGAACTTGCCATCTCTTCTCTGATATACAGGATGATAAAGAGACCCAGAAGAATAACTACGTTATTAAATATTAATTTTATCAATTAATAGACTAATAATTGTAATTACCATTGCACGCTCACACTCGTCGATGAAGAGGAATTATTTATTAAATATTCAATACTGCGATTCTAATACGATATCCTTCTTTTTATTGATATGAGTTATTTAAGATTTAATTATTATAAATATTTGTAAAATATTTATGAAGAAATCGAGATGTTCTATGATTTAAAACAATCTAATTCCTGCCACCGTTATTCCTGTTTTATTGTAAGTACCGAATTACACAAACGAATGCTTTGTTTGTTTTCAGAATGGTATTACTACTCATGTTTGGCACAGGTGTTAGGTTAATGTAAACACTTTTTCAATAAACCGTTGTTTTGAAATTACCCTCATTTTACATATATTTTAACTGGAGCCTTTATTTACCAAAATACTGACAGATGATTTTCACTACTGCCCTCATAAAACCTAATGGTACAGTGCAAGTTTAAAACTTATAGTATTGTTTATTTATATTATTACCTTTGAGACGTGTGGGTTAACTTTGGGTAAACATATATTAAATTAAGACACATATGTTTAAGTAACGGTCTGTAAGAAGCATATCCATCACTAACAAACGTTAGTATTTGACGTGTTGAAAATTAACCTTTTTTTAATGTAGTTAAAATCACGTGATGAGATTTAGGAGAAATATTTTCATTAAATGCACTTAGCATGAAAAATGAATAAATAAACTCTCAATACAGCCAAAAATTGCAATAATGTGTATTTGCATCTTAAAAGTTTAATTCAACAAGGGTTTTAGAAACTCTTTTAGTTCTTGAAAAATATGACCCTGTAGATAAGACGGAAAAAAATCTACTTTACAGTTGTTTACAGTTGTTTACAACGACATACAGCTGTTTCGAACCTATTAGTTCTCATCAATGCCGTACACGGTACGCCGATCCAGGACAAATGCCGAATGAAAGTTGTGCGGTATACATCTTTATCGATTCGATCTATTTCAGTAACATATAAGTCGGAAATCGAGGAATGAACTACCAAACCGCCAAACAGTTATCAAAGTAGTTCCCGAATAGCAAGGCAATTATATAATCGGTATAGGAAACAACTACTCCTCGGGCTAAAGCTCCGCCAGACATTGAATTATACCTAATACCGATCCTCGACCCCTTTCTCGTGTTTCAGCACGATCAGATAAGGTTATAAAAAATAAAACCCGCCACAGGTAGGATTCGACATTTGTCCCGGATTGGAACCGAACGACATACAGCTGTTTCGAACTTATTAGTTCTCATCAGTGCCGTACACGTTACGCCGGGAAAGGGGTCGAGGATCTCTTTTAGGTATAATTCAATGCCTGGCGGGGCTTTAGCCCTAGGAGTAGTTGTTTCCTATAGCGATTATGTAATAGCTTTCCTATTCGGGAACTACTTTGATAACTGCTTGGCGGTTTGGTGGTTCCTTCCTCGATTTCCGACTTATATGTTACTCTTAACTAAAGAAGTAAACACTAATATCACGATCAACTGATCCTTAACCACCACCGCATCATATGTTATTTTCGAGAGCATTTGTTTAAGTTTGGCCTCAAGTGGACTCGGCTCCATCTTTTCAGTAATCAAAAAGTGGTCACAGAACAATTTGATCGACTCACTCAGATGGTGACGAATCCCATGGTACTACGTCTGATTGAGTTAGAGTGCGGATAAATTGGCTGTGATACCCAAACTTGTCAACAATGTAACTCAAGCAGCCAGCACGTTGTTTTACTTCGATATACCCAGTTCTCGAGAGAATATTTCTGCAAGAAAATTTTTACTTAGACTAAAATTATATTCAAATAGATATACATACATTAACAGATCCTAATTTTGACCTCTTTTGAAGACGACAGGACTTTACAGTAGGAGATAAATCCTACTGTAAAGTGAGGTCGACGCCGAAAAAATATTTTGGAGACAGGAGTCGGTGAAATACTACCCATCATCGGAATCTATGAAGTGAAATTTATCTGGGAAGAAAAATATATTATTTTTTCCGCATTTCTTTAAAATATTTTTTTTTTTTTTTTTTTGGTGGGAATAGCAAGTGCCGGGTTAGTGCGAATGCAAAACAATGAATGCAAGAACGTTCAAGAATAAAAACAGAAGACGATGAGCTTATAATGCCAGGCCTCCTTAATACCTACGGGATACTTAATTTAGATAGTTACTTTACTTAAATATGTTGTCCTACCTGAATTAATTTCTGGTCTGAATCAAGTGTACGAGTTAATATCGGTACAGCTAAGGAAGGTCACGAAATAGACTTGATAGAACTAAATCAAGTTGATGGAAGCCTATTGAGGAAATTATTATTATTGATTAAGACATTGATCCAAATCGAGAACCGTGGAGTCTCAGTTACATTACTTAAGTTGAAATATCAAATAAAGTTGAACGAAAGATGAACAGAAGAGAAACGATTGATAAATCCCAAATTGTCTTGCGTAGTGTCTTGCTTCCTATACGGAAATACCATCATGGACACATAGATATTCTCGAAAACCTGAAAACTAAAAAATAACTGAAGATGCCTGTGAATACTCAAGGACTAAAGCTATTAGTAGATCTATTGTGTCGTACATAAGACATAAAGGGTCTTTCAATAAGGATGCTCGATTTTTAAACGTAAATTAAAATAGTTATGTGTGAAATATATATTCAAATTTCTTCATTTGAAAGAATATTTTATGGCACTATTGTATATTATTATAGTATGAAGGCTTAAGAATATATTCTGAAAGTTTGATGTCGATATCTTTAAAATTTACAGATATATAATGCTTTCAGTCACGGGGTAGAGGGCGGCTAATGCTGCTACCTGCGCCCCTCAATGAGCGCCCTCGTCGGGTGCGGAACAATGATCGACTTTACTAATCAGCGACAAACTTGAGGAATCATTGTTTCATGCATTTTTTCACTACTATATCATAATAATGTATACGCATAAAATTTCTCCCGCTAAGAAATATCAAACAAGCACGAGAATTCATCATCCTGAAAAAGGCAACGTCCTTTGAATACGAAACGGTGCCCTTCATATCTCGAGTACCGATCGACAGATTACTCAGAAATTTGGCACATATGTGCTCTAAACCTCTATTAACAGAATGACGATCGCATTTTTCAAAAATAACCAAAATTGTTTAAACAAATTATGATAACAACTGAGTTTTTTACCGAATTTTCGTACTTCAGCTCCATGTGTCGTTTCTTTTTAAGAACAATTTTCGGAAACTGCGATCGTCAATATGTGTCGTATGCATTGAACATGGTAGCTTACTATCTTTGATTTCAGATGATTAGTTTTATTTTCCGGCGGGCATATCACTTCCGGTTTTAAAGAATCTTAAATTGTGTCCACTTCACCATGTTTTCAATAAATTTATCTTCAATTAAAAAGAAAAATGTTTATTTATCATTAATAGTTCCCAAGAAAATTCATCTAGAAAATCGACTATTTTTTCATATTTCTAGATGGATGTAGCCCCTTATGTATGGGATATAACGTCGTTCAAATATTCGTCGCAGCTTTGCTTGATGGCACGTATTCGAGAAGTTTAATTTTCGATGACATTGTCGCATAAATCTGACCGAATTTGCTCGATGGCGTTCGTTATGCTGACTTTGAGGGCATCAACTATTTGCTGGTTATTTGCATAGACCTGCGAGTTAAGATATCCCCAAAGGAAGAAGTCTAAAGACGTTAAATCGCTTAAATCGCACGATCTCGGTGACCAGCTCATGTTGCCGCTGCGCGAGATAACCATGTCCTCAAATCACTCGGGCAGAATATCCATCGTGGCCTGCGCTCCATGACACGTAGCGGCGTCCTGTTGGAACCACATGTTGTCGGTATCCATATTATCTAGTTTAAACACAAGGCAAGACAATGTTCACATTACTTCCTAAGTAATGAGAACTAAGTTGTTTAGGCAGTAATGTGAACATTGTTTCGTCCACATGATAGCTTATGTACATTTTCAACATTAGATAATACCAACTCCTATCCATCTAAGGACAATATGAAAGTCAATTTCATAGGACAATCATCTTTAAAGGTGCTGCAGAAGTGTGTGTATAGAAAAATAATTATTCATCTTACTGTCGGAGATATAGTGTGGATGTTATATCTCCGATATAATAACCCCTAATATATAATGCCATTGTACTCGGAAATCTTTATTTTTTAATAAAGTGAAAAACTTTATTTTTTCCGATTTTATGTACTTAAGTTGTGAGACGATCAATCTCTTTAAAACTGCAACTAATCTTTTTATCAAAATTTAATTCCATAAATTTTTTCATTCAATGCCTTTAGATAATAAGAAAATTACGGTCAATGTCTTTAGAAAATAAGGTTGATGAGATTTCAAAATATTATTACTTTTCCGCACTTCACTATACTAGCGGAAAAGTAATGTAATCGTGTAAAGAAAAAGTGAACAAATTTTTTTTTGGTTTATTTTTCGTTTTTCGGCCTAAAAACAAAAAAAAAATGGCTTTTAAAATATGTTTGCTGTGTGTGTGTCGTCGTTGTCGTCGGCATTAAAATTTCTTGTTAGCACGATAACTCAACTAAATCATGTCGAATCGATCGGGTTTTGACTGATTCCGATCGGAGACGTCTCCCAGATGACACTTATTGATTTTGAGGTGGATAGCGCACACCACCCCCTCCTTTGGGTCTATTTGAGAAATTTTTTTTGTTAACACGATAAATCAGAACTAAATCGCGTCGGATTGATCGGGTTTTGACTAATCCTGATCGGGGACGTCTCCCAGACGACACATATTGATTTTAAGGAGTCATGAGTCATGAGAGCACGATGGTGGACTATTTGAGAAATTTGTTTTGTTAATACAATAACTCAACTAAATCGTGTCGGATCCATCGGGTTTTGACTGATTCTGATCGGGAACATCTCCCAGACGACACCTATTGATTTTGAGGTGGATAAGACACACTCCACCCTGTCCATGGGCCATGAGAAAGCACGACGGTGGATTATTTGAGAATTTTTTTTTGTTAACCCGATAACTCAAGTAAATCATGTCGAATCGATCGGGTTTTGACTGATTCTGATCGGGGACGTCTCCCAGATGACACCTATTGATTTTGAGGTGGATAGAATACACTGTACCATGTTCATGGGTCATGAGAAAGCACAATGATGGACTATTGAGAATTTTTTTGTTAGCACGATCACTCAATTAAATCGTGTCGATCGATCGGGTTTTAATTGATTCTGATTAGGGACGTCTACCAGACGACATCTATTGATTTTAATAGTGGATAGGACACATCCCACCCTGTTCAGTGGTCATGAGAAAGCACAAGGATGGACTATTTGAAAAAAGTAAAACTGTCGCATAAAACAGATATTCTGCATTTATGTGTTTGTTTGTTTTTTCTCGGTCACTCAATTTCGAGATAGAGATAACAAAATTAGGAATATTATGTGAGTTTATCAATACGTTTTTTAATGAATGTAATATTCAAATTTCTATAGTTAGAGAAAGTGTTGAATGTTTATTCTGAATTATATCAGCTAGAATGCAATAAGGATAATTATAAAATTGTTTCTTGAGGATTTTATGCATTACATGACATGTTAGTCAATTACAATTATTAATATATTTTCTGAAGATTGTATTTAATACTAAAACATTCGTTTGTCTTTTAATTACAATCAAAATTCGGATTACCAAATGAAATATACAGAGTAAGGAGACAAGTGCACTACGTTACTTGATTTGATCGTATTCTAGAACTTAAGTTATATATAACTAATAAGTTTCAAATCTACTACACTAGGTGTTCACCAGGGCGATGTTTATATATTCGGTGAAGACAGTGAATATTCATATCATAATTTTTGAGCTCTTTCTTATTCATTACAAAACTTTTCTAGATAGGAGTTCTGTACGATTTTCCTGTATTTCCATTTGCTTTAATTGCTTTTAAGTAAACCAATTAAGTATATCCGTTATCGGCAAGAAGGCGGCATTCAAATTATTTTTATAAAGTGCTGATTAAATAAATGGTACATTAAATAAACGGAGAAACAACCATAAAAATGAAATATGTTGGAGGTATTTGGATTTATTTCGACACAAAATGAAAATACGCACATTTATATTTATTTTGGTAACCGTTCGGAGTATATAAGTTTCACAAGTTTATGCCCGAGAGGAAGATCTTATTTACAAATTTATTTTTATTAGAGCGATGATAGAGGCGAACGATTATATTAACACGAACATTTGAAACGGAAATTGGTTTCCGACTCAGACCTTTTGTGCGGAATCTCATTTCGATTGGTGTACTGGTATTGGAATTATTTTGTCAAATATCAATAACTCAAAATAGATGCATGGACTCAAGCCATTTATTTTATAAACAGGATATTTTTACTAGGATTTTACTTTCTAATTCAGTTGGATTAAATGTAAAGCAGACATTTTCTGGCGCATCCTTTGTGATTATTTATTACTGTTTTACCTCTAACATAACTGCCTTTTTATTATTATGTCTCAATTGAAGGGTACATGAATAAAATAGGAAATGTCACAGAACAAAGGGAAATGTCACATGATCCAACAAAAATGAGATTTGATGTAGCCATCTAATAAACGAAAAATAACAAAATTGAAATGAAAATATTTAGTATAACTACCATATTTAATATATATTTATTTAATACATTTTTATTTACAAAAATATAAAAATAAATTTAGTATAAGAGTTAAAAATCCTTGCAAAAACCAACTGTATAGGTACAAAACAAGAAATATCTATTTTAGATTATTATTTGATGCTTCTATTACTCTCTTTTTTATCCATGAGGCAGTTTATCATAGAAAGTCCGCCCACTAGAGTTTTAATAAAAAGTTTACAGCTATAGGAGATTACAAAAAGTATGTGAACTTTTTAATCACGTGTTGCTTAATTTATAATATAAGAAAAAGAGATGGTTTCTGCCGAGATTTCCGAAGTAGTTGATGCCAGTCATTTGGTTAAGCCATTTTATAGTGTGTATTATGAAAACCATAAACCTGAACATAGTGTAATTTCTGTTTTGATCCCAGCTGAATCGCAAGAGAGATGAAGCTGTCTAACAGTATGATAAGGCAATTCATTGTGTAGTCAAAAAGGAAAGAACACACTTTTTCTGACCCTTTCTTGGATGTATATTTAGGATAAGTGCATATGAAGGACCTGAATAGACCTGAAATGAGCTTATGTATATCATGTATAGTAAATTAAATATCAGCAGAATATATAGGATTTTGCCTAAGGCAGACAGGTAAATATATTTTTTTGATAGTACATTGCAATTGCAACAAAAGTTCTCGTAATTTTAGCCTATCTTTTAGCATTACTTTTTCTATCGTAGAATGTCGGGGGTCACTCTTATATGAAGTTGCCGCTTTTTTAATTTATTCATCCTGGTCGTGAATTAATGGAATGCGCTATAGGTATGGGAATAATCGAAACTTATACTGAATTTCTTATTAACCATATGTTGCATATGAAATATTTACAGAAGGAAATTTTTCTTTAAACATGGAATACGCCCCCCCCCCCCCAAACCAGAATTGTTTAATTGTCATATTTTTAATTTAAGATAACATCTTGAAAATATCAAAATGCTGCCCACTAGATCGCAGCATGTAGCAGGCGATCAATGAATAAATTTTATTTAATATGAAATTGTTGGTTGATGTCCTATTAATTTATACAAGCAGTTAATTTACATTACAACAAAATTAGCCAGAGTGTGGACAAGCTACTGACATGGAATGTTTTATTGTATAATTTGTTATGAGATTGTGATATTTCTTTACGGTGTTTGTATTTCTAATAGATATTTCAGAACACGTATACGTCCGACTCTGAAATGTCCGCACTCAAACCCGGGGCTTATTCATAATATTCTGAATTGATTGGGCCGTTACTTGACGAAAATCCATATTTATACGAAATTAAAAGCTTTGCTGGTTAGATTTTCACTTTTTATTTGTTAAACATAACAATTGTTTCGCCAACACAGATTCTGCCAGATAACAGATTTCGCCAACAACAGGCTTTTCAGATGTTGAGTACATAGACTATTCAGTCATGTACTCAACATCTACATAAGCCACTGTGTTGGCGAAACAATTGTTATGTATAACAAATAAAAAGTAAAAATATAACCAGCAAAGGTTTTAATTTTATTCATAATAAATTATATCCACGTGCATATAGTTGCAACGCAAACGAATTGAGGTTTTTTGGCAATTACATATTGCCTTCTTCATGACAAATATAAATTTTAATAGTCTACTATAAATATATATTACAAATATATATATTCTGTGCCATTATCTAACAGTTCCGAATAAACCATTTTGTCGATTTGGGGCAACAACCTGGTAAACTTACGAGGTGCATGTTCCTATGGCAATACGACCACCGGATATCCCTGAAAACTTTGTAGCTTTATCTGGCGACCTAAATGCGCTATTCTGATGTCTAATACGGCGATAACTAGCAGGTATTACTAGTTTCAGGAATCGCATTAGCTTCTCCACTGCAAATCGGAGCTCGAGTAACACACCTTAATGCATATTTCATGTCTTCCACCTCTCTTATTAAATTAAGTGTTTTCCGGCGATTTAACGCACGCAGCTGGTCGTAGGTCTGTTGTACACATATTACTAGATTATGTCGTGTAGTTAACATGAGGGCGATATTGAACTAAGATTAATACACTACAGTTAAACCGTTATAACTTTATCACTACGTCACAAGCGATATTCGTAAGAAATAAAATGAAAAATCAGTCAAGTGAGTGACTGTTTACGTAATTTAAATTTATCGCTTTTACAGTCAACTGCATTACCGGCACCAAATGAAACTAGAAAATGCCTTTCAAATAAATTATCACTGTGATAAATCTTATATCAATCCATTGGCTCAAACGTAAACAACAACAAATATGCATATACGCAATGAAATAGGCTCAAATATTTGTAGAAAACGAAACGAGGTTAGTCAAACAACTATCAATATCTGTCGAAAATTATCTACTGCGTCACTCAATAGAAGAGTTTCATATTTTGAATCTCATACGTATGTTGTTACTATTTGTCTTCTCACCGATCAGCGTGAAAATATGAAAACAGTTGTCGGTGATATATTCAGGTAATTTCCGATGACCGAAGACACACGTAACATCACCTGTCTCTTGTCGATCTATTATAGAAAATGCGTTCAGAGGGATAGCGGGTTGTCTGTGATGGCGGTGTTGTAGTGGTAAACTTATAACGGTTTTAGTTTAGGTGGGAAACTGTTTGACTTAACATGAGTAACGAACTTCGATCTTGTGAATAAATATGATCAGACTGTAGTCAATTTTCGATGCTCTGGAATACAGAAACAATTGTAAACTATATCCTTATATGTATAACTGTAGGCTGCGTTCTTTTATAGAGTGGAGACATCAATTTTGGCAGTTAGCTTTTGTTCTATATAATTATCATAGAGACATATCCAGGAGCAGATGTAGACAGCGACCACAACTTGGTAGTCATGAAAGTTAGATTAAAATTCAAAAATTTGAAGGATAAGAAACCCGGAAGGATAAGAAACGTATAAATGTAGACATATTGAGGGATCAGAATATGAAAGATAAGTTCCAGGAGAAAACAGATTAATAAATAAAGCGAGTAATGACGAAATCAAGAACGCAGAAACTGAGTGGGAGAGTATCAAGAATAGTCTAGATTACGGACGTTTTAGGACATCAGAGAAAGGAAGCTAGGAAGCCCTGGATAACGGACGAAATCTTAAACTTAATACAAAAGAGACGAGGCTACAAAAACAGACGAGACGAGGAAGGACTGAAAATTTATAAGTCAATAAAGTGGGAAATCATTAGAAAGTGTAGAAAAACGAAAGAGCAATGGATAGAAGATAAATGCAAAGAAGTAGAAGATAAGCTCCAAGTAGGTAAGACCGATGAGGCTTACAAAATTATTAAGAGGAACTTCAGGGATATAGGACCAATAAGTAGAAACGTTAGGAGTCAATCGGGGACATACTGATCGGAAGAGAGGAGAAAGAGAATAGATGGAAGCAGTAATTAGGAAATCTATACGAGGGTCAGGAATTAGGAGATATATTAGAGGAAGAATCTAGCATCGATAGGGAAGATGTAGGAAAACCTATATTGAGGGAGGAATTTGAAATAGCACTAAGGGGGCTAAAGAACAATAAAGCGCCGGGTGTAGATAAAATACAGGCGGAAATTTTGAAATGTGCGGGACAGAAAGTAGTAAATAGGATGTTTGAACTGGTAAAATACATATACGAAACGGGCGAGATGCCAGAGGATTATAAGCGGAACATTATCGTTACTATACCGAAGAAGAGAGGAGCCGACAAATGCGAGAACTTTAGAAAGATTAGCCTAACTTCCCACGCGTCAAAAATCTTAACCAGAATAGTGCACAAAAAGATGGAAAATAGAGCGGAGGAAATACTAGGAGAAGACCAATTCGGGTTTAGGCGAAATAGGGGAACTCTCGAAGCTATTCTGGCGCTAAGAGTAATGTTAGAGAAAACAATAGAAGAAGGAAAGAACGCTTATATAGGATTTTTAGATTTAGAAAAAGCTTTTGATAATGTAAGATGGGAAAAAATGTTCGAGATACTAAAGAGCGCGGGAATGAAGTATAGAGATAGGAGAGTAGTACACAATCTATACAAAGAGCAAACTGCTGTTATAGAAGTAGAAGGGGAAATCAGGGAAGTAGGTATCAGGAAAGGAGTAAGACAAGGATGTACGCTATCACCACTAATTTTTAATCTGTACATCGAAGAGGCGATTAATGTGGTAAAAGATAGAGTGGATTTCGGGATTAAAGTACAGGGATAGAAATTAAAAATGCTGAGATTCGCGGATGATATAGCAGTATTAGCATCTAGTAAAGAGGAAGTAGAATCAGCGTTGAACGAAATGGAGGCAGTGTTGACAGAGGAATACGGAATGAGGGTGAATAAAAACAAAACTAAAGAGTTAGTGTGCAGAGGGCGCGAGAGCAGAGCAAGAACAAAAGTACAAATTAATAATGAGATATTTTAGGAAGTTAAAGTCTTCACTTATTTAGGAAGTAAAATAAATTGGGATAGAAGAAACGATAAAGATATAAAACAAAGAATAGCGCAGGGTCGAGTAGCTTTTAACAAAAATAAAGCACTTTTATGCTCGGGGGTTATAAGCTTAGAAACAAGGAAGAGATTTTTGAAAACATATGTATGGAGCACGGCGCTATACGGTTGCGAAACCTGGACGGTAGGGGAAGCAAGTAGGAAGAAATTAGAAGCTTTTGAGATGTGGTGTTACCGAAGAATGATGTAAATACCGTGGACTGATAGGGTTAGAAACGAAGAAGTATTAGAGAAAGTCGGCGAGAAAAGAAGTATGTGGAAAAACATAAAGAAGAGAAGAGATAGAATGGTAGGCCACTTGCTGAGACATGGGGAAATAGTCCGCGATATTTTGGAGGTAGAAATAGGAGTGAGGAAAGGCAGAGGTAGACCTAGATTAGACTACTGCTCGCAAATAGTAAGGGATGTAGGTTGTAGCACAATTAGCGAAATGCGTAGGTTAGCACAAGATAGGAGAAGCTGGAGGTTAGCGTCCAACTAGTCTTAGGACTAATGACCTCATGATGATGATGATGATGAATTATCATAGTCGGTTGCATTGTAAACTTTCGTTCTTTTATCTACTAATGATGCTCTGTATGATTGGATCTCTCAAAAACCAAGGAAGTTTAAAAGTATCAAGTGGTAATAACTTTTTAAATAGATTTTTTCTACGGCTGTTCGTAAAATATTAATTTACATACTGCCCACAGAACGTAAAGTTTAAGCATTAGTGGGCAGTGTGTAAATTGACATCTATCGTACTAATGTGAAAAATAATCGTCAGTGTGTAGAATCGACTATTTTCGCACTGCTCATTAATTTAGGCACTGATGAAGGAAATATACCGTTTAGCTCAAGTTCTTATTGGTGAACAATCATCGATAGAAAAACTGAACGTTGAAAAACATTGAACATAAACTTTAAATATTAATTATATAATTATATAGTAAATTAATTAATTAGGGTGTCTTAGTTGGAGCTATAGGATTTGAATCGCGCGCCATTTGTGTTCTGTCAAAGATAGGGAGTTAATATTTGACGACTGTCATCTACAAACCATACGACGTCAGCGTGTCATGATAGAGTTCCCCATTCACTGTGATAATATTACCAGTTTTATTTTCAAAAAGTAGGGTCCAATTAGTTTACCACTCCAAAATTCGCACCAAACCGTGCATCTCTGTGGCATTTCTTTTTCGTTAACAGCATGTGGATTTTCGGTAACGCAAATTCGACAATTTTGTTTGATGACGTATCCGTCAAGATGAAAATGTTCTTCATCGCTGGACAAATTTGTGTTGCAAAAATCAGCATCACCTTCTTTCTTTTCTAACATCCAGTTAACAAATATATGACGTAAATGGTCTGTAACTTTTAGTTATTGTATAAACTGAACTTTGTATGCTGACACATGCAGATCTCTTTTTAAGATCCGATATATGGTGGCTCTCGACTGATTCGATTGTTGTGAATGACTTGGAATTAATTTTTTTTTTGGATAGTCCTATTCACTTTCTATCATTGCGACAATATTTTAATCTGACCGATCACGACGAGGACGTATTGGTATTGGTTTATCAATAACAGAACCCGTCTCTTCAAATTTATTGATTAAATTACGAACTGCTAACTCTGTAGGCCCCTCATTTTGTCCTAATTTTGTGCGAATTTTTCGTAATGAAACTGCAAATGATCGCTCATTTTCATAAAATAGTTGTACACAAACTATTCGTTGTTGAACTGTTAATCGCTGTCTTATAATTTGTAGATGACAGTCGTTAAATATCTTTGACAGAATACAAATGGCGCCCAACTCAAATACTATAGTGTTACCTGAGACTTCCCTTGCAGACTTCAACAATATATAGGGTGTCTATATGCTTTTAAAGTCTGCAAGGGATGAGAATGCAAAGCTAATTATAAAGCTTTCGAGTTTACCCCCAAGGTTATAGAATCGTCTTGAGGAAGAGCTTGAAGTAGAGCCTGAATATCTTTTGGATTGACAATTGAATGTTTAATTTGTGCGCTTAATTCCTTTATTTTTGACAATAAGCATTTTAGTTTGAATACAATTTTTACTATATCTTGCAGTGTGAAATATGGTTTTCGATTATTTTAAAAATCTTCTTATATACACTTATAATTTACTTAAAATATATATACTTAAGATATATACTTAAGTATATATTTTAAGGTAGAAGGAGACCTCTACCTTGGAGCACCGTTTTTTAGGTACCCGTGTTTTCTTTTTCTAACGGTTGGGCATCTCAAGTTGATTTAAACGAAGAATTAAACATGGAACACTATTCGAAACCACCTTCACTATCGTCTGACGGACCCGATTGTTTTAACTATAAAATTTAAAAAATTGCGGCAGTTTTGAAAAAAGTTTTGGTTTTTTCGATTTTCTCGACATAATTTTTGTATTTTTAAAAAATACAAAAATTATGTTATTGAAAAGATACTCCATTGGGCGAGAACTACTCATTTTCAAAAATAAACCAACACATAAATGCAGAATATGTGTTTTATGCGACAGTTTTACTTTTTTCATTGGCGACTGCTTCAGTGTCGTATCAATGACCCATGGACAGGGTCGGGTGTGTCCTATCCACCCCAAAATCAATAGATGTCGTCTGGTAGACGTTCTTAATCAGAGTCAGTCGAAACCCAATCGATCCGACACGATTTAATTGAGTGATGGTACTAACAAAAAAAATTTCTCAAATAGTCCACCATTGTGCTTTCTCATGACCCATCAAAATGATAGAGTGTGTTCTATCCACCTTAAAATCAATGAGTGTCGTCTGGGAGACGTCCCCGATCAGAATCAGTCCAAACCCAATCGATCCGATACAATTTAGTTGAGTTATCGCACTAAGAAATTTTATTAATGCCGACGACAGCGACATCGACCACGTAAACGACACACGCACACGCACGCACACATACACACAAAATGGTTTAAAACCCTTTTTTTTGGGGGTTTTAGGCCGAAAAACGAAAATAAACGCTAGAAAATTTTTTTTATACGATTACATTACCTTTCCGCGTATAGTTGAGTGCGAAAACGTAATAAAATCATGTGAGAGCTCTGCAAACCTGAAGTATATATAATTTCCTGAATATTATTCGCAAAACGGATATTACTTTCTGAACAACGAAATAAACTGACCTTGAAATTGAAGGGCGGATTGAAGTTAAAGTTTACGTTGATGTTGAGGAGGCCTCAAGTGCTCAAAGATGACTAATCTACAGCGATTAATTAATATGTACATAATTTTTATTTACAATGTTAGTGCTTTATTAATTTTGGGTAGTAAAATCGACCTGACTTTACCTTGAATGAATGACGTTATACCGCATGAAGTTATATCATTTCGAAATCTGCTTTGTTAGGAGACCGGTCTAGAGAAGCTAGAAAGGCACAACATATATAGATTATTGAATCGATAATTTATCTCCCACGGCATTTATTTATTATCTAGTATGCTATCAATTAAGAAGGAAGTTTGAATAATAGCTGGGTCTAATAGATCAACGAGACAAATTGCTATATTTACATCGATGAAGAAAACTGAATAATATATCTCAAACTTATCGAAGTTTGAGATATATTAAGTGGCGAATTATACAAAAGTTCTATTAAAGGTGCGTATACACTTGCGAGCCGAACCGTTCGCGAACCGCTCTTGAACCATTTGATCGCAAGATTGGGATGGGGTTTGGAGCGCCGAACGAACCGCTTGCAAATCGCTCGTGGCGAACCACTACCTGTCGGTTTTTTTGGCGAACATAAAAGCATTCGCAGTTCACATCGAGACGGCGTCGTGTGCAGTTCGTTGTTTTTCTTCTGCTATTTATTTCTTGTGCCTTCTTGTATGGTTTGTTTCTCTTTCGGTTGTTTATTTAATAATCTGCCTACCCTTAAAATTTTATTTGATAATTTTCATATTATAATAATTATTATAATGGAGTGGACAGCGGAAAATGTAGTCAAACTAATTGAAATTTATAAAACGAAATCGTTATTGTGGAATCCTAAACACAAGGACCATTATAATTTTTTTTAAAGAAGATTCTTAGAAGGAAATAGGTCTTTCTTTCTTTTTCTTTTTGCACAAACTTTCTGCTATTATTAATGCCGCACCACTCATAACTAAAATCGTATAATTTTCCTCGCACGAAGGCATTATGTATTACAAGTAAGCACGCCGAGCAAGACTGATGGTGGTTCGTGGTTAGTTCCCTCTTTCCCATGGATCGTATTTAGTTCAGTAGATGTTCGCTGTAAAACTATTTTTAACTAATAGTTCACAAGCGGTTCACAAACGGTTCGGTTCGCAAATGTATACGCACCTTAACGTTATTAAAATGTAAACATTTTTGGAAACTTAAGTTTCCGTCATAGATACCACTTGAATCATTAATAAATAATATATTTAAACTAAACTAGCTACGTTAAAATTAAATGTATCTTTTATAACACCTAAAAAGCAAGCTGAATTGCCACCACAACATATTACAACAGAAGAAAAGACAAATTGATATAAAAAAAAGGACTGCACTGGTTAATAGAAAGAAGGTCAAAAATATCAAGAGAAAACAAATTCCTTACCTACAAGATCGTTATAAAACCTATTTGGACCTACGGTATAGAGCTGTGAGGATGCGCAAGCAGATCCAATACGGCAATTATTCAGAGATGCCAGTCAAAAATACTAAGACAGGTAGTAATCGGTCTCTGACATTCCAACAAGAATAGGAACAAGTCTCAAAACTGCGATATCTGACCACCCACGAGGTGCGCAGTAAATAGCCTAGGTCTCAGAGAGTTCACTTCCAGAGTGAATATCGAGTGTGCAGTCAGTAAAAGAGGTAGATTAAGTGTAGTGTTTCAGGATAGAATTTAAATCCAAACTAAATCGTAATTTTTTATCGGGACAAACTAAGGAAGTCGTAGCCAATATCATTCATTTTATGCAATGAGAAGCGAATGAGAATAAACCTATAAAATACTTTAAAAAGGTTCAGAATCATGTTGCAATGACACCTGGCACAAGGTTAAGTACTGTACAGAAAATTGCACACGAAATGAAACCTATCGAGGATGGGGAATCTTCATTGTTTTCAACGCCTAACAACAACAAAAAAAAAAAAGAAAAAAGTCAGCATTTAAATCTAATCTGGATGTCTTTTTCCTTTACTTTTCAATTTATTCTCATTATTCAGTTGATCAAAAACCTTATGTGAAAGGCAAAAACGTAAGGTAGATATGAAATCAGCGTAAATAACTCGCTAATAATCACTTATCAAACCCAAAAATGTCAAAATTTTTAGGCCTGTGTAATGTAATAATTATATTGAAATTAAGTATATTAGTTGACTATTATTAGTATAGTGAGAAGTATGAAGCTATTTATTTTTAACTAAGAACAATTTAATAATATAGAGACAATTCTGCGACCCGGTATTTTATTTTCGTAGCCCGATGCCGCGTCACCACTCACCATTTTCCGATATCCGACTTATATGTTAGTGACATAGATCGTATCGATAAAGATGTATACCCCACAAATTTCATTCGACATTTGTCCTGGATTGGCGTACCATGTACGGCACTGATGAGAACTAATAAGTTCGAAACAGCTGTATGTCGTTCGGTTCCAATCCGGGACAAATGTCGAATCCTACCTGTGGCGGGTTTTATTTTTTGAAACCTTATCTAATCGCGCAGAAACACGAGAAAGGGGTCGCTTTTAGGTATATTTCAATGCCTGGCGGGGCTTTAGCCCGAGGAATTCCTATAGCGATTATGTAATAGCCTTGCTATTCGGGAACTATTTTGATAATCGCTTGGCGGTTTGGTAGTTCCTTTCTCGATTTCCGATTTATATGTTACTGATCCACCATATGAGAAACTGTGCCCCAGAATATTTACTTCACTTTCATCATTTTCAGTCACTCTTTTGGTTTCTTGGAACATTAAATGTCTCAAAATAAAATAATTGCGTGTTCTTAATTTCTGCGCGTTCATCGAGGATACATTTGAATATAACCACTTAAATCTATGGCATGTTCTTTCCCATTATTCCACTCCATGACAC
Source organism: Rosalia funebris (assembly GCA_037954035.1). Lineage (NCBI taxonomy): Eukaryota > Metazoa > Arthropoda > Insecta > Coleoptera > Cerambycidae > Rosalia > Rosalia funebris. The sequence goes on along the minus strand of JAZFAV010000011.1, from coordinate 13,126,001 downwards.
TCCATGAATATAAAACAAATTTAAAACGTTCTTATTTGGAGAAGCATCGGTTTATTGTTCATTTTCAATAATTTTTAAATCAAGTTACCCCACACAAACATTACCGTCTGGCTACTATCTGTCAACGGCTCATGGCATATTGTTATTATATCTTTTTAATGTTTTTTATAAGTAAATATCAATATTTTTTGTAAACAAGGGATTCATGGATTATTATCATTTCTTCGTGTATCAAAAGTTCTGTGAACTGGTTTGAAATATTGCGTCGTTTCCATATATTTTACCGACACTCTATTTACTTTGTTCCATGACAGAGCTCCAGCGAAGTCGCCGATAAATCTTACGACCCTGCCAGTTGTCACGATACCAAAAAAGAGTTCAAATCGTAAGGAATTCGTTTGAACTTTTGATCTTAATTTAACGTTTACGCTTCTTAATACCTAAAATGGGAAAATAATGTTTAAGGGACCTCATACAATTGATCGTGATTTGGCGCCAATGAAAAATATCAGAAAGTATAAGAGTATTTTTATTAGAACAATTTTTTAATATTTCAAATGCAAATAATGTATGATATTTAATCGTAAAGTAAATAAACTATTGTACTGATAATGTTATACATTATATTGTAGAACATTAGTTTAATATCCTTTAAATAAACAATTTTTCATATTTAGAATAACCTCAGAAGAATGGTTGGTGTAATAATTATAAGCAAAAAAATAAAGAATGCCAATCAGGAATTAGAATTTACATTCTGAAAAGTATTTGATAATAAAGAAAAAAAAAACAGTTCACAAAGTATATTTATTAGAAATTAGAAAATATATCATGGGGACATATTACAGTTTTTGTTCTCTTCTGAATTCTAAGTTGGCTTAGATGTTCAACAAGAATTTCTTATTAATATGCTATAAATGTCATCCATTGGCTATGTAAAATCCATACAAGGTATTCCAAGACACCATTAATTATTGCCTACTACGCAGATATACATGTACAACTTTTTTTTTCAAAATCTAATCTAAAAATCTTACATTCACCAGGGATATACATGCTACCTATATTGTTTAATCACGTTGTGATACCGTGTAGTGTCCAATTCTACGTAAGTACTCCCTTGGGGCATAGTGCCCTTTAAAATATTTTTGATTAGAGGAATTGACATTCATTGCAAATCATTTATGGATAGAGTTATACACTTGGATGCTACATCAGTAGCGGCGCTGTATATAATCAACTACGTATGCTATAATAATTTATTTAATATGTAATATTTACTAAGTTTGAATTGATTCAGCTAGACATCTACAGAATTACATGTTTCTAAAGTTATTTCCTTGAGCGGTTACTATTAATATGTTTTAATCTGGCAAATTTTGGATTCTTCTTTATCTCATTATACAATTAATTACTTTGCTCGTCATTCAAAGGCTGTAGCACTTTTGACACGCCATCTACTAAGTGTAATAATTAATTAATGATAATGAAACATTTTGTGCTTTATTCCGGGTAATTACAGGGACATGGACAGTTTGAAATCTGCTTCCACTTAAGCATATTAAAATTTTACAATTTTCTCTTAGGGCAGCTGATCCTTTAAAATCTAATTTTTAAACTACGGAATTTATTTTTTTAAAACGCAAATATAATAAAACTCTGCCTCTACCCATGCTCCCTGTCATATAAGAATCCACTGTGAAGGTTCTGGAATACCAGGACACTGTTTATGAAATCCTCGAGTGCGTTTTAGAGATTTGAAACACAGAGAAACACAGTATTCTATTGTATATTTAGGATTTAATATTATTTTTAAGTCTCTCGTGAATAGACGGTAAATAAATGTCTTTACAACGTATGTCGGCTGGAAAATTTCCATATACGTTTATATTTATTCCAAAACTCACGAAATTATTCTTTATTCAATGTAAATACCAGGAGCGTAGCGTACATGGATGCTAGTGATGCGTCGTATCCCTTAAAAAATTGACAAATTATTTAAAAGTTCAATCGATTTATTGAATTATTACAATTTTTTAATTATTTTAAACCGACCGCAAATATACATTATTTACTTTAAACGCTACCATTAACTTTTTTATTTCAAATCGGCAGTGAAGGCGCCCAAAATTATTGGTTGGACTCCCACTTTACTTGTTGCAGTGCTGAAATGCGATGGTCCACGTTACATCCAAGCTACGCTTTAGATGGGCGAAAAGGTCAGTGATCTTACGCAGTCAACAGTGAAACCTCGAGTGGGGGTTATTTCCGGACTCGGTTATGTGAACATGTGAACGCATCTTGGCGACTGTAGCCATAACATAAGGAAGATTTGGAAGCGCTGTTTCACGTAATTGTGGAAAATGAAAATGAGGAATGGGATTGAGAAACCGTTATTTGTGCTAGAGGCCATTTAACTTTATTGCGCGACTTTGATTTTAGTTTTCTCTTAACAGTGTTTTCTGCAATAATTCCACATTCTGAGAGTCTGTTTAAAATTCTACAGACAAAAATATCAGATATTAGTTACTGCAATGAAAAGATGGCCGATTTCAAATCACATATTCGAAAAATGAGGAACGAGTTTAGTGACATTTGGGACCGCATGGACAGATTTGTGTTAGAAAATCAACCACCAAGTAAAAGAATGCGTTTGAATTTAGTTCCTGAAGAAAGTAAGAAAAGCACTTACGAATGATTGTTTATATGAAGTTTTGGACGTTATTACTTTGAACATTAGTGAACGGTTTAGTGAAATCTCTAAACTGAAATTCTTAAATCTAGATTCCACACAATTTGCTTCGTTCGTGAAACGTTTTCCTGCCGAACTTTTTTCTTCTTAAGTAGATACATGTGAAAGATTCTTTGACGCAAATTGTTTAAATAGTGAACTTTCAGTGATTTATAGTGATCCCGATATGAAAAAGAGCACTGTGTTTAAGCTTCACCAATATATTATGTACCTTCAATTATCTTCTGTTTTCCCGGAGTCATCAAAATTGTGTCGTTTAATTTTGACTATTCCTACCACAAGCAGTTCCGCGGAAAGATCATTTTCATGTTTAAAGAGAATAAAGATTTATCTGCGAAATTCTCAAAAGCAAGAAAGACTGTCAGCTTTAGCATTAATAAATATTGAAAGTGCCTTGTTAGAACATCGTCTCTAACAGTTGAAAAAACAGTGATACACGTTTTCGCTGGACAAACAAAAACCGAAGAATTAATCTTCATTTTAAAAATTAGGATATATACCCCGGCATAACCGTTCTATGTTAGTGTCTTTTTTTATTACTACCATTTTCATATGGCTTACCATACATCTGACTATACCTCTTCCCTTTATAAAATTTTTATCACATCCCTAGATTCTTCTCTCACGCTACGCCCCTGGTAAATACGTATATATTACACGACCATAGCATAAAAACTAAATCGGATATAAATTCGGCATAAGATATTTTTTTCACTTGCGTGTTACACTATTGACATGTTTTATATGTAAGGATTTCTTAAAGGCGGCCAACAAAGCCTGGATTACAAACCAAACATATTTTACATCAGAACATTTTCTTATAAACCTTTTCATATTCAGCCCAAACAGCGACATAGTAATGTTACCTTTCGGCGTATTTACGTTATCCGGAAGTCACAGAGATGAGATATTAATGAATACTAATATAATAATATAATTATTAAATGTTTAATATATATATATATATATATATATATATATATATATATATATATATTTATTACTTCCATAACGAACAAAATATAATTTGGTCAAAACAGCGGCAAGTTACACTGAATTGTTGTACCTACACTGACTGAAATATCTCAAGTCTGACTCTAATCGATTACCACACCCCTGATGCAGAACTCATTGTGAGCACGTTTGTTTATATTGAAATATTACTATACAATAAATTAAATGTAACACGTAACTATAAAAAAATGCTAACATCCCTTCTTTTAAAAATAAACTAAACGATTAGCAGTTTCTAAATTAAAATGTTTAAATAAAATTTTATATGCGTTAGCCTATTTGTTTATATTTGTTATTTCTAATAAGGGTTAAATTTAAAGGTAATCATGTACTTAAATTCTAATAATATAGGCTCCGACAGAGATGTACGACGTGTTCGAAATGAGTATGACAATTTATTCAAAGAGGGAGGCTAATGTTTTCGGAATGGTTGGTACGTGAAGGTTAGGAGACGTCGTTTCAGTCTTCTTGGAGCCGTGGACGTTCGAGCATCATGTTTTGTTTATAGAGACCGGTCGTTCTGTTGTCACTGCTCAACGCAGGTTTCGAAATCATTTCAATGTTGGAAGGCACAGTAGTGTCCGTACTCGGAACACTATTTTGAACTTTAAAGTTTGGACACACGGAAACTAGACTTCCTTCCCCAGAAAGCCTACAGGCAGGCTTCAATAGCGGAAGGTTATACATATAAATGCGGACAAACACCCAGCCCTGAGGGAAGTTCCCTCTGGTGAGAATCGAACTCACACAGACAACGTGCCCAGTATTTGGTCCAGATACCACCCTGTTACCAAATAGCAAGTCAGCACCACCGCGGCACTATGAGAATGAAACCATCTGTCACCCATCCAAGTTGTAGCCGGCTATTCGTTGCTTGACTTCGAATACCGCAAGTCCGACAGTGAACGGAGTACACTGCCTCATCCTCCAACCTCCGTACAACTGGATCTTTGGGATCTGGAAGACATCTAGGACTACAGCGAACGGTCATACTTAACTTTAGAAAATCGTCATACATCTCTGCCAGATCCTGTGTAATATTTTTCAAACCGTTAAATACTATTATTATTATTATTATTATTATTATATTGTGTATTAGTAAGGCTATGGAAGACGATAGCATAAGGATGAAACAAGAAATTATGTAGCGTTGATAATTATTAAATAACTAATTTCAGGAGATGCACAAAGCTAAAAGAAATATATTCAGTTTACCTCACTGACAATGAGTCGAGTAATCACGCCTGGTATCTCAGCTGGGAGCTTTCTTAGCTCTTCCACGCGGAGGCCCCGAAATTAAGCAAAAAATAAGAAATACCAAGAAACCGAACAGGTGTTTCGTAATTAGACGCCATTCTTCTGATTTATGAAGTTCATTGTAAACCATTACGCTTGTGCATCACTGATAATAACTCTATATAGCAGGAAGTATGTGTTACGCTGTTAAATGTGAGTGAACTCGAAAGTCCATTTAAATGTGTAACGATTGACTGCATTCTATAAGGTCAGTTAAGGTTTTGCAGTTTAAACGGCGATAAATCAGCGCCCGAGAGGTCACCGGAAAACCAATCCAGCCAGTACGGACGCAGCGAAGAGAAAATTATTTATGTGAAAATCTTAGTTTGGTGCCAGTTTTTTAGTGCCAAGAATTGTAGATATCAAACGTACTGCACCAAGTCGCTGTTGCTTGAGGATTTTATGGAGGTGTCCCAGGTGGAAACAAAGGTTTGAGTCTACTTTAAGGGTTAATTAAATCTTTTGATTTTTATTTGTTTAATATGGAATATGGTTAACGAAGACTGTTTGAAAAAGACGCCAGAAATAATAAAGATCTGTCTGTTTATATTTAGAAAAGAAATGTTTTCTAACAATTAAAGCGACATAAGACAATTTGTCTTATGTAATATTGTTTAACTTATTATTTGTTTGATTGACGTTTGTTCTACAAGGCTTGGATGAGATTTATATTACATTTCATATAAAATGTTAGAATTTGCAGATATTTTAGTTGTAAATTTTTTTATTGATTAGCAATCAGAATTACAAAATAGTCTATAAACTAATCCGCTAACTTCAGAATTGGGTGGTTCTTCATTGGCATCGTGAGATCTTGTTCAGTGACAAGCCTTTCTTATTCTTCCTTCAGATCACTTGGCCATTTTCTTTTGAGTCTTCTTGCATTTTATGCTCCTATGAAAGGGTTTAATAGCGCAGGTCAGCAAAGATTCTGTGCTCGAACTTTCTTGACTTTTTGGCTTAAGATTTCAAACATTTTTGAAACTAGTCAAAAATTATTATGCAACGTATCAAACGCTGCCATACATTGGCAAAATATTGCGCAATATCATGTGTAACTTGTTTGGTAATGTATGGGCCGCTTTACAGAGCACGCACTTGTACCAAAACCGACAGATTTATGGTCGTTTGGTCAATAACATTGCAGGTCTCAGTGAGCCACGAGGCGATCACCCGATGGTCACTTCATACATGATAAATTTCGAATATTAACATCATCATCATGAGGTCATCAGTCCTAAAACTAGTTGGACGCTAACCTCCAGCTTTTCCTGTCTTGTGCTAACCTACGCATTTCGCTAATTGTGCTACAACCTACATCCCTTACTATTTTCGAGCAGTAGTCTAATCTAGGCCTACCTCTGCCCTTCTTCACTCCTATTTCTGCGTCCAAAATATCGCAGACTATTCCCCCATGTCTCAGCAAGTGGCCTACCATTCTATCTCTTCTCTTCTTTATGTTTTTCCACATACTTCTTTTGTCGCTGACTTTCTCTAATAGTTCTACGTTTCTAACCCTATCAGTCCACGGTATGTTCATCATTCTTCGGTAACACCACATCTCAAAGGCTTCTAATTTCTTCCTACTTGGTTCCCCTACCGTCCAGGTTTCGCAACCGTATAGTGCCGTGCTCCATACATACGTTTTCAAAAATCTCTTCCTTGTTTCTAAGTTTATTACCCCCGAGCATAAAAGTGCCTTCTTTTTGTTAAAAGCTACTCGACCCTGCGCTATTCTTTGTCTTATATCTTTATAGCTTCTTCCATCCCAATTTATTTTACTTCCTAAATAAGTGAAGTATTTAACTTCCTCCAATCTTTCATTATTAATTTCTATTTTCGTTTTTGCTTTGCTCTCGCGCCCTCTGCACACTAACACTTTAGTTTTGTTTTTATTAACCCTTTTCGTATTCCTCTGTCAACACTGCCTCCATTTCGTTCAACGCTGATTCTAATTCCTCCTTACTAGATGCTAATACTGCTATATCATCCGCGAATTTCAACATTTTTAGTTTCTGTCCCTGTACTTTAATCCCGAAATCCACTCTATCTTTTACCACATTAATCGCCTCTTCGATGTACAGATTAAAAATTAGTGGTGATAGTGTCTTACTCTTTTCCTGATACTTACTTCCCTTCTTTCCCCTTCTACTTCTATAACAGCAGTTTGCTCTTTGTATAGATTGTGTACTACTCTCCTATCTCTATACTTCATTTCCGCGCTCTTTAGTATCTCGAACATTTATTCCCATCTTACATTATCAAAAGCTTGTTCTAAATGTACAAATCCTATATAAGCGTTCTTTCTTTTTTCTATTGTTTTCTCTAACATTACTCTTAGCACCAGAATAGCTTCGCGAGTTCCCCTATTTCGCCTAAACCCAAATTGGGCTTCTCCTAGTATTTCCGCCGCTCTATTTTCCTTCCTTTTCTGCACTATTCTGGTTAAGATTTTTGACGCGTGGGAAGTTAGACTAATCGTTCTAAAGCTCTCGCATTTATCGGCTCCTCTCTTTTTCGGTATAGTAACGATAATGTTCCTCTTATAATCCTCCGGCATCTCACCCGTTTCGTATATGTATTTTACCAGTTCAAATATCCTATTTACTACTTTCTGTCCAGCACATTTCAAAATTTCCGCCTCTATTTTATCTACACCCGGCGCTTTATTATTCTTTAGCCCCCTTAGTGCTATTTCAAGTTCTTCTCTCAATATAGGTTTTCCTGCATCTTCTCTATCGATGCTAGATTCTTCCTCTAATATCTCTCCTAATTCCTGACCCTCGTATAAATTTCCATCTATCTGCTTGCTCCTCTCTTCCGATCAGTATGTCCCCCGATTGACCCCTAACGTTTCTACTTATTGGTCATATATCCCTGAAGTTCCTCTTAATTATTTTGTAAGCCTCATCAGTCTTACCTACTTGGAGCTTATCTTCTACTTTTTTTCATTTATCCTCTATCAATTGTTCTTTCGCTTTTCTACACTTTCTAATGATTTCCCACTTTAATATTAACATACTTTAATAATATCATCAATTCTTTTGCGCCTGCTTACAAGTCCTTCCTTCTCTTTGGAATATAAACGTTTATGAGTTATTTCCAAAATTTCAAAACAGCGTCTTTAACGTTTAACGGAAAACTGTTTATAAAAATTACGAATATCGTTTGAATATCAGTTGAATACTTGTTACTGGTAGTCACTTAGTCTTACTGAAAAATAGACCATCCTGTATGAATACATACATACATGCGCTGCATACTATTATCATGCTAACTACAACTAATGACGTGTTTCATATAAGGCATACTGTTAATTTTATTACGTTTGTTATTAGTTTATTACCCCCAATGAAAACAAACCCATGTGCAAAGTGTGTTATCGCATCGCATTCGAATTCACTTTCCTTTATCAAACGTACCTATATAGCAGTTTATATCGGTTTGTCGTTCGGTTAGATTTAACGGAGACAATAAACTGCGATATTTTAGTTCAGTCTACTGCCTGTAGCATTACATGCGTATTTGTAAATGGATTATACACAAACACATTGTATTTGAACGTGAGCAAATACGGAACTTGCCTAAATGCTTTATGTAAACCTGTGGGGTGGTCCATTTTTTTGCGTATGGTTTAACAGAAGAAAGTATGGAGCAATGCAAGCTTCCGTTATAGTGCTGTCCACTGTGAAACATTCTTTTGGTATACGAGAGGTTCAAACTTAATTTCGTGTACATATAATCTTCATGTGTTACTGTGTCTAAGAATTTTAGTTTATCTTCGTAAGATATATTGAAAAATTCTAAATCTGAAGTAAATTTCTTATGAAATTAATTTTTTTTAAATTACCCCATCTCAACTTTTTGTGTTCCCTGAAACATAATTTCGTTATAAATAATATCGGTATTCCATAGTTCATAAGTTAAGAAACTAATTAAACTACTGAAATAAGGACGTTATTATACTCCACCTCATCTTCAGAATTCCTTATATAATAAGGACTAAACAAATTAGGTCAAAACAGCTATTCTCCTGGCTATATGCCAAACGCCGAGCGCTGAATTATATGACAAAATTTGCCGTATTTTGTCTAACAGAGTTAGCACTAAAATACAGTGTGATTAAGACTGTTCCAAAACCCCAAGGAAGAGGTAAAGTGTCACCTATCTCAGGATATCGCTAACTGCAGACCGGTTTCGACCTTATCTTGAGTATCGTCAATACTGTGTAAGCGAGTATACCTTTGACAGATGAGGCTAAAGCATTGCAGATGGGGTGGAGTATAATAATCTCTTTACTTCAGTAGTTTGAAAATTATCCTCTGCGAAGTAAAACTTTGCATTATATTTAATAAACTAATGCTTTATAATAAAAGTTTGTACAGAATTTAGGGAAAGAATAGATACCATGGATAAAATGTTTTCTACATTCCATGATAAATTAAATGATCTTAGTAATTCCGTTAAAAATGTAAGTAAAGCAGTAACTGACAATGAAAATAGTTTCTAGAATTCTAAATAAAAAAAAATTATATACTAGAGCAATACGCCAAAAACAACTCTCTAAGAATTTGCGAATTAGCTGAGGAAGAAGAAAATAATGTAGTTTCTGAAAATGTGGTTAACTTATTTTCGTCTTAACTTGGAATCAACTATAGTAAAGAGACATTCACCTTCTTAAAATATTTTATCATTTAAGCGCAATTTGTGTTGTTTCCAGTGTTTTGAAAAATTGTATCTCAGCGATAAAATTAAATTAACTACGACTTTCGACGTGGATTATCAAGACAAGAGTGCATCGACCACATTTGACGATAAAGCCCCATGCTTTGTTACTATGAAACGCTGGTATAATGCGTTTAATCGTGACCGCCATTTGCTTACCGACGAAAGTCGTGAAGGTCGTCCAAAATCGGTTGTTGTGCCAGAAAACATTGATGCTGTGCAAAAACTGATAATGCAAGATCGTCATGTGACATACTGTGAGATTGAGGGAACCTGAGGCATTAGTTGGACTAGCATATATAAAATATTACATGATTATTTAGCTGTAAACAAGGTTTATTCTCATTGGATTTTACATATTTTGAAAAAATCTCAAAAAGATGCTCGTGCCGATTGGTGCAAACAAATACTCAAGAAATACAATGGCTTCAAAAGACGTATATAACATTGTAATAGGTGACGAATTATGGATCTATGCGTATGAGCCGAAAAGTAAACACCAGTCGACTTTATGGGTAAGTAGCCCAATCAATAGGTCACTAATTGTAAACAGCAAGAATTTGAGCATATACAAAATAAAATTTCAAGAAACTTACAGTTTTTTGCTCTCAAAATGGCGGCCGCTAACATAACCTAAAAAATTCGAAGAAGTCAAGAAAACGGTTTTTCGCGAATAAAAAAGAAAGTTGTGCTCGGATTGGAAAAAGTTAAATAAGAAAGTTGTAGATAATTCAAAAATATTTCGACTCAATTTTTGTAAGCTCGAATCGATTAATTACTTTTCGAGATATATCGAAAAAACCGTTGAAAATTGCGTTTTCTTTTATTTGCTCTAAATATAACAATATTTGATGAAAACATTTAATAATTTCAGAAAATGTAGTTGTAAGTGAGACGAAAACAGTCGTTTTTGTACAATTCCAAAATATATATTTTTTTCAAAGTTATAGCTGTTTTCGTAAAAAAAGGTGTCTTCGTAAAACGGCTTTTCCATCGAAAAGGATGGTCCTACAGACTTGTTCGAGGGCTTATTCTCTTCGTTAGGAGTTGTACTACAACATATTTTCAGCAAAAATCGGTTTTTTAAATTTTTTATATAAAAAATCGCGTTTGAAAATGACGTAATTTTCGTACATCGGTTTTTTCGGCAATAAATTCTTGTAATAAAACCGATGTACGAAAACCACGTCATTTTCAAACGCGATTTTTTATATAAAACGTTAATGAAATCGATTGTTGCTGAAAATATATTTATAGTTCAACTCCTAACGAAGAAAATAAGTCCTAGAACAAGTTTGTAGGACCATCCGTTTCGATGGAAAAGCCGTTTTAGGAAAACACCTCTTTTTACGAAAACAGCTATAACTTTGAAAAAAATGTATATTTTGGAATTATATGAAAACGATTGTTTTCATCTCACTGAGAACTACATATTCTGAAATTATTGAATGTATTCATCAAATATTGCTATTTTTAGAACATAAACAAGAAAACTCAATTTTCAACGGGTTTTTCGATATATCTGGAAAAGTAATGAATCGATTCGAGCTCACAAAAATAAAATCGAAAGATTTTTTCATTATATACAACTTTCTCATTTAACTTTTTCCAATCCGAGCACAAATTTCTTCTTTATTCGCGAAAAACCCGATTTTTGACTTTTGCAAATTTTTTAGGTTATGCTAGCGGCCGCTATTTTGAGAGAAAAAAACCTGTAAGTTTCTTGAAATTTTATTTTCTATATGCTCAATTTTTTTTTGCTGTTTACAATTAGTGACCATTTAACATAGGGACTCAGACAGATTGATTGGACTAAAGATGAATCAAGTCCAACAACAGTTGTTCGCGCTCGAAGCATTTTGTAACAAATGGTCGCCTGTTTTTTTCGGAAAAACTGGTCATGTGACAACAGTGCCTTTAGGGGAACGTAAAATGTTAATTCTGAATGATACACAAGCATTTGTTTGCCGGAAGTCTCCGGTGAAATAAGGAAAACAAACAAGCGTCGTCGGATTATTCTTCATCATGACAATGCAAGCTCTCACACATCTCGTCTAACATTCGAATGTTTGAACACTCAAAAAATCAAATTAATGGGTCATCCGCCGTACAGTCCTGATTTGACACCCAATGACTTATTTTTGTTCCCGAACGTGAAAAATAAATTATGTGGACAACGATTTTCTGTAGAAGCCGTTGATGCGTTCAAATGCCATGTTTTGAAGATATCTTAAGCGGAATGGAAAAAATGCTTTGACAAATGTTTCGAACGTATGCAGATGTGTATAGTGTATCATGAAGGAGAATATTTTGAAAAATAATGAAGGAATTTTCAATGACAAATTAATGTTTTTTAATTATTAGGCTAAACATATAAATAGTGCCCCTAGTTTTAACATACTTATTTGCAATAAATAATATTTTTTTATCACAATTGGATCGCAACAATCAATCATAAAACAATTCAATAAAAATTAGTTACAAAATGATTCCAATGTACACAAACTGAATAACTTTACATACGTACCCGTGCATTATTGATAAGATAAATGATTCTTGTGTATTCCTTTTTTGGTATTTAGACGCATTCAGAGGAAATCTCCGATTATTAAAAATTTATCTAGTTACATTTTATACAATTTTCATTACTTATATTACGATTTATATATATATATATATATATATATATATATATATATATATATATATATATATATATATATATATATATATATATATATTTTTTTTTTTTAATAATCAAGTGAAACTTCTTATGTACATAATTTTGTACTGACAACTAACTGTAGAAAAAAGTTCTGTGCGGTTTGATAAGCGTTGAAAAATGATTTTAATTTCTTAGTTAGTAATGTTATTTTACACAATTTAAAATAGTTTTTGGGTAATCTTAGGTGCTATCTTAAGTAACAGAGATATCGACTCTAAAAGATATTATGCGACACCCTGTATATATGCTATATTATCTTAACACATTGAGTTAAAATTGCATGTTCTTTCTATAGTTTACTTTCTGTCACCTCATCATCATCATACACCTTCTTTTCTATTTATTACCTTCTATTTATTAGTATTCAATCCAAAACATAAAAATTCTTGTATAACGTCGCAATTTAATAATTATGATACCGTTATCAGAGAGTGCATTACCGATTTATGTATGTTATCGAAGAAAAAGGTTTTCACAAAGTCCTCTGCAGGAGCGCGTTTGAAATATGGTGAGAAATAAATTCAAAATTTACGATCCAATTTAACGAGAAGTCATTACTGACCGAAACACGATATAATTTACAGCAACCTTATTGGATAACTGATTGTATTTTTGTTGCAGGAATATTGCAACTGAAGGCAACTACAGCCCTTGTAAGTAAAACGTTGTAAATGTTGTGTAAATTTTAATGTGAATAGTAAGGAAATAAGTTTTTTATGTGATCAAAAATGTTTTCATTAATTGTTTAAACATTATATAGTAATATAACTTTAATATAATGCAAAGTTTTACTCCGCAGAGGGTAATTTTCAAACTACAGAAATAAGGGGATTATACTCCACCTCATCTGCAAATGCCTTATATAATAACGACTAAACAAATTAGGTCAAAACAGCTATTCTCCTGGCTATATGCCAAACGCCGGGCGCTGGATTACATGACAAAATTTGCCGTATATTGTCTAACAGAGTTAACACTAAAATACAGTGATTCAGATTGTTCCAAAACCACAAGGAAGATGCAAAGTGTCGCCTATCTCAGGATATCGCTAACTGCAGACCGGTTTCGACCTTATCTTGGGTCTCGTCAGTGCAGTGTAAACGAGTATACTTCTAACAGATGATGCTCATATCTAGTAGACACTGCTATGTTCCACTGCAGTAGAGCGTACCAAACTAAACTACTAAGAGATGGCGTTTGGTACGTTCTACTACAGTGGAACGTAGCAACGTCTACTAGATGTGAGCTTTATCTGTCAAAGATATACTCGTTTACACTGCACCGGCGAGACCCAAGATAAGGTCGAAACCGGTCTACAGTTAGCTATATCCTGAGATAGGTGACACTTTGCATCTTCCTTGTGGTTTTGGAATAATCTGAATCACTGTATTTTAGTGCTAACTCTGTTAGACAAAATACGGCAAATTTTGTCATGTAATTCAGCGCTCGGCATTTGGCATATAGCCAGGAGAATAGCTGTTTTGACCTAATTTGTTTAGTCCTTATTGTATAAGGTATTTGCAGATGAGGTGGAGTATAATCTCCTTATTTTTGTAGTTTAGTAATGACTTTCTTTATTCCCAAAATATTAGAACTCTAGCACAATTAGCTGAAGACGTTACTTTATAGAGCATGAGTGTAAAATTTGTCTTATCCAAAGTGTCTTCCACCTTTAAGTGAAATTTCCTTTAGAGAGCTCTTGATCGGTTCAAATAGTATGGCACATAATTAAGAAGAAAAGTTTATACGATTCTAATTATTGGCGCGATTGGAAAAAAAAACTACACGTAGTTGAGTTTTCAATGAGAGATATCCCAATCGCCCTGTGTCTAGAGCATACTTACAACAGACAATAGCCTGTAAACCTACATATAAAATTTGGATATGTAAAAGCGTCTAAGTAACTTCGTACATGATTTCTGCCAGAAAAAACCTGGCCTGAGTCGGACTCTGTACAGTTCCCTGGACGTAAATAACAGAGACGGACTTAAATGAAGAGCAGATTACATATAAAAATTATTCACATATCAGTTTACCTTTCATTGCGTTATTAATTACGTTTCATTACCTTAAAAACGTGTAGTCAGGTTCGGGGGCAAGGCAAGGATCGATCCCACATCTGCAAAAAAAATATTCAAGGTAAAAGTTCACAAATATGGGTTTTTTGCATTTTTTAGCCAAACCGTAAGTTTTATCATAAAAGTAGATCATGCAATTATCTATAAAAATTGTTCTTACACTTTTTTTTATAAGAATCACCATTTATGAGATATAGCGATTCAAAAAGTTAAAAAGTTGTGTTCACCATAATATGCACTAGTACGCCGCCTATATACATCACTGGGCCCGTAATACAAGTAAAAATATTAGTCTGTGTAACTTATACGTATAAATTGTCAAACAAGCTGATAATGACGCTGATGTCCTGATAATGGAACCAGCAATAGAACAATTCAATTCAACAAATACAACTATTGTTGGTGAAGATGTTGATTTATTGATATTACTTACTGCTCGAACTTCAACTGAAAAATTATTTATTTCTTAAAACCTGGAAAGGCTCAACAGCAATCGGAAATTTATTCATCCAAAAGTTTATCTGCTTTTTCAAAATGCCAAAATCACATACTATTTCTACACGAAATAACTGATTGCGATACGACATCAGCAATTATCAGGAGGGGTAAAACAACAACAAAGATTTTAAATTGTTTGAAAAAAAGATTTAGTTAATTGTGCTAAATTTTTTAAAGAGAGTAACTCTATTCCACAAGCTGTAATCACCAACGGAATTCACTTCCTTCTTTCTGTACATGGATCTCCAAAAAAATAATTGCTTAAATAAGTTTGGATACTTATCTTTTGTAAAAAATACTCGTAACAATAAACGAGTGCAATTAGCTTGTCTTCCCCTAACCTCTGCATCTGATCATCAACATCTATTTCGGATATATTATCAAGTTCAAGTGTCGCTTGGTAATCAACTAGACCCAGAAGACTGAGGTTGGAAGTTAATTGACAATACATTGGTACCAATCCAGACTTTATTCCCACCTACACCGGAAAAGCTCCTCAATACAATTTTTTGCAATTGCAAAAAGAGGTGTAGTGTTAAATGCGGCTGCAAAAAAGTTGGATTGTTTTGTTCATTGGCATATACCAGTTGTCAAGGCCAGTCGTGCTCCAATGTTGAGTCGCCATCAGAAGAGAATTCTTACGGTATCAGCGAGGAGACATCTGATGCATCGCTGTTAGAGAAATTTACTTGTATCCAACAGGAAGAAGAAGAAGAAGACATTACACTTGAAGTTCCATTAGATAATTATCAATCAGATGAATAGTTTTCCCCAATTACTCATAATTCACACCGCGTTGATGATTTCCAATATAACCATTTTTTATTTAATACAATATTATTCAATTAAATAGGACTACAATAGATCGTGGAATAGGCTTACCGGGGAAACTACGTTAAAAAAACGCGTCAAGTACACTACCTCACAGGTGGCGTGGAAACGTGTGCATATTATGGAGAATACAACTCTTTAACTCTTTGAATCGCTATATCTCAGAAATTGTGATTCTTAGAAAAAAAGTGTAAGAACAATTCTTATAGATAATTGCATGATCTAGAATTTTTGTTTGATCTACTTTTATGATAAAACTTACCGTTTGGCTAAAAAATGCAAAAAATCCATATTTGCGAATTTTGACTTTGAGTAAATTTTTTTGTAGATGTGGGATCGATGGAGACTTTTCACATTTAATTTATAACGGTATTCTAAACATTCGTACCAATTTTCAGCTCTATGAGAATTTTTGTAAGCTTACCCCTATTTTTTGAGCTAAATTGACCGGGCTATAAGTCCGACTCTAAAATGTCCGTAGTCAAATCCGGGGTTTCATTATTATATTAGTAAGCCTTCTTTGGATTTTTTTACAACACCTGGGAAAAGGTTTGTAACCTCCGCAAAGGAAAAATATCTGTGTAATGAAATACCAGTTACGAGTATGAAAAATAACTTATATGATGGCAGAGGATATTTTATAACCATTTCAGCCTCATCAGACGTCAAATATGATTTATCTAATGTTATACATAAAAAAAGTGTAGAAAAGTAGAAGCGTCCTTGAATTATAAAGCTTGAAGAAGCAATTTTGCTCGGCAAAAAAAATTACTTCAATCAGCATTTAGAAGTCTCGTTAGTCTCCGTGGGGCGATGAAATGAAATTTGCAGACGTAGATTAATTACGTCTTAATGCTCTTATGTGATTCATTAATACGGCTTTAATGTCATATATTTGGTTTATATGTCTGGGGAAAGCTCATTTTACGCCATTTTCTTTTAATTTCCACTTTTAATTGTGACTCAAATTAAGTCAAAACACTCTTCCATTATTGCAGTGGCGGCTCGTGATGAAATGAAACGGGTGTTCTCCACAGGTCTGATCCTAGGGTATTAGCCGCCCGCGTGCAAATTACAAACGTATCCAAACTACTGACGCTGTAGGGGCTGCAAAAAAATCGCGCCGCAGGCAAAAATTTTCAAAATTTTCACGGTCACGCGTTTTCCTGATACTTCAGAATTTTTATGTAAAATCCGTTTATACAAAAATATAGACTTTCACTAGAAACATTTTTGGAATTTAATACCTTTTTGAAGAACATTCATGTTTGCCGTCATATTCTTTGGTTAAGAGAAAAGGCTTGTAAGGTGAATTTTCTACTAGAGTAATTGAAAATTTTTAAAATTTTCAAGGTCACGCGTTTTCCTGATACTTCAGAATTCTTATGTAAAATCCGTTTATACAAAAATATAGACTTTCACAAGAAAAATTTTTGGAATTTAATACTTTTTTGAAGAACATTCAATTTTGCCGTCATATTCTTTGGTTAAGAGAAAATGCTTGTAAGGTGAATTTTCTACTAGAGGGTCTATAATACTTAAAATATTTTCCGAAAGAGTTTCAGCGTCACATTTTGTAGGTTTCAGGTATGTCCAAAAACGTTCAATCGGTTCACCATCGAGAATATATCTTAAAACTACCACTAACTGAGTTTTTGTAGATACATCAGTTGTTTCGTCTGCCATAGCTGCCAAAAATGAAGGTTTATTAATTTCTTTAATTATTTCTTCATGACATACTTTTAATATACAGTCTAAAAGATCATTTTGTATTTCTTTAGAGGTTCCTTTAAATACTGAAGCATTTTGTAGATGCTCGCTTAAAGTTTTAAAAATTTATCAAACCACGAAATATCCCCGGGTTTTGAGAGGTTTCAGCTTCGTCATGTCCTAGCAGCGTCAGTTCAATGGCCCTACAAAACATTATGCAAAACGTATATCTTTTCTGTCACATTATCATTATGCTTTTGCACATTTATCCAATAAGCTGAATCTAGCTGCGCTTTAATATTAGTTGTTCCTAATAAAGCTAATTCCATTGTATTATGTAGATGGCTTTTGGAGTTGTCGTGCTTTTTTATTTTTTCAGTTAAGTGCACCAAATCTGTCACCCCTACCTCCGTCCATGTTTTATCACCGCCAAAAAGTAAACAAGGAAAACAAAATAACGCATTTTTTTTTGCACCCACAAATCCAATTGTTCTTCGAATAAATGTCTCTATTAAATTAACGTTTATATGCTTTTCCGCGGCTAACACCTGCAGTCTCAATAACAATATCGGGCAATGGCCTACCATTGTTTTTTAAATCAATTTTTTCTTCATAAGAGTATTTAAAAAATCGCTTCACATGAACTAAATTATAAACTAAATCAATTGTCACTATCATAGTATATAAATATTAATAATTAGTACAATAAATCACTACACAAATTCGCAAAACAGTATTTAAAATCTCAAATTAACACGAAATACGAAATTGGTACGATTTACGCCCGCCCGAGTAGGAAGGAGTAAACATTCACTGATGTTGCCTTAGCTGGAAAAAATACAGCTCACTGACCGTGTAAATTCGCGCATTTACGGGCGCCAAGTGTTGATTGTCGCGGGAGTTGAGGGGGAGGACGGGTGTGCCGAGCCTTGCTGAGAACTACCTCGTGTGGCCCAGTTCAATGTACCGCGACGCGTTCGCTTAGAGGCCCAGATAATTGATCTGGTCTACTACTTAATAGAGGACGGCGGGCAGAATGCGACTTTAACGCAATAATTTGGTTAGCTGCACCAACTAACTAAATTATTTTATTAATAAATTTTAGTAATTATTGCGTCGCGAAAATATACAAATATCTAATTTTTTTGGCAGTTGTGCAGCTCTGCACCTATAAACCAGCCGCCCCTGCATTATTGATAGTGTTTTTTATTTCTGCAAACCATTAAATAACGGTTTACAATCAATGACTTATAATGAATCAGAATACATTGAAATTGTGTAATTTCATTTACTTAAGGCCTAACAGCAGCAATTTTAAATTGGGGCTTTACATTAAAATATAACGTATTGTGATGTAGCTGAAATGAAAACGTTTCATAATAAGAAATCATTTTATGTTGGAAGGTTTCCGTTAATATTGGTGACTTAAATAGATGTTAAATACCTGAGATTTTATTAAATAATTATGATAAAATATAGAAAGCACAAAGCGCTAAATATTAATTGATGGAATATTAAATAACACAATAGAACAGCAATTTTCTTTTAAGGGGTATTTCAATTCTTCTTCGTTAAGAAGCAATATTCATAATTTTGTGTTCAGGCTTGTGTAATTTCAGAAATACAGTAAATTGCAACTCATTTAATAAATGGTATCTTCCCATTATTGTATATAAACATTTTTATATACAGAACGCGGCAGGCTACTAGGTGGGTTAGTGGGAGTTGAGGGGAATTAACGAGTGAACTTCTTGTGGAGCAGAAATTGGAGTGGGGCGTGTAACCAATCACCTTCATGCACTGAATAGTAGCACGACTTAGAGTAGCCTTACTGAGTGAATAAAATACGAATAATGAAATTTATTCAACAAGCAGTTCTATCACTAATATATTCCCTCGTCTTTAGCCATATGTCGCGCCATATACATATTTAATCTATGATTAGTCCATGCCTGTTATTATGCAAAGAGATAAATGCAACAAATATTATCCGTGGACCAATCGGCAGGCATTTACTTAAATAGTATGTGGTAACTATTTTAACTTAACCGTTTATCTATTTCAATTAGCTTCATATACAGAAAGTGGCAGGCTTCAAGGCGAACTACTGAGTTTAGGGGAATTAACGAGTGAACTCATTAGAGGAGCAAAAGTCAGAGTGGGGTCTGTAATCAATTACATTAGTGCACTGAGTAGTAGCACGACGTAGTTAGGGGTGGAAATATAAGATACTAGGACGAAGAACTCTACCAAGGTTGGTAGCGGCTTGGCCTGTAATCTTATTAACCTTACCGAAAGGCAACAGTTTATCAAAAGAGAGTAAGAAAATAGTTTCTTATCCTCCACCTGCCTTTCATCACCAGCGTCGATTTTTTTTCTGGTGTACTCTGGTTCACTTTGGTTAAACACTCACTTGGTTTCGTATTATCTTAATTAATCTTTTATTTTCGACTCATCTCAGCAATACTTATATTAAAATTGAACTAGTCACGAACGATAGAAAAACACTGTTTTAACAAACAAGGGAAAACGTTTAATTTAATAAGAAAT
This sequence comes from Rosalia funebris, assembly GCA_037954035.1. Classification (NCBI taxonomy): domain Eukaryota; kingdom Metazoa; phylum Arthropoda; class Insecta; order Coleoptera; family Cerambycidae; genus Rosalia; species Rosalia funebris. Next base: position 13,105,822 of record JAZFAV010000011.1, on the reverse strand, counting down.
ATATATAAAAAAAAATGGAAACAAAAGAGAATGAAAATAGCATAAGTCACTGAATATAATTTACAAACATACTTTCAGCAATAAGAATTACATCAATTTCATGGTGATCTACAGAAGTAACCCGAAATCACCAACAAAATTTAGAAAGTAATTACTATAACTAAAATTTTTACTGAAAGAAGACTGAAATAGAACTGAAAAAAATTGTAACCTTCTTCAAGGGCTCAACTTCCCATGGTGGTAGGTACTCAAGCCCGGCAGGAATTAGTTCAGATCTTGAAGCCTTCGACCAATAATATTGATTTATTTCGGTTTATCATCTGGCAGCTATCGAATATAGACATCCTTCCTTCAGTGGCGGCTGATCAGGGGTGGCAGGGTGGGCAGTGCCCACCCAGCTGTTTCCTAGAAGAAGAGGAACACACAGTTCCAAAGTTCATTATTTATCGTTTATAGAAATTAGTGAAGATATAATTATGTAATATTTAATTAATTAAGTATATTATATATTACATAACAACAATAATACAATGAAAAGTTCTGATTATATATACTAATACTAACAGCGCAACCGTGGTGGAAAATTGCAGTGAAAGTAAGTGCAGCAATTCACTCTTCTAACCGTGGAACTAATAGTTATCGTGGTTATGCATAGCGTGGTGAGTGTCGGGCCGGGTCAACAGCCACGCCTTTTGCTTTTCTGGCTTTGTACATACGAGACAGCGCAAGCGCCTCGCACAAATAAAAAATTGTATTTATTGCTTTAATAAATAAATACAAGTAAATAAGTGTCTACCAAGATTAGTTTTAAAATTAATATTGATATTATTGACATAGGTATACTTTCAACATCCCTTGAAAGTTTAAATTATTTCACAATAATATAGAAACATGGGAATCTGGAATATACAATTAAATAAAGAGTAAACACACGAATAGAATTAATTAATTAATAGAATTCGAATGATTTGATTGATTTGAAGACATAAAAACAAAATTATACACGTGTAAACTACACGAAATAATTTGAAACACGGGCACAGCTTACTCGAGTCTCGAGTAAGCTGTGACACGGGTAGGCTAGACCACCCTGCTGAAGATGCCTTCGGAAAAGCGAGGAAGGAATCGAGAATCCCCGATCAGTCTTATCTCCGTATTTCCGAGTCAGTTTTCAGAGACGTTGTAGAGCATTGTTTATCTCAGCGAGGTCTGTACTCTGTAGGTTAGGATTTTCAAAATTTTAACGGTTCCTTAATAGTAATTACAATAAATTAGTGCGGCGGTCTATCTGTGGAAGTTAGTACTTCACATTTGTGTTTGTTTAGTATTGTATTTATTTAGTATTTATACCATGGCGAACGTGAGAGATATTTCAACTTGAAAGCTGAAAGAATTTTAAATCTTAACATATACTTGTACATTGCACTTTTGTACACTTTTTTTTACATTTAACTTCATTATTTTGCACTATATAACCTACTAATAGTTAGTTGTTGCCCACCCATGACAAATCATCACGAGCCGCCACTGCCTTCCTTACTGAGTAAATAAAATACGAATAATAATATAATTAAAATAATTCAACTAACAATTATATCACTAATATCTTCCCCCCCCCCCCTTTACATAATTAATTCATGATTGGTCCATGCCTATTCATTATACAGAGAAAAACGAGACAAAAATTCTTCATTGACCAATCGGCGTATATTTACATAAATAGTAGGTAGTAACCATTTTAACTTAGCTGTTTATCTATTTCTATTAACTTTATATCCGATATAACTCAATCAATATTTTGTTAATTTTTCAAAGGTAGTAACACAGGCCAACAAAGATTTTTTGATCGCAAAGTTACGTATTTTGACTGTTTGGTTTAGGTGCATACCATGAACTACAGAAACACTGTTTTTTTGTTTCCATCACGCACCGGTATCTGTAAATCTACATTGTACAATAATTTGTCCTTTTTAAAACCGAGGTTCTATGAAATTTAATCTTGCCTTAATTTTTGCCCTTGTGTTGAATCGGTTTGAAACATACACACAAGTGTGGGGGATTTACCGAAACAGAGTTGGCCGGGTATTGACATAGTCGCTGTAGTACGTTTTTAATGTATGTACGTTTACTCGTGACATCGCGTCATGTGTTTTTATTTTATTTTAAAAATGCCTAGAAGTTGTAAAAATACACCAAATATATTTTGCTATAAACTTAACTCCTGGTTCAAAAAACGTTATTTATGCAAATTTGGTTGATCCGCAAAAAAATCTTTTGCCCCCACTTCATATTAGGATTGATGAAGCAATATGTAAAAGCTATAGATAAAAATCGGAACTATTTTAAGTACTTACATATGTGGCGAATTTCCAGCTCTTTCTGAAGCAAAATTACAGGAAGGCATTTTCGTAGGACCAGAAATAAAAAAAAAATGCAGGACCAACAGTTTGAAGAAACAATGACAGAAATTGAAAAAGAATCTTAGATATGCTTAAAATAATTTAACAGAAATTTTTTTAGAAACTTATATACATCTGTAGTATGAGGAAATTGTCAACAAAATAGATAAGTTTAAACAACTTGGTTGTAATATGAGCATAAAAATTCATTTTCTGCATGCTCATTTGGACTACTTTCCAGAAAATCTTGATGCTGTTAGTAAGGAGCAAGGTGAAAAGTTCCATCAAAACATGAAGGAGATAGAAAGAAGGTACCAGAGTCGATGGGATGTGGCGATGATGGCAGATTACTGCTGGATGTTGAAAAGAGAACATCCAATGAATGATTACACAAGAGATACTACAAGACGAAGTTTCTTGTTAAAAAGGGAGAGATATTCTAAGAAAAAAAAATTATAGGATCAAAACAATTTGTGTTGTTACTTTTTATTATGTTCTTTAATGTTTATTAAATATAATGTTTATTAAAATGTAATTTTTCCTTTAGTTTTTATCAGGAACATATAAGTCGGAAATCGAGTAAGGAACCACCAAGCCGCCAAGCGGTTATTAAGTAGTTCTCGAATAGCAAAGCTATTACATAATCGATCTAGGAAATAACTACTTCTCGGGCTAAAGCCCCGCCAGGCATTGAATTATACCCAGAAGCGATCCTCGACCCCTTTCTCGTGTTCCTGCACGATCAGATAAGGTTTCAAAAAATGAAACCCGCCACAGGTAGGATCCGACATTTGTCCCGGATGGGAACCGAACGACATACAGCTGTTTCGAACTTATTAGTTCTCATCAGTGCCGTACACGGTACGCCATGTACGGCACTGCGATTACACTGCACTAGCCCGTGCGGCACTGCATTAGCCCGAGGAGTAGTTATTTCCTAGAGCGATTATGTAATAGCTTTGCTATTCGGGAACTACTTTAATAACCGCTTGGCGGCTTGGTGGTTCCTTACTCGATTTCCGGCTTATATGTTACTGACAGAGATCGTATCTATAAAGGTGTATACGCCATAAAGTTCATTCGGCATTTGTCCTGAATCGGCGTACCGTGTACGGCACTGATGAGAACTAATAAGTTCGAAACAGCTGTATGTCGTTCGGTTCCGATCCGGGACAAATGTGGAATCCTACCTGTGGCGGGTTTTATTTTTTGAAACTTTAGTCTTTAATTTATTCTGATTATTCAGTTGATCAAAAACTTTACGTGAGGGGCAAAACGGAAGGTAGATATGATATCAGCGTAAATAATTCACTAATTATTACTTACCAAACCCAAATGAACTTTCAAAATGTCAACATTTGTGGGCCTCCGTAATTTGACATACTCTTAGATTTGAAAAAACAGTCGGTGGTTACATTCCCAAGTCTTTACTCCCTATATGTGGACAACCAAACATAAATTGACCTGTTACAGAAATGTTTACTGAAGTCCTCCATATGTGAATTACATAATTTCTTCCACTTACGGTTTCCATTTTGTATAGTCTGGATGCAAACAGCGTCTAGCGCTCTCAGTGCGCTTTAATAATATTAGTTTTACACCACGGACACTAACGCTAACTTTACCTCCTTGCATATCATAAATATTACAGGCGTTTCTGGAAGAGAGCACATCAATAAAGAAACAATTCTGGAACAAAGTACATCTAGGTGTAAGTTTTACGGCATACAGATGTTCCTCTCGGGATGTCGGGCTGCAACGGATCTAGAACATCTACCTGACGACACAAGTCAATGAGCATGAGATCACATGGGATCGCCGCAAACATTGTACGCTTTCTTATGATAGTATCAAATCCCTGCATACGAATATGCTACGATATTATGGATGACTGCAACCGCTACCACTCTTTTCCATTATACTCTGAGGTATTCTGCAAATGCGAATTATTATGTGCATCATCATCGGAATTATTATGTGCATCATCATCGCTTATTATTAAAAATGCAACATGATGCTGTTAAGCCACAGATAGAAAACGATTGATAATAAGTATATTTCTTAAAGACATTTTTGTTATTTAAGTTATTATATTTTTCACATCACTAAACTATTTTCTTCATAAATATAACACATGATATTTCCCTTAACAACAGATAATATTGTAATACGTCCGTAAAAGCATATTTCGATAGTAATGTTGTTATTCTCAGCAGAATAAACTATTATTCAATATTCATACTCAGTTTCTACTTCGTATTCTAATACAAAATAACAGGAAAAATTTATTCCTAAAGATGTTAGCATTGCTATTGAAATATGCACATGTATGTATGTGCATTAAAATATTATTTGTGGTTAAAGGGAATATAATAATAATTGTGTCGTTTTATTTTTCTGATTGTTTTACATTATTACCTAAAGTTTATATACCTTAGTGAGACATTAAAAAGTTTAGGAGAAATAAAACCATTCTCAGATATTTCAGGAAATAATTATGAATTTGGGAAATCAAAAATATTTCATTAAAAATTCTATCATGCAGGAATCTACTAAAAATATTGAGAATTTTTATAAATATGTGTCTAACAAAATACAATTTTTTCATATTTTGGCTATTGATATAAATTCTTGAAAAATTTGTAATACGTTATCACAGAGCTCACGGCTTGAGGGCTGGCTAATCACTAATAATATAATAATAATACTGCTTGTTAACTACTTTTGATATATAATAGTTAAGTAGATGTATTTTGTTCATAGTAATACAGCCAAATCTTTATAGCCGACTAGAACAAATCTAGTAGAATGGTGGAACACATCTCATGTATATTCTTTTTAAAAAAAGTAAATGGCATAATAATAGGATTATAATAATAGCAATATATAACTAAAAAGTAAAAAAGGAAGGGCTCTACTTCATTTTAAAAATAGTCAGGTTCCTATGCCCCACCCTGTATAAGGAATTGGCTTATATTATTCTTTGATATCTTCTGGTATACTATAAAATGTTATAATCTCTTTTCATCATTAACTTAAAAAAAAGTGATTCTCGTATTTTTTACCAAACATCCGTCTCGAAGGACTGTTACATTTACGGGAATGTTAATAAAACCGCACTGTACAGATATTATTATTGATCGTGTAATAGCCCATATACCGAGTTTTCAAATATTTTACCTATATTTGAAAGTCTAATACCATAAATCTATATTTTATGACGTTATTTTTTTGATTACCTGATTTAAAAGTTGGTGCTATAAAAACTTCCTTCCATAATCCTGGAAAAGATTCTTCTTGAAGTTGTTTATTGAATAGAATAATCGAGGGATCCGCAAAAACATAAATCAAAAATTAAATTAAAAAAAAAATAAATCGATATGTTATTTGGTCCCGAATTTTTATTCATTAATTTGTTTTAATATAATTTTTTGAACTCTGCTATATTATTTGTGGAAAAAAAAAGATTATCATTACGAAAAGATTAAGAAAGATCGTCATATATATTATTAATTATATATAAGTCGACGTTATTAATAATGGTATAAGTCTTGGGAAATTACTGGAAGTTTCGTTGCAGCAACAAAAACAGGCCAGTTTCCACAAACATGTTTCGCCAACCCAATTGGCATCGTCAGGAGATGATTAACACTAAAAATATTGAGTAAAGTATAAGTGATAACCATTTTCAGACTTAGTGTCAATAATAATATACATTTGGTACGTTTGATAAAATGTTCATAGTCATTATCAATGGATTTATTTGACTTATATTTTTATATTCAAATTTCATATTTTTATATTCACGATCTTCCTTGAACCGCTTATATAACTTCTTTTTATGCCTTATTTTTTAAATTTAATCGCATCTCTAGGGTACACTAGGTACTCTAGGGTGCATCTCTCTCTCTCTCTTATTATGCATTTTGTATGGATATTCTTCACATTCTTGGCCTTATATAGGTATGCCTTATACTTTATAAATTTACTTTTGTATATTTGTATTCGTCTTTGTTTCTTGAGTTTTCGGTCAATGAAATAAATATAAAGTTTTAATCTTATGTTTCAACTTTTATCGCAATCATCAGAGAAACAACTGCAATTATTATTACATTATGAAAACATTTTAAATTATTTTAGGAACTATATTTTCTATTTAAATGGTTTGGTGTAACTTAATTAGGATACATTTCTCTGGGGTTTGGTATATATTTGTTTATGTTATTAATAGATAAGCATAAGTGTATTGTGTGAGCAGTGAGTGAGGTAGATAAGATTTCACATGTGTTTTTTTATTTACCTATATTATATAGGTAGATGAAAAATTAACGTATTAACCCACAAAATGGGATTTCGAATTTATGGATCGTTAAAAATCCCTGCTTTCAATCCTCCCATACTCAGTACTGGAAATGCTTGGAAAATGTATTTAAAACAATTACCTGACTTGTCCAGTGCTTTTACAAACTATTTCATTAAACCAAGTTTAATGTGAAGACCTGGCAATATTATTGTAACGAATTTACTATTGTTGTAAAATTCTGTTGACTTTCTGGAATAGATCGGAGTATATCGAGAGCCTCCCCTCTTAAGGCGACGATAAGAGTTATAGCCTTTTCCTGATCGCCCCAATAGTTTGCGCAAGCAGTAGCCTAGAATTGTCTTCGATATACCGACCAAGGAATCGAACCATCAAAAGCTGGTGCTGTCACTCTGGTTGGCGGTTGGATACCAGGTGCAGCACTTGTAGGACGTATCCTTAGTTGGTTAACCTCCCTTTGGATCTCTTCCACTTTTGATGCTAAGGACTGATTGGATTTTTGTTAGCCTTTTCGGATCTCGTCTACCCTGTGTCAATAATAGCTTCTTTCTCAAGGGTTTTATTCGCCATGCAACCGCCTTAGAAGGTCGAATAAAAGTTCTTGATGCTCCAGTATCCACAAGCATTTTCGCACTGTTGCCGTTGATGGTGCCTTCGAGGAGCAGTGATCCACAGCTGTTGGCTTTGCTGATGACGATTGTCGATGGGGCTTGGTGGAAGAGTGCAGACAACTTAATTTTATTCATTGGCGTCTCAATATTTCCGTAAAATTTATTTCATTTTTGTTTCATTTAATTTGATTTTTGTTGAATTTATTTCATTTGATGGAAATATCACTTCCATTGAATGTTTTTGTGGAGAACCTTTTCATTACTTTATCATGGGTTGACGGATTTGTATTGTACCAACTGTTATCCTGAAATGTGTTTTCGGCACGACTTAAAAATGTCAGTTGATCAAAAATATTAGTTGATTGATTCATACGATTGTTACATGTGACGCACATGCAAGGAATCATTATACAAACCATAGATACAGTGTTCCATAAAAAATGTTAGCTATGTCTTGACAGTAACACTTAAGAAAAATCAATTGGGGCCGAATTGTAGTAATTGTAGAAACATTGCTATTAACTTTTTTGGATTTTAAAAATGTAACACGAATTGCGTGGCTATAAACCAGTCGATTTTTAAAAGCCAGCCTCCATATAATTCTAACTAAAATTGCTTATTAGGATATTGATTGTGAGCCTCTATCGTCTAATATATCTAGATTATCTCTACTCCAGTATCTACATATCTAGTTATAAATATCGGATATTTTGGTATCAGTGATTTTGCTAAATTCCAATTATAGATCAAGTTTATAGTCGTTAAATTCTCGAGCAAACTATTTTGCTCGTGCGATCCTTAAAGTCAGCTGCTTTTAGTTTTCCCGACTGCCTGTCTCTGCTGCTCGCTTGATTCCCGTGAGTTCAGCAATCAAGTCATAGATGTCCCATGCGGCCGCAATTCCAGCACCTTAGTCTGCATGGCTCCCGGTCATCTAACAAAGTTTTCTTCGGCTCCAGCAAGAAGTTACCAATTTGATCCTGCTTGGTCTTTTCCTCACCGTTGACTTCAGCCATGCGCACCCGCACGTGCCGCTTCTATTCTTGCTTTACGGCCTCAAGCTCTAGGGCGTGCGCTAATGCTTTGCTGTGAGTGTCATGTCGTGACATTTTTAGCACCTGCTGCATGTCCGGGTCTCTCAAGCCATCGATAAATGCTTGCACGTACAGTTGATTTTTTTGCAAACTCTTGAGGTGCTGTCGTGTATGCCAGCTGTACTAGTCGGTCGACGTCTGCCCCAAATTGTTGACAACAGCGACAGGCGAAACCACAGAAATCCTGGGAGGGTCCCTATAAGATTGTCACCAGAATATATAACCTAGTTTACCGAATTCAGAAAGGACCACGCGCAAAAATGCAATGAAGATCAAATGAAACAAGAAATGAAAGCAGGACAAGATCAAATGAAACAAGAAATGAAAGCGGGACAAGATGAAATGAAAGCAGGACAAGATCAAATGAAACAAGAAATGAAAGTAGGACGTCGTCTCGTATAGAATGCACTGGAAGTCAACTCCACACGCTCTTGATGGTTTCGAATATTCCCGGCGTTCGGGGTCGCTCGAGGCGTTCGTGACATTATTTTTTCTCTCTTTATTAATGGCTGTGAACAATGTTGGCTTCTTCAATGGTCATAGAGCCGTCTCTTAAAAGCCAAACAGTTTGCTGACAATACTTTCATTTGCTCAACTATTCCATAAACAGAGGTGACAAGGATATTTGGTATATCCACTTTGCTGTCCAAGAAGGATGATGACCATTTTTAAATCGACACAGACAAACAAACCACTGATGCTAACAATAAGCAATTTTTTCTAATACCAACTGTAAGTTTTATTGAAAGATGGATTGGAATCAACGCAAACTTATTTCCATTGTGCAGTAATACACATTTCAAGCTCCTTTTAGAACTATCCACGAAAAACCAACAATCATCTAGTAAATTTCAGGAGTCATTATTTTCAGTGGCGAAGCGTCCATTAAGGCTGTGATGCTGGCAGGATTGCATATCATTCTTCGCGTCGGCATGCCGGTAACTGGCAATGCGTATGCGCTGTCTGGGCTAACTCTTCATCGCATTGGCTTTAACGGCCTTTATTGAGATCCGCGGTGCAGTGGGGGGAGAGGAGAGTACGCAAGGCATGATGTGCAATTTAGCTAGCTTTGCAGAATTAATGGACGCTTCCCTACTGATTATTTTAACAAACGTAGTCAATTTAGTTAAAATTGAAGACATAATGTGAAATTAGGGTCCTCGAGTACTCAGAAACCGATCTTAAATTTATGGCAACACCATTTTTTTTTGTTTGTTTTCCACTGTTGTTAACCATAGAATATATCCTTATGGATATTTCAGTTGCCTTCCTAAGAGTGATTATGGGGACGATAATGTCTATTAATTAATTATATAAATATTAAAGTTAATATTTATTAAATTTAATATTTCACTTAGTTCATATTTACACTTCTTTAGCTTTCCAGAATTATAATTTTTGAATTTCAGTTGTTATAGAATGGTATATTTTATTTAAGAAATCGAAACCACTTGGGTGCCCAATGACAGCTGTGGAATGTAGTCTGAGGGTTTTATATTATTTTAGCAAATTTCAATTTATTTTTTGTGTGAGATTTTTTTTACTATAAAAATTGTTAGCTACTAGACTTGTTATCGCCCAATGTGTAATCCTACTGATTTCACAATACAGAGTAATTTTGCAATCGCCTGTGATTGCTTCCACTCATCATTTTCTCTGTGGCATATCCACCTACGACAATCTGTTTATATTATGGAAACCGAAGTAATTAGGTCGGTGTTTACTTTTCCAGATAAAGCATGGCACAATAAATTTCCGTTTTATTACTTTATCAATGTTTTCGGTGCGTCTAATTAAATAAAATGATTCAACAAAAGATTGATTAGTACTTTTATTGGCAAAATGAATGGTAATATTTTCGTTTATATTGTAAACACCTAAGCGAGGGGATTAACTCTATAACGCTGTAAATGTACACGAGCTTACAAATAACAATCTGGAATAATTACGGAGTGAAACTGATTTAAAGTATTCAACGCTATATGACTAACAAGCATTCTGTTTTACTCTTTCTAATGAGGAATTTGTGGTGGTTGCTTTCCCGATCGCATCGGTATAGTAACAATCAACTCCCAGCCGCCAATATGTATCGTAAATATGGTGGTAATTGTGGGAAGCCACATCACATACTTGCTTGATTATATCTTCTATGGGAAAGTATGGTACCCAATTTCCAATAATATTTGTATATTGAGATGTTACGGTGAAATGTGGTGTACAATTGGAGAAATTTATTCATTATGTCTCTGTTGTATCTCTGTAAGCAGTCTTGCTTTCACGAAATTATTCTACCCAATTTTATTTTTGAAAATTAACTAACGAGCAAAAATCCTAAAGGATTTTATAACACACTTCTCTATAATAAAATATAGATACTGCTTATCATAATAGCATAAATAGATAATATCTCTTGTACGGATAACAATGAAATTGTTAATTCTTGTCTAGAATTAGCAATCTTTGTTTTTGAAAGGCCTTTAATAGTAATAACTTATATTAGTAATTCGGTTCCATGAATTCCAATCTTCTATATAAAGTAAATAGAACTATTGAACGTCGTTCTTATATTGTCGCTAGTTTACACTATGCGTATGGGTAATTATTTGTCGAAAAGACCTATAAGAGGCCCATTACTAACGTATCGTACTTAAACCTCTCATATGTAGATGAGTTTCAACTATTTGAATGCCTCTTATTAGAATTAAAAATTTATTAGAATAAATGGAGTGAAATTCTGTATATTGCATATCTTTAAAACAATTTAAGAGTATGGTGACGTATAACATCAATCGATGTTGATATTATATAAAGACAGTGTTACAATAAAACGACCTTGATGTTATAGTAAAGGACACTTCAACTTGGAGGACCCATATAGTGAAATTTGTCCATAGATGTAATTGATTTTACCAGTTCTTCACGACCACCGAAAGATTACACATTACTCGATAAACATTGCCGACTAAGTTGGTATTATTAGGAGATAATTAACATTGAAGAATAAATGTATACAGTTTTAATCATCTTTTGATAATGCCAATTTGGTTGGTGAAGCGTGCGTCGAGTAATGTGTAATCTTTTGGAGTTTATGGAAACCGAGTCTCTTGCTTTTGTTGCTACAACGAAGGTTCCAGACCGTTCTCCGATTACTTATTGTTTGTAATTATTGTTCACATTTAAGTATTTATCATTATGTTACATTTTTAGAATAATTCTTCAATTACTTACCCTGGGATAGGGCTGGAACATACAATTTTAAGAGAATAGTTTTCCCTGAGCGCCGAAAGTGTATATGTCACTCGACATGCATTTTACCAACTAAGTTGGAATCATCAGGGGATAATTAAAATTGAATCTCCTGAGGATGCCAACTGGGTGGGTGGATCTCTAGCATCCGTGAAAAAGTGGTCTCCTATTTTTAATGGCTTATGTCAATCAATTTTATTATATATATAGTGACTTTCGTGGACTGTGTTATACCTACGAATAGAAATTTTCTATTCCTGAACACAACAATAATAATAATTCTGTCAAATATTACGAAATATGTAGACCTGTCTAACATTCTCACTAATTCTTCCTGAATATAGGAAACCCTCACATTCACTAGCACAATGACTTTTAAATAATTGCGTTAATTTTTGACACTAACTGAACTTCGCAGCCCTGTCGATTCATGTTTCATATGTTGATATATTACAAAGTCTACTATAATACAGAAGACTCGTACTACTATCTATATCAACTAATCTATATCGATACTCAAAGGCAGGCCACTTTTCTTCATGCCCATGCGTAATGAGAGAACCAATTAAACCATTTTTCTTGAAATTTCTGAGGAATATTTCAAAAAGGAAAATGTAACGATATTATCAAATCAATACATTATTTTTTTAAAGTACCTACTCTATAATAAATAAGAAATAACTAAAACTCTATTTTTTTGTACGACGCTTTGTAACAATAAATAAAATTATTGACAAGTTATTTCCTCTACCCGTTATTTTGTCTATTTTTAGAACACAGAAAAGCGCAATCTACTCATAACAGATTTTCATCATTGGTGGCTTTGAATATATTTTCACTGTCAACTGTATGTAAGGCTATTATTGCAGTAGTTGGGTGCAATAGTTTTCAGGTTGTGTTAATTAAATGACAAGTAAATCATCTGCAGGGGCATAATCTAGATGCATTTTGCTATCCATTTCTTTGAACACAAAGCGATGTGCAACAATGGAAGTTTGATTAAAGTTGCAGCAGTGGAACCCGGTGCTGATAATATACTTACTATATTGTGACTGCTATTGTATGCCGTTAATGAAGTTATTATGTTTCTTCCATGACAATAATTGTTAATAATTAATATACTCTGTGAACTTATAAGGGTTATATCCATTAGTTCATTTTATGAATTCCATACATACTTTAGTAGAATTTGCAATATGTAGGCTTCCAAGTATGAACGGGTATAATAAAGCTAATTAATAGGAGTTCTAATTGTGTTAAAGGGACTATATACGACAAAGATTCTTGGTAGATATAATGTTAAATAATGTTCACTATAATTCACAAAGTGATTCAGGTTATTGTTCAGCAAAAAAAAAACTTCTCTCTAACTCTATGAATTACTTACATTATTGAAACTTCATCTAGCTAAATTATTCCGTTTTGCAAATAATTGCATTCATTTAAGACAGTGCAATATCACATAATTACAATTATTACCTCATAGAAATAGAGGGTAAACCATTTGCAAAAATTATTGTAACAATTGAAGGGGTGGATGGATAAAGGTGTTAATTAGCAAAATGCAAATTTACCAGAAAACCGTTTTTAAGAAAACACTTTCTTAAAAACGGTTCTATTATTTTTATATGTATGTTTTTAGGTATGTTCGGTACATATAAACAAATGTATTCAATATTTATTTTCTTATTAGTTTCCGGTAAAAAAGGTAATTAGCTCCTTTATTCATACCAAATGTTATACACGTAGTACAAAGTAAATTTGGATGAATAGGCTAATTACATACTATTCTGTAAATCTAACAATACATATTTAGTAATAATAATAATCGTGATCATACGGAGTCAAAAAATTAAAATTGTAATAGTAAAAAGTAAAAACTTTTATTAACCATAAATAGTAATACGTTTTATATACCTCTTTTCTCGCCGACTTTCTATAATACTTCTTCGTTTCTAACCCTATCAGTCTACGGTATTTTCAGCATTCTTCGGGAACACCACATCTCAAAAGCTTCTAATTTCTTCCTGCTTGCTTCCCCTACCGTCCAGGTTTCGCAACCGTATAGTGCCGTGCTCCATACATATGTTTTCAAAAATCTCTTCCTTGTTTCTAAGTTTATTACCCCCGAGCATAAAAGTGCTTTCTTTTTGTTAAAAACTACTCGACCCTGCTCTATTCTTTGTTTTATATCTTTATCGCTTCTTCCATCCCAATTTATTTTATTTATAAAACTTTAGTTTTGTTTTTATTCACCCTCATTCCGTATTCCTCTGTCAACACTGCCCCCATTTCGTTCAACACTGATTCTAATTCCTCCTTACTAGATACTAATACTACTATATCATCCACGAATCTCAGCATTCTTAGTTTCTATCCCTGTACTTTAATTCCGAAATCCACTCTATCTTTTACCAGATTAATCGCCTCTTCGATCTACAGATTAAAAATTAGTGGTGATAGCGTACATCCTTGTCTTACTCCTTTCCTAATACCTACTTCCCTTTTTTCCCCTTCTACTTCTATAACAGCAGTTTGCTCTTTGTATAGATTGTGTACGCACTCTTTAGTATTTCGAATATTTTTTCCCATCTTACATAATTAAAAGCTTTTTCTAAATCTATAAATCCTATATAAGCGTTCTTTCCTTTTTCTATTGTATTCTCTAACATTACTCTTAGCGCCAGAATAGCTTCGCGAGTTCCCCTATTTCGCCTAAACCCAAATTGGTCTTCTCCTAGTATTTCCTCCGCTCTATTTTCCATCCTCCTTTGTACTATTCTGGTTAAGATTTTTGACGCGTGGGAAGTTAGGCTAATCATTCTAAAGTTCTCGCATTTGTCGGCTCCTCTCTTTTTCGGCATAGTAACGATAATGTTCCTCTTATAATCCTCCGGCATTTCACCCGTTTCGTATATGTATTTTAATAGTATATAACATTTAAAAAAAAAGTCAATTAGCACCTTTATCCATCCACACCTTCAATTATTTACGTTATTTTTATATATATTTTATTGGATTTATACGGTATATTAGCGTATATTATTTTATTATTGTAATATACGTTAGTTAATGTTTATTACAATTTATCATATGGAGACGTACATATGGAGACGTAGCTGTTATACAATTTACTATATGTTTGGTAGGCCCTATTGTATAGAAATTGAGTAAAACCTTTTTAAACTTGGATTAGAAAGTTGAGCAACATAGAAAGTATTTACTATTTCCAACACTACATCTGTGTTATAAACATGATATCGATATATTCTCAAACATACATAATGTGGTTAATTATATCGGCATCGGTATATTACAATTGGTACGTTAAAATTACAATTCCGGAATATCTAAAAAATATTTGTTTGCACGTAAAAGAGTAAAATAATTATAAAAAAAATATTTATGATACTATCAGCAAAAAGGACTGCCGTAAAACGGGGTTACTTGATAAAACTTTTTGGAAACTTCATTCTGCCAGCACCACAGCATATAGTTCTTTACAAAATCAAAAATATTGCAGTTCGTTCAAGCATAAGGAAGCTCCTATAATACCTGAAAAAAATCTGGAGCCCTCCAGTTTAGCAAAAAAAAAAATTAGGGATTATTTTCAAGTCGACCCATCATGGGACTACTTCAAAATTAGCAAAGAATCGCTGTTGTTTTCATGTATGTGCGGTACTGAGGTGAAATGGAAATAAATAAAATTAAAAGAATGTACTTTTGTGACATGCTTAAAATGTCTGAAAGAAAAACGTTTATTTAGTGGGTATCTGTTTATTGCTTTTACATTTTACATTATTAATGAATAAATTTAGACAAAAAGCAGCTTAAATTTCATTTGACCTCTTCTTAGAGTCTCCATAGTCAGTTTCTTTTTTAATTTCAGTTCTTTTAACAAGAGAGACGTCTTCGGAAGCTGGATATATAAAGCTATTTTTTACTTTCAAAGACGGCCTCAGTCTGATGCTGTACAAATTATTTTTATAAGGGCTCTCTCATCATTCTCTGACAATGCAGTTGGACCTCCAAGTTTATTCATGTTCTTTTTATTAATTTTTGTATATAAAGTCATGTACGGAATATTGTATTCCTCGCTTAACTAGATCTCAATTACCCTTTTGATATCTTTCCACACCAGCCTTCAAATCCTCTTCGGTATAATTTCGATAAGACCTGTTTCCCACCTTCCTTTTATAGTACAGTCATTTGGTAGTTTTACCTGGAAAGTTTTCCGGGGATTTTGAAAAAGGGTAATTTTATAGATTTCGATGTGCTCTTTCCGAATTTCAACTTTGCCACCTCGTATCTTTGCGGCTCGCGCCGCCATATTGGAGAAATGGCGTCTAAAAGCAGTTTTTTGACAATATTTCTTTTCCGACTCATTTCACGATAAAAATATTTAGACACAAAATGAAACTAGAGAAAATTTCCCACAATTTATGTAATTACCTTTTTTTCCTAAAGTCAATAGTTTTGGCGTACGACCGCCGCAAAATGTAGTTCAACACGCGTCTTGGCCAATAAACTCATTTCCACACCACCTTGAGGTAGAGTAAGCGGCGCGTTTTTTTATCGTGGTATCCCCAGTAGGCCTAATCCACATGCAATTCACTATTCTAAAATTTAGCGCATTCTTCCTCGCTTCGCTGTTCTCGATGGACCAGGTGTTGCGGGTTCATTATCTTTAGTACCGATCGAAACGTCACAGACCGAAATTTCTTCCACATCATCCGCGATGGGATTATCAGTTTCATCGCAATCCTCTTCTTTCTCGATTTCATCATACATTTCCTCGAAAATAGTCTCCGTTTCTTCCCCTTTATCGCTATCTTGTAATGGAACTTGCGAGTTATCACAGGTACCACTATAATACTGCATATAACGGAGCACTTTAATCCAGCCTTTCTGCATCCACAGGCTTTCTGACATCTCTTTTTGCATTTGCAAGAAATAAGTTTTAACAAGCTTTCCGGAGATGGGGGCTCGAGTGTGGTGACAGGAATTAGCCCGTTCTTGTTTCTTTTCCACCCCCATTGTTCAGTATCTTGTTCATTCCCATACCATTGCTGAACCTGGTGATAGATTCGGAACGAATGTTGTCGTGCTGCTGCTTCTGTTGGTGGTAGCGACGCAATATTAAATTTACTTTTATATGCTGATGCTGTGAAGCATACATATCTATAGTTGTTTAAAGACATACTTTTCTTACTTTTCACATTACTGTATCTGTATAATTCAAGAAGGAAGCGTTCTCCAGCTTTAGTAATGATGTCTGGATCAGCATTTGGATTTTTGAGTACCTGGGTAACCTCGTTTAAATCTGAATTTTCTCGGAGTACATTAATAAATTTCATTTTTCCTTGATTAAATAATGTTGATGTTGTATCACAGCCACTGAAGGCATGCAAGAATAAAATATGATATGCGACTGTTTTATCTATGATACTTTTTGTTGAATATATTTGCTGCGAAATATTTCCTTTTCCTGGTTTGAGAATATGTACATATGTTTAAACGCGTAGATAGAGCCGTCAAAAGAATAAGAAAATCTACATCTTCGCCGACAACTATTACGAAATCAAATTACGACAAAACGTTTATTGCGGTATTGATTATTAGCGTACCCGCATCTTCCGCGGCTTGTTTGACCGTGAAGTTCTCCTCTCCAAATTAAATGTCACGGGTTGGCGTAGATGTATAATGGTTTGCGGCGCTCGTACACCAAAACTATTGACTTTACGCAAGAAAGGTAATTACATAAGTTGTAGGAAATTTTCTCTAGTTTCATATTGTATATAAATGTTGTTATCGTGAAATGAGTCAGAAAGGAGATTTTGTCAAAAAACTGTTTTTAGTCGCCATTCTTCCAATATGGCGGCGCGAGCGGCAAAGATACGAGGTGACAAAGTTGAAATTCGGAAAAAGCACATCGAAATTTATAAAATTACCCATTTTCAAAACTCCCGGAAAACTTTCCAGGTAACATCTTTTTTTAGAACCAAGTGACTGTACTATTATACAGTGCTATTCAAAAGTCCCCTCCCCCCCTCTTATCTTTTTAACGATTATACATAAACTAGTGAAATTTGGTAATTGAATATTAAGGGTTGTAAACTTCCCTACTAGTGATGATAGATGACGTATGCGTCAAAGATGACGTCACAAGGTCATTGTGACCAATAATTTTAAATGGAACCTTATGGCAAGCGACACCTCTTTTAAAAGGTATCGAAAAAACGTATTCAATGATACTAATATTGTTTGTATTTATGGTAGTTTTGATGGATTAAATCAGTAAACTTGGATAATAATTTTAATTACAGATTCAAGAATCAGTACCTACTTATAGTAATTGTTCAAAGTGAGCTCCATCTACTTCCTGACAGTAAAACATCCTATTGCGAAACTCTTCTCGTACTTTTTCAAATGTGTTTGCGGAAATAGCCCTACATTCTGTAACAATACGTTGTTTTAAAACATCAATATTGTCAGGCTGAGTGGCGTAAACCTTCGATTTAAGATACCTCCACAGAAAAAAATCTAAAGGTGTGAGGTCCGGTGATCGAGGCGGCCATTCCATTGAACCTCGTCATCCAATCCATCTACCAGGATATTCTTCATCCAAATACCGTCTTACTGCACCGTAATAGTGTGGAGGAGCACCATCCTGTTGGAATGTTATTTCCAAAATGTCGAATTCATCTTGATTATCTTCCAAAATTTTCAAGGATTAACGGTTCTATTGCATTTTGCAACATCTGCAGATACACCTCACCGGTTAAGTTGGTATTTAAAAAAAACAGGCCCAACGATGTGGTTTCCTAGTATACCTGCCCAAACATTGACCTTCTCGGGATACTGAGTATGTGTTTCACGAAACATGTAAAGATTTGCGTCACTCCAATATCTCACGTTTTGTGTATTTACATTTCCACTTAGATAGAAAGTACTTTCGTCACTAAAACAAATTGTTTTGACATAGTCTGGCTGTTGGTTAATTTTAGTCTCCATATTTTCACAAAATTACAGTCTTCGGTCTGGATGGTCGAGAGTTGATGAACCATTTTTAATTTGTATGGGTGAATTTTGTTTTTTTTCAACACCCTGTGCACTGTACTTTGACTGACTTCACAGGTTGATGCAACTTGAGTTGTTGAAGAAGTAGGATTTACTATTACTTCTGCCAGTATATCAATTTTTTCTCATCAGAAATTTGTGGTTTGCCAGATCGTTTTGCATCATTAATATTACCCGTTGTTTTAAACTGACGAAGAAGCTCTCTCAAATAAGTCCTCGAAGCTGGGTGATCGGGAAACCTTTCATTAAAAATGCGTTCTGCTGCATGAATATTTTCTCCAGTTTCACCAAGTATTAGGATCGCTGCTACTTTATCACCTAAAACACGTCTCTTCTTGAAGCACTTAAACGTTCAGCTCACAACAGTTTAACAAATTATTGAATGTATAAATATTTTAAAATTACCACAAGGTACTAAAACAGTTAAACGTTCGATCAACAATACACAAATTATTAAATGTATAAAAATTTTGACAGCTAAAAAAACATCAAATTGGGTAGACTTGCAAAAACGTCAGATTATTTACTATCCAACTATCCAGTGGCGGAGCTTGAATTTAAAATTTTATTATTAACTGATTTAATTCATCACAGCTTTGCGGTTTTTGAAAGCCAGTTGTCAAAACTGCCGTAAACAGACACAATATTAGTATCATTGAATAGGTTTTTTCGATACCTTTTAAAAGAGGTGTCGCTTGCCATAGGGTTCCATTTAAGATTATTGGTCACAATGACCTTGTGACGTAACCTTTGACGCATACGTCATCTATCATCACTAGTAGGGAAGTTTACAACCCTTAATATTCAGTTACCAAATTTCACTAGTTTATGTATAATCGTTCCAAAGATAAGAGGGGGGAAGGGGACTTTTGAATAGCACTGTATGTGCGCACCATTTTCAAGTCGCCCCTGAAATGACACGGAAAACAAATTAGTACAGCCCTAACATCAAAACATGCAACTCGTGTAGTTTGACGTTATATTATTCTTTACACGTTAAGTAAGTACAAGAAAAAATAA
Source organism: Rosalia funebris (assembly GCA_037954035.1). Taxonomy (NCBI): domain Eukaryota; kingdom Metazoa; phylum Arthropoda; class Insecta; order Coleoptera; family Cerambycidae; genus Rosalia; species Rosalia funebris. The sequence goes on along the minus strand of JAZFAV010000011.1, from coordinate 13,086,051 downwards.
TCCACTGGCTAGGCACTTGCTAGAGGCGCTGTGGCACAAAAAGTATTCACACATTAAAAATCTTTATTTTCTTACCTAATATTTACCAATTTTTAAAATCAAAGTAGAACACAGAATAACAGTCAAAGTACTAGTGATGTATTAGCTGTAGTATACTAGAACTAAAGCCGAGCTAGTTGGAATTACATACGGTGTTCTGGGGGCCGACCAAAATCGAACCCAGGAGAAGGTATGTATCTGCTCGGATTGCAGGGCGACATTGGCAGCCCTGAATTCAGCAACGACAAAGTCGAATCTGGTCTATAATTGCTATGAAGCATTGAACCACTTGGCAGGGAAGGGACCGGTGGAACTCTTATGAATACCTGGACATAATGGCATTACGGGAAATCTAATTGCAGATGACCTTGCCAGACTAGGGATCAGGGAAATCCTCTATGGACCAGAACCTGCAGTGGGAATAAGTCGGAATCTGATCAGAGACCGCATCAATGGCTGGGCAAGAGACCAGCACAATAAAAGATGGAGAGGAGTAACGGGTTGTCGAATAACCAAACTCTTCATCCAATATTCAGAGATTGAGAAATGGGCCCAAGAATTCATTAAGTTGAACAGGCAAAAAGCCAGAACCCTGGTGGGAATCATAACGGGTCACCATAGTAGCCTGAATGTATATAAGCACAAGCTGAGGCTGACTGACAGCCCGGTCTGCAGATACTGTAAAGAAGATGAGGAAACCTCGATTCATCTTCTTTACACCTGCCCTGCACTGGAGGAGAAGATGTATCTTATATTGGGGACCCCTGTTATCCTAGAGGAGGCGAGGCTTAAGGCGGGAATTGGTCCTTTTATGGGATAGCATTTTTGGATAATGACCCGGATAAGAGGGGATTACCAAGGGACTACCCATGCGATCAGTGACTGATGAGGCCCAAGCCTATATAATATAATAAATAAAAAAAATACTAGAACTAAGTACGAGAATGGATAATTTTACTACCAACCGATAACCGGCACCACCTATTTATGACAAGGGCTGCCGAAATTTTCAAGTCACCCCGCTATTCTCAAGTAGTCCCGTTTTACGGTATAATAAAAAATATAATCGTACATAATTTCAGTCTTACTTAACATTTTACTTATATCCGTTATTTATATCTAGTTCCGTTGCTGTTGTGTAACATCCCACTTATTGTTAGTATGTTATAAATAAATGTCAGGACCTTATAAACAAATATATCTAGAATAGATCTTTATAGATAGATATTATCCTTTTTGATTTTTTAATTGTATTTAGTTTTTTCTTTTTTGAAACTTATGTTTTACACTTATACAGATTTGGATACGTTTTTTATTGTTGCGGGTGAACCTAAATCTCCTACTTTGAATACTTTTGCAATATATCTGGAATATATCTGCGATGATTTATTACGACTTTCGACGGGGATTATCAAGACAAGAGTACATCAATCAGCTTACTTCCATTTTTGGTGATAAATCCCTATCCTTTGCCACTATGAGACGTCGGTAAAAGGTGTTTAATCGTGGCCGTCATTCGCTCACCGACGAAAGTCGTGAAGGTCGTCCAAATTCAGTTGTGACAGAGAATATTGATGCTGTGCAAAAACTGATAATGCATGATAATGCGTATATAAAATATTACATGATCATTTAGCTGTAAAAAAAGTGTTCCCGTGTCGATTGGTGCAAACAAATGCTCAAGAAATACAATGGTGGTGCTCCAAAAGAGGTATATAACATTGCAACAGGTGACGAATTATGGATCTATGCATATGAGATGGAAAGTAAACAGCAGTCGACTGTTTGGGTGCTTCAAGATGAATCAAATCCAACAAAAGTTGTTCGTGTTCGAAGCAATTCGAAACAAATGGTCGCCTTTTCTTTTGCGGAAAAACTGGTCATGTGGCAACAGTGCCTTTAGAGGAACGTAAAACAGTCAATTCTGAATGGTACATAACCATTTGTTTGCCAGAAGTCTTCGGTGAAATAAGGGAAACAAACAAGTGCCATAGGATCATTCCTCATCATGACGATGCGAGTTCTCACACATCTCGTCTAATTACCGAATGTTTGAATATTCAAAAACTCGAATTAATGGGTCATCCGCCGTGCAGTCCTGATTTGGCACAAAATGACTTATTTTTGTTCCCGAACGTCAAAAATAAATTGCGTGGACAACGATTTTCGTCTGCAGAAGGAGCTGTTGATGCGTTCAAAAACCATGTTTTGGAGATATCTCAAGCGGAATGGAAAAAATTCTCTGACAAATGGTTCAAAGGTATGAAAAATCTATATATCATCATGCATTTCGAAAAACTATAAAGTAATTTGCAATAACAAATGTTTTTTTATTATTAGGTTCTAAATATAAATAGCGCCCCTCGTATATATCATATAATTGTAAGATATTCAGGTCAAAATAAGAATTCCACATGTCATATGTAGCTGACATCGAAAATTGAACTGCCGCTGAATATATCCTATAAGAAATTGTGTGTTGGTACAATATCAGTATTGCCATTGAAAAACTGTCGATCACTAATAACCAAAAGTTTCCACAACAGAAAAATTTGCGTATGTTAAGAAATACTCATCTAAAAACTCAAAATAAACCTGTCGAAGCATTTTTTTCATATTTACCCTGAGGCTATTTTATCCGCAGGATAGCTGTCAAAACATTGATGGATAGAGAAAGAAGTGAGGATATCAGGCAAATGTGCATAATAGAAAACATTAATGAATAAGTATTAGGTAGAAAAACGGAATGGAATGAACACATTAACCGAATGTCAGAGGAAAGGCTGGTAAAAGTAATTAGAGACAAGTCACCACCAGGACCCAGAAGCATCGGTAGACCTCGGAAGCGATGGAGCGACAATATTCCAAATAGCCAGACTTAGGGAAGACGACGAAGAAAAACAGACAAAATGCCTATATAAAAGAAGGAAGAAGAAGAAGCCATTTTATGGAATTCGTTACAATATTTATTTTGCTCACTGTATAGTTCAACAGCCAAATTCAATTACCCTTTATTTAAATTTTTAAGAAATATAAATATTACAAAAAATGATCTACAAACTACAAAAAATATGTACTTCAACTTTTAGTTAAATGCTAGTAACTCAGAGGATTATATTAACCGCGAGAATATGGCGTCAGCAAATGAGGTTACATAAAAAATGGTGATATGAACACATTCCCCAGTTTACTTTCATTTATCCAGGACTATCCATATTTAGTTAAGTTATATTTAGTTAGAAGGGCAGACAATAATAATAAAGCGGTTATGATCTCATGGAAATTCTGTTATTCAAATGGCCAGCATATTTGCGAAATATTATGAAAGCAGCAATAAAAACTTCCAATAAAAATGGCGCTGTAAAAATTCTGGCACCACAATCCCTAATGAGTAATTTCGATTAAACATTCCCAGTCACACTAAACCTATTCTATGCATTCATCATTATGTTCTTACATACAATAGTTATTCTACCCCATTCTATATTAATTGTTTTTTCTAGTATGTCCTTAAATAAATATAAAACTATATTCATATTATATAGCGCTTAGCTTAGCCTGGAATGTTTCCTTCTTTTTGGGTGAACAAAAAGAAGAAAACATTCCAGGACACCAGACGACGTCCTCGTGCGTCGATGTTTTCCATTATGTTTAAGGTAGATTGAAGCATATTAATTAATAAAAGTGTTGCTCTGAGCATTGAATAATTTGACCATAACGTAGATCTCTTCAACTTAGATCTCTTCAACTTATTAAATAAATCAGAAAAGTATGCAGTAGTTACATTTTCAGATTGAAAGGTCGTATTTTCTTCATAGCAAGCCTATGAATTATTTGTAGGTGATTTTGTATTTTTTATTGAATTTGTTTAGCAATAAACTTAGTCACATTTTTTTTTCAGCAGCTTCTAACTCTAGTGGTGCCTCGGACACCTCGAAATTGTAACTGTCCATTTTAAATATTTTTTAATACTTACAAGTATTAAAGCTAAGTAAACGTTGAAGTTGACTTTTAATTCAACAATAAATATAGAGCGGTTGTCAAGGAGACGATTTCATAAGGAATTAGATAGTAATGAACAAATTCTATGCATTAATAAACAATCCGTAATTCCTAATATTGATTGATATTTGATAAAAGACAGCGTATATCTCGTAGTAAAACCATATCTCAGGACATCAATGATTGTTCGTCCGAAAATCTATTGCCTTTGCTACTGTATCCACAATGTACCATTCTTTCCTTTACCGAGGGAAGGCATAAATATAGCAGCAAAAATCCTCCAAAGGGCCCAGTCTTCCCGTAAATGTATTTATCGTTTGGAACGGAATTTCCTGGAGTTATAAAATTGTTCATGATTCGTGAGTTTCATCAGATGTTTATAATTCTGTCAGAAATATAAAAATACGGAAGAAGCATTCAGCTTAAATGTCGCTATTTATTTATATAACAGAACATATTTGGTAAATTACATACGTCGATCTTCCTTATTTACGTAACAGAAAATATATTAGACCTATTATATATGCCAGTCTTTCATCTCATATCTTACGGAAAATATGTTGCTTCATTTCCTTCGTATTTTAATATTCATTTATCATTGAGAACATGCATGTTCATATTGTAGACGTTCTTACAACTGATTAAAGAATAAAAAACTTATATACGTGGTTTTATATTGTATATCCAGTAAACATTGTGCAAAGGTGTCTTTTATACGTCTTCTAGTACATCAAAAGGTGTATATTTGAAATGTTTATATTGTACTCAAATCTACAATGTTATTCATGAATTTGAACTTCTACAGAAAGGAACCGTTGAAGAATGAAAATCAATGCTAAATGTAATGAAGATTAATGAATAGAACTGCATATGCATATATGAATCACGCATAAGCATGAACACACGTGTATAAGGAACAATGCTAACGTATACGTTAATACAGTATGTATTACTACATTTATGTGGCTACATACGACAGCAAAGTTAAACTGAATTGTACTGAATTTCTTGTATCTACACCGATTCAAATATTTTAAGCTAACGTGACGGAATCTCGGCTGCAGCCGAGTTACCCGAGTGTAACACCACCGATGCTGTATCATCAATGACAATACAGATACCATTATGTCACACACTAACACATATATCACACAAATACAATTTATGTTACCAATGTTTCAAATTCATTTAAAATTTTCTCTTTTTGATTGAATAAAGCTGGGTTATTAAAAAAATATTTACATTTACTGTTCTTTATTTAAATTTACAACATTGGGAAATTTATGTATGAAAAATTACATCGTCAAACTGTCGTCCTTCACACTGTTGTACCTCCTCAAGACGCAATATAAAATTTGTGATAACTCGCCACCATGATACTGGTTCAATTATGTGAATGTTTTCTCGTTTTCTGGCTTTTAACTGAAGCGAAGTCCTAGGAGCATCAGCGTATACCTTAGATTTCAAATAAGAAGAAATCCATCGGGTTAAATCGGGACTTCTGGGCGGCCAATTAATGTAATGTACTTATTATTGTCACATAACACTGGGGATATGAATACTGCGTTTCATTCTCCTCTCACAAAATACACTAAAAGTAATTGTAAATATTACACAATAACATAAAGGCACTCATGTCATTTTCTTAAGATGATTAATACACAAACTTGTTTTGTAAAGTTCTGTTTTACGAAAGAAAAGAAGAAAAAAAATCCAATATTGCGTAGCAATCAGTCTGTATTGGAAATATAAATTGAATGTACTTAACACAATAAACGGCTGAACATTGATCCATTATCCTTTATAGCTGTTTCTTCAGTTTCCAGACTCGAGTATTGTTAAACTGTTGTTTCTGAAATGGTTTCAAGTGCAATTCGTTAATAAATCAGGATTATCGTAACCTTGTTCAGCGGCAATTCTAAACATAAATAAAATTTTAATTTCAACAGGGGCTGGAGCCTACCGGTAAATCCAGCAGGAATTAAGTCAAGTAACAAGGATTGCGTTGTATTTATGCCACCAGGAATAAAAACACTTTAAAATAGTACGAAGTAATAATCAAGTAATTGAGAATATAAAAATTTTATAAATTTAATAGTCCGAATTGTGTTTAAGATTTCTTTAGATAATGAGAATTTTAATCATAATGAAATATTTTATTTAACACAGACGGGAAGTAATGAGCGCATACATAACTATTCCATAAGGTGACGTACCCTTTAAGTACGCTTTAGTTTTCTATCGACTATGGTGTGGGTAGTAGTGGACCATGTATTATTGGGATATGGTGATAGAATGTTAGTAAAAGCGTTAGACAGGTCTGCATATTTCTGAGGGAATGCAGAAAGGACACTAGTGTAGCTTGAAATAGTCTACACAATGCGATAGCGGAACAAAGCGAAAGCATTGGTGCAGTGTTGCCACTTATTAATAAAGAAATCGCCTATTTTGTAAAATTTAACAAACATTTAATAAAACCATATACTAGTATTGTGGCTATTGATGTCGGTGAAGGTAGTAATATGGATCTTCCGCATTATAGTAGACTTATTATTTTGATATGGTTGCAAAAAGTTGGCGAAAGCGTTAGATAGGTCTGCATATTCCTATGAGAGTGCAGGGCAGACACTAGTGAAGCTTGAAATAGTCCTCTCAATGTATCTACGATATATAGTGATGATCATAGTATAAAGATTAATAATTGAAAGATATAACGTTACAATGTACACTTGAATATAATTGCGGAAATTATCAATAACCTTGATTTTATTTTGTGACTATTCCCGATTAATGAAAAATGTTTTTTTTTTGCCAGCAAATAAATTATTGGCAAAATGGTTTGATTGGTTGATATTTTCCCCATTTCATAAATACATTATTTATGAACCACTATAATAAGACTAAGTAGTACGAGCATCACTACAGAATAATGCAGGCAGACACAATCAGATGTCTAATATTTCACAAAATTAATATCTCCTTTTTTAAATGAATCACGGTTACATATATCGGGTGTATTTTGTTAATTAGATACATTAGATACTTTTTTTACGAAAATTTCTAAGAACGTTTACTAAAGTAAAGTGACATTTCTTGCAATTGGATTTTCTCAGGATATATACTATAATAATCTTCAAGTTCATAAACATTCTATATACAGCTTGATATGATGTAGTTTTATATCATACTAACATAGCATTACCAATATTATTATGATATAACAACTGATTCACGTTGTCTATCTACCAAATACATAAAATTCACCAAAATACTAATTTCAGACAGAAACTTTTATAATATATTTAAACCACATAAAGTAAATTTGATTACATTTAACACGATTATTCCTGTGATATGTATTTTAACAGTTAAATTATACTTTAGTGAGACCAAAATGTAACCTCAGATATTGCTGATATCTTTGTGAAATTCAATTCATTATTCATACCAAAGGGAGCTTTGCAATGTTAATTTGTTTCAATTGTGATATACGGCTTTAGTATAGTTGTGTTTAATTTACAGCAAACATAACTTTGAACACAATTTCGCCATTGGCAATAAATTCATTTTAAACTTTGTTTCACAAGCACTTAACTCCATATGTAAAAGTAATGTTTCATCAAAGGAAATGAAATTTTAAGAATTCCTTAATATAATAAATTATGCCGACATAAGTGTATCATTGTTTAATTTTTAAGATAATATGTCAATATAAAATTAAATAGGTATACTGTGTGAGCACGTAAATGTGGAATAAACTCGATTAAAATTCAGACATAAAAATACTCAGACTTGATCGTCAATTTTTTTCATTTTAGATATGCAGTCTTTAAATGTTCTATTTTAATTTCATATGTACAGAGTAAGAGATGATGCAAGTAGAACATATCACGTCAAACTTAATCTTCTTTCAAATAATTATTTATGTATTTATTTAATTTTTGAATTTTACATAAAATTGTGATAAATATGGTATATCTAAACTGAATTATTATTAGTAAATGTTGAAAATTATTAATTTTACTTAAATTACGTAAAAAAAACAAGAGCCCATTGTCCACAAACACCGAAAGATTACACATTTCTCGACGCGAGCCAATAGAGTTGACATCATCGGGAAATCATTAAAACTGTTTTAAGTTTAATCCTCTCTGGATGATGCCAACTTGGTTGGCGAAACATGTCTAAAAACGTATAATTTTTCGCTGTTTGTCGAAAACTGGTCTCCTGTTTTTGTTGCTTTATCGAAAGTTTCAGATCCTTTCTAGAATTAAATTACTTACATAATTTAAAATGACATTATTTATTATATGCATTAACTCTAAATCATACAAACTTGATATTAATTTCTATTAAAAGTTAATTTAAATAATGATTTGTATAAGTTGCTCAAAGATTTGGAGACACAATGACATCTTTATTGGGACGATAGATTGCTACCCGGAGTCGAATAGAATATCCATTGAGATCCTCTGATTTAATCTCTCTTTGGATTGTTTTCTGTGGCTCTACGTCAAATTCAAAGTGTACGTCAATAGACCAAATAATATCGACGTGGAAAAAGTATATTAATATAACCTTAAGTAGTTCTGAAAGAATTCGAACATCATTTCGAGTAATGCCAGGATTTCGAGTATTGCACATGTTTGCTAGTCATTAATAATTTGAAGATAAATATTTTTTTTATTTCCACACTTAAACTTTTGCTTTCTTGATAGCAACTAAATTTAGATGAACAGATATGATAATGACGTGAAGTGTGATCGTGTTTTTACGTAGGATACAAAAATAAAAACAGAGGTAACCATTAAAGAAGTTTGATGGGGTATCATAATTTTAGATTACTCTGTATACATATAATTCATTCAAAAAATGCACAACCAAAAAGATATGGTTTGGAACGTTCCTCCAATAACAAAATATTTGAATTTTAAACGAATTAGTTCCAACTTTTACTTAATCACTGTATATAAGGCTTTAAAAAGGGAAATTTAAGATATACTCTAATTGTATAGAGAAAGAGATTTTTATTTTATGATAAAACGTGTACTAAATTGGACTGGTTACATTGAAAATAATTTGTTAAGTGTGTTTTAAAATTTAATACTGATTACCTAAATCAGTAATAAATGATTCTTAAAGTTATTTATCGTTATACATTTTTCAGTGGCTATAATACACTAAATACTACTAATACTATCTATTTGTACAATATGCCACATATTGTTTCTATGTGGACATTACCCTTAATTTGTGCGTACAAAAACATCTGACGATATGTAGTTGTATTTTGTTTGGCATTTTATATCATAACAGCCAATTATAACAACAATAAATATCAGTTTAAGAAACCTTAAAAACTTGTAACTTAACTAAAAAGAAAGAAATACATGTTCTCTACAACAATTTAATACTTATTTGTTGTTCCGCTTAATGTAATTAAGAAATTATTGTTTATTATATAATTATTATTAATTGTTTTATATAATTTTGAAGTCGGTGCCAAGTAAAACATAAAAAATATATACTTTGCTAGTATAAGAACGACTTTACATTTAAAATTGCCGAGGGCCGGCATTTCCATTACTAATACTGTATGGCACCGACTTCAAAATTATATAAAACAATTAATAATAATTACAGAATAAACAATAATTTCTTAATTACATTAAACGGAATAACAAGTAAGTATTAACTTGTAGTAGAAAACTTTTATTCCTTGATTTTTAAGTTACTTTTATTCCTTTAAGTTACTTTTTTTTTAAATTTTAAGTGATATTTAGTACTAAGGATGCTTTGTGAATGAGAAAACGACGTCTACTTGAATAAGGAGTTCCGTTGTGTATCTTCGAAGTCCAAGGTCCAATACACTAAATATATGAAGAATGAGATTTGGAAATGAAAGAGGAAGTTCAAAATAAAATTATTGGACATAAATAATTTCATTTAAAACTTTTTATTTAAATGTATCGCATTTTACAGAGTATATATATATATATATATATATATATATATATATATATATATATATATATATATATATATATATATATATATATATATATATATATATATATATATATATATATTGCAAATTAAACTTTTATGGCTCGTGTAAAATATTTCTTAGATATTCAGTTACAAAGTTATGATCAAGATGGTACAGACGTCTGAGGGTCGTTTTTCGTCTATAGACAATTCCGAGTTCCAACATCGAAACGTTTGTGTGACCCATGATCGGCTGTCAGTATGTTACTGACAGATATCGTATCGATAAAGATGTATACGCCATAAAGTTCATTCGGCATTTGTCCTGAATCGCGTACCGTGTACGGTACTGATGAGAACTAACAAGTTCGAAACAGCTGTATGTCGTTCGGTTCCGATCCGGGACAAATGTCGAATCCTACCTGTGGCGGGTTTTATTTTTTGAAACATGATCGTCCGCCAAAGGATTCGATCGGACATGGCAAGGATCGATCCCACCGCCGATCGATGATCCTTGGGTAGACGGCAAACAACGACATGAAATCGAAGTAGAAGTAAAATAACTGTCTCTTTATGAAAAATCTGACGTCTCGTCATATTTAATATCATCATCAGGGTATGCAGACGCGTAGATCAACACGTATCCGAAGATGGAAATAGAGATTTAGAAATTAGCATATGTATTCGTTCGTGTATTGCCCTGAAGATATGGATTCATAAATTTTATTCAATTATATTAACTTGGTTTTTTCAAGCAAATTTAATAGAGTTCAACACGGTATTTAACGGCGATTAAATAGTTGTTACTTCTATTCGATGCTCGTTATGACCCGTGAGTTTTCCTTCTGATTAACAAAAAGTCATTAAAATTGATGAGGGATCAAAATGGAGATAAAAAATAGCTCCTTGCATTTGAATGAACTCATTATGACTGCAACTAAAGTAACAAATCACTACGGCAATAAATCCGCAAAAAACTGGAAGTGGTTGTCACCACTAATCGACATTCTCGTAAATCCCCGTTATCTTACACGAAATCAAGTTCTTTTGAACAAATAATTGTAACTGCTAGATGTAATTTTTCTATTGGAAGCCTTATTTCCTTTGATTCAAACGTTCTTTAAATTTGGACCTAAGAAAGGAATGATTGTTTTTCATGCAGAGAACTTGAGTAACGAAATGGGACATGAATGATTTGCATACAATCAAATATACTTCTTTTAATAAATCAGTATGAATGAGAACGGACGCATACTGAAAATCTTGTACGATTTTTTTAGAATCAGTGTCAATCCATGGGGATACTGAAAACTACGGAAGACACTGGGTTTTACATAGCCTAGAATTAAAAGTGCTTCAGTCTGTATCTAGGTTCTATTGTGTACTCTGAGACACCTTTATTGAATCACTGTACGTGGTCATCAACGTACCATATGAAAATTTGTATGGAATTTGGTTTATGGAGAGACAATCGTAAAATAAGGGTTATGTATTTTTCTTAAACGTGTCCATAATAAAAGTGTTCAACCAAAGTTATATTTTTTAACATACATATGTATGTCGAACTTTATAAAAGATACATTAATGATATAAATTAACGAAATGCCTTTACTAGCACTGTGACATAGAAATGATTCATATAAATTTACATAAATTGAAAATACATTGATATAAATCATATTTGCATAAACCGATATAAATTAAAGAAACTCCTCAAATAATATTACTTTCTGACATGAAATTAATTCATGTACATGCAGCTGAGGTGAGAAGCGGGTGAGGTTAAAAATTTACAAGCAAATCGTCAGTTGATGATGAATTGTCTTGTTTCGGTTCACGAAATTTAGCTTCATTAGCAAATTTAAGCTCAAAAATGGTTTACATGAAAATGTGTATACGCTGTATTTTGCACAATCTCAGAAAAAATTACTAGTTTAAGATCGGGGGAATTAGCTAGAAAATATTCATTCACCGATAAATTTAGGGTAATCTAACGCGGTAACTAAAATTGCTTTCTAATAGTGTAAGAATGAAGTTGTAAGATGCATACACCATGGCGCCTTAAAGTTATACTGTAATTTTAAGGGTTAAGTACGCCCCCAGCCATAAGTGAGCCTCATTATTGAAGATAACTTTGTGGGAATTAATTTCCCTGTTTATTAGAGCAGCTGAGCTATTTCTCTTCGATGTAGTGCCGCTAGTATATGTTGATAAATCGTTTATCAATATCGATATTAAATTCTCAATTATATTTTATTGAGATTCTTATTATTTATTAATATTATTTCGTTATTATTACAATTACGAGGTAATACAGAATTACTTATAATTTACAATTTGATCCTGAACACTAATTATATAGGATGAAGTAATTCTCCTGTGTAGTGCCATAGTTGTCGTTAAACTCGTAATAATGTTTCACCAATCATTCGATCAGTTTCTTCAAATAAGATCCAAAGCCTAACGTTGCTGTCTTCTGGTCCTATTTACATATCGTTATTCTATGTGTTTCTGAGGTTATGTGGTCCGGTGATAGTAGTGCTCGGTTGACTACTTTCTAAATATATATATATATATATATATATATATATATATATATATATATATATATATATATATATATATATATATATATATATATATATATATTGATTACTGATAAGGCAATACTGGTCCTTTTCTCTGTGTGTAATCTATGTGTAATAGTTTTTGTTCTAATTCTCTACACTTACACGTACATTTCTAATATCTAGCAGTATTCCTCATGTATCTCTCACAATCAGAAGAATTAACTTAATTAATCCTATATAGAAACATACAATTTGTATAATGGATCCTTACGCGTGTATGCCACAATTACCAGCACGTATGTCTAGCGACATATGTTTCAGTCAACTACGTACGGCATAGACAGTTAATAATTTGCCTAACAAAATGCAATTAAGAATTCACGTCTTAGATTTATTGCATAATTTGATTCATTGACGTCTCAATATTTTTGTAAAATTTATTTCATTTTTGTTACATTTATTTTGATTTTATTGAATTTATTTAATTTATTTTGATGGAAATATCACTTCCATTGAATGTTATTGTGGAGAACCTTTTCATTACTCTGCCATAGGTTGACGGATTTGTATTGTACTAACTGTTATCCTAAAATGTGTTTTCGGGCACGACACTGTTTAAAAATGTCAGTTGATTGATTCATATAATCGATTGTCACCTGTCACGCACACGCAAAGAATCATTATACAAACCATAGGAGTAAGCATTGAGGAGTATAGGAGAAGTACGAATAGGAAGGTCGGAAGTGGATAGGAAATGTAGGAGTAAAGGCCCCCATTCACTATCAAATCGGACGTACGACCGGTCGTTCAAACCTGGTTGCTCTTCAGACCGTATGAGGTTTGACGGTTCCCATACACCTGTCAAACAGGTTATGCGACCAGTCGAAGTTTGGAGCGAAGTTTGCGTCATTGGACTTCGCCTCGTCAGTGTTGAGTTTTTACAATGCCGCCCAAAAAATCGAAAGTTGCCATCGCTGAGGCAATAATGATAGCTGGATGAGGAAAAAGAAAAGAAGAGAAAGCGCGTGTGGATGAAGCAGTGGCTAATGAAAAAATCAACTTTTTCACACGTGAACTTTTTGAACACGTTGAGAGTGGAGGAACCTGACGACTTCAAGAACTTCCTGAGGATGAGTAGTCATACTTTTTACGAACTCCTGAAGTTAATTCGTCCTAAAATTGAAAAACAAGAGACTATGTTTAGAAAAACCGTAAGCGTAAATTTCTATAAACTCTTCCCAAAAGAGTTTATTATTTTCGAAAGACATTTCTATAAGTTATATGATATAAAGTTGAAAATGAATTAAACCAAAAAATACATAAATTTCTAGTACTTACATGCTGGACTGAACTACCTCGTGTTGACGGTGACCACACACTTTCAAACATTCGGACCGAACTGTCATACGGGTTGGAGGACTGAAGGTTTCCCCATCAAACCTCAAATCTGATCTTGAACCGCGCGCGTTTGAACAAACCAGGTTTGAACGACCAGTCGTACGTCCGATTTGATAGTGAATGGAGGCCTTAAAGACAAGTAGGGTGGCATTATATATATTGAAACTACACCATTAAAGTTAGTGTCTATTATCGCTCTAAAATGCATTCCTAATCACAATTTTCAAAAACGCATTTCCAAAATATTATTATTTCCACATAGATGTATGTATGTTTAGTTTCATTAGGATCCAATGTAGTATTATTACGATTATGTAGTAGATTACGACATTAAGAAACATAGTATATTTTTTATACCAAGAGCTGATATAGTAAAAAATGGGGTACATTTTTTCTATTCCTTCCTATTACGTATACATGATTTATTTTTGTGGTAAAAGGTAGCTTTAATAGATACGTCCATTTAATTTTGAACCGTTTATGTATCTCTTCTAGTATTCAGCGTATGCGTATAGAAAAAAAATTGAAGATAAAGTTTTATTACCTAAAATATGCTCCTGAACTGTTGATAGGCACGTATAGGAAATATGTTCTATCCTCGGTTCATGTACACTTAGTCAAAATCAGCGTATGACCTTTTCCTTGTTGGTCACACAATTTTATTTATATATTAATTTATTAAAAGCAATCAGAATTTATAATTCTATGAGATATTTTGTTAATTGAGAGACTTGAAATGTAATTTCATATATTATGTCCTGATGTCCAGCGAGAAAGACCTTACACCTTATTCAAGGTCCATTAGCTACTCCCTCTTAAGTCTTCTGTAGTTATTTTCTTCGACAAGTGGTACTAAACAGTTGTTTTAGTGGATTTCCATTCGTTGGTTATGTTTCTGGCTTCTGTCTTTGATCGTTTCTTGGACCTTTGAGATTCAGAGGTCATGCTGCAACGTCTGATTAATACCACGGGGTGTCTACCATTGCTCGAAATATCTTCGATTGTGGTCTCTGTATGATAGCTATGTTAGACTTACTGGCACAACCCCACAATAATTTTCAATGCCGTAAGTTCAGACCGAAACGATGACAGTTTTATAAATTAATATTTTGTTTTCTAGACACATTTGTGCCCTTCCTCCAAGTAGCCAGTTTAGCTCTTTCATTTTCATGTCTATCTGTTTGCGTTTTTTTGGAATATGTTCTTTCCAATTGGGTTTGGGTTTCAAGGAGACCTAAGTATTTTGCCTTTGAGGTTTGAGGTATGATTGTCTCATTTATGAATACTAGTGAACATTGAGCTTTTCTAAGTGTAACAGTTAAATGTCGCGATTTACTTTCATTTATATTCATTTTTCACCTTTTGATCGAATTTTCTATGTGGAAGAGGTGAACTTGGAGATTTGCGGATGCTATTACTTGGTCCTCATCGCCAGAATCTTTATGAACATAGAATTTATATGACAAAATATCGAAATAAAAATTCATTTTCAACGATGATTCTTAAAAGTGTTTCGCTTCAAATGTGACACCCTGTATTGACAGTGAAATAAAGGTTTTAATTGTGAATTTCAAGTAATCAACTCAATTGGTGTTAATTATACCGATGAGCAGATATTTGCTACAATCGACGTAAAACAAATTTTTTTTTAAATTAGGTTATTTAAAAATATGCATCTTACTCATGCAGGATGAGGCGTGTTTAGAAGAGGCTATATATTCAATAAACAGAGCCAGAATTTCAAGTGCTTTATCAGGTAAATCCTAAGTGGTAGTTACTAAAATAGTTTTTATGAGTATGTTTATTTTTATTTCTCAGGATTGAATTCATTATTTTTAAGTCTAGACTTCTCAATGGGAATTCAATAATGGCTATAGTAAATATATTATTAGTTTCTTAAATGAGAAATATATCTGATTTATTGGAATATATGTAATACCGGAGTATGTTAAATGCCATACTACTGAATTAATGGATATTGTGATGATGAATCGCTCATTATTGAAATATTTTTTTTTACTTCCAGAATGTATTACGTATAAGAACAAGATACTAGAAAAAATATTAGTACATGAATTATAATAGCCTTATATTATATTTTCAATATATGTTTTTATGAATGTGTTTACATAAATGAAACGGGCGAGATGCCGGAGGATTATAAGAGGAACATTATCGTTACTATACCGAAAAAGAGAGGGGCCGACAAATGCGAGAACTTTAGAACGATTAGCCTAACTTCCCACGCGTCAAAAATCTTAACCAGAATAGTACAGAAGAGGATGGAAAATAGAGCGGAGGAAATACTAGGAGAAGATTCATAGCTTTCCTGATTTATGGTCTTATGGCAAACTTATTCCTGTGATGTGACTATATGTTTGTATGAATATCTCAAGAACTATACTTACCAAGATACAAAAATTATATATTTTTGTGATCAGAAAACTGTGGATAACTTTTTTAAGTAAAAAAATACAGGGTGTTCCATTTAAAAAAATAAAAAATTGTTCGCCTCCTTTCAATTTGCAGAGTTTCTGAAGATTTGTTTAAATATTTAAAAAATTTATAAAAAATAATGTAAAATCCTTGTTTGAATTTTTCTATTCGATTGAAATTAAGATAAATAAAGGGGGGGTCAATTTTAGGTGACTAACCCAGTACCTCTAAGAGAATAATAATATATTAGTTGTTTCTTTAAGGTATATGAGCAAATTTTACACTTATCTAATAAATAATATAAAGAATAATGGTTCCAAATTTGAGTTTTTGGGTACTCCTAAGGACGCTAAAAAGGTTGGATTTAAAACCATTATATGAAACAAATCATGTACGTTTGGATAAATACGATTTTACTAAGTGAAGAAGATGACTACTGAACCCATATATTTCTAATTTTGAAATTAGTATATTATGATTCATCTTATTAAAAGCCTTCGCAAAATCAATATACACCACGACTACTTGATCATTAAACTAAATAACGATTGAATACGTTTAGTTATTTTAATTTTTAATTTTCAAGCACTACTTTAAAACATGTTTCAGAAGTTCAGAGCAGTATGTCTTTAAATATTTTATGACTATAGATGATTTGTCGATGTTGATTTTCTATTAATTTAAGTGATACTCTCGCTACTAGTCGTAATTCAAAACTGGTCGTGTTGTGGTACTATATTGTCAGAAATAGGTGACAACATCGCACGGTCTGGGAATGCAGCCGGGTAGTAATAGCGGGGCGAGATGCTGATACCGTTAAGATAAATAAACAAACGTGGATGTTGATGAGGAGAAAAGAGGAAAACGAGGGGCATTATTGGTTCGGGTTTCAGCCTGCGTTAAAGTTGAGATATGTCTTCAGATTTAATGTTTTAATATTTTACCTAGTTATTTTACTTGGTGTAAACAATAAAACCTGTTGTTCGAACACGCGCGATTTATTTTCTTACAATATATTTAAATTATCGAATACCTATATATTTAAATTATCGAAAATTAATAGGGACGTTTTATTGATTTTATGGGGAAAAGTTTTAAAGTTGTAACGTGTAATGTAATATTATAGAAACTTTCCACAAATATTTTTCAAACTGGTTCAGAAAAGAAGACAGCGATCGAACGATAAAAGTGATTTCTGATTAAACATGTTTATGTTATGATTTTATGGATTTATAATAGAATTTATTAATTTTTTTGTTTTATTTTCAGTACAAGGCAGTACTTGAATCTAACGACAACAAGGTGAGTGTACATACAATTTTTAACAATTGCTTCTCTACGCCAAACACAGTAGTTAATGAAAAGATCAGGACTATAGAGGAAAGTTATTTCACAATTTTGTAGTATAAAGATTTATTTTCAAGTTTTAAACTACTAGATTTTATATTATAACGACTTGAAATAGCAAAAGGTGATTTTAATAAATATTTTGAGATCGATTCAAGTGTTAATTAAATAAACGTCAGATACTCATAAAATGTACGGGGCAATTAATAGTTCATGATTTTTTTACTACAATTGTGCGCGTTTTCGCACTTCATGATGCTACTGTATCATATTTACGGGGGTGGCCTGAAAAGTTTCCGCCCTAACAACGATGCAAGACATTTTTTTTCAAAATTTTCATTTTTCTACATAGTCTCCTTGTAAGTCTATATACTTCTCCCAGCGATGCTCCCATCTCTTTAATCAGTCCAAATAGTACTCGGCGTCTTTCTCTGCGAAATAACTATTTATGAAGGTGATGGCCTCCTCATTTGATGAAAATCTCTGTCCTTCGAGGACAAATTTTAGCTAATGGAACAAAAAGAGTCAATTGGGACTAGATCTGGTTAGTAATGAGGGTAGTCAATCAGTTTAAACCGTAATTCGTCGATTATCGCTATGGCTATCTCTGAGGTATGAGACGGCGCATTGTCTTAGTGAAGCAAATTTTTGTTTTGGAAAATGAGGCCGTTTTCCCGCAATTCATGCTTTCAGAATGTCAAGCAATGATGCATAGCATGCTTCTGTAATGGTTTTTCTTTTTGAAGGTAATTGATTGAGATAACTTCATGACTATCCCAAAAAAATAGTCGCTGTTTCCCAGCCGAAAAATCAGTTTTTGCTTTTCTTGGAGTCGCTTCCCCCTTAACAGTCCATTGTTTTGACTGTATTCTTGTTTCTGGGGTATAATGATGTATTCAAGTTTCATTTAAAGTAATTAATCGGTACCAAAACTCTGATTTATTGCGCGCCTAAAATGCGCCAACAGAGCGTTAGAAATGTTCATTCCAATAAGTTGTTGGTCTGACGTGAACAAACGCAGTACCCGACGTGCGTACAGCTTTCTCATGCCTAAATTTTAATTCACTATGTGACAAATAGGTTCTTTGGACATATTCACAGTCTCTGATATAGTCTCACTTTAATTCGACGGTTGTCTAGCACCATTTGGTGAACTTGAGCGATGTTATCGTCAGTGGTTGCAGTTTTCGGACGTCTCGAACGTTCATCGTCTCCCAAGTTGGTACGGCCACGTTTAAATTCAGCTGCCCAAAATTTCACGGTGTTAAATGATGGTGTAGAGTCCCCGTACACAGCGTCCAACTTTGTTTGATTTGAGTAGGCGTATTACCTTTCAAAAACAAATATTTAATGACAGCTCGATACTCGATTTTTTCCATTTTTACAAAAACACTTACATCGACTCATTTTGGTGAGTACCTTTCAAGAGATGCGCAAACACATTCTCTAGCTTTTGTTGACGAGTGCTGTCGTCTTCATGTTGAGGTGGAACACTTTTCAGACCAACCTCTATTAAGGTGCGAATAGACGGGCAATAATATTGCGACACTTATTGCGTAATCAACTTCCTTACCTGTTTACACTGAGGCAATATTTGATTTAAGTCATTGCAATCAATTTGTGTCTGCGAGAACTGTCCCCTCGTCTCTCAGAAGATATGTCGTAAGTGTATACACGGTAAATGCCTGTGTTGCTGTTCATTTCGAAATACGTACATACGTTTCTACCGGAGTAATCAAACATGTCGGTTTAACAAACAAAGGTGCTGCTGCTTTTATTATATTTTTTCTCAAGCAAAAAAAGAAAAAGAACAGGAAGATCTGGACGAGACAGTGGACTTTTGTAGGTATCATCTGCTCCATCGCCACTTTTCTTTGCTTTACACCGCCGTACCTATGAATGAAATTGCGTACGTGAATTGAGCAATTTTCTGGTCACTTCACTGGCCGTGGTGTCGAACTAACTGCTAAAATGCACTTTGCTTCTTTATTCTATCACGGTAGGATTTATGCTAAACATCCCACAGTTCAGGATATAATTATCACTCAGAAATTAATGAAATTATGTCACTTTTCACCCACGACTTTTTCTTGGACATCGCGAGAGAATTTTGTGTCTGCAAATATTTCCAGCACGTTCCGAAATACCTAACTTCTTTCTGAGAGAAACAGACCGGTTGCTTACACTCCAAGAAGAACATGTCTCGGATACAATGTTGCGCAACACTTCAGACGTGTCGGAGCTTGCTATCAACTGTGTTTACACGCATCCTAGATCAACTCTCACAATAATAGTCCAATCAATCTGTCTGAGCCCCTATGTTAAATGGTCACTAATTGTAAACAGCAATAAAAAATTTGAGCATATAGAAAATAAAATTTCAAGAAACTTACAGTTTTTTTATCTCAAAATGGCGGCCGCCAACATAACCTAAAAAATTCGCAAAAGTCAAAAAAACGGTTTTCCCGAATAAAAAAGAAAGTTGTGCTCGGATTAGAAAAAGTTAAATAAGAAAGTTGTAGATAATGAAAAAATACTTCGATCCAATTCTTGTGAGCTCGAATCCATTCATTACTTTTCGAGATATATCGAAAAAACCGTTGAAAATTGCGTTTTCTTGCTTTTGCTCTAAAAATAACAATATTTGATAAAAACATTTAATAATTTCAGAAAATATAGTCCTAAGTAAGATGAATACAATCACTTTTATATAATTGCAAAATATATATTTTTTTCAAAGTTATAGCTGTTTTCGTAAAAACCGAAAATCGAAAGATTTTTTCATTATCTATGACTTTCTCACTTAACTTTTTCCAATCCGGGCGCAACTTTCTATTTTATTCGCGAAAAACAGTTTTTTGACTTTTGCGAATTTTTTAGGTTATGTTAGCGGCCGCCATTCTGAGAGCAAAAAATTGTAAGTTTCTTGAAATTTTATTTTCTATATGCTCACATTTTTTTTTCTGTTTACAATTAGTGACCGGATCATTCCCTATTGTTTGGACTATAAGTGTCGCAATATTATTGCCCGTCTATTTGCACCTTTACACCGTAGTTCTGTGCAGTCAAAATACAATTCAGGAAAATCATTCATCCGTTTTTACATCGTAGCACGCGAGGGAAATTCACAAGACATTTTTAAGTCTAAGATTAGTATTAATTCTATGTACCAGAATGTAAGTTGTTCTCTGGGTGTGAACTAAGTCTATATTCTTTCTTTTATTTGTATGCAAATATATTCTGAAAGTTTCTTCCCTCAACTTTCTGCTCATTTAAGTGAAAATTAGAAACAGTTTTCAATAGGGCACTGCGAATTAAGTTAACGACTTTATATAATATTTAATGTTAGAATTATGTGAGGGATTATAATTTATCCTGGGAATTATATTTAACAAAACAAAGACACGTTTTATTTACCATCACTTTCCATTTCGTATTTGATTCGAAACAAATTGAATAATACTACACGATTCGCAAAACATGAGAATCACGTATTATTGATATTTATTGATATACGTTTATCTTTCGTTGATGATTTACCGATATAGAAAAGAATGTGCGAGCAGCCGTGTGGGATGAATGTCACAAATACAGGTTGAGGATTATTCTTTCCCTTTCGTTGCTTCTGAACTGATCGACTTGGTGAAATTCATCGCGTCCTTACTACCTATAATATATATTTCTGGCTCATTTATCTAGGAAATGAGAATGTCTATTACAAAATTAGGTAATATGTCAGCTGCAACTACAATGTATTTGAATAAATTGAGGGTCTAAATTTTGATTTAATAGTTTAATTATTAATTGATAGTTTAATTAAAAAAGCGTGGAACTAGTTTTACAGGAACACAAAGAAAAATTACACGTTTCTCGACATGAGTTTGACAACAAAATTAACATCATCGAGAGACGATTAAAATTGATTCCGTTTTAATTATCTCCCAACGATACCAACTTGGTTGTCGAAATCCGCCTCGAAAAACGTGTGTTATTTTAATGTTTGTGGAAGACAGACCTCCTGTTTTTGTTGTTATTGCTGTTGAAAGTGCCAGTCCCTTCGCAGGATTAATATTGAGTCTAGTGAACTCTTGGTGAGTACAAATTTTGAAAATCGTTGATCAAAATCGAGCAAAATATTTAATTTAGTGTTTTCAATAGCTTGAGGTCTATATTGTCGAGACATATCTTTTGCAATACCAGTTTTCAATTTTTTTGTAACTAGTCTACTTACTGTTAATATTAAAATAGATAGCCTCTTTATGAGATCTTAATCTGTTATCCAATTCAGACAAAACAAGTATTCTTAAAAACATCATGTGAACATTTCCTTTCTTAATGTCAAAACAATTCCATTCCCCCTTTGGATAATGAGACACATATCCCTAAAGAAGGCGAATTTCGCTCTACAGTGATGAGAGGGTAAAGAGCCATCCATAACATCTTCAGAGTTCTCGTCGCTAGTGGAGTTTCTAGTTTCATAATAATCCCATGAGTTGACTTTTAAGACTATTTATTAAAATATTTTATGGCCTAAACATATTTAATGTATATCTGAAAGCTCAAAAAATGTATATGTGTATCTAATAAACATCAAAAGTCAAATAAAGGTATGAAACTGATTTCAAATTTTACAGTAAATACATTTTACAGCCCGTTTGCGTTATAAAATATATACCTTTAAGATCGAGAGTAAAGTCGAGAAAACCGATAGCGGGATAACGTTCAGTTATGCCACAGTGATGTAGCTGACGTCTTGACAGATGGATGGGCGGTACCACCATATGATGGTATCACGTGCATTATTTCCAACACGTAGTATTAACTAGAAAACTGATGTAACATATACCTTACGTGATGGAGGGTTATACCAATGCAAACGAAGATGTAGCAAATATTGTAATCATATGCAGTGAAGATATTATTACCTTATGTCCCGTTTCTTCTCTGTCGCTTTCTTGATTGCTTCGAATGCAGATATTAACTCTAAATCATTAAATGATAAATAATCTATTCACGCCTTGAAACATCTCTTGGTGATTTCTACTTGAATTTAAGCATACAATATAATGTCACTCAGAAATCCAGCCAGGCCAAGAATTAATTGTCACTTAATTAATATTTTAGTGTAGAAAAGGTCATAGTTTGAGGATAATATCTGGAAAATAAGGGATAAGTGGCTTTAAATGACAATACTGTCCTGCAGTAAAAACTCAATGCAAGACAAAATGCCAGCTTTCTATTGTCAATGGAGACGAAGCATGTTGTCGGTACTCTTCTAGGTTCTGAAATTCAACACCACATCAACCAGAAACTTATGATATCGCAGAATTATACAACGTCATCAGAATCCGTCACTATTCTACTTTAATTAACGAAGGGTTTGTAGAGGTTCCTTTTTGTTAGTTTGCCAAATTCTTTATCCCAATCCTGCAATGTTCTTGAGGAATAGGCAGACTTATCACAAGTTTTCGTTAACTCTTTGACTCTGTTACTGTGTGAATATCAGCTATATGCACAGCTTAGCAAGAATAGGAAAAAGTGTAAGATTATCTCTGTATGCGTAAAAGAAAGAGTGAGGCAGCATTCGGAGGGACAAGGATGCACTGTACGCCCGGCCGGATCGATGTGTCAATATATATTCATCAATATTTAGGCATTTTACTGCGCACCTCGTGGGCGGTCTTATATCGCATTTTGAGACTTGTTTCTATTCTTGCTAAGCTGTACTATTATCGAGTAGCACACCAGTTTATTATAATGCGTTGATCTATTTCACTAACTGAATTTCGCAACTCTTGTTCGCAACTACGCTCACGATATTGAAATAATTCACAGTTTACCATAATGAGGAAGACTTTCACTACTCCCCACACCAACATCGATTATAACTGATTCGTGCTTAAGACGTCTGTAATCTTTATACATGGGCATATATTAATTAGATAACCTATTACTATATATTTCAATTACTATATTCCTATAATAAATTGACAGAATATTTAGGAATCGGTGCAATTGTGGACACTTATATTTCATATAAAGGAATTAATATAATTACTGAGAAACTATTCGTTCCTAGACGACGTCCCTATACGTCTTGGTAAGACGTATAGGAACGTGTTACCAAATTTAATAAATCCACTGGATTTATTAAATTTGGTAAGACGTTCCAAGACGGATTTATTAAAGATTTATTTTGGGAATTCCGGCAAAAAATTATATCATACGTCTACCGAAAACTTATTATTCTGAATAAGAGGGAAATCCATTTAAATAACCATTTTTCTACGTCTATCAACACATTTCTTCTTTTTGTTTAAAAATGACAGCAAGAAATATGATCCGCGAGAAATAAATTCCTGCGTAAGAAATGGGTTTAAATTAAATAACCTTCGCATGTAGATCATGCTTTTTTTTATTCATCTTAACTATCTTTTGGACTATATACGAATATTAAACAGTTTTATTTTTTGGGCATAGAAAAGTTTCTATTTAATATTCGTACGATGTCTTAATCTGATTATTTCTATAAAAACTTTTAAAATCAGTTCTTCATTCTGCCGATATAGAAATGTAAAATAATATTTTATTCCTTTAGATAAAAATGTTTTGAATGAAAACATCTTTAAAGCTACTTTAGAATGCATTTATTTTTTATGACATCTTTTTTGTATTCATTTAAGGTTTCAGTTAGTGAATTATTTTACAGGTATAGACTTCATAACTACTAGCGGATATATTTGAATATCTACCCGTATCTTTACCGTTGTCTATTTATTATTATACATAATTAAAGTGAGGTGAAACTGTGCGAATATTTGTTCCGATATGGAGTCAATAACAATCAACGTAGACATCAAAAGATGAGAAGTAGGTGGGGGTAAGACACAATTTTTTGTTTTAATAATGCGAAAGATCATTTCAATTAATGGTTCACCTAATTTATTTAAATGCTTTTATTTAATTATATACTACAATTATTAATGAGTGTTTTAGATAAATACGCTTATGAATTACAGATTTTGCGCTGTAACCTTTATGTGCTATTTAGAGGAAACTCTCACTGAACGTGGCAGCTCACAATAACCTGATTAGTAATTATAATTAGACTTCTGCTAGTGCCAACTCCAGACATGAGAATGGAATCACCCATCATCTGTATAATCTACATCACGCGTATATACGCATTGTTAAGTGACAATCTAAATAATGATAGGTACGACGTATTTATAGTAAATTGATGGTTTTATAGAGTTTATTTCTTTACCCATTTCATGGATGCAGACAGACGATAATTTGTTATTCCTGTCATCAATATTATACGGGTTCCTATCATTAATATTTCCAACTTTCTCACCTTTTTAGGTCATCCAGCATGATGAACGCCAATCGTATTCAACAAAGGACGCGCTTAAGTTTTGGATGGAAGCTCGAGCACTCGTCCTTATAATTCGACTTGTAGAATAACAGTCAGTGTGGTAACAACCCATAGCACGTAGTAGAGTAATTACCTGGGTTCAAATCTCGCTGGAAATTATTGACAATATAATGAGCAAAAATCAAAACAATGTTACTATGGCATATATGATATTTATGTGTCTGTTAAGTAAGAGCGTGTACGGCATTACTCGCAGTCAGTAAGCTATACAAACCTAAATTTTTTCAAATCAGGTTCAAGGAACTTCCACCTTTGGCGCTTTGATGAAAACATTTCAGTCTATGTCGATCTTTTGTCAGAGAAACACAGAAACCGCGATGAGTGACGTGTACGCGAAACGTTTCGAAGCCGTGTTTCTTTGCACGCATCCAAAAGGCCCAAAAATGAATCGTTTATTTCAGAAACCACCAAAGGGACAAAATATCAAAAAATGTGTTTTTGGTGGTACTGTACAATTTAAAGGTAAATACATCTTTTAGTGCAGAAATAACCTATGTTCCATATCAGCAATGCTATTTGGCAGCCTTGAAAATAATCCGTTTATTTCAGAAAGAACCCAAGCGCCGTCGCTTAAGTTCTTTCTGCGGTAAATTTCACTCGTGACGGTTGGCGGCCTTGTTGATATCACGTGTTTTGTGACTCGCTGTTTTGTTTGATTCAAAATTGCGTTTTTTACTAAACCTCTGTGACTCAGGTCGGTTTGAAACAATAACTCACAACTACCCTGTATGCGGCCACTCTTTTTCCCCATGTGACAGAGATTTTGGAAGCATAAAGCGTTTCTTGAGAAAGATGGACAGGAATTATACTTCTGATGAATATGCAGAGCTCATGCTAAAAGCTAGTAAGTCTGGCCGATTTACTGTATATCACCTTACATCAGACGATGTTCTCAGTTTCAAAACGTGGGGGCCCAAATCATATAAGAAAATGCCAAATTCGAACGAAACATCAGACAGGAAAGTACCCAAAGAAAATAAGCAGCCATTCAAAATGTCTAAGTACAAGCAGTTTCTCTACAACAAGGATACTCCGGGAAAAGTGGTCGCAAGCGAATTCATTGAAGGAATAACAACATCTACCTTCACATTGCTAAAAAATGTTTACTTTTATTTTACCAAGGATATTTTAAACGTTTATATTTTACTTTTAGCTAAACATTTTTGTAGGCTATAACAAATTTTAAAATTTATCGGGTTTTGCACCCAGGCCAGATCTATATATAGACATACTGTAGCGTGTAGTCTACTTGTATTTTTCGATTTAGGCATAGTAAAAACACTCTTTTTTATGTGTGTCTGTTACTTACCTTTGATACCAAAACAGGTAAAAATTAATGGTTTGACTTAATTTCAATAATAATCTTAAAAAGATCACTTTGGATACACTCATTTATTGCAGAAACCACATAAGTGCAATTTTTTCAAAAATTTATAACTCAAAAACTTAAAGGAAAAACAAATTAAAAAAATAGATCATCCCAATAGCATGTTTGTGATTTGGTAAAAAAATATTTGAAGGAGACTAGACCTATACTTAAGCTGCAAAACAGTTTTTTTAGTTTTCCGAAAGTTTAAAAAAGCGCATTTTGGTGGTTTCTGAAATAAACGATTCAAATGTCGTATGAAGTGGAGGCCAAATACAATAAAAAGTCGAAGGTGTTTGTTGAGAAGTGAGTGAATCGACTTAAAGAATCAAAAAATGTCAACGACCTTCCAGGTTGTGGTTCAATAGGAAAAGTGACCAAAAAGAATGAAAAACAGATCGTGATATTGTTTTCGCGGAATCCCGGCTTGTCCCTGCGTTAAGGTCAAGCGAAATTGAAGCAAAAAGGACTGGACGTATCGCACGTTACTATTCGTAAACAATTGTATGCAAATAATTTGAAATGGCGGAGTATATTAAAGAAACCACTGTTGTCCGAAAAACACGCTGTCAAACGACTCTCCTGGGCCCAGGAAGACATTGCTCGTGACTGGAGTAATGTAATTTTTTCTGATGAAGCTTCTGTTTGCGGTTTTGTAATTATTCCACGGGCATGGTGTTCCTCCCCAAACCAGTTCGTCCAGCGCACCGTCAAACATCCAATCAAGGTGCATCTTTGGGGCTGCTTCTCAGAGAAGGGTTTTGGCATTTTGCACCTCTCTACTGACAACCTCAATGCTCCCAAAGCCTTGCTACCGACTGCCGAACGTCACTTCATCACAAATGACGAAGAATGGATTTTGCTGGAGGACAATGATCCCAAACACCGGAGATGACTCTGCACTGACTGGGAACGGGAAAATGGCATCATCACACTTGATTGGCCTTCACTATCGCCTGATGCGAATCCCATCGAAAATGTCTGGACCTACATCAAGCAGAAGCTTCAAGCAAAACGTGTGTTTACTTTGAAGCAGCTCTCCGGAGAAATATAACACATTTGGAAGGCACTTCCCCTCGAATACGCCGAAAACTTGGTGGATAATATGCCGCGGAGATGCCAAGCGATTATCGATGCTGGTGGTGATTGGACTCATTAGCATTTCCTTGGAACATGTGAAATGTCTGTATGTGAAAAAAAAATTTGTTGAATAAATTTTGTATGAATAACGCCGTACATGCTTTTACTTAACAGACACAATAACGCATATTTTATCAAGAATTTTCTGCAACGAAGAATCGCTTGATGATCCAAATAAAATTGTAAATAGATTTGCAAGATATTTTTCTCGATATTTAGTGTAGTTTCCACCGACGATACATACAAATAAATACTAATTATGGCAATCACTCAACCTATTCAACCTTAGAAAAAATCATCCACGGGGATGATCAGATCCCGAGCTTTCTTAATACAGATTGTTCAGTAGCCTTAATAGGAGACACTACTAATTTTGTTTAATCTGATACTTTCTACCCGCCTGTTTCTTTAGGTTCAGGAAGTAGCAAGGATATGTCATGTACAGGGTCCGCCAAGGAGGTATAGTGTTTTTGAAAAGAATGACACAAGCTTATTTTTGCACGAACTTTAAAATTTATACCTTAGTCGTGTATTACCATTGAAGAATACATAACATAAGTCAGCTGCGCAAAACATCAGTTAGGTGGCGTCCATTTTTGTCGAGGCATACATGTAGACGGGTGGCAAAATCATCCATACTCCTTTCGAGCATGGAACGAGGAATCAGTTTCGCGAATTATGGTTTCGGAAAAAGCATCAACAGTTCGCGGTTTGTCTATGTAAGCCTTAACTTTTAAGTAGTCCCATAAAAAGTAGTCACAAGGTGACAGATCTGGTATCTCGTTTTGGAACTGGACCATGCCGACCAACATTAAAATGGTTTCGAAATCGTCGCTGTGTGGGCACCACAAAACAACCACTTTCAATGGAAGTTTTGTAAATAAACACACGATGTGCCACAGACCATGGCTCCATAGCTACTGGAATGGCATCCTGCAACGAGTAAATATCAACCATCCTGAGAACATTCGCTCCACGCAGGCGCGCATATAAGTCGTCTCAAAAACACCATACCTACCTGGAGGACTATGTATTAAAAGGTGTTCATCCATCTGATATAAAAAATTATAACCCAATCACTATTTTGTCAAATATTGCAAAAAGTTTTGAGAATGTCATTATACACCCACATTTATCTTGGTGTAAGATCCGTTTTACCTCCTAATCAACACGAGTTCATAGGCAAATGCTCCACAGTTACAAATTTGGCAGAATTTACCTAAAAAATCTCAATTACATAGATAAAAAGTGAAAGGTCAAGTGGATGTGATACATGTTGATTTTTCGAAGGCTCTTGACAACTTATGCGCGTGTTAAATTGTTAATAATGGATTATTAACATAGTAATTAAATGGTAATTAAAATCGTAATAATATTACAATTTTAATTTTTTAATTAATAATTACTAGTTTGTGGAAAATAAACTATTTAAGCAAGTCGATTTTATTACCCAAATTAACACCGATTCTGGTTTTAATGGCAGATTGCCAAATATATATGTTGAGTATCGAAATTTAAAGTTTTTAGTTTCCAAAAAAACTATGGATGACATGTACTATTCATTTCATCGCTATTTGTCAAATAAAAAACTCTCTTATCTTGCACATAAACGCAAGAGTCTACCTGAGCCCAGCCATAAAACAAACCAAGGTTATGTTTTGAGATTTTTTATTTGGCAAATAGAGATGAAAAAAACTATACTTTTGGTAAAGTAATTTATTGGTTCATATTAATATTTATTTATTTATTTATTACAACTACTCTATAGGAAAACCCATTTACAGAGCAGAAAAGTACAGTGAGTGTTCACATTCTAATAAGATTAATAAATTTTACAAACATAATAATCAAATTTAATACAAATACGTATAGTATACATATTTAATAGTTTAATACCTAGGTATATGAAACAGTATATGAAAAATAAGAAAATTAAAGATGCGGATCAAGCATAACAATGTTTAATAAACAGAAGAGTGCAGTTAAATATATCGACTTTCTCATAGTTGTTGTTGTATTTAGTTCACAGTAAAAACAGGGGTGAGAGTTTTAGAATATTAGTACGCGGAATAGAGAGGTAAAAGCTTTTGGATGTTCGAGCATGCAATTGAGGTACATACAAATTTAGCTTGCCTAATAGGTTTTGACAGTCAATCATATTATGTATAAGCTTATATAAAAATATTTGAGAACAACATTTCCGCCTTGCGTCAAGCGCTGACATCTCAAATTGTTATAAATGTTGCTAAAAGACTATTTTGAGGGAAACCAATAGGTGGATACACAGTGTCTGATTTGAACCATATTGGTCTCAGAAACCTTCTTTGAACTATTTCCAAGCTGTTAATATGGCATTGATAATAAGGATTTCATACTAAAGATCCGTAGTCAAGTTTAGATCAGACAAAAGCAAAGTATAGGATTTTCAATGTATCGGTGTTTGAGAAATCCCTGCTAGTCCTCACCAAGAAGTCCAGTATATGCAACGTGTCTAATCATCCTGCCCAGTATAGATATCTTGATTATTTTGAAACTTTTGAAAGGCGTAGCCTTATCTTCAACACTGTGCCTTTTACCCATTTTCGACTGGTGCTAAGCGCTTCTGGGGTAGACGGAAGCACAAGAATGGTACTTTCAAAATCCACATTGACAATTAATTTATCGCAGGGCGTCCAAAATTTTATCACCAATTACATCATTTTAAAAGTTGAAAAAGTTCGTTATTTCAAATGTGACACCCTGTATATTATTAGATGATCGGATGCAGAATTTGATTCTGCATCGATTCGCTATAACTTTTCCTCTACCTATTTTCAACGGTTTTCTTGTTAATCTATATTTTCTATTTTAATGTGATTTTTGGCAGAAACCGAAACATCGTTTGTTTTTCGAAACAAAATGAACATGACAGAAACGGCAGAAGTTCACTTTAATTAGAACATGAAAACAAAACAGGAACATAACAACATTTAGAACGTAATAAAAAATGAAAAATATAAAAAAATTGGAACACAATGACAAGAAATAATAAATGAATGTAAAATTACAATAATTGTTCTATATGACC
This sequence comes from Rosalia funebris, assembly GCA_037954035.1. Classification (NCBI taxonomy): domain Eukaryota; kingdom Metazoa; phylum Arthropoda; class Insecta; order Coleoptera; family Cerambycidae; genus Rosalia; species Rosalia funebris. Next base: position 13,055,260 of record JAZFAV010000011.1, on the reverse strand, counting down.
GCCATTTTGGTTCAAACACTGGATAACTGTCATATACTCCTCGCTAAACAGACCCCCGAAGCTCGTCAGGACTTAGATTAGTAAACGCATCGTGAACAAGGTTCAATAATGCCTATCTCGTTTGTACAGGCCTAGAGTACACTAGTTCTTTTATACGGCCCCAGAGGTAAAAATCCAAGGGCGTCAAATCGGGTGATCTAGGTGGCCAGTTCCAGGGTCCCTTTAACAAATTATTAATTTAACAAATCATTATTGGAATATTCTTTAATATTCTCCATTATAAACTATACTTGAGAAAACTAACAAAATCACTATAACTGTAAGTAGATACCTCACGAATTTGTGATCTGATACTGCTTTGACATAAAATCAACATTGTTTCAATTCCTGTCAAAATCAAGGCTTACTAGATAGGACATTTAGAGTTTCATCGGCTTTTAATAAATAATAATGGATTAAAAAGAAAACCATTGGAAATAGGTATAGGGAAAGTGATAGCGAATCGATGAAGAATCAAATTCTGCATCCGATAATTCAATAATATGCAGGGTGTCACATTTGAAATAACGAACTTTTTCAACTTTGAAAATGATGTAATTGGTGATAAAATTTTGGACACCCTGTTTGCGATAAATTAATTGTCAATATGGATTTCCAAAGTACCATTCTTGTACTTGCGTCTACTCTAGAAGTGCCAGTCAAAAATTGGTAAAAGGCACAGTGTTGAAAATAAGGCTTTTTCTTTCAAAATTTCAAAATTTTCAAAATAATCAAGATAGTTGAAAATAGGTATAGGGAAACCTGATGAAACTCATGAAATTTTCTCAGGAATCCAAAAATTAAATAATATACGGGGTGTTCTATTTAAAATAAGGAAATTACTGGCGACTTCCGGAATAACCGGAAGTGGTATGACCTTTAAAATACTTCAAAATTAAAGAGAATCTTGAATAACCCTGGAGTCCAGAAATTCAGAATTCTAAGTTTTTTCTAACCACGAAAACTTCTAACGAACGGCTACCGTGAGAAACCCTGTATATGTAAGAGATATATATATATATATATATATATATATATATATATATATATATAATATATATATATATATATATATATATATATATATATATATATATATATATATATATATATATATATATATATATATATATGTCGTCAAGAATAGGAACAGGTCTCAAAACTGTGTATTCGGACCGCCCACGAGGTGCACAGTAAGTAGCCTTGTCTTTTACTCAGTCGCATTGAGACCGTTGCAAAGTAAATATTGAGTGTATTGAACGTACACAGAGTTCGATCTAGCCGCACGTAAGGCGCATTCTTTTCCCTCCGAGTGCTGCCTCCCTCATTCATCTTACACATCGAGTGTAAGAGAGAATCTTACACATTTTCCTATTCTTGATAACCTGTACTTACGTTGTATATTAGCGAATTGAAGAATTATTTTATATTCTGTATCATATATTATGATGTTAATAGTATTTTATATATCAAATTTGAAAATACCACAAAGTAACGTATATTGCCTATAGTATACGTCACTATTTAAGCGTAATGGCCTCTATCCAGTGAAACGATTGGGGTTATTACTCCTCAAGAACGTAGACGTTACCCCTAAAAAAGTACCTATAACCTGCGTCTATAGAAGTAGACGGGAAATCAATTTCATTGTCGTGGAACTTCGCTGAGAAAATCTGCAAGTAATATTAAACTTGGATATTACTTTCCAGCAAAAACTTTTATGATTGCAGCAAAAATGAACGTGTATTATAATATTGTCCATTTATGAAGTTTTGGTGTACTATCAGATGCCATATTATGTAAAGAAGCGGAGCGATATAAGAAGAAATATTATTAGAAGTAGACGCCCAGATTTAAGAAATAATCTTGCAAACTTTCACAAAGATATCCTAATGGACTGAAATACGCAAACATTGTTTAATTTGACATTTCTAGAACCTACTATACTAAAATTGTTGCGTTTAGTTACTAATTATTATTTTATTACGTTGCATGAGCGTCAAAGATAGGAACGGGAACCTCCGATAATTCTCACATTTATGTTGTAGCGAAAACAAAAGCATAACTATAGCAAATTGCGTCTCTTCATGTTTCACATGTATATACTGAGCGGCACAAGCTTTTTGAAATAATATAACAGAAATTTATAGTCGTTGAGATAAGTCGTATGTAGCTTATTAATATTAACTCGACTAGTGTGCACTCGTGCTTAATAATCTACTCTCGGTATAATTAGAGAATATTAATTAACATCCATTCGTTCTACTGTAGTATATTTAAGAACGGTAGGAAATATAATAGTAGTAAATCATATATCGCAAAATTTATGTATTAGAGTGGAAATAATTCAAACCAGGTTCTATCTATCCAAGTATAAGGGCTAGAATCGAATAAGGCTCATTTTGTCATTATACAGTGCTTTGTTAAATTAATGAATGAATTAAAAATAAAAAAAATCAAGGAACAATTTTTGAGAAAAACTCTCCTATAAAATTTTATTTCTAATTGTGCATATTTTAAAATGCAATTAAATATACAGGGGATTCGTGTAGGAAGTAAAACGTTATAGATATTTCTTGCTATAACAATCCCCTTTTCTATTATGGAATTTGAAAGAGCACATATTTTACATACGTATTACGGTGACTACAGGTTAGACAGATCATTGATAACATCCATATATCCATGCCTGTCGACTATGTCAAGAGATAAACGCCAAAGAACTCTGCCATGGACCAATCGGCAGACTCGTCACCATTATTCTGTTAAGTTCTTCTACAATAAATCTCCCAATTACTCAACAATCGCTCTTTATTTATGCTACCTTAATCTTAGTTTAATAGGTTATGGGTTCATAACCCTTCGGCAATAAATATTTATATTGAAAAATTGTTGAAAACTCGAAATATTTTTCTACCTCGTGCAATAGTGTCTCATCGTAAAAACTAGAGTGAGATCAAGCTGATATGAAAGTCGGGAATTCTGCTAACGCAGTAAGTACTATGATTTGCGTTACCACTTCATACGAGAGAAGTTCAGTAAAGGGGAATTCACTTTGGCCCATATATCATCGAAGCTACATAAAGCCAACATACTCACAAAGGCGTTATCAAGAGTCGCTTTCGAGGACCAGAGGGAGATACTAAATATTAGAAACGACGAGAACATCGAGAGGAATTATTACCAGGGCATCGGATAATCATAACTATTATCTGTCTGCATTAAAAAAACGTGTAAAAAATGTTCATTTAGTGGGAGTGTTCATATTAAAATGAAAACTTATATGAAAAAATATAGGTGTTTGGTATTCAAATATTACCGCGTAATTTTCTCGTTCACGAGAAATTGCTTAAGGAGGCAGTACTATATCGGAAGGTAGCTTAACATAAGTTGTCATTCGTCTCCTATCTGTGTAACTTCAAGTACTGCTCTCATAACCATTAATCTGTCAAGTTCTTCTACAATAAAGCGCTCAATTTCTCAACACTCGCTCTTTATTTATTATTACCTTAACATTAATTTAACATACCTGATACATCCAAAGACAATTTTCTCATTGTTAATGAATTACTTTTATGATGAATAAGTTTTGGGCTTCTAGTCTTGGATATTTCGAAACAAATGTAAAATTATCTTAAACAAATAATAATTTTGTATGGCATTTCAGAGTATTTAAACAAGAAATGTAGGCAAAACTGGTTCTTATTTTGATAAATTATGGCAGCAATCCTAATAAAAAAAATTATAAACATTACACTTACACCAAAATATTTTACAATTAATATAAGTAAATAACATTACAAAGTAGGTACTATAAAAATAGTACAATTGAAATAGTAAACAGAAACAGAACAAAAAGAAAAATACGTACAATTAACCGATAACTAATTAAATATCTGAAACCAAGCCTGAGGTTTTTTATTAGATGTACCTAATTTGAACTTAAAGTTCCCTAAGGGCTTTTAAAATACTGCAAGTAATTGCTTGGATAACAGGAAATAAAGTCTAGCGAACTGCTCGCTTTGGTGATTTCTTATTACGAAAATGCAAATTAAATACATATAAATGTTTCGCCATTTCTGGTCATCTTATGGAGAACATTCAAGGCTTTTAATGAACATATAAAGTTATTTAATGTGATTCTGTTACAATTTTAAATATATTTAAATATATATTTTTCAACGAAATGGCGGAGGCGCCAATATCATTACAATGTGATTGATATCTTGTTTAATTTTAGTTTTTTCTAATATGTTTTTGCTATTATTTAGTTGGAATTAATTCATTAAAAATTCAAGGAATAACTTTTGGAAAAAACACTCGGACCCGCAAATTTTATTTTTAATTATAGCAACCCCTTTTTTATTACGGAATATGAAAGAGTACATGTTTTACATATGAGTGTGCTATAGCAATTATAAAAATAATTATTAATAAATGGTCATTATCATGTTCAAACGACCATATTAAGTGCTTAATTAAATATTCAAGAGAGAATTCTTAATTCTAATGTGTTTTTTATTTAAATGAAGTTTTTTGGCATGTCTTCAGCTATACAATCCTTTTTAAATTACATGTTTTCTCGTTATATGAGCATGATTATTACCATTAAATTCACGGAGCTATTTGCGATGCAGTACGCCCAGAATTATATTTATTTTATAGTCCAATTAATAGGGAATGACCCGGTCACTAATTGTAAACAGCAAAAAAAATTTGAGCATAGAGAAAATAAAATTTCAAAAAACTTACAGTTCTTTGCTCTCAATATGGCGCCCACTAACATAACCTAAAAAATTAGCAAAAGTTAAAAAAACGGTTTTTCGCGAATAAAAAAGAAAGTTGTGCTCGGATTGGAAAAAGTTAAAGGAGAAAGTTGTGGATAATGAAAAAATCTTTCGATTCAATTTTTGTGTGCTCGAATCGATTCATTATTCTTCGAGATATATCGAAAAAACCGTTGAAAATTGCGTTTTCTTTGTTTTTGCTCTAAAAATAACAATATTTGATGAAAACAGTTAATAAGTTCAGAAAATGTAGTCCTAAGTGAGACGAAAACAATCGTTTTTGTACAATTCCAAAATATATTTTTTTCAAAGTTATAGCTGTTTTCGTAAAAAAAGGTGTTTTCATCGAAACGGATGGTCCTACAGACTTGTTCGAGGGCTTATTTTCTTCGTTAGGAGTTCTACTACAAATATATTTTCAGCAACAATCGATTTTTTAAATTTTTTATATAAAAAATCGCGTTTGAAAATGACGTAATTTTCGTACATCGGTTTTTTGGCAATAAATTCTTATAATAAAACCGATGTACGAAAATTACGTAATATTTAAACGCGATTTTTTATATAGAAAATTTAAAAAGTCGATTTATACTAAAAATATATTTGTAGTACAACTCTTAGCGAAGAAAATAAGCCCTCGAACAAGTCTGTATGACCATCCGTTTCGATGGAAAAGCCGTTTTACCGAAACACCTTTTTTTACGAAAATAGCTATAACTTTGAAAAAAATATATATTTTCGAATTGCACAAAGACGATTGCTTTCGCCTTACTCCGGACTACATATTCTGAGATTACTGAATGTTTTCATCAAATATTGTTATTTTTAGAGTAAAGTCAGAAAAATGTAATTTTCAACGGTTTTTTTCGATATATCTCGAAAAATGATGAATCGATTCGATTTCGCAAAAATTGAATCGAAAGATTTTTTCATTATCTATAACTTTCTTATTTAACTTTTTCCAATCCGAGCACAACTTTCTTTTTCATTTGCGAAAAACCGGTTTCTTGATTTTTGCGAATTTTTTAGGTTATGTTAGCGGCCGCCATTTTGAGAGCAAAAAACTATAAGTGTCTTGAAATTTTATTTTCTATATGCTGAATTTTTTTGTTGTTGTTTACAATTAGTGACCATTTAACATAGGGGCTAAGGCAGATTGATTGGACTATTACGAAATGTAAACATTTCGCTTTGACCAAACAATTATCATCATAATTTCTACTGATGAAGTACACGAAACTATCTACTGAGCCATCCTAATGTCATCGATGAATCACTCCATATTATTTCGGCTTTGGGGTATAGTGTTATTCCCTATTTAAATTTCATGTTATACCGATGGATAATATGGCATATTTAAGCTTGTTAATGAACACGTGCGTAAATAATATCGAAAATTATTCTGAACACGTTGCGACGAGCAAGTACATGTGCAAACATAATGATAATGAAATAAAATGTCAACATAACAGTAAAGCTTATACTAGAATCTTTGTGATTACATGTTAAGGCAATTTTAATTATTGTACCCTGCATACTTTAAGCATGTAATGAGCCACTAATAGGATTTAGCTTTTCAGCAACGAATTTAGTTGTTACATATTCAGTATCCTCTTTCAAACGCACTGCGCTGATGAGAATGCACGTATCTGGCAACGTATGCTTGAAGATTGAAGATTATCATAAATGGATAACTAAAGTTATAATTTTAAGAGGTCTTACTTTTGTCGTAGGAGAATGTTTGCTAAAGTTTCGCTGAGAAAGCAATAATAGTAAATATAAATTCTTATACTGATATTCTGTTTGCTAAGCTTAAATTTACTGTTTCGACAAGCGGCAGTCTGGCGACTTAATACTAAGATAATATATATATGTAAAGGCTAATGCTCGTCGTTCCGATAAACCGGGGGGGGGGGGGGGGGGGGAGTATATTAACTTCACATAAATTTTGTTTCTGGTTCTAGCGAGATGTAAAAAATTATCTTGGTCGAAGGTGGTCGCTGATTCTATAATAATTATCGAAACTAGTATAGCATCGACATACCGTGCTTTCGTTTCAAAACAATCTACCTTCATTATTTATTTTAGCGAGGAAAATAACCCTTACCCCAGTTAGCCCGCCTGAATTTTTTAAATGGAACTTCTTATCTTGTAATATATCTTTTTAAAGGTCTTAACGATTCCCGCCCTATCCATCGCCCTACAGTCAGGGGGTTACCGAACAACGGTTCGTAAGAATGGCGAACGCGGTCACATTCCGTTAAATTGATTCGAGACAAACCATGTCTCTAGGGAGGGAGTACTGTAGTGACGCATTAAACTGGCGCATTAGCAAGGATAATGAGTGTGCCTCGATAGCTCAGCGGTCAGAGCAACCAACCGGAAATTGGGAGAGCCGAGTTCGGTTCCCGGTCAAGGCATAAGCACTCTTTATCCTTGCTGTCGCCTAAAAACCTTCAGAATATATTCCTAAGCTTTCATACTATAATAATATATAAAAAAAAATTATCGAAAATTTTGAAGATTTTAGGTGGATGTAGCCCCTTGAATTATAAATTCCATTCAGATATTAGTTTTTGTACAATAACATTTTATTTATAGCTATATTTGTAATTTAAAAGTAATAGTAAATCTATAAACATTTTAGTATCCGTAAAGGGGAAAAGATCGACAGGAGATTGTACATAATATGTGGCGAATGAGTGGATAGATTTACCCTCAGTACCGTATAGTTAGTTATTCGATGTAAACTACAGATCACTACGACCCAAGGAAACATGTTTAATATGGGCACTGAAAAAATTTTAGAAAACGAATTGCCTGTGGAAACCTTTTTGTTGAGGCAGCTGTACATTCGTGTACGTTTCATCAAACAATTTATAATTCATGTTTATGCCTCGTAAATTATTTTTCACACTCCAGCTCTTAATTTGAAATAGGTATTCCCTATTTCATGGAAATATCTGCTATTGAATTATTGGCAGTTCATACATCATTATGACTAATCTTTAATTTGTCGTTGCACGTAGTCTACGTCACTATTCCGGGAAATGATTTGTTCATAAGTGACGATAGCAACGTAATAAAACTTTCCAATATCGATGTCGTATAACTTGCACTCGACTACAAAAGTTATAAGTTTCAGTAATGCGTCTAGAAAGGAGACGTCGGCTAGCCACTTCCATTGTGACGGCTGATGTATATTGAGTCTTACAAAGGCTTTAAGACGCCTTATTTAAGTCTGAGTTATTTGTGGGTGGGTATTATGAGAATTTCAGCATTAATGAAACAGCGAATGAATGGAAAAGATGAAGGGACCGATTACGTAGTTGTACTTTAAAATATTTAATTTGTTATCCCATTTATATAAAGTTGTTTAAAAAATAACGCTTTCTGAATTCCACTCTGATGAACACATGATTCGCTCAATTAAATAAAGTTAAAAACTGCATTCAATGAAACTATATCAAAGAGAGGAGTCCAACTCAATTCCAAAATTTACTTTAATTTAAGTAATCGATTTTATAATAACATTTAATATTCTTATATTTTTGCCTTGTAGCTCGGTGATGTTAATTAGTCCTTGACATGTCCTTGATGGTTCTTTAGGTATAGTCTGTCAATTCCTAAATGTCGATGGTGTTTTTTAAATTTGGGTTGAGTTGAGTTGAATGAGTTCTCGACGCATTAGTCTGTCCAACTCATTAAGATACTGAGTTACGTATTCTAATATGCCGAATGAGTACATGCGATCTGGAACAGCCCAAGCATTTGTAACCGTAGCCATATTTCATGCATTTAATAACGTATCAACAAGTTTGTTAGACCGCTGCTATATTTTCTTTAAATTCTATTATTACTATTGTTATCGTCTCTTTGTCATACTGTCAACTCTTTCATAGGTTTAACGTTTCAGCTATCTTCTCGCCTTCTTCAGAAATATATTTCGGGTGTTCTTAATTTCTGAAGACCATGAGGAAACGTTAGCTATCTATATAGATAAATAGAAATTGACGACACTGGTTCTGGATTATAATGTCTTGGGGCGGAGTCATTAAACTGGAGCTTACTTAAGAAATTAAACTTTTTATGACATTCTAAGTTTCAATAAACTTACAGCATTTTTAATATTCGTCTAATAAAAGTCTGTAATATGGCCAGTCAGTCATTAACTGAATTTAAAATTTATAGTTTGTAATTCTACTAGCAAATAAATGGGAGCTTCCTGATTAGTTTGTTTTGAGTTTACACCCTGCCTCATTATTCTCTCTATATGTACCCTTATTAAAAGTTACCCACAGATTTTTATTATGTCTAGCCGATCGTATATCATCTTCTTCTTCTCTTGCACCAGAAATATATGGCTATAACCGCCACTTACAAGATTACAGCCACTGAGTTAGTAGAGGTTTGGGAAACGTTTCAGAAATTTGTCCCCTTTATCAGCAAACCGTAAAGAATCTCTAACGCGAAATCGATATCTCGCTAAACTGACTAAAGACAGGAGACTTGTACTCTGAAATAGAAGGTTTCATGGAAACAACTCATGATGGTCTGATACTCGTAACTACGAGAAGTTTATACTAAAAAGGAAGGCGAAAGTCCATCCAGATCAGTTTACCAGACCATCCAAATCACGCAAGTGCTACAATACAAAAGACACTATATATTGAGGGTTGTGCGGTTCCGACAAACACAGCATATCTAGGAAGACACAACCATGTATAGCGAAGATAGTACACGAATATGACACAAAGTAATAACTTACTGTCTAACTCACCACCATACTATAAATATCAACTGCAGCTAGTCGTTGAAAACAACAGATACTTGTTATATTGGGACAGGTCAATATTCACCCATAGAACAGTGAATTATAATAAGTCGAATATCATCCTCATTGACAAAGAGCAAGGAAAATCGCACATAGATATAACTTGGCTCTGAAATGAAATATCAGAGAAATGGAAGCTGCGAAGATTAGGAAATATGGATACCTTGCCATATAAATTGAGCACATAAGGGGCCTGGACAGAATATAAATTACCCCAATAGTTATCTTGGCAATAGGCGTAATGACTAAGAACTTGAGAGCTAAGAGCGAAGAGATGAGACTTTCAAATTCTATCTTTCAGCCAATGCAGAAGAGTGTCATAATGCAAACTCTCACATAACAGGAAGTTCGTGAACTATTACTAGTGAGCTAAATGACGTGAACTGAGATAGAGTGAATTCTTGCCCCAACCGTTCAAGTCCATCTTCTCAGGGTTAATCTCAGGAGTGGATGAACGTTTTCCAAGTCTGTTGTGAAAGTCCATGATAATTATAGTGATAATAAGAAAATTTTATGTAAGAGCAGCCAAGTTTCTGGATACATTGACGTTTCAATAAATTGCGTTATTAATCAACAATTAGAAGCTTGATTCCTTATAATAGCAGATTTATAAAATTAGAGAGACTACATTAAAACTTCTACCTTCATTGGAGGATAAAGGGATACATGCAGTGTCCAGAGGCATACGCTGCAGAGAAGACAGCGTATGGAAAATAATTGTAGCACCATTTCTTAACGAAGGCTCATTAACTGCTGAAAAATATTTAGAGTTACATATTTAGAATACATTGAAATTCCTAAATACCAGAATGATCAATATGGTAGCAATACGATGGCTTATCCGGATCTTCAGATCTATCTCTGGCTCAGGATTCGAAAGTAATACGTTGCGGAAATCCGGTGTACCCAAATACGAGTATTATACAATATGCAGACGATATGTTACTATACAGCTACTTCCGCCATGTTCAAACATCACTGCAAAAGATAAAATACCACTTAGTGAAAATAAAAGTCAGGAGTAAAATAAAAATTTTAAAATCAAGCAATAATAATTGAGAGCATCATTTTCGATAGACAACGAAGATTTAAAGCACATATATCAAATATCTTGCAAAAATACTACACAGCATTAAAAAGTTATACTAGTTGATTAATATTAGGCGTAGTAAATTATCCAATAAAACCCAAATACTAATTTATAAAACTATACTGAGATTCATTCTGACGTACGCGTGCCCAGTGTGGCACACATAATAAAGACATAATACATATGATTAAAAACGATACAAAACAAAACATTAAGGCTACTAACAAACTCAGCCAGATACATCAACATATAGAGATTACATGACATAGCACAAATACAAGACAAATTAAACATCACATAAAAGAGATAGTGAATAAATATTATACCATACAAGTGCAGACAGCAGGAATAACACAACATTTGACATATCGCTCATTCGAAAGAACAGTGACATAAGTCAAAATTTATGAAATTTCAGTTAAATTGTAAATTAGTGTCCAAAACTCCTAAATATTACTGTAGATGAATGACACAATTATGTTTCGGTTATTGACCACGATATGGCAGTAGTGTCTTTATTCCTGTCAGGCGGAAACGGACCTATCTTTTGTACAACACTGTCGCAACTACACAGATTTCGTCCTCTGTGCCCAACTAGTACTATTTCAGTGTTTAACAAAAGAGGTCACATCGATTATACGAAAAAGTGTCATATTTGAAAAACTGCTTTATCGGCAAGTAAAAATATAATAAATATTCAGGACAACATAATTTTAAAAGATGTTTTTCAAATTTATTTTAAGAAGTTACGTCACATTTTGTGTTGTGTCATTATGATTTAAATAAGAATAATGTGTATTTGACTTAATTGGACTTATGGCAGTGTTGAATATAGTTTTTCCAGAACTTATGATGTTACAGCTTTCATTAGGACTACTATCGATTTGTAGGTATTGAGATATTTAATGATAACAATGTTGTAAAATCGGATGCTACGTACGGTAAGGATGTTTACTCAAAAAAAAAACTAAACTGCATTAATAACTGATAAGAATGATGATGGAATTCGTGAACAGAATCTATGAATAGAACATTTAAATGAGAACTTTGAAGATGATAGAAACGTGATATTTTACTCAGATAACTGCGATCGCCAACAAAAAACAGGTTTTCATTTTCCATTTACATTTATACTGTAACACATTTACCAAAAATTAATAGTATCACACATAAATACCTCGTTTCGGGACACACTCAAAATGAGGGTGACAATGCCCAATGCCCGTGCATTAACTGAAAAAAACATAAAACGTTCTTTATGATCTGAACCAATATATATGATACTTACCAGAGCAATATGTGACACTAATTAGAACTGCGAAAAAACCAGAGAACCTTTCAAAGTTCAAGAACTAGCATACAATGATTTCTATGATTTAAAAAATTCGGCTAATTCCATAGGCTTAGGAACTAGTTTACCATTTAAAATTTCGGAGATTGAAAATTTTGAAGATTGAAAAAATCAGCAAATCAAAATTTTTTACGAAACGTTTGATCAAGAATATTTTAATGAAGTAAATATAGAAAAACCTAAGAGTGTTAAAGCAAGAAAAGTAGAAACCATCACATTGTTATCAGCTTGCAAGAAAAAAATTGGAATTAGTGAAAATAAAAAGAAAGGTCTGCTTTCATTATTTGATGAAAATTGAAGTTCTGCTGTTCCTAAAATCTATAAGGAATATTACAATAACCTTTAGTAGATGCCATTTAATATTGTTTTATTATTTTTACTGTTTTAATATTGTTGATATTCTTTTATCCATGAACTATAAATTTCCATGATATCAATTTATAGGGTTATGTTTGTATTGCTTTATTTTCACTTTTGTAAAAAAGTTTTTTTAGACAATAAACCATTTTTTGAGCCATTTATGTCATTTATTTTATTCACAGAAAAATCAGATGTTTTATAAGGAATACCCGCCACAAATCAAAACAAAAGTAAAAAAATATATAAAAAATAAACTTTAAATTTTTTTTCAAACTGGTATTGTTGATAAGTAAAATATTCTCAAACCATACTTTAAGGTTTTAGTTCAAAAATAGAAACTTTAGTATAAGAAATTATATAAAAATGATTACCAAAAAGTTTAAATATGTTTCCTGAAAACTTCAGTTTTTTGAGTTATGTCATTGTTCTTTCGAAAGAGCGATATGTATATCAACATGAATGGCGACAATCCATACAAACACAAATATTTTCATGAGGACCTAGATGCGTAACAACTAGCAAAAACGTATAATAAGTGCATATTCATAGTTGGGGGACAACACAGGGTAGACACTAGAAGAGAGAGATAAAAATTAAATTCACAAACTGACGCATTGACGCCAGTGGCCCGGATGAAACAAACTGAGCCGCGTATATGGCTCAGTAACCGTCCAACTAATGGGGAGAGTGCTAGGCCAAATAAGGAAACATAAACAGGCTAAAGAACAAAATTTATATTAAAAGCAGATTTTTCTTAAATATTTTTTTGGTATAGCGACAATAAGATAAGAAAATATTAGCAAATAACAAGAAAAGTCAAATAATTAGAATACCAGATAGGTTATTAATATTATTAACGTTAATATCTTGTGTTATGGGAACAGGAAGAAGAAAAATAAAATAAATAAATGCTACCAAGTCTTCAGTGGCGAGACGTCGATTTAAGCTGAGGGTAGGATGTCCTGAATTAGACGAGGGAGGGGGGCTGCTCATATTTAATGCAATATTGAATAGTTCAATCGCAAAAACAACTTGCCTATATTTTTTTGTGTATCAATTCCATTCGCCGTGTTTTCTTTTCTGGAAAAGCATCTATAGTTCTTGAAATAAATTGGTACATTTTGCCGCTTTAGTTTTTTAGTTTATCTTCTAAAGATAAATTATTAAAATAACCAGTCTTATTAATTAAAAAGTCTACTAAATCGGCAGTATCTAGGGCCGCCATTATCCTTAAAAATAACACTAACCACTACGAGTAACGACAGGTCCATTGGATTGTTACTTTTACTTGCGCTTTATTTTTATTTGTTTCTTAAATGAAACTCTTGAATGCAGACTAAACAAAATATATTTATTTTCTATACAATTACTATTATCGAATGCAATCACGGAACATACACACTGATACATGGCCCCATAGATCATAGACTTAAAGAACTGAACTTAACTGAACTGAGCCAGCCAGAGATTACTTCTTCTAACAAGGTCAATATTATAGCCACTGTATTACGTAAACTAATTGGCTACTTACGGATCAGGCTAGCTAAATTGCAGATAATTTTTCGCGTACTCCCCTCTCCCCTCCGTGTACCACGAATCTCAATAAAATCCAACGGGCAGCACCGTTGCCTGTCTTAATAATCTTGTAATGCTTATTTGTAAAAATCGTTTATGCGCGGATATGCGTATGCCAGGTATAGGTATGCATGTATACCGATTGTAAAATGTAAATATATATATGATGAAATAACAGTAGTATAAGATAGATTTGATTTGCTAAGACAAGATTAATTTGCTAAAATATGTTTTGATTCTCAAAACTAGATTTATGTAATACAATGCTATGAAAAATTATTATTTTTTATTACACTGTTCTGATTAATTTGCTAAAATATGTTTTATTAAAATAATTTGTATGTAAACTACCATAAAATCTAATGTATCATACGTAAAATAACATGATCTCTTAAGTTATTTCATCAGATAAGGATGTTGCTATTGAAGAAAAACTTTCGATGACATCAGAACATCAATAATGACATCATCGTCAACTAACATTTTTTTCTTCCTTTCCTGATAGTGATTTTATAGAATTTATTTCAATCATTACTTGCTCACTTGTATGTACATATCTTGATTTGAAATGAGATCTAGTAAAATAATTGTCATAGAAATATGTCCATCCTCAGTGGATTGCGCTGTGGTATTTTTGATAGTGAATATCCATAAAGTGTGTCCATCAGTGTAAACTCAATTCCAAACGGAGAATAGCGCATAATTGTCACAAATAATTCATCATGTAGATGCAACATATGCCGATTTAATTAGTTGGGAACCCCTATCGAATTCAATATTTGTAGTTTTCCATTCAGATGTAAATGTCCATAACACTGACGTGCAAAATACGCCTCCAGATTTCTAATAAGGCGCTAGGTCGAATCGATTTGTCCAGCGAATCGCGAATGCACTTTGGCTTCCCATCCGAACACACAAAGAGATCAAATAAGGCACCAAGGAATACTTTATGTGCCCGCAGTCATTGGCACTCTCGTCAGTATTTTAGCAAAAGAGGGTCGAAAAATTTAATAATTAATAAAGCGTAGGAAGTATCCCAAGTTCTCTCTTAAACTCGCCATTCGCTTTATCAACTTAAGATTTATTTCATTTGAAACATAAGATTTAATTAGACGTGACTGGCATAACGTTAGAGTAAAAATAAATTTTTCATTCACACCCGTACGCAAAAAGGCAGAGATGATGGACTGTCTTAAGCTGGTTCCAGTAGTCAGGAAATCACTGTATCACTCGAGTATTACACTGGATGTTTCTTTTGTGACTTAGTTTTATTTGATAGAGCATCTCAAATACTTAGAACTGATAGCGGGTGCGGGGGTGTATAGGCGACGCGATGGGATAGGTGAAACCTTCTCCCCGAGCAAATACACTACCGCACTCCAGGCTTAGCTAGTTGTAATTACATACGGTGTTTTTGAGGCCGACCAAAATCGGACCCAGGAGAAGGTATGTATCTGCTCGGATAGTAGGGTGGCGTTGGCAGCCCTAAATTCAGCAACGACAAAGTCGAAACTGGTCTATAATTGCTAGAAGCATTGAACCACTTCGCAGGGAAGGGACCGGTGGAACACATGGATACCTGGGCATAATGGCATTAAGGGAAATCTAATTGCAGATGAATTTGTCAGACTAGGGACCAGAGGAAACCTCTATGGACCACAACCTGCAGTGGGAATAAGTCGGAATCTGATCAGAGACCGCATCAATAGTTTGACAAGAGACCAGTACAATAATAGATGGAGAGGAATAACGGGTTAGTGAAGCACCAAACTCTTCATCGAATAATCAGGGATTGAGAAATGGGCCCAAGAATTCATTAAATTGAACAGGCACAAAGCCAGAACCCTGGTGAGAATCATAACGGACCACCATAGTAGCTTGGATGCATATATGCACAAACTGATGCTGACTGACAGCCCGGCCTGCAGATACTATAGAGAAGATGAGGAAACCTCGATTTATCTTCTTTACACCTGCCCCGCACTGTTTGAGAACAGGTGCCTTATATTAGGGACCCCTGTTATCCTAGAGGAGGCGAAGCTTAAGGCGGAGGACGTGCCTAAATTGCTCCTTTTATGGGATAGTATTTTTGGCTAATGATTCGGATAAGAGGGGATCGCCAAGGGACTACCCATGCGATCAGTGGCTGATGAGGTCTAAACCCATATAACATAATAATAATAGAACTGATATATTCGTAAAGAAATATTTAATAATAATAATAATAATATTAAATTGATCGAGGAAGTCGTTACTCTGTGGGACTTTTTGATTGTTGAGGTGTTTTACTTAATTGCGTCGGGATAATAATAATAATAAGTATTCTCTATTTCGCAAAAATGTGAATAACGATATTAAATGGAAATGCATATATTTTATGATTTTTATTATAAATAAAGCTGTTCATCATGAATCCTCCATCAGTGTTGCTACACTCGGGTAATTTTGCGGCAGCCGAGATGCCATACTGAAAACATGTCATACAGAATCATCGCTCTGTGCAGTTCACGTCCATAGGGCTCTTTACTGGTTTCAAGGTTAGTTATGCGGAAATAGGTATGGTATAGGAATTCATTTATTTTATATGTCCACTTAAACTGTTTCCCCGTTTTCTATTTCTGGGATTGACTGGGAATATGGTTGCAGGGGCGAGCTCCTGCAAAGCATCGTTTCCTGATCTTCTTCTTAACAGTGTTCTTATATTCGCAATGGCATTATCGGGTTGGTCAGGTGGTGGATTCCCGCATCGTGCCTGACCATCACGACGCTCGTCCTAGGCTAAGGCATTTCTATTATGAACCTTTGTTTTCACACCTAACGGAAGGTTAGCCCTCTAGGTGGTGTATATCTGTTTTGGTACACGAGTGATATTTTATTTCTCACCTACCCGCTGGCTGAAGCCGTTTTGGGCATTCCCCTATCCGCCACCCGGGGACGCGTCTGATGGGAGACAGACATAAAACTCCACACGGATAAATAGGCTTTATTTCCCAAAAATGTGAATAACGATAATAAATGGAAATGCATATGTTTTATGATTTTTGTCATAAATACAACTGCTCACTATAAATCCTACAATAGTGTACTACACTCGGATAATATTGCGGCAGCCGAGATGCCATACCGAAAACATTGTAGTACCGTAAATATTTATATTTATCTCTTGTCAGTCATACACTGACACTGGACTGTACGCATAATGTGGGAATTTCTTGATTTGGCATATGACAGGTTTCAAATGATATGGTTGGTTTGTGATAGAAGCTTGTCGGTATTTAAGAAATATTTATGTAAATAGTGCAACACATAAATAAAAGAGAAAAAAAGGCACACTTTGCCGAATACCGAACACCTTATATGAAATAATATGAAATACTTACCCTAATTAGGTAGCTAGAACAAAATAGAAATACTTACTCAAATTATAATAACTTCTGTTTAGTTGCTTATACAGGGTGTTAATTAAGTATGTACACAAACTTCAAGGGGTAATTCCTTGAGTGATTCTAAGACGAAAGGTTTATATATACTTAATTAACACCCTGTATATAGCTCCGCCACTGGTAAGGCATCCAAGTGGCCAGATGTAGTTATAAGATGCAAAATATGTATATGCAAATTTTCAATCCCATATAGAAGGAGTTAGTGATATTTTAATAGAAGAATATTTTAATAGAAATAATTTTAATTTTAATAGAAGAAAGTTTGACAACAAAAAATGTGTGGTTGTGTGTGGTTGACGTCCAAAGAATTCAACAGACCGGTTTGTAAAATATTTGTTCAAGATTACATTGAAGTTTGAAATAAAACAATAAATAAAAAATAACTAAATAAATTATTCTTGGGAAGGGGTTGGAATCTTTCATGCAGAAACAAAAACAGGCAATCGGTTTTCCATAAACACACCGAAGAATTACACGTATCTGGACGCGCGTTTCGTCAGCCGAGTTGGTATCATGGGGAGATGCCTCAAACTATTTTATTCTTTTCGCGATTATGCCCAGTTAAATGGCGACACGCGCGTTGAGAAATGTGCACTGTTTCGGTGTTGAAAAACTGGTCTCCAAATAAATTATTGTTTCGATTATGTTCCATTGGCCTTTAAAGCATTCCAATTTATAGCTGATGTTATTCTACATACATACGAAATATGTACGAAAAATGTTATTCTACATACATAAGTGACTATATTGTATATTAACTATAATATTATTATATACACACACTCAGGTATCATTTCTATAATGAAAGAAGTACCATAGGAACTATGTATGTAGAATGTATTTGAGTTGCTGCTAATTTAAACAGAATCATTAGTTCATATTAATCACCAGAACAGTTTTAATAGAATAATTAATATCTACTAATTAATAGACTTGACATTAAACGTTCTAACATGATGTGTAGCGTTAATAATTGCTCTCATAAGTAATTTGGCGATGCTCGCCTTGAACCTGTATTACGAATTTCAACAGCGTCTAATTATTCTAATATTGTAGTCTTAAGTATTTAAGGTAAATATATCCAATCAGCGCCTGTCTCTCGTTAGCGATACGTTTCACAGATTGCAACTATCAAGACGACACTTTGGTTTTTTTATACAGGAATATATGAAGAAATGATAAATGATATCGAAAAGAGTATAGCTTCTTTGGTTTTCAATTAATGATAAGCTGAATTTAAGAGTAAATTTTTGAGAAAACACTGTCTTTCTCTCCTCAGCACTATGCTTCACTGACTACAAATATCAAGACGGTTCTCTGGTGTCTTATACAAGAATAGGCGGAGAAATGACAAATAGTATCGAGAATATTATAATTTCTTTGGTTTTCATTTGGCGATAATCTGAACTTAAGGGTGAATTATTGAGAAAACACCGCCTATGTTTTTCTAATATTGAAGTTTAACCGATAGCAACTGTCAACATGGTCCTTTGGTTTTTTACACAAGAATATATGGCGAAACAACAAGTGATATCTAGAAAATTATTACTTCTTTACTTCTCATTTGATAATACGCTGAATTTAAGAGTAATTTTTTTTATAAAACAGCGCCTGTCTCTCCTCAGCGCCACATTTCGTTGATTACAACTATCAGTATGGTTCACTGTTTCTCTACAGAAACATACATATATGGTCCAACGATAAATGATGCCGAGAAGATTATATATATATATATATATATATATATATATATATATATATATATATATATATATATATATATATATATATAATATAATCGATTTTCAATTGGCGATAAGCTGTATGTTTCGCCTCTCTCCTCTCCTCTCTCCTATTGCAAATTATCAAGACACCAATATTAATTGGCAGGCGTATTGGCCTTGATGGGTTTTGTCGGCAAGTCGAACGAGATTACCGCTCTATACTCGCCTATCGTGTAGACCGGGACCGTCGTACGAAGGTAGGTCGAGTTTTGCCTCCGATTTTGCGGGTCTCTACGCGAGAGGCAAGTGCCGCCCGCAAACAAGATCCGCGCGACTGGCAGCGGTTCGCTCCCCTCGACCTCCTTTGATCCCGACGCCTTTAAGTCCCACTGGCAGAGACTTCTCCTCGGATATTTCTTAATCTTTAGTCGCCCTTGTTCTGCCGCATCGCTTCGCCAGCGTCAACCCCCCGGGGGGTGTATTGTTGTGGGCGCCGCGATCAGCATGAAGCTCGGGAATTGAGTCATATCACGCGATCTTCTACGACAATGCGGACGAACCGCGTCGCTTGAATCGCCGTCAGGAGAGCGAGTCTTGTTACTCGGGAAGGGTCATTATCTATGAAAAGTTATGTTGAACCTGTAAAGGGGGTCTATGCGGTTATACTACCTGGATCTTGGGTCTCTTGTGTCTTCTTGGGTCGTAGTCCGAAGCTGCTCGGATAAGGGGGTTGTCATGGGCACCTGCTTGATCGTAAAGCTTCCAAGCCCTGGTTCCGATTTTCTCTGTCACAGTGGTGATGTCTAGGTCTCCCCGGATGTCGATGTTCCTCATGTATCACGGGGTGTCCACGGCACGGAAGAGGGCGATGTTTTCGACGGCCTGAATCTTCTTCATGTGTCTGAGCAGTGTAGCCCCAAGCTGTCGATGCGTACTTCAGTTCGAGCTGAAGGACTTGTCGTATGAGGAGTAGCTTGTTTCTGAGGTTCAGCTGGCTGTTGTTTCCCGTCACCGTCCAGAGTCTGGACGCGGTAGCTTTGGCGCGTCCCGTCACTTGGTGGATGTGGTCTCTCCATGTCGACGACTTGTCCATGACAACTCCAAGGTACTTGGTCTTGTCCCGCCATTGGATGTCCTCGCCGTTGAATATCAAGACAGTTCTTCAGTTTCTTATATAAGACTATATGGAGAAATGATAAATGATATCGAGAAAGTTATAACTTCTTTGGTTTTCATTTGGTGACAAGTTGGATTTCAGTGTAATTTCGATGAATGATATCGAGAAGATTATAACTTTCCTGTATTTCATTTGGTGATACGTTGAATTTAGAGTAAATTTTTGGGGTAACAGTGCCTCACCGCTACGTTTCATCAATATGATTATTTGGGTTCTTACACGGAAGTATGTGGTGAAACGATAGATGAAATCGCGAATATTACTTCTTTGCTTTTCATTTGACGATACACTGAATTTAAGTTTTGCAGAACTTGAGCCGATATTTAGGAGGTTCCTCTCTCTTCATAATGGAGGCTTATATTTCATACGGTAACGAGTATACACAAAAAAAACTTGGAAACAATTTGATAGGGCACGTATATAGTAAAATGATGACGGATAAAGACACCCTTAAGTAAACACTATCAATTTTTGGAAGCACTTACAGAGTCAATTGAGTTCAATTCATCTGTAGAATGTATAAAGAGAAGGAAGAAACTGGTTCCACATTATCTTTGAATGTTAAGCTCTCTATCGTTTGCGACATAACCAGACGAGTTCTTCACACAGACCTAACGAGTTAGACATACGCGAGGAAATGTGATGCCTCACTCAAGTAGATTACACAAAATAAGCTGACGTAGTCATGTCAGCTGGTATATATTTTAAATATATAGGTTTCCAAAACCTGTCTAGAACACTGCGGGAATTTTACTTCCAACATATGTGGTGCAATAAGATGTATATCATATGGTCACATATGCCAAGGTCATTACGGTGGCCGAGTGGGTTACACCGCTTTACGTGGCAAATGCGACTCTCTACTGACTGTCATGATCTTGATTTGATTCCAAGCGCTGACACTGGTAATATCGTTTTTTTCGATGTATATTCCCCACCCAAATAGCGTCGGCATTGGATTATGGAGATTGTCTAATTTATGTGGTGTGTTTTAAAATTTTTTGATATAACTATATATATCTCAACGTCTTGATTAGTTAAAATTAAATATAAAGTGGGATAGGATCAGTGATATTTGTCGAATAATAAATACATTTCATTTATATATTGACAAATTAGCACATTATAAACTAAATACTGACTGAATAAAACAGTGAGTTAAGTTGTAACAAACTAAATCTCTGCGAACCATTTCTTAAAAAAACGGACTTGTATTTGTACAAGCAATGCATCATGTTCGAACGCGTTCTTATCTATAGCATGCCATTCTTGATATGCCATTCTAGTTCACTTCAGCTAATAGTAAGCTGACCATAAAATACACTAGAACTATCGATTTTACGAGGATTTTTACCCAGATGCAGTGAAGGCTACTTTCATTTATTTTAATAGAAGTCACATTTAATTTTGACAAACGACTGTAAACATATAGCGGATAGAAAGGGAAGTATGTTAAGGTTTAGTAAATAGATTAATAAGTGAAGGGAAAGAAAGAGAAAATAATATACCAATAGAGCGGTAAAGATCATAACGATAAACATGATATATAATTCTCTAACGATGTTGGTTCTTTCTCATTATTATATTTAATTTTGCAGATGTAATAATTCACTAAAGAACTCCTGTTTCACAAGCGACAATTAATTATTCTTAACCATTCTCTAACACGATAAGTTAAATAACACCATAAATTATTTCTCATTTTGTAAATATTATATCGAGTTTATTAATAAAGTCGCCTATTTAAATATTTAATTTCCTGATACAAAATATAATGTTATATTCATAATTATGTTGACTAATTAATAATGGGTCTATATTTAGAAGCTATATTTCTCATCTCCATAATTACGTCTATTTTATGGAGGCCTGATCTTGTCGCCTTTTTCAGTGAACATATTTCAGTAAGCGTCTTACATAAAATCGTAATCAATTCTAAATGCTGGAGTCTGGAATTTATCCTTCTGACAATTTATATTCTTTTGCGCATAATTTCTCGTAACTACAAATGTCATTTGTCTTATTATTTTTATATAATACATACAAATAAATATCTATAAATAATCTGCAGATCTGCTAGTATATAAAGCAGAAATAAATAAAACAGTTTACGTCAGGTAACACAATGTTTATTGGCATTTATAAATTACCATTAATTTTGTGACAACCTTTTGAAAATTTCATGATTATCACTTAAATCAATAATATGTAATCAGGAAAGAGGTATATGTATTACGTTAAAGTTATATGAAAGGATTACTTGAAATAATAATATAATTTTAAAAGAACAACTTCTGGTTTGAATTAGATTGTATCTGGCATGCAAAAATATTAACTTCATATGTAAGATACTTGAAAATGGGAATATTACTAGCACAATAACTCTATCAATCTTGACAAAAAACACTTATAGAGGACATCAGTTGAATATTTTTCGTAAAGGCCTCGCGGCCCCAATAGGCAACGACACCCCCATATTGTTCCTCTTTCCCAGATTTCCAGTTAGAAAATAAACAAAAAACATTTTCTAATATGAAGATCTAAGTACGAATACTTTCCTTTATATCGTGTACATACGAGGCTTGTTTCAAAAGTAAGGTTCCCATCGCGATAGCTCCGCAAGAAGTATTAGGTGAAATCTGACAACACTGTCGTGCGCGACGTTTCTCCCTCTCTCGGTCCTCACCTTCGTTGTCAAGCTACGCCGCACAATGTTGGCCTAGGATGTATATATTTTGGTGTTGGCCTGACAGCCGTCTACGGTGGACCTCCCGATTTCCGTCACCGCCAGGCGCCAGATCCGATTTTTGAACGTAAAAAAGTTTCTACCCATAGACATTCATCGTCAGTTGTGTGAAGTTTATGGTGAATAGTGTATCACCATTTAACACGTCCGCAAATGGTGTAGGGAGTTCTCGGGCGGTCGTACAGATGTCCATGACGAAGACCGGAACGGACGATCGTCGATTTCCGACGAGACTGTCGTAAAAGTCGAGAGTCTACTGCTCGAAGATCGGAGGATCACCATCCGTAAAGTGGCTCATCACATTCCTGAGATATCTACCAGCTCAATTGACAGACTTGTGTCCGAGAAATTGCAGTACTAGGGCCAACTAAAAGAATTCCTAATTGATGAATGTTTTTACTGAGCGAATAACTTTTTAAAGTGAAAAAAACATATTTTGTTCTTATTTTAACTCTTAATGTATTTATTTTATTTTGACAATCACATCTGTCTTTTGTAACAGCTGAAGTGAAAATATATATATTATTATTATTATTATTATTATTATTATTATTATTATTACACTCCACAATACATATTCTTGTGGCACTAACCGCCGCCGTCTGCAATCATTATGAAGTAACAAGAATAAATCATTATTGAAATAAAACAAAGCAACAATTGCTATAAAAGAAACTATTTTAATTGTATACGTCTGCATCAAGTCATTATGCATTATAAAAATCAAACAAAGATGGTTGACATAATTAATTATTAAATTTGGAAAATGATAAATTAGCAGGCAGACTGAAAGATATATTAAAACCTTGACTTGATTAATTGAATAAAGTGAAAGGTGTTCGTTTAATTTAAGTAGAAATAATAATATTTTAACCCCCTTCAGATGTAACAGATTAATACTTCAAATTTTGTTATATACGAGGGAGTATCCAAAAGAAACCGAACTGATGTTATAATGTTCGGAGTTGTTGTAGTATGGCATTCTGCTGCTAAGAACGTATAGAGCTCCCATTCCTGAGTTAGTAAAACAGGAAGGTTGCTTTCGGCTTGTGTGAGCTTTTTTGGTGAGAGTTGTTTTGTGTACTTATCGATTTTGCAATGGCTGATTCTCGTGTTTAAAAAAATGAAAATTTAGATTGTAAAGACACTATGTTCATTAGAAACTAGATTTCTCTTTGTTTATTAGTTACAACGAAACTATACCATGACACAATTCTATGCCATTTATAATTTATATGAAAACTATATTCATTAAACTAAAAATATTTATTAAACTGAAGTCATTAGTTTCAAAAGTATATTTTTCTATGTGCCATAAACAATGTAGCGGCTCTCTTTGGTTCCCTGTTTAAATACATATTCAGATTGATAACAAATAAATAACACTTGTAGACACAAGATTACGCCTTTTTACGTGATATTTACATAATAATCACGCAGTACATTGAAGCCTACTTAAAATTCATTACCATATCTATTAAACTGATAGCGGAATTGATACCACAAGCGCAATTCCGTGTAAGAGAGGAAACAATGGGAAGTGGGAAGGGGTCTTTGTGTTCACCATTAGCTCTTTGTATTGATAAATTGTCGATATTTAACTTTACTAATTACAGCTCAATTATTTGCGGATGATATACTCTTAGACGAAGTAGCAGGATTTTACGATCATTACTTTCCATGCCAATTACCAACTTTCTGTTCGAGTGTCAGACCCCACCAGACGGTTTAAAAGTTTGCTTCTCTTCGTCTGTGTCTGTTATTCTGCGATAGAGTCTTGATTGAATACTTTATTAAATATTTGATTGAAAGAGGCGAAATAATTAGGCGTATACAAAATATTGCCTGCCAAATATTCTTACTATATTATGCACTAATTGGAGTTCTCGCTTATTCCGAAACAATAATAGGTGCTTTAACGAATAAAATAATAAAATAATTAATGGAAGAAAATTAATGTAAAGCCTTTGATTGCAATTACATTACCGCAATTCTAATTTTATATTATTTCCTTTATTATGCATATAATCATTAAGTTGGTTTAGTTAGAGAGAATTAGGAAACAGATAGATGATCTCGTATCAGATCGGTGGCGGCAGAGATCACTTGATCACTGACAACTTCCTTGCGTCTAAATTATCATATTAATTAACACGGACTGATGTGTCGTCTCGATGAGCGTTCCTCTCGTTTTGAGGGGAAATCACATATTGAATGTACCGCCACAGCAAACGAAGTCGTAGAAAGCTTTGTGGATTGACTAATTTGAATACATAGCATGACACGTTCAGTTGCTGGTCTAATCGACTCAAAGAGAATTGCTCCCTTCGTTTTAGCCCTTAATGGTGTTCTATCTTCGTCTTAAAACAGATAAAATTGAGAGGTGCAAAATTGTGGTAAAACAAATTTATATTATATATTTGTTTTACCACAATTTACGATATGAAAATAGTTTAAAACTTCTCTGCTTCTGAAATAAAATTTACGACTTGCTGATGGAGTTCTATACCATTATAACTATAGATTTGAATATATTTTGAGTTAAATCGAGCACATATGTACAATATAACTTATTTGAAAAATAGAGGATTTTAAAACGTGAGAAAAGTTTCGGTTCAATCATTGAACTGAATGCCTACATATCAACTGGTTATTCGCGATTTTTGGTTAACTAATTTTTGCTCCAATAGTGTCCTATTTGTCCTGAAAAGGAAACGTTGAGTTACAAAAAAGTTTATCAGAAATAAATACCTAGACGATTCACAAGTGTGTATAATTATAACAGTTATTGGGTGATTTCGTTGAATTGGTATGTAATAGCTTGTATTTTATGGCAATTACATAAGCAAAGAAACGCATATTTTACATCTGAAATTTCTTATCTATTGTTTACTTATTAACAGTAATATGTTACTATGTATATCTAATTATTAAATAATTAATTATGTAACGCTCGCTGCTTGTATTATTATGTAATACGTGCAGCAAACAACATTTTTGATTACATTGCCTCTGAATAAGTGAGAGTTTATTCAATCGTTTGTGCTTTAAGAATTTAAATCGATACCAACTGTAATCTGATTTTTCAAGCTCAATGATTTATATTTGGTATATCCGATATAATAAGTTTCGTGATATATCAGTATCCATAAAGCTTTTAGCATAGATCTGGGTACATTTTACAAGATTTACGTTACTCCGTGAAGTTCTATAAATATTTCTTTCTATCCCAGCCATGGAACCGAGAAAAAATATTATTAGCTATGCAATTCCTTAATAAGAGCGCATAATAGTGACCTGTCTGAAGTTAATTATGCACTAGTTTACCATCGACGCTGGTATGAGTAGTAGTACGAGTCTTCCGTATTATAACTGATTATGTATCATTTCGTGAAACATGAATTGGCAAATGAATTGGGAAATTCAGTTGATGATAATGATCAAAACAAATTATATATATATATATATATATATATATATATAAATTTATTCAATATTCAATAAAGGTACATCTGATATTCATAAAGAATTAGTGAAAGTATTAGATAAGTCGACATATTCTGTAAAAATAGTGCAGGATTAGATGAAATAATTGTGAAAGCAGAGTGGAAAAGTTAGGATCAAAGTGGTCCACGTTCTGTGGTATAATATTCCAGAGTAAGTCTCCACTATGTATAGCTCATCAAGAATAGGAACAAGCTTTAAAACTGCGATATCGGACCGCCTACGAGGCGCGCAGTAAACAGCCTTGTCTTTACATAGTCGCATTGAGATATTTGCAGTGTAAATATCGAGTGTATACAATGCACACAGACTTCGATGTGACCGCACGTAAAGTATGCTGCCTCACTCGTTCTTCTAGGCATAGCTAAATAATCGCACACTTGTTTCTATTATTGACGAACAGTAACTTATTACAGTTGTGATAAAGAATTTTAAAATAATTCTGATTGACATGATTTGAAATAAATTATATTTTGAAGATAAAAAATTGTTAATAGGTTTAATATTCTTTCATAAATTGTAGCTTTTCTGCACACTTCCTCGTATATTCGAGGTTGAACATTTAACTCAATATAATTCGCTATAATGTGTACTAAATATATAATGTATAGTACTTCAGATATGTTCAGATAGTACAGATATTTCAATAAAGGATAAAACTAAATCAAATATCATGTCCACCATCGTGTAAAATCTCGTTGGAGATAAATAAAATCTTTCTTCCGTTTTAAACCCATAAATCGTAGAATCGAATAAAGATATTGTGTTTTAGATACGTACATGCAAGTACTATAAATTCAAAGTGGGTCATCCATCGTTAATAGTTACACAGTTACAGATACACAATTCTAACTTTGATTTCACCGGGAACAGGAATGATGTCCTGTTAAAATTTATTATCGGCCAACCATAACACAAACAGCAAATTGAATTCTGGTGTTGGCTACCACTATCGCAACTATTAAACCTATTTTGCTGTGTTTGCGTACTACTCATTGAGTAGCTGTATAGATTGTAAATGAATGAATGAAAAAATGGGGTTGTGAAGGCAAGTTCTATAAATAATATTGCGGTTCATATTTCATACATAGTAAACCTTATAAAAGTTATAATAATAATACAAATTTATGTATATACTTCCGTAAAATTATCAATTTTCTTATATCTCTATATACATATGCTTATGATAAGATTGATAACTTATACATATTAATTTGTTCAAGATATATATTTACTAATCTTCAGTTGATATTCGAAGTTGATGAAATTTGCTATTGCAGTGGTGATTTGACTGTTCACATGTAGCATCGCAGTGAGATTATAAGTTGTTTCTGTGTGAAAATTTTTGAAAGAAATGCCTTTTGTGGGGCTCTCAGACATGCAGAGGGGAAGAATTATTGTTCTGGCAGATCAGTGAATGTCACAAAGAGCAGTTGCGAGGATGGTTGGGGTTATATGAGTAGATGTTTCGAAAACCTATTTAAGGTTTCTACTATTACTAATTTCAGTAGTATTCAGTAGTATTATCTTGCTACTTAAGAGTAGGATCGGTTTCTATCTTAAACAGCCGAAGAAATTCGTCTGTATCTCACCTCGAGCTTCAAAGGCAGTATTTGCAAGCTACGGGTGTTAGTGTTTTCATCGAAACTATAAGGAAAAGATATCGCACTCGAGGATTATTCAGCAGAAGACAATTAAGGGTTCCCGAACTATCAAGGCAACATAACATTGACCATTTCCAATGGTGCCTGGAGCATCAAAACTGGACAATGGAAGACTGACGAAATGTCGTAATCTCGGATGAAACCAGAATTGGCCTGTGGTCAGACGACCGGTGAATTCGAGTTTTCAGAGGTCGTGGGAGACAGGCTAGACTCTCAGTTGTCAAATTTATCCCCAAATACAAAGGAGGAACTGTAATGTTTTGGGGCGGAATTATGATGGATGAGAAAACTTCTTCACTTCCCATAAGACAAATCTTAACGGGTCCGAGGTATGTTGATTTTAATTCTAGGACCCATAGTAAGAAACTGGAGAGGCGATTTTGGCGAAAATTTTGTATTTATGCACGATACACCTCATATGAGCAGAGTTGCCACAGATTTTTTGGAAACAGAAGGTGTGATTGTTTTAGAGCGGCCTAGTAGTACATCTGACCTTAATCTCGTAGAACACTTATGGGATATGATTAGAAGGACTAAAGCTCGAGTCAATAACCCTGGGAACACAGATCAACTGATGCAAGCAGTTTTAGAAGAACAGGGAAATCTTCCCCACGAAAAAAATAATAACTTAAGCGAAAGCAAGCCTCGTCGAGTTCGCACGTGTATTGAGGCTAGAGGTGGCAACACTGATTATTAAATTAACAAAGAGTGATTATTTTCGTCTTAGCTTTTCTATTACGTTAAAGGTTTTCTTAGAGAAAAAAGTACTTTTTATTTTTCCTGGTTTTTTTACCCCGGCGCCATCGACTACCATGGTCATTAGTCGCATCTCCATCTTGTTATGTTCTTTTATTATTTTATTTTCCCATATAAACAGCTACATTAAATATTCTTATATAGGTATATATACGAGTATAATGCAAGCGACTAAGTATGTTACTGATAGTGTTATATTTTGTTAAACAGGCCGGTTATTTTCATAAACGATAGTATTTTTCTTGTGTGTGAACTATCCTGTCTTAGAGAGTTTTGTATATTATTTGGCATTTTCAGGGTTTCTCTAATTTGGTTATATTTAGAGCAATGTAGCAGAATGTGTTTAATACTTGTGCCTAGGATGGTATTACAGGTTCTATATCTTGGTGGTTGTTCTCCTGCAAGTAGATAGGATGATGTAAGGCGAGTGTGGCCTATTCTTAGACGTGTAAGGACTAGTTTCATAGTCTTTTCCATGTTTGTGTCTGTGGTTTCAGTGCCCTAAGTTTAGCGTCTGTTTCGTTCCACTCTATTTGCCATGAATTGGCGACCGCACGAGTGACCATAAGTCTTACATCTGAAGACTGTATTCGTATATTGTCTACATCCTCCATGTTTGCAGATTCACGGGCGGCCTTATCGACTAATTCGTTCCCCGGTATTCCTATGGAGCTTGGAGCCCGAATAAGGAGGACATCTTTGCTCATTTCGATCATTCTATTTAGCAGGCAGTTTATATTTTCAAGTATTGGGTCTCCGGAAGAGGTGTTATGTAGAGCTTGAATAAAACTTAGCGAATCACTCTAATAATGAGTATTACTTGAAACTCAACTGTTACTGCGAACAGTAGTGCCTGCCATATACTGTGAAGCTATGCAGTGTATACGGTAGTTGCTGGAGGTAGAGACTATTTACATGTATCTGTTTGGCTGGAGAAGGTGTAGAAGGTGCTTCCCACTCCTTGGTTTGTTTTGGAGTCATCGGTATAGATTTCTAGCCCCCTGATATTTACTTAATATTTCTTTTTCTGTTATTACACAACTTGTTTAAAAAGTTTTTATTTATTTTTTCAATAAGAGTTGTTTACATACACTCCTATTTCTTTTTCCAGAAGTTTCTCTTTTATTTAAGTATGATCAAATATGAGAAAATGGGTGATGTATGGCCTGTATACAACTGTCTATCACATTTAAACTTACGTGATAATTTTTTACTTTTTCGCACTCAACTATACTAATAAAATGTAATGTAATCGTATAAAGAAAAATGGTAAACAAAATTTTGTTTTCGTTTATTTTTCGTTTCTCGGCCTAAAAACAAAAAGAAAATGGGTTTTAAACATGTTGCCTGTGTGTGTGTCGTTGTCGTCGGCATAAAACTTTTTTGTTAGCACGATAACTCAATTAAATCGTATCGGATTGATCGGGTTTTGATTGATTCTGATCGGGGGCATCTCCCAGATGACACCTATTGGTTTTGAGGTAGATAGGACACATCCCACACCAATGGTGGACTATTTGAGAAATTTTTCTTGTTAGCACGATAACTCAACTAAATCGTGTCAGATAGATCAAGTTTTGACTGATTCTGATCGGGGACGTCTTTCAGAGGACACCTACTGAATTTGAGGTGGATAGGACACACCCCACCCTGTCCATGTGTCATGAGAAAGCACGATGGTGGACTATTTGAGAAATGTCTTTGTTAACACGATAACTCAATTAAATCGTGTCGGATCGATTGGGTTTTGACTGACTCTGATCGGGGACGTCTCCCAGACGACACCTATTGATGTTGAGGTGGATAGAACACACTCTGCCGTGTTCATGGGTCGTGAAAGTGTACAATGGTGGACTATTTGAGAAATTGTTTTTGTTAGCACGATCACTCAATTAATTTGTGTCGGATCGATCGTGTTTCGACTGATTCTGATTAGGAACGTCTACCAGATGACATGTATTGATTTTGAGGTGGATAGAACACACCCCACCCTGTCCATAGGTCATGAGAAAGCACGATGGTGGACTATTTGAAAAAATTGAAA
The DNA here is from genome assembly GCA_037954035.1 of Rosalia funebris. Classification (NCBI taxonomy): domain Eukaryota; kingdom Metazoa; phylum Arthropoda; class Insecta; order Coleoptera; family Cerambycidae; genus Rosalia; species Rosalia funebris. The sequence continues at coordinate 13,024,166 of JAZFAV010000011.1, read as the reverse complement.
GAAGTAAAGCTGTCGCATAAAGCACATATTCTGCATTTATGTGTTGGTTCATTTTTTCTCGGCCACTCAATCTCGAGATAGATATGTTCTACGTGCGGAAAAGTCCATTTTAAGGTTTTAAAACTGCTTATTAATTATGTCATATGATACCGCAGTATCCCCTGATGTAACCACCAAATTTGGGTGAATTTTAATTGAGGTCGTCTATTTTAAATGCAAGTATTTAATTATTGTTGCCCGGCATGCTCCATTTTGATACTGACGCGTGAGTCACCTGAACCCAGGTGTCTATTGTAGATAATCTTTAACAGGTAACGTGAAGATAAATAATTGTTTTTATTTATAAATAGGTCAGGGGTGGAGCAAACCCTCATGCGTAGAAGGTGAGCGATCTTGTATACACTGTAAAAAACAGAGAACCGATTTTACTTTCTTGTTTTGTGTTATAAAAGTAAAGCAATTTAAACTAAATTAACAGAAGTTGGTGAAATTACACCTATTAAACACAACGAGGTGATTTGTATCACACGCTCACTGGTGGAAATTAGCTACAGTAAATTAAAAGGTCGAATCTCAACTTTTAACAAGTCTGAAGAAGTTGGTCTTTATTTGCCATTCTTCCATCGGTTTCCTTAAAGTTGATCGAAGTATATCAAATCTTTAATCTGTGGATTAATGGGAATGATGCTAAAAATACACAAGGTTGTAATTCTGGCGTGTGTTCGTAAATTATAAATTTTGAAAGCTGTTATACAAATTATAATTGAATTACGTACGACGTATTCGCATTTAAAGTATTATCTAATTAATTTATTGGTGATTAATGGTGATTTTTTTTAGAATTTCCAGGTCGACAAGTAATAAAATTAACTAATGAAAATCAATTTTATTAATTGAAACACACGGTAAAATATTCAGAACGGTAACATTAGGGCTTTTATTACGAAAGCAGTTAATTAAAATATAATATTAAAGTCACTACCCACAAATATACTACATACGAGTACTACTACAAAAATACTATACAATGAAAGGAATATGCATTTGATGGCAAATATTTTAATGTAGACTATAACGTATTTTAATTGTACTGTCTTCCAAGATCAAGTTGTTAATTAATACGTTTTAATGTATTCGAGATATTGAGATTATAACAAGATTTAACTGTTAAGGTGGTTTACGTTATTGTTTCACATTACTCGATGCTAACTAAGTTGGCAGCATCATGATTAAAAACAACTCATCTCTCAATGATGTTATGTTGGTTCGAGAATCGCGCGTCGAGAGACGTCTAATCTTTTGGCGTTTGGGGAAAACTGGTCTTCTGTGGTTGTTGCTGCATCGTATCCTTGGATTATTAATTTTATGTTTATTAACTATGATCTTAAAGAACTAATTATTACTGACTAGCAGTACGTATTGATCATTTTATTTTCTATCACTGACCAAGTTCATCCAATCTATTGCACGTTAACCAGAGTATCCTTAAAGGTTTTGTCAGTTTTCATCACATCCATTACTAAACTATATAGATGTACATATAAAGAAGTCTATTCGTTACAATTTAATCAACTTCATATATTAGTCATTTGACAATACTAAATTTTATTTAGATTTTGTCAGGAAGACATAACTAAGGAGAACCAAATCATAGTAAAAATAAATATGCACTTGATAGTTAAAAGATGAAAGTCACAGATGAAAATATTTAAGAGTATTTCTGGTTATCATCACATTCATGACTAAAATATGTAGGTGTATAAAGAAATATTTTAATTATAATTTTATCAATTTCCTGTATTATCTATTCGACTATACTGAATTTGACTTCGACTCTGTCAGAAAGGCTTAACTAAGGAAAACCAAATCATAGTAAATATGAAAGAAAGAAAACAGAACTCACATGACTGAATCCTGTTTTCCAATTGATGTAGCACATACCTCATGGAATATGGGAATACAATCAGCGTTTATGTTTGGATAATTTTCGAGCGTAAATAGAACATTGGGGTTACTGAGAATCTATGTTAGTTACAATGCCAATGTCTAGTAAAAAAGATAATACCAGCAAAATTACTTAACAAGTGGGGAAAGCAATTTTTCATACATGGTCAAATCTGCATTATTCTTCTTCGTGAGTCTTAGTGCAGAGTACTCGTTAGCTTCTAGGTTTGTCGCGGGAGCACAGTCGCGGAAATAATTCAATTTAAATAATTAAATACGGAACAATGTACTTTGTGGAATTGGCCCTGTGACTCACAAAAATACTGGTAGGCTAACTGTTCATACGGAAAATGTTGTTAATGATCTTCGTCAATACCTCGAGCAGACTCTACAATACCCTTGAAATGCCTGTCTCAAAAATTGTATTTCCTTATGAAATGTGCCAAATGATGGTAGGCTCTTTGCCAATAATTTAATGAATGACGATCTGATAATGACTTAAATTTTTATTCCTTCTTCTTTTTCATCTTCAGGGTACACCAATTCTCAAAATATGAAAATGAAGAACACTGATAATTAATTCTACAAAACTTTCCACAAAAATTCTCCACTATATCTTCTCACAATTGATGTTTGGATCGTTGTTTTTCTCAGAATAATAATTGTAATTTTTTGTCTAATTTCACGAGCAGTACTGAAAGATTCCATACCCCCACTCTCTTTGTATTTTATAAAATATATCCCCACTATAAAAGCCTCGTCACTACGACACCAGGGAAACACCCCATACCCCCACTATATTACTTTATCTTACGGAACCCCAAACTAAATACATCCTATAGCGAGGACGTCCCCCCTTCAGAGGTTATACTGATATCACACCTGCAGAATGTGGTACCAACGAACCCCTGCTAGACCTGGTTGACCCCCCCCCCCTCCAGAGAGTGGATGTACGAGTTCGAAGATTTGGCCTGATCGTTTGAATTTGTCTAGTGGTAGGAACCTTGCTACGTTGTGTTTTAATTCTTACTCCCCAGATTCTTTATATAAAGTTTGGTATTACTTGTTTTAGTTTTCTTATTTATGATCTGCTCAGGTTAATTTAATTTAGGGGTTAACGAATTCAATTTAGGATTTCACTTATTTGAATTTAAGTCTGATTTATTTTATATGATTACATATTAGAATAGGGCAATGAAAAGTAAACTCAAAATCCACTTTAATTTACATTTATTATCCAAACTTGAATATATGGAAATAATGTTCTTGACAAACAACAGAACTCTGTTCTTTGTAACGGAAACCTCCGTTTAATTGAAACAATGGCTGGCGTATGCAGAACTCTGCGATCCGCCGAGAGGGACTCCTCTCGCCAAACACTCTGTGAGTTTCCTCACTGGGGAGACATTAACAAATCTAAGCCCAACCACGAACTCGCAGTTAGCAAATGGCTTGTTGCCATAGGTTGTGTACCAAATCACCTCAGTAAAGGTATAATTTGAGCAATAGCGGGCATACGCAGAACTCTGCAATATACCGAGAGGGACTCCTCTCGCCAACACCCTGTATAGGTGAGACACTGTCTCTGTAATGGCTTCGTGTCACGTACCCCCTCGCTTTGAGTTACCCAGGTAGAGACACTAGCCGGTGCGACGATTTAACCTTCTGTGGTGACAAAGTACGCGCCCTAGAGCGCTAAGCACTAATTATCATTATCATTTTAAACCACAGGTAAACACCACCGATGATACGAAAGCCACCGAACGATGTTCACCCGTAGTAACTGCTAATATAATTTTAAAAGTTGCGGTCGACCCTAGACATGCCAATGCCCCCGTATAGAGACGCTAACAGATGTTCCACAATATGTAATAAATTTTGAACAGAGGATTGTTAGTCGGTCATGAACTTTCCGGACGGTATTATTTACATTGGCGCAAATTAGGTCAATACAGGGACGTAGGTCCCACAAGAAAAATATGAAATATAACAGTAAATAAAAGATAAGTGAAACTATAACAGTGAATGGATAACAAGCGAGGGAGTTATTATTATGACAGAAATTATCTAGAAAGTATTGAATTCTAAGTAAGTACCACAGTGAAATAACGACGTAGAAATAGAGTCATTAATTAAGCAATCCCCCCCCCCATTTCCAAAAATGCGTGTTAGCGATAATTTTAACTATTACTGGAAATACGAATGATTAAATACCCTCACCAAGGGGCCGATATCCACGGCGCCGGTGTCGGAGACTTCTCCTCCAGGTTCGCAACCCCCGCTCTCTGTGACGCCCATGACGGAGGGCCCCAGACGACTCGGTGGACGACGGAATGACAGCCCAGAGCCTACGAAAAGCCGGCCCCGTACTTCCCTAGTGTACTGCGTAATTCGAACGGCGAGACCCTTCCGAGGCGGTGAGGTAGTGGATACGCAATATGAATTTCGGATCAGCAGTCTTCTATGCTCTGGAACTTCAGCTACTGGCGTCTTCGGATCTTCCCGGCCCCCAGTCTTCGGTTCTTCTGGTTTTCTTCGGCGTCCTCTTCCCGGATTACTTCCAGTATCCTCTTCCACGATGACCCCCCAGCGGCCTCTTCTTGGGTTAAACGTTTCAGAATCTTCCCGGCTCCCAGGCTTCGGCTCTTCGGATCTTCTTCGGTGTCCTCTTCCCAGATTACTTCCAGCGTCTTCTTCCCGGATTACTTCCAGCTTTCTCTTCCCGAATTACTTCCAGCAGCATCTTCTTGAGTTGATTTTAAACTGTCTTATTACCTCGATTCCCTCCGTATTTAAGCAAAATCTCGGCGTCATGTGAGCGAGAACGCATATTTCCGAAAGCCCCGGTATGACGAAAACAGCTAGCACGCGTCGTACCAGTGTATGCGATTTCGCTAAGTCGACATTGTCTTTAGTTTCGTAAACATATGGTCCCATCCTCTGGACTCCGTTCCCATATGAAACCTTATCGCATAAGGGCGATAGTCGTTTCTCGGACTACCTGCATCGCTTGCCTGAATATCCGGTAAGGGCTTGAAGTCTGTAGCCGAGATGCATTTTTACTCAAATATTCTGCTTTTATGATCTGGATATTTTGTATTGAATATTTTAAAACTCTACTTTCGTTATGAAAATTAATTTAAAATGTGCCTAAATCCGTTTACTATTTAATAAATGAAATGAAAATAATTTGGAGAAAATTTTAGAATATAAATTAATAAACCGAAAAATAATTTCGGTAATATTTTATATGCCAAATTAATTTAATAATGTAAAAAAAAAGTGGAAAATACCGCGTGATCTTATAGCCCGGGTACGGGACGTTTCAGTACAGAAACAACATTGTTATGGAATTTCCTCAACTAAATGATGATAAACTTCAGCAAGGCTATTTTCATTAAGATGGTGCAACAGCATGAACCACTTCCTTCAAGGTATCCTTATACGACCATTAAGGACTATTTTGTGCTCCCTTACTTAACAAATAGGATTTCCAGGACTCCTGTAGCGAATACTCAAGAACTTCAGTAAAGAATGAGCCACCATAATGCTATGAATGCTGTAAAATATTTTCTTTAGAGGCAGGGAGTGTTAAAATTTCCTGAAGGTAACTTTTGTGCAAAATATTTATGAAATTTTCTGACAGCTGCAAGAATGTTCAATTAATCGATCAAATCGTAGAAAAAAATCATAAAAATCCTCATTTTACAACCATATAAAGGTTTTTGCGTCCCTAACAGAGAACATAACCGTATACAGTATTAAGAAGAATATGATTGGAAATAATTATTTATGATATAAATGTAGATTTTGCGAAAGCGAACAAAAATAATCAAATCAAATTAAAATTTACTTTCTTGTATCCGTCGCATTTCATAAACCGTTTCTTCGAAGTTATTTCGCGTCAGCTCCAGAATTTATTATAGAAATAAATGGAGGTCTATACATTTTATTTCAATTTTAATTTCACTCATGTATTACATAAATGCGGAGAACTTTACATTTTTTATATAAATTATAACGGTCTTGCTCTTATTTTACACCCTATAAAAACACTCGAATAAACCGTGGAGGATAATTGTGTTTGGCGCTAGAAGCAAAAGTACGTAGTTTGTGATTAATTTTGACTAGGCATTTCAAATTTACTTTACCACTGGAGAAGTGAAAATGAAATGAACTGTTTATTTACAGCCAAGTAAGTTAAACGTACTTCTTGCGGCATAAAGTTAAAAATAAATCTAAAACTCGTATACGCAACATGAGGAAATTTAATTTTTTGAATGTATTTCTTACTCGTAGAAGAGCTGAGGGGAAGTAATTAGAAATTTATATTCAATTATGAAGAGAGATAAGAATTAGAGGCAGCTATTTTATATATTGTATACTGTCTATTCAATTTTTTACTATACAGTTCTTGTTGATTGTTATATATTCTTCAATTGATAAGCGACATTCCATTTTGTTTTTGGTGGCATTTTTTGCGCTGGGTAAGGCTGTAAAAAGGTTTTACCCGCATATAAAAACGACATAATCCATAATAGATTAGAATTCGAATTAGAACACTTTATTATTAAAACCGTAGGATTTATCCCGATTAGAAAGTACCAATTGAAATTCGAAAGTACGTAAATTAGAACGATAGATTCAATTCAAATTTAGAAAGTGCCTAGTAGACGATATTTGCCCGTAGAAGTCCTTAGATTTATTAGAATACTCGGAAGGTAAGTCCAGAGAGTTTCCTTTTTCCCTCTATCCATTTTCCCCTCTGGACACTACCGAAGATCTCCAAAGGAACAAGGGTGAATTATTCATTTGTTTTTCTTTTTATATACACTCTACTAATAGTATTGCATTTACTGCATGAATAAAATTAAACCAGCGTCTTAAACAGTTATTTCATAGTGTTATAGAGTTTTAGTGTTGTTAGTGCAACGGTACTTGGTCTTTAAACATGGTTGAGGTAGTACAATAATAAAACATTGAATGATGTAAATGATATTCCTTATGGCAATGCCTCTAATAATTATTTGGAAGTATTGTTAACGTTAATATTCTGGCCGATCTAGTATCATTTTAATGGAAGGTACAAGTCAAGCTGGACTACTATTCATTATCTGCTTAACGTTGAAGTTGAAAATCAGCCTCATCTAGAGGTAGCTTCCATTTTGTCCCTCCCTGCTCGTACAATCCCCTACTGTCCCAATAGTGAACGACTAAAGATGCCTTCTGCTTTAGGGAATGATAGTCTGGTAGTGGTGATTCTAGAAGCACTAAAAACGTTTACTTACGAGATTTGGTCACACAAGTTGCATAAAATACTGATTAGCATGACACAAGTACAAAGTTGTCTCTAGAAGCAGCTCCGCATTTGCCTCAAGCAAACCCAAAAGTGCAGCGTTTTGTTATATAGCTATTATTTCAGATCCCACGTTATATTAGTCTATATAAGGAGGAAGGATTTCTTTTTGTTATTGCTTGTTAGAATTCGTAAGTTCTTGTTCCTTAGCGTGACCGATATATGTACTAGAAAATTGCGAATTTTTGTATGAATTTAAAATATAGCGTAGCTTCTAGAGGCTCTACTAAAAGATTACAACGGTCTAAATGTGGTGTTTTTTTTATGTAGCTGTGATTTAAATTTACAAGAACAAACTAGCCACTTCTGAAGTTGACGATCCGATGATCCGATGGTCCATATTTTCAATGACTCTGAGACATAATTGAGGTTCAATGTCGTTAATGTGCCGAATTATCTCATCATTTAGCTCTTAAATTGTTCTTGGCTTATTGACGTATACTTTCTCTTTTAAATATCCCCAAATAAAGAAGTCCAACGGTGTCAAATCACATGATCGTGGCGGCCAATTAACATAGCCATGACGTGATATAACCATGTTATCTCACGTCGTGGCTATGTTATCTCACCAATGAATTTCTCGCGCAAAAGTGCCATTGTTTCGTTGGCTGTGTGGTAAGTGGCACCATCCTGTTGGAACCACATATCGTCCAGGTCCATATCCTCAATTTCTGGTCACAAGAAGTCCGTTATCATCTCGCGATAGCGAACACCATTCACGGTAACTGCTTGGCCGACCTCATTTTCGAAGAAGTACTGCCCGATGACGCCGCCAACCCATAAACCGCACCAAACAGTAACTCTTTGTGGATGCATCGGCTTTCCAACAATCACTCGTGGATTCTAATTTGCCGAAATGCGTCAATTCTGCTTGTTAACGAATCCACTGAGGTGAAAGTGTGCCTCGTCGCTGAAGATGATTTTCTTTGTAAAGTCACCATTCATTTCTGTCTGTTCAACCAACCATTTGGCGTATTGACGACGCTTGAAATGGTCAGTAGGCTTCAGCTCTTGAGTCAATTGAACCTTGTAAGCGCGTAAATTCAAATCTTTATTCAAAATTCGCATCAGTGATGTTCGTGAGATATTCAATTGTTGGGCACGACGACACAGACCCGGTTTGCTGAAATTTGCGCACAGTTCTCCCGATTGTGGACACATTTGGTCGATTATGCTGATCAAAAAAGTCACGAAGTGCATGAAATGCATTTTGATTTGAACGCCCATTTTTGTAAAAGGCTTCAACAATCTTAACGCGCTGCTCAATTGTGTACCTCTTTGGTTGAATTTGTCAAACACTGAAACAAAGAAATGTCAAATTAAGGTGGGCAAAAAACTTGACGTTAAGGTGTGACTCACAATTAACATCATACATTATGGTTGGACCATCCGTTATTATATCATGCAACACTTATGTACTGTTTTCAAATAAAACGCATTATACAGTATGTTACATTTAGAATATAACAATCGATTTTCCATGGAAGTGTATATATGGGAATTTACCACTCTTACTAGTCGACACTCACACGTAATGTAAATGACATCACTAACTAATTTTAAAAATATATGCTTTAGAAAATGAAGTCGACTTTCTTATAGATTTTTCTCCGAAATAGGTTCTCTATCACTTTTTATATATTCTATTGGTTTTATTAATGTTTGAAGATTGTATACGCACAATATATAAAATATTTATTGCATATGAGATAATTGATCAGAAAATCTGTTGCAGATAAATGATCAGAAAATCTGTGATAACCATACAAATACTTTATAATGAGCTTTTGATTTGATATGAAAGAAATTTTTTTGTCACTGTGGAAATATGTCATACGCGGATGTAAGGGTCAGATAACTAAGTTGACCAGAAACATCATTTAGTTCTCTTCAGTACCCTTTTACGAAACTGAAGCGGATACTATAAGTCCACTCTCGTAACATATTTTATGGCCATTTCTCTCCATAAGTAAAGTATATAGAAAGGATAGTTTTTTACAAGAAGCAATCTCGCAGACCATTTACTTCAACATCCTAGTTAGTTACATAACCTATATAATGGCTGCCGGGAAATAATATACAGTGTATCTCTAGAATTATTATTTAGTTCTGCATTATTCTGTCATATTCTCTAAAAAATGATATAGGTGTGTATCAAATGTAAGCGAATATATTATTTATTTTTGTGATGTATATGAAAAATAATATTCAGAGAACGATTTATAAAAATGATGAAAATCTCAAAGAAATACGACCTTCTCATTTCCAGCGGCAAATTAAAATTAATGTATAGAGTGGAATAATTGGCGATTTTTTTATTTATCCTGTTCAATTATTACCTCGATTGGATGGATCTTCCTATTTAGAATTTATTCGAGACACAGTTCCACAGTTGATCGAGGGAGTACCGTTGCAATTACGCCGCAAAATAATATTTATGCACGATGGTGCTAGAGTCTAGGGATGTGATAAAAATTGTATAAGGGGAAGAGGTATAGTCAAATGTATGGTAGGCCATATGAAAATGGTAAAAATAAAAAAACACTAACCTAAAATGATTATGCCGGGGTATATATCCTAATTTTTAAAATGAAGATCAACGTCTATCACTGTTTCTTCAAATGTTGGAGACGAAGACACTTTCAATATTTATTAATGCTAAAGCTGACAGCCTTTATTGCTCTTGATTTCGCAGATAAGTCTTTATTCTCTTTAAACATGAAAACGATCCTTTCGCGGATCTGCTTGTGGCAGAAATAGTCAAAATTAAACGACAAAATTTTGATGACTCCGGAAAAACACAAGGTATTTGAAGGGGGATCACTATGAATCACTTTTTAAACGATTTACATCAAAGAATGTTCCATATGTATCTACTAAAGAAGAAAAAAGTTCGTCGGGGAAACGTTTTACGAATGAGAATGAAGTAAATTGTGTGGAATTTAGAATATTTGAGAATTTCAGTTTAGAAATTTCACTAAACCGTTGACTAATATTCAAAGTAATAACGTCCAAAATTTCATAAAAGAATTGTACGTAGGTGCTTTTCTTATATTCTTCAGGAATTGAATCCAAACGCATTATTTTACTTTGTGGTTGATTGTCTACCAGAAATCTGTCCATACGGTCCTAAATGTCACTAAACTCGATTTTCATTTTTGAAATATGTGATTTGAAATCAGCGATCTTTTTATTGCAGTAACTAATATCTCATATTTTTTTCTGCAGAATTTTAAACAGACTCTCGGAATGTGGTAATATTGCAGAAAACACTGCTAAGAAAAAATAAAAATTAAAGTCGCGCAATTAAGTTAAAAGGCCTCTAGCACAAATAACGGTTTTTCGATCCCATTCCTCATTTTCATTTTCCACAATTACCTAAAACAACGCTTCCAAATCTTCCTTATGTTATAGCGACAAAGTTGTCATCATGCGTTCACATGATCGCGTAACTAAGTCCGAAAATAACGGCAACACCCACTCGAGGTTCCACTGTTGACTGTAAGATCACCCACCTTATCGGCCGGCTAACGCGTAGCTTGAATGTAACGTGGAGCATCGCATTTCAGCACTGCAGCAAGTAACGCGGGAGTTAAATAATTTTGGGCGCCTTCATGGCCGATTTGAAATAAAGAAGCTCATGGCAGCGTTTAAAGTAAATAATATATGTTTGCAGCCGGTTTAAAATAATTCAATTGAACTTTTAAATAACACTAATTTACCAATTTCTTAAGGAATGCGACGCATCACTTGCATCCATATACGCTACGTCTGTGCCTGACATATTTAGTAATTTTCGATTTAAACTTTTGCGTCGAGCCTATTTTTGCATCCGATACTACGGGGGAATCTTTGAAAGGCAGTTGAAATAAGCAGTTTTTAGTTCTAAATAACCAATTTGTTTATATAGTTTAGTAACGACTTAGTAGTTATTTATAAATCTTATTCTATTTCTTGTGTTTATTACATTGAATTATTGTTTTATGCATCGCTTGAAATACCATAGTTCGTGTTGCATACCTATCTGTTTCATTTCAATTATACGTTACACTTGACACCTTTGTTATTTGTGTATATTGCTTCATTCATAGGTATGCTCAAAATACAATAAATCCCCAATTATTCGAATCTAGGCTTTAATTTTAAATAACCGTTGGAAAGGAGAAGGTTCTACTACCAATATTTTTGTCCATTGCTTACTCAATCCAAAGATTTTAATCTGTAGTACTCACATCAGAAAGCGAACCAGCCAAACTTATAAATAGATATTTTCTTCAAGAATGGTTATCTATAGGCGATTTTCGTTTGAGGCAATTTCTTTTGGAATAAGCCTTTTCACTGTTGCTATCCGTTTAAAAAAATACGACTACGGTATTTCTGTAAGTTCTGACTACTAAAAGAGGGATATATGGAAAAGAGGGTATGCCGATAAAACTATCACCTAGTATATCAGTGTGACTAATATTTTGAGAAATAATAGGCCTTACTTGTCCAAATTATTGTTCCAAATTTCAACCCGATTGGTAAAAGGGTTATGGAGTTTTTATATAAATAAATTTTTCATTGGACAACATTGAAAGCCTATAACTCTGTAACTAAAAGATTTTTTATTAAACATTTTTTTCGTAGGTCGTATTTACTTATCATCGTGAATATACAGCAATACAATCAAGCAATACAATATTAGACAATATGACTTTTTCTTAAATACAAATTCCTTTAACATCCCTATTATTATGACAATACATGTCCCTTGGTCGTAACGTATGGCCGTATTTTTTGTACGTAACATTACCAGAGTTTTTAATATGATATACGGCGGGGAAATATTTTTGACAATTTCTAATAAATGGCGGAGGTGCCACTGCCACTCTAATATGTATGTGGATTTTTTGTTCTAATGGAATTTATACTTACGCCATTTATTTAAAAATTGCTAAGATGAAATGATTAAACATGAAGTGATAAAATGACTGAAATTAAATGCAACAATTTTGAAATATGCTGGAGCAAATGAAGATTATAATTTTAATCTGAATGTTCTCAAAACTTATTTTATGTGAGTATATTCTTTTACCCTACCAGGACATTATCTCCAGAAATAACTTGCACCTTTGCGAAACTCAAAGCCTTCTGAACGTACATACACATTATTTGAATTACGTTTCATCAAGGTTATAAAGTAAATCAAAGAGTATCGGCCCTCTTATTCTGCAGATGATTCTATTTTCTGTTTTCTAAATTGACTAAAATATATTTCCGGAATCAGAGAGATGGAGGTGAAATATTAAATTAAGAAGAAAAACAATTTCTAGAATAAAATATTTCAGAGCAGTAAGATTTTGTGACTTATTAAAATAAATATTTTATATGAAACTTAGTTTTACAACATAATTTTTTCTTAAATGCAAATTGCTTTAATATTCCTATTATTATAACAATACATGTTATTTGTGTTATTGCCCAGTATTTCGTCATAAAACTATATGGCCGTAATTTATGTACGTCACATTACCAAAGTTCTCAATCTATTAAATATACAGGTGGTGAAATACTTTGAGTTGCTAACTAATGGCGGAGGTGCCACCACCACTCTAATACACGTGAATATTTTGTTCTACTGGAATATCTAGCTACACTATTTATTTAAAAATGCGATAATTAAACATGAAATGATTGAAATTGAACTTAAAAATGTTGAAATATGCTGGGGCTAATGAAGATCTAAACTTTAATTCTAATTTTCTCAAAACTTATTTTGTATGATTATATTCTTTTACCATAGCAAGATACTATCTCCAGGAATAACTTTGCCACTTTATCAAATTCAAAGCCTTCTTGCTTTGTTAAGATTATAAAATAAATCAGAGAGTATCGGCCCTTCTTATTTATTTAATGTAATATGCAGACGTTTTATTTTCCTTTTTCGAAACTGACTAAAACATATTTAAGAAGCCATAACTTTTTAATTTGGAGGCGAAACGCTAAATTACTAAGAATAACAATGTCTAGAACAATATTATATGTAGAAAAATACGCTTTTTTGTTTGTGGTAGTTAATTTAATAGAATAATAAGTTGCAATACAACTGATCTGCACCATTCAGTAAACTTTAATATGCATTACTTAAAATAAACAATTTTGAAACCTTAAAACGAACTTCTGCGCACGTAGAACATCTCTATTTTGAAATTGAGTGACCGAAAAAAATAATATTTGTTTTATGCGACAGTTTTACTTTTTTCAAATAGTCCACCATCGTGCTTTCTTATGACCCATGGACAGGGTGGGGTGTGTCCTATTCACCTCAAAATCATTAGATGTTGTCTTGTAGACGTTCCTAATGAGAGTCAATCGAAACCCGATCGATTCGACACGATTTAATTGAGTGCTCCTGCTAAGAACAAGAAATTCTCCAGTAGTCCACCACTGTACATTCTCATGACCCATGTACATGGTAGAGCGTGTTCTATCCACCTCAAGATTAATAGGTGTCCTCTGGAAGATGTCCCCAATCAGAATCAATCAAAACGCGATCGATCCGACACGATTTAGTTGAGTTATCGTGCTAACAAGAATAAATGCCGACGACAACGACAATGACAACGACACACACAGCAAATGTTCTTTTAAAACCTTTTTTTAGGCCGAAAAACGAAAAAAAAAACCCAAAAAAAATTTTGTTTTTTCAATTTTTCTTTACACGATCACATTATTTTTTTGCGTATAGTGGAGTGCGGAAAAGTAATAATAGTTATATCGGGATTTGTTTGGTATTACTGTGATATAAAAAATTTCTCTCTCAAGTAGAGGCTATTGCCTATGGTATATAATGAATTATATCAAAATAAGACCCTTCCTTGTTAGCTACATTCTACAAATGTCCCAAAAAGAAATTAAATCTCTCTGCTGAATTCGTTGTAAAAGATAAGCATTCTATTACAGTGAAAAATATAAGCGGAGGAAATTTACAATATCCGCAACGAAAAGTTAAATATTGTAGTTAAGTTTTATACAATATACCCCGTCAATATTTTGAAGGTAATGAGAATTTTTGACAACACAATGAAAAATTCTAACCTATTCAAGACTTTTTAGGATGTAACATCATGAAATGATCAGTCGTACTTTATTAAAGAATTGTTGCGAATATGGAATTGAACGAGTAACAGTTCTAAAAAATTAATTACTTTAATCAACTAAATCATGATTCAATTGCAGGTCAGTATTATAAATAAATGAGTAAATAAATGTTAGTTGTACATATCATAAAGGAAGTCTTTAATTGAATATTTTCAATATAATACACAAGTCACCTATTTTGAACATTCATGGTACTTTTTGTGTTGAATTCTTCGGAATTCCAAAATATTGTACCTATTTTACTTTTCCGCACTTAATTATACTAGCGGAAAAGTAATGTAAGATGACACCTATTGATTTTGAGGTGAATAGGACACACCCCACTCTGTCCATAGGTTATGAGAATGCACGATGGTGGACTATTTGAGGATTTTTATTGTTAGTACGATAATTCAACGAAATCATGTGCTTAATCGCATATTGACTGATTCTGATCGGGAACGTCTCCCAGATCACACACATTCATTTTGAGGTGGATGGGACATACCCCACCCTGTACATGGGTCATGAGAAAGCAAGATGGTGGACTATCTGATGATTGTTTTTGTTAGAACGATAACTCAACGAAATCGTATTGGATCGATCGCATTTTGACTGATTCTGATCGAAGACGTCTCCCAGATGACACCTATTGATTTTGAGGTGGATAGGACACACCCCGCCCTGTCCATGGGTCACGAGGAAGCACGACGGTGGACTATTTGAGAAATTTTTTTTTTGTTAGCACGATCACTGTATTAAATCGTGTCGAATCGATCGGGTTTCGACTGATTCTAATTAGTGACGTCTACTAGACGACATCTACTGACTTTGTAGTGGATAGGGCCCACTCCACTCTGTCCATAGATCATAAGAAAGCAGGATCATGGACTTTTGCATTGAACGAAAAAGACATATATTCGGCTAATATCATATACGAATGATGAAGAAAAAAATAATTTCGTTAGTTACAAATGTATTGATACGGCACTGAAGCAGTAGCCAATAAAAAAAGTAAAACTGTCGCATAAAACACATATTCTGCATTTATGTGTTTTTTTTATTTTTTTCGGCCATTCAATTTCGAGATAGAGATGTTTTATATGCGGAAAAGTCCATTTTAAGGTTTTAAAACTATTTATTTGTTACTATGTTTATATAAAAATGTAGAATATTATATTAATTAATTATAAATAAAGATTATTACTTGATTAGGAACTTGTATGAATCACCAATATCGTATTTCTGTGCATGGATCATGCACAGTGCAGTGTTTTCAGTGGTGTTATTTCAACACTATATAGGAAAAATCTAACAGTTACAGAATTCAGTAACATATAAGTCGGAAATCGAGAAAGGAACCATCAACCCTCCAAGCGGTTATCAGAGTAGTTCCCGAATAGCAAAGCTATTACATAATCGCTCTAGGAAACAACTACTCCTCGGGCTAAAGCCCCACCAGGCATTGAATTATACCCAGAAGCGATCCTCGACCTCTTTCTCGTGTTTCTGCAGGATCAATTAAGGTTTCAAAAAATAAAACCCGCCACAGGTAGGATTCGACATCTGTTCCATGATCGGAACCGAACGACATATAGATGTTTCGAACTTATTAGTTCTCATCAGTGCTGTACACGGTACGCCGATCCAGGACAAATGCCGAATGAACTCTATGGGGTATACATCTTTATCGATACGATTATGTAATAGCTTTGCTATTCGGGAACTACTTTGATAACCGCTTGGCGGTTTGGTGGTTCCTTTCTCGATTTTCAACTTATATGTATATCCCATAGAGTTCATTCGGCATTTGTCCTGGATCGGCGTACCGTGCACGGCACTGATGAGAACTAATAAGTTCGAAACAGCTGTATATCGTTTGGTTCCGATCCGGAACATATGTCGAATCCTACCTGTGGCGGGTTTTATTTTTAGAAAAAGTTACAGAATTATAGTATTGTGAACACTATATTTAGTAACTTAACTGGTTGAGAGTTTATATGAAAAGGAGCGAGAGATAGAGAAATGCGAGAATAAAGAGCAGTAGTCCTGTTTGGCTCTATGTGTACATTGCCGCTATTATCACGAATAGTAGCGCTTACTTTACTATGCCTCTTTCAGTTGACTTTCTGTAATTGTGTTGCGAAAAGAACTACGCTAAAAATCTTATAGAGTATATTATTTTAGTGAGCTTATTCAGATGTCAAGTTGGTGATGTTAAATATGATTAAATGTTTTTTGTCTTAGTTATCCTTTATTCTACGATCAAGTTCATACAGTGTGGGGCATAGGAACCTGATGACTTTCGAAACGAAATAACGTTGAAAGTGTAAAAGTTTTTATTTAGCGTCTTCTATCATAGCAGAGATGCCATTTTATTTTTTAAATATAGCATTATGAAATGTACTCTATTATTGCGTACAGATTATTCTAATTAACCTGTCTCTTATTACTTTCTGTATTATTGCGTAAGTAATCAGTGCCACTTCTTCTCTGATAGAGATGATGAAGTGAACTTTCTCATGCAAAATTCGGAGATTTGGACTTGAAATTTGAAAGCCACTGCCGACAAAGCAAACAGCAAATGAAATCTTACGCCCCATCCTGTATATACCATCTACACCGTGGAACCTGTTTAATTTTATCTAAAGATAGAAGCCACTATGTCGCATTTTATTCCTAAACTAAAATGTGAATTATAGTATAACTTGTTTTTATAATTTGATATATGATCCACATAAATCTGGGTTGGAATTTTACTACTCGTATGTATATGACGCGCTCTAAAATTTTTCCTGGAAATAACACAAACCCGTTATTTGTAATGTACCTTCGTCCCTGATTTTTGTTTGTGGTCACCAGTGTCATGAACCGTCCCATTTACAGCAGATCTATAAGGGGCAATGGATAATGTTTTCATTATCCATTGCTTGGCTTGGGTGACTTTTTGTCGCGTCGAAGCCAACGAAATATTTACTTTAGTAAATAGTACAGCAGTTAGTAAAATATACATAAAAACGTTTGCCTCTAAAGATAATTGTTATTGTGGAAATAAATATTATCAAAGAAAATATTCAAACTCTTTCTTATATATTATTTTACTAACTATATTTAAAACTGAAGTGGAGTCCTCTCGTGTCCAAACGTAAATCGCCTGAACTATAAATACCAATCAATGAAGTTTGTTATCAATTAATATACTAATTGCAACAATAACTCGGAACAATTAAATTGCATTTAATTGTCCTAAACCAGGATACCATCGCCCGTTATAAGTTAATATAAAACCCTTATTATTCAATATAATAATTTTAAATTAAGTAATCATAATTATTTAGAACATGAATGCACTGTTTCGTTTTTGAAAAGTATTTACCTTGATTAACATAATATGGTAATGCATATGCAATGCTTTTAAGTAGATAACTGTACATTTATTACGAGACAACATCGATCTACCATTAACTAATACTATGCAAAGTCCTGAATATCAAATAGATCAGTTCGTATTCGAATAAAAGGGAGTCCTTTGATCTAAATGCATTGTTTGTTTGACTGTATTTGAATGAAAATTGCCTAAATGTATGATTCAAACTGGTATTATAATATCAAAGAGTGTCTTCCGCTGCCAATAGCCATGTATCCATCGAATAGCTATTTAAGGAAGAGGATTTATGAACATCAACATGTTTTTCTTTATAATACGGTACGAAAATAATATGAAGTAATCCATAGGCAACGTGTGGGTGGGTTAGATGAGTGGGTGTACCTGGGACGTTATACCATATTGTATCAGAGAACACAAATATTATATGAAGCAAAATTAATTATTATTGATTTTATTAGAAACAAGACAAATAATGTTCTAAAACTTTTTCAATTATTTTCTCAGAATAATAATTACCACTACCACTAGTACTACTGT
Source organism: Rosalia funebris (assembly GCA_037954035.1). Lineage (NCBI taxonomy): Eukaryota > Metazoa > Arthropoda > Insecta > Coleoptera > Cerambycidae > Rosalia > Rosalia funebris. Next base: position 13,005,819 of record JAZFAV010000011.1, on the reverse strand, counting down.
TACATTGAGTTATAATAATTATATCCCTCAAAATCTCAACTGTTGTATATTTCTGCACATGCAGAATGTACTTGTTGTTTTTGCAGTACGAGGCGCACTATTTATATTTTGAGCCCACTAATAAGAAAATATTAATTTGACATTGAAAATTACTTTATCGTTTTTCAAAATATTTTCCTTCATGATATATATATATATATATATATATATATATATATATATATATATATATATATATATATATATATATATATACTTTTGAATGCGTTCGAACCATTTGTTAAAGCATTTTTTCCATTCCGCTTGAGATATATCCAAAATATGGTTTTGAACGCATCAATGGCTTCTTCTGCCGACGAAAATCGTAGTCCACGCAATCTATTTTTGAGGTTCGCGAACAAAAATAAGTCTTTGGGTGTCAAATCAGAACTGTATGGCGTATGACCTATTAATTCGATATTTTGAGTGTTCAAACATTCAGTGGTTCAGTGGCTCGCATTGTCATGATGAAGAATGATCCGACGGTTTAGCTTAGCGAAAGCTCTCAGCCCCAATTTAAAAACTTACCATAATTCAAATTGTTACGAAAACTATTAGCTTTAATACAAAAAAATACCGAAGAATTTTACAAATTTCACGTTATTTTAGGCCTTAAGATATTCCTGTTTCCTTTCGGATTGATCGTCCTGAATTTTAAAGTAGGAATATTGATAAAGCTAATGTGATTTAGCGGATATTAATGGATAATTTATTTTTCGGTTAAATTTGAGTTAAGGATTGTTGTTACATAATTACAAAATACTACCACATTCACTACACAATAAATAATGGGGCATTCTAGCATGCGATTCTCCGGAACACTCGTTTTATCTATAATAAAGATAACGACAGAAGGGATCGAATACATAGGAAGGTACAAGGGCAAGAAATTACTTCAGTGAAGATAAAATCATCCTCTGACGGTCCCTTGGGTGTCGTGTTCTTATATTCACTGACTTCGTACTGCTCGTTAATAATAGGAAAGAGTGTGAGATTTCTCTATGTATGCGTAGAAAAATGTGTAAGGGCAGATTTCGCCTATTTACTTAAAATTATACCAGGATATTTACTGTGCATCTAGTGGGCGGTCTGATAGTGACTTGTTCCTATTCTTGACTAGCAGTACATGTTAGATTCCTCCAGCGTATATTCAATTGGAGGGTATTACAAGTTAAGAAATTTAGATTTTATTTTTGCCATTGGCCATGGATACATTGATTAGCAGTGCCATTTCTTGATGATTTCTACCTTCATTGATCATTTCATAATAGACTTACAAGACTTTTGGATAAAGGTTATATAAAGGTTATGAACCATTTTATAAGTAAACATTCTCTTATTTATCCAACAGAGTATCAATTCTGCTTATCATCTATCATCAATACCTTTTACAATAATAAAACTGAAGTTACCAATACGTTTGTGAAGAATTTTTTTCAATATATACTAGCAATATTAATAAATGAATTTTGATATTAGACCATCAGAGTTTTAGAATAAACAAAATTATTGAAATATACAAATGAACCTTGAGACAGTGTATAATCTTATGATTCAATTATAACCCAATTTATTCTTTAGACTCGATGGAGTTAATCCACCCGTTTTAACAAAATGTGCCCACAGTTTATGTACATTATTCATTGAAACTATGCTGAAAGTATTTAGTACCAGCTCAGTTACATCAAATTGTAAAAACGCACAAGTTTGGACGCTGAAGAACCAATGGATATAATGTGTCTAGACGTCTCTCTAGGTCTTCGATAAAGTGTTCGGTGACAGTCTGTTAGACAAACTTGAAGACCTTTAACTTGAATCGTTCTATTTACATGGTTGCAAGTTCTTTATGCGTGAATGTAATTGTTTATTGGAAAATCGTGACATTCTTAATGGTGTACTACAAGGGTCAGTACTAGGACTCATTACTTTGTTAGTTTATATATCAGATCTCACAGTTCAATATGCAGAAAACATCTTGTCATATGTAGGTGGTACTAAACAATTTCCACGACCTTCAGTAAATATCTAAGTTGACCTCAACAGCGTTGCATATCTTTAAAAGTAATCCAGGAGTAACATATAACATTAACAAGCATGATATACTCGTAGATGTAGTGTCATAACAAACTGATTTTGGCGTTACGGTAATCGATACTGTATATTGGAGTTGGAGTACCCACATAACGAAAGTGGTTAATAGATGTAATTAACTCATCCACATGATTTTAAATGATGTAGGAGAACCTATATTGAGGGAGGAATTTGAAATAGCACTAAGGGTGCTAAGGAACAATAAAACGCCGGGTGTAGATAAAATACAGGCGGAAATTTTGAAATGTGCGGGACAGAAAGTAGTAAATAGGATGTTTGAACTGGTAAAATACATATACGAAACGGGCGACATGCCGGAGGATCATAAGAGGAACATTATCGCTACTATACTGAAAAAGGGAGGAGCCGACAAATGCGAGAACTTTAGAAAGATTAGCCTAACTTCTCACGCGTCAAAAATCTTAACCAGAATAGTGCAGAAGAGGATGGAAAATAGAGCGGAGGAAATACTAGGAGAAGACCAATTCGGGTTTAGGCGAAATAAGGGAACTCGCGAAGCTATTCTGGCGCTAAGAGTAATGTTAGAGAAAACAATAGAAAAAGGAAAGAACGCTTATATAGGTTTAGAAAAAGCTTTTGATAATGTAAGATGGGAAAAAATGTTCGAGATACTAAAGAGCGCGGGAATGAAGTATAGAGATAGGAGAGTAGTACACAATCTATACAAAGAGCAAACTGCTGTTATAGAAGTAGAAGGGGAAAGAAGGGAAGTAAGTATCAGGAAAGGAGTAAGACAAGGATGTACACTATCACCACTAATTTTTAATCTGTACATCGAAGAGGCGATTAATGTGGTAAAAGATAGAGTGGATTTCGGGATTAAAGTACAGGAACAGAAACTTAAAATGCTGAGATTCGCGGATGATATAGCAAAATTAGCATCTAGTAAAGACGAATTAGAATCAGCGTTGAACGAAATGGAGGCAGTATTGACAGAGGAATACGGAATGAGGGTGAATAAAAACAAAACTAAAGTGTTAGTGTGGAGAGGGCGCGAGAGCAGAGCAAAAACGAAAGTACAAATTAATAATGAAAGATTGCAGGAAGCTAAAGGCTTCACTTATTTAGGAAGTAAAATAAATTGGGATGGAAGAAGCGATAGAGATATAAAACAAAGAATAGCGCAGGGTCGAGTAGCTTTTAACAAAAAGAAAGCACTTTCATGCTCGGGGGTAATAAACTTAGAAACAAGGAAGAGATTTTTGAAAACGTATGTATGGAGCACGGCACTATACGGTTGCGAAACCTGGACGGTATGGGAAGCAAGTAGGAAGAAATTAGAAGCTTTTGAGATGTGGTGTTACCGAAGAATGATGAAAATACCATGGACTGATAGGGTTAGAAACGAAGAAGTATTAGAGAAAGTCGGCGAGAAAAGAAGTATGTGGAAAACATAAAGAAGAGAAGAGATAGAATGGTAGGCCACTTGCTGGGACATGAGGGAATAGTCCGCGATATTTTGGAGGCAGAAATAGGAATGAAGAAAGGGAGAGGCAGGCCTAGATTAGACTACTGCTCACAAATAGTAAGGGATGTATATAGTATATGACTGCATATCAACAGTATACGATAATATGCCGACGAGATTTTGCTTAATAGTGTAGATATGTACATATGTACGAAATGCCTTTTTTTAGAATAACTCTTTAAGCGTTTACTTTGATCTACTTTGTTATATAATACCTACAGATTGTTATATGTACATTTTATTTTGTTTGATAGTTTCATGATATGCGTTTAATCTCACATAGTCGTACTAACATATAATAATAAAGAATAAATAATAAAAACGGAATAGTTTTTATGACAAACATATAGAACAAACTTAGTTTAACGAGAAAGATGTGAGAAGTAACGAGAAAGTTTGCTCACACGTGTCTGTGAACAATCAACAGATAATGTTATCATCCAGAATTTACGGAGGCTGCACTCAGCTTATGCAGTAAAATGATTATTGGAAATCACTAGAAATAAGAGCACGTTGTCTGTTGTGTCTACAGTGTCAATAAATATAAGTCATAATTGAATTAGGTGATTTTTCTTCATTCTCTCTATTGAATACATTACTTTCCAAGCTAAAATCCTGTACATTGAGAAAGACAGAGAGGGAGTAGTGTAAATACGACACGTCTGTTTCACACGGTAAGTAAATTAAAGTCAGCTTTTTAGAATGCTAAAGGGCAGGGATATAGATTACATTTCGTTAAGCCCTTGCAGGCCGAAGTGAGTGTGGGCGTTTACAAGATTGGCACGAACCTGATATTAATAACCATTGCATTGGGAGATATCGGCGTTTTGGGACTAGTTACTAGGCAGTTGAGTTATACATCCTGTCAACAATCGATTAATATTACCTCTGTTAGGCATTCATAATGTTTATAGAGTAATGCAACATTATTTTGAATTTAATTTTGTATCTGCATTGAAGACTAATTTAATGTTGGATGAATCAAAATTTCATAAGACGATTTTTGTAAAACAACAGTTACTACAAAAAATCTTAAAATGAACGCTATCTTAAAATATATTTATAACTAACTACTGAAGTGAGAAGATTATTACTCCACACCATCTGCAAATGTTTTATACAATAAGGACTAAACAAATTAGGTCAAAATAGCTATTCTCCTGGATACATGCCGACGACGAGCGCTGGATTATATTTGCGCTACAAATATAGTCTAGCCGAAATTTGCTGTATTTTGCCTAACATACTTAGCACTAAAATACATTGATTCAGATTGCTTGAATATCGCAAGGAAGATGCAAAGCGTCCTCTATACCAGGATATCGCTAACTACAGACCGGTTTCGACCTTATCTTAGGTCTCGTCAGTGCAGCGTAAGCGATTATACCTTTGACAAACGAGACTCGAATATTGTCGACGATGTTCTACAGCAGTAGAGTATAACCAAGCGCCATCTCTTGGGAATTTCCAAACCAATCTAAATAGACGATAAGCTGGATCATCAATACAAAGCAAAGTTTTACTTTGCACATGGTAATTTTTCAAATTACTGAAGTCAGGAGTTCAGGAGAAGTTACTCTACACTATCTGCAAATGCCTTATACAATAAGAACTAAACCTAGCCGTTATTGTAGAAGGCACTTGCAGATGGTGTGGAGTAATAATTTCCTCACTTTAGTAGTTTGATAAATTAACATCTCCTAAGTAAAACTTTGCATTGTATTTATTCATTACATTGTAATTATTCTTGTTTATTAATTTTTACTATTGATATTATAGTTTGAATAATTATTGAAAGTTATTAAGGTCTTTGCAGCAATAGACTTATTCTCCAACATGACATTATTTTCAGTATTAGGAATAGTGGTGATATCTCTAGGATCAGTAGAATTTTTTTTTTCTGATATCAAGTAAAAGCTGCTCTGAAACTTAACTTCGTTCATACATTAGTATACAATACGAGCGCTAATTATGGAAACGTTATGAATATTCTGAGATAACGACAAACTTTGGCATAGAGCACCCATTTAAAATTTTAATTACCTATTTTATTTTTTGCTAGCACAGCTTTTGTAGAGGTAGTGCATAAAGAGATAGATAGAAAATGTAAAAAAGGTAGGTAGAAAATAAAGAATATTTTTATTTCGTAAATACTCTGCTGTATGTTTATATTGAAGAAGTATCAAATAAAACTAACAGCTAAACTAAAGTAATAATTGCTTTAATTTTAATAGTTTCTTCAATACCGAGTTCTACCTAAATCATTAGTGGAGTGGATAAGTACGTGAGAAAATATATTTATGGGAAATTTAGCAGGGTGTCCAACAACTAATTTTGACAATGAAGGGATAATGGGATGTGATTGATAATGTTAAAAAGATTATGGTAGGTACTGGACTAGTTTTTATATTAAATTTATTATTGTAGAATATTTGCACATGAGGAAATGTGTCAAGTATTTAATAATAAATTGAAGGTAGAAGGTTTAGGTCATTTAATATTATCCTTAACATAAAAAAATAAAATTCGGAGCATGACAACTAAAGTGAACCAAGAATCGTGAATACGCATGAATGACAATCACGCAATATTTACCACTAAATAGACATTTCCCTCAATGAAGGAAATATCTCTAAAAGACTTAAAACCTTAACTTACGCAACATTAGCATTTTCTAGGTCTTCTATCTCCATCTCCAATTCTAATTACCACACATCCTTTATTCAATCACACTTCTGTTGTTATCATTCCGTTAATTAGAAATAGCTATTTGTGTTTTTAACTTACTTTAAGTTGAGTCAAAGTTACGCATTCATTTAATGGATCTTGCGAATACTGCAGGAGCAAATATATCTTAAACATTTGCAAGTAGTTAGCAAATAGGTGCATTATTCGAAATATCTATTTTTATTCAACATAATACTACAATTTGAATTATAACAATAAATCATCTCATTCAAACATGGGGATGTATAAGGGTAACATGTCATTTAAGTTTGCATTAGTTTACTATCAGTTCTAGTGTATATTGTGAGTCTTCTGCGTTATAATACACTGTATACTATTTCAGAATCGTGAACAATTAAATGACGAAAGTTACGAAATTCAGTTATTTCAATGACCAACCCGACTGTACAAAAATTGGTGTTTCCGGTCCGTATAATATAATCTTCTAGAACTACAGCTGAAGAAAGAAATTCCTTCTATATTGAGTCTAGAAAGCTAGAAACCTTGAAGCTTTTAGTGTAGAAATAAGCCTTCTACACTAAGAAGATAACGGTATTGCACCACTACAAGCCATTTACTTTTATGGGGAAAATATCGATAACAAAGAGCATATTCGTCTTTTAGACATTGAAATATCTCCGTTTAAAGAAAATACTTTACGGCATTGTGGCTTATGTAGGACAGGGCTCGAGCACATTGTAGACTTTCTGTTGGTAGACTACTAGAGCAACTCTGACGACCACATAATAGCGCCGGATTACCCTAAGTTTGTCGATAAATGTATAAGTTGGCTACATTATTATTCTGATATTATGTCGGTTGAATTTTTTGTCTAGGGTCATCTACAAGTCTTTATAAATTCACCTAGCTCCATTTCTGAGCTGACACTTTTATAGTTAAATTACATTAACTAGATCAAGATAATATAATAGTACTAAGATACCAAGAACAATTTTGTTCATTACACTTCTAGGATAGAAGAAATAACTTTCGCTTTGAACACGTATATACGGTGAGTCCGAGAAGTAATAAATAAATTCGATAAAATTGGTAATAATTTTTTTTTAAATTACCAAACCATTTTGAGAGCTACTCTTTATATTTCTTGAGTTACATATTTTAATGTTATGTATGACATATGTATGGTATAAGTTTATGTATGACATAATCGATATTTGTCAAAGAAAAGCTCAGTTTTTGATTGCGCTACTTGAAAGCGTTATTTTCTTACATACAGTAAAATAAACTAAGGGATTGGTTATATTATAATTTTTTGAAGTAAATACTTCTTTGGCGGCGTTTTGATATTTGACGAGAATGGAGAGTGAATTGGAAAAAATGTAACGTTTCGAGATTTCGTTACACGAGAGAGAAAAAAGATATAACGTAGAGAGAAGGAGAAAGAGATCTATACATTTGGTATACCTAAAACACAGGCTTCGTTACAAGACAGAGTACACAGATATATAACATAGAGAGAAAGAGAGCAATACGTCATATATATATATATATATATATATATATATATATATATATATATATATATATATAGGCTATCCGCGTCTCTCCTTTGTACGGTCCTTCGTCTTTAACGCCCACTCATACGCTAAGTTCAAGGTCTAAGTTGCTTGAAGGGGGAATAGTTTAGGAAGCATCGTACGAGCAAGAGAGAGAGCCACGTATTCATTGAATACTAGGCAATAGAAGAAAATATAGTATGACGCGCATGCACGCGAGTACGTACAACTCTGACGCCACACGGGAGTGGAGCAAGAGAGAGCGATATAGACTCAGTACGAAGCGATAGAATAGGATAGATAGATTGTCGCGCATGCGCGTGTTATAGATGTACGCGTCCAGACGCTATATATTAACAGCTGAAGCAGAACGTGTGTGTACCGAATATTTGTCATTGTGTTTTGTAATTATTTACGTTATTTACATCTGTGTTCTGTGATTATTTGATAATATCATTGAACCGTTTAACTTGTTAAAATCTAGAAGATATAATATATTTCAATTACCGCTCCCTACTGGTTTACAGCCACACAGGTGCAAATGCACTTGGAAGAGGCGAAGACAAAGTCCCTTTGATTCTCGGGGGAGATTTCAATGTAAATTTCGGATCCAATGATTCTTTGACGTTGAATAACTTTCTTCGAGAAACATTTAGTCTGCTTATAAATAACAATCCCAAAGAATCAACAACAAAATCCGGAACAACAATAGATGCAATTTTTACACGTTATCTAGAAAATATCGAATCACGATCATATATTTTATATTTTAGTTATCACAAACCAATCATATCAGTATTACCAATTGAACCACCATAGTGATAGTGTAGATAATGAATAAACCGAATATTTTTTTACACAGATTTTATATTGTTATATTTCTTTTGAAATTATCCCTCTCCCTTTCTCTCTCTCTCTCTCTCTTTCAATCTCTCGCTCTTAATCTCTCTCATTCTCTATTCTAAAGAAGTATTCACTTCTATCACGTGTACTGTGCTGCACATGATATTTTTTTTTGACTAATAATTCGACAGCAAACGAAGCAAACGAAAGTGTAACGCTTATTGAAATTTAAAACAAGAAAATTAATTCACACCAGCGAAAAGTCAGCTCAGATTCACACTTGAAAAACTCAGTGAATACAACATTTCCTTCTGGGTGTTTCTTCTTATGCTCCTCCCTGCAAGTCTGCACGAGAAAAGCGTATGCAGTCATACGGCCCCTGGGCCTAGCGTCAGGCTTTGCGCGTGGCATTCTTCCTTTCGTGGGAATCGGTGCTTGTGATATTTGTTGCTTGTGTAAATGCTCAAAATATGCTTTATTCATAACTTGGCAATATCTAAGACGGTGAATAAATTCCCTGAATACATTTTTAATAGTTTCCGGTGTTATTGGTCGCACTGCAGCTCCTCGCAGTCTCTTTTTAATTTTCTCGAAAACTGTGCCCTACCGCCAATAACTAAAGCCACGTTTTTATTCAGCACATTTGAATATAGGCAGGCATATAGTTAAATTTTTGTGAGGACTTGAGAGTTTTATGCCAAAATAAATAATTAACGTGTCGGCACACGTGGCTCCACATACACGCCTATTGACCACCGTGATGGAATTTTTGTATATATTAGTTTTAAGTGTTGTCAATATGAAAAAGTAGAAACCCTTGTTTGGCTAGTTCTGGGAACGAGGGTACATCTGTTTCTTAAGGGTAAAAATGCGACTGTAGTGACGCATTAAACTGGCGCATTAGCAGGGATAATGAGTGTGCCTCGATATTTCAGCGGTCAGAGCAACTAACCGGAAATTGGGAGAGCCGGGTTCAATTCCTGGTCGAGGCAAAATGCACTTTTATCCTTGCTATCGCCAAAGTGGTGACCCCGACGTGATGTGATTCATTCCAGTATATGCAACCTCCCTTACATCTCAAATTCGCGGATTCGATTCTCGTCCTATCAATCGCCCTATAGTCCCGGGGGTTACCGAACAACGGTTCGTAAGAATGGCGAACGCGGTCACATTCCGTTAAATTGTATCGAGACAAACCATGTCTCTAGGGAGGGAGTACTGTAGTGATGCATTAAACTGGCGCATTAGCAGGGATAATGAGTGTGCCTCGATAGCTCAGCGGTCAGAGCAACTAACCGGAAATTGGGAGAGCCGGGTTCGATTCCCCGTCCAGGCAAAATGCACTTTTATCCTTGCTATCGCCAAAGCGACCATCCCAGGTCAGGCCATCAGCTTTTGCGATTAATTTGAGACAGTCTATTCCGGCATTTCACCCCCGAAATATCGATCCTCTTTCGGTACTACCTTGTTCTCTATTTATTTATCTTCTAAATAAATGCAGCTATAACACATACCATTAGCATCATTTGACCACACACAGCATCCCGAAGATCACCATAAACGATACAAATTTGGGGTGTTCTTGGCTAAAATATTTATAATTAGATTATAAACATAACAAATCGATTAACTAATCTCCATCGATTTGCATATTTAAGTTTTCTTATGTGTATCACCTTCACCTTCAGTCTTTATATTCATTTATTTATTTCTCGGTATAATAATAAATTCTCTATTGGTATTAGAAAGGCAGGGTATAGATATAAAGCAATTGAAATTTATCAAAAGGTTTGAAATATTTTTATGGCGCTTTTAAAAAATGCGTATGTTAAATTTCGTAATAAAAATGATTTATACATGTATATAATTAGACTTTTGGGCTTAGTCTGTTGCTAGATGTGTTTACTCGAGGTCAAAGCAGAAGCTAATGAAAATAAACTTGTATCTATAGACTTACATTCGACAACGTTCCACATCCATAATATTTGATGTAATTTTTAGGAGCTCCAAGCAAGGACCAATAAAAATAAATAACGCGCGGGATTTATAAATTCCCCATCAAAATATTTATGTAGTATTAATACTGAAAATTCGTCGTAAAATTGAATAAAAACATTTTAATATACCGACAAAATAATTCGAGGTACGTTTTAATATTGCCAGTGAAATATTTGAAAAGTCGACGTAAATATATATCCATTAGCTAGAATATGGGCGTTCAGTAGTTTGCAGGGAATATACATACCTCTTAGGTGCTCGAAATTTACGACTATCAGCCAGACAAGTTATCGGTAATATTTAACAGGGCTCTTTTCTTACGCCTCTCTAAAATTTCCGTCGTAAAATTCATGCTTACGTGGTTTATAAATCGTCGATATTTATTCAGCACGATTATTTATGATCCCCTATATAGAGCGGGGAAAAAAATAAAAGGTACCTATACCCCAGTGTCGAAATAATGTGGAGTGATTCATATATAATATCAGACCACCATAACTATTCAACGGTTTGTCTATTTCTTGTGTAATCACCTATTATGTGCATACAAATTTTATGTGCCGCTCTATAGAAACCGTAGTTCAATGCGAACTACTCCCTCTCCTATTGAATTCCGAATCGCTTAGTAATCAGTTGTACCGCCTGATGCGCTATTGTAGCAAAGCTAGCCAATCATTTTAGGCGGTTTTAAATACATTTGAATTCGATTGGTCAGCAATTGGCGGCACGGATCAATGTCGATCGATAGAATGACGCATGCGTCGTTTAGCCCAGATTTTGGGGCCCCAGTGGCATTACATTGTGGTTATGTGCGATTGATTCGGGATTCGGGAAATTCTTTATTTATTATATTTTGCGATAAAAGTGAGTGTTTAGTGTTTTTCTAACATGGTAGCAGCGGATGCAAGTTGTAGTGGTTCTACGACGAAGAATTCCAATAGAAAACAGAGACATTTAGTAAATAAAGAACTTCAAATGATTAAAAACGTCTACGAAGGAATTCGGGCGCGAAATCCAGATATTAGTACAACCGAGGCAGTCGATATATGCTCTTCGTTAACAAAAGTCTGTGTAAGTAGTGTGTAGCATGCAATGAAGTATGATGAAGAAGAAACAAGTACAAAAATGAAGAATACAGAAACCCGCGGTAGGAAGAAGCGCAGCGAGAAAAAAGCCGGTACATTAAATATGTAGTAGATGAAATGGCAAAAGCTCGTGATGTGACAATACTTCGTCTACCACCATATCATTGCGAATTGAACCCCATAGAGCTGATATGGGCGCAAATAAAAACGGATGTAGCACGAAATAATAGGACTTTTAAATTGGGAGACGTCAAATTGCTGCTGAACGATGCTATCAGCCGCGTCACCGCAGAAATATGGTCCAAGTGCATTGTGCACGTAAAGAAAGAGGAACAACGCATGTGAGATCTTGACGTTGATAGATCCAGTTATAATCAATCTAGGCGATAGCAGTTCCAGTGATTGTGATTTGGATAGTAACAGTGACTAACTGTGGAATAGTAATGTTGCAAGTGGAAGTCGTGTTGTCTGAAGTGAGTGATTCTTGTAATAATGACATTAAGAAAATATTTTCAGTGTTACGTAACATAGTGATAGTGGGATGGTGACAGTGATTGGTAATATTAAATACAACATGTGTGATAAGTGTGGCATATATGTATAGTGATAGATATAGTGACTGCGACGGTGTTGTTGATACAATAAAATAAAGACTGTGTTAGTGGTGTGACATAAATATAATGATAGTTTTAAATAGTCAAAGCGGTAGGTCAATATATGGATTCAGAGGGGCCACTTGTGTGTAGCTTGCTACACCTACGTCCCTTTATATGGCACATGTTGCCAAAATGTCCATTTTATCAGGATATGCTGACAGGAGATGTTCTGACTGGGTAAGCATGAAATAAGTACATTACATACATTACATAACTTACAATACATACCTTGTTTACTTACTAGAAAAACTATTCCAAATTCACTTAAAACCCTTTTCAACTGTCTTGGTATTTTAGCGATAGCACGGATAAAAGTGCATTTTGCCTCGACCGGGAATCGAACCCGGCTCTCCCAATTTCCGGTTGAGTGCTCTGACCGCTGAGCTATCGAGGCACACTCATTATCCCTGCTAATGCGCCAGTTTAATGCGTCACTACAGTACTCCCTTCCTAGAGACATGGTTTTGTCTCGATACAATTTAACGGAATGTGACCGCGTTCGCCATGCTTACGAACCGTTGTTCGGTAACCCCCGGACTGTAGGGCAATGGATAGGACGGGAATCGAATCCGCGAATTTGAGATGTAAGGGAGGTTGCATATACTGGAATGACGAATGACATCACGTCGGGGTCACCACTTTGGCGATATCAAGGATAAAAGTGCATTTTGCCTCGACCGGGAATCGAACCCGGCTCTCCCAATTTCCGGTTGAGTGCTCTGGCCGCTGAGCTATCGAGGCACACTCATTATCCCTGCTAATGTGCCAGTTTAATGCGTCACTACAGTATTATTTTGTTATTTCTTTACATTTTGCCCCCTCCAAATTGATACGCCTATGGAATTTCGTTCCCCGCACACTTCTTGCCCCTGAGCCATCCATATGTCATCGATGAGTCACTCTATATTATTTCGGCACTGGGGTATATCTCAAATGGCCATTTACATATGTACATATATCTAATATCAAAAACTACCATCACGTAAAAAGTGCCTTTAAATTTGCGTATCAATATATTTTGTTGTAAGTTCAATTTATATTCTGTATATTCTGGATTATGAACTACTTTACAAGATTCAAAATATATGTATATGCAAGAACCATCTACTGCTTGCCAGCAATTCATTTATATTCAATGTAAAATTTTACAAATATATGACACGTGATTATCGATCATCTAAAGAGTCTTCAATGAGGACGCTCGATTTTTAAACGTCAATAAAATAAGTTGTGTGTGAGATATTTACTAATTTTTTTTATGTGAAAGAATATTTTATGGCATGAAGCTTCATTCAAATGTCCGCCGCCGCTTTGCTTGGTGACACGTATTCGGGAGGTCCAATTCTCGATGGCTCTGTCGCATAAATCTGACTGAATTTGTTGGATGGTAGTGGCGGCTCGTCGGGGTAGGCAAGGTAGGCAAGGTACGCGCCGCCTACATTTAAAATTTTATGTCATTTCTCATAACAGCGCAATTACAATGAACTGTTAACGTCCCTGATAATACAGAAATATTTAATATAATTAATAATAACTACTTTATACTAATTAAATTATCTATCGCCGTCGGCGACGTTGGTGCCGTAAACACCCGAAACAGAACAACCAGACCAGGCTCGGTTCTCCATCCCACCGCCTGAAAATCGATAGCTACACGTCAACCAGATGTCGGTAAGACGACAAACAGCGTTGTTGTAATGGCAAAATAATCGCAGCTCAGACGTCTGCAGCGAGTTATATTCTTTAAATAAAGCAGTTGGAGCCGGATGCATTCGGCGCCTGAAGTAGATCGGCGTTCTTCGGCAGATCCGAAGACGCCTTCGCATTGAATAAGCCGTGACATTACTGGGGATATTGGGTTATATATTGTCATGATCAATTTGAAACATTAAATATCGAGTCAATGTTGAAGTATTTTGTGGAATATGAATTTCGAGAAATATTTCCAGAGGTTTTTAAACTTATTGTTTTAATGGCTACAATTCCAGCAACAAGTACATCGGTTGAAAGACATTCTTCTTGTTTAAATTGTATTAAAACGCATAGTCGGAACTGTATGAAGAATGAACGTTTATCGTCGCTTGCACTTATTTTAATTGAAAAGGAATTATATAGCACACTTCAGAAATCTGATGACTTCACGGAAGATATAATTAACAAATTTTCATTAATTAAAGACAGGCTCATTAATTTAAATTATAAAAGGTAGTAGGTATCCACTTTGTAATTGTCAGTCAATAATGGCGATGGTTAAGGAAGGCTGTGAGGGGAGGAGGAGGCCTATACCCTAAAGCGCCCTAAAATAATGTATTATTGCCAACCCAATTTACATAATATAGGTATAATACTCAATAAATATATTTCGTTTATTCCAATTTAATTATACCCACAATAACTATTATTATTCACGAATAACAAAGAGGTATTAAGTTCAGAAAATTCTTGTGAAAGTCTATATTTTTATATAAATGAAATTCAATCATTGAAATTCTGAAGTATCAAGAAAACGCGTGACCTTGAAAATTTTAAAAATTTTCGCCTGCGGCGCTATTTTTAAGAGTTTATGAAACTCATACGCCGCTATCACCTACCCTAATATGGATACCATGAGCCGCCACTGCTGGATGGCGTTCGTTATGTTGACTTTAAGGGTATCAATTGTTTGCTGTTTATTTGCATAGACTTGCGATTTAAGATAGTTCCAAGGAAAGAAGTCTAAAGGCTTAAATCTATCTCGGTGGCTAGTTTTAAATCGCTTATGTAGAATGTCTACCGTGGCATGCACTGTGTGGAACGTAGCGCGTCTTGTTGGAACCATATGTCGTCGGTATACCTACATATTATCCAGTTTAGGTTACAAAAAGTTGTTTATCATCGATCTGTAATGCTAGCCGTTGACGGTTATAGCAATGCCAGTTTTGTTTTGGCCAATTCTCGATGGCTTTGTCGCATAAATCTAGCTGACATTGCTGGATGGCGTTCGTTATGTTGACTTTGAGGGTATCAATTGTTTGCTGTTTATTTGCATAGACTTGCGATTTAAGATAGTTCAAAGGGAAGAAGCCTAAAGGCGTTAAATCGCATTATCTTGGAGGCCAATTTTAAATCGCTTATGTAGAATGTCCATCGTGCACTATGTGGAACGTAGCGCGTCTTGTTGGAACCACATGTCGTCGATATCCATATTATCCAGTTTAGGTCACAAAACGTTGTTTATCATCGATCTGTAGTGCTAGCCGTTGACGGTTATAGCAATACCAGTTTTGTTTTGGAATAAATACGGACCGATGATTCCTCCAGACCAAAATCTGCACCAAACAGTGACTTTCTCGGGATGCATTTGGTGCTGGTGCATCTCGTGTGGATTGGTATCGTCTCAAATCTGACAATTTTGCTTGTTCACATATCCATTCATCCAAAAATGGGCCTCGTCGCTAAAGTTGATTTTTTTAACGAAATTTGGGTCAACTTTCAACTACTCCAGAGCTCAATCAGCGAATACACGGCGTTGTCTATGGTCGTTTAACTTAAGTTCCTGGTTTTAAAAAATAAAACCCGCCACAGGTAGGATTCGACATTTATCCCGGATTGGAACCGAACGACATACAGCTGTTTCGAACTTATCAGTTCTCATCAGTGCTGTACACGGTACGCCGATCCAGGACGAATGCCGAATGAAAGTTGTAGGAAAAAGGAGTCGAGGATCGCTTTTAGGTATAATTCAATGCCTGACGGGGCTTTAGCCAGATGAATAGTTGTTTCCTATAGCAAAGTTTTTGTTAACGACGATAAAGGCAAGTTCTTGTTAACGACGAGATATTGACTGCCTCAGGTTTTCCCGTACTCTCTGACGCATAGCAGCGATGTTTTCGGCAGATCTTGCATTTCGATGACTTACAAGTGTTGGCTGATTATGTATCAAACCAGTTGACTCGAACTTGGCCACCAAAAGTCGACTCGGCCGGCGGGACGGTTGTGGCAAAGATAAAAATCACGTAATCCGCGGAACGTTTCTTGAACGTAGTACTCATTTTGAAAATAAAAGTTCATTATTTATGCACATTATTGAACACTATAACCTTTCACGGTGATTCGCCATACACTACTAAATAATTCACAATAAATTTCACAGATGTTGCTTTAACAGAGTGATGCTATAATTTAACAAATTTCGGGCGTCCCTATTGAAAGACCCTGTATTATGTTTCTTAAATTATGTTACGATAATTTATATCGATGATCACCATTCCCGATATGCTTGTTGATATCGTGAGGTTCTGAATATACTTTTACTGCATATTGTGTTCAGAATCTGTGAAATTATGTGGTCTGTGTTAATACTGCAGTAAGTTCTCTAAAACTAATTTAATGTCGTTAGAAACGTGCGAGTCCTCATGGTACCTTAATTAACCGTGATACATTTACATTAAAAGCTTATTCATTTTTCAGCCGAGACGTGGGTTAAATTGAGATTAATAGGTAAAAGTTTGGATAAATTATGTGGCATGCACATTTCTCCAGCTACGTTCTGCAGCTGCTTCTCTGCACCATAATTAAATCTTTATGAAATGGAAGCAACTTTCGCAATTAATTGGAATGATGTTAGGAACGGGTATAATCTTTTAGCATTAACAATTACTCATAAATTTCTATTCAGTTATTGTATGCGTTGAGGAACACGATTATTACATTTGTAACTGTGAAAATTACTTCGACACTATAGTTTGACTATAATTTGTCGTATTTAAAAATTATTTTTAAATGCGGCTTTTAAATTTAAAGCTTTACTTGTAATCAGAATCAACGAAAAGACAACGAAAAGTGCATCAGACCTGTTGCAACATAATATGTGCAAGCATAACTTGCAAGAAGCTTTTCCCAATATTAGTATCGCTTTAAGGATATAGTGTACATTGTCGACGACATGAGCGAAGTTTCAGCAAACTAAAAATAATTAACACCCACCTGCATTCAATGATAAGTCAGGAACGTCTATCTGGCCTCGCAATCATAATTATCGAAAATAAAACTGCCTATGAGAGCAACTATGAGGTAATAGATTCTTTCGCGGAAAGAAAATTTTAACGTGTAAAACTGTAGCACTATTAGATATAGTCCCTTCAAATTAGGAAAATTGAGGGAAATTTTTTCTACAGCTAAGCGACCTATATAGAAAGTTGTGTTGGGGTTATGTCAACATATTTTTCACCTAGCGCATGATAAAAAAGGGGTTGTTTTTTAGATATAGACATACATACATATATATATATATATATATATATATATATATATATATATATATATATATATATATATATATATACGCGTTCTTGCCCGTTTATTCGGTTTCTTGCGTTTTTTTGAAAAACTATGTATTTTTGGGAAAACATGATCTCAGTTGATGTAGATTTTACGATTCTCCACAATTTCTGTTCCTTTCATTCTTTCGATATTCTGTTTAGTTGCACCGCTAGAGCGCGCTGAAGTATTTTTGAGCTGTTTTTCGATTTTAATCCAAAACTATGCATTGTAGAGAAACATATCAAGAGATCAAAGTTATAGATATAAAAATTTACGATACATTTTGTTTTTTTGTTTTTTTTTTAAAGTCGCACGGTTTTGCCACTAGAGGGCGAAAACCGTTTTATTTTTTTGTAATACTCTTGTGCGAATGAAAGAAAACACTAGCGCATTATTTTTGATTTATATGCAAAACTATGCATTTTTTGAAAAAAAAAATGTAAGACAATTTGTAGGAAGTTTTTTGCTTTCCAACTTTTTGTGATTGAACTTTTCTAAAAAATTCATAGTTTTGCCTATAAATCAAAAATAATGCTCCAGTCTAGAATGTTTTTTTCATTTGCACAAGAGTATTACAAAAAAAAAAAAAGAAAACATTAGTGCGACATTAAAAAAACAAAACAACAAAATGTATCGAAAATTGTTATATCTACAATTTTGATCTCTTGATATTTTTCTCTACAATGCATAGTTTTGGCTTAAAATCGAAAAACAGCCCAGAAATAATTCAGCGCGCTCTAGCGGCGTAACTAAGCAGAATTTTCAAAAAGTGAAAAGAACAGAAATTGTGCAGAATTGGAAAATCTACAACATCAAATCAGGTCATATTTTCCCAAAAATGCATAGTTTTTCAGAAAAACGCAAGAAACCGAAGAAAAAACAGCCAAAAACGCGTATATATATATATATGTCTATATGTAAAAAACAACCCTGTTTCTATCACGCGCTAGGTGAAAAATATGTTAACACAATCCTAACACAACTTCCTGTATAGGTCGCTTAGCTGTAGGAAAAATTTCCCAAAATCAGTGATTTTTTGTCTAATTTGAAGGGACTAATAGTAAAATTTTCTGGGACCTAAAGATTGAAGGTGTGTGTACAGTCTGGCTTGTGCGTCCACACTGGTTGTATGTATTTTATATTAATGTCACACATAAGGGAAAGTTATTAGCAAACAGATATGGAAGAGTGGAAATTAATTTAAGGGTCTTTCTTCTCCCGATCACAAAAAATATCACCCAGTATATTTGTTTTGTGAGTTTTTTAAAATCATTAATCTCAAGTGCTGGAGGGGAGGGGCGTCAATGTCAAGTTTTTGCACTGGCTCGGAAAAATCGTAGATCTGGGACTGATACTAAGCCGTGGTATACTAAGCCGTGTACACTAAGGGTGAAAACACTACCGTACGAGGTGGTACACTAAGGTGATATGGTATGTTGGGGTTTGAGTTGAAACGGGAAGAGTTTGCCATCTTTGTTTAAACAAGGACGCATTTTTGGATGCATTAGTAAACATTTTGCCACATGTGAAACATCTCTAACTCGTACCCTATATATTCCACCAAAAGTATTAGAGTTAAAAAAAATTTAATTACAGATCATTTTTGTACAAAACGATATTAGTAATTCCCGGAAGAAGCTTATTCAACACCACGAACTCGAGGGATGTAAAATTTAATATATGGAAATATGGTTTCGATATTTAGGCATCATTAGGTGGCCAAATATTTGTTTCGTGGAGCCCCCACACCCTTCTATGCTCACGGGTGAGGGCGAAGGCCTACATAGGAGCCCTGGGGCCCTGGAGCGGGGACCTGCGGGGGGCACACACTGGGAGTGGCGACCTCCACGCTGGCGCACCTGTAACTATCACCTTCGAGCGACAACCCTTTGATGTATGCTGAAAAAGACACTGACGGGGCGCCCCAAATTTTTGTGAATTAGGTAAAAACGCGTTTCAATTTTCCCACAGCCCCAGAAATGTTCCCATGCACAACCGTCCCCGTACCTACTATCATATGTATATATATATCATATATATGTATATTATATCATATAGATTTATTATCAGTTATTTTTATATAAAGTCATTTGCAGAATATATACTCATAATGCTTTACATACTTGATGTATTAGACTTAATAAATATAAATATTTAGATAAATGATATAATACAAAATATGTCGATACGCCTTCAGATATTTTCTACTGCTGCTAATTATAGAAAATATATATTACAATTATTACATCAGTACATTATGAAAAAGAAATCGATAATGTAAATTCGGCTGGAATATTCGTAGCTTGAAAGTTTCTTGCAAGTAATTGAGAATATCGTACACAAAGAGGTAGGAAACTATCACAGTTTTTACTCATTGATTGAACTGAATTTAATCTAGAACTAATTTACCCTGAATAAAGAGCACGTTGATGATCCTGATAGACTAAACAAATTTAGACAAGTTTCGGTGATTAATTGAGTTAAATAAATTACATTTGAATAAAAGAAAGATTTAAATGATAGGGTTTACCTTAAAATCATTAATATTCTGTAACTGCTTTAAAAGGTTAGCTTTAAAAGACTCAGTGGCTTAAAGAGTTACGTAATTGGCCTTAATGTATGTATTACATTTGCTTAATGGCATTAGTGTATGCATTACATTGTTTTAATAGGCGGAATTATATTCACATAAAAAAATTATTCTTATTAAAATGGTGGTAATTTTTGCGTCAGCCAGTGTTGAGATGTAGCACGTTCTAAGTAACTCCATGCTGATGATTTATAATGGATTCTCTTTTCCATTGAGATCATTTAGTTTTTATCTCGGTTGGTCGTTATTTTCTTTAATATATGCATTCGTGGGAGGAAAATCTCTTACAAAATCTTAAATTAAGTGGATTTTAGAATTGATCATTTTCTTGCGTGCAAAAACGTAATTTAAACGAAGGAACACAAACAAAGGAAATCATTATCCTCGAATTACAATCATAAGAAAAATCAGGCGGAGTTTTTTCTGTAATTAGTGTATTGTGTTCTTTTTTTCTTTTTCGCTTGGAAATACTTTCCTTTTCTTACCTTAATCTTTTTAGGACGCAAACCATCCTACTTAGACCTTTGCTACATACATTATATAATGGACGACGTTAAGATGCATGACATTCTTGGAATGTTATGCTCTAGATTTTTTACGAAATTCTTGAAAATATCCAGACTCATAACATTGGTTATTTATTCAGCTTCTCTCAAGTTTGTGCCCGAATCAGGGGTAATATTTTGTATTTATTTATTTAGAAATATACAGGCAGTAAGGTCATTTAAGTAAAAGAAAAATATGATCGTATAGGGTGCTTTAAAAAATCTTCACATAGATCTGTTTATTTAACAATTTCCAGTGGTTTTCTTTC
The DNA here is from genome assembly GCA_037954035.1 of Rosalia funebris. Lineage (NCBI taxonomy): Eukaryota > Metazoa > Arthropoda > Insecta > Coleoptera > Cerambycidae > Rosalia > Rosalia funebris. The sequence goes on along the minus strand of JAZFAV010000011.1, from coordinate 12,984,669 downwards.
AGGGAATGCGAATCATTGCCCTCATGAGCCACAAATTGAAGTTGTTCTTGAAGATCTTTCATGAAGAAGAAAAATGGATATATAGAGAGCTTGAAGAAAGTGTAAGCAATATATAGCTCTGGATTTCGCGAAGGACTCGAGAAGAGAAGAACTCTTTAGGATTAAAATTCTCTTCCCCCGATGCGTTGTCTAGACATAAATCAGGATGTGTTTGCATGTTTACATCGATTTTAGAAAGGCTTTTGATAAAGTGAAGCATGATAAGTCACATCAGCTACCCTTATGCAAAAACGTTATCTCAGACGACGTAAAAATAATCAGTAATTTCAAACAAATAATACTGCGGTCAAAGGGCTAATATAAATGTTGAAAACAAACTAACGGAGGAAATGGAGATTCGCTGTGGCGTAAGACAATGATGCATTTTATCATCACTCGTATTCAACCTTTATAGTGAATCTATTTTTAATGAAACCTTGGACGAAGAATCAGTAGGAATAATTATAAAGTGTGAATGGTGAAGTTGTTAATAACGTTATGTCTGCTGATGACACCGTCCTGTTAACGAACGATCCTAGAGATATGCAACAATTTCTAGGAAAAATAATTGATCGATGTAATGAGTACGATATAAAAATAAAATTTAAAACTAAGTTAATGGCGGTTATAAAATATCTATAGAATCAAAACCAGATGAACCTGACAGTATCAAACACAGTCGAGTAGCGAACACAAGATAGAGTGATGAACAAAATGAAAATGAAAAAAATTTTCATTAGTCGGGATATTAATATAAGACTTGGAATGAAGATGCTACGTGGTTACGTCATTTTTACGTTTCTCTGTGGATATGAAGTATGGACTCTCAAAAAGAATCACATAGACATACTGAACTCTTTTGATATGTGGTGCTACCTCACAATGGTAGCAATGTGATTGGTGTATACCTTGGACAAATAAGTCCTAAATAAAATGTAAAAAGAGTACGAAATAATTAATACCATAAAAATAAAGCTTTAACACCTAGGCCATATAATGAGAGAGCCTAAATACACACTTCTGTAATTGATAATTGAAGGAGAAATTAGGGGAAAGAGGAATATTGATAGACACCGTGTGTCTAGGCTCAAAAGTCTAAGGGACGGGTTTGGCTGTATGCACAATAATGAATATTAACACAAACATGCTCAGATAGTTATCATGTATCATCTAGTCATTAATAAAGAGATTTTAAAGCAAAGTAGGGTTTAGTTGTATGAACAGTCAACTATTCAGAGTTGCAGTCAATAAAGTTCAAGTAACTGTGACAAACCTATGATAAGAGATGCACTATAAGAAGAAGCTAAAATGATGAAGAGAATTTATAATTCTTTACACTTAAAATATTTTTGCTTAAAATAATTTTTAAATTGCCCGATAACCGATAACTTACCACTCAATAACCTCTGCTTTTTCAATCCATTTTTATTTGGAAACCTGTTTGAACAATGGAGTGCACATGTATTGAAACAAAATAAGATTGTGCTTCTTAAAGTATTTAACAACTCCATCATAACAGTAACATAGATATTCTCTATTTCGACGCAGTTAACAGGCTCTTAAAAATACATTCTCAACCTTATCTGAAATACAAAATGGACATAGCTTTTGTTCGTTTAATTGGCACGAATCGCATTTAAGGGATACTTCTGAAATGTTAATTTAACAGCAATTTGTTCGTTGTGAATACTTTTCAACTAGAAAACTTTATTCATTTATATTTTGCCCCCTGTTTTCTATTATAAAGCCGTACCTATACAGCTTTCTCAAAGTTTTTCCATCAGTGATTAACACCTTACCATAAACATGCTTAGGCTTAGGGCTTTTTAATTAATGAAAAACTCGTTTCTTTTTCTTATAATTGTTGTGTATTATATAATATATATCCATAATTATTTTTCCAATTTCTCTTTAAAAATGGCTATATTCATATCGTAGTAGTTTATTTATTATTATTGTTAGTTGCTCTAGTTTACATTTGTATTTACCATTTTATTTTTTGTTATACGAGTATACAACGGAATGCATATGTATAATAATAAACTCCTTATTATAAGATGTATATCCTTGTAGACAATAAAATCAACTTAGCAATAAGCATCCAAAAACAAATGGTTAAAAAATACGCGAAACAAAAGATTTTGCTACCTTAATACAAAACGAGACCTATAAATACAGAATTGAGTAGAGCAACTGCATAGATCACACTACTTTGAAACTACAGTTTAAAGAAAAATACAGATACCGTCTGACAAAGCTTTTGACACGTCACTAAGAGCACAGAACATGACTACTTCTGTAAACGTTGAGGCTGTTTCAGTCCTCACGTAATTTGGTATATTAAAATACATTAATTTGGATCTTAACAAACTGGATAGACTAATGAATCGACAACTCATCAAATTTAGGAATCACCATCCATGTTCAGTCGTCGAGGGCCTATACCTAAAGATACATCAAGGAGGTCAAGGACTATCATAATTAACATCCTGAAGCTTCGCAGAAAACAAGAGAAAAATAGACAGAAAAATATTTAAGAATCTGGGGAAACTGCACTAGAAAGTTTCGCAAGTTGATCGAGGATATACTGCACTAAAACTGAGAGAGTGGAGTAGCCATATTGCATCAATAAGACCAGAACCACATAGCACGAAAAAGCAATTCATGGCAAATATCCCTCCTTACTAGACAGAGGAGGCATCCGCAGAGTTTGTTGAACTGGATAGACTAAAGATAGGAGACTTGTATCCTGAAACTGAAGGTTTCATAGAAACAGTTCAAGATGGTATGATATCTACTCGCAACTACGAGAAATGTATATCAAAAAGGGAGACGGAAGATAAATGTCGCACATGGAATAGATCAGGAGAGATAATCGACCATATTATTGAAGGACATCTGGCCTTGGAAGACTCGGCATACTTTCGAAGACCCAACCACGTAACAAAGATAGGACAAGCCAAGGTTACACGAAAGTACAATCTACTGTCTAACCCACTACCATACTATAAACATCAATCGCAGCCAGTCCTCGAGAACGATAGACACTTCTTATATTGGGATAGACAAATGAGGCTATCAGTGCAATAGTGCCTAACCCACAAATTTGCAGTTTCCTTTTTAATTTACAATTTTGTCCCTAACAATAATAGATTTATGGTAAAAATGCCAGCTTTCTCTATTCGTTGATAAATGGCAGCACCATAGGTATTTATTGCATTAACTGTTTTGATTGATGTAAGGATACAGCACTGGCCTAACCCGTATTACGTGGCTTACGCCACTGTTGCTCTGTATATTATTACGTAATACATACGCAACATCCAACTCGTCCGAAAATATTAATGTGAAAATACATAATCCTAATCACTTTTGTTTGTGTTGTGCTCTTCTGATTTTGAAGGTAAGAATATTTATTATATAATTGATATCACTGATCCGATAGGACTTGCACCTTGACGAAGTTCTAGTGCAAACTAGAGCGGGTGGGTCGGCTTGCGCGTTTTAATGATTTAAGGAGCCATACCATAGGTTTAACCATAGTGGGAGGGTCCTTATTGAAAAACCAGACTAAGACAAGTCCCTGAAGGAGGGCAGCAGCTCTTTCAGTAGTCATAGTGGCAGAAACCGTGAGGGTTGGTATGGTGCTATGACACACACGACTGCGATGTGGAAGGCAAGAGGAAACCACCACATTATAATCCTCAGAACAGCTAGCAGAAAGCTTATCCTAAATTAATGATGGCGTCTTCTGGGACAAAAAACTCCGGAGGTAAAATAGTCCTCCGTTCGGATCTCCGGGTGAGGACTGTTCCGGGAGACGTGATCGAGTGCAATAATAGTAAGTGTAGCATTTCACGAGTCGGAGCGTGGAATGTCAGAAGCATGAGACAGGCAGGGAAGCTAGAAAATCTGAAGATAGAAATGGATAGGTTAGGATTAGATATAGTAGGTATAAGTGAGATGCGCTGGCCGGAAGTAGATTTTTGGAGCGGTGACTATAGGGTAATACACACAGGATCGGTAAATGGAAACGCGGGAGTAGGAATCGTTATGCGGAAGAACGCAGGACAGTGTTTAGATAGCTACCTACAATACAGCGAGAGAGTAATGATGGTTAGGTTAGATTCGAAGCCAGTGGAAACAGTAATAGTGCAAGTATACATGCCTACTTCTAGCCATAGTGAGGAAGAGTTAGAAGCCGTTTATTCGGACATAGAGCAGGTAATAGGATTTGTGAAGGGTCATGAAAATTTAATAATAGTAGGAGATTTTAACGCAGTCGTAGGTGAGGGGAAAGAAGGAGAATTTGTAGGTCCTTATGGATTAGGAAACAGAAACGAGAGAGGTAGCAGACTGATAGAATTCTGTGAGAAGCACAAGATGGTAGTCGCGAACACATTGTTCAAGAATCACGTTAGGAGGCGGTACACATGGAAAATGCCAGGAGGGATAGACAGGTATCAGATAGACTACATTCTGGTTAGAAAGAGATTTAGAAATCAAGTAAAAGACTGTAAGAGTTATCCAGGAGCAGATGTAGACAGCGACCACAACTTGGTAGTCATGAAAGCTAGATTAAAGTTCAAAAATCTGAAAATCCGGAAGGATAAAAAACGTATAAATGTAGACATATTGAGGGATCAGAATATGAAAGATAAGTTCCAGGATAAAACAGATCAATTATTAAATAAAACGAGTAAGGACGAAATCAAGAACGCAGAAACTGAGTGGGAGGGTATCAAGAATAGTCTAGCTTCCGCGGCTACGGACGTTTTAGGACACGATAAAAGGGAAGCTAGGAAGCCCTGGATAACGGACGAAATCTTAAACTTAATGCAAAAGAGACGAGGCTATAAAAACAGACGAGACGAAGAAGGACTGAAAACTTATAAGTCAATAAAGTGGGAAATCATTAGAAAATGTAGAAAAGCGAAAGAACAATGGATAGAGGATAAATGCAAAGAAGTAGAAGATAAGTTGCAAGTAGGTAAGACCGATGAGGCTTACAAAATAATTAAGAGGAATTTCAGGGATATAGGAACAATAAGTAGAAACGTTAGGAGTCAATCGGGGGACATACTGATCGGAAGAGAGGAGAAAGCGGATAGATGGAAGCAGTACTTAGGAAATTTATACGAGGATCAGGAATTGGGAGAGATATTAGAGGAAGAATCTAGCATCGATAGGGAAGATGTAGGAAAACCTATATTGAGAGAGGAATTTGAAATAGCACTAAGGGGGCTAAAGAATAATAGAGCGCCGGGTGTAGATAAAATACAGGCGGAAATTTTGAAATGTGCGGGATAGAAAGTAGTAAATAGGATGTTTGAACTGGTAAAATACATATATGAAACGGGCGAGATGCCGGAGGATTATAAGAGGAACATTATCGTTACTATACCGAAAAAGAGAGGAGCCGACAAATGCGAGAACTTTAGAACGATTAGCCTAACTTCCCACGCATCAAAAATCTTAACTAGAATAGTGCAGAAGAGGATGGAAAATAGAGCGGAGGAAATACTAGGAGAAGACCAATTTGGGTTTAGGCGAAATAGGGGAACTCGCGAAGCTATTCTGGCGCTAAGAGTAATGTTAGAGAAAACAATAGAAAAAGGAAAGAACGCTTATATAGGATTTGTAGATTTAGAAAAAGCTTTTGATAACGTAAGATGGGAAAAAATGTTCGAGATACTAAAGAGCGCGGGAATGAAGTATAGAGATAGGAGAGTAGTACACAATCTATACAAAGAGCAAACTGCTGTTATAGAAGTAGAAGGGGAAAAAAGGGAAATAGGTATTAGGAAAGGAGTAAGACAAGGATGTACGCTATCACCACTAATTTTTAATCTGTACATCGAAGAGGCGATTAATGTGGTAAAAGATAGAGTGGATTTCGGGATTAAAGTACAGGGACAGAAACTAAAAATGCTGAGATTCGCGGATGATATAGCAGTATTAGCATCTACTAAGGAGGAATTAGAATCAGCATTGAACGAATTGGAGGCAGTGTTGACAGAGGAATACGGAATGAGGGTGAATAAAAACAAAACTAAAGTGTTAGTGTGCAGAGGGCGCGAGAGCAGAGCAAAAACGAAAGTACAAATTAATAATGAAAGGTTGGAGGAAGTTAAAGACTTCACTTATTTAGGAAGTAAAATAAATTGGGATGGAAGAAGTGATAAAGACATAAAACAAAGAATAGCGCAGGGTCGAGTAGCTTTTAACGAAAAGAAAGCACTTTTATGCTCGGGGGTAATAAACTTAGAAACAAGGAAGAGATTTTTGAAAACATATGTATGGAGCACGGCACTATACGGCTGCGAAACCTGGACGGTAGGGGAAGCAAGTAGGAAGAAATTAGAAGCTTTTGAGATGTGGTGTTACCGAAGAATGATGAAAATACCATGGACTGATAGGGTTAGAAACGAAGAAGTATTGAAGAAAGTCGGCGAGAAAAGAAGTATGTGGAAAAACTTAAAGAAGAGAAGAGATAGAATGGTAGGCCACTTGCTGAGACATGGGGGAATAGTCCGCGATATTTTGGAGGCAGAAATAGGAGTGAAGAAAGGCAGAGGTAGGCCGAGATTAGACTACTGCTCGCAAATAGTAAGGGATGTAGGTTGTAGCACAATTAGCGAAATGCGTAGGTTAGCACAAGATAGGAGAAGCTGGAGGTTAGCGTCCAACCAGTCTTAGGACTGATGACCTAATGATGATGATGATGAATTGATATCACATTTACTACAATGAACTCGAAAATAATATTTTAAATTTGATGTTATGTAATTCTCAGTTAATTTGTGTTTTTGTCTCTCAAACAGGAGCTTCCGACGATGTACCATTTCAAGATTCTAGGTCGGAATATATACCCTCTGAATGCAGTAATACTGCTGCTGACCAAGGAAACGATTCTTCGGGGACCAGTAGTAAAGATAAAAGATCAAAGCAAGCTAAATGTAAAAAACGCGTGAGAAGAAAACGTACTTGGAAACGCAATATTACTAAAGGAAACAGAAATGCCGGGGAAGAATATATCAGTAGGTGCAATAAAGTTGGCTCAACTAAAATGTTCCAAGAAATAAAAAAGTGTTGCGTATGCAATTGTTGGGAAAATATTCCCTTACGACGGCAACAAGAAATTTTTGTATTATTTTATGCTATTGAAATGTTCGATCTAAAATCTGCCTACATTTTTTCTCTCATCGAAGTTGTTAATTAATTAAGAATATATACCAAAAGAGATACCACTTTGGGGCGCGAAAAAACGCGTATATATTATTTGCATAACGACGTTGGTGACAAACTAAAAGTCTGTAAGAAGTTCTTTAAGTCGGTACTTCAAATTTATGACGGTAGAATCACTAGAGTGTTGATTACCAAACAAGAGGGTTTAGTTGCACCAACAGATAGGAGAGGCAAACAAACGTCTGCAAACAAAACTTCGAGTGAAAAAATTAACGAAGTTAAATTATTTATTCAAAGATTCCCTACATATGAATCTCACTATTCTCATCACAAAAACATGCATAGGAGATATTTTGCATCTGGATTAAGTCTTAGAAAAGTCTACGAACTTTATAAAACTGAGTTTGAAAGTGTCAGTCCTGTATCGAAGTATATATTTACAGAGGTATTTAAAAAAAAAATTCAATATTCACTTCCACGCACCGATAAGTGACTCACGCAAGAGATGTGATTTATTCAAAAATAAAATAGTGTTTTCAACTGATGAAGTAGACCCACGACAAATCCAAATTGAACGAGATCTGCATCATCGAAAAGCGGACAGTGCTAGAAACGGTATGAGAGGCGATGGAGATACTGCAAAAACAAATCCAGATGAACTAACTGTCATAGCTTTTGACCTAATGAAAAGTCTTCCTACACCCGTTATACCCACAGGAATTTGTTATTATAAGCGCCAACTGTGGACTTACTGTCTTGGTGTACATAATTTAGACACAAACGAGGTTGTAATATACACCTGGTATGAATCAATTGCTTCGAGAGGTCCTCAAGAAGTAGGATCATGCATTCTACATTACGTTAAAAACTTCGTGAAAACCGAAAAATTAATTATGTATTCAGATCTGTGCGGGGGGCAAAACCGGAATATTAAAATGGCAGCTTTGTGTAACTACATTGCTATTGTGTAACTTCTAATCTAAGCTCGATAAAAGAAATTCATCATAAATTCTTAGTGAGTGGACACTCTTTTCTACCTTGTGACCAAGACTTTGGTTTGGTAGAAAAACAAAAAAGTTCTTCAGAGACATTTTTATTCCTGAAGACTGGAACAGGGTTATAGCATCAGCTAGGAAAAGGCGACCCTTTAAAGTAATAAAAATGTAAGCTACTGACTTCTAATCAACGGTCAATTTAGAAAAAAATTTGACAAATAGAAAAAGATCTGCTAATAAATCGAAAGTTGAGTGGCTTAAGGTACAGTGGCTGCATTATAAACTATCTGATCCGTACTGTATCTATTACAAATATTCGAACAATGACGATGTACCCTTTGAATCAGTTTGGTAATAGGAGATCAGTGCTATGGAAACTATCGAGCTAAATCTCTTATATCCCAAGGTGCACACCATTGACCTTAAAAGGAAAGTGAATATTTTAGAACTAATTTGCTTTATACCATCTCTCTATCATGATTTTTACAAGCACTTGAAGACATCAGAAAACGCATCAGAAGAGATATTCTCGGAAGAAGAGGGAGAAGATGAACTACCTATACTATGATACAAATTTTAATCATTATAAAGATTTAGAGTATGTGTAATTTTATTTTCTTGGCTATTTAATAAAACCATTTGGAAAATTTTCATTTTTACCTGTAATAAATCTCTCTTAATTTAGCCTATTCACTGTTGTATCATTATTTTCAAAAAAACAACAATGGCCTAACCAACTTTAAAAAAAAAATAAAATTATTTTCTGATAGACCCTTTACATATATCTTAATGAACATACATAAAATATTTACAGTAAATTTGTTTATTTTAGGTAATTCGAATAAAGTAGTATGCTATTTGACCCAAAAATTCATTATCGTTTTTCTCAATAACACAGTTTTGGGATTAGGCCACTGTTGCGCTGATAGCCTCAAATATTCACTGCTATAAGATCTGGCTATAATGAAGACTTTGGACTATACTGGCACTTTCATATCGCTCTTGTGTGTTTACAAACTCCAATATGAAAGTGTAATATTCGCAATTGTAAGAAAATAAATCGCGCGTGTTCGAACAACAAGTTTTATTGTTTACACAAAGTAAAATAACTAGGTAAAATATTAAAACATTAAATCTGAAGACATATCTCAACTTTAACGCAGGCTGAAACCCGAACGAATAATGCCCCTTGTTTTCCTCTTTTCTCCTCATCAACATCCACGTTTGTTTATTTATCTTAACGATATCGGCATCTCGCCCCGCTATTATCACCCAGCTGCATTCCCAGACCGTGCGATGTTGTCACCTATTTTTGACACAATAGAACACGCGACATCATTGTTTGTGGAGAATTTAAAATAAAATCGACGGTATTATAAACGTATTTTCTCCCAAAGGTATTTAGATCGGCATTTATTTGCTCCGTTGCATATTTGAAAATTAGAGATCATTTACATTACTCTTAATTCCCTACGTCAACACTGCCTCAACATTTTAATACTGATTTCGTCATGTATGCTGCGGGTTAAACCCGTTTGTGTACTCGAATATTAATTAAACTTATACAGACATAATTCAAATATTACAATAACGCGTGATAATCTGTCTGCAAACATAATAGATACCATCGGCCTTGTATGCATTCATAATCACTATGAAAATATTTTTTTTTACAAAATGGCCCTATTGTTTTAGACCCGTTTTGGATACGGGTCGTGAATGCTTGGAATACATGTTTATTTTGAACAATTAACGATCACTTAGGTATTCGGTTTTCTATATGAGAACAATAATTAAAAACAAAAACAGGCGATCAGTTTTTCACGTTTCTCGATGCGAGTTTCGCCAGTCAAATCTCCTGTTTTATTACATTAGACTATTACAACAATTACAGTTACAATTACAACAATTAGATCAAATGACAAAAAATTGTACGGAGAATGACGGGTTCTTCACACCTTAATGTGTCGAAAATATTAAGCAGACGATATTAGTTGAAATTGCTAATGTCTTTGCAGTCATGTGGTAAACTTCTTGTGTTTAAAATATTTTTATCTACTAAAACTGAGTATACCGTTAAAGCTCAGCCTTCGACAGGGTTACGATGATGCATACAATGATGCCAGGATTTTCTCTATGAAAAAGGATGGCTTTACTTAACTCGACAACTAAATTTATCGTTCTGTATGAATTATATTCCTGCGATGCGATGGAACTGGAGCCTTCTATGAGACAATAAAAGGAGATCAGTTTTCCACCAGCCAGCGCCTTAAATTCGAAAAATTTGGTAGACAACTGTGTTTTTTAAGGGACTGTATATATCACTGTCATCATATGATTCATCCTTTCATATATCAATGCACATATCCACATTACTCCCAATGGGAGGAGCCTCTTCTATAATAAGTGATAATTTTTTTTGATTATGCATTAAATCAGGATCTTCAATTTGTACTTCCTCTTCCTCCTCGTCATCCTGTAGGTTACTCTGCGATACGTTTTCATTATTAACAATGTTTTCGCTACTATAATTATACAGTATCAATATAAAGGAAAATAAAATCAGAATTCTAGCTAGTTCAATATATTGGATTGGTTTACTAAACACCGCCTTATAATACCCCATAATTTTTCTCTATAGCTTATTGATTGCAAATAATGGTTCATTCCGGTGGCCCACATAGTCTCCCGACTTAAATTCTTTGAATTATTTTCTATGAGGCAACATTAAATGTCAAATGAACAACAATGAATGGCAAAATATATAAATAATGGGAAGATCTGTTGCAAGAGTTATTAGAAAATGTTAATTAAAAATGTTAGGAAACATGGTATTTAAAGGGACTCAACGCATTGTTACAAGAGTAGAGGCTTACCTGGGATAATAAAAATGGGAGAATTGTTTTTAATGCATTTTGCTTCTATAGTTTACCTTTGTTTTTACGTAGTGCTTCATAAATGTCTTTGTTTTGTTAAGTTATACTATCGATCAAATACACTAAAAAGTGCTTTAATCATAGCCAACTTGTTCTTGATTAAGGTGTGGCTCTACTTAAAACATCTTTTTCTACACGTTAAAGCTAAATAAATATCCCTACACCGCTGAGTTCAGTTAATATAGGTCCACATTATATATTTCTAAGGTTAACTAAAAAATATTTCAACCATCATAAACTTGATTTATTTTTATTATGTGTAGACGACAGAAAAGGCTATTCACATATCGAATCATAAATGTCCTTAAAAACTCCCGATGGTAGTACCCCGATTGTATACAAAGGGATATAGAAGGGATATATCAGGATGTAAAGTGTCAATTTTATGCTCAATTGATTGCTTAAGGGGGATCAGTTGAGAATTTAAATATCTCCCTCGTTGGATACGCCTATAAGTTTTGAAAAAAATTTCCCAAAGGATTTATTATGAGCATAAAAATGAATTGTATCTGTAGTCCAACGTGACTTTATAAGGTATCGAATTGCCTTTAAATATTCCTGGTTTTGACAATCTAATATTTAGATGCTATAGAACAAGTTATTTTTTGAATAATTAGCGTAATAGTATAGAATAGTAGCACATGATTTGATTATTACTACTGTAAGAATTAAAATTGTTTACCTAATTTCTTGAGGAACCATCGAGGCACTAAGGTAGGACAAACATAAAAAATAGTTAATGAATATTGAGTTATTCTGATCCAGAGCTATTGACTACTAACGACCTCCAGAAGAAGGCCGATTAATTACCATTCAGATCAAGCACAGGTATTCACCGTCATAAGGACTATGCCGACTGGCGCAGTAAAACACAGGCGCATAAAAATATATAATCGGACACCCCCCACCCTCCCTTATATAGAATTTGAATCATTTGGCCTTCAAATTAAAATACACTCAATCATTCTGAATATTGCTTCCATTATAAACTTTATTATTATATTCAAGTAATATGTAAATGATAAATTTAGCCCTTTCAGGACGGCGACCCCACAGCATTTTATTGCCACCTGGGCGGGGATTCTTTGGATGTCACACGGACGAGTGTCACACATATGTGACACTTTAGAAATGTATTTTTCTGGGAGGTGAAAAGAAAGAACATTTATTTCGAGATTTATTTATTGAAACAACAAAGTCTATTTTAAAATTATGTAACAGAAAAAAACAGAGAAAGTAATAAAAGTAATAGTAATAAAAATATAATGAAAGGTATACCACTTAGCAAACAGTCATATCCAAAACTAAGAAACTAACTTGAGATACTAAGAAAAAAGCAACTTGTCAAACACAATAATAATTCTTATAAACTCCTCAGAAGTTGGCTTCTTCGTGGTAGATTTGAAAGCATGGTGTAACGCACAACCCAACGTCACAAGCGGTGCGCATGTATCTTGTGTTTTTTCTCTTTTTTCCCACGTTGTAGTATGGGAGCAAACTTTGCATCTCCGAAATTGTGGCCTTCCCTCTTTACGTGGAACCTCAGCTGGAAAGTGCCTCGCATTTAGCCTCACAGCCCATGGTTGTAAGGTGCTTTTTGTTTCTGTTTTGGCGGATACCTAAAACTAAATAAATATAAAAAATGATTCTTTTTGTGTAATGAAAAGTATGAAGTGAGAAAATGTATTCACCTATCAAGCAACTGATGAATAATTTCCAAATGAAACTTAGGATATGGGAGCTTCTTCTCATGTTGAATTAAGTAAAGGGTGGTCCAACCATAGTGCATGATGTTAATTGTGAGTCACACCTTAACGTCAAGTTCTTTTGCCCAACTTAATTTGATATTTCTTTGTTTCAGTGTTTGACAAATTCAACCATGGAGAGGTACACAATTGAGCAGCGCGTTAAGATTGTTGAAGCCTTTTACGAAAATGGGCGTTCAAATCAAAATGCATTTCGTGCACTTCGTGACTTTCTTGGTCAGCATAATCGACCAAATGTGTCCACAATCGGGAGAATTGTGCGCAAATTTCAGCAAACCGGGTCTGTAAGAAATGTGAAAACACCTGTGCATGCTCGCCCAGTTCGTTCTGCGGAAAACATTGCTGTTGTTCGCGATAGTGTAGCAGAAGAGCCGTCAACCTCGACTCGTCGTCGTGCCCAAGAATTATGGCCAGGAATTGAGGATATGGACCTGGACGATATGTGGTTCCAACAGGATGGTGCCACTTGTCATACAGCCAACGAAACAATGGCACTTTTGCGTGAGAAATTCAATGGCCGTGTTATCTCACGTCGTGGCGATGTTAATTGACCGCCACGATCATGTGATTTGACACCGTTAGACTTCTTTTTTTGGGGATATTTAAAAGAAAAAGTGTACGTCAATAAATCAAGAACAATTCAAGAGCTAAAGCATGAGATAATTCGGCACATTAACGACATTGAACCTCAATTATGTCTCAGAGTCATTGAAAATATGGACCATCGACTAGAGGTATGCCACCGAAGCCGTGGCGAGCATTTGGCCGATATATTGTTTCACACATAATTGTCATAGACCTTTCTATCATAATAAAAAATATTAAGATAATTCTCTGAAAACTTTTTGTTTTATTTACAATTAACATCGTGCGTTTTGGTTGGTCCACCCTTTACAAAGCATGAGCATTCGCAAGAGACAAAGATCCAATATATGCATAGAAAGTTTCTTATACCATTTTATGGTCTTACGTGTGCAATCAAGTGAGCTGATCATCATGTCTGTTTTATCCACTGCTCCCATTTTGTTATTATAATCTACTGCACAAAGAGGATTCTTTATGTTTTCACCGGTGATTCGGTCTTTCTTAGGAAGAGTAACCATCTTATGGTCATGAATAGTTGAAAGCATAAACACTTCTCTGCGGTCCTTCCAGCTAACATATGTTCGCTGCTCCTAAATTCGGTTTCTCCCTTTTTTAACTTTTTTTTTTAAACTTCGGCATCTTTTTTCTGTTTGAGCGCATCATTCCACAAGAATTGGTTTTATGTTTATGTAGATACGTTGATAATGCGGGACTTGTGTAGTAATTATTACTGTAAAAGGAATGCCCTTTATTTAGGTAAGGCTTCAAAAGTTTTACTACTACTGCACCAGATAAACCTAATCCTTCTTGATTTACTGATTCTTCACTCTCTTTTCCAACATACACAATGAAATTCAAAATGTAGGCCGTTTCACAATCGCACAATACAAGCAACTTTATGCCAAAGCGATGGCGTTTAGTTTTTATATACTGCTTAAACTGAAGTCTACCTTTGAATAATAGTAGACTTTCGTCAATCACAACGTCTTTGAAAGGATAAAATGACGTTCAAAGTTTCTTTGAATTAGTTCGAGTATAGGTCCCATTTTATGTAACCGATTATTTGGCGGCACTTGCATTTCATTATTTTGAAAGTGCAAATTTCTTAGTATTTGCAAGTATCTATCACGGGACATTGCTTCTCTAAAAAAGGGCGTCGAAATCAAATAATCTGTGCTCCGATAACTTCTTATGTCTGACTTTTTTTCATGTGGCATCAAAAGTGTAAGAGCTATAAAAATAAACAAATTTCTGTTATCAATATCTTTCCACATAGATGCATTTTGTTGCATAGCGTAGAGGTTAGTGTTTTCAATAATTACATTGACGTTCTCTTCATCAAAGAGGGCCAAAAAGTAGTCTAATTCAGATGAATTGCTCGAAAGATTCTCATTTTTGACCCGACTATTACTATTATCAAAATCGACTAATGTGGGGGTAAATTCTTTTGTTTCCCATTTCAAAACATCATCGGTTTGCTCAGTCACGTCAGATCCATCTAACTCGTGAGATTCATTTTGATCTTCATCCCTGACACGGTTTCCCTTTTGTTCTTCTAAATCCTCTTCTTCAGAACCTTCCAAGGAAATCTCACCCTCGCTATCAGATTCTACTTGGTACTCGCTACCACTGTCTTGAAATGGTTCTTCCTCAGAAAGATATAAAGTTTCTTGCTCCACACACTCAAGTATGTTCCTCACTTCATCATCAGTAAGACCACAGTAATCGTGCATAATTTTTGGTCTTCTAGGTCGTTCTGACCTTCTAGAAGAGCCGTGCTCTGTGTCTGACATGGTATTATGTACTAGCGCTCGACACTAACAAATTGGCTTTTCAGGCCAATACACTCCACGTGCTCGTATTCGAATTCCTTGACATGCCATGTTGCTGGTTGTCATAAATTATAGACAGCGTCACACCGCTATGACGGCCGGTTATTTGCCAAGCAAAAATGAGCTGACACGGTATGACACTCGACCCTCTGGCAAGTAACAATCTAAAATGTGTCTTATACGTTCTGTCACTAGTTTGAAAAACGGATAGTATAGTGTCATATGTATGTGACACCCACCTGTACAGACAATTTTTATATGTCACACATACGAGGCAGCCGTCCTGAAAGGGTTAAATATTGTAAAGCCTGACATATACAATACAATAATTGTATAGCTTGACTATTAATTTTAGATATCCATGCCCATGGAGAAATCATTAAAGAGTAATCATCAACAGAGAGAGGGGGGGGGGATTAGCCTCCAGATAACAACACTACTCCTCTGAAGGTCGCACTGTCCTATAGAGGCAAATAGCGGTCGAACAGACTAGACTGGTTAGCGTCAGGTGTAAATTGGCATGCCGTTTATATATCTCGCAAAGAAACAAGGACTTTCGGTCATTATCTCATGATTAATCTCCCGCTAACGGTGGGAGAAACCCATAGGGTGATATAAAATATTATACTGTAATAATTTCAGTATATCAGCCGTTATTTTTTCTCTTGTGTTGCTGATGGCTTAAAAATATTTTACGCCTTGAGCATATAATGATAAAACATACAGATTATTAACATTTTATACTGTTTCAGGAAAAATAGGAGCCTACAATAAAAATAAATATTACAACACGCATATTTTATCTTAATAAAATGCCCTCAAAATATAGATATAAGATAGAATTGTGATTAATAGAGAATACCGATGTTTCATGAATGAACGAATAGGCACTAACAACTCCTAACGAGGTTAGTTAATAAAACTTCAAGATGTCGGTTTTAATAGTATACAGGCAACATAAGAAAGAAAATAAACGATTACTTCCTTGTTTGGAAATAATCCAGTATTTCCAGGCATTCTCTGATTATTCTTCAATACCGGAAAAATATGAGGATTTTTTTAATGATAAATTGTATCGCATTAGTTATAGCATTTATGTGATATTAATTTGTTACCCCAAGTCGAGTGAAGAGCGGAATGGATTTTACAAACCCTGCCTATTAAAAAAATATTGTATTTGTAATGTTATGAAATGTACATTTTATTTTGTATTATTCAACAGCTGCCACATTTTTCTAATCTAGAGTATGTAGATTTTCTATTGTATTTTTATTCATCTATTCTATTATATCTTCTAATGAATAATTCAATACTGTTTTCTTTAATTTCCGGTATTTTTTTAAATTACCGTGATAATGGGTAATAACATGATGGAACTCATTCGAAACGTGTACTAATAAATGAGTAAATATACCTAATTTAGAAATTTGATTTTCCATGAAAAAGACAAACGAACGATCCGGGGATGTTTTATTTAATTTATGTTCACCCACACAACTAATTTTGAGGGTACTAAATGTGAACTGCTTTGATCCAATAGGTTTTAATTTTATATCGGTGGTATGTTGAAATAAAATTGCTCTGCGACTATATTTCTCCAAGTTACAGCCTTTTGAAAGTTACCTAAAAATGTAGATAAAATATTATGCCTGGTGTAGAAATAAAAGTAAACTGAATTATTGAGGATTTCCTATTACTTTATATTTTCCCATCATTATATAATTAGAAAGTTTCCGGAGGCTCTTTTTTAAGTTTGTTAAATATCATTCGTTAAAGAATTTAATTGTCTTTCATTGTTCTTTCGCCAATTTCGGGATAATTCGGCTTGTTTCTATTTTAAATATCCTCTTAATTAACAGCCGTTTCTTATAAAAGAAATTACGGACATACTTATATAGCATATTTTCTTTTTGTGTCTTTCAATTAACTTAGAAAAATACATAATAATTCTTTAATGCAATTTCAAAGCAATTTTCGCCAAAGTATTCTTCTAAGAAAAGAAGATCAATTTTTTAAACATTCTGTGTGATATTTCACTGTGAGAACATTTAATTAACTTTTTGTTTTAATTTCTTATTATGATACAAATAATCATATAGCATGAGTTTATAGTAAACCAAGATGGAGTACTTTACACTTAAACAATGCATGATACATACCATCAAAAGCTCTTTTTAAGTCTACAAAAATTCCATAAATATTCCTACTTTTCAAATGCAAATTATAATTTAATATTACTTAACATAACATCTAGCATCTAGTAAGGAGGAATTAGAATCAGCGTTAAACGAAATGGAGGCAGTGTTGACAGAGGAATACAGAATGAGGGTGAATAAAAACAAAACTAAATTGTTAGTGTGCAGAGGGCCCGAGAGCAGAGCAAAAACGAAAGTACAAATTAATAATGAAATATTGGAGGAAGTTAAAGGCTTCACTTATTTAGGAAGTAAAATAAATTGGGATGGAAGAAGCGATAAAGATATAAAACAAAGAATAGCGCAGGGTCGAGTAGCTTTTAACAAAAAGAAAGCACTTTTATGCTCGGGGGTAATAAACTTAGAAACAAGGAAGAGATTTTTGAAAACGTATGTATGGAGCACGGCACTATACGGTTGCGAAACCTGAACGGTAGGGGAAGCGAGTAGGAAGAAATTAGAAACTTTTGAGATGTGGTGTTACCGAAGAATGATGAAAGCCGTGGACTGATAGGGTTAGAAACGAAGAAGCATTAGAGAAAGTCGGCGAGAAAAGAAGCATGTGGAAGAACATAAAGAAGAGAAGAGATATAATGGTAGGCCACTTGTTGAGACATGGGGGAATAGTCTGTGATATTTTGGAGGCAGAAATAGGAGTGAAGAAAAGCAGAGGTAGGCCCAGATTACACTACTGCTCGCAAATAGTAAGGGATTGTAGCACAATTAGTGAAATGCGTAGGTTAGCACAAGATAGGAGAAGCTGGAGGTTAGCGTCCAACCAGTCTTAGGACTGATGACCTCATGATGATGATAGAAATGGTCGCACATACATACATAAACTTAATTCAGCGGATATTTCGTAGTCGATTGAGATACTTAAAACTCCTAGTAAACAAGATCCTGGAAGAGGTCACATTATATATTTCACCGTTTAAATATAGAAGATAGTACACAGAGAGTGTGATGAACATATTTTTGTAATTTAAGTTTTACGATTTTCTCATACAAAACTGTTATGATATATTTGCGTGGCAATTTATTTTCCATCTTTTTGAGCCTAACGAAGTGAGACTAATCGTCTCGAGAAAATGTTCATGAAAGCGTTATAGTATCTAGTATCTGCTTAATGAGATTTATAAAATACTGGAGCTGTAGAATAATACCGACTATTTATTTTAATTAGCACAGCTGAGGAACGGCTGAAAAATTAACTATTGAAATATTAGTAATCGATGATTTACTAATATTTGGTAAAATAATTATTAAATTAAAAGAGTATTGATAATAAAGATAAAAGTTTTCTTTAACCCGTGTAAAGAGAACATTCTTTTTTTAATTAAAAAATAAGCTCTATTATATTTTACTCGTTTTGACTGTCATCAAAGGAGATCGAGTGGCATAAAATATGGACCTCTTGTTTGTGGTTTGATAAATATTAAGTCATTTTAATAATTGTAAGCAATTCTTATATGATGTCATAAGGAGGCTTATACTCCAACCATCTATAAGTCCTAAAACATTAAGGATAAACAAATTAAGCCACATCAGCTATTTCCCCAGCTACATGCCGTAGACGGGCGTTGAATGACGTGGCGAAATTTGCCGTATTTTATTCTAACATGGAAATAAAATACTGTGATTTGGATTGCTTGAAAACTACAAGGAAGATGCAAAGCGTCCTCTATCTTAGGATACCGCTAACTGTAGACCGGTTTCGACCTTATCTTGGGTCTCGTCAGTACAATGTAAGCATTTAACAAATGAGGCTTCACATCTTGTATACACTGTTACGTTCTACAGTAGTAGACTATAAAATTCAACCAAGTGCCATCTCTCGGTAGTTTTGGCAACAATCCAAATCGATATACCTGTAAAACTTAGTCATTTACCAATGATAGGAATCATCTATAAACGCAAAGTTTTCAAATGGTAAATTTTACATATGTCGTAAGGAGGCTTATACTTCAACCATCTGCAAGTCCTTAAACATTAAGGATTAACAAAGTAAGCCACAACAGCTATTCCCCTGGCTGTGCCATCGACGAGCGCTGAATTCTTATATTTCTTCAAGTGTGTATATTCTCGTCTAAACTTTTCAATTGTCTATTTGCGTAATAATGAATGTTGAAGTAGGTACTCTTTATGTTTACTATTAGTGCTACTGTAAAAATTAGATTTTCTTCGCATCATTACCCCAGATTAATCCAGGCAACTTGGAGACATCCTGCGAGGTCAGTATCGACTAATTTACCTTCAGATGATGTGGCTATATCATATATATATATATATATATATATAGATATATATATATATATATATATATATATATATATATATATATATATATATATATATATATATATATATATATGCCAATTCGTATTCAAACCGAAAATCAAGTAATAATGTGAAAAAAAAACCCGACCAATTATTGCCGCCATTCGGAATGGGGCTCGGCAACCTCTGAGTGAAAGACAGTTTGATTTTTCATTTAAAATCTTACTTTAATTTACTTTCGCTTAAAATATTCTCTATTTGACTAGAGTTTTATCTTATCTCAACTAATCCTAGGGTATTTATATTACACATATATATTTATAAATATATACCGCGTTCTGCAAGTTGCCCTTCTTTCCTCTGACACATAGAAGGGCTGCAGTAGGACCGCCCGATCGTTGTTTTGACCTCCCTACAGCTATCACTTCATAGATAACTTGTATTATTCTTTTGTTTCCGTCTTACTAAAGGTTACTAATTTAATAGTATTAACTTTTAGTTTTAATTGTATTAGTAATTTGATAGTTAATAAATATGTTAATTAATATGTTTTTGATGATTAGTGTGTGTTATGCTTTGCATATCATTATTACTTATAATAAAATAGTAAATGTTACAATAAGAGCGTAAGATTTGAATTGCGTACCATATTGGTTACCATGATTCGATAGGTCAATAATTGTGACAGGTCGATAGGAGACAGATAGGAGGCAATAAACATGGAGCGCTATGCGATACAGCAACGCGCCTTTATTGTTACACATTAATATTAAAATGGTGAAACTTTGGTTGTTACGATTCGTAAAGTGCTTCCAATTTTCGGTAAAAATAATATTCCAAATTTATCAACTGCGAAAAGAATAATTGAAAAACTCGAAAGTACTTGTTCAGTTATTGATGTAAAACACAAGACACGAGCTCGTAGGGGTCATCGAGGACAAAATATCATGGCAATTCGTGAGGGTGGCCGAAAGTCCAGGGACCTCGATTCGTGCACAACAATTGGGCATATCAAGAAGCCACTTTTTATCATATTCTCACTAAAAATTTGCATATCCATGCTTACAAAGTCCGACTAACTCAGCAACTTCTCCAACAAGCCATGCACAGCGATTAGAGTTCACCAATTGGATCATTAGACAATAAGTGAATGCCGATTTTGTGGACAAAATCATCTTCAGCGGCGAAGACCCATTTTCACCTTGATGTCTTCATTAAGAGGCAAAATTACTGCACTTGGGGCTCAGAAAATCCACGAATTATTCACGAAAAATAAATACATCCCCAACGTGTCACTCTTTGGTGTGAATTATGGTCTGAAGAAATCATTGGACTATTTTTCTTTCAAAACGAGGCAGTTAATGAACTAACAGTAAATGAAAAATGTTATTGTATCATGATAACTCAGTACTTTGTACCTCAATTGGAAGATATTGCTCTTGGAGATATAAGGCTTCGGTACGACAGCGCCACTTGCCATACCACCCTTGACAGTTCGACGGTCTTGCACGAGCCATTTCGTAGTCGTGTCATTTCCCGTTTTGGTGATCAGAATTGATCGCCACGATCTTGCGATTTAACACCTATAGATTTCTTTCTGTGGGGTTTTCTAAAGTCTCAGGTTTACGCTAAAAGGCCCACGTCCACTCAAGCTTTGAAGGTCGAAATTGAACGAAGTATTAACGAATTACCGTCACATTTATGCAAAACCGCTATTGAAAATATTGCTAGAAGAATACCTGTGAGCCATCAAAGCCATGGTACCTTTTACGAGATGACTTGTTCTATACATAATTCGAAAATATTTACATTATAATATAGTTTTTATCATTTCCTATAACTTTTTTAATGAGTATTGATGGCTTGTAAGTGATCTGTACAGAGTTTCCACATATATGACTTATATATTTCGAGATACTATTCTGAAGTTAGAGATAATAAGAGAAGTTATTGTCAACATAGCTGATAAGGACAGGAAAAGCCGCCGGGGTGACCCATCGCCATTTAAAATTTGACTTCCAGCTTTTGAGTTGTACAAATACAACTTTTATATTGGCCAGTTCATTCTCCAAAATTGATTCCGTTGCTTCTTGACGGTGAGAAAACAATGTGTTAGAATTAAAGAATCTACTAGTGAACTGAAAGAGGTGGAGTACGGAGTCCCTATATATATATATATATATATATATATATATATATATATATATATATATATATATATATATATATATATATATATATGTTAAATCTGTATGAAATAAACACACAAGGACTAATCAGCAGTTTCGCAGATGACACAGCAACTTTTATAATTTGGATATATGGCATGTTCTAATATAAAAAGTGAAAATTGACTTTGCAGAAATAATAAAATGGTTTGATTCACGTTAACTAACAATAAATTTCGAAAAAAGTAAATTCTTAAGTTTTACAATAAGAAGAAATTCCTAATATGGGTCCTCTGGCAATAAATCATGAATCGGGGATGGTGGAGCTAATAACACACAAGCTAATGAAATTAAATATGTTGGGGTTATTATCGACAATTTAATTAAATGAGATTCACATATAAACAAACTAACACAAAAAATTAGGAATATATTACCAAAACTGAAATATATAAAACAATTTCTAGATAAAGAACAACTACTAATTATGTATTACGCGTTGGTAGAATCACATTTAAGATATAGTATTATTGTTTGGGGAGGAGCTTATAACAAACACTTAAAATATGTAGAAAATATACAAAAATGGGTATTAAAAATAATATTTAGACTGGAAATGACTTACCCCTCTAATAATGTATACAAGCTGGCTAAAGTACTCGACATAAGCCAACTATTTTGCATGGCTCTAATTCTGAAACAAAGAGAAAGTATAAATAAAGAGTTTGTATCGCATACTTACCTTACTAGAGCAAAAAACTGGCTGTTGTCGTACCTTCTGTTGTCAAGTTTATAACATAAAGATCTTCTTATTTTCTGGCTCCAAGAATTTACAATAAAGTACTAGTTGAAATAAAACTGATAAATTCAAGCCCATTATTTAAAAAACAAATAAAACTATGGATCTTTCGTAAACCTAGAGATTACGCACATCAACCAGTGGATATAAAAAATACATATTATGTAGAAAATCAATAAAAATACTTGTTTGTGTTGTTATGCAGTTGTGGATTGAATTAAGTTACACATTGTGATGATATTGTTATATTTGTTATGTTGCTATTGTATACTTGGGTATGTATATATTACCGCAAACAAGTTATAACATAACTTTTGTGGTCTCCTATTTTATTTATTTACATCTGATGTATTTTTGTAATATTTGTTGTTGTATTTTGATAGTATTTGTAATGTTTATTGTTATATTGTGATTGTACTTATATTACGTAAATAAAACTTTATTATATTATGTACAGTTCATACAGGTCAATTGTGTGAGGAAGCTCAAGGGGTCCGAAATAAGTTTCGAAACACCAAAAATATCTCTCAGTAGAGCTTTACTTTTAATATTCTTATTGTCATCAGTAGTAGAGCAAAGAGGCTACCCTCGGATTTGTCCGCGGACATTTGATGCGGATGGCATGTGGTCATTGTTGATCTGAAGAACTTTTGGCGCAGGTATAAAACAGGTCTGTACAGGTATAAAACAGGTGTGTATCGGTTTAAAGCAGGTATGGTGGTATTAGGAAAAAACATGACGTAATTAAACAGGTTACCATACCTGTTTTGAACCAATACACACCTGTTTTATACCTGTACAGACCTGTTTTATACCTGCGCCAAGAGTTCTTCAGATCAACAATGACCACATGCCATCCGCATCAAATGTCCGCGGACAAATCCGAGAGGGGCCTGGTAGCCTCTTTGCTATACTACTGTCATCATATGAACCGATAAATAATTTAAGAAAAATATTCATGACAATCTAATAAACTCCCAGTTATGTAGATATTACAGTGTTCTACATCTGAACAAGTATCATTTCTAAAATGTCTTTAGATACTCGTTCTATTCTCTGGAAATTCAGATCAACACTGAGCCGGTACTTACTAATTAAGGTAATTAGGTAACTAGTTTCCATGATATTATAAACTCATATCATGTGAAAGTGGATTAGTACATGAATTATTTATATATAATAATTTTTTTCCTAAACCTTATTTTTTTATAATTCATTCGAATTATTCTAAACCACTTATCACGAGGTATCATTGGAATTTCATATTGAATAGAATGTTAGTTTATGAGTTTGTCACGTTTAAGTTTTCTTCTAAAATTTATAACTCAACGATTTATTATAACCGCCCATTACAAAGTTAGGTGCCTCATTAGTGTTTATTTGTCTCTGTTTTAATTTTGAGTCATTAAAAATACTCTTGATCTAATATTATTCCTCCTCCTAATTTAATAATACCCCTTTTGACCCAACCTAATAAGAAACTATCAATACTTTCAGTCTACCATTATACATAAAACAACACTGTTTACACAATGTGTATTAACCCAAGAAACAATAAAAATATTATTTTCCTTAAATAGAAAATTGGTACATATTATAAGTTGCTACATGATATTATAGTTTTAATTAAATTAATTAATTGGTACGAATTCAGGTGTAGTCTGGGGCAAGTTACCCGACGCAGAGGCAATGAAAGTGCAGCACTATGTTCCACGCTCATTTATAGGTGACCTATCCAAATATCTCATAAGTTTAGCTGCGAAAATGTCATTTTTATTGACTATGGTCTGGTATGACGGACTAGACCCAGTATTGGCAGTGTCATTGTAGCCTGGGGTTTGAATTCCAACAAAGGGAAGTTTGGAACCTCTTCCTAAGCATGGATGCATTTATCTTCCTCTCTACGTATAATATTCCGCTTGGCAGCCTGTTGCTTTAGGGGAAGACAGTTGATTTATTGCTGCACTAAATTCGTTGCCACAATTATAAACGCAGTTATTTTAGAGACAGGCAGAGAATTATTTTATAGATAAACAGAGATGAGAATACTAAAATTCATTTTTTGTTTCAGGTAAATGCCAATCAAGTCACTAAAAACTTTTGGTGAGTATTTCTTCCGATTTCATCACATTTGGGTAGCGTAGAACCCTTATTTATTTGTTTTCATCGGTGGTTGTAAAGATTTTTATAATTAAAGAAAATTGCTCTAGAGATAAATGTTTTAACATTCATGAAAGACTGCTATTCTAGTCTTATACGGCCTTAATTATAAGTATATACATATTTCATAAAAATTCCTGTCATCGCCAAAATGCACTTTATTTTAAAATTCATAATTAGCCATCTTAATTACCTTACTTAATTTAATATTCATGGATATGGTAAAACAGAAGCTCGACTTCCACTACACAAAATTTATGTAAAATGCACTCATCTAAAACATGCCCCAGCGCAGTGCCTGCAGTTGTCATCAATTAAGCGGTGATATTTTCTACTGCTGGCCTGAGATTCCCGAAGTGGAAGATGCAAAAAATGTGGGGGCGGCGAGTGATTTAACTCTGTCACTGAATTACATTGCAGTATTAATTTAAGCTGGAAAGTTCAAGTGCATTGTGAAGTATAGTTCACAAATTTACGAACTACATATATGACTATGCCTCCAGGGGCGTAGCGTGAGAAAAGAATCTAGGTATGTAATAAAAATTTTATAAGAGGAAGACGTATAGTCAGATGTATGGTAGACCATATGCAAATGGTAAAAATAAAAAAAGACACTAACCTAAAATGATTATGCCGAGGTATATATCCTAATTTTTAAAATGAAGATCAATTGTTCGGTTTTTGTTTGTCCAGCGAAAACGTCTATTACTGTTTCTTCAAATGTTGGAGACGATCTCATATCTTCCAACAAGGCACTTTCAATATTTATTAATGCCAAAGCTGACAGTTTTTCTTGCTTCTGAGAATTTCGCAGATAAGTATTTATTCTCTTTAAACATGAAAACGATCTTTCCGCGGAACTGCTTGTGGTAGGATAGTCAAAATTTAACGACACAATTTTGATGACTCCGGGAAAACAGAAGATAATTGAAGGGACATAATATATTGGTGAAGCTCAAACACAGTGCTCTTTTTCATATCGGGATCACTGAAAGTTCACATTTTAAACGATTTTCATCAAAGAATGTTACATATGTATCTACTAAAGAAGAAAAAAGTACGTCAGGAAAACGTTTCTCTAATGAAGCAAATTGTGTGGAATCTAGATTTAAGAGTTTCAGTTTCGAACTTTCACTAAATCGTTCACTAATGTTCAAAGGAATAACGTCCAAAACTTCATAAAACAATCGTGCGTAGGTACTTTTCTTATCTTCTTCAGGACTTAAATGCAAACGCATTCTTTTACTTGGTGTTTGATTTTCTAACACAGATCTGTCCATACGGTTCCAAATATCACTAAACTTGTTTCTCATTTTTTGAATATGTGATTTGAAATCGGCGATTTTTTTATTGCAGTGACTAATATCTAATATTTTTGTCTGTATAATTTTAAACAGTCTCTCGGAATGTGGGAATATTACAGAAAACACTGCTAAGAAAAAAATAAAATCAAAGTCGCGCAATAAAGTTAAAAGGCCTCTAGCACAAATAACGGTTTCTCGATCCCATTCCTTATTTTCATTTTCCACAATTACCTGAAAGAGCGCTTCCAAATCTTCCGTATGTTATGGCGACAGTCGCCAAGATGCGTTCACATAATCGCATAACTGAGTCCCGAAATAACACCCACCTGAGGTTCCACTGTTGAATGCGTAAGATCACTGACCTTTTCGCCCATCTAACGCGTAGCTTGGATGTAGCGTGGAACGTGGACTATCGCATTTCAGCTCTGTAGCAAGTAACAAGGGAGTCCAATAATTTCGGGCGCCTTCACGGCCGAATTAAAATGAAAAAATTTATGGTAGCGTTTAAAGTAAATGATGTATGTTTGCGGTCAGTTTAAAATAATTAAAAAATTATAATAATTGAATAAATTGATTGAACTTTTATATAACACTAATTTGCTAATTTTTTAAGGGATTCGACGCATCACTCGCATCCATGTACGCTGCCCCCCTGTACGCCTCACTTCTCAAAGAACTTCTGTACAAAATGTTTAACGATTTACCATGTCACAATGAAAGCTCCATGGCCTGGGTAAGATACGGAATAGTAGCAAATCTCTATGTGTAATAAAGCTCGGTAGTAAAAAGTGCTTTCAGACAAGCCAAAAAAATATCCGAACAATAATTATTCATTAAACTAACTCAAATTACGCTGGGACCGTCTTTCATTTAGGGGGAGTTTATGTCGTGGCGAGGTCGTTGATAAATATGTTCAGCCAACTGTGTAATAGTGGCACAAAATATTTTACCGCCTACAACACTTGTCGCATCGATGGTATTTATGTTATGAAAACACCGCTTCCAGGAGTTCTATAGCATAATATTGTAAATATAATCTTATATCTATCTATAAGACTATACCTAGCAAATATCTAGTAGAGTTCTTAATAAATTCATTGATATATGAATCTATATATTCATTGACATATCTATCCTCAATAGTTAGAATATTTAGGTCTTTTGAATAGAACATCATTGGCCTTTTACTCTTTTAAATAGGCGAACCTATAGTTTTCTTTTTTTATTTACAAATATAGGGTGTCTCAGTTGAAACTATAATATTTGAATTTTGGGCCACTTGTGTCCTGTCAAAGATAAGGCGTCAATACTTAAAGACTGTTATGTACAAACCATGCGACGTCAACATGCCGCGATTAACAGTTCAACCACAAGTACTTTTTCTACAACTGTATTATGAAAGTGAGCGATCATTTATAAAACCATTGAGAAAAACTGGCACAAAATTGTGACAAAATGAGGCGATTATATAATTAACAGTCTGTAACTTAATCAAGAAATTTGAAGAGACGGGTTCTGTTATTGATAAGGTAATACCAGTACGTCCTTGTCGTGGCTAGTTAGATGAAAATATTGCTGCACTTAGAGGACGTGTACGGGAGTATCTAAACATATCGATTCGACGTCGTGCACAACAATTGAATCTGTCAAGAGCCACCACGCATCAGTGCTTAAAGAAACATTTGCATCTGTCAGCATATAAAATTCAGTTGATAGAACAATTAAAGGTTATAGACCATTTACAATGTCGTACATTTGTTAATTGGGTGTTAGAAAAGAAAAAAGTTAATGCTGATTTTTGCAAAAAAATTTTGTTCAGCGATGAAGCAGATTTTCATCGTCATGGATACGTCAGCAGACAAAATTTAGTTCAATTTTGGTGCTGAAAATCCCACCACTGCAAATGTGCCCCACCCAACCCCATTTTCTGCTTTTAATTTCAGATGCAATTTCCTTTTGCCCTATTTGATGCAGAAAGTCATCATTTGCTGTGCGGTCTGGCCAGAATATGCGAAGTATTCTTCGTAAGCACTTCGCCTTTCCAGGATTCACAAACATATAACAGAATTGACTTGGCGTTTGATTGAAAAATTCGTAATTTTGTTTGTGTGGAGTATTGTTTTTAATTCCACACTGGGCCAAGTGAACTGAAGGCTTGCTGTGCTTTTCGTATTCTACTACGAATGTCAGTTTCTGCACCCCCACTTTTTATAATGATACTTCCCAAGTAGGTGAATTCCTCAACATCCTCTATTTCTATGTGATTTATATGAAATGGGGCATTGTAGCTGGTGTTAATTCTCATATATTTTGCTTTATTGATATTGATTTTTAGGCCCATCTTGCTGGCTTCTATTGAAAGTACCTGCAACCGAGTTGCTGTTTCTTGAAAAGTTTGGCCCATAAGGCACACATCATCTGCATATTCCAGATCGCCCAGGCTGGAGGTTAAGGTCCAACGGATACCTTGTGCATTGCTATTGACTCTAGATAGAATGTGATCTAGTACAATATTAAATAGGAAGGGGGAGAGCACGCATCCTTGTCTGACTCCAGAGAGTGTTTCAAATCCTTCACTATTGGTTCCACCATACGCTACCCTGTAGTTAGCTTCTGCTTACAGCGCTTTTATGAGAGATATCACTTTTTCAGGAACCCCTATTAGCTTTAATATTCTCCAAATGGCGCCATGTGAAAGGCTATCAAAAGCACGTTAAAAATCGACAAATATTAAGTATAGTGACGTCCGCCGCTCTACAGATTGCTCTACTATCATTCTAATCGTATTTATGTGGTCTATGTAGGAGCAATTTGATCGAAAGCCTGCTTGATTATGTCGGAGCTCTGGTTCGATCACATTTGTGAGTCTCCTAAGTACTATTGTGGCTAAAATTTTATTTATTGTATTTATCAGGGTTATACCTCTCTACTTCTGGCATTGAGTGAGGTCTCCTCTTTTGAGTAGTTTTATTATTATTCCTTCCTTCCAGCCAGCTGGAATGGTATTTGTTTCCCACACTTGCCTGATTATGGACTCTAGTAACGTTGCGCTTAACTGAAGATCTGCATTCAAAAGATCTGCCGGTATATTGTGCGCCTCCGGGGATTTGTTATCTTTTAGTGTCCTTAAGGCACACTGTATCTCTGCCTTAGTAGGCGGTTCACAATTGATTGGCAATTCCTCTGCTTTTTCTTCGTTTTCTATTTCGTTTTCTTCCATTATATTATGTGAAGCGCCCAACAGTTCCTGAAAGTGTTCCTTCCACCTATCCCGCTGCACATCCGTTGATGTTAACAACTGGCCATCTTTGGATTTTATTATTCTTGCCTCATTAAACACTTTGTTGGTCAACCTTTTAGTGATCTGATAAAATTCCCTGGTGTTATTATTTTGTGCAGTTTGCGTATAACACTCGTTAAATATTGACGCCCTATCTTTGACAGAACACAAATGGCGCGCAATTCAAATCCTATAGTTCCAACTGACACACCCTATGTATACTTATTGAAGATTTTCGATGATGTGACTCATAGTTTATAAAAATCACAAGACAAACAATATAATAAATGAGAAAGGGCAAATATAAAATATGCGTTTATGAATCTTATGAAACTTCGTTTACTTCGTATTCGCGAAAAACTAATAAGCTAAGTACACTCACATATCCGCTGAAATCCAGCAGCAGCAACTTTTTTAAATTTAACAAACTTTTTAGCTATATAATGTATTGGATAAATTTATGTATTGGGTAAATAATTAATTTTAATCCTATCCTTCCCCTCACAGCTGTTGAGCAGGTGACAAATTTTGTATCCTGGTTTTCCGACCCATAAAATCTGGAACCAAAGTTTTTTATTTATAACTTGGAGATGTGTAGTGTGAACCGTAGCGTTACGTATTAATGTCGACCATTCTAACGGTGTCCACCCAACCCGATTGCGTATAAATATTTGAGTTGGAATACAGACTACATACACACATATTTGAAAAATAAAAAAAACGTATTTTAATATTACAGACTGAAAGCTTCTATGAGATAATTCGATAAAATCACGTCGAGTTATAAATTAAAGGCAACGTTTCGTCATTCATAACAAATAATTTCTTCAATGCAATTCCCTGGTCAGTTACTGAACCTCGACTGCAGGAAAAATCTAAACCTTTTGAACGCAATTTTGTTCAATCACAAATGTATAACTGATATTATACCAACGTTTGGGTTTGGCAAGAAATTACTTAAGTCTTCTACTCAAAATATGTATAATACAGTGCATAAAAATATTCTCAATAATTGGTGAAAGAAAAGATTCTATGGGTGGCAATGGAAGTGTGTTCACAGAAATCACCATACACTTTTATAATGAAAGAAGTTCAAACTGAAATTATTAAATAAAATAAATAGTGGTTGTATGGTAATAATTAGTTGTATCGAGGATAAGGTGATTTATGAGAAGAGATTATACAGTGATTCTACATCTGAACTAACTGGAATATTATATGAGTCCAGGAATGTATACTGAAATTAATGTAGGGATATAGTCAAATCGATGAAAGGACTATTATTAATGTAGAGTTAAAGTAAAAAAGAAACAAATAAAGCAATAGGAATAGGATAAAGCAGAAGGGACTTTTAATTCGCAAAGAAAGACTTACGATCACATATGTATGGGTGAAAGGACACAGTAACACAGCCGACAATTGCTTTCTGGAATAACTTGCGAAATAGGTGGTACTAGTTGTTGGCATTACTCAACCATTCTTTAATCTTCTCTACTTGATTTTAATCATATTTTTAAGCCACAGTTATCCAAAGCGTGTCAAGAATAGGAAAAAGTATAATATTCTCTGTGTATGCGTAGAAGAAAAAGTGAGGGAGCATTTGGAAAGAAAAGGGTGCACTCTACGCGCGGCCAAATCGAACTCTGTGTACATTCACATTCAAAACTACTTCATCTCGATTGAGCAGCAATGTATCATATGCTTTTGCAACTTACACTTAATCCACCTCTTTCACTGACTATAGACTCGATATTCACTCTATAAAAGTCTCAATGCGACTGAGTAAAGACTAAACTATTTACTGCGCACTTCGTGGGCGGCCGATATAGCAGTTTTGATACTTTTTCTTATTTTTGACAAGCTGTAGTAAATGGCAGAAAAGTTGGAAAAGCTATGCGAGTATATAAAACTCAAATAACCAGTAATACACAACTGCAGCTTTCTTTATCATTCAGTTTACTCCATCTAAGCTGTAAAAAGATAACAATATATTTATCAGTATTTGTAATAAACATTACTAGGATGAGGTTAAATCATGATTGATTTCCAGAGCATCAATAGAATTGTGGTCCTAAATACTTCCAACTGAACATGTGATAATGACTCTGTCGATGACCTTAATCATATAAGTGTTAGTTATTGGCATCATAACCCAACGTGGAGCGTGTACAGACTTTATATAGGGAACGCTTGGTTTAAATATCCTACTCCCAACTAATATCCAAACACCACTTTCCTTAAAGAACACAATGGTACATCGAACCTTATTTACATTCTTAAGGAATATAAAGTTAGACATATAAAATTATGGTTATTCCAGTCACACCGCGGTCTATCTAATTGTTTAATGTCCTTACTGACTCTAGAGCACGAAGAGTGCTCTAGAGTCAGTAAGTTATACTCATATTATTTACCTACCTCCAGAGTCGTGGTTAGGGTTAAGTTAATAAGAATAAATATATAAAAACAAAAGTATAACTGTGTGTGGCAAATGAGATTTGTTTATAAATTCGATTCGATAAATGCTAAAAGGAAGGAAGAAACTGTAGGGTTATATAGTTTTTATATTTGTTTGATCCACTAATTGAATTCACAATATTTCATTTACATGTCACTTACAGCTTTTATTATCTATCGGACTTCACCCTTTGTGCCAAAAGCCTTTAGCTGAAGTGGACATTGACAGTACATTATAATGCAAGTAATGGGCGTTTAGTTTTTCCAAAATATTTAACCAAGTGACATATTGCTTTGCTTAAAATCTTAACCCATCGAGAAAAAGCTATTTTGCAGACTAGATCAACAAATCGATTAAGGATTTATAAAGATATTGTGACAAGGGAATTTGGTTTTTATAAATACCTGATCCTAAGGGCTCTTTCACACGGAGAGCCGCAAGGCTCGTCCTCGCGAGCAGGAGTTATTTCCGCTGCTACCTTCCACTCTTTCACATGGGGAATCTTTCGGCTCGCAAAATACGCGTCGCAATGGTTCGTACATGTTTGGGCAAAAACTCTAACGTTCCAGAACGTATTAGGTCCATCCTATCAACCAAAGGCACGATGAAGCAACACTTTATCAAGTAATTCGACGGGATGGCAACAAGTTTTACAATAACTTTCAAATGTCATTGACCACATTTGATGAGCTCCTCGGGAAAGTCGTCAAAATCCATCTTAAGCCAAAATAGACTTAACTCTGAGGAGCGAGAGCCATTGTCCCCCTTCGTGTGAATGCTCCAGTTCTCCCTTTGCATTTTGAAGAAGAGACGCGACCTCCTTCCAAACGCCCAGCTCGAGATGTTCGAGCCATACTGGCTCCCACTCGCGCGCCTTAAAGGCCCGTGCTCGAAATCTCCATTATTCTCTTTGCATTTCAGTGTTCCACGCCGGCGCCGGAGCCGTCCTCCCGCTCGCGAGGGCGAGCCTTGCGGCTCTATGTATGAAAGAGCCCTAACACCATCGACTTAAATAATATGTTTCAGTTTTAATCACCAGTCAACTGTTATCACCTTCTGAGAATGCCAACTTGGTTAGCCAAAGGCGCGTCGAGCGGTGTATAATCATCCAGTATTTATGGAAAACTGGTCTAATCCTCTTATTTATTTAAATAATAGTAATCAAAGTGTTTTATGATCATATGCTTATTACTACTGCTTACAACAAATTAATATGAAGAACATAAATTTTACAGTTTAATTTTCGCAAATATTGTAGGACATATAATCGAAGGTACATATTTACTTATACAGCCATTTGGCTGTGTAAGTAAATTTGTAATGGAAAGGGGACAAATATTAAATTTCAATAAATCTAACATGCACCCTGCAGCAAAAGGGATCTGATTTTAATAAGCCCTTTTTAATAATTTACAAACCAATGCGCACCGACAAGAATTAGCTTACAATAAAAGCGAGCATAATCATAATCCCTCGGATGCAGTACAGTTCAATACACATCAATCTTTCCACCTGATCAATGAGCTCAATAGTCTATATGTAATATATATTAATGATGACACTGCTATCGGATATTTTAAAGAAAATTTGGTTCGGTTCTATGTGGCCTTTCCGAAACACAAATTTGTGACAATTGGTTTTTTAAATTTTCTAATCGAGTTTAAGCTATATAGAAGAATTATTGGAACTATAAACTTATTTTATGATATTAGTAATATTTGCATATTGCTAAGATAAACTATATGATTTGTTAAGTGCATAAATAATGCTGTTGAGACAGAAATTATTGAAATAAAGTCATAATATATCTATATTGAGCTATATCGTCAGAGACCACTAGGTAATTTGTTGCTTTCAATTTTATTTTTATTTAAAACGACTATTTCTTATGCTACAAACTATTTCTGGCAAGTGAAGATGAGAATAAATATTTTAATATTTAAAAAATGCCTTGAAAATGAAATTGTCTAATGTGGAGACTAGAAAAACGCCATATCTATTGCTTCAGACATGCTTAAGAATACATTATTACATTATTAATTAATAGGGCTTTCAATTATCAGATACAATCACAGACGTATCATCTGCATAAAATGTATCTCCATATTCTAGGTCTTCCAATTTTAGACAATAATCTATATTTACAATTAACCTAATTAGAGTTATTGTAAGGTTCTAAGCCGAAACATTTGATGGACTGATTTCTCTTACTTTAACAACCTTGGCTCAGAAATTTTCCAGGATGCTGCCATTAGAAGTCACCTGCTCTGGATGATGAAACGTTAGAATTAAGTTATACAGAAACAGGAGATTAGTTCTCTAATCAATCCAATTGCTCCGGTCTAATTTCCATTTATATCCACATAGTTTAACAAAGAGGTAGTTTAAAATTACTTTCAACCATCTCCCAAAAATGCCAACTTGGGTAGCGAAACGCAATGTCAAGAAACGTATAATCCTTTGGTGTTCGTGGAAAACTGGTCTCTTGCTTTTGTTGCTGCATCGAAGGTTCCAGACCTTTAACAGAACTGCTCATAATTATCAAATATAATATTAATTTTTGTTATCTATTTTTGTTCTTGATTGCAATTGATTGGTTGAGTTTCTATTAATTTGTTTTAGCTTTTGAATTTGAATTAGCATTTGAATGGCTTATAACATTCTTGATATTCTAACTACAGAAATAAGGAGTTTATACTCCAACACATCTGCATCTGCCTTATATAATAAGAACTAAACAAATTAAAACAGCTATTCTCCTGGCTATATGCCAAACGCCGAGCGCTGAATTACATTACAAAATTTGCCGTATTTTTGTCTAACAGAGTTAGCACTAAAATACAGTGATTGTTCCAAAACCACCAAGAAAGATGAAAAATGTCACCTATCTCAGGATATCGTTAACTGCAAACCGGTTTCGCCCTTTCTATCTTGGGTCTCGTCAGTGCAGTGTGAACGAGTATACCTTTGACAGATGAAGCTCACATCTAGTAGACGTTGCTACGTTCCACCGCAGTAGAACGTACCAAACGTCATCTCTTGGTAGTTTTTATTATTGATGTTCTTGATATTCTCATCATCTACTTCAGGAGTCACAATGGTTGCATTTATCATCTTTAGTTAGAATTAGAATATTTTCATAAGTTTTGTTTAAGTTTTCTTTTTAAATAGTTATTCTTATCAAGAGTTTATTTACTTCTTTATTTAAACGAAGTGTTTGAAATTTGGGCTTTTGCGATATTTGTATTTCCTATACCTTTTCAGTTATTGATCGTGTAAATCTGGTTCCACGTGAAATAACCCATTACCCACGGAACCGTAGTTCGAACGAATAGCGCCGAATTAAACATGCATTGCTTGTATCGAGCTCATAAAGATATGTTCCCTGACAGTAACTTGACTTATCGATTCTACTACCAAGTTTTTTCGAAAAAAATCTCCAAATCTCAGTTTCAAACCACCGAGGAAAGGTACGTGATTGTGATGATTGATTACTTACCTGATTCTGACCATAAGCGGTCCTTTGAAGAACTTATTAAGGCACTTAGACCATAATTTACGTTACTACTTGTCAATTTTGTTTTATTTATGCAAGGAAAATGTTACTGGAACAATACTGTGCATTTTCTCGGATTGGTGGTTTTGGCACTTGGAAAGTTATTTAATTACACTCTTCACATATTAGCCTCGGCATACACCTCGGTTATGAAAAAATTATCCTCGACTGTTATACTCGGCCTAAAGGCCCCTACATACGCTCCGGTTTTCACTTCGGCTTACCTGCGTGAGCAAATACGCTCGGGTTTGCCTGACCTCCGAGTTGTCTCCACACTGCACAGACGGTTTTCAGTTGAGGTTTCAGTTTTTTGTTATAAATAACAAACTCAAGACCGCATCTCTTATTACTTATGTATATTGTTGCATACAAATCTTATCTCCAACATCATAAGAATCGGACAAAACGCACAACAAGTTCCTCTTCTTAAGCATTTTGGCTATCCGTTGTATTAAAATAAGCAAAAAAAAAACAAAAAAGAAATAAAAGAGTTAAAGATTGGCTTCTAAAGAGACAACATTTTTCTCATATCAATTTGCTAGCTGACTTAAAGACTACAAAGGCTGATTGGTTTAACTACCTTCGTATGGATTAAGAAACATACATATACAAGGATAGCTTCGGTACAACTCTATAAATTCCCTGAGAAAATCTCTTAAATAATTTCCGGTGTCCATATTTTTACTTTAAATGCAACACGTATGAACTGAATGCAATGACAATTCATCCAAAACTGTGGTATTGGACTGGCGTGTCAATACACATGCCGGATTGCCTGCACAGACATGTTCGTTCAGACCAAAACATCAGAACCGAACAGACATTGCACATGCACAGGCCGGGCTTATGGCCCATGCAAGCTGCCTGAATGACCCATACACACTCAGGCTTAACCGCACAAACCCAGCCCGCGCAGGCACGCCGGAGTGAAAACCGGAGCGGCAATAATAGTGTAGGGGCTATAATATCGTTATATACTATAACGTACCTGTGGACAAAGTAATATTAGTACGTCACGTAATTAAATAATAACGTAGTTTGATTATATCAGGAGTTCCTGCGGAAAGTATGCTTGCCGACTGAAATCTCTGAGGAACCACGCACATTACGACCACTGATAGTGACAATCCCTTTATCCCATTTATCTAATAATTATAAAGATATATTTCTCTCTTCAAACATATCGCTATTATTGAGAAGGGTATATATATATATATATATATATATATATATATATATATATATATATATATATATATATATATATATATATATATATATATATATATATATATATGCGTTATTGTGACATAAAATAAAAAAATGCTCAATCAGGTATTCAACATTTGATGGCATTATCCTAAAATCATATTTTAAGATGACGTATACGTTTTATATAGAAAATTTCACATTACACTCGATATAATCCATGGTTACTGTAATATTTTTCCTCATCTATCCTTATTATCGTCATGAAATAATATATTCGTAAAAAACCTTGTTATTATTCAAGGAACCTATGAACGAATGTCATAGGCGCTATTATGCTTTAAAGATGGCAGCATTTATTACGTACCCCTTTTTATTTCCTCTCCTCATAAGAAAACTTAATCCGTTTTAAGGATCGAGTTATAAATTTAATGTCCGCTTCGTTATATATTTTTGCGGTATATTTTAACGGACCCATAAACTACAGACTAAAAATGAAATTGAACGGCAAAATAGTAAGTGAAATCGATACGGCAATAAAATCTGATGAACTGGAAAATTATCGAAACGTTCTAGATCGCCATTTGCAGAGACAAAATGTGGGGCATTATTAGCTGTACCCCGTTTTACCACCGTATCTGCCCTGATTAGCAACATTGGCGTACGTACTACTTAGAACTAATAGAATTGTAAGATTTTTAGTAAATATTCCACAGAATAATGTAATATGCAATTACATGCAATTAATATGAAATAAATTGCAATTAATATGCAATGCAAAAGTACACATTTTAATGTTAAAAATCAAAGGGGAATAGTTCTTTGGACAACCAGATAAGTAGTGTAAATAGTGTATTGTGAGAAGTGTAAATAGAATATGTGCTAAGGCTCCTTAGAGTGTCGCTTTTTATGCTGAAAACTGTAATTATTAAAGGTTATTGACTGATTATTGGAGCTGCCCACTTGGATGCCAAATCAGTGGCGGCTACGTTAACTTGTGAGTTCTAGGCGGCTAATTAATGTCCCCCTGCTTACAGACCACATTTCCACAGGAGCGTAGCGTACATGGATGTGAGTGATGCGTCGCATCCCTTAGATAATTGGCAAATTAGTGTTACTTAAAAGTTCAATCGATTTATTCAATTATTACAATTTTTTAATTATTTTAAACCAACCGCAAACATACATTATTTACTTTAAACACTACCATCATATTTACTTCAAATCGGCCGTGAAGGCGCCCGAAATTATTAACTCCCGCGTTACTTGCTACAGTGCTGAAATGCAATGGTCCACGTTACATCCAAGCTACGCGTTAGATGGACGAAAAGGTCAGTGATCTTACGCAGTCAACAGTGGAACCTCGAGTGGGTGTTGTCGTTATTTCTGGACTCTGTCGTAGTTATGCTATTATGTGAACGCATCTTGGTGTCTGTCGCGATAACATAAGGAAGATTCGGAAGCGCTGTTTCAGGTAATTGTGGAAAATGAAAATGAGATCGAGTCGATGAGATTGAAATGGGATCGAGAAACCGTTAATTGTGCTAGAGGCCTTTTAACTTTATTGCACGACTTTGATTTTAATTTTTTTTTAGCAGTGTTTTTTTGCAAGAAAATTCTACAGACAAAAGTTTCAGATATTAGTTACTGCAATAAAAAGATCGCCGATTTAAAATCACATATTTAAAAAATGAGAAACGAGTTTAGTGACATTTGGGACCATATGGACAGATTTGTGTTAGAAAATCAACCACCAAGTAAAGGAATGCGTTTGGATTTAATGCTTGAAGAAGATAAGAAAAGCACCTACGCACGATTGTTTTATAAAAGTTTGGACGTTATTATTTTGAACATTAGTGAACGGTTTAGTGAAATTTCTAAACTGAAATTTTTAAATCTAGATTCCACACAATTTACTTTCTTCGTGAAAAGTTTTTCTGACGAACTTTTTTCTTCTTTAGTAGATACATATGGAACATTCTTTTACGTAAATAGTTCAAAAAGTGAACTTTGATATGAAAAAGAGCACTGTGTTTGAGCTTCAGCAATATATTATGTCCCTTCAATTACCTTCACGGAGTCATCAAAATTGTGTCATTTAATTTTAACCATTCCTGCAACAAGCAGTTCCGCAGACGGATCATTTTCATGTTTAAAGAGAATAAATAAGTAAACTTATCTGCTATATTCTCAAAAGTAAGAAAGACTGTCAGCTTTAGCATTAATAAATATTGAAAGTGTATTGTTAGAAGATATGAAATCGTCTCCAACATTTGAGGAAACAGTGATAGACGTTTTCGCTGGACAAATAAAAACCGAAGAATTGATCTTCATTTTAAAAATTAGGATACGAGTACATACCTCGGCATAATCATTTTAGGTTAGTGTCTTTTTTTATTTTTACCAACTTCATATGTCCTACCATACATCCGACTATACCTCTTTCCCTTGTAAAATTTACACCCCTAGATTCTTTTCTCACGCCCCTTCTACGCCCCTTCTCTTCCACCATCACTCTAACGTATTCCATTGATAAATTGCAGTATGGGCTGTAGCCCCATCTTCTTTGGTGCCTAACAAGCACATGCGCTCAAATATGCCATTACCACTGTCCGAAATGTTGAATAAACAGATGAGGAGCATTTCAGGACACCTTGTACTTTATGTGAATAAGTACTGACATATATGAATTCTTATTATACATTTTATGGCATTTTGTATGTATATATTTACACCTTTAACAAATATCAATATTACCTTTGTCGGTGTATGGAGGGGCATGTTGCTCGCCTTTGAAAAGTGATATCGTTGAGAGCTCCCATATTAATACAATGATGTTATATTATACTAATAGAGAGGGAACGGCCTCTCAATTCCTTCCACTAATGAACTCGCAATCTCTTTGATTGATATATTGATATCATCAACATTCATCAAGTAATGCAAATAATTATTCAATTGATATACTCCAGAATACCTTACATTTAATTTACTCTCCCCTGTACTCATATAATCCTTGAGTTCATTGAACTATCTATAAAGAAGTAGAGAAAGAAATTCGATATTTTGTATTTACTCTATTTATGAAAAGGTTCTCTTTCACTCTTGCCATTTCAAAAGAAAATGAAGTAAGGTTGTGGGGGGTATTTAATATTTTATGAATTATTTAAAAAGCAGCGCTTGTTATTTAAAAAATCATTTAAAATATATTTAATATATTCTATATCTTCTTTCTAAACAAAAAATTAAAAACTACTATTGTAGGTATTAAGGAAAATAGATGACTACTTGATGATAAAAAGAAATGAGAATATTTTAACTTGTTATTTTGAACTAAACACGGCTATTCCACTAAATGTATTATAATGTTAAAAAGGCCAAATTATGAAATAAAATATTTAAAACAATAAATTGAAAACTTTTTTTAAATTAAACTTTAAATGTTTTTACAGCAACTACTAAATATAACATTTCGAAATTTTTAGCCGCTTAGATATGATTGAAAAATAAGTATATTCATATTATAGAGAACGTTTCGCTTTTCTATTACGCGATATTAGTCTTTTCTTTAAATAATCTATATCAAGTCTGACTGGTCTGACTAAATATTTAGTTATACATATTTATTTAGTGGTATTTTGTTAACCATTTAATGTAAAGACAGATCGATTTTTAAGATACTTAAAGGCCTTTTTCTGGTTTGCTGCATGATCTAGTTATTTATCATTTATTCTCAATCATTGTCACTATTGTTAGGATGATAATAAAACAAGAATATAGAAGAATGCATGTAAAAAGTTTTCAATAATGAGCAACGCGTCAGATGTCATAAACCTTTCTAAATCTAATATGAACCCCATATTAGAGATGAAAATAAATTAATATATTGGTAAATATTAGATATAATAGATCAACCTACAGCATGGTGATAAGATGTTGCAAAATAGTCATAAATCTGTTAACATTATTTTTTTTAAAGTATAAAACACGTCATTCTTATCTTTTAGAAAGGCTAATGCACTAATTTATTATTTTCTTATGTTGCTCAGATTAGCGTTATGACATACTCATCGATTTATCTCATCATTCATGAATTGCAACCCCCCTCTTTTCTAATAAAAATGAATTTTTAAAATAGGAGTAGTATTTTATATTAACGGTTTCCCAATTACCATTATTAAGATAGAGTATGTTAGAATTAAAATTTTAATATATTGCTACATGGAAAAATAAAAATGTTTTATAAGTACAAAGGTATCCCGTATCAGGGATCACAACGTTTTAATGTTGTTTTTTCCCATGAGGCAACTTTTCGTTTTACTGCTGCTAGATAGAGAGTTTTCACATTTCCTGAGAATTTAATTTCAACAAGAGTTCCTCCTCGTTTTGGTCAACCTCTTGTAGCTATCATTACAAAGGGTTGAGAGGTGAAGAAAGTGCATTATTGAGGTAAAATTATGCTCAAATAATATTGTCTTCAATTCACGTGATTCATAGGTTTATTTAAAATTAGTAAAGTAAAGAAAGTGACACACATATAAAATGACATAGAGTGTATATCTATCGTAGCGACCATATCCTGTATTAAGATATACATTTACATATGTAACCGAATGATTTACTGCCAACTGAAGGTCATCTGCCATCAATTACCCATTGATTTATTGTCTCAATTATATGACGAAATACATTAACTTATTCATGCCAGCTATTAGTGACTATTACATATGACTGAAACGCTTCTTCGATTTCCCTATTTCATTATCCTTTCTGTTTTCTAAAGCTGAACCTAGTGTCTGCTAATATATGCAGATACACATGCTTATCTTATTTTGTGCTGTAAAAAAATATAATAAAATATTGATTTTGTTCACTGCCAACAACATGCTCCCTTTATGTCGGCTTTTAACGATCTCTAACCTCAACTTTTCGTAACCTGAATTTAATTAATCCAATTATTTAAGAATAATATACAGAGTTGGTAACATCAAATCTTGAATAGACTACGTGTGTGTGGTACAAAAGAAGAGAAATGGAAAACTCATGTTCTAGCAAGAAACAGCTCTTATCGATGTTATTTCTACTTTCACCTAAATGCCACCGGGGAGCTAATTTTTAACCTATAGGGTAGTTGGGATGGGTATGGTAACCGTGGGTGTGGCTATTAAGTTGTGATAATGGCCGCAATTTAAGATGCATAATTTTGAGACTAAGAATTATTTTTCATAATTTGTGCTTTTGTATTGGAGAGGTAAACTAGTGTTCAACTGCGTTCGAAAACTTTTTTAAAATGAACAAATGTACAAACAATTATGAATATCGTTCATAAGTTTGTGGATACATACACCATCATAAGTAGAAAAAGAACAGTTAAATGGCATGCAAGATCTCCCGACTTAGCCTTAAATGATTTATCTTATGGGATATACGAAAATGAAAGTTTACGAGTACGACAACATCAAAGATTTCGTAACCTTGATGAGTTACGAAATGAGTATGCTAAAATTAAAGCTGCCCTGGAAAGTGTAATGCCAGAAAGCGTTAAAGAATAATTCATTGATGCTTTGTGGTATTGTGTAGTGCAACAAGGAACATTTTGAGCCTCTTATGAAATAACATCCCAAAGGAGATCTCTCTCCTTTTCATTTTCAAAAAACATCTCATGTTTTCTTTGGTTTGTTATTTTTTTTAAATCGATATTTATTTTTTATAAAACGAGTACGTTTTACGTCCAATTAAAAAATATGGTAGACGTGAAGTGCAATAAGTATACATACAAATTGCAAACGTACATTTGTCTAGTGATCGATGCTTTCCAACATTATAAATTTAATTCATAACATATGCCGATTTTAGATAAATGGTCCGTATCCTCATAGAATTGTAAAAACACAATAGAATTGACATCGTAGTCATATGATCGGCTTGTATCACGTACATGAGTTTACTATTTTCTTCTTTATCTGAATTTATACAGTCTGTTATACAGTCTGTACAACAAGAAAGGAACCGCGATTTCTTGAAAGATACAAAAGCTGTTAATTTATAATATTTTTTACATATGTACATTGAAAATACTAAGGCGCTTTTAATTAATTAATAGTAAAATAGTTGCCGTTGTTGGGACTGGCCAGGCACCTTGTGGGAATACTTTCGACCAGCTTTTCGGCGTAATCAGCGGAAAGAGAACGCCATATCTTTCGAAGAACCTTCGAGAACTACTCTAAATTATAAACAGGTTTACCTGCAAGCTTGCGCTTCATGATGATCCATACATTTTCAATATTGTTAGCATCAGAAGAGTGGGAGGGCCAATTCATTGTAAATATGCCATTTTTCTTCTTCCAGGCTCTGCAGAGGCGGCTATCTACGATATTTCGGACGATTGTCCTCTTGTAAGACTCAATATTTGTTATTGGATCCAAACATCTTGTTAGGAGCCACGCTTGCAAATTTGGGCCATCTTCTCTGCGTTCAAATTATTGGTAAGAAGCTTCAAGCAGCCGAATCCACGCTCCGAGAAATATCCCCAGGCATTGACTTTTATAGGGTATTTGACAGTACACTCAATGGAATTTGCACCGCAGGCAGATCAAGCACGCTTTACCTGAAGGCACGCCTAAAAAGTCGCTTCATCAGAAAAAATTACGTTCGACCAATCGCCATCGATAGTTTCGGTTGTCCAGCTCATGCGTTTTTGCATGTATGCTTCGGAGAGCAGGAGTTCTGGAGCTCGTAGAACGTACAGTACCTTTGCCTCGCATAAACGCTGCCTGATCGTATATATATATATATATATATATATATATATATATATATATATATATATATATATATATATATATATATATATATATATATATATATATATATATATATATATTGATGTTGATTCCTTTTTTAGCTAGTTTAACCTTTACTTCGCGCAGTCGCAGAGTGAGGTTAAATTTGAATAACTGCAAGATCACTATGTCCTGTCTGCTGGACGTTGCTCTAATTTTTCCTCTTTTGAAGAGTCATCAACGTTTTCTGATTATGCATATCGGTGCACCCATTTCACATCGAACTTCTTCGACTTTTTATGTACTTTAGCAGCAGCGGTAATTTTGGTCCTTTCGGGCGTGTGCACAGGAAAACCACCACATACCGGTTCGCGTACACAGCACTCATTTTGAAAAACATTAATCACTGCAACGTTTCGAGCGACAATATAATTAATTAATAATGGTGATGTAGCCCACCAATAGTACATCACACCGAGAAAAAGAGAGAGGGATATATTTTATTTTTCTTCAAAAAGTGGCGGTTCCTTTCTTGTTGAACAAACTGTATAAGTAGTCTATTCAAGAATTTAAGTTACCAGCTCTGTATATGCATTATAATTAAATCATCTGGCCTTTGATTCAACTTTCGTATTATGAGTTCAGAAACTAAATGGAAAAAGTTTCTAGACTATTCTTCCGACAATGGTAAACGGCTATTTTCCATAACGTGCCGTAGCCCGCATAGTCGTAACTTTGCCTATAACAGGAATTCTCAGTCTACCTATAGTATTAATATATAAATCGCGCTAATACCTGCCCATTAAATCTTGCAGGATTAGCCAGCTGCGATAATACTAAGTTTATGTTACTGGACTTCTGAATTTTATAACAAGTAACTTTTTCCACATGACTAAAATATTACCCAGGAGGTTATGTATATTCCGGTATTTTTAGGTTATTGGAGATAGTTTCGTTAATATAAACGATATACATGATGTGCGGAACACCTGAAATTAATTTTGAAATAATAGTTTTGACGTCTTTTAACATAAAAGTTATTCTAGTCACTGACACCCCCTCTTTTAAATAGCTGTTCTTCTCATATGCAAAGAGGAACTAAGAAATAAAAGCGTAGGACGTAAACATAAAAGCAACTAAAAATGTAATCAAAAACGTAGTTACGTAAATAATAATTAACTTAAATCACAGGTCAATAAAGATTTTGTGATCGGACTTTTTGGCTCAGTTACATACCAAAAACTACAGAAACACTATTATTTTGTTTCCATCACGCACCCGTATTTGTAAATGTAAATTGTACAATAATTTGTAGTTTTTAAAACTCTATTAAATTAAATTTTGCCTTAATCTTGGCGGCGCCGGCGCCCCT
This sequence comes from Rosalia funebris, assembly GCA_037954035.1. Taxonomy (NCBI): domain Eukaryota; kingdom Metazoa; phylum Arthropoda; class Insecta; order Coleoptera; family Cerambycidae; genus Rosalia; species Rosalia funebris. Next base: position 12,939,768 of record JAZFAV010000011.1, on the reverse strand, counting down.
ATGTTCAGTCGGTTTGAAATATACACACAAGTGTGGGGGATTTACCGAAACAGAGTTGACCGCTGGGGATATTCCGGTTTTATACTATTCAGGTGTTTACATAGTCGCTGTAGTAGGTACGGTTTTAATGTGTGTACGTTTACTCGTGACATCACGTCGTGTGTTTTTACTTTGTTTTAAAAATGCTTAGAAGTTGTAAAAATGTACCAAATATATTTTCTGGTCCTGACCTGAAACCTGGTCCAAAAAACGTTATTTATGCAAATTTCTAGCTCTATCTGAAACAAAATTAAAGAAAGGCATTTTCGTAGGACCACAAATAAGAAAATTAATGCAGGATCAACAGTTTGAAGAAACAATAACAGAAATTGAAAAAAAATCTTGAATATGCTTTAAAAATGTAACAGAAATTTTTTAGAAAATTATAAGCATGTGAAGTATGAGGATATTGTCAAGAAAATGCTGGATAAGTTTAAGCAACTTGGTTGTAGTATGAGCATAAAACATAAAACATTTTCTGTATGCTCATCTGGACTACTTTCCAAAAAATTTTGGTGCTACTAGAGAGGAGCAATGTGAAAGGTTCCATCAAGACATAAAGGAGATGAAAAGGAGGGATCAGGGTCGATGGGATGTGGTGAATCACCACATCCCATCCCTGCAGGGAGTGGTGGTGTGGTGATTCACCACAGCCTCTTGACTTTTTTACACCAAAAATGTTTAAAAATTTTTTGTTAGTGCGTAACCCATTGTGATGAAAAAATAATATAAAGCGTCAAACAAAAATTATTTTATCATGTCTACTACAAGCGATAAAGACATAAAACAAAGAATAGCGCAGGGTCGAGTAGCTTTTAACAAAAAGAAAGCACTTTTATGCTCGGGGGTAATAAACTTAGAAACAAGGAAGAGATTTTTGAAAACATATGTATGGAGCACGGCACTTTACGGCTGCGAAACCTGGACGGTAGGGGAAGCAAGTAGGAAGAAATTAGAAGCTTTTGAGATGTGGTGTTACCGAAGAATGATGAAAATACCATGGACTGATAGGGTTAGAAACGAAGAAGTATTGGAGAAAGTCGGCGAGAAAAGGAGTATGTGGAAAAACTTAAAGAAGAGAAGAGATAGAATGGTAGGCCACTTGCTGAGACATGGGGGAATAGTCCGCGATATTTTGGAGGCAGAAATAGGAGTGAAGAAAGGCAGAGGTAGGCCTAGATTAGACTACTGCTCGCAAATAGTAAGGGATGTAGGTTGTAGCACAATTAGCGAAATGCGTAGGTTAACACAAGATAGGAGAAGCTGGAGGTTAGCGTCCAACCAGTCTTAGGACTGATGACCTAATGATGATGATGTCTACTTTATCAAAATATTAATGCAGTCGTTGTATAAATTAGATGTATCTCACCTATATATATCAGATATTCCACTCGAGAATAATATAGTAAAAGGCTCCCTTGATTTTATAATTAAGTAGATTATTTTGTGAGCGTTCGTAGTTAATGAAACAAGAGAAACATTATGTAATAAGTTTCTGTTTTATCTAGGAAGACATTTTTACCTTTATTCACATAATAAATGACTCTATTGTAATAATCCATTTCATGAGCAGCGTTTCTTTAACTGCAATTTAAGTTCATTTCATAGTTTCTTTACTTTTAGTAATAAATTTACTACACGTTTGATGTACTACCGAATATTTTAGAATATTTGACACTAAATCAGGTTGAAGTTTAAAATTATTTCATATTTCTACATTTCCTCGAAATGAAAATTCCATTTTATATGTTTGTCATTTTGGTCCACTTTATCGCTGACATAGACGTACTATTCAAATGGCGCTATCATGTACTGTTAATGCACCATTCAGTAAACAAAGTAACTGATTACGTAAAAAGTCGTTAAGCGTGCTCGTTAAATAACTTGAAAATGGCCACTGTTGTAATCTAGTTCATACACGCGAACATGTGTAAAAGAAAATATTACTCTCCTGTGATAAAATGAAGTTCGTGGTTGCTGAGCATTTTTAATAGGTTTCCTGTTGTGGTTTTAAAAAAATATATCATATTTAAATCTAGCGTAGGTGGCATTAAATGGTGTCATATATACTCATAGCTGGAGTCTCTTGGAATGGATAATCTCCTGAATGGGAGAGTAGAGTAGTTCAAATGTAAGCCAAATTAATAGAAGCAGAGTTTATAATTAAAATACGTTTATTACATTTCACGGCATTTTACAACTGTCGAAAATGAAACCATAGCAAAGGGAATTATTGGACACAGATTGGAACAAAATTAGTTTCATGGACGACAGAATGACTGTATGTGTGTCTCTGTGACAGTGACGTTATATTTCCTTCTTAGAAAAGCATTACGTGTAAACGGCACTATGGATATATAGTTGCTAAATAGTAGAATAAATTCCTCTGCGAAAGTCATCAAAGTAGCCACCATCCTCTACATGATATGTTTACTTCGCGCAGGCATACTTTACTTGGAACATATCGTGTATGATATGATATAAAAAGTGATGCAATCTATAAGGTAATTCAAATTTAATCGCTTTTATTTCTTTTGGAGATTGTTATCATTTAACAAGTAGATGATTATAATTCCATGCTGAATAGATCGACTTCCTATGTGGTATAGTAATCTGCCTATTGGATTTCATTGCGCCAAAACTAACTGTATTTGTGATATGGGGATGATAATATAATTGTTTGCTTAAGAAATTCCTTTAATAGAGTACCATACAAAGAACAGATATAATAGGAAGAGGACCAATTTTTCTAATTCCGTTATGAGTCGTATATTTATCGTACAATTTTTATTTATTGTTTGATTAATAATAGATAAATTAAATGACTATTTGGTGTACACATTATATCAGCATGCCTCTGTATAAAAGAAGCAATAAGTTCCAATAGTAGCAATAGAAACCTCTTATAACTTCCCACTTGAATTAATTCTCAATTCGAGAGTTAAAGATGGAGATACATCGAGTAAAACACAATCTACGAGGGTGAATCAAATATAAACGAAACTTTTTTATTTTTTTTATTTGAACTTGAAAAAAAAGAAGAATAACAGCTCATTTTTCTACATAATCTCCTGATCTGAAAACACATTTTTCCCAGCGTATAGGTAATTTAGTAATTCTCTGCTCGTAGAATGAAGTTGGTTGTGTCTCCAGCCAATTGCGCACGTAGGCCTCAACCTCCTCATCGTTGTTGAATCTATGCGCTACCATGGCTTTCTTGAGAGGACCAAATAGGTGAAAGTCGCAGGGCGATAGGTCGAGGCTATAGGGAGGGTATTCAAGTGTCTCCCAGTCCAATTCCTCCAATTTTTCTCTGGTTAGGGCTGCTGTATGGGGACGACTATTGTCATTGAGAGTTTCACATCTCTCATCGGTAAGTCATGTCGTTTGAGGCGATATGCAAGTCTAACCTCACTTAAAATGTCGCAGTAGTATGCGGCATTAATGGTCCTGCAATCATGCAAAAAATCAAGGTGCAACAAGCCACACTGGTCAAAAAAAAACTGTAGCCAAAACCTTGCCTGCTGACAGCCTTGACTTGGCTTTCACTGGCCCATCCTCCCCTTGACATATCCACTTCTTGCTCGCTTGTTTCGACTCAGGGGTATAGTGGTGCATTCACGTTTCAACGTAGGTCATAACGTGAGTGAGAAACAAGTCACCCTCTTCCCGAAATTTCGCTAGGAGACGCTGACACATCTGAAAATGATGCAATTTCTGCTCAGTTGTCAGAAGGCAAGGAACCCACCTTGCGCATACCTTACGAAACCTTAGCTCTTCTGTGATCGAAAAAGTGCTTCTATAACTTACTCCAACCTTATATGCAATCTTATTGGTGGTCAGACGCCTATCCATATGCCATGCAAACACTCTATATCGGGACAGTGTCTCTTCCTTGTTCTGCGCAGTTAATCTCGTCAGGATTTTAGCTTGTTTTACACCTTCCGTGACGATAAACTTGATAATAACACGCTGCGTAATTGACGAAGGCACCTCCTGCACAAACATTGTCACGACGGATACTGAGCGAGGTAGCCCACCTGCTCTCCCCCCTCCTGATATCCCTACCCAATACCCCCCGAAGCGAGAACCCCCACGCGTTACTATTGCATGCCCAGGACCAAAAGCCTCGTTTATATTTGATTCACCCCCGTAAAAAGAAAACCATGCAGAATAATGGACATTACGGAGAAATAAACATAATAAATTATTAGAACAACACTTTTATCCTTTCTCGACCTCTTACAAGTTCATAGGTGATGGAAAATGGAATAAATAAAACTAATGTTGTGCCAACAAGTATCTTGCATGGTACACCAATGAAGTAGAACCATATATGCATTGAAAATATTCAGATCATAATATTAGTATAACTTCAGGTGTTTATATTAGAGATAAGAAGGAAATTTACAAGAACTCATCTTCATTGATACGTAGGCAGTTCTTAAAGAAATTTTATTTTATTAAATAAGATTCTGTCGCGTGGTACCGCCAGTTTTAGATCAGCACTCTTTGAGGACGTAGCCCTGAAGAAGATATCTTTAATTGTTGACAAAACGTTATTAATAAGGTCAGTAGTCAGCTTGGTGGGATCTTTAAGAGTGTATAAATTTCGGCCAGAATGTTTCTACTTTAATAATATTATATGTCTGAATGTGATCATTTTCCACAAATACACTTCTTGGTTTCAGATATTGAGAAAAATGATCTATAACATCATAGACTGAGATTCTACAAGCCGGTATGACTTATGCCTCATCTTATTAAGGCATGGGTTTCAAAGAATTGTTAGTCAATATTCTGAAACAGTTAAGATATATACTGATATAAGGGAGAAAAGGATAAACTTTTGTGTGAGGTAGTTAGACAAAGAATTAACATGTTCGTTGTTGCCAAACTTGAGCTATTATTTTGTCAATTTAATGGTATTGTTTCGCTTGATCTTACATTAGTTATATTCCATCTATTATTCACATAAAATGATAGGATTAAAATAGGAAAAATGACTTCCATAGATCATAAATACACCTACAGGTAAAGATGCACTTGCAATATAGTGAAACAATGTAAAATCCAATCGTCTCTGTCTATTATCTTATTTTATTACTCACACATATATGTAGGCTATCAAAATAAGTCTTTTTTCTTTTCTTATTTTATTTAACTTTAGAAAAATTGGCAGACTGATACATCATCTCAATAACACCTGGTATAATAATATATTGTATCCTGGTATAACAGGATAACATTGTAATACTAATATATGGGCTAGATCCAACGTTAACATTCTGTCCTAATTTTGATTGTATATTTACTTAAGTAATAAATTATCATGTTAGTTTTTCTCTTGTTCACTGCTTCTCACTTAATAAAAAGTAAAACCCATAAATTTAGATTGGATATTTCCAATGGCTTATTGAAACTCAGCCAAGTTATAAATTATAAAATTAATATCAACGAACACGGTCTTGTCAACTCTTGGCTAAATCCAAACACAGAAAAATGGAAATGGTATTAAAGATACAGGGAAAGTAGACGCTGTAATTTTCATTCTTTGTCTGCAATACCCGTAAACCATTTGCAAAAAATCCCGACACATGTAATAAAATTTAATTCAAATGCCTCCGTAATTTTATTATTTTCTTTAGAATATTTATTAATGTTTCGTTGCTATATGAATTCGATTTTATAAACATCGATTCAATGGCGGCAGACAGTTGTTTTATTGCTTTCGCTGGAATTTTATAATCAACTGAGCTCTATCGTCTTTATTAACGAAAGGTAGATAAGAAGTTATGTAATTTCTCAGTCAAATAACAAACCAGATAATATTCTTGTAGAGAATTGGAGTAGCATCATAAAAGAACTTTTATATATGTAGTTGTGAGATAGATCTAGCATAGTTTTATCAAACTTTATATTTTTCTGTTTTGAGCGTAGAGTTAATATAAAATTTCTCCTTACTACACATACTCAGTTTTGAATTTCTATTTTATTTGTTTTTCAAATATATTGATTGAATACAGGACTAAATATTTCTAGGAGTGTTTACATGATGATAGGGGTTATAGGAAAGCAAGAATTAATTTAAAAGAAATTTAATTTAGAAAATTTAAAAAAATTAATAGAGATCATATCATAGAGTACATTCCTTTAGAATTATTGATAAATAATTGGTGAACGAGCGTCTTTGTTTATATAAGAAGTGATTCTTATTTAATGTTCATATCTCTGTCTGTTTTCGAGATACTTGCTTATGAAAGTTTGAATGCATTTTGGTTTTAACCAATTTTTTTACTCTTAAATTAAAACTGTATGCAAAGCTTTTATAACACATGAAATAAATAAAAGATATCTGTAAATTGTCTTGCAATGGTTTGTAATTTGTTATGACATGATTACCTTAATTGCAATGCTAAGTATGCTAAGTATACGTTTGCTGAATATTGTGGTATACATTTAATGTTCGGAGAGATACGATGTAATGCATTAAGAGCTCAAAGGCACGCAGACATGTTTCCCAATAGACAATTACCCAATTCAAAGACTTTCTAACATATCGATTAGCACTTAGGAACAACTGGTAATATATATTTATTATTTTAGTTTGAATATTAATAGGGTTTATAATTTTTAATACGTTTAATAATAACCTTACTTAAGATAGTTTTATGTCAAATATAGGTCGACATCGTAAAGTTCATAGAACTATACGTACATTTGAAGTTGAAGAAAATATTCTGGATGCTGTCGCTGAAGATCATACATTTAGTGTTAGCAATCTAGCACAGAAGCGTTCCACCTAAGTTTAGCTTATTAGTCAGAAAACGCTTAAATAGGGTTTATCCAGATCTTGATACTCCTGTGATAACTAACACTAACTGAGTTTTTCACAATACACCAAAACACTGTACAGTACACTCGACGCGTGTCGCCAATAAAGTTGGCATCATCTGGAGATTATTAAAACTCTCATCATTGAGTTCATCATCACTGAGTTTTAATTATCTCCAGATGATGCCAACTTTGTTGGCGAAACGCGCGTCGAGTGTAGTGTATAATATTTTGGTCTTCAGTAGAAAACTCAGTTAGTGTTATATTCACACCAAAGGTTCCAACCTACTCCAGAACCTGTGATAACTGATGATGAGTTTCAGCAAAGAGTTTTTCAGCACAGCCAAGAAATAAGAAATAACATTCAAATGCTTAGGAGACTGCAACAAGTATTAGTTTGATGTACTTGTGACTGTATTAATCGTTTCATTCATTTTCTCATTTTGAATAATTTTCTTATTTATTACTAATCATCAATAGGGTTCTTTAATTTCTATTTTTCCTGCTTCATTTGTTATTTATCCTTTATAAATAGTTTCTAATAAAAACTTTATGCAATTTATGGAATTTTTTGTATTAAATTTTTAATAATCATTGAAATACAAAGAAAGCTTTTGCGTTGCAATTGAATATTTATCATTAAAAATTACAAAGAAAACTAAATGAATTGAAATTTCTATGAGAAAATATCTAGAAAATTCATAGATATATCACAACTTAATAAGAGTTACTTTTTATTCCAAGATTTCACTTTGTCCGTGATTTTAAAGGGGAAAGAGTGTTCCATTTACCAACGCAATAGTGTATAACTAGCGCCCTCTATGAGCAACGTTAAAATTAATTAAAAAGTATTTGTCATGCCAAAAAATGGAAAGCTCCCAAATTTCACGTTCATACTTTAAAACTTTAAAAAGTATTGAAAAATATCAAAATAAAATTACTGAATAGACATTAAATACCCTATATTTCTTAAATCAGCAACATTTGTATAAGTTATGTTTGGCAAAATCCATATATTTTGTTCACTGGTATTTCCAGTTACAGATTTCCTAACCTTTTGCGGATACCCTATATATTATTTTATAATTAATTAAAATACATTAATTAATTTAAAGTTTTATGTACACTATATTTAAAACAACTTATACTATCAAAGGAATGCAAATACGAGAAAGGTGAATTAAATAAAATTTGATAGGGATATTAATTTAATATACATACTTTACCTTATGTAGTCTGCCTATGAAAACAGTAATAAAGTAAACTTTAAATAAATATAATTATTTGATGACTTTACAATAATACGAGTATCTCTTAGAGTCTATACGAAGTCACCCTAAAGATAAACTTACCTTGATATTTTTTATAGACATTTTTACGAATTGTAAACAATTTTTTTACGATTTTTTTGACAAAAGTACAATATTCTTTGGGATTTTTTTTTTTAAAACTCACCTCACCCCCAATAGATCCTATAAAACCTCTATATTTATCACATATAATTTTGTGACTCTCCACTGAGTTACTGTGAAGATAAAACCTCCCCCATTATTATTTTAAAGACCCTATAAATTTTTCAAAGAAAGAAATACATTATTAGGGAGATAAAAATAAAAAAAATCATCACATGACCAGTAGGTGTTCTGAAACTTCGATATTCACCACAGATAACCCTTGAAGTCTCTACCAAATTAATCTATAGATAAGATTACCCTAATATTTTTTACAGACGGTTCAAATTTTTTCATGAAAAAAGTCTTTTAAGACAAAAATCACCACACATCCAGCACGCTTTCTGAAATCTCGACATTCATCACAGATAATCCATACGGACTCTCCTAAGTTGTCCTAAAGAAGACCACCCTAATATTTTTTCCTTCAGGCAGTTTCATGTTTTTAGTGACAAAAGTACAAATTTTCTGAAGAAAGAAAATTAAAAAAAAAACGAAACACGCTAGACTTTCTAAAATTTCTATTTTCCCCATAAACAACCCTTAGGGCATCTACTAGGTGACTTTAAGTACCTTCCAAATCATCTTTTTGTAGACGAATACGAATTTCTTCATGAAAATAATACAAGATTTTTAAGGGAAAAAAATCACTGCATCAGCAGTAGATCCTCCGCAATCGCGGATATTATTTTTACAGACGCTGAGAATATTTGATGCATCAAAAAGGACGCGATAGAGCGGTTACTAGGTTACCCAAAGAGAAGACTCCTCTAATCATTTTACTTTTCTGCACTCCACTATAAGCGGAAAAGTAATGTAATCGTGTTAAGAAAAAGTGAAAAAACAAAATTTTTTTTGGGTTTATTTTTCGTTTTTCGGCCTAAAAACCAAACAAAATGGTTTTTAAAAAATTTTTGCTGTGTGTGTGTCGTAGGCATTTCTTGTTAGCACGATAACTCAACTAAATCGTGTCGGATCGATCGAGTTTTGACTGATTTAGATCGAAGACATTTGAGAAATTTTTTTGTGCTAGCACGATAACTCAACTAAATCGTGTCGGATCGATCGGGTTTTAACTAATCCTGATCATAGACGTCTCCCAGACGACACCTATTGACATTGGGGTATATAGGACACACCCTACCCTGTCCATCGGTTATGAGAATGCACGATGGTGGACTATTTGAGAAATTATTTTGTTAACACGATAACTCAACTAAGTCATGTTGGATCCATCGGGTTTTGGCTCATTCGAATCAGGGACGTCTCCCAGACGACACCTATTGATTTTGAGGTGGATGGAATACACTCTATCCTGTTCATGGGTCATGAGAAAGCACAATGGTGGACTATTTGAGAAATATGTGTGTTAGCACGATCACTCAATTAAATCGTGTCGGATCGATCGGGTTTCGACTGATTCTGATTAGGGACGTCTACCATCCACCTCAAAATCTATTGATTTTGAGGTGGATGGGATACACCCCACCCTGTCCATGGGTCATAAGAAAGCACGAGGGTGAACTATTTGAAAAAAGTAAAACTGTCACATAAAACACATATTCTGCATTTATGTGTTGGTTTATTTTTTCTTGGCCACTCAATTTCCATCAAGTCCGTTTTAAAGTTTTAAAATTGTTTATTTTTATATACGATACAACATTGTCATAAAAACAGTACAAGACTTTTTAAAAGAGGAAATGAAAAAATCTCCACACCCCCAGAAGGCTCTCTCAAACCTCGATATTCAGCACAAACAACTCTTAGAGTCTCTACTAAATTATTCTTAAGATAAAATCGCTTTAGTCATTTCTTTATAGGCGTTTCGAATTCTTTTATGAAAAGTAAAAAGAGTAAGATCTACTTTCAGTAGATACTTCCAAGGTATCCAAAAACCTCAACATTCATCATATGCCACCCTGATTGTATCCTGTAAGGTGCAATTTACTTCCAAAATAGGCTCAATAAAATTAAAATATTTCTGTGTTTTCTACTATGTAAACTGGTAATTCCAGCTTAAAACCAATTTATGCAATATTATATGGATTCACTCTGTATGTTTAAGTATGCCAGTTTAAAGTGATACAACGATATTTTCAGGGACTGTTGTTATTAAGAAAACCCACAATGCAATATTAAAAAAAATATATGAGGGGAAACAAATTTCAAGAGATATTATATTTCGCCAAACGTACATTACTTACAAAGTTCTTGAAGGTGGGGGTGGAAGTGTTGTCGAAGAATATAATGAAAGTATAAGAAAATATTTAATTTTCGACCAATATGCCAAATAAAAGGGAGTGGCACTTGACTTTTTATATTACATTCCGACAAATACTTTCCGGGTGACGATATTTTTTGTTATTCCGTAAGATTTATTAGATTTCCTTATGAGGCAACTTTCCTTGTGAGGGGACTAGGGCATTGTCAATGATATTATATAGGTTCTATAACTAATAGCTATCTATTAATAGTTACCTTACTTTACTTTAAAATCTTTTTATTCCTATTTTGACTACAAAGTGTTCTATCCTACTATTTACAATTGGGCCGTTATCAAGTTGTCACCATTCATATATCATAATGAATTCATATTCTAATACATACATTACATAATAAACTATATACATACATTAAACTGTATATGTTACGGCTAAAGCCCGTAATTGGATAAAGCTAACCAGATATCTCACGTATTATCCAAACCGACTGGATAAAACGCGAAGGATTCAATGATGTTTTGCTTTATCCGGGTAATTCTAGATTTAGCCAAGGAGGAATGGCTAAACCACGCAGAGAATACTAATTGAAAGTACAAACGCAACCAATCTCGCACGTATGTAGTAGAATAGAAAAATAAAATTATTCTCAAAAAAACTTATTTATTTTTCTGAACAAACATAAAAGCAGAATTATTCTAACATAAGAATAAGAAATATTACAAAAATACCATGGATTTGACAACCATTCCCTTCTTGGTGGATTTCTGTTGTTTCTGACATGCAATACAAAGTTTTAAATAAACTATGATAACTTCCTGAGTTATATTTCTATATATCTTGTTCACTTCCTTAAGCATGCGATGTTTTCCTCCGTCTCCAATTGCCAAGTGGATTTCGAGCAGTATGTCAAAGATCTCGTTTTCACAAAATACCTTATATTTGTTTCGCCATCAGCCACTGGAGAAATGTGTCTCTCAATACCACCAACCACACAAACATCAAACTTTTTTAATCGTCGATACTGTAGTGCCGATTTAGATTTTGCTTGTTTTGCTATTTTTACTGACTTCAAAAACTCACAATATTGAACAGAATTCATGCAACAAGAATTTGAGTCTTTACGCGACACTAAATCGCAGAGAATTTCGTTAAATCGCACTTTAAAACAAGAACGTACCACTTCTAAATCAGTCGTCATCTTGTCAACTCCGGAACGCGAATGAACGATTATAGTGCTTTGTCCAAGCGTCATTGGAAAATTCTAGTATTAACCGGTTTATGCCTGAAAAGTAACGTATTCTATCTGAATTACCGACTTTATCCACTATATTTGGATAATTCTAACTTTATCCAGGTAATTCTAGTATTATTCAATATTCGTACTTTAGCCGTAACATATACATATACGAGTTAGATAATAAGCTACGAGTTATAGCAATGCAATCACATATGATAAATTTGGCTATTTTGTCCCTCATCCATTGCTTGACAATTAATTTTTGGTAGCATTAATGACAACAGGTGTCACTGTTTGTTTACCTATTTAATTATTTATGAACATTATTGTCATATCACCTCAACATTTTCAGTTATAAATTGATAAATGAATTCAATGAATGAAGGGTTAAGACAAGCTAAAGCAAAGGCCATAATCACATCAAATATATGTAGCTTATGCAGGTATGGATGCAGATTACATTCAATAATATTGAATTAAGGATTTGGTCATGCTTCTTGACTATCCCGTTATTATGTGTTAAAAATAGGAATTTATTCCTATTTATTCTTTATAAAGTGTCTTTAAATAAGGACGTTCGATTTTTAAACATAAATAAAGCAAGTTGTGTGTGTGAGGTATTCACTCATTTTTTAATTTTGAAGAATGACATTAATTTGGAATATAACGTCGTTCAAATGTCCGTCGTGGCTTTGCTTGATGGCACGTATTCGAGAGGTCCAATTCTCGATGACTTTGTCGCATAAATCTGGCTGAATTTGCTGGATGGCATTCGTTATGTTGACTTTGAGGGCATCAATTGTTCGCGATTTACTCGCATAGACCTGCGATTTAAGATAGCCTGAAAGGAAGAAGTCTTAAAGCGTTAAATCACATGATCTCGGAGGACGGTTTATTCGTCGCTGCGCGAGATAACCAATCCCCTAAATCGTTCGTGCAGAATGTCCAACCTGGCATGTGCTGTGAGGCACATAGCATCGTCCTGTTAGAACCGATCTCGATAGTCGTCGGTATCCACATAATCCAGTTTACTCTACAAGAAGTTGCTTATCATCGACCTGTAGCGCTCGCCATTGACGATCATGGCAATGCCAGTTTCGTTTTGGAAGAAGTATGGACCTATGATTCCGCCAAAATCCGCACTAAACACTGACTTTCTCGGGATGTATTTGGTGCTGGTGTATCTCGTGTGAATTGGTATCGTCCCAAATCTGACAATTTTGCTTGTTCACATATACATTCATTCAAAAATGGGCCTCGTCCTTAAAGATGATTTTTTGGCGAAATTTGGGTCAACTTCCAACTGCTCTAGAGCCCACTCAGCGAACACATGGCGTTGTATATGGTTTACCTCAAGTTTGTTAAGTTACCTTTGCCTTAAGTTCCTGGGTCAGTTGGATTTTATACGGGTGCAGATCCGAGTTCCAAAGCAAAATTCGCCAAGTTGCAGTCACATAAAGGCCAAGTTCTTATGAACAACGAGAAATTGGTCTTTCGAAATTGGAGTAATATACTTAAATAAAATTAATAACACTGTCAAAACTATTTTATTAAAGAAAAATATTGATAAGAGAAACAAAGTATAAGCTTTTAACATTAATACCATGAAATATTACTACGGTATGATGTGTCAATGACAAGTTTGTTTTGTTTGTTTGATAGTAGAGTACACGTTTGTACCGTTTTAAAACAAAAATAATCTCAATTGTTTTCGAAATGGAGCGGATATTATAATGCGTGTTTTGGACGCGTCTGATAAAATTTTCTAAGAAAACAAAAAGTGACGATAATCGAAAATCAACTGTTTGTTAATGATCATAAACAGGGAATTCGGCTCGAAACATATCTGCTACGTATTCGCTGCGCATTATCAAATTGTATAGAACAATTGGTATACAGCCCAAAGGAAGAAAACATGCTCTGAAGAGGACTGTAACAGGAAATCGACGATCCAATGCAAAAGAAATGATGATACTATGAAAGCAAGCCATTGGAAAAACTATTTATATATCCACAACTAAATGCTCCATAAAGAAAATAGGATACAAATTCTACAAGGCAAAGTTTGATTCTTTACGGTTTACTTTTGAACTTACAGGTTTCTCTTTCAAGCAAATGAAAAGCCGTTGTTAACTAAACGACAGAAAATCAGTCGGTTACGGTGGGCCAGAGGACACTGGCACTGGAGTTTATAACAGTGGCACCAAGTAATTTAGAGTGACGAATCCAAATTTGAAGTCTCATTGGGTGATACCAGAAAAAACATGTGCTAAGAACCCTACAGGAAACATATCATCTTGTTTGGTTACGAAAGTGAAGTTCCCTGCGACTCATATGATCTGGGGGTGTATAAGTGAAAGGGTGTAGACGCAAGAAAATGTCATTTCGTAGATGGCACTGTGACAGCAGAAGAATATAAAAATTTTTTGACATATTGCCTCAATGCCAATATGTCTAGGCACTAACACGCAGTACATTTTCCAACAGAATGGTGCTGCATGTCACGCAGGAACTGTCAAATCTTGGTTTACAGAACATAATGTCCCTATTATGGAATGGCCGTCTAGCAGTCCAGACCTCTCGCCAATGGAAACATTGTGTCCTAAATGGAAAAACAGATGCAAACATCCAACCCGTTCAATTAACGATCTACGCATAAAATTGCAAGAAATTTGGGACAGTCCGCTTACTGAAAAGTGCGATAAGCTGGTAGATACAATGACCATCAGAAACAAAGCTGTCATTGTTAATAAAGGTGATGTAACACTGTTTTCATGAAGCGGCCGAACTAGCCCGAACCGCGATGTTAATGTTATTTAATAGCAAACTTGTCACTGACACATCATAAAGTAGTAATATTTCATTGTATTTAAGTTAAAAGTTAATACCTTGCTTCTGTTACCGATATCTTTAATAAAATGTTTTTGAGAGCGTTATTACTTTTATATGAATATATTAGTTGTAAAATTATGCCTGGTCGAATTATTATGAGCCTGGGCTCGTATTATAGACCTTATTTTTATTATATTTAGGCTTTGCACGACTTTTTGTTTGTTGTTTGAATGTCCACTAGAAAAAAATTAAATGGGTTTTGTTTGACTTTAACAGTAGATTTCTGCACAAACAATGGATGAAACCTCGTTATATGAATTCATCGTATTTAGCTTCTGAAGGGATGAACGGAGCCTTAGGATTTAGATGGTTTTTTAGTTAGTGTTTTAGCCTTCGAATCGAAATTACTAGCCACAGCCAGAACTGATTGATGTATAATTTCATAAGCGTATTAGCAAACAGTTCTGTGGTTTATCATTTTATGTACATAGGCTATAAAGTGTATTGTACTTTCATAATACAGAAACTCCGTAATATCTAATATTTATAAAATATTTCTATAATATCGTAGTATGATCTAAATTTAACTCTGATAAATGTATGCCGATAGCTTCGGCACGCAGATTAATAAACATAACATAAAAACATAAGAGAAATTATATCTACAATAATTGTAAAATAATACTTGATTAGCAAGAAAGTAGATAAGAGTTGTTCTTATAACCTTTTCTCTGGACTCTGTTGTTAGATAAAATTATTTTAAATATTACAAGCTCATGTGGCAGAGTAATATGTAATGCACGATTAATTACTGCCGCAAATACAATTTAAATATAAACAAACTTTGGCGTATAGACTCGATGCAGAAAAAAAAAACAAATGGGCCGTCGGTTGCTTGAACTTTCAGAACAATATATTCTGAATAGACATAATACAGACATTGTCTGTAGAGCCACTATAGCAATGTATTTTTTTTACAATACCACGAAAATAGGGAGTGCCGATACAAAATGTCTGAGTATCTGAAATTTTTTCTGTTGACTTATTTTAAAATGCATTACTACTTTTGGGGACAAATAAGCAAAATAATTTTTCATTGGTTTTCAGAAGCTTGAAAGCTTTTTTATTTTTGAGATAAAACAACTTTATATACTTCTGTGAAGCGCACACGTGACTATGTGGCACACATTCTGTAAAATTGCGATTTATAACTATAGCATTTAGTGACGTAATATTGACATAATTAAAATAACAATTGCAATTAAATAATGCATGCAATCATTATCTAATCTGATAAAATCTTAATCATTTCTTCATCATCATCATCATCATGAGGTCATCAGTCCTAAGACTGGTTGGACGCTAACCTCTAGCTTCTTCTATCTTGTGCTAACCTACGCATTTCGCTAATTGTGCTACAACCTACATCCCTTACTATTTGCGAGCAGTAGTCTAATCTAGGCCTACCTCTGCCTTTCTTCACTCCTATTTCTGCTTCCAAAATATCGCAGACTATTCCCCTATGTCTCAGCAAGTGGCCTACCATTCTATCTCTTCTCTTCTTTATGTTTTCCACATACTTCTTTGCTCGACAACTTTCTCTAATACTTCTTCGTTTCTAACCCTATTAGTCCACGGTATTTTTATCATTCTTCGGTAACACCACATCTCAAAAGCTTCTAATTTCTTCCTACTTGCTTCCCCTACCGTCCAGGTTTCGCAACTGTATTGTGCCGTGCTCCATACATACGTTTTCAAAAATCTCTTCCTTGTTTCTAAGTTTATTACTCCCGAGCATAAAAGTGCTTTCTTTTTGTTAAAAGCTACTCGACCTTGCGCTATTCTTTGATTTATATCTTTATCGCTTCTTCCATCCCAATTTATTTTACTTCCTAAATAAGTGAAGTCTTTAACTTCCTCCAATCTTGCATTATTAATTTGTACTTTCGTTTTTGCTCTGCTCTCGCGCCCTCTCTCTTAGTTTTGTTTTTATTCACCCTCATTCCATATTCTTCTGTCAACACTGCCTCCATTTCGTTCAACGCTGATTCCAATTCCTCTTTACTAGATGCTAATACTGCTATATCATCCGCGAATCTCAGCATGTAATCTTTTCTTAGCAATGTCAAATTATTATATTATTTTTTGCGTCCTTGAGGCACATACATCTTTATATGTACAGCAGCCACTGTTTGCAATAAGTCTACAAATGACACGAAAGGATTTTGTAATTTTCTATTGCCTCCACTAGCTCTTTGTTATGAATAGTTTGCAAATCTACTTCAATTTGAGGATTTTGAGATATCACTTGACTTTCGTTGATATCAGCTGTCTCTTTATGATTAAATTGTAAAACTATAAACTTTACTTTGTGAAAATTCCCAAAATTATAAAATGCTGCCTATAACCATGTTTCCCAGGGAGTAACAATCTGCTGTGGTGGTTCAAGAATGTCGGGATGCTATCTGTCAAGTTCTGGAATACGTTTAGTATATTTGAGAAACACCGCTTTTGTAGATGATATTAATTAATTTACGCTCTGATAATATCCTGCGCGGTGATCATTATTTATTATTTCTTCTCCTTAAAATCTAGTACTTCTTTCATGAACAAAATCGTGTCGTCTGTAAAAAATATTACGGTCATCTTATCTTTAAGGTAACTTGTTATAGCTTCTAAGTGTTGTCTGTGGCAAATATCAAGGTTTAAAAGAGCCTACTGTGGTTGTGATGTTTTTTTATTCTTTCTCTCTAAAAATCTTGTACTTTTTGTACTAAACAATTCGTAGCACCTGTAAAAAATATTAGAGTGGTCGTATGTTTACGGTGACTCAGTAGAGACTATAAGGGTTATGTATAGTGACTATCAAAGTTTTAGAGGGCATGCTGTGCACATAACTGTGATATGTTATTTAGCCTAAAAATATTGCCCTTTACCTTATAAAATCGTAACGTCTATAATAACTATATTTTTACTAAGTCTTTTAACTCCTACACGGAACATAGGGCTTCGGTAAAAGCGCGCCATCTGGTTCTGTTTTGTGTCATGACTTTGACCTCATTCCATGTCTTTCCTGCTCTTTTTAACTCGTCCACCACTGTTCTTCTCCATTTCTGTATCGGTTTTCCTACTTTTCTAGATCCCTGTGGATTTCATTCTAGATCCTATTTCGCAACACTATTGTTGGGTCCGCGGAGTGTGTGCCCCACCCAACCCCATTTTCTGCTTTTAATTTCCGATGCAATTTTCTTCTGCCCTGTTTGATGTAGAAGGTCGTCATTTGCTATGCGGTCTGGCCAGAATATACGAAGTATTCTTCGTAAGCACTTGTTGACAAAGACTTGCAGTTTATGTGATAGTACCTTTGTGACTATCCAGGATTCACAACCATATCACAGAACTGACTTGACGTTTGATTGAAAAATTCGTAATTTTGTTTGTGTGGAGTATTGTCTGGAATTCCACACTGGGCCGAGTGAGCTGAAGGCTTGCTGTGCTTTTCGTATTCTACTATGAATGTCAGTTTCTGCACCCCCACTTTTTGTAAAGATTCTTCCCAGGTAGGTGATTCCTCAACATCCTGTATTTCTATGTGATTTATATGAAATGGGGAATTGTATCTGGTGTTAATTCTCATACATTTTGTTTTATTGATGTTGATTTTTAGGCCGATCTTGCTGCCTTCTATTGAAAGTATCTGCAATCGAGTTGCTGTTTCTTGAAAAGTTTGGCCCATAAGGCACACATCATCTGCATATTCCAGATCGCCCAGGCTGGAGGTTAAGGTCCAGCGGATACCTTGCGCATTGCTATTGACTCTAGATAGAATGTGATCTAGCACAATATTAAATAGGAAGGGGGAGAGCACGCATCATTGTCTGACCCCAGAGAGTGTTTCAAATACTTCACTATTGGTTCCACCATGCGTTACCCTGCAATTAGCTTCTGCGTACAGCGCTTTTATGAGGTATATCACTTTTTAAGGAACCCCTCTTAGCTTTAATATTCTCCAAATGGCACCATGTGAAAGGTTCACGTTCAAAATCAACCCAACCTATCAAAAGCACGTTCAAAATCAACAAATATTAAGTATAGTGACGTCCGCCACTCTACAGATTTCTCTACTATTATTCTAATCGTATTTATATGGTCTATGAAGGAGCAAAATTTGATCGAAAGCCTGCTTGATTAGGTCGGAGCTCTGGTTCGATCACATTTGTGATTCTCCTAAGTACTATTGTGGCTAAAATCTTATTTATTGTATTTAGCAGGGTTATACCTCTCCAGTTCTGGCATCGAGTGAGATCTCCTTTTTTGGGTAGTTTTATTATTATTCCTTCCTTCCAGCCAGCTGAAATAGTATTTGTTTCCCACACTTAAAGATAATACCACCCTAATAACTATATCAGGGTGGTATTATCTTTATGTGAATTGTACATTACATGACGCCAATATAAAATTTAAGTCAAGTATAAATTCACTTTGCTGTTCTGTGCACGGTTAATATGTTTCGGACATTCCGTTTTGTCCCTGTCCTTGCAGAACAAAGGTTTTTGCAGAACAAAGAAGAAAGTCTAAGTATATTAGTTTTGCACGATCGTATCTTAAGTCTGTAGATTCTCATATAAACTCATTCACTTGATCAACAAATGATCGTTTCTTATGTATATTAAACATAATAAGTCAGAATTTGGCAACGCAAAATATTCATATCAAACTGCACAATGTGTCACAGATGTTTAAGACCTATTGGGAATGTTAATCGATGAAGCGGAGATGCTGATTCACCAACTTACCATCTAGCGACAAAATCAAGCGGCTCTGTTTATAATCATAGATTATAGCTTTTGCATAATATAATTTCTTATGTTTTTATTTTTTACATCTTATGAAATATGGTAAGAAATTTCATTTTTCAAAATTGTCGAAGATGATATTTTCAAATATCCTCTGATTATTTTGGATAGCCAGTAATAATGACCACTGATATAACTAGTCAGGAAGGATATTAATTCTATATCCTGCATTTTATTAAAACAGTTTACTAATTCCATTTACAAGTATTATTTTTCTCTAAAAATCGACACTTTGTAAAACTGTTTTATAAAATATTTCTCAAAACATTTAACAATACCTCCCTAGTGCCCTCATAAATTATGTTGTCAAGGTGATTATAAAAAGAAAATTTGCATTTTCCAAACTTGTAATAAAAGTAGCACTGTTTTTTGTATAATGAAAAGAAATATTATGTAATAAAAATATTTGCGTTTGTAATAATTTGATTAAGGTAAAAGTCGACTAATTCACCCACCGTAATCTTCAAAAATATATTACATATATCCCCCTTTAGGCAACCAAACTAATTAATTAATTTCCTATGATGCCTATCTAGTATTAGATGTATTTATTTCATTATCTTAATAATTTTGCAAATCCTAAAAATATGTATTTTTAATTATCCTTTGTTATAAGGTTTTAATATTTCAACAAACTTGAATATACATATCTTTCTGACAAAATTTCATTGAAAACATCAAAGAAAATGCGACCATTGCTGCCCTGTGGCACTGCTTATTTTTTTTTAAGGCTAGCCTTTGTGTAACTGGTATATGCGTAGCCATATATGAATGACATTCAAATATATCTGTTTGACTGCTTCCTAACAGAAACCAGACCCATCTGATAAATTACACAGAAACAATATGCTGCTTAAATTCCCAAGCGTAATTTTAGTAAACAGTTAGAAGTACAGATGGTCTTTTCAAATAAATAGAAATAAATTATAATAATGTATAATCAATAAAAGAAAGTACCAAATTATTGAAGCATAAGTATAAAAATAACGAAAGAAACTAAATTTAATAATGAATAACGTCAAAAATGGTATTATAAAACACGTGTTACCAAATACAAATTGTGTTCTAAAAGGTTATGACAGTCTATAAAAAATGTAACGAATATGAATCCAATTTGAATAAAGGTATAGAAGAAATAAAATGGCCAAATTACAACTAATAAATATGAAATATCAAATGCATTCAATCAACATTATAGTAGGATAAGAAGGAAATTGGCTAGTAAAACAAATTCATGCGAAAATCTTGTTAACGTTACTATTAGTTAACTCAATTTATTTAGAAACAACTAACAAAATAGAAGCTATTGACGATACGATGCGATTATGTGAATTAAAACAAGAAAATCGCCAAGAAAAGACCAAACAAACACCGAAATACTAAAAGATATTAAATAAACAATATCTATAACGCAAAGCTTTCAGATGGTAGTTTTATAAACAGTATAAGGAGGCTTATTCCGATCCATCTGTAAGTTCCTGAACATTAAGGATTGAAACAAATTAAGCCAAAACAGCTATTCTCCCGGCTATATGCCGTCGACGCATGAATTGCTTGGAGAAATTTTCCGTATTTTGTTCTAATACAGAATCAAAATACAATTATTCGGATTGCTTGAAAACCACAAGGAATATGCAAACCGTGCTCTATCTCAGGATACCGCTAACTCTAGACTCGTTTCGACCTTATCTTGGGTCTCGTCAGTGTAGTGTAAGCGAGTAGACCTTTTGACAAACGAGGTTTCATATCTTGTAGGTACCGTTACGTTCTACCGCAGTAGAACGTAAACCAAGCGCCATCTCTCGGTAGTTTCAGAAACAATCCAAATCGAAATGAAACTTAGTCATCTACAATGAAAAGAATCATCTATAACGCAAAGGTTTCAGATGGTAGTTTTATAAACTATAGCAATAAGAAGTCTTATACTGAAAGCTTTGAATCAATCATCTGAGAACTATGCAATACTATGCATTTTCGTCGATCTTGCTTAAACACTCGACACAGCTAACCACACACTATTGTTACCTAATTCTAGGGACTATTCTATTCAGTGGACGCGTATCATTGCTCATAAAAGTTACTTAACAGAAAGAGAACAATTTGTCAGGATCGATGATGTGCACATTGATTCAATATTTGTAGTCTATGGGGTACCACAAGGGATAGTATTAGGACCTATTCTTTTCAATAAATATCTAAGTAATTCAACTCAACTCAATAAACACAAAATTGACTCAAACTGTCAAATAAGCAGAAGATATTTAGTTTCTCTAATGCTACAGTAATAATCTAGAAAGCCGAAAACTGGATTACATTAAAATGTATTGTAGAAACTGATTGTGCTATTATTTATCATGGTTCAGTTACAACATATTAACAATACACTACTATAAAATGAAATATCTATTCTTTACTTTATAGAATGTAACTTAATACATTTATATGAAATAAATATAGGGTGATAAGACAAAGGAGATAAGAGCGATAATAGAAATAGCAATTTCAAGTTTTATAAAAATAAAAGAATTTTTCATTACTTGGCATATATTATTAATATAAAACATATTTTTATTTACAAGGCATATTCTCCATGAAATTAGAAGCTTTTGAGATGTGGTGTTACCGAAGAATGGTGAAAATACCGTGGACTGATTGGGTTAGAAACGAAGAAGTATTAGAGAAAGTCGGCGAGGAAAGAAGTATGTGGAAAAACATAAAGAAGAGAAGAGATAGAATGGTAGGCCACTTGCTGAGACATGGGAGAATACTCTGCGATATTTTGGAGGCAGAAATAGGAGTGAAGAAAGGCAGAGGTAGACCTAGATTAAACTGCTGCTCGCAAATAGTAAGGGATGTAGGTTGTAGCACAATTAGCAAAATGCGTAGGTTAGCACAAGATAGGAGAAGCTGGAGGTTAGCGTCCAACCAGTCTTAGGATTGATGACCTCATGATGATGATTCTCCATGTCTTTCTATGGAGTTGAAGCATGAGCTCTCAAAAGAATGACATGAACAAATTATAAGCCTTCGAAATGTGCTGCTACCGCAGAATGTTGTGTATGAATTGGACAGATAGGTTCACTAATATCGAAATTCTAAATAAAATTCAAAAATAATGCTACATAATTAATACCATAAATAAGAATTGTTCAATACCTAGGACATATAATGAAATCTCCTAAATACACACTTCTCTAATTAATAGTTGAAGGAAAGATCAGGGGTAAAGATACTTTGATAGGAGATGCGTGTGTTCTGACTCAAATGTATAAGGGACTGGTTTGGTTCTAACTACAGTCAACTACCTCGAGTTGCCCTCAATAAATTCCAGATTGCCCTGATGATAGCGGACCTCCAATATGAGATGCACTATAAGAGGATGAAACTAAGATAACATAATTTCGGTCAAACTAAAATAAACGGAACTAATACAGTGATTTATGAAGCGGAATGTGTGGAATATCTAGGTATAATAATATATAAATATCCATGGTAGAACCAATAAATAAATAGCATAGTAAAATCATTAAGAATTGATAGCTATCAAATCAAAAGAAAAACCGTCAAACTTCTGAAATAATTTTTAGATGTGTCTAATCGAAATATTATTTATTTTTCATTAGTCAATTTCAATAGATGAATAAACTCTGGCAAGGAGTTTGATGCATGATGAGGTGAATCAAATTGCATCTGTGTGTCTATTTTAATGAGTTTTATTCCTTACTTTTGGGAAAAATTGTGTAGATAATATTTATTAATTAAAAACTTCCTATTGAACTGACAAAATTAGTTCCTACAATTATTATTCTTATTGAAATAAGGTGAATTAAATTGAGTAATATTAAGATAACTGACAAACAGAATATTCCTTTAAGAGTCCTATTAATTAACAATATGAAACAAACATAAACTAATATTAAATTTATCGAAATTCTCTATTTCCCTTTACATTACAAAGTACTCTCATCGATTCAATATTTGTTGTAAAAATCCTTTTCTATATTTTCTTGTCCTGTAAGTTCAGGTTCAGCTGTGACCTATTTTTTAAGTGAGCCATTCTCAGCTCCATTCTAGTATCTGAAAATTCCGGTTCATTAATGGAGATCTTAAAATTTTACGATAATGAGTTTGTTCAAAATTTAAAATGCTGCAAGAAGAGACACTTTAGTGTCGTTTTTAAAGTTCGAGGTGACAATATCTGTGAATATAACTTCCTCATCAATTCTTATATTAAGTTTATCTGTACTATAACTGATTATAAAACACAGAACAATGTATAACTTGCCACAAATTTATGAGATAGTTTATTTGTACACCTGAGCAGTTTATGTTGTCATTATCAAATATAGCGTGGAGATACAAATTATTCAAAATAATTTTAGTGTATGACCCAAGTCAGTAGTTGTAAAACGGTTACAGTTACTGAGCACATTAATTTAAATAGAAAAAGCTTGTTTGATTTTATATTTTCCCCATGAGTTTATATAAGAAAGAAGGGATTTTTTTTTACATGACACTTTTGCTTACTGCAATATTTTTAACACAGGTTTCGTGTTTCTGATACGAGTGGGTTAATATAGAATGCCATATTTGACAGAAAGTAGTGGATTGTCAATTATAAAAGACAGTAATGGTAATTTTCAAAATCAGTGGAACAGCTCAATAATTGAGTGCCTGCCGAATTGAACGCAATGGGGCTGTATTTGGGGTACCATTAAGGAATTGACAGATAAAGTAAAAGAATACCAAAATGACCAGAAATAATTATTAGGAAAAGATAGGAATTACTATTACTCTATTAGGAAAACTGTTAATATTCGAAAAATATATGACAAGTATATTAGAAAGAATCGCGGCTTGGTGAAGGTTTAGAAGTTTCAGTAGTTTTTATTATAATCTTCATTTATTTAATTACATTTATCGTTATTAAAAAACCCTTTCAATGTTTAAATTTTACGTAACTTTATATAATTTTTGTGACTCTATTATGCTTCCATTGTATAATAATATTAATTAGTTTATTATTTATTAGTAACGATATCCTGAGATAGATGACACTTTGCATCTTCCTTGCGGTTTTGAAACAATCTGAATCACTGTATTTTAGTGCAAACTCTGTTAGACAAAATACGGCAAATTTTATCATGTAATTCAGCGCTCGGCGTTTGGCATATAGCCAGGAGAATAGCTGTTTTGACCTAATTTGTTTAGTCCTTATTATATGAGGCATTTGCAAATGGGTTGGCGTATAATCTCCTTATTTCTGTAGTTTTAATTTTATTGTGTTTTCGATATCTATTCCATGGCATACTTCGTTTGTAATGATAAATATATTAATATCTCCATTATTAGTTTTTCTGCAGAAATAAAATGAAACATATTTTTATGAAATTTGGTACATATATTCTGTTTAACAGGGTACTAAGTAAATTTCTGTATTAAGATTTGTTTATATAAAAAATTACTAATACCATTTGTTAATTTTTAGCCCCCAAAAAAACGTTGCGGTGCCTTAATTAACAGGTTGGCTGCCACGTCCATCCAAGTGGGTGGACATCTGTACTTGACTATAATGCCAGAGTGATATAATGTGATTTATCTATATTTGCCAGAGCTGTAATTTTCGTGCCAAGAATCACAGAATAATTTTCCATGTACATATATGTTCCTTGCATGAAAAGGAAAATTTTAGTGCAGTAAAATATGTCTACCCAATTGGGTGGACAACATCGTTTTACAAGGAGCATTTGATGGCATCGTCCACCCAAGTGAGTAACAGGAAAAATACAAATAAAATGATGTTGGAACTCATTTATTGATATTGTGAACAGATTCAAAGCACACTGGTGTAAAAGTTATCAGTGCATAAAATGCGCCCTTGACCTAAGTATGAATTCATTGATATCATAACAACATTTGTAGCAAGACTTCCATAACCTGGGTCGTTTTCATTTTTCTTGCTACAATATGGGATAACTTTATATGCATAACCACCCTGGTCACAAAGTTTGAACAACTTTCTACCATATTTATGGGCTTTTCCATGAATATGTTGTTTAAAGTTAAGCCTGCCTGTGAAAGGCACCATTGACTCATCAATAACTAGATTTTGAGTTTTTACGTTTTGGTAGTTATTTTGAATTAAATCTAGCAGAGGTCTTTGCATAATCTGTCCCCTTGAACATCTTCGCCAAAATCTTAACAAAAGCTGAAAACGATTTCTAGTCATAAAAGAGGATATTTCGTTTTTGAATCATTTTTTATCTGACCAGTATGATTCAAAAGATGGCTTATGCACCAGTCCCATTCACATTCTGAGACCTAAAAAGATTTTCATCTCTTTAGCATCTACGTCCTTCCAGATTTTGTACCTACTACTCCTTTTTACTCGATTATTTGATAAGTAGGTTAGAGCATTTTTGTTAGTTTCGCTGACCATCAATTCCATCAAGTTCTCAGATATAAAAATTTATAGTAATTTATTGGTGTTGAACCAGCTACTTCAAATGATATATTGATTTTTTCTTCACTGGTGAAGAATGAACATTGAGGTTGGTTTTGATAAGAGCATTCGTTTCAAACACATACCTCATGGCTATTATTATCATCCAATTCACTAGTATCAACTTCATTATCTAAATCAGCATCTTCGTCCAAGACATCGTAATCATCTTCAATGTATGTAGAACTATTTTCTTCCGATTCAGTGCTAACTAAATATTCACTGCCTGAATCTTCAAATGGTTCAGGCTCGTCTTCACTGCTTGAAAGACCCCAGTTTCTGGGTAATTTTTCTAATTATTTCTCAGTAAATGCTCTTTTAGAGTCTTCACCGAGGTCTTTGCAGTTCACAATAGATACCTTACGTTTTCTAGTTTCCCGGCTCGGCATTGTTTTACTATCTACACTTCACCTTACACTCATTCGTTTCCATTTCTTAATAGGTTAAAATATTTCTAAAGACAATATGATATTTAAATTAGTTACATTCATTAAATTTATGCTTACAATACCTAACCAAACAATATGCCTCGGTATACAACATACACGTGGCACTGGGACTGTCACTGTCACCGTATATCAATTGGGTGGACAAATAGTTGAAAAAGAGCCTGTATTATCGATGTGCAGTTGAGCTTCTATTCAAGCTTTCTCTACACACAGTTTGGTAGAAAAACAAAGTATATGTCTGTTTTGTTACCTTAGATCATAATATTCACTATTGACCAAAAGATGGTTGTACAGTCTAAAAATAAAAAAAACTTTTTCTTGTCTATCCATTTGGGTGGACAGTTGCGAATATTCAAGATTCTGTGTCAACCCAAATGGGTCAACATAAGCAAGATTTGGAGTTAATGTGAAATATGCTTGGCAGCTAACCTGTTAAGATTTAACATAATTCACTCTATGTATATAATAACAAGTGAATAAACTATTGTAGACACTTCAATTTCTTTTCCACCCAGAAAAATTTATTCATTCTTTATGAATTGTGTTTATGACAATTAAAAATCGATTATAAATGTTTAGATATGGCGAAATAAATATACATTTCTCTTATACAGATAATGATTTACACTTATTACAAACCCTGTATGAATACAAAAACAACACATGGTTCATGTAATCTATATAACATTCAGTTTGATGCCTCAGGCTTGATTTAATTTAATTTCATAGCTCCCACATTGTCGTATCAATACTAACATCTTACGTCAGCGCAATATAAAATGCTCTATTTTATACATATACACTAGAAATACGATTTTGCAATTTCAAAATTCTAAATTTAATGGCAATAATCATTTAAAAGATCAACTAAACAAAATGTTCAAATTCTGTACCATTGACTGCCTGATAATAGACAAGACGATTAATACATTCTGTTTGAACATTGTCAATAACTTCAGGAGATATACGTTGTATTTCGTAACGAATTGTTGCTTTTAAATCTCCTGAATTATTCGCCATAGTAAGATATACTTTGCTTTTTAAGTAGCAATAGGATTTACATAATTAAACATTTGCAATTCTGGTTTGGCCTTTATTTGTAAAATAAATGTAGTGTGCTATAAAACCTTAAACATAAAGCGCTTCTAATAAAAAAAATGTTGTTATTTATAATTAACATATTTGATGTCTATTACATAGAATGCTAGCAACTTTTAAATAAATGGCGAAGATGCCAATGTAGTTTAAATATGTATGGATATTTTGCCTATATCAAGTTTCAAATCTATTTCTGCTATGTTTTCTAACCTGTCATCAAATATGTTAACCTTCTGCTAGTGATTAGAGGTTATAAAGTAAGAATACAGCAGCTATTAAGATATATTTAAATAAAGTTTCTTGTAACAATACATTTAAACACTTTAAGGGGCTACATCAACCTAGAAATATGAAAAAATAGTCGACATTCGGGATCAATTTTCTTGGGAAATATTAATGATAAATAAACATCTTGTTCCTCAAATTGAAGATAAATTTATTGTAAACATGGTGTAGTGAACACAATTTAAGAATATATAAAACCGGAAGAGATATGCTCGCCGGAAGTGAAGCGTCTACTTCGCGATCCCGTTTGGGGTGACCCTTCTCCTACTAAAACTGATCATCTGAAATCAAAGATAGTAAGCTATCATGAAGTTAAGTGCATAAAAAACATACTAATGATCGCCGTTTCCGATAACTGTTCTTCAAATGAAAAAAAAAAAAAATACGGCACATGAAACCGAAGTACGAAAATTAGGTGTAAAAAACTCAGTTATTCTCATAATTTGTTTAAACAATTTTGTGTCAAGACTGTGTCAAGACTGTGTCAAATTAAATGTAAAATGAATATGTCAATCGGTTCTTGAGATATAACGGCCATCGTGTAGGATTCAAGGCCATTGCCTTTTTTATGAATGATGAATTTCCATGCTTGTTTCATCTTTCATAGCCCTAGAAATTTTGTGCATGTAAGTATATTATTACAATATAGTAGGAAAAAAGTGCATGAAACAATGATTCCTCAAGTTTGTCTCCGATTAGTTAAGTCGATTATTGTTCCGCACTCGACGAGGGCGTTTATTGAGGGGCACAGGTAGCAGCATTAGCCGTCCTCTACCCCGTGACTGAAAGCTTTGTATCTTTGTAAATTTTGAAGATATCAACCTGAAACTTTCAGAATATATTCTTAAGCTTTTATACTATAATAATATATAATTATCGAAAATATTTGAGGTTTTCGGTGGATGTAGCCCCTTAAATTATTAAAATAAAATTAATTCAGAATTGTTCGCCATTTCTTTAAAAAAATTTATCTGGAATAGATAAGTGGAATTTTATACGCAACCATTCATTTTAAGCCAAAATATATCAGTTATTTGTTATAATTTATAATGGTTATTAAATTATATACGAACGGTTTTCTACCTAAAGATAAGCCTAATTGACAAAGCATATACTATATTATTCCTAAAGATATATTTTGCAGATTAAAGCTACACTTATTTACATTTCATAAAAAATCTACAAAAACCTTAACAAATAATTAATGTGATAACTAATAGAGGGTAGAAATAGAGTAATAGGTGTTCGAGTACTTTATTTTAAATATAAATTAATACTCAATTTCAAAGATTAAAATGCCTAAATGACGTCTACTCCCACGACAACTAAATGTGATATTAACTATAATATCCATTTTAAAAAATTGTTCGGGTCTAAAACTATTCGTTTAACATAAAAACTTTCTAGTAAATGAAGGAAAACACTTAGTAACTTTCACAAAAATTGAAAACTATGTTTATAACAATTGTTTCGGCTGTTATGCCATTTTCAAAGGGTAAGAAAATTTTACTAAACCTAATAAGTATAAAATTCAGTCTCTATAGACACTATAGACAGGTAAAAACATCGAATGGTATTATACTATTACTGCTTTTATTATTATTTATGATACTAATCCCTCGTTATTACTTTTTTATAAATAATTTTATTTTTTTATTTCTATGACTTCTAATAAATCTAATCTTCTGTTTTTACGTTCATTGTGTAATAGTTTTATTTTTTGGTAGTCCGAAAAATGATTGATTGTTATACAATGCTCTGCAAAACCAGTGCATTTTTTATTATTTAAAATAGATTTTTTGTGTTCATCATAAGGCTTTTTTATAGGATGCCCGCCTGCATATTAAAAAAATATTTTCCATTGCGCTGGGCATCTGTAATATAACAGTAATATGTCATAAAGTATGGCGTTTTATACTGCACTGACATAAGATAATGGGGTTGACACGACACTGCGGGAGCTGCAAAATTAAATTAAATCAAGTCTAAAGCCTAAAACTGAATATCATGTAGATTATCGGAGCTTTATATTATTTTTATATTCATATAATTCACAAGCAATGACTAAATTCTTCTCTCGGTATAGAAAAAATTGAAGTGTCTATAACAATTTTGCCATTTTTGACTGTATAAATATGTAGAAATAGAGTGACATGACATTTCAAATCTGAACGCCCTGATGAAAGTTGTATTTATTAATTAATGTTGACTGGGTTCTTTTTAAATGTAGGACACTAAAAGATGTACATTAGAAGTAATAGTTATATTTAGTTATAATAATCCAGGTATCGCGACGTTTTTCGGGGGTTAACAATCAAGAAATCGTATTAGTAATTCTTGTACATATGTAAAAATCTTAATACATCTTAATACATCTAAGCGCCTCTACTTATCCTCCTACTTAAATAGGTATGCACCAAATTTCATAGAAAATACGAATTTTAAAAATTTCCGCAGTAAAATTTGATAATGAGAATATTAATGTATTTATTATTATAAACAAAGTGTGCCATCAGGCATACTTTGAATCAGGATAAAATCGTACCGTTGGTGGTAATAGCGGCACAATTTTTCTAGTATATCGATATTTTTGAAGTATTCTTCTAGAATCCACAAACAAATTTATCAATGAAATCTACCTCCTGAAAATATTTACGCTAATATATTATTTCATCGCTAGTTGCCAAATAAAAAATCTCAAAACATACCATGACTTGTTTTTATGGCTAGACTCAGGTAGACTGTTCCGTTTGTCGGCAAGATAAGAGAGTTTTTTTGGCAAATAGCGATGAAATAAATAGTACGTACAATATCTAAAAACCTACGGTAGATGTGCCACAATATTATTCCGAACGACTTCCTTCAAACCATTCTATACCGCAATAAAGTTTCTATTTGAAGTCGAATTTTAATATAACGAAGTTTTATATCTCTTTGTTTTATTGCCTCCCCCTTACGAGGCTACAAGGGATCGATTTCTAAGAATTAAGTGCTACCTGAACGATGTTGTTGCAGGCAATGTCACGCATTATCCAATTTGCTTTTAATTATTCGTTGCTTTAATTAAATGTATAGCCGAAGATGAATTTGGGTGAACGATCCCAATGAGATTTAATTACAGAGTTAAATCGTGATGTTCATTTCATAAGCATTACTTCATCCTTTGTTGCTGATATTTAAAGTTTAATAACTGACGTTATTACATTCCGGAGGTTCTTGCAGATGGTTGAAACTTCCGATGCAGCTACAAGAAACAAGTGACCAGTTTTTCATACACACCAGAAGATTATGTATACGTCGCTCGAGGCGTGTTTCTGTAATTAAGTTGGCATGATCAGGAGATGATAAAATTTAAATTACCTTTGGCCCAGGGGCGGCTGGTGTATAGGTGCTGCAAAGCTACAGAACTGCCAAAAAAATTAGATATTTGTATATTTTCGCGACATAATAATTACTAAAATTTATTAATAAAATAATTTGGTTAGCTGGTGCAGCTAACCAAATTATTGGGTTAAAGTCGCATTCTGCCCGCCGTCATCTATTGAGTAGTAGACCAGACGAATTATCTGGGTATCTACGCGAGCGCGCCGCGGTACATTGAACTGGGCCACACGAGGTAGTTCTCAGCACGGCTCGGCACGCCCGTCCTCCCCCTCAACTCCCGCGACAATCCACACTTGGCGTTCGTAAATGCGCGAATTTACACGGTCAGTGAGCTGTATTTTTTCCAGGCAAAATCAGTGAATGTTTACTCCTTTCTACTCCTCGGGCGGGCGTAAATCTTACCTATTTCGTATTTCGTGTTAATTTGAGATTTTAAATACTGTTTTGTGAATTTGTGTAGTGATTTATTGTACTAATTATAAATATTTATATACTGTGATAGTGACAATGGATTTAGTTTATAATTTAGTTCATGTGAAGCGATTTTTTAAATATTCTTATGAAGAAAAAATTGATTTAAAAAACAATGGTATGCCATTGCCCGATATTGTTATTGAGACTGCAGGTGTTAGGCGCGGAAAAGCATATAAACGTCAATTTAATAGACATTTATTCGAAGAACAATTGGATTTGTGGGTGCAACAAAAAAAATGCGTTATTTTGTTTTCCTTGTTTACTTTTTGGCGGTGATAAAGCATGGACGGAGGTAGGGGTGACAGATTTGGTGCACATAACTGAAAAAATAAAAAAGCACGACAACTCCAAAAGCCATCTACATAATACAATGCAATTAGCTTTATTAGAAACAACTAATATTAAAGCGCAGCTAGATTCAGCTTATTGGATAAATGTGCAAAAGCATAATGATAATGTGACAAAAAAGAGATACGTTTTGTCAAAAATTATAAACTGCATAAAGTTTTGTGGGGCCTTTGAACTTGCGCTGCGAGGACATGACGAAGCTGAAACCTCTCAAAACCCGGGGATATTTCGTGGTTTGATAAATTTTTCTGCTGAGTTTGATGTAACTTTAAGCGAGAATCTACCAAATGCTTCAGTATTTAAAGGAACCTCTAAAGAAATACAAAATGATCTTTTAGACTGTATATTAAAAGTATGTCATGAAGAAATAATTAAAGAAATTAACAAACCTTCATTTTTGGCAGTTATGGTAGACGAAACAACTGATGTTGCTAAAACTGCAAAAACTCAGTTAGTGGTAGTTTTAAGTTATATTCTCGATCGTGAACCGATTGAACGTTTTAGGATATACCTGAAACCTACAAAATGTGACGCTGAAACTCTTTCGGAAAATATTTTAAGTGTTATAGACCCTCTAGTAGAAAATTCACCTTACAAGCCTTTTCTCTTAACCAGAGAATATGACGGCAAGTATGAAACTTCTCCAAAAAGGTATTAAATTCCAAAAATTTTTATTGTGAAAGTCTATATTTTTGTATAAACGGATTTTACATAAAAATTCTGAAGTATCAGGAAAACGCGTGACCTTGAAAATTTTCAAAATTTTTATACTGCCCCTTCGGCGCCAGTAGTTTGGATACGTTTGACATTTGTACGCGGGCGGCCAATACCCTAGGATCGGCCCTGTGCAGAATACCCGTTTCATTTCATCACGAGCCGCCACTGCTTTGGCCCCTCTATATATTAAAGTTTTGTTCAAATTCCATAATGTTACGAACAATTTTTCATGCACATATTGCCGAAATAAATCCGGTATCATGAACTGTATTCTCTAATAGCCTTAGTTTCTGTAACTATTTTTATTTATAATTAATAGCCTATGAGGATAACACTAACTTAGTTTTCCACAAAACACCAAAACACTATACACTACGCTCGACACGCGTTTCGCCAACAAAGTTAGCATAATCTGGAGATGATTAAAACTCTAAGCGTAGTGTATAGTGAAACTTTTTTTCCAGTTTAACTTTATAAACTAACTTTCGCACTGTATTACACAATGTCACTTTCTTCGCACCGTATCGCTCACTATCGCGGTCCAGATTTAACTAACTCCTGGATGGACGACACAATTCTTATATAGGCAGTAGGACGTCTCTCCAGACGTTTCTAGATAAAGAACTTTGGCGAACCTTCTAGTATAGAACGCACTGGAAGTCAACTCCACATGCTCTTGATGGTTTCGAATATTCCCGGCGTTCGGGATCGCTCGAGGCGTTCGTGACGGTATTTTGGTGTTTTGTGGAAAATTAAGTTAGTGTTATCTTCACACCAAACCTTTCAATCTATTCCAGTATGAGCCTGTGAGGTGATAATATATTCCGGTTTACAGCAGTAAGACCCAGCTGCTAAGACCCAATTTCTTAGAACTATGTCTTTCTTCATTGTTAAGAAAGAGTAGGGAAGCAATTTTTCTGTTTAGCAAATCACTAATGTTCAAGGTATCAATCAAAGCAATGGGCTATTCGGTATAGGATTTTGTTTTTGTTCATATTATAATTCCATTTCAATATTTTGATTTAGGTATTCAACCGACTATTATCGTGGTTCAATCGAAAGTCACTAATGTCAAAGTTTACAGAATAAATAACAGTTGTCCCACTCGCGGCAAATCCTTTGCAGTCCCTTTGATCTTCATACATCCAAAGAACGTAACGTAAAGTAAATACGGACTCTACAAGATAAAGAAACAAAATAATCTAATGGAAATTTTTGACATGAATGATAGAAAGGTACTTTTAAAAATTCGATTTTCAGTTTATATCCAATATTTTCTTCACCGCTTAGTTCATTAAATCTGTTAACAAATTTTTTTTTCTAACTTATTCACATATTCTGCAATACTTTTACATGAGATCCTCCAAATTTGTTTTCTTGAGTACTGGCATACGCTTTCGATGTCATCCAACGTATTGGTATCTGCATAACTTATGCAAGTATCGCAAGAATGTTGTACTAAACTTCTTTTTAAAAGATAACCTGTCACACAAATTAACGCGTTACCTTCTGGAGTCTTAAGGTCTACGTAATCTTTAGTAAAAACTGTAATTGGAGTATGTAATTGGAGTGGAGTATGGAGTATGTACACAACATTCCTCGGGTGTAATATTAGAGTATCTATGGTTACGAGAAAATCCTAACTGGTTTTTCCATATTTGACACCTGTAAGCAAAAATATTTTTATACTAAAAAATACAACTTGAATTTAATTTAAATTTACACAATAACGAACAGGAATTTTAATAACTGCAAAGTATTGTCTTAATATATGTATACTTGAGTTGGTTTCGGTTTCTCTGAAACAGTTTGTTATAACATTTACAGTTTTCAAGATATAAGGCTGTCTTAAGTTAAATGGCGCACCCTGTATAATATAACGACAGCAAGTATATTATTTTAAGGTGTCGCTTATTACCAACTGCAAAGCTAACCCTGTCCAATCGAATTTCCATAAAATCAGGTACAGACAAACAAGAGATATATATTTCTTACAGATGATTACGAACGAACGAACGATTAAAGTGTTTTTTAGTCCACTTTATACAAATCACTTTTCACGAGCTAATAAAACTGTCACTGACATTTTACGTTTCTAGTCCACTCTGTACACCTGAACAACAACTGTTCGCAACAAGAAACAAATGCATGCGAATACACTGGGTAGAAGCCAGGTCTCGATTGGGACCCGGTAACGTCCGAAGCTTGGCAAATTGGTGGGGGAAACGATTTCGCCTCGATGTGAGAGTGGAATAACTGTTTTTATTCTGTAAACTTTGCTAATGTTGATGACTATTTTTAGGTCATAGAAAAAGTCTACTGATCTCAGTGATTATTGTTTGGCTAAAAACTTAATTATTTGGATTGCAAGAAGTTTATTTATGCCTTCATCTCTGCAAATTTGTCTTACATAGTCATAATAAGGTACTTCGAAAACTGGAATAAGTACTATTATAAAACATGTATGGTATAAAAATGACTTATCTATAGTATACATAGTGTATGTACTATATGGTTCTCAAAAGAAAGTCAGCCATAGGGTAAGGATAGAGACCTAGTAACTTCGATGTGATCTGTCAATATTACCATAGACAAGAATATTGATTTGCTTGAAGAGTAGCTTATAAGTCGGGAATCGAGAAAGGAGCCACCAAACCGCAAAGCGATTATCCAGTAGTTCCCGAATAGCAAGGTTATTACATAATCGCTATAGGAAACAACTACTCCTCGGGCTAAAGCCCCATCAGGCATTGAATTATAACTAATAGCAATTCTCGACCACATTCTCGTGTTTCTGCACGATCAACAAGGTTTCAGAAAAGAAAACCCGCCACGGGTAGGATTCAACATCTGTCCCGGGTGGGAACCGAACGACAGACAGCTGTTTCAAACTTATTAGTTGTCATCATTGCCGTACACGGTACGCCAGTCCAGGACAAGTGCCGAGTCAAATTTGTGGGGTATTCATCTAAATCGATACGATTCATGTCAGTAATTTATACATTGCTTGACGAGTTGTTCAGGACTAACCCTAGAACTTCGTACAGCTAAGCTCTTTAAGTTGAAAAGAAAGCACTAGATATATTGCACTACATCTGTGACATCTATCCATATAAGATAATGGCCTTTTAACTATCCAAGGACTCTATGTCTAAGAGAAGAAACTGTGCTGACAAATATACACTAACCGTGAGCACAAGGAAATCATGACCAAAACATTATCTTCTGTAACAAGGCAGACTTCTAGTTGGGGGAGTATGTTAAAGGGTATGACTTCTTCAGAGAGGACGGGTGACGTCCTCTATTTCATTTATTATATATAAACCATAGGGGTGTTGAATAGCTCTACAATTGGTACTATTCATTTCATCACTATTTGCCAAATAAAAAACTCTCTTATCTTGTCGGTAAACGGAACAGTCTACCTGAGCCTAGTCATAAAAACAAGTCACGGTATGTTTTGACATTTTTTATTTGGCAACTAGCGATAAAATAAACTATACAAGTGGTTATCTGAACGGAACTCATCAAGTAATAATCCTCGTTCTTTTATAAATGTGTCATAATTTAATTGCCATTATACACTGTTAATTTATTTAATTTTGCCCCAACGAGTACATACAAATATTTTTATAGTTATTTTAACCCTAAAAAAATATCTATAATGTCAAACAGTTTAATATATTCTAGTCCTATTAAATCTTTAACCATGATATACGTGTATACATCGCTTGAAGATATTTGGCAAATCTAACCACAAAGGAGAATTATTTCCTCGAGGCTGTCTCGTGATCCTTCCACATGACTGACAATGTTTTGTGATATATCCATTTCACCTTTGTCATTGCTTGCACAGATGTATAAAGCATAGGGGTGTTGAATATTTCTACAAGTGGTACAATTTATCGAAACAGAACTCATCAAGTAACTCTTTTTAACCGACTTCAAAAAAAAGGAGGAGGTTCTCAATTCGTCTGTATATATTGTCACGAACGCGTCGAACGATCCCGAATGCCGGGAATATTCGAAACCATCAAGAGCGTGTGGAGTTGACTTCCAGTGCGTTCTATACTAGAAGGTTCGCCAAAGTTCTTTATCTAGAAACGTCTGGAGAGACGTCCTACTGCCTATAAAAAATTGTGTCGTCCAGCGAGGAGTTAGTTAAATAGAGAAATTTCTAGTAAATTGGTTACAATATATTTTTTATGTATATTCGGATATAAATTAAAATCGGTTCCTAAACATAAGGAACCGATTTTAATTATTCTTCTTGCGTTGGGTTCAGTATAGCTCCAAGATGGTCCCATCTTAATTTCATTGGTATTGGACTTTGGACCTCGATAATACACAACGGAACTCCGTATTCAAGTAGCCGTTGTCTTTTCATTCGCAAACTATCCTTAATAGGTCTACCCATCATTTAAAATTGTAAAATAATAATAAAAAACCGACTTAAAAAAAAAAAAGAAACAACTAAAAAGTAAGAAGTAAATGTTTTCTACAATTTAATATTTATTTGTTGTCTCGTTTAATATAAGTAAGAAACTATTGTTCATTTTGTAATTATTATTAATTGTTTTATATAATTTTGAAGTAGGTGCCAAGTAAAATATAAGAAAGTATACATCTTGGTACTATAACAATGAGTTTACATTTAAAATTGCCGAGGGCCGGCATTAGCATTACTAATATTGTATGACATTCACTTAAAAATTATATAAAACAATTAATAATTACATAATAAATAATAATTTCTTAATGACATTAAACGGAACAACAAATAAGTATTAAATTGTAGAAAACA
Organism: Rosalia funebris; assembly: GCA_037954035.1. NCBI lineage: Eukaryota > Metazoa > Arthropoda > Insecta > Coleoptera > Cerambycidae > Rosalia > Rosalia funebris. Next base: position 12,902,236 of record JAZFAV010000011.1, on the reverse strand, counting down.
TTTATTTTTTGCTTTTTAGTTAAGTTACTCTTTTTAAGTAAAGTTTTTTTTAAACTTATTATAGAAATTTGTGGTACATTCAACTGTCATTCTACATAATTAATTTTTTCAATTTTGACCCAACGAGTACATACAAAACTTTATATAGGTATGTTAACCCTAACAAGGCATTTAGAAAGTCAAATGGTTTAATATAATCTAAATATAATATAGCCATTATATGTGTATAAATCGCTTGAATAAAAACATTTGACAAATCTAACCACAACTGAGAATTCTTTTCTTCAGATGGCCTTGTGATCCTGCTGCATGCGTAACGACTATTTTATATGATAAAGCCCTTTCACCTTTGTCATTGTTTCCACAGCTGTACTCATTGCAAAGTTCGGGAGAATTATGTACTTCTTAACTTGTATTAAAACAAAATTAATATGAATACCCGTCAGGAAACTTTAGAAACGTTTTATGTATCTCTAAATGCACACTTAATTATTTGTATAATAATGACCTAGATGATAGTCATGGGGACTATGTGGACTGAATATAAACATAACTGAATAAAGGAAATATTTTAATACTGCTGCTCCACAAAATTGCTTTTCTGTTTGAACTGGTGTTCGTAAACAAAAGACTTATTAATTTTAAAGTCTCATTAAACCCTGTAAATACTGTTAAGATACTTCCTCTGAGTAAATAGTTTAGATTTCTGCGTTTGCATAATTGATTATATTGGGAAAAACAAACTATTAAATTAATTATTGATGAAAGAACATTTAGTAACGTAATTTAACGTAATATTTTTCACAGGGCTTTCATGACGTCTGTAAGACTTATGTGAATAAATGAAATATCAACTCTTGATGTGGCTGCATGGTAAAAGTGGATAATTAAGTGTTGTCTGAAATAAATGTGTCAAACGAATTACGCATAGTGTACGCTATCCCCAACAGTTCTTAAAATTGATTTGGAGAATGCATTACATACACAACTGGCAATATAAATGTGGAGGAATAGGGATTTTATTTGATAAGTAAACGTACATGCGTTTACGCCTAAACGTATATGCCTCTTCTTTATGATGGTCATGTTACAATAGCATATAATGTAAACGATGCAAACAGTATGTTTCGGAAGCCTAAGGAAGAATATGAAAAGTGGAGTTTGTAACATATACGTCGGAAATCGAGAAAGGAACCACCAAACCGCCAAGCGGTTATCAAAGTAGTTCCCGAATAGCATATATATAATAGCAACGATCAGATAAGGTTTTAAAAAATAGTTAATAATAATATATGTTACTGAAAGAGATCGTATCGATAAAGATGTATACGCCATAGAGTTCATTCGACATTTGTCCTGAATCGGCGTACCGTGTACGGCACTGATGAGAACTAATAAGTTCGAAACAGCTGTATGTCGTTCGGTTCCGATCCGGGACAAATGTCGAATCCTACATGTGGCGGGTTTTATTTTTTGAAAGTGGAATTTGTCTATCTTGCTAAAATTAAATACCCGACAGCTAGAGAAAGGAAAGTGTGGCAGACAAGGAAATATAACCCAATTAATAAATGCCTAAAACTTGGATACTATTAAAAATTAGATTGGGCAAGGGACGAGAGCCATTTGGTAATTACACTCTGCCATGTGAAATAATGAAGTAGCGAAAGCAATAAAACATATGATATATCTCGCAATAATTCGCAATATAACACATACGAAACATAATTTTGATTGCATAAAAGATAAAACGTACTTGAACATTAAGATATCCGGCAAACTATGCAGGCAAAGAGGACCATTATAGATAATACAGATAAAAATTAAATACTGTGGTATGGACACCTGTAAAGGTGGAAAATATAAGATGACCAAAACATATATGGTAGTATATACTGTAGGAAAGACAAGAAAGAGGATGACCATCCAGACATGACAGGATGATGTCCTTGACGCAGTGATGGTAGACGCTTCAGTAGTAGACGAAGAAAATGGTTGCTTGACCAGAAAAAGTAGAATTCGGGAAGTGTAGTGGTGTCAGTCATAAAACTGTATAAAGGTTGGTTGCCGTTTGATTTCTAATCTTATTAACCTCACCAAAAGATTCTTCAAAAGAGAGTCTTGAACAAAATTATAGGAAAGGCAGTTTTACACAAATTAATCTTATACATAACGTACGCGGATTCTAACGTGAAGTGCTCGTAATTGAAACTAAGAAAAGAAATTGTTTCTTACCCTATACCTGCCTGTCTTGTTACCCGTGGTGACTGTTCCGGCGCCATTATATTAAAATGAATACCAGTCAACGAGATAATACTCTGATTTAATAAACAAGGGAAAATGTTTAGTTTAATAACAAATAAAGCTAATAAATATATAAAAATAAATGGAAATGAGGAAAATGAATATTGTTCAAGTTAATGATAAATATTGAGAGCTGATACAATAAAATACGACAAAATTTCATACTGATCTAGAGGTAACCCGAAACTAACAATAAAATTTAGAAAAGTAATTATGATGATTCAATTGTGTATTCAAGTTTTATAAGTATATCGGTGTCCACATCATACAGTTTAGGCCACAAGAAGTTGATCGTCGATCTGTAGCGTTAGCCGTTGATGGTTAAGTGGGCCTCGTCGCTAAAGATGATTTTTTTGGCGAATTTTGGGTCAACTTCCAACTGCCATAGTGCCCAATCAGCGAGTACACGGCGTTGTTTATAGTCGTGTACCTTAAGTTCCTGGGTCAGTCGAATCTTATACAGGTGAGTACCCAAGTTCCGATGCAAAATTCGTCAAGTTGAAGTCACAGAATAGGCCAAGTTCTTGTAAACAACGAGAAATTGGCGTTTCTCGAACAGAGCACTATTGAAAATAAAATTTGATGATTTGCACACGTCGTTGAACACTATGCATTACTGAATAAGTCATAATAATTTAGACAGATGTTACTTTAACAACAGGGCAGCTATGACCTAACAAATTTCGAGCGTCTTTATTGAAAGATCCTGTATATGTAATTTTACGATGTTTATCATAAAACTTTTTTACGTCGAAATCGATCAGCAACCCAGTCCCATATTTATATTTTAAAGTATATCAACAATAACGAATAGACTTCCAGTATATATGTATATTTTATATTTCACTTTGGAGATTTCAGATTAAAAAAAATATTTTTCATTGAAAATGCTGTTAACATTCACATCAGAGAAAATTATATTTCAATTAATTAAATATGACTTTAAAGGTAAGTTAGTTTTGTCGCACGCGGTGCATTTATACATTACCATTGCCGTGGAAGCATATTTCCAGGATTTCTAGAATTGCAACTTACTTGCACGTTTACAATGTTTCGAAGAGAAAAAGAAGTTATCGTTTGATACATGGAATATGATATCTCTGATATCTTGAAATATAATATAATGAAACTAAGCGTTTATTTGCATATAATATATATTTATTAATCATACAACATGAACAAATAGTGCATATAAGAAAATGTACTTGAAAATATAAACAAAGTTTAAGGCCCAGGGGAATAGTAAGTTAGATCATGGGCAAAAAACAAAGAACACTGATTTGAATCAAAACTTTGAAAATAAGTTAGCTCAAGAAAAAAAAAACGTAAGGGTTTTTAGGACCGAAGGAGTTCTTAAATACATTTCTTACTAAACTCAATAAGCCACCCTCGCATTACTGTCGAAAATATACCGACAGAATTTATATCGGGCAAACATTTCTGTCTTATAATGATCTCTACATAGTGTATGTAAAAACTTATAAACACCTCTGATTGTTTTATACTTAAACAAGGCTGTGATATGACATTATTACAGCCTTATTTAAGTACAACTGCATACATGGTCTAAAACCTTTGCTCTGACAGATATCATGTAGTTGTTTCACCCTTCTACACCCTTCAGTTATTAAAAAAAAAATCAATCATCCTGATGGATATAAAATGGTTCTACCAAAAAATTATTGGAGCAACTACGGCATGCTGATGTACAAAAAAGATTTATTTTATTCTGCTGAAGAAATATTTGTTTTTAGAATAAAAACTTCGTGTAAAGAAGCCACTATTGTCTAATTATTCCAACGTGTGTCACTTATTTCCTTTTTATTCTTATCATAATATGATATTAATAAACATATTTGTGTCTTGTATTTTGTTAATTTATTGTTTTTTTATTAATTCTTATCTAATATTATCTATTGAAACAGTACCTTATATGTGGCACTACTGTTGTTACACTAAATAGAATCTCAATATTAGTACCTTCAGAAGAAAATAACCTTAAATTTAAAAATCTACCAGTGGCATAGTGTGACATAATATTTTAAGAAAGTTTGTACTGTCTCCTGAAAAATTATATTGCAACTTATACTACTGTGTAAGCCTCTAAATGTGAAATATGGACACAGAGTACAGTTAATTATAAACTATTAGGATACATGAACGGGGTAAAAACATTGAGAGATATTAAGATTGTGGTACATAATGCATAAATGTTATGCCAAATGACCCAAAGCAAATAATGGACATGATACAATCCGGTGCATTAATGCATGCATCAGTATATTATTATGTAATATAAGTCGTTAGTTAATGTATTTGCTTGTGGTATAGTGCACCAAATATATGTATGTGAATATGAGTTTTCTTACAAATTCCATCTGTCTATTCCTAGCTAGTTTACTACTTATAGTGACGATGAAAATTAAATAAAGTGAGAGGAATTTTACTTGTGTGAGTGACAACGATTGACTTTATCATTTCTCTACTCGAAATTTGTTAATTTGTTATGAAATCATAACTTAAAGAAATGCATCCATTTTCAGCTTTAGTTAACAAATGTCTAGCTCTTTATTTACATGAATTATTGTATTACTACATGTTTACCAAAAAGCGTAAACTTTGTCAGGGTAGTGTTCAATACGTTATTAATAAACATAAGAATAAGAACGGGCCCCAAAACGATCCTTGAGGGGCACTCAGGTTTGCATTTATGTATGAAATATCATTAATGATATTGGTGACATATAATAGCAATATCAAGGTGTAAAATCCATAGGCAAATTGATATAAAAACAACTAATAAAATATTAATAAAGAAAATGATGAAAGAAGATGTTCTGCTAATTGAATATTATTATTTTAAAACTAAATCTGAAGAGCATTTACTTATCGTTTTTACATATATATGTATTTGTGTATGTGTATGTTAAAAGTGTTTTAATTATTGTTACGTTATACTAGAACCCAAGTACTTGTATTTCATGTTTTAATGTTATTTGTTTTTGTTTTATCTAGCATATTATTTACATTTGTAAAAGGTAATAAATTCAAGTACACTAGTGATTCTTTTCAAATTTAATGTCAACAAGTGAATGAAATATTTTATTCAGTACACGTAAAGCAGAAAAAATTAATTGACCACGTCACTTAAGAGAAGATGAAGCAGTGAATGCGATAAATTTGGTAACGATGGTTTGGACACATACACACACACACACACACACACACACACACACACACACACACACACACACACACACACACACACACACACACACACACACACACACACACACACACACACACACACACACACACACACACACACACACACACACACACACACACACACACACACACACACACGCACGCAGGCTTCAGTAGGCGAAGGTTACATATATAGACGCGGACAAGCACGCAGCCCTGAGGAAAGTGCCAATTTTCCTCTGGTGAGAATCGAACTCATGCAGACAATGTGCCCAGTATTTGGCCCAGTTGCCACCCTGTTACCAAATACCAAGTCAACACCACCGCGGCATTAGAATGAGACCATGCGTCACCCATCCAAGTCGCACCGAGCATTTCATTGCTTGACTTTGAATAGCGTAGGTCTGACAATGAACGGAGTACGCTGCCTCATCATTTAGTTACTACACCGAGTTCTGCAAGAGGACAGGTAAATTGGACCATTGACGACTGGAATTGGACCATTGACGAGTATTGTTTTCAGACGAAATAAGAGTAAATTTTAGTTCACCAGATGGACGTGAGCGAATCTGGTGGAGGCCTCTTAGAGAATCCCATTTTTTTGCAGATCAATAATATTCCTGGAGAGGAATTTGTATCTATGGTCATACGTATTTGGTTCCTATACCAGGAGGGAGTCCATGAATGTACATTTCGACGTAGAAAATATCGTAGAAGAACATGTGATGCTATTTGTCTCGTTTATCGGGAACAATTTCATTTTTATGCAGAATAACGCTCGTTCTCATATTGCTAGAGAGGTATTGAACTATCTTCGACTTGTAAATATTACAGCAATAGGCTGGCCACCAAGAAGACCAGATATAAACCCCATAGAACATCTATGGAATGCGCTAAAGTGATCAGTTATGGGCCACATACCTGCCCCTATGACTCTTAGGGAACCCGAACAAGTTATTCTTGCCGATTGGGAGAATATTCGTCAGGAAACTATTCATCACTTGATCAATATCACGTCTACATGAATGAAAACAGTGGTAAGAGCTAGAAGAAGATCTATACGCTACTGAGTTAGAATTCTTATGATTTGATTTCACATCCAAATTCTTTTCTAAAGTGTTTCATTAACACAATTTACATTACATTTGAGATTATTGTTCCTTTCTGTTATATATTACTGTTTTTGAAACATAAATATATTATTTATATATTTTTTTGTTATTTTTAAAAATAAAAGTTATAATGGGAACTTTCACATCTCCGTTAATTTTGTGCAGAACTTTATATAGCCTCATGATGTTAGACGGCACTATAGATTGAACATAATATGTCGCACATATTGATTTAGTTTTCTACGATATTAATTACGTTTTCTCTTAATGTTACGTACCATAAATCGTATGTGACTATATACGCCAAATACTGATGAACTTTAGACATAACTATCCAGCAATGGCTGCGGTCACACAAATTAAATCTAAACCCAAATCATTAGTGAAATGGGCGTAATCGACAACGAGAGACCATCGTTTACAGGATAGTCAGATTCTGTTCGAAACTTTCGATACTTACGCGCAAAACAATTTGAGCATGTAATATAATTAAATACATGTTATGCGTTTAATTGGTATTGGTTTTAGTGTTTCAATTTCTTTAATTGACAAGTTTTACAAACTGAGGACTGATAATCAATGTAGCTTACGAGTAGCACCAGAATTAGCATGAAAAACAGTTTTTCCTCACGTTACAAGTTATTGTTAATTATTGTTAATAGACCTTTTTATAGTTGAAAATTTTTTGTGCACATGCGTCACCTCTTGTCATGTTTTTCGGGAAGTTTATACGTGTATAAGTTGTTAATAGAATGTCTTCAATGTAATTAAAAGAAAAAAAAATTGATTGTTATAGTACACTTATAGTAAAATAATAATACAAACATTTTAAGTAAAATATATAATGTTATCAGTAAAGAAAGGAGCAAAAAACGTTGTTGTTATGGGATGTGTCGCAGCGACAAGCGCAGTAAATCATTTTTTGAGAATTTATATCATTTAATTAGTTTTCAAAAGCCTTGTCTCGAATATCGTCGAAAACTTATTAAATCAACGAAACAAAAAACATTTAAAAATTTGTCCAAAATGCGATTTGTGGGTTAAAAGACGTGGACGAGGTGATGGGCAATTCCAACTGATTGATCATGTTAATATAGACACATATATTTGTTCACTTCATTTCGAAGCAGAAAGTAGTCCAACAACAGAACATCCTGACTAATTTTCATTCACTAGTTAATGTAATAGCTCATGATATAACCTCAAATAATGAATGTTTGTATGTAAATAGGTAAAAATAGCAAGGACCTGTTTAAGTGAAAAGTATAAACAAACTCATGGCTAAGTTGATTATTTAAAAATATTGCTCCCATGGTAGAGTATAAAGGTTTTAAAAGAACTGAAAATTAAAATTTTCTAATAAACTAAAAATGATTTATACTTTTTTATTATTAATGTTTATTTTTTAATTATTAATTAATTCAAACATAATATAAATATAAATGTTATCCTGACTTCAACAAGTTATGTTTTATCTCCGCTTTGGGAACGGCCATGGCACTTAAAGTATCGTCGTAACCGAATTCAATTATGTGCTTCTACTGTGGGATGTACTAATGAAGCACCATCAATTAATTATTCATTTAATTGCACTAGTAATAAAGGTAATGATCCTTGTTGTCCAGCTATATTTATAAAATGTGCCCGAAAATTTCATGTTACCGCCTTTTTAACATGGCGGGCACGCTTGCGCGTAACTAGTCGTGAAAAGGTCTATTAGTCCAATCAATAGGGAATGACCCGGTCACTAATTGTAAACAGCAAAAAAAAAATTGAGCATATAAAAAATAAAATTTCAAGAAACCTACCGTTTTTTGCTCTCAAAATGGCGGCCGCTAACATAACCTAAAAAATTCTAAAAGTCAAGAAAACGGTTTTTCGCGAATGAAAAAGAAAGTTGTACTCGGATTGGAAAAAGTTAAATGAGAAAGTTGTATTGAATCATTGAATTGATTCATTACTTTTCGAGATATATCGAAGAAACCGTTGAAAATTGCGTTTTCTTGTTTTTGCTCTAAAAATAACAGTATTTGATGAAGATATTTAATAATTTCAGAAAATGTAGTCCTAAGTGAGATGAAAGCAACCGTTTTTGTATAATTCCAGAATTTTTTTTTTCAAAGTTGTACCTGTTCGTAAAAAAAGGTGTTTTCGTAAAACGGATTTTCCATCTAAACGGATGGTAGTACAGACTTGTTCGAGGACTTATTTTCTTCGCTAGGAGTTGTACTACAAACATATTTTCAGCAACGATCGATTTTTTTTATTTTCTATGTAAAAAATCGCGTTTGAAAATGACGTAATTTTCGTACATCGGTTTTTTGGCAATAAATTCTTGTAATAAAATCGATGTACGAAAATCACGTCATTTTTAAACGCGATTTTTTAAATAAAAAATTTGAAAAATCGATTTTTGCTGAAAATATATTTGTAGTACAACTCCTAACGAAGAAAATAAGCCCTCGAACAAGTCTGTAGGATCATTCGTTTCGATGGAAAAGGCCGTTTTACGAAAACACCTTTTTTTTACGAAAACAGTTATAAGTTTGAAAAAAAATTTGGAATTGTACAAAAATGATTATTTTCATCTCACTTAGGATTACATTTTCTGAAATTATTAAATGTTTTCATCAAATATTGTTACTTTTAGAGAAATATGAAGAAAACGCAATTTTCAACGGTTTTTTCGATATATCTCGAAAAGTAATGAATCGATTCGAGCTCACAAAAATTGAACCGAGAGATTTTTTTATTATCTACAACTTTCTCATTTAACTTTCTCCAATTCGAGCACAACTTTCTTATTTATTCGCGAAGAGCCGTTTCTTTGACTTTTGTGAATTTTTTAGGTTATGTTACCGGCCGCCATTTTGAGAGCAAAAAACTGTATGTTTCTTGAAATTTTATTCTCTATATGCTCAATTTTCTTTCTGCTGTTTACAATTAGTGACCATTTAACATAGGGGCTCGGACAGATTGATTGGACTATATTCAACACTTAGATATAGCCGCATCTAGATACATAATGTGACCCACCCTTAAGGCTACAAATCTTTATTATGTGTTCAAACTCTCCTAAAATAGAAATTATTTTATAATTATGCAGAGAAGAACTTGCATTAGAATAATTATAGTTTAGTTCAAGTTTATGTCCAGATGTTATAACAAATTTGTTAATGTTTATTAAATTTAATACAATTAGTATCGTCTGTCCCTGAATAGTTTTTCATTCTGGCACCACCTACATGTCTAAGGTAACCAACCATTAAATTTGATTTTGAGCAAAAATATTCATAACGCACAAAACTCCGTAACAGGAACTGATTTGATGACGTAAAGGAAAACCTTTTTAGTATACTTACAGTACAAATGGTGCCATATATTATCAAATAATTGATGTTTTATCCTGTGATACCATCTTATGTGTGATCATACTTTTATGCCACATCCTTATATTTCATTGTTAGGATTTGCGCATTATAATAAATATGTGAAGTGAATGTAATTTATCTTATATCCAGGGCCTGTCTATACCGAAAGATAAATAGCAGTCTCATTGATTTCCAAATTTCTAAACTACTTCTTCTCTATATTAAAAAAAATAATTTATTCCCAACAGTCTGCGTGACAAACTGGCGTCGTACAAGATCTTTTTATTCTTACTTAAATATGAGTTATTACTACAACAGCACGTTTCCGGGAGATTCAAATTGGGTTGCATAATTAGGTACTTGGAATATATTTCTGTTACGATATCAACAGAAAGGTTTGTCTGTGACTAAAACCACTTGAAAAGATCTACCACAATCCCAATAGTTTCTTGATGCACCAAATTATAATAAAAATAAAATATCCAATATCAGCTCGAAAGCTAGAAAATCCAAGTATATCTCGGCCGTTAAACATTCATCCCAGAAATATAGCTCGACTACTATTATAAATTCTTTACTAAGCTAACCCAAATATCGATTTTCTAAAGGTATATGAGATGCACTACATCAAACAAATGTGAAGATTATCTTGACCAAAATTATGCCAATGCATTTCACTGTTCAAATGGAACGTTGACTCGTCCAAAAATACAATTTTAATACGAACAGACGGTCTCATTGAGTTAATTTAATGAGATGTACTTTAAGGGGTCGACATTTTTCGTGTCTTAATATTCCGCGTATTGTTATGTGACTAATATTTTGATTTTGTGATGCATTTTTGTATAAAATTACAATTCCCTTCAACAGAAACAAAAACTTATATTCATCCGCTTTTAGTCGACCAGATTGCACTGAATCTCTCATGTTACTAGTCTCCCTAATATCCTTTCAATTTTGCTAGGGCACGATCGCATTACGCGATCGCGTTCGGGTTATATACTTTCAGTCAACTTCTCCTTCGGTCACCATAATTCAGCATTACTGAAATTCCCATTCCTTCCGCTTCAAAAAAAAAACAATTGCTAAAAGACAATAAATAATAAAATACTAATAGAAGATTAAACACTAACAGCAACACTTCTTTAAAACCAAAAACACGCATTCACTTAACAGATTCTGCAAAAGTGAATTAATTACTGACAGTGTCAATACTGACACACTTGTCTTTGTTGTATATATATCTTTCTAAGACATATTTCTCCCATGATAATTACAAATGTAAACACAAGATGAATTTGTTTATGATTAAGGGTACATCCGAGCAACAAATGTACAAACTGTATTCAAACTACAGAAATAAGGAGTTTATCGTTAACTGCAGACCGGTTTCGACCTTTCTATCTTGGGTCTCGTCAGTGCAGTGTAAAAGAGTATACCTTTGACAGATGAAGCTCACATCTAGTAGACGTTGCTGTGTTCCTGAGATAGGTGACACTTTGCATCTTTCTTGTGGTTTTAGAACAATCACTGTATTTTAGTGCTAACTCTGTTAGGCAAAAATACGACAAATTTTGTCATGTAATTCAGGTTAGGCGTTTGGTTTTACTCTTACTTTATTCTTAGAAGAGAAAGGCTTCTGAGGAAAGTCGAAATGGCTCCTGAGGAAAATTATACTATGATTTATAAAAAGGGTTGTCGAGGGTTATAAGCATACTAAAATAATTAAGCTTAATCGAATTCTGATAAAAACATTGTGGGATGCTATTTAAAAAATAGTCATGGCAACAATTGATCTTAGAATTAAACCAAATTGAGAATTTTCGTAAAAAGGTATATTGTAATGTTACAGTTTTTGAATTACTGTATTCACCACAAAGCCCAAAGTTTATATATTTCAGGACTCATGTGCTACTTAATGCAATTTGGGTACTCAGTCAGTGTTTATGTTTAGATAATTTCGTATTACTTGAAATTGGCTTTGTGACTCATAAAAGATGTGCTCGTAGACCAACCATTCGGACGGAAGAAGATGTTAAGAACGTTCGTCGATGTAAAGAGAAATGATGGTGAAGAGAAACTTGGATATACATCCATAAGAAATAAAAAAATAAAACCCGCCACAGGTAGGATTCGATATTTGTCCCGGATTAGAACCGAATGACATACAGCTGTTTCGAACTTATTAGTTCTCATCAGTGCCGTACACGATACGCCTATCAAGGACAAATGTTGAATGAAATTTGTGGGGTATACATCTTTATCGATACAATCTATCTCAGTAACATTTCTGGATTTCCGACTTATATGTTACATCTATAAGAAATGCAATTATATGAGATTTTTTTGCTAGTCGACTATCTTAGATGTTTTGTGTACTATGAATGACTTATTAATAAATTGATGAATGATGAATAAATTGATGGATTCGATTCCATTGAAGCGAAATTTCATCTCTATCAATTTTCAAAATATGCGAATGTGGAACATATTATAGATGAATATTCATTATATCATTGGAGTTTTGTGGCTAGTTCCTCTCTGGGTCCGTGTATTTTTTCAATTTCGGGGGCTGAACAACACTTGGACTGAAACTGTTTAACAACTAAATGATAGTAAACTGTTTTCAGCAAGAATATAATAGCACATACATGAGACACTATAGCTTTTTTTCGTTTCGCGACCTTCTGATAAGTTTACATACACAAATTGACCGTCTTCCCGAAACAATAGGGTTTTTAGAACTACTGTAGCTAATTTTCAACTAGAATCACTAATTTTTGAAGAATATCAAACCATAATGCTATAAATATTGAGCTACCGTTTCGAACAGTTATTTTAATTCCCTTATTTGAGTCATCTGCTAATAAAAATATTATTAGTTTTACATTTTAATTTAACTTGTAATTCATAGTTAATAAATTTTATGAGAATAATTTCAAAAGGAGGATGTAAGCTAAGAAGATCGACCTTTTAAGAGGGAATTTTTTGCTTTTCTTGACCATCTTTGACTAAGGCAGTTTTTATAATATCAATAAATACAGTACTTGAGTTCGGAGTAACATTGAAACTTGTTACAAGGGTTTATCTTTTATTTGTTTAATTTTTAATTATCGCTTTAACTTTTTTTAATTATTTTTAATTTAATATGATATTTTAAAGGTAATATATTAACGAATATTAATTAAGAAATTTATTATTATCATTGGTTACTATCTTAATCGACTAGAAATATGTCCAAGTTTTATTTGCTGTGACGTTTTTCGTTTCTTTTTTCAAGGTCAGTGACTCATTGATTATCACAGTTCTAACAATACGCACTGATAAAATATCTACTACTACTTATATTTAGTATGTGGACGTATATAGGAATTACCTAAAGAATATGGCCAGCCATTTGCTTTATGCAATTGTCATCTATTATTTTTGTAGTAAAGTAAAGAATTATTAATCCTCATATTTCAATATTATAGTTATTATATTTTGTTCTAAAATTCATAGTATGTGATTAGGATTCTATAGTGAATATATAGTTGCTCAAATACGAATTTCTTCTGATATCAGATTCATTTTCTCCCTTCTCTGAACAGTATATTACTTGTATTCCGACAGAATATATTTGAATCATTTATAATTTTAAACCCTATATATACCATACAGAAGAAATCTAATGGGGCATTCTCCTGAAATATAGACAATAATTGTGAAACCTTTATATATTAATATGCCTAACTGTTGTTACACACTGTATATTAGTATACCTAATAGTCTTATTATGAATGGCCTTATGGTGTCCAGTCCTGTTTCACTGACGATGATATGATGAACTAATACGTAAGGCAGGCGTATATAGTATCCTGATATTTGGCAATAATGCCAATGATTTCCTGTTTAATGGATTTTAAACCGCAAACCATTTTCCCGTTTTTCACGTATCCGCGTTTTTCCAGAGTATCAGATTTTAAGCGAGTAATTTCCGTTTTTAGTATTCACCTCACTGAGCATGTTAATTAAAATTTTTACAGAACGGCAATTGTATTTTACTTTTTTGAAAATGTGCCACTGTATTCATTACTAATTCAAATAATAGAAGAGGAATGGAACAGGAGAATGAAAAGATGCTCTACATATTCCACCAGATGTTAGTATCGATATTGTAGTTACTCGCGTTAACTTTGCTTAATTATTTTTATAATTTAATTATCTAATTGAAGACAGCTATGAGAAACATAGCGTGTTTAAAAAATTCGCTTTAGATGAGATTTTTTTAGTATAGTTTTTATTTAAAAGTTTACCTTGGCTTTAGGTTTCTTTGTCAGAAAGGTGATCTACTCTAAATTGGTCATGTGACTTTAGGTGCTTCTCAAAATTTATATTTTTCCTAAAAAGTCGCTGAAAATAGGCTTTTTCTTGACATTTGAATGAGTCTGTTTTTAAAAAGGACGTTATTCCTCTTCTAATTTTACGTACGTGTTTCTAATTCGAATTATCCAGTAAAACATTTAGGGTCATTCTCCACGTATGGGCTAAAACCATTTTAAAATTCTGTTATTTTTATGTTTGAGTTAATGTATACCATTTCTTAATTAAAAATAATTTACAACGAAGTATAAAAAATGTGTTACACTGATTTTCTAAATGGTACAAAAAGCTGCACATTTCTATATGTGTCTTCATTCCCTTTCAAGACATACTATTGTTCTTCTGCAAACTTCATTTGATGAACTGTGGTCTACTATATATAAACATCTGCTACACATTCTTGAATAGTGTTATATAAATATAAATAATAAATATTTTTCCTTGTACACCTCTTGCTTTAGATAACCCCACAGAAAGTACCTAGTGGAAATAGGTCAGGTAAACGAAGTGGCTAATTTCTCGTTATCATTTTTCATATGTATCATCCAACTAGCACTATATAATATATCATGTCTACATCGAAGGGGAATATTGTTAAAGATTTCGCTTCAATTTCGTTAAAGACTTCATTTCTTAACAGATTTTAGTACCTTGGTGGATAAGTTTTGTGGTAAATAATACGGTCCAATAATTTGATTATATTAATATGCCGTGCAAAACATTGGTCTTAAATGGATAACGAAATTTGGTAAAACTGGTATTTATTAGAAATTGGGTAAAACTAATTTGAAATTTAGAAAAGGCTTTATTTGGCATTTTTTTTTTTTGAAACATCATTTTAATATGCATTTTTTGTATAATGCAGATTCTTTCAAGCAAAAAAATACGAAGACGAGAATATGTATTCAATATGCGATTAAAATCACTGCCACTAACTACATATGTAATTTATTATATATTTGTCTTTAAGTTCACTTATTTAATTTTATTTACAAAAAGTGTAATTATTGTTAAAGTACTTTGATAACAATTAAATGTATAGTTTATTCGTCGGTATTTGTCAAATAAAAAATCTCAAAACATACCGTGGCCTGTTTTATGGCTAGGCTCAGGTAGACTGTTTCGTTTATTGGCAAGATAAGAGAGTTCTAATTTGACAAATAGGTGTAAAATGTATAGTACTAATATTTTCTAATAAGTTTTGGGTAAAAAAATTAATTTAACTTAAATTATAAGAAATTTAAATATCTTAAATTAAAATATCCATTGGCATTTTGTCGAAAATAATTTCGGTCCAATAATTTGATCTAACATAATTTCCATAATGAAATTATGCCTATACCTATTTAGCATTTTTTTTAAATACACATGATAATTTGATAGTCTTTCAACGTATTAATATTTTGATATCAATGTAGTATAGAAAAATTAATTAAAATTAAGTTGATATCCTCGTTTTTTCAACAAAACCTATTTATAGCACTTTTTTTGAGAACCGTCGATTTTAGTAGACAGTTAAAGGCACGTAATCGATTTTGAACAGGTCATTTCTATATCTTCCTTAAAGAGAAACCTAATATCAATGTGAAATTTTAAATAAAATGTACACCAAAAAAAAATTCCGTATAATGAATGTTTTTTGAAGAACATTGTAGATCTAGGGAAAATATGGTGACACAAATGCTTATTCTAATATGGATCATTATTGCAACTAAAATTATATATATATATATATATATATATATATATATAATTAAAAATTAACACCAGTTATTTACATTTACATCGTAAAATTATACGGAGAACAGCTATTTATGTAATATGCCTTAGTTTGTTCACTCATACATAATATTTCAATAACCGAGTACAGTTAATTAAACATAAACAGATGTAAACAAATCTTTCAAACACCTTATTGTGAAACAATGAACCTGTAATCTTCATTATGTAATTTTCGACACAGCAATAAAATACAATTAGAATGAAAATATTTAATATCTGGAAACATTTCAAAGTCTCTATATCACATTAATTTTCTACTCAAATTAATACTTCCGACCTTGTTTTGAAGAAGTACAAGTATATCACACATTTAGATCGTATCGAAATAATTAGGTTACATATGTAGATTACTAATTCAGGATCGCTCCGATTTATCTTCTCGATTTCCAGTCCATTTCATGCATTGTCATTGTATCCAGAATTACAGAATTAGTTCGCCCATCTTGATTGACCTTCCTCAGAATAGTATGTAGATAGAGAAAGGGGATTCGCATCACCATCTGGAGCTTGGGACGTTAGGGTCTGGGATACTTTTCCTTAGAATTATAAGGAATAAAGTTTGCGAGAAGTGTATACTAGATGAAATGAACAGATGTACTACACCGCTTGTGCCACTGAATGTTCACCCTTACTATAGAGGAGGGTTAAATGTTTTATAAAAAAAAGGGGGCAGTAAGTTCTACGTCACAATCAAATTTGTATATTTTTGTTGTACAAGATTTTTTGGTCACTTTGTAATGTTTGATTAGAAGTAAATAACTTTTCATACAATATACATCCTAATATTACAATAAATCACAGAGAAAAACTAACTCAAGCATTAATGTGTTATATTAATACATCACTATGAATACAATTCACTGAGATAAAATCACGACGCAGAAATAAAATCAATTGCTATCATATTTGTGTTATTACTGAAGTGAAACATTTTCCGTGTATGTTTCAGGACCGTACTTAGGTCGTATTAAATTGATGGAACAATAATGTGGAAAATACATATGGTTTGTATAATGATTCTTTGCATGTGAGTGACAGATAACAATCGTATGAATCAATCAATTGACATTTTTTAACAGTGTCGTGCCGAAAACACATTATAGGGTAACAGTTAGGACAATACAAATCCGTCAACCTATGATAGAGAAAAAAGGTTCTCCACAACAACATTCAATGGAAGTAATATTTCCATCAAAATATGTATAAAACATGTAAAATTAATTTTACACAAATATGGAGATGCCGATGAATTAAATTATACAATAAAGCTAAGACGTGACATCATAATCGCATTTTGTTCGGCGAATTATTAACTGTCTATGCCATACGTAGTTGATTAAAACATATGTCGCTAGACATACGTGCTGGTAATTGTGGCATATTAGTAACAATTGCGATTGGTAGCATGTGATCCGTGCGTCGTCACTAAATCGATACACGCGTAAAGATTCATTATACAAACTTTATATCTCAATATAAATTTTCTCAAAAAGTGTTCCTAGCGGTAATTCAAAGAGTAATTCTAGAGCTTAGCAACTAATACACTATTTATTTATTTGGGTTAGTCATGATCGATTCGAAATACAACTTAACACCTTCACAGCACAACGTTCGAAGTTAATAGACGTAAAAAGTTTATAAAAAATTCATAAAAACGTGGTGCATTAATTAGGACACACTAATTCATTCATTAATTCTGAGATTGTAACACGTAAATTCATGATGATTTTGTATACCCTGAATATATTTTTAAATTAATTCGTTTACACTCATGCGTTTATACCATTATTTATAATTGTTAGTTGACCTGCATTCTATTGCTCGTTTCCATGTCGCTAAAAATTACATGATTTTGAACACAACTGGGCTAACAGTTGCTTTAGAATCACGAGGTGGTATAGTCGAAATTAACCTTTTTATATCTTCAAAATACGTATAATATCTGACTGTTGCTGACTTGAAAAATTCATTCTTTTTTGCCAATACAAACTTTCAATTTTGCTTTCGAATTTTCTTCGAAGGAAAATTTCTAGCCCTGTAAGGACTAGTCAAAATGACGTAAAGATGCAGATGATATAAAACCATATCTATAACTAGATTAACCATCAGATTGTATGCGTTTACAGGATTGTCTTTTGGAAATGAATGGCCAGTGTCTTATATCCAAACTGCCTCTCAATGTGCAAAAGTGCAATATAATGAACTTCACAAAGAAAAAGAATGGCATAACTTACGATTATAAGCTAGATAACATCTCTATAAATCTTCCTAACGTTTTTAGAGACCTGGGCGCAATTTTTCAAAGCTAAGACTTACAAATAATTATAACGCAATCATAAAACAATTCTATAATATCTGGGATTTCTGATACAAAATTCAGTAAAACCTTGGAACTCTTATTTAAGAACTTATGTTAGAACCCAACTAGAGTATGCATCTATCGTGTGGGCTCCCACTTATCAAGCCTTCCTTTCTTCTTCCTTCTTATATGTAAGCGATTTGCTTATTTTTCTTCGTCTATTTGCTACTGGCCTAGGAACTATAGACTTAGGAACTATAGACCTAGGAACTATAAATAGACTTCGTCTATTTGCTAGGTGCTGGCCTGACCTAGGAACCCTCCTCCTTTATCCGGGTTTGGGACCGGCAGTGCCAGTTCCCAGGCTGCTCAATCCACCCGGTAGCCAACCCCAGGCGGAGTTACTTATCAAGTGAATTGAGAAAATATAGATAAGGTACAAATAAAAAAATTGATTTAAAATTCTTGAAGAGTCTTTGATTTCGGATATAGTCTGCATATGTATATGACCAAAAAAATTTATTAGATTCAGTTAACCTCATAGCTTTGGAAAAGAGGAAGGCAATGCATTCCATTATATTTCTAGATTAATTGAATTGAAGATTCAATTAATCAAGAATTATTGTTTTGATAACCCCTCAATATTGGAACAGATCAAGTTGAAGGTACCTAGACCTACATCACAATTTCCAAACACATTTTATTTGCAAATGCCATGTACTAATTTACTTCAATCTTTCCCGATCTATCAAATGTATAAAAACTACTCATTAGTGCAAGATGAAATAGATATTTTCCATACCATTGAGAATATTACATACAACTAATTTTAAAAATCATTTTGTAACACAAATTGTCTAATTTAGAAAAAAATATCTATATTGGTAATGTATTTGCAATATAGTACATTTCTACTCATCTTATTAATGTTAGTACTTTTTTTGTCAATATATAGTTTCTGTATTTCATATATTCATTGTATTAGGCATACAGTTTTCATATTAGTTGTAATTTAATATATCTAGAACTTAAATTTTATGTATTTGTAACATTTCTATTGCGCTTCTACCCTATAATTGTAAATCTGTAATTCCTGCTGGGTCTATTTTTAAGACACTTAAGACTATATTTAACTATGGCTTTAGCTACAGCATGTCCTGTTGCTATATATTAGGTGATATATAATTTACTTCAAGCTACCGTTAAAGAACATGTACCAGATTAATTAATTGCTGGACAGTTGTTTTTCCACGCCCACAGTAATATATACGTATCAGTGTTTGCGCTTTATTTTATTATCCACTATGGTCCAAATTCGGAAAGAAACTTTGATCCGTTATAAATACGTAATTGAATTATCGTCAATCGAACGAGAGACGGTCAACTGAGGATAAATTCACTACCCGAATGTCGAGAGTCCCGCTATTTCCACTTTATCAGATAATCCGATCTTTTTTTAATGAATATTTAATTGTATATTAACGTTTTTGGAAATATGTCCTATTTCTTTATTTGTGACACAAAATAAATGAAATTGACTGATTTGTTATAAAGGGGTGGAAATCTTGACTCGAATAAATTCTGTAACTCAACTTCCATAAAAAATCCTGAAGTATGTGTATTTAAATTTTGGTTATCTATATTTAGGAGAATAACCGCCCCAACGTATTTTTCAAATATAACGGTATGCCAAGTGATATATTATTTGAAAGGTCGTATCAAAAAAATACAATGTACAGGTCTAAATTTTCAAATTACCTAAATATACGCAACGGAAATGAGTAAAACAACGACTACGTTTTTATACCACTATATTTTCACAGAAAGGTTATCAAATTTAGTTTATAACGCCAAAGATGAAACTAATAAATATGAAAAATCGGGAGTTTATAGGTTAAATTGCTTGGACTGCAATAGCACATATATAGGGCAAACAGGACGTAAATTTATAACTAGATACTTTGATCATAATAGATCCTTCAGATTACAAAAAACAGATTCTACTTTTGCTACTCATATCTTGGAAAGTGGACTAATTTCCCAGATATTAATAACATGAAAATCCTGCATTAAGCCAGCAAAAGTTTAAAACTTAATTGGTTAGAAGCAATAGAAATCTATAAATACAACCATAGTGATAATTTTAGCTTGTTAAATGATCAAGTAGATATACTATATTCTCCTCTTTTTACTGTTACCCAAATTAATAAACCCCCCGTATAATATTTCTTAAAAATATTCATGAAAATTCCCACAATTTGATGGTAGGGATTTTACTATTTGGAAAACACGTTTCTTATAAACCTTAACTACCTGTTTATTGCCATAACACTTAGTCTCTGTATTTGGATAGTATATATTATAGGAACAGAATGTTTGTATTTTATTCTTAGTTGAATCATTGTTTGAAAATGACATAATTGTCGAAACTGCAGTCACGTTTCTGTGAAAATATAGTGGTATAAAAACGTAGTAGTTGTTTTTCTCATTTCCGTTGTGAATTATGAACTACCACAGAGTAACGGCTTCCTCGATTAATATCTTACCTAAATATTATTAACTTTAAAGGTTAATAAAACATATTATATCAATGACCATTTCATGTTAAAAATTTTCAAAATGGGTACCGTTTCTTTCCTCCACAAAAAGCTAGTCGATTATAAAAACTATCTCTTCCCTAAATTAAAGGCGTCTTGGTCGGGCTTAGAAACTAAGTATAATTGTCTACCACATTTTATTTTATTACTTAACCTAAAAATGTTATTTATACATTAATTTACAAGAAGAACAAAATAACGTTAATTATGTAGCTCTCAAACAACTGACAAAATACGGAAATAGTCTTACAATATGAAAGTAAGTTACCAATAGAAAATATACTATAGCAAATTATGATGCAAATGAAGCCAATGAATAATAACAGTAAGCAAAATGTTAGGATGCTTTCTCAGTATCGTTTTTACGTCACACCAACGCAACAGCTAAATTCATGTCACGATTCTCATAGTCAATCAAGGGACGAGAGCTATTGGACCGTTAGGATTTTGCGAAATGGTAAATTTAAAATTTAATTTAAAATAGAAAAATGCAATCAATCTAGAAACAAAATAGCTATCTAAAATAAACTTAAAGGTAATGTGGTTTATGAATACTAATGAAGACATCGCACTGAAATATTAAAAATTATCTTGATCAAAGGTTGTGACATCTCCCCTAACTCACTTGATGGAATAATCAGTCGCCCGACTGCCATAAATCAGGCCAAGTCATTCCAGACAGCTTCACAACTTCGTCAATGGTCCGTCGTCGATATTTCAGGATGATTTCGTGAATTTTTTTAACATTTTCAACGGTTCGAGCAGCGGAATGACAACCAGAGTCAGATTTGTCATCAGTTGATATTTCACCTCTTTTGAAACGGGAAAACAACTCAAACACTTGGTTTTTCCCAACGCATCACTCTTGTAGGCCATTTTTATAATTTAAGGAGTTTCTGCGCCTGTGTTTCCGAGCAAGAAGCAAAACTTTACGGCCGCGCGCTGTTCAGGAGAATCAGCCATTGCAAAGACGACGAGCACATAAAATAATTCTCGCTAAAAAATTCACACAAGCCGAACAGAACCTTCTTTGCCGACAAAGCTTGGCTTACTAACTCGAGACTGGTAGCTTTATATATTACCAGCGGCAGAATGTGATACTACAAAAACTTCGTCCACTACAACAGTTTCTTTTGGATACCCCCTTGTACATACTCTATAAAATTTGATAAAAATACGGTCACATATGGCTGGGAATTAAATCAGATATGACATCATTTGTCTTCTCGATAATATCAAATAACATTCCATTTAATTAATAAGAAATAAAGTAAAAATAATGGATCAGTTTTGTATGCCCAATATCAGTATTTGCATTTGTTATCTACAAAACTGCAACATATTAATGCTTTTCTGCAATATTGAGTATAATATTGGAGCTTTCATTAAATGTATCTCATGTCTATTTACAGTTGCTTGTTTATAGATAGAAGGTGCTTAAAATATATTGCATAAAGTATGAAAGCCCTAGGATAAGTGTATTATAATCAATATAATAATATAGCCTAACTGTTTTATTTGTTTGATTAGAATAATACATATAATTTGCAAATTTTGAATTAAACTGCAAATTGTGTGAAATGAATATTGACCCATAAATTAAATTAAGTAAATAATATCGTAAGTAATACAAATGTAATTTCGTAATGAAGGTATAATTAATATTGAATTTGTTGAACTGTAATGAACTATCATTTACAATTTGTATAATGGATCCTTGCACGTGTATCAATTCTGTGACGATGGACGGATCACATGCTACACCACTCGCAATTGTTACTAATATGCCACAGTTACCAGCACGTGTGTCTAGCGACATATGTTTCAATCAACTACGTACGGCATAGACAGTTAATAATTTGCCGAACAAAATGCAATTATGAAGTCACGTCTTAACTTTATTGTATTATTTGATTCATTGGCATCTCAATATTTCTGTAAAATTTATTTAATTTTTTCTTCACTAATTTTGATTTTTGTTGAATTTATTTGTCACTTCCGCCGAAACCGGAAGTGGAGGAAAAATCAATTGCATTTCAAAAAGTGCCGCTTATTATGTGTATAGGATATCCCAAGTTTAAATTAATTATCTTCAAAACGAAAAGAGAAAGGAGGGCATACCATGATCCTGTTACACCCTGTATACATATTTATCCACATGCTAGGAAAATATAAAACAATCACTAAAATAAATGCTGTACAGAATTTCTCAGAAATCATATTTCCCATATATGAATCGGTTACTTTGCCTTCATTTCCGACGATACCTACAATTTCGTTGTTAATTATCCCATTTTTTTTCGTAGGTTATTAGTACCACATCATCTATTTTGCCCTAACATATCGGACGATTTATATTTAATGTCGTACATCATCAATTACATTGCTTTGCACTGCTGCAAAATTTCCTGTGGCTAACAAAATAAACATTTCCAGTGTTTATTCGGTGACATATTTCATGTTGAAGATTACAAAGCGCAATGTAAAAGCAACCCATCGTCTCCGTAGAGAATGCATTTACTAATATTTACAATTTACATTTTTATTTGCTTTAGGTCAAAATGAGATTATAGAAGGTAATAAAATCTAGGAAAGAGGTTTTGAAGATACGTAGTACATGTTTGTGTTTGTCAAAGGGTTTTCTATAACAGAATGTTTCATATAGTTTATGTAGCACAGTTTTGTTATATTTAAACCCCAGTAGAGTTAATTTGTAGAGATGATATGCAGATATTAGTACTGTGGTAATTTTTATTTATTAGAAACTCAGGAATGGTTTAATTCCATTACAAACATCTAGGCTTACTTTAAGCATAAGATTTTTTTTAGCTTCTTTAATGTTATTAACTTGAAAAGATAAGGAAAATCTTTACAGTAGTTTGATACAATTTATAGAATATATAGGGTGTCTCAGTGAGAACTATAGTATTTGAATTGTGCGCTATTGGTGTTCTGTCAAATATATGGCGTCAAGATGCCGCGATTAACAGTTCAACAACTAGTAGTTTGTGTACAGCTATCTTATGAATAATGGTAACATATCATATGAGTTTAAAGTAACTTTTAGATCAATTGAAATAATCTACGCCTAATTTTTTATCCAATTGAATACTAAATCAGATAAATAAACTCACGTCACGGATTTACCTTTAAATTATTTAATAGAATTAATTATAATTGATGGGAATAATTTCATAAATAAAAATCTATCGAATTCATTGGAGAATGATGTTGCAACGAAAAAATAAAAGAAAAAACGAAAATTGCCCCTTGCTTGGGAATGTCAATTGCTGCTTTGTAGGGTTGCGGAATGTTACCTATAAAAATCAAATCGGAACTATTTTGAAAACTCCATCGGTGATACAAGACGGCAAAGTGGCAATTGTAGGACTCCAGAACCCATCTAATTTCAGCGAGGACATTCAAGAAAATGTTTGAGATTAGCTGTCTGGAAAATTTAGAAAGGGCAGGCTACTTACACGAACTTTGGCACGACAGGATCGGGCACAATCGCTTAGTTCTTGTACGAAAGCAAACTATTTCAAATTCACTGAAAGTGGACGCGAAGGATAAAGCTAATATGATTACTGTCAAAATTTGTATTTATATGATAGCTTATTCTTAAGATATAAGAAGTAAATAGAACTTAATAATAATAATAATTATTATTATGCATTAACGTCCCTAATATATGAACTCGTTATGTTTACAATTGTTCAAATCATAAGTATTAAAGTTTACATTAAAATTTCGTGACATTACAAACACTGGCTATTTTAATAGCACACTAGTTCTTGCAGTCTGGCAATAAAATATACTTTTTTATCGAAAGTCTATTACAATTTAAATAAATATGAGAGGATAGTATAGTTTATTTCATCGCCAATTTTTATTTGCCAAATAAAAAATTTCAAAACATACCGTGGCTTGTTCTTATGGCTAGGCTCAGGTAGACTGTTCCGTTTATCGGCAAGATAAGAGAGTTTTTAATATGATCGTAAAGTTTGTCTCGCTGCATTTATTTGGATTGCGCAGTAACCGTAACTTAGAAATGTTTTTTGCAAGAATTCTTCAAAATTAGATAGTTCAAGTTTTAAAATAGTTTTCTTTAATCTAGATACGACTACTTTTCACAAAGTTATAGAATTTAAAAAATCACTGAAAGTTTTTCGAAATTTTTTTGTTCCCTTAATTTTTTTTGAGTAGTGTAATATACACTACTCAAAAAAATATATATCTTATAATATGTACAGTCATATATCTCACCAATTAGCTGAACGAAGAAATATGAGATCCATTAGAATAGTATTGTTAGTTGACAGTTTAGAGAGATATATAGTTTAAAGCTCCCGACAACTGTTCCACTTACTTTTTTTACCTGAGAGCTCTATAAACGTACGTCATTAATCAAATGTCATTCTGGATATTTCATTTCATTTATGTTTTATGCTCCTCCTCCTAAAATTGTTAAGTACTAAACCACTTCAGACTAATAAATCACAAGTGCTGAAACTGATTAAAAGTTTGGTGTAGAGTAAGCTAAAAACATGTAGGAGTTATGATACGAATGATTAAATATGCCGTTGGAATATTTGGAATATCACAAGCGTAAATTGCAAATGTTCATCATTGATAGAGAAACACATATGTTCCCCCCTAATTCAGGTTCACCTATACTGCATACGTTCCACACTACACCACACTGAAAGGATCTATTTAAACACGAGCGTCCGTAGGGGGGCATGAGAGGGTAGTTGCTTCCTTGTCAGTTTAAAAAATAAAGATAAACAGATAAACTTAACAGTTTATTATAATAAACTCTAGATGTATAAAAAACAGAATAATAAATACATTTTTGGAAATAATTGTCTTGGAATATTGAAATTAACATGTCTTCTAGTGACCAAAAGCATAATTCACTTAAAATTTAATTCAAGATTCTATATTTCAAGGAAATGTATCTAAAATATCTCATTAGTTTTTTATCATATGGTACATAGCTTTTAATAATAATAAAAATAATTTATATTCCTCTATGATGCAAAGTTTCAGATGGTAGTTTATATACAAACTATAAACTGTCACAATGAAGAGGATTATACTCCGGTCCATCTGTACGCTCCTTACATATTAAGGATTGAAACAAATTAAGCCAAAACGGCTGTTCCCCTAGCTACGTGCCAACGCCGAGAGTTGAATTACATGGCGAAATTTGCCGTATTTTGTTCTAACATGAAACCAAAACGCCTCGCTTTGTTGGCGAAACACACGTCGAGCGTATAGCGATTTGGTAATTTCATACCAAAGGTTCTGTTTTTGATCGTGATCTTGTTTCGTATCACTAGCGCGTACTGTTGTACCACATCTTTGTTCTTGTCTTAAGAGTTGTGAAATAAACAGCGGTGTTTACTTCAATACATATATTTATTAAAACTAAAGCAACAACGGTACGAACACTTTAAAGAAAACGTTCTGTATAATGATTTTAAACTGATTAGTGCCCAAGTTACATAGCCAGTGGATTTTGTAGCAATGCATCGCTTTCGGCTTTCGGTTTTCTGTTTTATAGCCTGTCCCTAACATCTGTTGTGACGCGATGGGGTGGCTTTTGTGTCACTTTTTGACCATCGAATATGCTGGAACAGGCTAATATGAAAAAATACAAAATTACGGGAAGTTAAAGTTCAACATAGTTCCGCATAGTAAGAAAGGATTCCGAAATAAATACAGCCGACCGTTCCCATAATAAGTACATTTTTAAGGGAACGAAACTATTTACTGTGACCCTAATAAATCCACTACCATAAACTAAATAGAAATCTTAACAGGTTCCGACCGACTCCAGTATATAAAAATAGTAATACTCACATACTAAATAGTAACATTTACTTAGCTAATAAAATAAGTTTTCCGACTTATGGCTGGTGAATTCGTTTTCACATTTCGCTGACCATCTTATCTCTACTTAGTCTTTGATTTTCTGCTGAAGAAGCTAATTAGATGATCAGCGAAAAGTTGAGATGAATTTATCGACCATGACTGTATAATTCGGAAGAATTTACTTTAGCAGATATTTAATAAGTTCCAAAAATCATTCATGAATTCAACAAATTTTGATTATAAAATTCATTATTACCCGAATTTTGATTAAATGTTTAGTCTTTCATTTTGAAAATATAATCCACAAAAATCTGAAGCAAGTCAGTAAATGGAAGTAATCGCCTCGCTTCCAAATATTGTTAATGGCGCAATGGCATTTCATGATGCCGAACAGTAATTTGACTGACATTTGATTGAAGTTTTATATTTCTGCTAACCGTCTGTGTTTGATGAGTATTTAATCCTCTTTTTGTGTAACTTTTTCGATTTCAAATATTGTTCCATTTGACAGTCGAATGAAGGAAAATCAGTGGGAAAAATCGTCCACGTATTGTGCTCGAATATTTTTTTTCTATACGATCGTATCGTATTGACTCAAGCGTTTAATGTGGCTATTTTTTTTATTTGTTGTTCAATGTAATTATTTTAGTTGAAAATTGATGGTGGCTATATGTATTTACCTTCTTTTTTGTGAAAATCCGACGTTTCCACATATTTAATATCATCTTCGGAATACTAAAAAATGAATGACTTAATTTGCTGGAGACAGTAGAGAGGTCGAAACGCCGTTCCCTCTTTTTCTTTTAATCAAAACAGTGACAAAGGGAGAAAAAAGTCTCTACTTACATAAGTCGACACGTTTCGATGAATTAAACATCGTTCTCACAATTTTAAAACACAGATCAGCGTGAGTTGAAACAAAAATCTACATTATCGGTAGATTTTTATGAATAAAACTCCCAATCCTCTTTCAATCATCTTGCTGTTATCTGTAACATATGTTAACCGTTTGATTCTTTTTATCATTTTGGTGGTATGACAATAAAAGAATTGCCAATTACACTGGTCAACACGATTTCTTGCCATTAATACAATTATATATTTTCAGTATCTCTCATGTATAAGTCTTAAACAAAAAAATAATTCTATTACATCGAAATATCTAAATAAATAATAAACTATAAATTACACTTAATTTTTGACGGTATTTCGAAAAAAAGTATTGTAATTGGCCATACTAACAAAAATAAGACTGGTATTAAGTACACGATATATCCTCACATCTGTTTATTTTCAGTACGATATTTTTGGTTCAGAATTTATTTCATCCGAGTACACAAATTTCAGTATATCGACAACGCAATGCTGAATTTGTAGACTTTTTTTAAAGAAAAAAATGGTGTTACATATTGCAGTGATGTGCAGGGGCTTATGAATAAATTAGACTATGACTATTCACCAGATGAATGGAGACTATTCATTGATTCTTCAAAATTGAGTTTCAAAGCAGTCTTACTCCATAATGGCAACGATCTTTCATCTGCACATTTAGTACATGGCATCCACATAAAAGAAACATATGTTAATATAAAAAATCTGGTCGAGAAAATTCAGTATAACTATCATTCTTGGAAAATATGTGCAGATCTTAAAGTTGTTGGAATATTGCTTGGGTTGCAAGGAGGCTACACGAAATGCTGTTGTTCTTTTTTGTGCGAGTGGGACAGCAGAGCTAGAAGTCAACACTACATAAAAAAATATTGGTCAATGAGAACTAATTTCATTCCTGGACAAAAGAATATTCCTGAAAGCCTCTTAGTACAGCCAAACAATATTATTTTACCGCTTTTGCACATCAAATTAGACCTCCTGAAAAACTTTGTTAAAGCCATGGATAGAAATGGAGAAGGTTTTCTGTATTTTTTAAAAACTTTATTTCCTAGACTGAGCGAAGCTAAATTAAAAGAAGGAATTTTCGTAAGGCCGGATATAAGGAAGGTCATGAAGGATTCCAATTTTATTCCAAAATAAACAAAAAATGCATGGCTCTCTTTTATTGAAGTGGCAAAAACTGTTTTGGGAAATACAAAGTCTGCAAACCATAAGGAGATGGATTCTAAGCTACTACAGGAATATGAAGCCTTAGGATGTAATACGTCTCTGACGATTAATCCCCTTCATTCCCATCTAGACTTTTTCCTCGAAAACTTAGGTGCGGTAAGCGACGAACACGGGGATAGATTCCATCAAGACATCATGGCAATGGAAAAAAGATACCAAGGAAAATGGTCGTCTAGAATGCTTGCAGATTTTTGTTGGACATTAAAACAAGATTATCCATCATATAGTTATTATTAATATAATAATATATTAAGCAAGATTAAAGAAATCTTCAGAATAATGTTTTAAAAGTTAATTCCCTTCTAAAACAATTCCCAAAGAAAATGGGCGTTTCAATTTTTTTTTTCATACGTATTTTAACTATTCTCATGTCAAGGTATAAAAAAACCAGTTGCAAAAAAATATATTTCTTTTTTGTTGATCAGTGTTATTTTATAGCTTGAGGTTGACAATAAATATATCAATAGCAGAGTGTTGAAATGAGAAGTCACTATTAAATTCAAATTATGGAAGCCCTTATTAATAACGTCATGAAATAGTTTATATTTCGATTTGGTGGTGTAATCAGATAGTTAATCAGAATTCATGGCAGTTTAATAACAGAGAACTTAATGGGAACCGTCTGCACAGAGAAGTATAATTTATTGAATGTGGTAAAACATTTCAGTGAAAATACAGCCCTTACGTAATGAGCAGTAACAAATTGCACCGCATATAGCATATGGTGTGATATATAACAATAATTTATAGGCGAATGGACATGAACCTAATGTTCATAGATAGTATATAAAGCTCCACTTTTAGAGAACAAAACTAAAAGCAATGAAAATCGCCTGGATGAAAAACCATGTACAGTTAACTAGGATTATATGACAGGCAATAAAATAGCTTATAAAAAACCTTTAGATATGTTCTAGCTGTCATTGAATTCATTTTGGTGGCAGGCTATGTTTAACTGGTCTATTTTATGCTTTACAATATACGAGGTAGCCCACGAAGTTTTGGCCGGTCGTTATCTCGAAACCTAGTTGAACAATAATTCTGAAAATTGGCGATGTCAAACAGTCGATAGCGTTGCCCATTTTTGGCATAAAAGGCTTTTATTTCACCTGCATATTTCCGGTCACGTGACATCAACTTCAAGATTTTAAATGAAACGCCTTGTATGTTATTACAGTTTTGTGATGGTCTGTCTAATACCAATCCAATGATACCATATTTATTAGCACACGTTTATGTAAAACAATGATAATCTGAGCTGTTAAATGAATGGATTGAATTTTTGAAGCTTTTATTAAAGAATATAAATAATTTCACAGCAAAATATAATAACTATAAGAATCATTACAGTTGATGTTCAAATTGATGTCCACCTTCATTAACGCAATACTCAAGTCTTTTTAAAACATTTGTGTAGTAGTGTTATTGTTCAAATTAGATAATGTTAGATTTCGAGATATCGACTGGCCAAAACTTAGTGGGCCACCCTGTATACTTTTATTATTTACAACATATACTTTCAAATAATCAAGCGATATTTGAATAACTGCAGTTGTCTTATCTAACACGCTAATGATACCAAAAATCACAAATTGTTAAGTAGTGCCGTAGTAGTGCTTTAGTATATACCGTGCTTTCATTTTAAAACTGTACATAGGTTCCACCGTTCGGTCCTTCTCGGAAAATTAGCCACCGCTCAGGTGGGGAGTTCGGCCGTACACCGGCGCCGTGATGATCGACGACTTAGATTTCACATTTACCATCGCATACGTGTTTGGCATTTAGATGAGTGAACTTCGTAGTAATACGTGTAATTTTAAATAGATTCTTTTAATTCAAAACTTAGTAATTATGACGTACTCACTTGAGGAAAAAATTGAATTGATATCATGGTCTCTTCAAGGACATTCATTACGTGCAATAAGGGACCTATTTTCAGTTAAATATGTAAATCGTCCGATCCCTGCCTTGAACACAATATCGATAGTAGTCGAAAAGTTTAAGTTAACGGGATGCATTTTAGGTTGTAAATGCCACAAGACACCTAGAATTAACGAGGATGCTGAAATGTAGGAATTAATGGTGTGTGCAATGGTAGAAGAAGATTCAAATATTTCTATCCCAAAAATTTCCGAGGAGACTGGTTTTAGTGTGGGTAAAATTCACAAAATTTTAAAGAAAAATAAATATCATTCCTATAAATACGAAGCCCATCAAGAAATTTTCGATGAAGACCAGTACCGTAGAATGGAATTTTATAATACGGTAATGGAACGTGCAAATGCGGATGACAATTTTATTTATAACATCGTGTTCACCGCTGAATCCACGTTTCTGTTACATGGCAGGCACAATCCATCAATTCTATGGTATTGGGCTATTGAAAATCAGTATCGCCTGTTAAATACAAGGACACAATATCCGGAGAAATTGAATGTTTGGGCTCGTATTTATGGGAATGATATTATTGGACCATTCTTTATTGATGGAAATTTAAATGGGGAGACTTATTTGAATCTTCTTCAAAACCAAATTGTTCCTGCATTTGCAAACACTAACCGCAATTTTGACAACGTTTGGTTCCAGAACGATGGGTGTCCGGCCCATAACTCAAGAATAGTCATTGACTATTTGAATACGATATTCCCCCAAAGAATTGTATTAACGAGAGGCGTAATTCAATGGCCACCAAGATCGCCAGACTTGGCCCGAAATAATTTTTTCTGATGGGGGTATATTAAATCAAAGCTATACGGGCATCCTCATGAAAGAGCTAATAATTTAAATTAACTGAGGGTTAATATTGAAAATTTATTTCAAACTGTTAGCCCTCTTATGCTGACCAACGTTCGTTCAGAATTTTACGACAGGTTGGGTTATTGTTTGGCGCAAGACGGAGGCATCTTCGAACATTTTCTTTAGTTTTTTTTCTTACTCAAGGGGATATTTTTTAAGTTTTAAGAGTTTGTATTTTATTTTTAATTATTTTAAGAGAATCTATTTATTTTTAAACGTTTTATTAGAAAGCACTTTTTTTTAATTAAAAACCAATTATAAAAATAATGCAAAAAGGATCATAGCTTGCTGTTAAATATGGCGAAGATATTTTTTTCTTGACATACCTTGATCATCTTTTAACAGTAAACCCATAAACATCATTTCCCACGTAAAAGTTTTTCCCCGTTACAAATACGATGTACACTCCCTCACGTGTAGAACGTAACTGTCGTAGCGCCGCTAATTATCGACACTGGACAACCTCAAGCAGGGCGTACCGTCCGCGTCCCCTCCCTACATATTATACGAAATTGATCGATTGACTTGCTGTCTAGTAAAAAAATGAAAGAACGGTATAAGAATTATGACAAATGCAAATCAGTTATTTTAAAACACATAGGTAATTCTTTTTTAATAATACCTAACTTATTGTACAATAATTACAAATTAATCAATAAAGTAAAGTTATACATTAATTATACTTCTGGTTTTAGAGTAATAAAGCTTCGGTAGTGAAGATACACTAACATCACTTATGCAGACTGCGAATGACTCTATATTTATACCAGCGCATCCGCCACTTCCTATAATGAATTTTTTATTTAAATTCAGCCAGATTTATGCGGCAAAGTCATCGAAAATTGGGCCTCTAGAATACGTGATACCAAGCAAAGCCGCGGTGGACACTTGAAAGACTTATATTCCATACATAATGCTATAAAATGTTCTTTTAAATAAAAAAAATGAGTGAATATCTCACACACAACTTGTTTTATTTACGTTTAAAAATCTAGCATTCTTATTGAAATACCCTTTACTATCTTCTCAAGAACATTGTATAGGA
Organism: Rosalia funebris; assembly: GCA_037954035.1. Lineage (NCBI taxonomy): Eukaryota > Metazoa > Arthropoda > Insecta > Coleoptera > Cerambycidae > Rosalia > Rosalia funebris. The sequence goes on along the minus strand of JAZFAV010000011.1, from coordinate 12,869,363 downwards.
CTGACAATAAACTAATTGGACATAATTCTTTCAATTGTGGAATGTTTTTATTTTAGATATAAGGCAAATATGACCTCAAACTTCTTCATTACCTACTCTAAACTATGACCTAGTCATATATGTTAATATAGTAATTGCAAAAATAACTTTATCGGCAAAATCTATTCTAAAAATAGATCTATCGACCGAGTGATCAAGTACTTTTCGAATGATTTATAAATAATTCGTTTAAAATTTCTTAACTTCCTTGAACATTAAGGATAAAACAAATTAAGCCAAAGCAACTGCCCCCCTATTACCACGGCTATAGAACTAACATAGAACTAAAAATACAATGATTTGGATTGTTCGCAAATCACAAGGCAGATGCAAAGTGTCCTCTATCTGCGGATACCGCTAACTACAGACCGGTTTCGACCTTATCTTGGGTCTCGTCAGAGTAGTGTAATCGAGGTTTCACATTTTATACACATAGTTACATTTTACAGTAGTAGAACTGTAGAACGTAAACCATGCGCCATCTCTCCATATTTGTATAATTGAATAAACAATGCAAGTATAGTAGGTTCATAGAAATTTCATTGATATTTACCTTATCTGTAGTACTTCATCTCATCTGCTTTTGAATGTAAATTTTTTAAATTAATTATACAAAAATCTATTAATTATTTTAATAGATCTAAGAGCTCATTAAGGTATGTACTTGATTTTGAATAATGGTCTATGTACCGTCAGGATATCGTTCAAACTTGCTCATGACATTGTTATTAAAACGCCAGATTAATCACTTATGTTATTCTGTTATCGATGTCTTCCTAAATTATTTTGATATAGGAATAGCACGCATGGTAGGCGAAGTGAAGGACTTCGATAAATTTATTATAATAATTTTCCAATAATTTTTCTTTATTTTCTCATGTTAAAAACTCACGTAAAATCTTCGAGTAGGAAAACAACACAATTGTTAAATGTTAAAAGTACTGCTTTATTTACAAAATAATAGATGATATAATTTGACTGAATACTGTGAAACATTACCGCTGGTACAAAAAGAAAAATACAAAATTGTATACCTCTCTGTTATGTAGGTTTTCATTAAAGATGAAAAAATATTTCCGAAATACTGTCATCAGAGACAGCTCGGAAATCCATTACAACATTATCGTCACGTTAGGTAGCTGATGCAAGGAGCTCCTTTTTTTGTATCGCACTTGCATAATAGGTTATTAAGAAAAACGCTAGCGAAAGAAAAACCGAGGTTAAATATACACACACATAAAATATGTATAAAAACCTAAGAAATAGAGAAAGTTTTCTTAGCATGATGAATGTAAGAAGTGTTAGTTTTCGCGGCCAAAGGCTTTTGTACTTAACATTAAGGACACATATCTCGCATCAAATAGTAGTTTTATTATTGTAGTATATTTTAGTACCCGTAAAAAAGCTACACTAATCTCACTTTCTACGGAATTAACGATATTCTCTATTAATATCTTTGTCTTCTAACGGAAGATAAAAGTATGGAGTAGTGTGCCTTGATGACGAAAACTAGCACTGGAAAGAAATACCTTAACCAGGCCTCTTTCCATATTGTTGGATTTTTTTTTGTTTAGGTTCGAAATTCATTTTCTTTTTATATGTTCTGCTCCTTCTTATAACACTTCCAATGTCTGCACAAAGAATTCTCATTAAATACCATAGATAAGAAATTTTTCTAATCTGAACTAACCCAAAATGATGATATTTCCAAAATAAAGAAAAAAATGTCAAAGATGATAATGAAGAGAAGGATATCAATTATGGCATGTATTTGATCGCTTTGTGGAAGTACAGATTAATGTAAATGAACATATTATTAAATATAAATTTCTGAGACATCCAATGGAAATTGACAAGCAATGCAGAATGTATGCAGAATATCCATGAGGTTTGAATTGGTAGAAATTTGACATGTTGTAATTTCATGTCAGGAATGTGTATTTTTTTAATATAATAAGTTACTAGTCTTATTTTATATCTTTTAAATATATTTTTATCCTTTATACCCGCATATTATACAAGTATCTGGGCAAATATACAGAAATTTATTTAAAAAAAATTCTTAATATTGATTTATTTCTCTGAGTATATTAGCCACAGATGTCTATGAAAATACATAACTTACATATCGGGTACTTCTATGTAGTAATTAATCATCATCATCATGTTGGCGCTACAGCCCTTGATGGGCCTTGGCCTGCTCCAGGACGTTTCTATCCAGTGCTTTTCTTCTCCATCCTCTCACAGCAATGCTTCCTAGGTCTTCTTCCACGTCGTCTAGGTATCGTATTCTAGGTCTTCCTCTACGTCATTGCCCTGTTGGGTTTTGGAACATACATATTCTTGCAGGATCTCCCGAATCCATTCTAAGTACATGTCCAGCCCATCTCAAGCGACTAAGTTTAATTTATTTTACAATATGGGGGCCTTAATAGACCCCCATACTCTGTACATTTGTACAGTTCAAAGTTGTAGCGTTTTCTCCAAACCCCGTTATCATTTACTGCCCCTTTACTTTTTGGATATTTTACGTAGAACTTCTCGCTCAGAACATCCCAGCAGCTCCTCACTATTTTTTGTTAGGGTCCATGTCTCAGACCCATACATCAATACCGGGCTATAAGTGTTTTATACAATTTACATTTTCTTTATCGATATATGTTTCTTGATCTAAGTTGTGAGGCCAGCCCAGAGTAACACCTATTTGCTAGTAGGAGTATACGGTGTTTTATTTCTGCTTTGATATCATTTCGGGTGTTTATTGAGCCTAAGTAAGTGAATTCGTCAACAGCTTCTATTTGCGCTTGATCAACTTGCAATATCCTCTTTTGTACTGGCTGCAGTGTACGCATATATTTGATTTTATTGGTGTTCACCATGAAACCAATTTCTCTTGCTGCTGCATCCAGGGCCCTATATGCTTCTTTGACGACCGCTTCTGATCGACCAATGATGTCTATGTCATTGACGAAGGCAAGGATTTGGATTCTTTTGTTAAAAATTGTTCCTCCTGTATTAATTTAAGCAGATCTTATCACCTTTTCTAGGGCCAGGTTGAACCATATACACGAAAGAGCATCTCCCTGTAGCAGTCCACTGCTAGTTTCAATTACTGATGATAGATTACTCTGGGTACGTACCCTGCATTCTACTTTCTTCAATGTAGCAATTAATAAATAATTTAAAAATGTAGTAAACCGAGCTACACATAATTGGGTAATGGTGTGGTGGGGTTTCTCAGAATAGTTTTTAATATTTTGAAAGTCGCAGAAAGAGGAATTAAAAATAAGAGACATTGATGATTTACGCCAATAGGCCTGAACGTCAGAAATGCATTGAATACAATATTTCTACTTATCGTCTAAGTATACAAGATTATGTTGACGTTAAGGAATTATAATCAGTAGGGAAAACAAGAAGGTAATGACGAGGGTACCTCAAGAACCAGTACTCAGGCTGCTACATTCAAAAAGCTTCTATCATGGAGTCCTCGAGCTAAATCTAACTAAAGGGACAAGCATAATTACGTAAGTAAACTGCCTCGCAACAGAAACGCAATACAATAATATACAATCAAAATCAGTATGGTCCCAATAGAGTTGCTTGTGGAGGAAAAGCGTCAACTATACAGATGCTATATAAAACTCAGGTGCCATCGACGTAACTAGAATGGAAATCAGAGTACCATAAACGAATGGGGGACTTTCAACACTCAATTTTGACGTATATTAAGTGTATTTAAATAATTTATTATTAATTACATTGACATAACTTGGAGTCTCTACCAAGACTTTCTCAAAGCATATTCGCTCATATAATTTTTTAAAAGACGCTACGATTTTTTTTAATAGAAACAGTACAAGACTTTTAGCGAGGACATTAAAAAAATAACCACGTCCACAGTAAATCTCACGATACTTCGATTTTCTCCATGAATATCTCTTGGAGTCCCTACTAAACGTCCTGAAGATAAATCCGATCAAATATTTTTTTAAAAAACGCTACGAATTTTTTTAATGAAAAAGTACAACATTTTTAGCGAAGAGAATAGAAAAAAAAATCACCACATCCACAGTAGGCCTTGGGTTATTTCGATATTCCCCATAGACATCCTTTGGAGTGTCTTCTAATATTTTCTAAAGGCAAATCTGATAAAATAATTATTTAAAAAACGCTACGAATTGTTTTAAAGAAAAAGTACAAGAATTTTAGCGAAGAAAATTGAAAAAATCACAGCGTCCACAGTAGGTCTCCTGTTACTTCGAAATTCTCAACAAACATCCCTTGGAGTCTCTACTAAAACCTTCTGAAGGGAATCGGAAGGGGGTTAATTTTTATATATTTTATATTAAATATATACTTTTTCTCTTTCTATTAATGTTACATTAGAAAGTACCTATTTACTTGCTTAAGTAACAAGTCGGACTAGCTATTAAATATAGGTGTATAAATATATTGCATTGTTTATTATCTTTCTGTATTTTTGTCCTCTTATATTTGTGTCTTCTATTCTTCTCTGTCCTCTCATCCTCGGATCTTCGTGTCTTTGCCTCTTTCTGGCCTTTGGATCTTCCTGTATTCCTGTCATCCTCTCTTACTGCCTTCTTGTCTTCCTCTCTTTCTTTCTTCAGCCACTATATTGCCACTAAATATTGTACATGTTGCTTAAAATTTTCGTAGATGAGTTTTTCTCGATTTGAAAATTGTTCTCGAAATTGTAAGAAACTTGAATGGACAGAGTATTTCCAATCGTCCCTATATCATTGACCATTTCGAAATTAAGCCTCGAAATAACTATTTTATAACTTTAAACATTGTCAATTATAACATATATAAAACATAAATTTCTTAATTTACTTACCACGCAATTGATAGGCAACTGATTTTCAGCGTTGACCAACAAGTCAGTGCTGGTTTTCAAAACGTTTTAAGAACTTTAGTGTATCTTCTGTATGATGTCAATTAATACGTGATCTGCAATCAACATGATAAATAAGAGTATAAATAATTAACGAACATTATATGTTATTTTACACAAACGTGACTAAATTTGCAGAATAGAGGTATGTGCATTGCTCCGTAAATAAGCGAACGACGTCTGACATCCCGTAATATAAAAAGAAATTTAACTGAATGTAAATGTAAGTAAAAGACCGGTACTGGCGTTGAGGGTTCGAATTTCCGCACTACATTATCATCATATGTATCATAAACAAGACTCAGATTATGCATTTTAGTATGACCTTATTAAGGAATAATTTTATTACTTACCTATAAAGTCTTCATAAATATACCAAGTTTATTTTTAGAATATATGTATTTTATATCGTGGTCGATAAAAATCAATTTTTAAAAACAATTTATTTTTGAATTGCACAATTGAACGTTTTGTTATAAAGGGTTTGAAATTACAATAATATTAAGTGAGTACCGGAGGTTTGAAATGAGTTATGCTAGTTTGCCGGATACTATGCCGGTCTGCCGGATACTAACTTCTGGTCGCACGCTTTCGCCTATATAAACTGTCATTTGCTGACTCTGCATGGGAATGGCTTTAGCCATGAGTATTCTTAGAAGTTAGGCGTGAGTTGCTGACCATAAGCAAGTCTTTGTTTTTGAGAATAAGATAAGTCACGAATAGTATCAAGTAACTATGAGAAACAACTGATAAGAAAAAGCAAAGATTGTGTTACTTGAGATATGATACAATGTAAATGGTACCTAACTGAAATTATTCTAAGTATTCTAAGTCTAAAATGTATACAATTAAATATTTTATATAACATGTATATTTAATATATACAACGCCTTGATAATTCAGTCATGTTATCTGAGAAATTTACTCGTATAACATATTTCTTATTTGAGCGTAGCTACTATGTAGAACATAATATTTCAGTTTCCCATTAGACGAATACTTTAGATCCTTAGGGGATAAAAATAGGTACTTAAGAGTTCGAGACTTAAAGCTACGAACGGCTCGATCTATTTGGAGCGCACTATAAATTCTCTTTAAACGTAGATACTCCAGAGAATACATTGAGTCCATTACAACTAAATATTTGATTTGCCATTTAAGCCACTTCTATTGCATTCTACATCGAACTTGATTTCTAATGGCCCAGTAAAGTTTTTCTGTTGCATTTCAGGAATCGTGGTTCAATATGGCCCCATCAGCTATAGCCCCAATACCCTAGAATTCCAGGATACCAAAGCATACACTATCGAACGAAGTCATGAATTTTAAAAAAGTTTAGGAGGCACGTTCACAAGACCTACACTTTATACTATAGAGGGATTGAACAATGACAGGAATTCAGCACATGGATTTCAACGGCAATGGGTCGGAGGAATTAAACGCGAGTTTTTTTAACTCCACCGCATTGCACCACAATGTTACAGGCCAGCAGGAATACTACTACATTTTCGATAAGGTCTACATAAGGATCATCTTTATTTCGCTCTACACAATTGTGTTCTGCCTGTGTTTTTTTGGTAAGTAAAATGAACGTAGCGTTGCTACCAAATAATACATTTTTAAAAATATTGTATACAATAATTTATATTTATAGAACAAAATATTTCGATTAAAAACTGAAGTAATGCTGAGAGTACTTCAAAATTTTATTGTACGAGGTGTCAACTAGATCACGTACATCCTTCATTGAATATATTATTAATAAGTATGCAATAAATAAAAATGACAGATTATTATTACCTGTTTTACGAAGTTGTCCAATTACAGATAGTAAAATTAGTTTTAATCATCTTCTGATGATGCCAACTTAGTTAATTGGCGAAACGAGGGTCAAGCGACATGTAATCTGTCGCTGTTGGTCGAAAGCTGGTCTTATATTTTTATTGCCGCATTAAATTCGAGCTCCTTCCCAGGATGTAGAACCTCTACCGAATAAGTGTACTAATGCAACTAGTAATTAATTAAACTACAGAAATAAGGAGCTTATACCCCAACCCATCTGCAAATGCCTTATATAATGAGGACTAAACAAATTAGGTCAAAACAGCTATTCTCCTGGCTATATGTCAAACGCCGAGCGCTGAATTACATGACAAAATTTGCCGTATATTTGTTTAACAGAGTTAGCACTAAAATACAGTGATTGTTCAAAAACCACAAGAGAGATACAAAGTGTCACCTATCTCAGGATATCGTTAACTGCAGACCGATTTCAGCCTTTCTATCTTGGAACTCGTCAGTGCAGTGTAAACGAGTATACCTTTGACAGATGAAGCTCACATCTAGTAGACGTTACTACGTTCTACCGTAGTAAAACGTACCAAACGCCATCTCTTGGTAGTTTCGAACAATCTAATACTACGAACAATCGAACAATCTAATTTTCGAATAATCTAATAATCTTCTGTAGCTTGAATATTACCATCTGCGTACTAAATTGTTCGAAACTACCAAGAGATGGCGTTTGGTACGTTCTACTGCGGTGGAACGTAGCAACGTCTACTAGATGTGAGCTTCATCTGTCAGAGGTATACTTGTTTACACTGCACTGATGAGGTCCAAGATAGAAAGGTCGAAACCGGTCTGAAGTTAACGATATCCTGAGATAGGTGAAATTTTGCATCTTTCTTATGGTTTTGAAACAATCACTGTATTTTAGTGCTAACTCTGTTAGACAAAAATACGGCAAATTTTGTCATGTAATTCAGCGCTCGGCGTTTGGCATATAGCCAGGAGAATAGCTGTTTTGACCTAATTTGTTTAGTCCTTATTATATAAGGCATTTGCAGATGGGTTGGAGCATAAACTCCTTATTTCTGTAGTTTGAATATCACCCTCGGCGTAGTAAAACATTGCATTATACTATTAATTAATTACTACTAAATTATAAGTGTACCAATTAATATTAATATATTGCTATTAGTATATGGTTTGTATATTAATTCTTTGTGTGTGAGTCACAGGTGACAATCCTACGAATCAATCAACTAACATTTTTGAATAGTGTCGTACCGAAAACACATTATAAGATAATAGTTAGTACAATATAAATCCATCAACCTATGACAGAGTAATGAAAAGGTTCTCCACAAGAACATTCAATGGAAGTGACATTTCCATCAAAATAAATGAAATAAATTCAACAAAAGTCAATATAAATGAAACAAAAATTAAATAAAATTTACAGAAATATTGGGACGCCAATGAATCAAATTATACAATACAGCTAAGACGTGACTTCATAATTGCATTTTGTTCGGCAAATTATTAACTGTCTACACCATACGTAGTTGATTGAAACATATGTCGCTAGATATACGTGCTGGTAATTGTGGCATATTAGTAACAATTGCGAGTTGTGTAGCATGTGATAGATGCGTCGTCACTAAATTGATACACGCCCAAAGATCCATTGTACAACTTGTAGGTAAATGCTTGTAGCTTTTTTAGAGTCTGTACAACTTTTTCAGAATTTGATCACCAGTTTATTCTTTACGTATAATTAATTACTCTCGTAAAGTCCAATCTGGAGATTTCATTTTTTATTCAAAACTCATTACAGATTATGCGCACTCATGCATTGAAAAGGCGTAAATAAAAGCATCATCAACCTACAAAAACACCACTTTGAGTATGACACTGTCATTCCTTTAAGCTATTTGTTCCGGACTTCTTTCATTACGTTAGGGTCCACACCACAGAAACGTGAGAAAATCTCCAAATTAATTATTCTTCGGGTACCAGTTAACTCGCCTTAATGTTCCCTAGGTGGTATTACAAAATTTTAGCACACTGGAAAGGAGTTGGTCTTTAATTCAGTATCAGAGAGATTGTTAATATTTACTCATACTCTTGTGAGATCAGTTTAAGGTAATTATTTTTTTTAGTCCAGTAGTTTTACCATATACATTCATACAAAACTTAAATTTTAGTTATCCATTGAATATGTACTCACTGTCTATCCTTTTTTCGGTTTTTCATTTGTCGATCCTGCTGCAGCTTGATTGATAACACAGGCCTACAAATTTTGACATTTTGAAAGTTGATTTGAGTTTCATAAGTGGTTATAAACGAGTTATTTATGCTGGTCCTCTTTGATTTGAGTGGTCTAAAAGCCCTTAAAGGATTAAGCCTTAAAAAGAGTTATCGTCGTTCAAAGCAAAAAAGTCAGATTTGGTAATTAATTACTCGGCAAGTAATGATCCTCCAGAAGCTTCAAGTAGGGTTTTAAAAACTGCAAAGTATTCTTCACAAGTCGTAGTTATTGGTTTTTGATTAAAAAAAAAAACAGTTTCGTGCGAGAATGTTGATTGAAAAGGAGATAAGAGAAATGCGTATTTATGGATATTCCCGTAACTTACAAATAATGGATATACTAAAGATGTTGACAATTTATTTTCAACCTCAGAGTATCTCAAAGGAACGCTGAAAATTTTAAAGCGCTGTGATTTTTTGTTCATGTTCGAAATGATGAAATTTGGAGCTTCAATTCGATTTTTCTAAAATTGCTCTGCGAAGTTTCTATTTTGAAAATCACCTAAGAATTTATAGTTCTTTTACGTCCCTTAATTTTTGTGTCTCATCATCATGATGTCATCAGTCCTAAGACTGGTTGGACACTAACCTCCAGCTTCTCCTATCTTGTACTAACCTACGCATTTCGCTAATTGTGCTACAACCTACATCCCTTACTATTTGCGAGCAGTAGTCTAATCTAGGCCTACCTCTGCCTTTCTTCACTCCTATTTCTGCCTCCAAAATATCACGGACTATTCCCCCATGTCTCAGCAAGTGGCCTACCATTCTATTTCTTCTCTTCTTTATGTTCTTCCACATACTTCTTTTCTCGCCAACTTTCTCTAATACTTCTTCGTTTCTAACCATATCAGTCCACGATATTTTCATCATTTTTCGGTAACACCACATCTCAAAAGCTTTTAATTTCTTCATACTTGCTTCCCCTACCGTCCAGGTTTCGCAACCGTTTAGTGCCGTGCTCCATACATACGTTTTCAAAAATCTCTTCCTTGTTTCTAAGCTTATTACACCCGAGCATAAAAGTGCTTTCTTTTTGTTAAAAGCTACTCGACCCTGTGCTATTCTTTGTTTTATATCTTTATCGCTTCTTCCATCCCAATTTATTTTACTTCCTAAATAAGTGAAGTCTTTAGCTTCCTCTAGTCTTTCATTATTAATTTGTACTTTCGTTTTTGCTCTGCTCTCGCGCCCTCTGCACACTAACACTTTAGTTTTGTTTTTATTCACCCTCATTCCGTATTCCTCTGTCAACACTGCATCCATTTCGTTCAACGCTGATTCTAATTCCTCTTTACTAGATGCTAATACTGCTATATCATCCGCGGATCTCAGCATTTTTAGTTTCTGTCCCTGTACTTTAATCCCGAAATCCACTCTACCTTTTACCAAATTAATCGCCTCTTCGATGTACAGATTAAAAATTAGTGGTGATAGCGTACATTGTCTTACTCCTTTACCTACTTCCCTTCTTCCCCTTCTACTTCTATAACAGCAGTTTGCTCTTTGTATAGATTGTGTGTACTCTCCTATCTCTATCTTCATTCCTGTGCTCTTTAGTATCTCGAACATTTTTTCCCATCTTACATTATCAAAAGCTTTTTCTAAATCTACAAATCCTATATAAGCGTTCTTTCCTTTTTCTATTGTTTTCTCTAACATTACTCTTAGTGCCAGAATAGTTTCGCGAGTTCTCCTATTTCGCCTAAACCCGAATTGGTCTTCTCCTAGTATTTCCTCCGCTCTACTTTCCATCCTCTTTTGCACTATTCTGGTTAAGATTTTTGACGCGTGGAAAGTTAGGCTAATCGTTCTAAAGTTCTCGCAGTTGTCGACTCCTCTCTTTTTCGGTATAGTAACGATAATGTTCCTCTTATAATCCTCCGGCATCTCGCCCGTTTCGTATATGTATTTTACCAGTTCAAACATCCTATTTACTAATTTCTGTCCCGCACATTTCAAAATTCCCGCCTGTATTTTATCTATACCCGGCACTTTATTGTTCTTTAGCACCCTTAGTGCTATTTCAAATTCCTCTCTCAATATAGGTTTTCCTACATCTTCCCTATCGGTGCTAGATTCTTCCTCTAATATCTCTCCTAATTCCTGACCCTCGTATACATTTCTTAACTACTGCTTCCATCTATCCGCCTTCTCCTCTCTTCCGATCAGTATGTCCCCCGATTGACTCCTAACGTTTCTACTGATTGGTCCTATATCCCTGAAGTTCCTCTTAATTATTTTGTAAGCCTCATCGGTCTTACCTACTTGGGGCTTATGTTTTACTTCTTTGCATTTATCCTCTATCCATTGTTCTTACGCTTTTCTACACTTTCTAATGATTTCCCACTTTATTGACTTATAAGTTTTCAGTCCTTCCTCGTCTCGGTTGTTTTTGTAGCCTCGTCTCTTTTGTATTAAGTTTAAGATTTCATCGTTTTGTGCCTAGTAGTATTTTTTGTAGTATAAATAGTGTAGTATAAATCATAAATCATGTGTGGAGAAAATGATGACTGGCGACTAATTTATCAACAGACTGCCATATGAACCATTTTCACAAGATTGTAATGCATAATTCAACCTGCAAGTACTATGTAATTTTCTAGTTATATAGCAAATGTCGGATAATTAGTGCTCGAAGCATGTGGTCATCTTTAAAAAGAACTCAGAGTTATAAAATATCAAAAATATAACACGACATTACTTAGTTAATCTATGTCCATTGTTTATATAATATATTTAAGTAATTTACTAATTACTATAACCGTAGTGGTTATGTATTTTTAAATAGCAATTTTACAAAATTCACCCTCATCACTAAACCCATTTACTCTGCAAACAAATAAATACCACACGTGAATAATAATATTGACAATAACCCGTCAGTTATTACATCTCCTCTGTAATAAAATGTATGTTTCATAACAGCATAATTCGCTCTTGAATGTAGGGGTAATTGACGGGAACCTTCATTAGAGCTGAGGTAGCCCAGCATTCACATGAAAATCCTTCAACCAGATTAGGCTATTTTAATCCGACAAACGGGAAACTTTAATAGGAGTTTCATCGTATTAAGATCTGAAAGATTAGTATCATAATGGGACGATTGTTGAAATGAGTTAAGGTATTTTCGCGTTCTGCCTTAATTTAATGAATATTTTCAAATAATAATAAATCTTATTTATGCTAAATTTATTATAATATACATACAAAGGTATACACATACATACACATGGAATATGTGATGTTATGTATACATGGAATTGTAAATAAATAAATGTATAATATTATTATTTGTTTATTTAATGTTTAATCTTAATTACGTAGCGAAGTTCATTCTCGCTCCTATTTAAATTCAATCATTTATAAGCAACTCTCTTAAATTGGGTTTAATCTGATGACAGACACAGTGAGGGAACAGATTATTTCTGATAAGAAACGTACTTACTTGACGTTCATTTGTTTAAGAAATATATTTGGTTATTATAAAATTATAGCTAACCATAATTATAATAGTTATTAATTATATAAGTAATAAGTAAGTTAGTAATTCAACGTTTTATCCACGACGACGGACAAAACCGGTCAATTAGGAGGTTAAAAATTCTGGTTTTGAAAAACGCCAGATTTAACAGATTTATTTTGATCAAGAATGTTGGTATTTTGAATTTCAATCCACTAGTGTATTAGAAGGTCTATAATCCACGGAAAATAGACGTATTAAATCTTCCTAATATAGTGGTCGTGGATAAAATCATTATTAATTTTCTTTTGTATAGTCATACCATTTATTCTAGTAAACCCATTATTCCAAATCTTTCTTTGGAAGAGAAAATACCATTTTATTTTTAACAAATCAGTTTGATATGAGTTTATTTTACTAACGATATGTCTCATGCTTGTATACAGTAAGTGGTTAAACTAACGGAAACGACACTGCATGAAAAACAAACGCAAAATTTTATAGAGCAGATAAACAAATAACAAAGCAATATTAACATATCTAAATTAAAGGATATGAGTTTTAAAGAGTTCCTGAGCTGCAGCGAAGTATCACATAAATTCATTCAGAAAATTGCTTACAACTTGAGGTGAAATGCCCGAATATAATTTGTAATTCTAATTTTTAAATTATTGATAAGTGCTTTTGTGATATTCGGATCAAATATAGATGGGAAATATATTTTATATTTCTACATAGTCTCCTGCTTCACAAATATATTTTTCCCAGCGAGATGAAAGGTTTTCTTATCCCAGTATCGTAGAATGAAGATGGTTGCGTCAGGAGTCAACTGTGCACGAATCCCTCTACGCCCTGGTCATCTTCAAATCGTTGCCCTCCTAGAGCTTCTTTAAGCGGACCAAAGAAACTCAAATCGCAGGGCGATAAGTCCAGGCTGTAGGAATGATATTAAAGTGGAGTTCAGTGCGCTTATTTAATTTTTCAACCATTAGGGCTGCAGTATGAAACTTGGCGTTGTCATGAAGGAGGATTACCTCTCGAATCGGTTGGTTTCGTCTTTTGCGGCGATATGCAGCACTCGCTTGGCTCAATAGCTCGCAGTAATAAGCAGCATTTATTATGCGTCGCTCATCCAAAAAATCAATAATCGCAATGCCTCGATGGTCGAGAGAAATGGTTGAAAGGATCATGCCAGATGACAGTCGAGTCTTAGCTTTCACTGGGGCTGCCTCCGCCACTTCATACTGGCTTGTTTGGACTCGGGGGCGTGTAGTGGTTGGGTTCACCACTACACGCGCAAGTCCAGCCAGAGTCCAAGTTTCGTCGGAGGTAACAATCAGAATCAAAAATACATCATCTTCTTTCGCAAACCTTGCTATAAGCCTCTGATATACCTCCAAACATCTCAACTTCTGATCTGCGGATACACTTTACGGAACACCAGGTCATTTTTGATGATCACTTCTATATATATACATATTGATAGCTACTATAACTTATTCTCTTTTCTGCAATTTCGGATACGGTCACCCATCGATCTTCTTCAAGAATGTCTCGAGATGCGCGAATGTATTCGTCCGTAGTGCTGGTTTCGAGAATGGCGCGGCGGCGGTCGTGCTTCTCGCTCGTTCTCGCTCTTCTATGAACTATTTATGCCAGACAAGCACAGGAGTCCTTGACAGTGTTTGGTCTCTCAACTATGCAGTCAATCTACGGAAAATTTCCGAGGCTTGAACTCCTTCATAAACAATAAATTTTATGATAAAGCGTTGCGCAACAGCGGAGTGCACGGCTCGCGTCAACATCGTAAGTGCTATTGACGAACTGGTTGAGAGTGGATAATGGCAGATTCTTCCCATTCATAATTATCCCACCCAAGCATCAACTAGAACCTCGGGTCCGGTCTGGGCCTAACAACCGTAGACAACAAAATACCTTCACAGTAATAATAACACGTACTGATAACTACTAACTCAACAGGTCGGTTTCGTCCAATCCGATGACCTTGAAATGTTTGATTTAGAAATTCGATTGATATAGAATTCGCTGGATTCCTGTCGGACGTTTCCATTATTGCTTAAAATTTTCAAGCTGTAATTAATGAAATAACATCATTCTGTACGAATGGCTTTTCTTTTTCCAAAATTCTTAAAACTGACCTCTTATACAATAGGTTTGAGTCAATTAACTGGATGCTCATTCTGGATTTTGTTTTTATTCACCCTCATTCCGTATTCCTCTGTCAACACTGCCTCTTTACTAGATGCTAATACTGCTATATCATCCGCGAATCTCAGCATTTTTAGTTTCTGTCCCTGCACTTTAATCCCGAAATCCACTCTATCTTTTACCACATTAATCGTCTCTTCGATGTACAGATTAAAAATTAGTGGTGATAGCGTACATCCTTGTCTTACTCCTTTCCCCTTCTATCCCCTTCTACTTCTATAACAGCAGTTTGCTCTTTGTATAGATTGTGTACTACTCTCTTATCTCTATACTTCATTCCCGCGCTCTTTGAATATGAATAAATGCTTTAAAAATATGAATAAATGCTTTAAACTGTGATAAGTCTTGAGAGTAAAAGGAATGTTAAATTTACCAAATTTGATGTATTTAATAAGTTTGAAGTCCACCACTTGTTCTGAGTATTAACTAATACTTGACACAGCCTGTTCCAGGAATATCTATTATTTGTATTCAGACATGGCTAGAAAAAGCGAGGAAATGATTGAGAACCATGCAGTGCTGTCATAGAGTTGTAGTAAAGCTAAAATATCGCTCACAATCAGTCGGACTAACAGAATTTGTCCATCTTCAAATGAAATTGTTTTGTAATCTTGGTGCAATGTTATCTCACAAGTGCAATGTCAGGTCGGTTTACGGTATTTTGCTATACACTATACCATCCATATCATATATAACTATACCATCATGAACGCAGGATCCAATCTGCGTTAATGATGGTATAGTTTAAGATGCAGGCATTATCTACATTAAGGAATAAATTTGGAATACTGTTTGTAGAACTAAAATCGCACGTAAATTTCTCTAATATTCCATAACGAGTTTATAATCCTTAGATGAATCAGGATGTATATAATTTCGTGATCCCCCCCCTTGACGTCACATACATATTGCTGGATTTACCAAGGGTAGAGCCCTTGGTAAGTCCAGCCCAGATAGATATGATCCAGCGGAAATGAATAACATGCGAAATCGCGTTCATCTGACGACTTTTAGGAAGATCCTCATATTACAGAAAATTTATGAGTGCCAAGTACCGTAATGGCACACCAACAATCACGGTAATAAATTTAAAGTTGTGGTGCTCATAATTCCGGCGTCCTGAGATAAAATCAATATTTGGAACGTTTAATTAAATCGTATGGTTGAATTTGAACTCGTATCTCTACAGATTTAATTACAAATCGTAAGACTCGATGGCTATATTTGACAAACATGTAAATTGTTTCATTCAAGGATTTTTAAAATTTCTCATTTTCTTTAATATTTTTTCCATTGTGATGATTATCCCCCTCCAAATACATTCCTCCATTATGAGAAATAGAAATTACTTCTTACTGAATGAATACACTAATATTCATATATATGGTGGGCCAAATGAAATATTGTGCCCTCTATTTTTAATATGCTCTATTTTGATATAAGTTTGGAGAGGTTGATTTTCATGACAGCTATTGCAACCGTATATTGTCTAAAATATGATGTAAAATTTCACCCTAAATTGTCAGAGTATATGAACAATATACAGGGAGATGCTTTACAATATACAGGTCTACTGAGTATGTGCAAGATGGTGAAAAAGTGGGGGCAGCTGATATGCAACGAGAGTAGTGGCAAAATTCAGAAACATTTGTAGGTAAATTTACACTGATTATACTGGGTTACATACATGGTTGTATAGAAAAATTATTAAAAACCGATAAATAATGTCGTCAAAGCAGAGCTCTAAGGTAGTGTGTTGTGTGATTGGTTGCAAAAACAATTATTGTAATTCTCCAAAGTGTCATTTTTACGTTCTTCCTTCTGTGCTACATAAGAAACCTCAGCGAAAAAAGTGGATAACTGCGGTCAACAGGAAAAGGTAACCTACAAATCTTGCAGTTACCGAGTCACCTCATTTACAAAAAGTAGATTAATAATTTTTATTTATTCGGCGTTGATGAAAACCTTTGGCAACCAAACAAATATAGTAGAATGTTCAATGCCCATTATGTTAGTAATAAAAAATCGGACCATGCCTTAAGTCCAAGTTTTATTCCAACAATTTTCCCTACTGCTTACAAGAGAGCAGTGTCAAACAAAATCGACAGGTAAGAAATACACTATTATTTAAAATAAAAATTACGACTAATGTATAGAAAGATACAAATTAATTTTTTTTGTCAGGCTTAAACGATATTTAAGAAGACAAAAACAAGCCATTCTTAAGAACACTTCTCATTTGAAGGGCGGAAATCAGTGTTAAGATAATGTATCATCGCATAAATATGTTTACATTTGTGGCCTTGTTGAGACACACAAGTACAATCCGCTTGTACAACGTTTCGATCACTAGTTATCTGTATAAAATGAGATAATAAATTAGTTACATGCTAATTGATAACCGCATAAGATGATGAGAAAACATATCTCGTACTTACAAGAAGGTCAACTTGATAGGGTGGTAAAGTTACAGACGTTTGTCGGATGACATAACCTCTAATCATACCCAGGTCCAACTCAGGAGATTGTCGTTCTTCTACTCCCACGATATGAGAGTTTGCAAGTGCGATTCCTTTTTGTATTCCTTGAGGATTAATTAAGGAGTACCAACGGACTCCTCCAAAAGTTAATGATTAATAACGACGGTGACGGACGGCTTCGAGCCGTAATGCTAATTACACTTTACGGGACTAACGGCTCCGAATCCTGATCGCAATATTATCTCCATATTTTACTATTTTCTTATGTAAATCTATGACTAAGATAATCTGTGGTGATAACTTCTTTGTATTCCTTAATCTTTGTTTTTGTTATTTATTTATTTCACTTACATTTTCCTCACAGCTGCACTATTAATTATATTTTTAGATTTTGCATTTACGGCAATAGTAAACAACATAAAAGTACCCTTCGTTGAGGCTTGCATTCTCCGCTAGTGGCGCTGGAAGCTAGCTCACACATACTCAATATAGGAGTTTAGCAGTTCTTAATTCTAAAATTTGTGTTCCATCATGTAATAATTCATGTTATTATAACATATTTATAAATTTTAGCTAAAAATATATTTTTTTAAGTATAACATAAAGTTCCTCTCCATTAAGAGGGCATTTTGTTTTTTTTTGATATAATGCATTTCTTTGCATTTTTGCAATTTCCTTATTTACGGGAAATATAGAGCCGCAAAGACTTACCTGCGCATGACACCTGGACCCTCATCGCAGCAAGACTTTTAAGGGAATCCTTGAAAGTGTTCCTTACTGTGACGAAGTTGTAGAAAAAAAAAAAGAATTTTTCGGCCACGTGGAAAAGAATGAAGACAACGTAATTCAGAAAAGCGAACAAAGGCATTGGTGGCAAAGGGACAGGAAAGCTTGGTCTAGCGATTCGCCGTGATTCAAATTCCGTGGAGGAAATGAAAGGCGCAGTATGGGCGACGTATTTTCACGAAGGTTCGACCAATAAAAATCCACACCACAACAAATGCTCCCCGAGAGAAGACAGTTGGTGTACCTTGCGTAAGGCTGAAGCTATTAATTCTCTTTGCCGAGTACAAGCACAAGACTTCTCTGAATCAGACGGTATTAAAAGTCATTAAGCCAATTGACGAGGATTAATCTCGGAAGATTTGCTGAAGAGGTGCTTGGGAGTTCTAAAGCAAAATAACATTGAGTCAGTAAATGCGATGATTTGGAGCATGGCACCTAAACATCAACATTCTGGTTGCATTTTTATTGAGGCAGCAACACAATTAGCTGCAATGATATTTAACGAGGGCACCTCAGTAATTTTACGAGTGTTGAATATCATGGATGTCACCGTGGGGCTTTACGCTGAGATCTACGCCGGCACCCACGATAAAGGCCGGGATACACATATCCGCACCGCGCCCGCACCGTGTAACGGACGTGTGTTGGACATCGCACGGCGGAGAAGTAAGCAATGGAAAAGTATGACATAGTCCCCACTTAATCGCACCGACACCCACTTGACACCACCGCACCGTGCCCGACTAGTTTTGTTTACTTTTTGACGGGCATGGTGCGGTGTATCTATTGAGAATTTTGTTGTTGCTGGCTATTTAATTGCAAATATTTAAAATTTTAAATTAATAATACTCATATACTACTATTGTATTAATAATGCATTCATTATATTATTCATTATTATTATTATTATTTTTTTTTTTCCATTCCATTATGTCTCCGGCGCCCTACGGCAGGCCCTGCAGCTGACATCAGGGACCTCCATACCCATGACACGACTCCGATAGACGAGAGTGTTAAATACACCATCTTGGCAAGCCATGATGAATCCCTCGGTCTCTGAATTTAGCCCGGCTGACCTTAAGAAAGCAAAGGTCAGCCTTTCGGATAAGCCCAGGGCTTCCATATTCCTATAGAAGACCCCGTGCATGGGCTTATCCTTGTGAAGCTGCAGAGCTCTTAAATGCTCTGCAGCTTTTACTTGGGCTTTTAACTGAACGGGTTCCAACTCGGTGACAGAGTTGTGATTGGCCCGTTCGGTATCGAAGACGAGCCCGAGATCATCGGCTGCTATACGTGCTGCCTTAAATAAAAATGCTCCTATCCCTGCATGTTCGTGATCTCGGACCATGCAGAGAAGGGGATCCGAACTCCTGATAACTTTACAGGCTCCGTCCAGAACCATCCTGTTATGAAGACACTCCAAACTCAAGAGTCCACGACCTCCGCGATGTCGTGGGAGATATAGCCGTGGAACGGACGATCTAGGATGCAAACTCCTACTGAGATGCATCCTCTTTCGGGTTACTACGTCGAGTTGTCGCAGCTCCTCCTGTGTCCATTTGACTACTCCGAAGGAGTAGACAAGGATCGGAACGGCAAGCATGTTTGTTGCAGACACCTTGTTCTTCCCCGACAGTTCTGAAGACCAGATCTGTCGGAGGCGGTGCTGATACTTGCCGCGGAGAGCGTTTTTTACGACACCTACCTCTTGGGTGGAGCGTTGCTCAAGACCCAAGTAGGCGTACGACTCTCCGGCATCTAAGTGATGTAAGATGCTTCCGTCTACTAGCTGCGCATCCTCTGCGTATTCCCGGCTTCGTCCTCTCTTGAGATGAACCAGTGCACATTTGTCCAACCCCAACTCCATCCCGATGGCCTGCGTGTACTCGTGCACCACCCTCAGGGACTGGCGTAATTCCCTTTCTCCGGAGGCATAAAGTTTTAGGTCATCCATGTAAAATAGATGGGTGACCTTATGCCTCCGATCGCCGGGGGTGCCGCAGTTATAGCCACGGGTCTTCCTGAGGGACACGGACAACGGCAACAGTGAGATGCAAAACAGAAGAGGGCTAAGGGAGTCTCCCTGAGACACGCCCCTTCTAAACGACACCGGCTCTGTCCGGACTCTAGTATCACCCGATGTTATGGTAAACCGAGTCTTCCAGAGCGGCATCAGTTCTTGAATGCATCTCACTATTATTATTATTAGTTATTATTACTTATTATTACTTATTATTACTTATTATTACTTATTATTATTATTATTATTATTATTTTTTTTTTTTTACTAAAAGCCAGTCACCCCTTTCTGTGGCTCCGACTCACACAGAAGGTGCGCTGGTAATACCAGCAATCACTCCTCGCGTCCGCTCGGTTAGTGATTACTGGGCCGAGTCGTGTGCCCTGAGTAGACGTAGTGAGCCGAGAATTACGGCCTTCTGCATGCGACCGGCTAAGGTTTCTGCCGAGTTTCGGCATGCCGGTATGTTCTTTAATTCAGAAAGCAGTGTATCTCTCGCTCCACCAAGGGCTCCTATAATCAGTACCTTCAATTTAACAGTATGGTCTGGATAGAGTCTACGGAGTTCGAAGATTAAATCTCGATATTTTGTCCGTTTCTCCTCCTCTTTCAAAACAATGTTACCATCACCGGGTGCCGAGAACTCGATGACGAACATTGTCCTGATTTGGTGGTCGAGGAGGACTACGTCAGGCTTGTTGGCTTGTATTTGCCTGACGGTGGAAAACGAATAGTTCCAATATATTCGGCACTTCTCGTTTTCCACGACGGACTCAATATCCCCCGGAGCGTAAGGCAGCACTGGTGTCTCGTCTATCTGATACGAGTGCCTTAAATGATACTAAAGCACCCGCAACGCTGCGTTGTGTCTATGGATATAGGCCGAGACTGCATATACCGGACAAGCCGACAGTAAATGCATCAATGTCTCCGGCGCCCTACGGCAGGCCCTGCAGCTGACATCAGGGACCTCCATACCCATGACACGACTCCGATAGACGAGCGTGTTAAATACACCATCTTGGCAAGCCATGATGAATCCCTCGGTCTCTGAATTTAGCCCGGCTGACCTTAAGGTTATTACTTGGGCTTATTATTATTATTATTATTAAAATTAATGTTGAAAAATTAATTGAAGAGATAAGGAAGTTTGCGGTACTATAACAAGTGCTACTATCCCTAATTCACTATTTGTAAAATTTCTCAACATTTTGTTAATACGAAGCGGCTGCGTGAGCTTCAAAAACGATACTGAACTGCAATCGTGGGACAAACCGCACGGCCGATATACGGATCAGGTGCGACAAGTGTGGTTTTCTATCACCGTCACCGACAGTTGGTCGACCTGCGGTGTTGGCACGATGCGGACGCGGTGCGGTTATGTGTTTCCCGGCCTTAAGGCGCGCATCAACGACGCCAAGCGCAGGATTTCGGACACTACCAAAAGGGACAGAAACGAACAAAGAGAGCAAGTAACAGCTCGGTTGGATGCTTATGGAGAAGAGGAGGTACAATTGTATGGCCCAGGTATTGCGGATTGACGGTAAATTTACTTGCCTTTGAGTTTATACGCATTTTTATCAACGGTGAGTGAGTATTAAGACAATTTTCAAAACGGTGAGCAAGCTTTCTCTAAAGCTGTTGAAGCGTTTGAATCGTAAAACTCTTGTTAACAATAACTATTGAAAAAACGGGTGAAAAATCGCGTTTTATCGAAAAATAGTCCGCCACTTTGTCAATTTTTAGAATTTTGGAAAAAGCTCCCGTGACACAATAGCCAATTGTATACTAATTAATTTTCAAGAAACCGTTTTTGTTTAAGATAAACCGGGCGGCCGGAAACATGCTCACCGGTTTTGCAGGTTTCCAATGAAGTAGATATAACGGTGGTGATTTTGTTTTTTTTTTAATTGTATTTGCAAACTAGTACTCTAGAACAAAATATATCAATTAACCGGAATTCTTTACCTCTACTACTTTTCCCGTAATAAATTAAAAAAAAACATGTAAAAAAACAGAATGCCCCATTAAGGCGGTAGTTCCTGTTTTAACATTCTTGAATCGAATGATAATGCTTGTAATAACTTATTTGAAAGGGATTTTAAGCCTTTATTTTTTCAATTATAATTCTTTTTAATCTTGAATCCGTAGAATGTTATTTTTCATCATCATGAGGTCATCAGTCCTAAGACTAGTTGGACGCTAACCTCCAGCTTCTCCTATCTTGTGCTAACCTACGCATTTCGCTAATTGTGCTACAACCTACATCCCTTACTATTTGCGAGCAGTAGTCTAATCTAGGCCTACCTCTGCCTTTCTTCACTCCTATTTCTGCCTCCAAAATATCGCGGACTATTCCCCCATGTCTCAGCAAGTGGCCTACCATTCTATCTCTTTTCTTCTTTATGTTTTTCCACATACTTCTTTTCTCGCCGACTTTCTCCAATACTTCTTCATTTCTAACCCTATCAGTCCATGGTATTTTCATCATTCTTCGGTAACACCACATCTCAAAAGCTTCTAATTTCTTCCTACTTGCTTCCCCTACCGTCCAGGTTTCTACTCGACCCTGCGCTATTCTTTGTTTTATGTCTTTATCGCCTCTTCCATCCCAATTTATTTTACTTCCTAAATAAGTGAAGTCTTTAACTTCCTCCAATCTTGCATTATTAATTTGTACTTTCGTTTTTGCTCTGCTCTCGCGCCCTCTGCACACTAACACTTTAGTTTTGTTTTTATTCACTCTCACTCCGTATTCCTCTGTCAGCACTGCCTCCATTTCGTTCAACGCTGATTCTAATTCCTCCTTACTAGATACTAATACTTCTATATCATCCGCAAATCTCAGCATTTTTAGTTTCTGTCCCTGTACTTTAATTCCGAAATCCACTCTATCTTTTACCACATTAATCGCCTCTTCGATGTACAGATTAAAAATTAGTGGTGATAGCGTACATCCTTGTCTTACTCCTTCCCTAATACCTATTTCCCTTTTTTTCCTTTCTACTTCTATAACAGCAGTTTGCTCTTTGTATAGATTGTGTACTACTCTCCTATTTCTATACTTCATTCCCGCGCTCTTTAGTATCTCGAACATTTTTATACTACCGTTATTTTTATACTAACGTAAAACCTACTATCTGCAGAATATATTTTTTATACTAATGTTTAACCTCAAAATAAATATGATATGATAAACCTCATGATAAAACTATGTTTCTCTTTAAATTTAACAGCTCAAGATAAATATAATACTATTTCGCTTTTCATTCTATGTTCTTGGGCTAACGACGTTCTACCATAATATTATCCCATTTTCTTAATAGCAGTAGTGTGCTCAGTAGCAATTTATGAAACAAAGTTAGTTCTATTAGCATATAACAGTAAAGTGTTGGTTAGAAATTTTATCCTAGAATGTAAATGAAAATTTTAATTTAAACATTGAACAGCTGTGCTAATATATAATATTTAATCCTACAGTGCTGAAGGGTATTTCACGAATATTCCACTGCAATATTAATAACAGGAAAGCTCAGGCGACTATAGAAACATGACTATCGCAATTTACTGAAAATTTACAGCCTGCAGCAAATAATTTCCATTACACTTGCTGTACAGCTATATAGTTTGAATATATAGGTATTTATGAGTTTTATGTGCAAAAAGCATTCTTGTAATAAAATTGATATAAAGTTAATTCTACTATTTTAAAATCTCAACAAGGTTAATCAGGTCTTACTACTCCTTTTAATTCTGTATAATTTGACATTTTTTTTTGCAAAATGTTTGGAAATATACTAATATTTCTTCTATCTCCCAAGATCATCTCTTTCTTAACTCTTAATGTTTGTTTCTTATATCAATCGGTTTATGTGATTTATTATGCTGCATTTTCGAGTACCTTTCAATTTCAGTGAGTAAAACTAATTTTATTTCCAAGAAATATTAAATTTGGACATATTCAAAGATTGAGAAGACTGAAAGATTGAGACTGATTCAAAGATTTAGAGAATTTTCATAAAGAGTGCGAAAGATTTTCTTGCATGTCTTAGGAAAAATATGGTTTCTGCAATATAGACAACAGGATGTGCCCTTGCAAACTCGATATAGGTTTGATTTATTATTGATGTTGATAACCTGTAATATTCCGCTTCACATACTAGATAAAGAATGATGGCCAAAGTTCTGGCACATATACAATACACAGTTCCAATTACCAAGTCGCAGAACATTATGAAGCGATATACCTGTATCGACTGTACGAGATGACATTATCGAGAAGTTACTGGGGTAGGTTGGAACCTTTGGTGTGAAGATAACACTAACTGAGTTTTCCACAAAGCACCAAAACACTATACAATACACTCGACGCGCGTTTCGCCAACAAAGTTGGCATTATCTGGGGATGATTAAAGCTAATCTTATGCTAACAATGTATTCTATTTATACCTAAATTATTGACTATGGCTCAGTTAATCCTGATCCTCACGGTTGTGGCTCACCGAACTACAACCGTCACAGTTGTGGCTCACTGAACTACGACCGTCACGGCTGCGGCTCATCGAACTACGACCATCACGATCGTGGCTCAGTGAGTCGTGAGTAACTAGCCAATAGAGCAGGCTATGTAGAATAGGTCCTCTGTCACTATTCATACTATTTTTACATTTTTCAATATCTAAAGTTTAGAAAGACAGCTAGATACATTTGAAAGTTTAGATTCTAAACTTTCAAATGTATCTAGCTGTCTTGCATTTGTTACATTTCTAATTAATCTTAAGTTGCTACTATCTATCCTATGGTTATTCTGGAAGGAATGTTGGGCAACACTAGACTTATCTATTCTACCATATTTGAGATGCGCCATGTGCTCTTTGAACCTGATTTGAATAGATCGTCTGGTCAGTCCAACGTACCTTTGACTACAATCGTTACAGCTGATTTCGTAAATCCTCGACCTGTCATTTGTGTTAACTTTATCTCTTGGATTGCCTAAAAGTTCTTTTAATTTATTTTTTGACGAATGAACTGCCGTCAATCCTATATCTTTAAAAATCTAACTAATACCGTGAGTGAATCGAGGATCGTAAGGACTAGATACATATTTTTCTGGATGTTCCCTTTCAGTTTGAAAGGTCAAGGAATTTCGAAGTGTTTCTTTATATCTACGTTTCCTAATCATTTTTTCTACTGTACCACTAGAATATTCATTACACTCAGCTATATCCTTGATTAGCGCTTTTTCTTTTTCAAACCTCTCT
The DNA here is from genome assembly GCA_037954035.1 of Rosalia funebris. Classification (NCBI taxonomy): domain Eukaryota; kingdom Metazoa; phylum Arthropoda; class Insecta; order Coleoptera; family Cerambycidae; genus Rosalia; species Rosalia funebris. Next base: position 12,844,072 of record JAZFAV010000011.1, on the reverse strand, counting down.
TTATTGAGAGGGAAGCTTAGTAGGTGATGGACTAAAAAATTGAGGCTTGGCATTTTGTGTTGAACACAATGGTGGGAATCATTAGGGATATGTCTGAGAGTACTGGTGTCTTTTCTGTATATATCGAATTCCAACTTATTTTCACTATTTCTAATAACTAATACATCTAAAGATGGTAGGTGCTCATTGGTTTCGACTTCGTATGTGAATTTTACTGATACTAAACAGTTACTTAATTTGGAAACGAAGTTATCAATGTTCATAACTTTTGTGTCAAATACTGCGAACACGACATCCACATACCTAAGCCAAATCCTAGGGAAGTAATCCACTTCTTCTTTTGCTTCTGCTTCAAATCTATTCATGAAGAGACTGGCAATGAAAGGTGACAATGGCCGTGAACAACATGAAGGGTGACACCCATGGCTGACCCTTCATGTTGTTCAAAGAAACTGTTATTAAACTGGAAACAATTCTGTTTCATGCAAATTTTAGTGAGTTCAATATATTCTTTTACTAGATCTGGACTAAGATTATTTGATTCCAGTAAATCCCTAAGGTAGTCCAAGGTTTGTGGTATCGGAACACTTGGAAATAATGAGCATACATCAAAGGAAATCAAAATTTTACCCTCTTGCAACTGAATATCTTTTATCTCATTAATGAAATTATTGGAATTTATTACTGAGAAACTGGATGATGTATTAGGTAAACTTTCGAATTCCTTTGTTAACCATATTTTTTTGTAACAGTTTTGTGCGTTTATTACTAATTATTTTGTATCATTACTTTATTACTATTATTACGATGTATACTTCTATGGCGCGCAGCATATTCCCCATAGACACTTACTCATGATATATAATAGATTTAATTCGCGGCCTCGAAATGACTTATTTCATAAATAATCGTTAACATGTTCTTACTGAACATAGTGTATGTATTACTAAAACTTTTACTACTTTGTAGCAAAAGAAAAGAACGTAAATGTTACGTCGCTTCTAATTTAATAATAATTTTCGTAATTAACAGGGTTGATATATTAAGGACTAATCGGAAATTTCTTATTTTCGTTTCTATACACTTCTACAATTTCGAGAAAAAGTCAAATACTTGTTTCATAATTTCGAGTAGTAAGAATCAAGTAATAGGTGTTTGTTGTTTTGCAAAACATCTCATAGCCTAATCCTTATTCACACGTTGTACAGCAGGAAAACTTTGCGTCCATTAAAAATAATGCGACAGCAAAACTTTGACTTCTCCCTTAAAACGTATAAACACCTAAGAAAGGTGGCAAGTTTTAATCTGTCTCTACAAAGAAACTTATTACTAACTTCGTAACCAAGCACTGCGACGGTTAAAGTTCAACACTTCCCAGTGGACTGTGAACAACCGACTTTTGTGACATTTAGTAACGAAGAGAGTGTATATGCTGACTGATGTTCAATATTTGGTTCAATGATGGCGAAATTGGCGAAAAGGATACAAACAGAGAAGAGTGATCTAATAAAGCCATCAAATATCACAAGTTTGATTGATATTGCCTGCTCGAGATGGGATGGCCATTACATACTTCAGATAAATTACTTGGCAATTTATAAAAAAAGTATATGAAATATAAAACGACTATATAAAAATACAACGGGCATTTAAAAAGAGGGACGCCAAGTTATCCATGAATATAAAAATGATTAATCTAGATTGCCTTGTATTAAACTGTTCTACAATCAATCATATTTACAAGGAAAACATAGCAATTAAAGTCAATGAAATATAGGGTGACCCACGAAGTTTTGGCCGGTCGATACCTCGAAGTCTATTTGAACAATAATTTTTAAATTGGCGATATTAAACAGCCGAATGCGATGCCTATTTTTGGCATAAAAGGACTTTATTTCACCTGCACATTTCCGGTCACGTGACATCAACTTTAAAATTTTAATTGAGTATGTTATTACAATTTTGTGATGGTCTGTCTAATATCAATCCAATGATACCATCTTTGTCAAGTTTCTATGACACTACACTAATAATAAACAACTGTTTATGAACGTTTCTTTATTTTTATAAAAAAAAAACGTAGATAGCTTAGAAACAAAAAAGTTGTCCTAGCAACAGAAAGACATCACTACTTGTCAAGAGCTGTCAAATAGTTTTAGTAGATTTTGTGTTTGTAAAAATAGTAATAAGATTATTATGCCTTTACATTTTACTTACTCAGCACTTTACTTATATTATCAGCATATTAACGTACTCGTCACGTTGATATGCTGGTGATCTATGGAGAATGTGGAAAAAATAGTAGACGTGCTAGAGATTTGTATAGTTATCGTTTTCCCGACCGAACAGCTCCAAGTAAAAATACTTTTGCTTACGTGAAACAAACATTAACACGTGGTTCTTTTTCTAGTGGAAAACGGAAAACTCTTCGAAGAAAGCCTATTCAAACAGAGGATACTATAATTAATATTCTGGCATACCTTTAAGTAAATCGCCATATCTCAACGCGGTGTCTTCAGCAAGAATTAAGAGTAAGTAGCACTACAATCCAGAGAGTAATAAAAGATCATAAATATCATCCTTTCAAAATACATTTAACCAAGGTTTAACCCCTGAAGATCCTGAAAGAAGACTTAATTTTATTGCTGAAATGTCAGCGAAAGTCGCAGATGACCCGTTCTTTTTAAATAAAATATTGTGTAGTGATGAAAGTCGTTTTCACAACAGCGGTACCGTTAGTAGACACAATTTTCGCTACTGGTCGGCCGGAAATTCAAAATGGATGCGAGAAACTAATTTCCAGACAACATGATGCGTAAATGTTTAGTGGGGTTTATTCAACGGCCGTTTAATTGGGCTATATTTCTGTCAAGAAACGTTGAACGGCGAAATATATTTAGATTTTCTCCAGAATATGCTTCCCCATTTACTTGAAGGTATTCCCTTTAACGAAAAAAGGACGATGTGGTGGCAGCAGGATGGTGGACCTCCTCACTTTGCCCAGCAAGTTAGGATATATCTTGATGCTACTTTTCCTGAAAGATGGATTGGGCGCAATGGTACAATATCTTGGCCGGCGCACTCCCCAGATCTAACATCTTTTTTATCTTTATGGAGATACTTAAAAGATTTGGTTTACAATACACAGCCTAGAAATTTAGAAGATTGCAAAGCAAAATCAGGGCAGTGTGGCATATATTTTAGATAGACCATCACACACAGGATGTCTCATTTAAAATTTTGAAGTTGATGTCACGTGACTAGAAATGTACAGGTCAAATAAAGTATTTTTACGCCAAAAATGGGCAGCGCTTTCGACTGTTTAACATCGCCAATTTTCAAAATTATTGTTTTAATAGCGAGATATCGACTGGCCAAAACTTCGTGGGCCACCCCGTATTTTTCTTAGTTACGTTTGCAACTTTATCGAGCATCTATTTCTGGTTTTTAACAATATACCCATGTTTTTGTCAACATATTTCCTGGCAAAAGTGTGTTGATCAAATTATTAAGCCAAGCTCCCTAAATATTCCAATGTAGGAGGAATTTTAAGTATACATTTTTATAAATATCGTACTGGATCAATTTTCACAATACGGATGATCTAATTGGTCTTATCGCTGTAGCAAGTTGAGAGACTTGAGGACATGCCAATCAGCGACCCAATTTATATCGTCTTATGTATAAGTGGAAGGGGAAATTTTCTATTCATTACAGCTTTCGAGATGATATAAATTAGAAGTGATTTTGTTTGAGATGAATATTCTTACCGAAGCATGAATACCTTTACTTACTCCGTCAGAGGAAATTTGTGAGTTATATTTAATTAACCACTTTGATTAATGAACCGCTGCTTTATATAAGGTAAATACTAATTATGGAATAAAACGTAGGAAACAAAAACAAATAAGGATATGAAACAAATTCAGTAAGTATCTGTGTATTGAGAGATTCACTTTTTCCTATACTATGTTGTGAGATGTTATTTTATGTGTGTCGTCCTTCAAAGCCAAAAGGTCAGTTTTGATTTTGGTAATTAATTACTCGACAAATAATTACCGTACAGAAAATCTAAGTAGGTTTCTCGAAACTACAAAGTACTCTTTACAAGCCGTAGTTATTGGTATTTCATAAAAAAATGTCGGTGTGAGAATGTTGATTGAAACATATGCAAATAAACAGTTTTAAAACTTTAGAACGGAATTTTTCGCAAGTAGAACATCTCTATCTCGAAATTGAGTGGTCAAGAAAAAATAAACCAACACATAAATGCAGAATATGTGCTTTATGCTGCAGTTTTACTTTTTTCAATTTTTCTCAAATCGTCCAACAACGTGCTCTCTCATGACCCATGGACAAGGTGGGGTGCGTCCTATCCACCTCAAAATCAACAGATGTCGTCTAGTAGATGTCCCTAATCAGAATCAGAAGAAACCCGATCGATCCGACACGATTTACTTGAGTGATCGTGCTAACAAAAACAATTTCTCAAATAGTCCACCATTGTGCTTTCTCATACCTTGAACATGGTAGAATGTGTTCTATCCACCTCAAAATCAATAAATGTCGTCTGAGAGACGTTCCTGATCAGAATCTGTCAAAACCCGATCGATCCGACACGATTTAGTGGAGTTATCCTGTTAACAAAAAAAAATTCTCAAATAGTCCACCATCGTGCTTTCTCATGTCCCAGGGACAGGGTGGGGTCTATCCTATCCACCTCAAAATCAATAGGTGTCATTTGGGAGACGTTCCCGGTCAGAATCAGTCAAAACCCGATCGATCCGACACGATTTAGTTGAGTTATGGTGCTAACAAGAATAAATACCAACGACAACGACATACACACAAAATGGTTTAAAAACCATTTTTTTTTGTTTTTAGGCCGTAAAACGAAAAATAAACCCTAGAAAACAATTTTTTTACACGATTACATTACTTTTTCGCGTATAGTGGAGTGCGGAGAAGTAAAAATTGCATATTTAGGGATATTCGCTTGGCATAACTTTTCAAGTGATGGATAGACTTAGAAAGTTGACTATTTCTTTTCAACCGTAAAGTATTCCAAAGAAACATTTTCATTTAAAATTTCATAGCGCTGTGATTTCTTTCATTGATTTTGAAATGATCGAATTTGTCGTTTTTTCTAAAAATCAATTTAAGTATGAATTTTTCACTTTTTATTAATTTTTTGAAGTTGAAAATGATTTTAAAATTAGTGTAAGAAAAAAAAAATAAAAAAAATATTTCCCGGGTAATTAATTATCAAAATTAAAACTGACTTTCTGGCTTTTAACGACGATAACTCATCGAAATGAAGCGCAAAATCAACGGATAAAGCTTTTAAACCGCTCAAATTAAAGAGGATAAAATTATCTAAAAAAGATTGATAATGAAATCACTGAAGAGAATTTATTGAAGTACGTGGATCTTTTGAAAATCAAGCAAAAATATGGAGATTTTTTTCCGATAGTCTTCTTACGATTACATAAAAAACTACTGACCTGTAAAATTTTGAACTCAAGATCTGAAAATTGAAAACTTAGAGCTTCAATTAGCCTTTTTTTAAATTGCTCTGCGAGTATTTTTTTCCAAGTTACAGCTCTTTGACGATCACCCGAAAAATGACTTTTTACATCCCTTATTTTTGTGCCTAGTGTATCAAGAACATGACATGAACTATTTATAAAGGTAATTATTTCAAAAGAAACTACCCAGTTCATTATTTCTAAAGAAATATAGAATGTTCATTTATGAGTCTTTTCTTGTCAATTAAAAAAGAATATTTTTTAATTAACAAAAAACTTATAAATAAATCTGCCCACTATGAGTATTACATCAGTGATATTAGCTAGACACCCGTTAACTACTCTACAGATGATTCTAAAACGTTGGAGAACATGGCTAGTGGCAGTATTTTATTATTTGCAAAACTGTCAAAAAATAAAGTCCTGCAGTTATATTATGCTAAAGAATTAGCTGCCATTAAAGAAAGTCATACAAAATTTAAAGACGCTCAATTGGAAATAAAGAAACTGGCCATAGTTATTAGGTAGAATGAGGGAATACTAGGAATAAATTACATAATACTTCGTTATCTTTAGATGAACCATTACAAATAATAGAATATGTGCAAAATGTTCACCAGACTTTACTCAAAAACTGCTGACGGTAAAATTTTTGAAGTCAAGATCTGAAAACTGGAAACTTTGAGCTACAATTAGCCTTTTGTTTTAAATTGCTCTGCGAGAATTTTTTTCCAAGTTACAGCTTTTTGACGATCATCCAAAAAATGATTTTTTACATCCCTTATTTTTGTGCCTAGTGTATCAAGAACATGACGTGGATTATTTCTAAAGGTAATTATTTCAGAAGAAACTACCCGCTCCATTATTTCTAAAGGATTGTAGAATGTTCATTTATGAGTCTTTTTTTTTGTCAATTAAAAAAAATATATTTTAATTAACAAAAAACTTATAAATAAATCTGCCCACTATGAGTATTACATCAGTGGTATTAGCTAGACACCCGTTAAATACTCTACAGACGATTCTAAAACGTTGGAGAACATGGCGAGAGGCAGCATTTTATTATTTGCAAAACTGTCAAAAATAAAGTCCTGCAGTTATATTATGCTAAAGAATTAGCTGCCATTAAAGAAAGTCATAAAAAATCTAAAGACGCTCAATTGGAAATAAAGAAACTGGCCATAGTTATTAGGTAGAATGAGGGAATACTATGAATAAATTACATAATACTTCGTTATCTTTAGATGAACCATTACAAATAATAGAATATGTGCAAAATGTTCACCAGACTTTACTCAAAAACTGCTGACGGTAAAATTTTTTAAGTCAAGATCTGAAAACTGGAAACTTTGAGCTACAATTAGCCTTTTGTTTTAAATTGCTCTGCGAGAATTTTTTTCCAAGTTACAGCTTTTTGACGATCATCCAAAAAATGATTTTTTACATCCCTTATTTTTGTGCCTATTGTATCAAGAACATGACATGAATTACTTCCAAAGGTAATTATTTCAAAAGAAACTATCCGGTTCATTACTTCTAAGGAAATATAGAATGTTCATTTATGAGTCTCTTTTTTTGTCAATTAAAAAAAATATATTTTAATTAACAAAAAACTTATTAATAAATCTGCCCACTCTGAGTACTATATCAGTGGTATAAGCTAGATATCCATTAACTACTCTACAGACGATTCTAAAATGGTGGAAGACATGGCTGGAGGCAGTATTTTATTATTTGCAAAACTGTCAAAAAATAAAGTCCTGCAGTTATATGCTAAAGAATTAGCTGCCATTAGAGAAAGTCAGATACAATTTAAAGACGCTGAAGTGGAAATAGAGAAACTGGCCATAGTTATTAGCTAGAATTATTGATATCTGTAAATAAATTACATAATACTTCCTTATCTTTAGATGAGCCATTGCAAACAATAGAATATGTGCAAAATGTGCTCCAGACTTTGCTCGATTAACTCAAAGATATTGCAGGGATGAGTATACTAAGTGGTATTTTATAATAAATACTATTGCTTTTCGTTGGTAGTATGCAAGTGCAAAAAAGACACGACCCACAACGTCTTCTTACCACTTATAATACTACCTACGTTAATCACTAAACATAATGAGAATAATACTTTATAAGCTTACGTGGTGGAATAACTTAACACGTGTGGTAAGCAATCTCTCACACACGGTTGAAAAGTTACGATTAGCATTCTCTTTCTTCGCGGGTCTTTTTGCAGAGCATACATATGTCAGCTGCAGAGTTTATCGCGATAACATCGCCGCCGAGAATATTCAATTTATATAACTTAATACTGAACAGACTTTAAATGCCCAGAAAGGTATTCGTGTTAGAGATAAATTTGACGGTGTAATAAGGAAAATTTGAGATTTCACCAAACTAAAATTTAGTTATTTACACAGTGCAGACAGACATCAACTTTCGAGATCATTTTAACTATGTAAATACATTATTGTACTTCAGTATTTCAGTATTCACAAATTTCATTCGGCATTTATCCTGAATCAGCGTACCGTGTACGGCACTGATGAAAACTAATAAGTTCGAAACAGCTGTATGTCGTTTGGTTCCAATCCGGGACAAATTTCGAATCCTACCTGTGGCGAATTATTGTACCTGTTTATACAGGATACTTCACGGCGAGTGGCCTATTAGACATTTTCGAGAAACTACAAATAATTTGAAACAGAAAATTTGTATATGGGGGTTTTTAGTGATGTTCTATTTAATGAAAATAATGTCAAGTATGTGATACTTCCAGTTATACTGGATGTCGGCAACAATTTCCTTATTTTAAACGTCATTAGTTTACTAAGTTCAAGTTCTTCATCCAGCAGATGCTGGTAATAGTGTTAATTTTTCTTAAATGATTTTAATTCACATTCAAGAAGACAATGACTTTGAAAAAAATTATCTGGACAGATGAATCGAAGTTCTTTCTTGAAAAAATATTTAATAGGCATAACTCATTGGTCATATATGGATCAATCAAAACCCTCACGCTATAAGGGAAAGGAGATTCCGGGAAAATTTATTCCATATTTACGATCGAATCTTAAGTTCTCAGCATATTATAGGGATACTAAGAAAAATAGTCACTACTGGAATGTGGAAATTATTGGTATCAATATGGCGGAGCTTCTGTTCACTCTATACGAGAAATATCAAATATTCTATACGATATACTCGTATTTAACGATGGGTGGATTGGAAGACGCTATCCCTGCATTCCCGGATATGGAAGTGTGGATCCCACCCAGCCTAATTTCTATCTTTGGGGAACGATGAAAACCAATGTGTATGAGACGCCCATCAATTTATGAGAAGATTTTGAAATAAGAGCAAGAAAGGCATTTGAAGAATTAAATGTTAATGGATAAAATTTCTAGCAGTTGCTAGTTTAGAAGATTTATTTGTTTTGTTACTAAATTTGTACATCACTGTTGTTACCTTTAATAAGCTTGTTACTTTTTCATAATAATTTTTAATAATAATTACAAGCAAAGTAACAATTTTCTTTTTTATTACCGTTTTCAACTTCGACGTGAAGTATTTTTATTTTTGTTGTATCATTTTTATTACATTTGTTGCAAATATTGAATTTTATTGTGTTGATTTCAATAACTCGCAGACCGGTTTCTTTTTTCACTTTGTATAATAAAGAAATCAGTTCGTCTACTGTTCTTTTATTCTCTTATTCTCCCTGTTTGGTTTGGATTACTACCTCCTGAGTAAAGCTTATATCCTCCTCCCAGCAACAGATTTTAATGTATCCATTATAATACGTACCGAAGTATTTTGGACACATTTTACTTTTTTTTATTTTTAGAGCTGCTAATATTTTTTTAAACATTTCTTCAGACGTTGTTAAAATTTCTTTCTGTTTTAGATACCCTGTATATTTTGGATCATTTATAATTAATAGATAGATAAGCTCCGTACCTTTTTAATATATGGGAAAATAATTGATTAATGAAACTTACCATAGCGAAAGTTATTAATTTCTATGTACGGGTAATTCCTATGTATAGGAATAGGAATAGGTAATTTCTATGTATTTAGTTTTCGTATAAGATTTTATTAAAATCCAAATATCAAAAAACTGTTGGTTTTAGGGATAGGGAATGGTATAGTTTCTCGAAAACGTCTAATAGGCCACTCGCCGTGAAGTACCCTGTATAATTATTATACATTATTATTACTTATACGTAGTTATTTATACATATCACTGGCATTGATAAGACATCCCAGTACGCAAATATACTCATAAATATACCTAGGAACATTAAAACATCTACACACATTAAAATAACAGCGGCACCTTCGCCATTTATTTAACAATGACACTAGTATCACCAGATACTTCCTTCTAATATGAAATTACGTGAGTTAACCAGGTAAACGAAAGTAGGAATTAAACATTTTTTTAACAGTCCTTTTGACAACGTTTCTCATTCTGCACTTTTCTGCATTTCTTTCAATTGTATTTTTTTTAGTTTACGGTTTCTTGTGCTTTTTATGTGCTATTTAATTATATTAATACTACCTACTATTCGACCACCTCCGCCTCTGTAGGCAAAATTTAGTTTTTAGTTGAAAGAAGCATTTATTTAGCATATTTCTAATAATATTGATTATCATGGCACCTGAATCTCTTGTTAGATAACATTTTTCTTATTATTTTATACTCGACCGTTATCTCTATGGTAGTAAAATAGTTTCCAGGTTAAGTCATTACTAACTTAGCTCATATAAGAGTGTTAATGATGTAATAATGACTATTGTTGATAGTAATTAGATTCCAAATTTGTGAAACAAGATCGTATTAGCCCGCTAACATCTATTCACGAAAAATTTTAGTTCTGTTTGAAACTTATTGGATTTAGGGCATTTTCCTATAAAATAGTTATTTCAAAACTTATTCCAGATATCTCGTTTTTTAATAATAATATTAATAATCATAATAATGATACCGTTATTGTCGTACAGAAAAGGATCCATTTATCGAACTAATGTATAGAATATTAATAAACTATATAGAAAATAAACAGTTTTAAAACCTTAAAGAGGACTTTTCCGCACGTAGAACATCTCTATCTCGAAATTGAGTGACCGAGAAAAAATAAACCCAACACATAAATGCAGAATATGTGTTTTATGCGACAGGTTTACTTTTTTCATTGGCGACTGCTTCAGTGCCGTATCAATACATTTGTGATCGAACGAAATTATTTTTTATCCCATTCATGCACATATGATACTGGCCGAATATATGTTTGCTTCGTTCAATGCAAATCTCGTTCAATTCAGATTTCGTTCACCTCAAAATCAATAGGTGTCGTCTGGGAGACGTCCCCTATCAGAATCAGTCAAAGCCCGATCGATCCGATACGAATTCGTTGAGTTATCATGCTATCAAAAAAAATTCGCAAATTATACACCATCGTGTTTTCTCATGACCCATGGACAGGGTGGGGTGTACCCTATCCACCTCAAAATCGATAGGTGTCATCTGGGAGACGTCCCCGATCAGTCAAAACCCGATCTATACGACACGATTTCGTTGAGTTATAGTGCTAACAAAAACAATTTTCAAATAGTCCACCATCGTGCTTTCCCATGACCCATAGACAGGGTGGGGTGTGTCCTATCTACCTCAAAATCAAGAGATGTCATCTGGGAGACATCCTCGATCAGAATCAGTCAGAACCCGATCGATCCGATACGATTTAGGTGAGTTATCGTACTAAAAATAATAAATGCCGACGACAACGACGATGACAACGATACACACAGAAAAAAATATTTTAGAAACCGTTTTTTTTGTCTTTATTTCGAAAAACAAAAAATAAACTAAAGACATTTTTCCATTTTTCTTTACACGATTACATTACTTTTTCGCTAGTATAGATGAGTGCGGAAAAGTAATAAATCCTTGAGGTACTCCAAAGAATGCTAAGGGTATCTCGCATTTAAAGCCATTATAGGAAACAACATTATATGGGACACCCTATATATGCGACACCATAATCACTTTGTGCTTTATCTCGAGTTGATAAACCATTGATATATTTATTATGGTTCAGTCATTTACACTTAGACATTTTTTTTGAGCTGAAAACAATGTAGACCTTATTAAGCCAAATGAGATTATCATTTGAATTTAACTCATAACAGTTATCAGAATATGTTACCAAGTAATATGTTAATTTAATTTCAGTCAATAGACCACCAATGTCTGAGCTAAACGTACCTAAATCTTTTCATTGCTTTTTGAAGTTATAAATTTGGTACCTCATGCGACAAAATGGATGTCGATTCCAGATTCAATGATTGAGAAAACAGGAGGAGATAAATATAGCCTCTCAGACTCAAACTCCATCTTTTTGCGTGTTTATGTAATTAATGCAAGTCAGACGCATTCAAGAAGGTCAATGTTTGCGACTTTCTATGTTCTCTACGTGGAGTTACCTTTAAAATCTCAAACCATAGAAAGCATTATGAAACATTATTGCCGAGCTGCTGCATCATGCACCACAAAAGAAGTTTTATTTACGGTTCAAGACGCAAGTGAATTCTATGCAATGCATACGAGTACACACATTGAATACGTGTAACGAATAATGCATTTAATGTCATATAAAATAACAAAGACTTTCTCCATATTCTCAGCTTTATCGAGAGTTGAGTTCATTCAAATACGTCACATCTAAAATGATTCAGGCATACCGATTTCGTGAAGGCAAATACACGTACACTAATATGTTTTCAAATAATGTGCAGCTTTACTCGGATAGAATCGGTGCCGAACAACATGTGTTTACCATAGTGTATTTGACAGGTTTTACTACGTTATATATACATTATTTCAGTTGAAATGTAAATAAATATTCTACACCAATTTCACGTATTGGTTTTCCTTTACAAAATGACTACAGATATAATGGAAAACAAGAGCCTTAAAATCCTGTTTTGTACGTATAATGGAAGGCTTATTGTAAGTTCTTTGAATTAAGTACAGAATTTATCATTTAATCATTCTATTACATTTTAATTTAATTCCGTGTGAGCAGTAGCCTAAGCTCACTTAACACAACACATCGTCTATGTTAGCTGAACAACAGCAGGCGTGGTTACCGCTAGAATGAGTGACTAATGGCTGGCTCCTCTATATCTTCAACAGGCTTATGTGTCGGTAGATATGCAGAAGCTACATAAAATTGAAATATGTTTGAAGTACGTACCATTCTTCGGATAGGATGTAAAACCGTAGACTACTTTTCTGTTACATGTTACGTGAGTAAAATTTCCTTACCTCATTATATTAGTGGGGTTTCGAAAACTTCCATATTGGGTATAGCTCATCTCCTGAATTCTTATAGTAGAAATAGGGCGACATTAAATAACGATGGTATTGGAAATACATGTAGTAGACTACGCTTCTGTCTTTCATGCCAGTATGTCAGGTTCTACGTCAGATGACGGTAAGAATTGGTGGTGGATTGTTTTTTGGAAAAATATTTTCGAGAATCTGATGTCGAGTCGGCTTTCGGTTCGCATCCAGATGTACCGATATCAGAGCTATGAGCAGATCTATTGAGGGTAAATTGTCCAATAGTTATCTTGCAGAAAGTCTCCAAGTTAATCCAAGGGAACCACTTGGAGCTGACCAAGTTGCTGTATGAAGTAATTCAAACATATGTTCGATTCCTACATCAGTCGGCTTAGTATATTTGCATATGTCCATGTGACTATTTGCTAAACTTCGCCCCCATAAAAATAAAAACAAAACCAATTAAAAATGAATAATACAGGTTACCTGTATTATTTATTATTGTTACCTGTACTGTTACCTGTATTATACATCCGTGCAATACAGGTTGTAGCAGACAATTAAAAAGGTAGCTCGTCTATCAACATTTTGCCATCTTGTCACTTTTCCTAAGATTTATTACTTTTATTTTAACCCTAGAAAAGTGCTGGAACCTTCGAAGCAACAAAAAAAAGAGAGCAATTTTCCGCGAATTCTAAAAGATTATCCGTCATGCGGAACACGTTTTACCAACAAAATCAGCATAATCAGAAGATGATTAAAACTAATTTTAGTTATCTCTTCTCCGATACCCAATATGAGGCTACAGAAGACGGTATAGAACTATTAAGAACGAAGTATACTTTTCAACAAAATATATCCAGAATAATTACTTGAGACGATGGCTGTAGTCAGATGATGAAATTTAGAACTGTCCTTAAGAAGTAATTTGAAGAAGTAATTAAAAGAAATGTTGAAATAAATTCTAGTTCGACGAGAAATCTCAAAAATGTTTGATTTTATTTATTTTTCCAGCAGGACAATATCAATAATTATCCGACCGGTTAGTCAAGTAGAAAATTTAGAAGGGTTAATTTAAGATATAAAATATATAAAAAGATAAATTTGGAACTGTCCTGGAGAAGTAATTTGAACAAGTAATTAGAAGAAACGTTGAAGCAAATTCTAGTTCGACGAGCAATCTCAAAAGTGTATGATTTTATTTATCTTTCCAGTAGGACAATATCAATAATTATCCGACCGGTTAGTCAAGTAGAAAAGTTAGAAGGGTTAATTTAAGATATAAAATATATAAATAGATATATTAAACAAAATTGTCAATACATATATGAATTGTCAGTCGCTCTATCAGAACAAAGATGATTGGATTAATAATACCAATCGCCATCTGTGTCAATACTTGCTTGGCATCTCCGAGGTATGCTTTCGACCAAATTGACGGTATATTGTAGCCAAACCCGACGAATGTTATGAAATACCTGCATCAAAGTGTACCTGTATTTTCCACGAAGCTTGTGCTTAATGTATTAATGCCCACACATTTTCGATGGGATTTGCATCCGGCGACGACCAATCTAGTGTAACGATGCCAGATTGCGTTTTCCACTCGTTGAGAGCTTGCAACGCTATTTGGGATCGTTGTCCTCCTGGAGAATAGTTCTCATTTTTATCGACGAATCAGCATTTAGCAGATGGTATTGAAGCTTTTGAGAAGATTTTCCGCACTTTGTAAGCATTTATGTTGTCGATAAATAGGTGAAAAGTGCCCGAACCTCTGCTCTGAAAAGCAACCTAAAAGATACACTTTTATTCCACGTTTCATAGTCTGCTGGACAATTTAATAAAAGTTTACCACGATCGGGTGAGGATATAACGTGCCCATATAGAATACTTGTCGATAAAAATTACATTGCTAAAATCTCAATTGATATGTTCGCGCGCCTAATCGAGTTGCTTCGTCACACGTTTTTCAGTCAACAGAGGTTTCTCCACTATCGCACGCCATTTCAGGTCATGGTCACGGAGACGGGTTCGGATTATTTCGTACAATATAATTAATCTTCATCTTCACCTTCTGACTTGTAACGTTTTGCTTTAATTTGAGTGTTCCTGACGCAGTGTTAAGTTCCGCAAGTGTTTTTGACCCAATTTACCTATCGAACCACGTTCCGGTATATCATCGACATTTTCTGCCATATTATATCGCTGCACCCACTTCTGTATGAATGATTTCGACTTTTTTATGTAGTTAGCAGCCGCTAGTTACGACATTTTCGGTCATGCACAGGAACACAGATTCGTAGCGTGATGCGTCTTTGGCACTCATTGTTTCTCTTACAAAATATCAACCACAGCTGAATCTTTTATGACAGCGCATCAAGGACAAGTATCCATCTATCGATTCATAAAAAAATTAGAGCGATACCTTCTACTGGTTGTGAGGAAGGCCTGCCTATACACTTCCAATTGGATAGAAAATGTTTCTCATGACTACTCGTATTATAATAATGTCTTCTCTGTAATTCCGCTAAACATTCATTGCAGATCCACTGACATACAGCATTAATATTTTACAACAAGGCAAACCGGACAGTGCATTAATTAAATGTAAATATCAAACCATGAAAATATACTGGAGGTAGTAAAATATGTCTCACAGCGTAAAATGGCACTGGTATTATGCTTGGTTTATATCACATGAGTTATAACACTCCTGTAATATAAAAGCATACATTCTGTCGCGCAATTCCTTTGGACCTGGGCGAGATTATATACGGCTTAATAAATCGACACTAAATATATCAATGTCTGCAACATGCTACAAAAGCCCTTACAGCATTATATATAGACACACAAGAGATTCATTTAGAGAGAGGGTTTTCTCTCAAAGCATATGCAAAGCTTAGATATGAAATAAAAATTACACCAAAATTAATGAAGTGCCATCGAATCATTCCACTAAATTTGCATAGTATTTGTCTTCAGTTTTGACTATATCATGTCAGTATACCCAGTGCATCCAATTAAGCATTTAATAAAACAAAATTTTCGTAAATATTTCTCTAATAAATAGAACTTTAGGCCCTCGCTAGAAAAGCGAATTTCTACATTTCGAATTTTTTCAATTCATGAAATTGTGATTATCATCATCATCATCAATAGGTCATCAGTCCTAAGACTGGTTGGACGCTAACCTCCAGCTTCTCCTATCTTGTGCTAACCTACGCATTTCGCTAATTGTGCTACAACCTACATCCCTTACTATTTGCGAACAGTAGTCTAATCTAGGCCTACCTCTGCCTTTCTTCACTCCTATTTCTGCCTCCAAAAATATCGCGGACTATTCCCCCATGTCTCAGCAAGTGGCCTACCATTCTATCTCTTCTCTTCTTTAAGTTTTTCCACATACTCCTTTTCTCGCCGACTTTCTCCAATACTTCTTCGTTTCTAACCCTATCAGTCCATGGTATTTTCATCATTCTTCGGTAACACCACATCTCAAAAGCTTCTAATTTCTTCCTACTTGCTTCCCCTACCGTCCAGGTTTCGCAGCCGTAAAGTGCCGTGCTCCACACATATGTTTTCAAAAATCTCTTCCTTGTTTCTAAGTTTATTACCCCCGAGCATAAAAGTGCTTTCTTTTTGTTAAAAGCTACTCGACCCTGCGCTATTCTTTGTTTTATGTCTTTATCGCTTCTTCCATCCCAATTTATTTTACTTCCTAAATAAGTGAAGTCTTTAACTTCCTCCAATCTTTCATTGTTAATTTGTACTTTCGTTTTTGCTCTGCTCTCGCGCCCTCTGCACACTAACACTTTAGTTTTGTTTTTATTCACCCTCATTCCGTATTCCTCTGTCAACACTGCCTCCATTTCGTTCAATGCTGATTCTAGTTCCTCCTTACTAGATGCTAATACTGCTATATCATCCGCGAATCTCAGCATTTTTAGTTTCTGTCCCTGTGCTTTAATCCCGAAATCCACTCTATCTTTTACCACATTAATCGCCTCTTCGATGTACAGATTAAAAATTAGTGGTAATAGCGTACATCCTTGTCTTACTCCTTTCCTAATACCTACTTCCCTTTCCTCCCCTTCTACTTCTATGACAGCAGTTTGCTCTATGTATAGATTGTGTACTACTCTCCTATCTCTATACTTCATTCCCGCGCTCTTTAGTATCTCGAACATTTTTTCCCATCTTATGTTATCAAAAGCTTTTTCTAAATCTACAAGTCCTATATAAGCGTTCTTTCCTTTTTCTATTGTTTTCTCTAACATTACTCTTAGCGCCAGAATAGCTTCGCGAGTTCCCCTATTTCGCCTAAACCCGAATTGGTCTTCTCCTAGTATTTCCTCCGCTCTATTTTCCATCCTCTTCTGTACTATTCTAGTTAGGATTTTTGACGCATGGGAAGTTAGGCTAATCATTCTAAAGTTCTCGCATTTGTCGGCTCCTCTCTTTTTCGGTATAGTAACGATAATTTTCCTCTTATAATCCTCCGGCATCTCGCCCGTTTCGTATATGTATTTTACCAGTTCAAACATCCTATTTACTACTTTCTGTCCCGCACATTTCAAAATTTCCGCCTGTATTTTATCTACACCCGGCGCTCTATTATTCTTTAGCCCCCTTAGTGCTATTTCAAATTCCTCTCTCAATATAGGTTTTCCTACATCTTCCCTATCGATGCTAGATTCTTCCTCTAATATCTCTCCTAATTCCTGACCCTCGTATAAATTTCCTAAGTACTGCTTCCATCTATCCGCTTTTTCCTCTCTTCCTATCAGTATGTCCCCCGATTGACTCCTAACATTTCTACTTATTGTTCCTATATCCCTGAAGTTCCTCTTAATTATTTTGTAAGCCTCATCGGTCTTACCTACTTGCAACTTATCTTCTACTTCTTTGCATTTCTCCTCTATCCATTGTTCTTTCGCTTTTCTACATTTTCTAATGATTTCCCACTTTATAGCCTTATACGTTTTCAGTCCTTCTTCGTCTCGTCTGTTTTTGTAGTCTCGTCTCTTTTGCATTAAGTTTAAGATTTCGTCCGTTATCCAGGGCTAGCTTCCCTTTTATCGTGTCCTAAAACGTCCGTAGCCGCGGAAGCTAGACTATTCTTGATACCCTCCCACTCAGTTTCTGCGTTCTTGATTTCGTCCTTACTCGTTTTATTTATTAATTGATCTGTTTTCTCCTGGAACTTATCTTTCATATTCTGATCCCTCAATATGTCTACATTTATACGTTTCTTATCCTTCCGGGTTTTCAGATTTTTGAACTTTAATCTAGCTTTCATGACTATGATTGTGATTATATTTTAATAAATATATTATAAGTGTTGAATCTATTTTATGCAACCTAAAAAACCTATATGATATGAATCTAACTTAAAAATTATAAGTACTATATCCGACATAAAGGGTTTATCAATTGGGACGGGTCGATGTTGGCAGCCTGTGACGGCCGTGTTATTTTGGCGGCGTCTGTCTAACCTGTTGTTTATTATTCAGTCACTGATGTCAAATCACCATGACAAGTTACACGATTGAACAGCACGTACAGATGATAAAACTTTATTATCAAAATGAGTGTTCGTTAGTGCAAACGTCGCGCACGTTACGTCCATTTTACGGCAGACGCGGTGGCCCTTCAAAGTGGACTCTCCACCGTTTGGTGGCCAAATTTGAGACGACCGGTTCGATAAACAATCAGCTAACACTTGTACATCAAAAGAACGCCAGATCGGCCGAGAACATCGCCGCTGTCCGTGAAAGTGTGCAGGAGAACCCGAGGCAGTCAATTCCTCGCCGTGCACAAGAACTGGGCCTTTATCAGACTTTAACTTGGCGAATTTTGCATCGGGACTTGGGTCTCCACCTGTACAACATCCAACTGACCCAGGAGCTCAAAGTTAATGACCATAGACAACGCCGTTTGTTCGCTGACTGGGCTTCGGAGTGTTTGAAAGAGGACCCCATTTTCACCGAAAAATCATCTTTAGCGACGAGACGCATTTTGCGATTAACTATGTTAACAAACATAATTGCCATATATGGAACGACGCCAACCGACACGAGGTTCACCAGGTATCAATGCATCCACAAAAAGTTACTGTTTGGTGCAGGTTTTGGGCCGGCGCAGCGGCGGCGGTGTCATTGGCCCGTACTATTTCAAAAACGACGTTGGTGAGGCCATCAGTGTCAACGGCGAGCGTTACAGAACGAAAGCGCTCGCATTTGGGCCAATAGAAATCGGTTAACAAACCGATGTCCTTTGGCCTAAATTGAACGATATGGACGTGGACGACATGTGGTTCCATCAGGACGGCGCTACGTGCCACACAGAGGACGCCACAATGGACATTCTGCATGAACGATTTGAGGGATGGTTATCTCTCGCAGAAGTAACGTAAAATGGCCACCAAGATCGT
Source organism: Rosalia funebris (assembly GCA_037954035.1). NCBI lineage: Eukaryota > Metazoa > Arthropoda > Insecta > Coleoptera > Cerambycidae > Rosalia > Rosalia funebris. Next base: position 12,824,754 of record JAZFAV010000011.1, on the reverse strand, counting down.
GCGATTTGACCCCGATAGACTTTTTCTTGAGGGATTTTCTGAAGTCGAAGGTCTATGCCAATAAACCGCAATCGATCGATGCCGTTAAAGAAAACATAACCCTGGCCATCGCTCAAATTCAGCCGGATCCATGCGGCAGAGTCATTGCAAATAGGACCATTCGGATCCATGCCACCGTGAGAAGCCGCGGCGGACATTTGAATGATGTTATATTTCACACATAACGGCATACATGGACCCCAAATAAAAAAAGAATTTCGTTAACACCTCACACACAACTTGTTTTATTCCATTTCCAAATCGACCCGCCCTTAGTGAAAAACGCTTTACCTGGTGTCGACATTATTATGTATCAGCCCGCCATTTTTTAAAATTGTAATAAAACAAAAACTAAAGTATCACTTATATAATCAACCAAGTATATAATTAATTTTGTATGGGTAAATTTAACACCTTGTATATTTTAACTGTAACAAGATAGTAATTAGACATTCTTCTTATTGTTGGAACCCCCTGTATAGTGTCCACACCCGTAGATTTGAAAATATATGGTTGTCATTAAGTTCTCTGTTCTAAATAACATTTTTCAATATTAGTAGATCAATGTTGTGTTTATCAAAATTCTTTAGAAAGCTGGCGACGATATTCTGTTGTATAGGTGCCCTAACACTTACCTGAGTGTGATTGGATGCAATCAAGTAGTTGGACCGATTGTATTCCTTCAACATCTGAAGATAAAAGTATAATTGGCATACATTTTTACATGTGCTCATAACAGGGGTCAGTTAGATAAAACGTTTTATATTTAAAAAAATCAATTAGGTAATATAAAAGATGTTTGACGTATAAGATGTTTTGACATAGAAGATGTCAGAGTGTTCACATAAATATCATCCGATTGGCATATATAGAGATTTTAAGGCGTTTCCATCTCTGCATAAAGACAAACATGGACCAATCAGAAACTGATCATGTAAGTGCAGTGACACGTGGCGGAAGACGAAGGAAGATATTAGAGATACAGTTAATAGTCTATATTTTATTTTATCACTCCATCTATATTTGCCATTAGTTTATATAATATTTTGTTCACACAATAAAGAGGGATGTCTATATTCGACATCCCTCTGTAGAGACGGTAAACCCTTAATCTCTCGTGTTTCATTTTATTTCTTAAATAGTTTTTTAACATTTTCAGACGTGAAACGGTCTTTTCACATGCCGCACTTGATACAGGCATTGTTATATATATTGAACATAATTTATAAATCTCATTGAATGCCAATCTATATTTATTCAGCATGTCGGGTAGCTGTAAAATACTATTGATTTTAACACTTTGTTCGTTTTCAAATTGTGAAATAGTAGTAGTCAAAATTTCATATTATATTTTGTTTCATATTATAATTTTTAATAGTAAATTTTTTGGGTGGGCACTGTTACTCATTGGGTGGGCACGTGCCCACCCAGGCCCCACCCAGGCAACCCCCTGGCGCCATCACTGCTTGAAATAAGTTACAATTTACATCAGTTCTATTTCGATCTTCATTAAATAAGTATATAGTGACAATAGGACAAATTTGTTAAACAATATATTTTTTTATTTGACCCGATATTTCTGAAGGTAATAGAACTCAAAAAAATTGGTTAAAGACATTTTTTTTATACGAGTACAAGCTCACGACAAGAGTTTTTAGGAGCTTATTGATAGTTGTCCTAAAGAATATTCACCATGTTAATGTCCACTATAGAATATTCTACTTAGTAATATCAAGGCAGCGGAAATTTAAATTGAGACATCCACTGAATAATTATTACGATAAAATCTATAACTATCATGATGTAATTCAGTCACGTTTATATATTTCTTGTTTGTGCTCTTTATTTCGTTTTTATAAGTAGTTCGAAGTTAAAATAGAATATTTGCATTTATTTTTTTCCAAGAAATTATTCCTAAACTTCTGAATACGTAAGGAACTGAATAAATTTGCCGATAAAAACATTGTAAAAGTTTGATTTAAACTTCGTTGAGGCATATCTCAGCATGCTTCTAAATGTTCCAAATATATATATTTGTTGCTACCATATTTGAAAGTATTCATAATCCCCAAGGAGGTTTTAAAAATAAAATATTCAAAAGTTTGCAGAACGAGTGAAATCAACCATATTATTACGATTAAATGTTATCACAAATATCATATTCACAGCCAAGAGAGTGCTAAAAATACTGCATTAATTGAGCCTGTAAACCCCAGGGGCCGACAAAACATATTCCAAAAAACAAATTAAGTCACGTTACATATTAAAAAATACATTTAGATGAGGACGAAAACATAACTTTGTAACTATCGTGAACTACCTAGGTTGGTCGTATTTTATATAGCTGTTACTCAGTATGTTAGCAATACCTCATTGTTACAATACTCGTATTATTACTGTAATAGCTTCTGATAATGTAGTATTCTCTCAGCTCTAGAGAAACGCTATATATTTTTTTAGTTTTTATTCAACAAATACACAATATAGGAAAACAAATAAAGACCACACTTATTATACGTATGTACTTATAGAAAGAGGAGATAGATGAACTCAGCAGTTTAATACTTTGATGCAATATACGTTCTTTATTGATATCTGCGCCATATCATGGGATCAGTGGAAATTATGAAGGCTAAAAACTATTTAAATAAAGAGGATATACATCACCTTACCAATGCTTAGCTGAATTATGTCACGTTGGTAAGTTGAAATTACATTAAAAAAAGTCAAAATTTTCACTAGGCACCGCCCTCTTTTCGGCAATGCTCTTGAATTCAGATTTTCGCGTATTTACTGAACTACTAGATTTTTTCAAAAATTTTTAACGCAGCCTCATATACATTTTACAAGTCTATACGCAAAAAAGGAGTTGATTCCAAATAAGAACAGAATATAATGTGGTGCATCTAAAAAGAAACGGAGTTGATTACCATAGAAACTAAATTACTGGCTCCGAAGCAAGCTGAAGAAAGAGAAAAAAAACAACTAAAAAAATTTGTCTCAACAATGTTTCCGTACAGGGTCCCTTTAAAAATTTATAAACATTATTTCATACATATTGGACATCTCGTATTATATCTCATATATAGTATATAATATTATTATACGTTCTCCTTAACATATCAAATAACACTATAGAACATTATGTGTTTATTTATAATTATCAAATATAATTCTTGTTTACAACACTGATACTAACTGGCGTATTCGGCGTTTTAAATACTTACAATGGCATTCTGGAACACTTAGGTAGTCGTAGAGAAACAGTAGTCGTAAAGTAACAAAATGATAAATTATACAAAAATATATAAATTATACAAGTTTCGTAAATATCATTGCCAGTGTGACACTTTCGCTACACTGTCACCTTTCTAAAGATGATGACCTCGCTTAGCTACCATTCTCCTTCATTACCTTCTCTGTATGGGGCTCAACGGTCTAGAAAATTACCTTATTACCTTGATTTTTTCTCGGGATCCCTTTTGAATACTATAAACGAGTCGTGGATTCTTTGATTACTTTATGTACTGAGTGTCTTTTTCAACATATCTGCATCAAAGTGGAACTATATTTCTTCATCCTGGGATTGTAAATCAAAATTTAATCATCTTCACAGAATCACAGGCATAACATCATAATGAGTTCTCGTTGAGTTACATTCTAATTTCATTTTATTCCGGGCTTCTTCATGGATATTTCGTCTTTCTGCTAGATTGATGAATAATCTGCAATCGTTTCTGTTTGTCTCTTGGGGTGCAAAATGCAAAGATTGAAGAGTAATCTTAAACATCTGCAGCTAAAACTTATTCCGGTTGGTGTTCTTCCTATACTCCCATACACAACTGCACGATATTCCAGTATGCAGTATTATAGTCACTGGATCATCAATGATTATTATCTTCAGATTGGAAACCTTTCTACTATGTCGTCAGATTGTGAATGTAGAGGTGCTGTTCTAGTTCGTCTTATTCCTATCAGTTGGTGTACTCTCTGAATGATTTCAGACTCGAAATTTCGTTCTTGGTCTGAATCTAGCACCCTAGAAACACTAAACTTACAGAAGAAGAAAATTTTCAACTAGCACCTCTGCTACTGTAGTAGTGTCCTTGATTAGTTGCCTTTTGATTACCTAACTGCGTCTGAGGAAATGATCCAGCAATGTCTACAGCAATTCTCTCATAAGTAGCTTCTTCTTCCTTCGTCAGTACTCAAATTTTGGTCCTCAGTATCTTGTTACAAGAGCAGTCAGTATATCGACGGCAAGGCTCTTCTATATCAGCCATCGGCAAATACTTACAGGCCTAGTTGTTAGAATAATTCTTCTGGAGCTATCAGATACGATAGATACTCGTATACTACGAGAGCTATACTGACTTTATGTTGTTATTGGAGATGTAAGTTTATCAGACACAATTGAAAAGTACAGTTCAGTACCTACATTAGTACTGAACTGTACTTTTAAATTGTCTGATAAACTTACAGGTAAAGAACTAACAAACTGCTCAAAAATTGTATATACATCTTTATTAATATCTACAAACTTTAATATTTCACCTCGTAGAACCACTATTAATGTTGCTGCTTTCGGCAGTACTGCAATAATTTTAACTCAAAACTTTACTTCATTAGATGTAAAGGCATTACAACCTATAATTTTAATTAAAAACATACTTCAATAATCAAATAAGTTTTCCTGAACATGTTTCAGAGTATTCAGTCAAGGACAATGAATTTGTTAAGAGTCTATATTGATGATTAGCATAAACGCAATATAAAAGTATTTTCTTGACGGTCACGAAACCTATGAACATTGATCTGTTTTAGTCTCTTGTAAAATAAGATTATAAAATCTTTACGTTCAGCTGCATAAAACGTATGAACATTTGTTTGCTCTAGCCGACTCTACCACCACAAGAGAGAAGCGCTGTTAAACAGTTTTCTGGTATATTTCCGCACATTAATGTAATTTTCTTAATAAGACTGGTAGTTTGTATCCAGAAATGAAACTTCACGAATGAAATAATAAAGCAGACTTACTATGCGAATTTACGTAATGAGGACATAAGTTAAAGTAATTTAAACTGTGATAAGGTTTAGTATATACCGGGTATTACTCACCCCAACGTGTTGTGAATTTTAAATGCAGATTATTTAAATTTTGCCGAAATATTAAAATTTTTACAACTAATCTAATTTTGTGTGGTAAAAATGTCTGATTAAATTGCCAAAATGCAAGAACTCCATTGAATTTATTTTATTAAGTAAGTTATATACTACGAATACAGAAAGAATTAATCTATTTTCAGCATAGATATAATACAAAGTAGTAGCCGAATCACATCATAATTCACAAGTTCATTATACACAAATAACAGTTATTATAGACGTTATAAATTACTGTCTGTCAAAAAATAACCGTTTGGAAATTATGGGAATCATAAAAACTTTAAGAAACTGAAGAATAAAAACGAAAATTATAGACAGGGGACTTCCAAAGCATACGAGTATTACTCGTAAATAGCTCGCTTCATCTGCTATCCTAAGGGAACTTAATTCGTGCGCAAATATATGCTTACTTCATTTATATTTTCCATTACAATTACATATATTGGGTGTCTCAGTTGAAACTATAGGACTTGCATTGAGTTCCATTTGGGTTCTGTCAGTGATGGGGCATCAATATTTAAAGACTATTATCTAAATACCATGTGACGTCAATATACCGCGATTAACAGTTCAATAACGAATAGTTTGTGTACAACTGTTTTATGAAAGTGAGCTACTGTTACTGTGTATTATATAGAATACCCATGTTATGTTATTATTTGTCATTTTACAGTCATCTGTTTAATTAAAAGTATGAATGTGGATATATTAATGGCTCTAATTTTTATATTTATATTTTGTATTTATACTAAACTTCGATGTACCTGTGTTTGACTGCTATATTTTTGTAACTTTCTTTTATCAGTTATATTGATGCATATACAAGTACCTATTTTACCTTGCATGTAATTGCAGTTCATTGCTTTTGTACTAATAATGATTGTTTTTAGAATTAGTGTATATTTAAATTTTGTTAACTTTAAATTTAAGGTTATACTATCTTTTTAAGTATTTTTAACTAGATGCTATTGCTAACTATTGTTAATTACTTCTGTTAATAACAGAACCCATCCTATAAGGAAATGTAATGTTCATTTATGAGAAATAAACTATTTATTCTTCTATTTACGGTAAATATAAGGGAAAGTTTTAAATCTTTAAATCCATGTAACCAATATAATCTTGAAAAATATTTCATTTGTTTTTAATATTGTGAATTGTAACAATTGCAATATTGGTTACAAAATATTGCCTATTACTAGACACGAATAATATGTCTATATTATTGCAATAAAAAGTGTACCATAAAAGGTGTAAATAATAATTTTGTTTAATTAGATGATCTCGTGAATATTTTTTTAGTTTATTTTCTAAAACAATGTGTTTAATATATTCTTCTACACGTGGGGAAAAATAGTTTGATTTTTGCTTCAGCTTTATAGCAAAGTGAAATTAGTTTCTCTTCTTGTTAACCCTGAAATCAATTAAGATATGGAGGACTGGCGAAAACCGATGTATACTAAAATGTGACAAACAAAACTATAGTGTATCATATCATAAAGGGCCTTTCAATAAGGACGTTAATTTCACTTTCAGAATATCAGTTGTCTGCGGCTTATTATCATAGACCTGCGATTTAAGATAGCCCCAAAGGAATAAATCTAAAGGCGTTAAATCTCACCATAATAGTCCATATCATTCAGTATAGGCCACAAGAAGTTATTTATCATCGATCTGTAATGCTCGCCGTTGACGGTTATGGCAATGCCAGTTTCGTTTTGCAAGAAGAACGGACCGATGATTTCATCAGACCAAAATCAGCACCAAACAGTGATTTTCTCGGGATGCATTTGGTGCTAGTGTACCTTGTGTGGATTGGTATCGTCCCAAATCCGACAATATTGCTTATTCACATATATATTCAACCAAAAATGAGCCTCGTCGCTAAAGATAATTTTTTGGTTGGCTGTTTGGAAATTTGGGTCAACTTCCAATTGCTACAGAGCCTAATTGGCGAACATACGGCTTTGTCTATGGTCGTTTGTCTTAAATTCCTGGATCAGTTGGATTTTATACGGGTGCAGACCCAAGACCCGACACTACTAGAAAAACTTGGAGGGCGAAATTAAGAGAAGAATATATATATATATATATATATATATATATATATATATATATATATATATATATATATATATATATATATATATATATATATATATATATATATATATATATATATATATATATATATATATATATATATATATATATATATATATATATATATTACGACACAGAAAGTTCCACTTTTTGTGGCAAACGATGTAGCGAATCTGCTTATCCTGATAAAAAATTAAGTTCTCTAAACAGACATATTTTGAATGCTCATGAAGATAGATTTTCAGATTGTTTACTGGGTCCCCGTCTGATAGTTTTTTTTGTATATTTCTAATAAGGCAACTGAATTTTCAGTCCATTTACATATAATAATGTTGGTAGCACTAGAAACAAATTCAAATATGCCACGTTTTTTTTTCAAGATTTGAAGAATGGCCTATGGGACAATCCTTGCCTATGTGATTCTCTCAAATTGTGCCTGCAGATTTTAGGTTCATGCCTTTTAGTTCATCTAGTAAACGAAGGGTGGTACAAAAATTATCATAATATATGTGAAAATTGCCATCTGGATAGTTGCTTTGAATACTTTCAGAAAATTGTAGAACAACACTCGGTCTTTTCATAAATGTAGATAAAGGAAATTTATCCTCATCATCCCATTCATATATCCGTTTTCCATCAAATGCGGGTAAAGCAGATTCATTATTTATTTCCCACAGTTTGTCGCAATTATCTGGCAAAATAGCTTCTACTTCTGGCCGCAATTGACTCCCAGGCAAGTTGTTCACAGAAAAAATTCTCTCATCCTCTCCAGAATCCTCACCGGTTACTTTCCCGTTAACATTTTCGGGCGGAAATATTGTTATTTCATCTGGCACTTTCAAGATTCTTACAAAGTTTTAACGGTATCTTCCAATAGCTAGAAAATATTACACAGTAGTCCATATTACTTACCACTGTCCTTTTAAGATGACAATAAACAAATTCATTCCTGTTGTCTTTAAGACATCAACATTTGACATAATATTTACCGGTATGCTTATATACAATCCATTTCAACGTTTTAAGTGATATTTTTCATTACAGTAGCAGAAAAGCAATGCTTATTCTTGCCTCCAATTAGCCATATCGTGTAGAAGAATAAAATCTCTATTTAAATCATTATTTCTGACTGATATTTAACACAACTATTAACTAAAACACAATTGTTATTTAAAACGTGTTAAGAGAAACTAACTCACTTATCGTGATATGTTAAAAACTGTTTAAAGCGAAATAATAAAGAAAACTGTACTTCGGCTTTTAAAAGGACGGTGGTAACATCTGGGTTAACAACATGACCGCTATTAATTAAAAGGCCCTATAGATAGCGCGTGGTGTACAGTCAACTTAAAATAAATAAATTCAAATAGGAAGGGTTTAACTGAGACTGGGCGCTATACATCCCTTGAAAGATATTTTAATTCGCCACCCTAACCCATCCCCTGTTTACAAATTGGTGGCCAGAAATTAATTAAATCTGCTTCTTACATATTTACATACTAATACGTTTTCTCTAAATTCTGCTTGCTGGTGTATTTTTATAACGCCTTTTTTCGTAAATCAGACAAAAACGTACCAACGATTAAAATCATAAATTAACGAAATTATTATTCGTCTGACAGTTTGATTACCTTTTTGTGATAAATATTTTGCATTGAACCACGAGAGGGAATGTAAATTCCTGAAAGTAGATGTAACTGACATCAGGGCAAGAGAATTAGCTTAAAATTTTCAACTGAGTGAAGATGAAATACAGGGTGGGGCATAGGAACTAGACGATTTTTTAAATGAAATAGTGCAAACATTGCTGACAATAAAATCGCCGTTGTTATTTTAAATCTACTATTACCCCATTTAATTTGTTAATAATGACATCAGTGAGATGTGTTACATTGTTCGGCAAACATTGGTCGAATAGTCGACTTCGAATATTTCTTGTTAGTTATTTGATTGTTATCTTAGAAGTTGACATAATTTCATTCCGAACTGATTGTTTTAAGTCTTCAATATTGGCTGGTATACTTTATTTTCAAGGTAGCCCCAAGAGCAGCAGTTGCAAAAGGTTAAATCGGGAGAACGGTCAGGATAAGAAATATCGCTCTCTGAAATATTCATGAAATATTTCATGCGACATCTTGTTGGAACCGGCATTTGGATCAGTTCTACGTTAACTCAATCGCTGCTCTAAGAAGTTATGAAGCATTTCCGTATTGTAACGGAATTGTCTGTACCACTTTCAAAGCAGTAGGGACCAATAATACCGAATGATGCTACTGCACACCATACAGTTATCCTCTGCCTGTGAACAGGGTGCTGGTGCAGTTCTTTTGGATTATCAAATGCTCAGTACCGGGAGTTTCATCTGACATAAGCATAAACTCCAAGGCATTCTCTTCATTGATTATGTCTTCGTATTCGTTCTGGTGAGTCCTGTGAATATTTAGATTTGAAATTTGCAAGATACTAACAGGACTCCTGGTTTAAAAATGTGGAATTGGAACTGCAGCTCTAACTTCCAAAATGTATGTGAGATAGTCGCTGAGATGTAATAAATGATTTACAGTTCGTAAAAAAACATTTCAGTTAGGAACTCACGATGTTGCTCGGTTCACTGATTCATGGCTACTAAATTGGTATGAGACATGCTATCCTCTTTATCAACCACCGCAACCACAGCTAAACCAGTTGCGGTATTATACGCCAATCAAGAACTATCAGGTTATTATGCCCCATCCTGTAGGATTAACAAAAACGAGAAAAAACAGGAGACAAGCTTTCCATGAATACCAAAAATGTATACGTTGCTTGACTCGCATCTCGCCAAACAAGTTGCATTATCAGGAAATAATTAATACAGTTTCAATCAGTTTAGTTTTAATCATCTTAGGACGATGTCAACTTGGCTGGCGAAGCGCGTTTCGAGTAACGTGTAATATTTCTATGTACGTAAAAAGTTGTCTCCGGTAGGAAGTGGAGCATCTGTTTCGCGACCTGGCTTGCGGTGACCCATCTCCTACTAAGACTGATCATCTGAAATCAGAGATAGTAAGCTGTTTTAAAGTTCAGTGCATACGAGGCATATTGACGATCGTCGTTTCTGAAAATTTTTTTAACAAAAAAAAAAGGCACATGAAACTGAAGTATACCTAGACGAAAATAACTGAGTATTTTTACCGAATTTTCGTAATTTGTTTAAATAATTTTGATAATGTTTGCAAAATTCGCCGTTATTCTATTTGTATTGGTTTAAATTGTGACTGTGCCAAATTTCAAAAGAATCTGTAGATCGGTTCTCGAGATATGACGGTCACCGTTTCGGATTCAAAGGACGTTTTTTAGAATGATGAATTATCGTGCTTGTTTCGTCTTTCTTACCGCGAGAAATTTTGTGCGTATACATTATAATGCCCGCTACAGACTATGCATGTATTCGCGATTCGTTATGCGCGATGCGTGATTTGTCCAGTTCGTTGTAGTTCGTAACAATTCGCAAATCAGAGCCTACAGACTATGCGTTTACATACGCGTTTACAGGCTGTTAATGCGCGGTCTTTGGTATTCATCAATTTACTGCCTCCAAAAGCGAATCACTGCGAACACACGAGTTATGTTATTTACAAATCCATTTTCAGCGAACATGTCCCTATGCACTATTCGCGAATTGTGCAATCAATTAGTCAATCATTATTCCGTGCCCGACGAGGACGCTTATTAAGGGATGCAGGTAGCACCATTAGCCGCCCTCAACCGCGTAACTGAGAGCTTTGTATATCTGTAAATTTTAAAGACATCGATTTGAAACTTTCAGAATATATTCTTAAGATTTCATACATAAGCAGATAATAATATATATATATATATATATATATATATATATATATATATATATATATATATATATATATATATATATATATATATATATATATATATATATATATATATATATATATATATATATATATATATATATATATATATATATATATATATATATATATATATATATATAAAACAAAAAGATTTTAAGTGGATGTAGCCCCTTAAAAAGGCAACAGAAGTTTCATTCGTAAACTGTAATAGGCTTGCATTAATTTAATGAAGTTAAACCATATACCAAAAATAGAAATAGCAATTGTAGAATAGAATTTCCAATTTACACAAATTTCATTTGTTATTCCATCAACGAGACAGTTAACAAGCAAAAAATTGAATACTGATCAGATGTAAACCCACGCAGTTTTCGGGCTCATACAGTCTTGAAAATAAATAAATGTATTAGTAATAATAGGTCCTGAGATTGAAGTACAGGGAGAAGATTTTCAGTATTTATTAACATGACTAGCTATTTTTTTCTGCTTTAACGTAACTTTGTTATTGGCATCTCCTTCATCGGCTCTTTCATTAAACTGATAATAAACATTCATTCCGAAAATTTAAAACATAAGTGAAACAATCAAAGTTTTCGTAAAATCATTTTTAGTGCCTCCCAATTCCATAATTAACTGTTAGAAATTAAAAACAAGTCGGAATTGGTGATCATCGCATTTGCCTTTATGCGTGTGATTGTAGTTGAATAGTAAACTAAGCTCCAAAAATATGTATTATACAAATGATTCAATCAAACTAGGTATAATGATTATATACCTGATACAGTTTTGTTTGTTAACTGTCAAATAATGAATAAATAAATACATAATACAATGCACAGAATCACATCTAATGTCATGCAAGCACTTGAGGGCAAAAGCTACTCTACAGTAGTATTTCTTGATGTAGAACAAGCTTTCGAGAAAATTTGGCATGCAGGACTGATGTTTAAAATCAGAAAAGTGTTCCCTGATTATCTATATAGTATATTAAAATCACTTGAAGAACAGGAATTTTCTAGTAAAAATTCAAGATGAACACACCGTGCTCTTATCGGTAAAATCTGGTGTACCACAAGGTAGTGTACTAGGACCTGTAATGTAGTTGATTTATACAGTTGACGTTCCCTAGTATCACTATAGCCATGTTCGCGGACGACACAGAAATACTAGCGACGCATAAAACGCCAAGAATAGCCAAAAGTATGTAACAAAACCAACTAAATAAAGTCTAAAAGTGGTTAAGAAAGTGGCGAAAAGGTAGTGAGAGAAAATCAGTACATGTAACTTTCATCCCTACTAAAGACAATTTTCCTCCAATCATGTTGAACGATCAACCACTAATACAAAAGGAAGAAGTGAAATATTTAGGAATACACCTAGATTATTAAATTTTATTGTTAACAAACTTTATTGGCAAGTTAGAAGAATATCACAACTTGCGTTGAGCAATAATCTCGTAACTAGCAAAAGTATTTTAAAACCCGTCTGAACATATGGAATTCATATGTGGGGCTCAGCCTTCAATTCCAGTATTGAAATATTTGAAAGATATCAGTCCAAAGTGCTGCGAATAATCGTAGATGCCTCATGGTTCATTTCAAATGAAGTGATCAGTCACGACCAAATATAGTAAGTGTAAAACAGGAAATAAAAATCGTATTGAGAGACACTTACAAAGACTAAGTGTTCATCTAAACAGTCTCGTGACACCATCCAAATTATTGAATATCTGACTAAGATAGATTTTAATAGACTAGGATAACAAAAAGAAAATGAAGTAAAGTGAGGTAAAAAAATTAGATAAAAAATATGGGGTAATATCAACTTTTCATGAGATATCATTATTTGGTTTGCGTCCATCCCCGATGCTTGATAATGGCTTGAGATAAGTAGGTATTGGGGTCGAGCGGTGCTCTTTACCCAATTCATCGCTGTTGACCTAGACCGCGTCGTATAGGATGGACTCGTCTCTTCCTGTACTAGTCTTGTCCCCTCACCAGGGACTGGTGGAATATGTCTGCTACGCGGCCAGTTTGGGAATTTTGTCTGACTCCAAAGTAAGCAGGAAGTTAAAGGGGGGGGGCTATTTAATGTATATATATATATATATATATATATATATATATATATATATATATATATATATATATATATATATATATATATATATATATATATATATATAAGCAGGAAAGTGCATCTTCAAATTACAGGTAGAAATTTAATTAATTGAGGATATAAAATGCCTAAAGTTCGTCGAATTTCAGAGAGAATGCGAGTTGTAAATCCTCTACAACCTCATAATACTCTTTTAATGATCTAGTTTCGTTTAGTTTAAAATTAATAATAATAATTAAGCTACGTATGATATGAAAATTAACAGAACCAACGCGCTATAATAAAGTTTATTAATTTTGCCGATGTTGCTTGAAAAGGAAAAGTACTTTCAAAATTATATATGGATTAATTACGAGTGAAATGTGTTTTAAAAAATATGGACTGACAAATTAACGAGGTGGGTAATTATTATTTATTTCGAAATGAATTAATTTTTTAAATATACGGCAAACATGAAAAAGTTCAGATAATGGCTGTAGTATTACGGGGGTAATTTGGCACAGAATTGTATGGAAATTATTCAAAAATTGGCATACATCTTGTGTTAACCCAATTTATAAAATCACAAATTGTTTTGTGCTATATTTATTTATAGAATAATATATATTTTTACTTATTTATGGTAAAAAATACTGCTAAAACACATTTCATTTATATAGGAGGGGCACTATTTATATTTTGAGTCTTGGCAACACGGTGTTGCCAAGTGTTGACAGCCGCCATCTGACGTTTCCGATAGAAAATTTTACATTTTTCACCATAACTTTTCTCAGAGCATTTTAGCATTTAAGCGAGATTTGTGTTATTTACAGTGATTTGAAAATTGTATCTCAGCGAAAAAATGGAACTTAACTGGAAGTGAAAATTGTTCATGCGATGATTCATTGTGATAAGACAAGAGTACATCGATCAATTTACTTCCACTTTTGACGATAAAGCCCCATCCTTTGCGACTGTAAAATGCTGTTACAATGAGTTTAATAGTGGCCGCCATTCGCTCACCAACAAAAGTCGTGAAGATGACGGCCTTCATGACAAAATCAGTTGTTGTGCCAGAAAACATGGATGCTGTGCAAAAACTAATAATGCAAGATCGTCATTTAACATACTGTGCGATTAAGGCAACCTTAGGTATTAGTTCGACTTAGGATATATTAAATATTACATGATCATTTAGCTGTAAAATAAATATTACATGATCATTTAGCTGTAAAATGGTTCGTTCTTGTTGGATCCCACATAATTTTTGAAAGAATCTCAAAACGATGCTCGGGTCCACTGGTGCAAACAACTGCTCATGAAATACAATGGCGGTGCTTCAATAGACGTATATAACATTGTAACAGATGAAGAATCATGGATATATGCGTATAACCCGGAAAGTAAACAGCAGTCGACTGTATGGGTGTTTCAAGATGAACCAAATCCAACAATAGTTGTTCGCGCTCAAATCACTTCGAAACAAATGATCGCCTGTTTTTTCGGAAAAACCGTGGCAGTAGTACCTTTAGGGGAACGTAAAACAGTCAATTCTGAATGGTGCACAACCATTTGTTTGCCGGAAGTCTTCGGTGAAATAAGGAAAACAAACAAGCGCCGTTGGATCATTCTTCAGCATGATAATGCGAGTTCTCACACATCTCGTCTAACAACCGAATGTTTGAACATTCAAAAAATTGAATTAATAGGTACCGCCGTACAGTAATGATTTGGCACCTAATGACTTATTTTTGTTCAAGAACGTCAAAAATAAATTTCGTGAACGATTTTCGTCGACAAAGGAAACCCTTGAAGCGTTCAAAAACTATGTTTTGGAGATATCTCAAGCGGAATGAAAAAAATGCTTTGACAAATGGTTCGAACGCATGCAAAAGTGTATAGATCATGAACGATAATATTTTAAAATGATATAGTGATTTTTAATGACAAATTAATATTTTTTTATTATTAGGTTCAAAATATAAATAAAGCCCCTCGTATTAACTATTTTGCTAAATTATGTTTTTATACTATATCAATTTCTGAAAAACTTCGCAGCCTTCTGCTGTAGGATAGTATTCACTTAAGAACAAAATTCTAATTCATTAACAGAAATACTTCTAAAAATGTACATATCGCCCAACTGAATGTAAAATATTGCAGACAGTTTGATTCCTGGAGCTATTATGGATTTCACAGTTACCTAATTCCATTTTTACTCCAAAGGAATGGAACAAGAAAAGTATAATGAGCCAGCAATGCAAATTCAGAGTATTCAGTTTACATTAAGCTTCTAAAAGAAATTTCCTCTGGTAAATTAAGAAGTCATTTCGTAAAATCCACTAGGGCATATACTAATTCAGGACAATATCGGACGAATCGATGCTAGAAATTTTAATAATATTCCATTACTTAAGCTCACGTAGTCTATATAAATAAAGTCATTATAAGACACAAGTAACTACATACTTTTAGACAAAATTAATTTCCAAGACTATTACAAATAATGACAATCGAGATTAAATAGAGACGGAAAGGTAAATACCGTTATTTTCGTTTCTAAAAGATAATTGGATAACACGATTTTTTTAACGGAATGGAACATTCCTTGTAGTGCCACATAATCTCACATTAAATTACCTGTTATTTTTTACGTATGTTCTTATGTCTATTCTAGAGTATCCATTATAAAGGGAATTTAATGGTTTAGGAGTAAGGTTAAGAAGGACATTTTATATCTTCTTAATTTCTTGATGACTCATTTAACTGTTAGCATATAAAGTAATTCGGCAAGAAAAATACTACCGAGTTTCTATTAGTAGTAACTGTTGCTTTAAAGAAAGGGGACTGTAATAAAGATCGGCAGTTCTCTGTACAGCTTGTCAGGAATAAGAGAAAATGTGAGAACGTCTAATTGTGAGTATGCGTAGAAGTAGAGCGAGGCAACATTCGGAGGGATAATGATGCACTTTACACGCACGCCCAGATCGAACTCATACAATCAATTGACATAACAGTCGTCGATTTCGTAATTTACGTCTAATTTTCTCTATAATATCATCACATACAGTTGATTTATCGCTCCATAGTATTCTGCGATTTAGTAACTGGAACTGTGTATTGTATTTGTACCAAAACTTTCGAAATGGTTCTTTATCTCGTATGTGAAGCGGAATATTACAGGCTATCAACATCAACAATAAATCAAACTTAATTTGAGTTTGCAAGAGCATACACTGTTTTCTATGTTGATGTTGCATAAAATTCACGTGACATATACAGTGGGATTTGGACCAACACATTAACAACAACATGGATTTATCACATATTTTACACATTATTTTCCCTCCATTGTAGAATAAATCATCAAATTCACCAATAAACGTTTTCACTTTATGAGCATATAAGCACGTGGACTTTTGTACGTGCGATATACTTCATTACTTAATTCAGACGTTTCAACTAACACAGCGGACATCGTATATACACCAGGATCGATAAAACAATATCAATTACGGCCTTACGGTAGTGAAAAGTGCATTGCTGATCACCCTCCACTACGAATCGCCGACCGCTTACCTCATTTCAGCGTTATCATCGCACTGTTACGTTAAAACTGTTTAGAAATTAAAAGCTATTTATCTCGATAAATTACCATGCATCATTCACAATCTAATAGAAATTTTATGATGAAAGTTTATAATGAAATTTTATGAATATTATTATTTTAGAATAGCTAAGATTTGTGGATTTGATAAATGAAACGTTCATTGAAGACAAAATATTCATGTTTTCACATGAAGCGCCAATAGATGCAGCGATCGCCCATGGTCTTACTCAGTAAAGATATCCATTTGGATACATCATCAATAGCAGTGCCATAAATACTCAGTTACATATAAGCTGTAATAATCTATATAATATACATTATTACATTTATATAATATGTAGGTACTGAACACGACGGCAAAGCCAAATTGAATTGCTTGTACCTACATAGATTTAAATATGATGATAACATGATAACTACGGCGAAGTTACGCTAGTGTAACGCCACTGATGTGGCACTCATGCTGAATAGCGTTACTCTATAATCATGAACATCGCTCTTTATTTACTTCTGTATCATTACTTGACTGTTTGATAACAATTATTTATTGTTTCAGGTAATTTGTTGGTCATTCTTGTCGTGACGCTGAGTAGACGCCTACGGTCAATAACGAATTTCTTCTTAGCCAACTTAGCTGTAGCAGATTTCTTCGTTGCCATCTTCTGCGTATATCAAAACTTGTTCATCTATATCGTTGAAAAGTAAGAAATTGAGTATTACTAGTATTTTTTTATGTTTCTGATTATTATTCGTTAAAAAATTTATACACATAAATCGACCTTCTTCCCCTAAATGCTCAGCCTGCAAAGGATGTAGTTGCATGTAGAGATGAGGGCAAACGCACGCCTAAGAATAGGTACCAAACTTCACGTTGGTTGAGAAAACCCAAGGATACAATGACCCTAATTCTGAGTCTTGTCGGTTACAACACGGTCTCGAGCCACAATAAAAATACATACGGGAATAGGAAAATATAATAGATCATCCATTTTAGCAATACAAAACTATGTGGTATCGAACTTCAAGTTGGTTGAGCTCGAATCCAAGTACACAAAGGCCCCAACTGAGTCGAGTCTGTCACCTCGGGCCACAATACGAATACGAGTATTTCCAGAACTACAGCAAAATTAATAGTGCTGAATGCTTTTAAACGAACAAATATTCCACATATTTATTTTTGAAACAGAAGGGAATGAAAGGAGAAGGAATTCCATTTGTCTGTTCATTAAAATAATTATTACCTACCCTGAGTTGTGTTTCTGAAGTTGTATTAATTGTAAACTGTTACCCTATTTCTGAGAACATGAATTCCAAATTCTGGGCAATTGAAGTAAATGGAAAGGAATATAATTTTATTTGGATTTCTTTATATAATATACGCTTCATTTATATTAATTACATTTTGGTTATAATTGTATGATCGTTAAATTTCGGCCCAGACAATAGCTCCGCCCGATAAAACTCACTTTTGCCAAAATCAAGAAACGATTCTTGCGAAAAAGAATTAATTACAATATTGTCACCGCAACATAGTATGAGATAATTATCATACACAAGAGACACCGCAACATAAGGCCAATAATTGTCAGTGATAATTAACTTGCCATTATCGTCTCTCATAACTCAATAGGATTAAAATATTGATGACTAAGCATCAATCTTGGTACGTGTTATGTCATACCGGTAATTATTAACTACATTTTAACTCAGGAACATGAAAAATACGCTTCACTCGGAGAGAGAATTTTCTGTAACATATCTTCCTTCAACACATATTGCGCCACCTAAAAAATAAATAATTCAAAATAAATGTATACAATACAAACAATATAAGATTCACTCATATCGCGGCTATACTGCATACATGATAAGTGTCATGTATGCAGTATAGAAATCAATGATGTAATAGATGTAAAAGAATGTAAAAAAATACACGTAGCGTATAAATTTTGGAATCAATTTGCTAAGTCTGTAGAAGACTAGAAACAAAGAAAATCAATAAAACCATCCCTCATTCAGGCCAACTTTAGTTTTCAAAGATTCAACTAGACATTTTTTATGTCGCCATAACTATTGTTCTGACTATAACATCAACTGTCATTGTTTACACTGCTATCTAATGGAGCAAATTTTTGTTTTTTCTTGCGGAGAAAAAGTAAACGAAAAGCAATAACATATGCTTACACGCAGCTTGTCAAGAATAGGAAAAAGTGTGCAATTCTCTGTGTGCGTGAGGCAGCATTCGGAAGCAAAAGGAAGTACTTTACACGCGGCCAGATGGAACTCTGTATACATTACATACTCAATATTCACTCTGCAAAGATTCCAGTGCGACTGAGTAAAGACCAGACCATTTACTGCGCACCTCGTGGCCGATTCGATATCGCAGTTTTGAGACTTATTCCTACTGTTGACAAGCTATATGTACTGCCTTCATCTGGCACCGTTAGGGTATAATGTTTTGGATTTTTTAATTGTTTCTGTACTTACATTTTTCTGTTTTTATCGTTTACTTGGGAACATAGACCTGGTAACAAAATGTAGTTTCAAACTACAGAAATTGCGGAGTAAAACTTTGCATTATACAAATGTAGTTTCTTTAATAATTATCAGTGCTTTGATTTAATGGAAACTTAATAAGTAGCGCGAAACTATCTCAACGAAAGTTCCCTAAATAAATCTACTTTTTTACAAAAAGCACGCCTAGTCCCGTTAAATTATTTTTTCCGTTTTTTTTGGCTAAATTTTAATTGGCAAAGTTGTAAATTATTTAAAAAAATCATAAAAAGATGGACTGATAGATGCGAGTCAGTAGAATAACAAGCCAGATCTCCGCATCCAACCCCAATAGATTCTTTTTGAACAAGGAACAGTATTAAGAGGTAATTAAAAAACTAAAAGACCTTAATAATAACATTAGACTAATCGAAAAAATAATTAAGAACGTTTTAAAATAATTTTGTTTCGTGTTGATAATTAAAAGTGCAACACTGCTCCTGAGCCACTACATGGATGTTAACTTGTCTGCCGCCTTCACGGTTCCGCCGCAGCCTTTTGAACCGTAGATGATGCCATTCAACCCCATTAACTATAAGTTATTGTAAACAAATACTCTCAAGTTTAGACGATTATTTACTCGATGTTCAGTCAGGGTTAAATATTAGTCTGTATTATGTATGACGTGTAGCTCGGTGTGGTGGCTGGGTGGATCAATATAATAGTCAATAAATGTAATTTTGTGAATTTCGGAATATTATTTGATAAACTTTTCGAACAAAAGCTAACATGGATATATGATCTATGATATTCTCCTAAGAAGATAGCTGCAACAATATCATTCATATTGTGTACTGGGCTGAGTATGATCATTGTTGCTTAGGTTCGAGTTCCACCAGTGAGAATTTACCCCCAGCCTTAACATAATTGTGTTGATCCTCATCATTAAGTGTAGTCTTTCCCTTTGGAATCTGAAGCTTTAATGGAACGGGGTCAATTTATGTATGTATATATATATATATATATATATATATATATATATATATATATATATATATATATATATATATATATATATATATATAAGACTTAATTAACGCCACGAAGTAAATCATATTTTTGTCTTATTACATTGTTATGAATAGCCCAACATATTTTTTTAACCTAATAAAAATGACAAAATCTTAACCAGAATAGTGCAGAAGAAGATGGAAAATAGAGCGGAGGAAATACTAGGAGAAGACCAATTCGGGTTTAGGCGAAATAGGGGAACTCGCGAAGCTATTCTGGCGCTAAGAGTAATGTTAAAGAAAACAATAGAAAAAGGAAAGAACGCTTATATAGGATTTGTAGATTTAGAAAAAGCTTTTGATAACGTAAGATGGGAAAAAATGTTCGAGATACTAAAGAGCGCGGGAATGAAGTATAGAGATAGGAGAGTAGTACACAATCTGTACAAAGAGCAAACTGCTGTTATAGAAGTAGAAGGGGAAAAAGGGAAGTAGATATTAGGAAAGGAGTAAGACAAGGATGTACGCTATCACCACTAATTTTTAATCTGTACATCGAAGAGGCGATTAATGTGGTAAAAGATAGAGTGGATTTCGGGATTCAAGTACAGGGACAGAAACTAAAAATGCTGAGATTCGCGGATGATATAGCAGTATTAGCATCTAGTAAGGAGGAATTAGAATCAGCATTGAGCGAAATGGAGGCAGTGTTGACAGAGGAATACGGAATGAGGGTGAATAATAACAAAACTAAAATATTAGCGCGCAGAGGATGCGAGAGCAGAGCAAAAACGAAAGTACAAATTAATAACGAAAAATTGGAGGAAGTCAAAGACTTCACTTAGTTAGGAAGTAAAATAAATTGGGATGGAAAAAGCGATAAAGACATAAAACAAAGAATAGCGCAGGGTCGAGTAGCTTTTAACAAAAAGAAAGCACTTTTATGCTCGGGGGTAATAAACTTAGAAACAAGGAAGAGATTTTTGAAAACATATGTATGGAGCACGGCACTATACGGTTGCGAAACCTGGACGGTAGGGGAAGCAAGTAGGAAGAAATTAGAAGCTTTTGAGATGTGGTGTTACCGAAGAATGATGAAAATACCATGGACTGATAGGATTAGAAACGAAGAAGTATTGGAGAAAGTCGGCGAGAAAAGAAGTATGTGGAAAAACATAAAGAAGAGAAGAGATAGAATGTTAGGCCACTTGCTGAGACATGGGGGAATAGTCCGCGATATTTTGGAGGCAGAAGTAGGAGTGAAGAAAGGCAGAGGTAGGCCTAGACTAGACTACTGCTCAAATAGTAAGGGATGTAGGTTGTAGCACAATTAGCGAAATGCGTAGGTTAGCACAAGATAGGAGAAGCTGGAGGTTAGCGTCTAACCAGTCTTAGGACTGATGATCTAATGATGATGAAAAATGACAATGTCAGATTCTGTCTAAGTAAAAATATTAAAAGCAACTCGGTTTAAAGTAGTTTTATATAAAAATATTTAAGGTAGACTAAGGTCTGTTAAATATATTGAAAGCAGTTGCTTACTGTAAGATGAAATTCTATTTAATATAAGTTTAATTGCAATACCATTATTTTTTTGTTATTTAACACGTAATTTATTAACAGTAAATAAATGATACTTAATAAATTATTAATCTAATGGATGTGTCTATCTAATATTTCTACTTAATCTGTTCTATTTGGGTTAATAATATTGAAATTTATATAGGGTGTCCAGAAAGGGTAGGGTGTATTTGTAGATTCAATAAAAAAAAACTAGAAGTCAGAAAAAATAAATTTTTTTGTTAATTTTTAGACAAGGTTTTGGAAAATTAAGTACTAAAGATTATATTCTCCAAATGTTGACCCTCACGCTGCTGGCACTCCTCTAATCGTAAACGGAAATTAGCCACCACGCGTCTACAGATCTCTCTGGAAACGGCGGCCATTTCGGTGCGAATGTTGTGCTTTAATTGCACTAAAGTTCGTGGTTTGCTTACATACATTTTCTCTTTAAGGTATCCCCATAAGAAATAATCAAGAGGTGTAAGATCAGAAAATGGATTCGAATGTTTGAGAATACCGGTTCGACTGTAAAAATTCGCAATCCAGGTCGCCCGTGCTCTGTTCGAACTCCACAAGCGATTGAAGAAGTGAGAGTTTGCGAATTGATTGAGAAGGATTTTCACGTACACCCTACCCTTTCTGGACAGCCGTTAGCTATTAATGTAATGTTTTCATTTCAAGAGGCAAAAGCCTTCAATTTGCCATGTCTTAGTTATCCCACCTTGATCACTATCATCTTGTGATAAATTTTCACACAATATTGTCTATTTTATTAGCAAATGATTTTCTGAAAAACTCAGAACTAAACTGATTTATTGAACCTTCAACAATTTCCGGGTGTATAAATTCCATTTCAATTCCGATCTGTTGCTTCAGATCCTCTAAGCTATTTGGCCTATTAAAATAGACCCGTGATCTTAAATCACCTTATGAGACGAAATGAAAGTAGGAAAACATGGTGGCTACTCAGTTTCTCCGTCGTCCTATTAATAAGCCAAGGAATATATCGTCAATTAGTGACAGGACATAAACACTAAAATCTGGAGGAGCTTCGTCTTGTTGAAGCCAAGTCTCTTGGTGATAAACATCATTATCCTCATTGTTTGGATAAAAAACTAAGTCCAAATATAAAAGTTTTAAATGGTATCCAGCAGTAGTAAAATTTTTTTCAATGAAATAAACCCCGAAAAGATGACTTATTGCATCTATACGATTGCATTGCATCTATACGATTCTTGAATCAAATCAGGATTCTTTTGAGATCAATATGCAGTTATAATGATGTACTGTTCAATTGATACAAGAAGAAAGTCGCTTCGTGAGAAAACAACAACAAACAATATCTTCACACACTTGCATGCGATGATTTGGACCATCCTCATTCCACTCTTATACTAAATGTACTTTATAAAGTTGGAAACTTTCTTTTTAGCCCTTCTCAAGCTATGGAATTGTCGACATGATTGCTTAAACCCAGCTGCGTGATAAATATGGTACGGTACAAAACTAATGATTCATCAAAATATTAACTAGATCCCTGATTTCTGTGGTTTCAAATTATTTTTTAGTGTAACCATATATTCGGTTTTAATTTTAATACCCTCTCTCTCCATTGGGAACTGTAAATAGGGAACCTCTAATATGGGTATCCTTGTACTCGGAGAACTTTAAGCGATAAATTTATTATATAAAAGGAGGGGGTTGGAATTTGTAAAAGGTTATAATGAAGTTACAGTTAAAATGCAAAGTCTTAAAATTTTTTATTTTTTTATCAGTCTATATATTTAAAAAATATAAAGTTCACGTATCT
The DNA here is from genome assembly GCA_037954035.1 of Rosalia funebris. Taxonomy (NCBI): domain Eukaryota; kingdom Metazoa; phylum Arthropoda; class Insecta; order Coleoptera; family Cerambycidae; genus Rosalia; species Rosalia funebris. Next base: position 12,800,988 of record JAZFAV010000011.1, on the reverse strand, counting down.
CAGGATTTAAAAAATATTTAACAAAAGAATTATGAATTTTATAAGAAAGGGTGTTACATTGAATAAAATATCATGTGGATCGCCGTGGCGTAAGAATAGATTATACAGTTTTTTATTTTATGTACATAGTATGCCATTCCCCGATTGTCACTCACGACTCAAATTATTGAAAACACCTCATCATCATCATCATTAGGTCATCAGTCCTAAGACTGGTTGGACGCTAACCTCCAGCTTCTCCTATCTTGTGCTAACCTACGCATTTCGCTAATTGTGCTACAACCTACATCCCTTACTATTTGCGAGCAGTAGTCTAATCTAGGCCTACCTCTGCCTTTCTTCACTCCTATTTCTGCCTCCAAAATATCGCGGACTATTCCCCCATGTCTCAGCAAGTGGCCTACTATTCTATCTCTTCTCTTCTTTAAGTTTTTCCACATACTCCTTTTCTCGCCGACTTTCTCCAATACTTCTTCGTTTCTAACCCTATCAGTCCATGGTATTTTCATCATTCTTCGGTAACACCACATCTCAAAAGCTTCTAATTTCTTCCTACTTGCTTCCCCTACCGTCCAGGTTTCGCAGCCGTAAAGTGCCGTGCTCCATACATATGTTTTCAAAAATCTCTTCCTTGTTTCTAAGTTTATTACCCCCGAGCGTGGTAAAAGTGCTTTCTTTTTGTTAAAAGCTACTCGACCCTGCGCTATTCTTTGTTTTATGTCTTTATCGCTTCTTCCATCCCAATTTATTTTACTTCCTAAATAAGTGAAGTCTTTAACTTCCTCCAATTTTTCATTATTAATTTGTACTTTCGTTTTCGCTCTGCTCTCGCGCCCTCTGCACACTAACACTTTAGTTTTGTTTTTATTCACCCTCATTCCGTATTCCTCTGTCAACACTGCCTCCATTTCGTTCAATGCTGATTCTAGTTCCTCCTTACTAGATGCTAATACTGCTATATCATCCGCGAATCTCAGCATTTTTAGTTTCTGTCCCTGTACTTTAATCCCGAAATCCACTCTATCTTTTACCACATTAATCGCCTCTTCGATGTACACATTAAAAATTAGTGGTGATAGCGTACATCCTTGTCTTACTCCTTTCCTAATACCTACTTCCCTTTCTTCCCCTTCTACTTCTATAACAGCAGTTTGCTCTATGTATAGATTGTGTACTACTCTCCTATCTCTATACTTCATTCCCGCGCTCTTTAGTATCTCGAACATTTTTTCCCATCTTACGTTATCAAAAGCTTTTTCTAAATCTACAAATCCTATATAAGCGTTCTTTCCTTTTTCTATTGTTTTCAATTTGTTGTCGAGTTATGTTCGTATTTTTTCCAACGTGTTTCAATGCAATCGTGAGCGCATCGCGAACCCTCAGGCGCATGATTTCCATCGCCAAGTATAATAAGTGATACGGCGTCTCAGCTCGTCGATCGGATGTTCGTAACTCACTCGTTGCCATCATAAATGGTGTCACATTAACTCCGTCTCTGAAACGCGGATAGCCTAAACTGATATATATGATGTATAGCTCTCTTTCTCTTTCTCTCTATGTTATATATCTGTGTACTCTGTCTTGTAACATGTTTTAAGTATACCAAATGTATAGCTCTCTTTCTCCTTCTCTCTACGTTATATCTTCTTTCTCTCTCGTGTAACGAAATCTGGAAACGTTACATTTTTTCCAATTCACTCTCCATTCTCGTCAAATATCAGAACGCCGCCAAAGAAGTATTCACTTGTAAATTGTAGCAATACTGAATATAAAATTAACAAAAAGTGATTATTTCTTCTTAAATTCTTTATGTGTGATAAAGTCTTCCATTGATAAAATGACACTTTTTCGTTTTTCTTGTTATTATACAATTTATTAAAAGTTTTTATTTCTTTTTGTAATATAGGTGATTTGCATACACTTATTTATATATTTATTTCCAAATACCTTCTTCCTTTCTTTATATGATCAAACAGAGAAAATAAGTGAATTGAAATAAGTTTGGTTGTGTGTATATTATATTGAGTCAAATGAATAACAGTTGCCAAAAACAGTCTCTTCGTATAACTGTTAAAATAATATTGTTTGAGTTAGAGTTAGTAGAGAAAATTAAATAAAATATTTCATACGATTCTTGTTAAATCAGTGACCAGTGACGGCGCCAGGGGAGGGACTGTGTGGGCACGTGCCCACCTAATCAGTAACAGTGCCCACCCAAAAATTTTACTATCTACAAAATTATAATATGAAACAAAATATAAATATGAAATTTGGACTACTACTATTTCAAAATCCGAAAACGAACAAAGTGTTAAAATCGACAATATTTTTCAACTATCCGACATGTTGACTAAAAACAAATTGGTATTCAATAAGATCTATAAATTATATTCAATATGTATCACCATTCCTGTATCAAGTGTGCCATGTGAAAGGTCCTTTTCACGTCTGAAAAGGTCAAAAAACTGTTTAAGAAATGAAATGAAACACGAGAAATAAGCTGTACTAAATATAGAGGAAAAAAGAATAACTAAAAGCGTGGATTTGGATAAGATGGTTGAGGAATTTGCAACAAAACTGAAATAAATTTTATTAATATATTGGGTTTATTACCTAATGTACGACTAATTCATCTGTAAATTGTATTTATGTTAATATGTTGATATCTTTGTATTGATTGTATTGATAATGAATGAACGTCCCCGACACCCATCCCAAATATGTGCCCAACCCAACAAATTTTGTACCACTTTGTGCCCACCTATTTTAGAAATCCTGGCGCCGTTACTGGACGTGACTCATTTTCTTATTCCTTACAGCTGGATGTTAGAAGACTTCCTGTGCAAAATGTATATGTTCATCCAGTCCTTGAGCAACACCGCGAGCATTTTCATCTTGGTGGTAATATGCACTGAGAGGTACTTCGCCATCATCTATCCTATAACGTGCAAGCAGATCCTCACTCCAATTAGATTAAAGGTAAGTCTAGGATCGATATCTACACCTGACATTAAATGCCGTTATTATACCAATTTGTGACAGCTCCTCACGCCTAAACGATGTTTATATAATTCACCCTTTGCATCTGCGAAAGTGGAAGCCTTAATGTCCCAATTATGTATTAAATATGAATGATGGATTGAATTGTAATCCCTTTGCGTAGGATTTCCTCAATGGTTTGAGAAGTTATCATTATTATACGAGATAATTATTCCTCAATGCTATCGCTCGAACAACGACTGCATTAATCTGTCTTTATATAGTCCTATTTTATATAATTCGTATTGTATCATTAAATTATACCATGTGTATCAAGGATGAAAACTTACAATTCTAGCAAAATTTGTATGCAAATATAGGAAATATAAAACGTTAAACGTTAACGGTAGCAAATGGATAAATATATTTTAAAATGAAATTACAGTTTTACTTATATAGATACAGTATGCCCAATAAGAAACATATTGTGTTAGTTTCTCGTCAGTCTTTGTGTTTTTATAAATTGCATAGGATAAAAAATTGATCGAGGAAGCCGTTATTCTGTGGTAGTTCATAATTCCTGCGCAATTGAGTAAAAAACTAGGTTTATACCACTATATTTACACAAAATCGTGACTGCAGTTTCTATCCTTTTTATGTCACTTTCAAAACGATGAATTCTTAGATGAATCATCGTTTTGAAAAGACATAAAAAATGTCGAAACTGCAGTCACAATTTTTTGTAAATATGGTGGTATAAATGAACTGATAAAATACATATACGAAACGGGCGAGATGCCAGAGGATTATAAAAGGAACATTATCGTTACTATACCGAAAAAGAGAGGAGCCGACAAATGCGAGAACTTTAGAACGATTAGCCTAACTTCCCACGCGTCAAAAATCTTAACCAGAATAGTGCAGAAAAGGATGGAAAATAGAGCGGAGAAAATACTAGGAGAAGACCAATTCGGATTTAAGCGAAATAGGGGAACTCGCGAAGCTATTCTGGTGCTAAGAGTAATGTTAGAGAAAACAATAGAAAAAGGAAAGAACGCTTATATAGGATTCGTAGATGTAGAAAAAGCTTTTGATAATGTAAGATGGGAAAAAATGTTCGAGATACTAAAGAGTGCAGGAATGAAGTATAGAGATAGGAGAGTAGTACACAATCTATACAAAGAGCAAACTGCTGTTATAGAAGTAGAAGGGGAAAGAAGGGAAGTAGGTATCAGGAAAGGAGTAAGACAAGGATGTACGCCATCACCACTAATTTTTAATCTGTACATCGAAGAGGCGATTAATGTGGTAAAAGATAGAGTGGATTTCGGGATTAAAGTACAGGGACAGAAACTAAAAATGCTGAGATTCGCGGATGATATAGCAGTATTAGCATCTAGTAAAGAGGAATTTGAATCAGCGTTGAACGAAATGGAGGCAGTGTTGACAGAGGAATACGGAATGAGGGTGAATAAAAACAAAACTAAAGTGTTAGTGTGCAGAGGGTGCGAGAGCAGAGCAGAAACGAAAGTACAAATTAATAATGAAAGATTGGAGGAAGTTAAAGACTTCACTTATTTAGTAAGTAAAATAAATTGAGCTGGAAGAAGCGATAAAGATATAAAACAAAGAATAGCGTAGGGTCGAGTAGCTTTTAACAAAAAGAAAGCAGTTTTATGCTCAGGGGTAATAAACTTAGAAACAAGAAAGAGATTTTTGATGTATGGAGCACGGCGCTATACGGTTGCGAAACCTGGACGGTAGGGGAAGCAAGTAGAAAGAAATTACAAGCTTTTGAGATGTGGTGTTACCGAAGAATGATGAAAATACCGTGGACTGATAGGGTTAGAAGCGAAGAAGTATTAGAGAAAGTCGGCGAGAAAAGAAGTATGTGGAAAAACATAAAGAAGAGAAGAGATAGAATGGTAGGCCACTTTCTGAGACATGGGAAAATAGTCCGCGATATTTTGGAGGCAGAAATAGGAGTGAATAAAGGCAGAGGTAGGCCTAGATTAGACTACTGCTCGCAAATAGTAAGGGGTGTAGCACAGTTAGCGAAATGCGTAGGTTAGCACAAGATAGGAGAAGCTGGAGGTTGGCGTCCAACCAGTCTTAGGACTGATGACCTGATGATGATGATGAGTGGTATAAAACTTAGTAGTTGTTTTACTCAACTGCGTTGTATAGAATAATTTAGGTCCATGAGGCTGTGTACATACAAACACTGCCTCGAATCGGGCCGTATAAACAGCACTCACAATTAAACCCTTTATAAGGCAGTGGTCAAATTTTAAACCACTTAGTTTTTATTCGTAGTGGAATGAACATAAAGTCTGAAAATTAACCACGTCAACTGAATAATATGTGCCGCAACTAACATAAGCGAAATATTCATCACAAATTGATTTTGCGCGCCACTTACAATGTTTGCTCGGGTTCCAGAAAATAAATGGTTGAATATTCACCATTGTACGGTTGTGACTTTTTAGATGTTGTGACATGTGCCTGTTAATTATAAAAACCATTGTTTTTAGTGCGGCAAATGTTTACCAAGGTGAGTGGATTAGAAGAAACATGCTTTCTATCCAATTGAATAAATTTTGTATGGCTAGTCAATCGTAATTTAGTATAAGTTTATCTTCAAATATATTATAATTCTTCAAAAATAACCTCACTTGTTGGTCAAACAAAAGGTAAAAATTCTTTCATTTTCTTTATTATCTCGTATTCATTTTCCCAAAGTGGGTATTTCATGGCATTCACAAAAGATTCTGATAATACTATTTCGGTTGGTTTTCATGATACCCTTGGCGCCGAGGAGATATCACTTTATACATATGTTATAAAAAACTAAAACAATTTTCAAATAATGAACCAAAATCTCTGTGTTTCAATTGGTATAACCAAAACATAACTGCACTATAATGAAAAACGATCGACAACTAGTATTAGTAACATATAAGTCGGAAATCGGGAAAGGAACTACCGCCAAGCGGTTATCAAAGTAGTTCCCGAATAGCAAGGCTATTACATAATCGCTATAGGAAACAACTACTCCTCGGGCTAAAGCCCCGCCAGGAATTGAATTATACCTAAAAGCGATCTTCGACCCCTTTCTCGTGTTTCTGCACGAGCAGATAAGGTTTCAAAATATAAAACCCGCTACAGGTAGGATTCGACATTTGTCCCGGATTGAAACCGAACGACATACAGATGTTTCGAGCTTATTAGTTCTCATCAGTGCTACGGTGATCCAGGTACGCTGATCCAGGACAAATGCCGAATGAAATTTGTGGGGTATACATCTTTATCGATACGATCTATGTCAGTAACATATAATTCGGAAATCGAGAAAGGAACTACCAAACCGCCAAGCGGTTTTGAAACCTTACCTGATCGTGCAGAAACACGAGAAAGGGGTCAAAGATCGCTTTTAGGCATAATTCAATGCCTGACGGGGCTTTAGAACGAGGAGTAGTTGTTTCCTATAGCGATTATGTAAACCCTTGCTATTCTTGAACTACTTTGATAACCGCTTGGCGATTTGGTAGTTCGAAACAGCTGTATGTCGTTCGGTTCCAATCCGGGTCAAATGTCGAATCCTACCTGTGGCGGGTTTAATTTTTTGAGATAACTAGTATGTTGAATATTTTCATGTAATTTTATATAGTATTTCATCCTATACAGTTGCGTCGTTCCTAAATTTTCCTGAATGATAATTATTTTTCCCAAATATTTCACGTAAATTGGTTAGTAAAAATGTATTTTAGAGGTTTTCTTGTGAAGATCTCGAAAATAAATTTGGCGGGAATTGGCAAAATGAATTCAGACGATGTATTTGACTGGTTGGATGGATTTGACGACGAAAAAGCTGAGAACTCCGACTTCGGTGGTGATAGCGACTGAAGGAGAAACCCATATCTCACCTTAAATTTAGGAGTATTCTTGCTGACGAACTAATTGCAGATTATATAGCCGAAAACGAAGGGGTCCGATAGTTTTTGGAGATGGAAAACTAAAAGAACTAGTGGGAAGGGGTATTTCTATAGAAAATGCAGTGAGGACGCATAATCTTGGAAATCGTTTACCCGTAAAAGGAACCTCTCGTCGCTGTTCTTATTACAATACAGCGAAGAAAACAAAACAAAGCCAAATAGTTTGTCGCAGATGTGAAGTTGCCCTCTGCCTTGACTGTTTTGCACTATTTCATGAGAAATAGACAATACAATAATATTTTTCCTTTTTTTCAGCGAATTTCACATATTTGATTTTTTCTTTTTAAACAAGTGGTTGAAATTTTGACTAAGAAAATAATGTAACGTATTCCGCCCGTGTCCCGCCGTATTTCGTTCATTGGTTAAAATATCAACCACCACCCCTACCCAAAACGTCAATTCTGTCAAATTTTTCTTACTAAAAAAAAAAAATGTTCATTTAGGTACCATGCACCTTAAAATATAAGTATATTTTCTAAAACCTGCGTAAAACAGTTTTGCCCTATAAAGGGGTAAAGAGTGAACGAGAATCGTTTCTTGCCGTTGAAGCTGTCTTTTGCTCTTAGTGGCATATTTAATCGACAAAATTATCATTATTAAGCAATATAATGTCCTATTTTTTGTATGTGCCATTTTGAAATTTTGTTTTGGGGACATTACGCGCATAGTCAATGTCCTCAAAAACTGAATGTATGGACTGGAATTGTTGGCGATCTAAACATAGGACTTTATTTCTCTTAAGATAATATGACCGTTAGAATTCCTTCGATATAATCCCATACTTACATTACAAGTGTTATGTCTAAATAAAAAAGATCTAAACTTGGCAAACAACATATGGTATCAACAGAATGGAACCCTACATCGCTATGCAGTTCAGTCCGAGTATGCCTCAATGAAGTTTTCCTAAATATATGATTTAATAGAAGAGGGCCGACAGAGTGGCTGTCTAGATTACCCAACCTAACACCCCTTAACTATTTCTTGTGAGGCTACTTGAAGTGGAAACTCTACCTACTTTTTATATTTGAATTTAGCTATTTAAAGGGGACTTAAGTGTACTTAATTTTTATTCCAAAATACACAGAAGATATGCTAAAGTATTAAATTTAAGGGGAAATTCTCATCAAGCGACCCAAAAATTACATGATTTTCCTCATTTTCTTTTTCATAAAAGGAAGTAAATAAAGTACTCAAAATTTTTTATATATATTTATCAAGTATTCAAATATTTTGTATACATATACAAAAAAAATAGTTTTTATTAATAAACAAATGACACGATAATTAGTTATATGCTTGGTAATGTGACCGTCACAAAAAAGGTGTCCAATCGGTGGGAACTCCAGTACTTCTGAAAAATCATCTGAAATCAAATTTAAAAAAAATTTAAAAACTAAATAATATTTGTTGGAGCTTATACCAATAAAAAAATCGAAAATTAACAAAATGGTGGACCTGCGAATTTTCGGTACCTATTTTTCGCTTGTTCTTCGCTCTTTAAAGTGTTATAAAAATAACAGTGAAATCAATGTTTTCTTACGTATAAGCTTCAATAAATTTAATTTACTTTAAAATAAAGAAAAATCAAAACAATCCGTCAATTAGTTTTTGAGTTACAGTTCCCACCAATTTAAAAAACATGGTATCGAGAAAAACTCGTTTAAAGATTCTGTTAACGATTTTTGGTATGTAAAAATTAATTAATAAACCTTGCGACTAATTAGCAATTCCAGGACCATATCTTTTTTATAAAAATGTTTTCGGCTAAATCGTTTTAAGAACATATTCTACATGTGATAAGGTATCAAAAAAGGCAAAAAAAATCGATTTTTCGGTTGAGCTTGATGAGAACCTCCCCTTAATGATGTATTGGGAGATTCAATTCCGTTATATAATGCATTAAAAATGGTAACAGTAATTGGATTGTTTTTACGACACATACAATTTACGTACATCAATAGTAGTTTCTTCCTTACAAAAAAGTAATTGGATTTTTCGATAAAACGGAAGCTCCAAGTATATTTGCCAACCACTCACATTCATTTCTACACGAAACGAGATATAATGCATTTTTCGACCTGCAGTTTAATACGATACTACCTACCTAAATTTGATATCGATTGAAATTTACTTCAAGTGAATAATATGTATGTATTAGGAAGCAACCAAATGATCCGTGCAATCCTCGTAAAGGCCAATGGTTTATTCGTCAATATTCTCCACGTATACTGCCTTCCATAGCCATATTACTGGACTATTATCGGAAATAATGTTCAATGAACCGGATTTACAATCATCGAAATATGCGCCATTATTTCCCAATACTAGAAATCTGCTACCTATACATAATTCACGAGGTTCATATACGGCCCTTTCCTGTATTGGGAATACGAACACGTACGCTAATATAATTGTTATCCGAATCAATTAATATATTCAGCATTTAATCATAGGATGGTGATCAATATATACATGCGAGAAGGTACTGATATCTACTTTGCACCTAAACTTTGCACCTTTTGTATAAATAGAACAAAATGTGGTAGGTTTGAAAAAAATAGATAGCTTCCCAAATTGTGCTTGAAATTTTGATGTTATTAATAAACAGTTCGGGTATTTACTACATTGCGAGTTTCAAAAAATATATTTCCGAGCAAAACCTAACTTCTGATAGACCCAAATACAGACCAGTATATTACGAGGTAAACTCAAGAGAAACCCAAATTATTTTTCTTTTAATTTTTTTATTTAATTTGTAAACAGAAAAACCTCCAGTCCCCTTCAAAGTACTCTCCATTGGAACTAGTACACTGGTCTAAGCTTTTATTTAATTGCTTAAAACAATTTTTAAATTCGGTTTCTGTGATGTCCGATAACGCCTCTCTCGCTGTTTTCTTCACTTCAACAACATCAGCAAAACACTTTCCTCTCATGTCTCTTTTCATTAAGAGAAATAGAGAAAAGTCGCAGGGGCAAGGTCGGGTGAATAAGAGGGATGTGGCAGAGGAATTGTGCTATTTTTGGTCAAAAATTGGCACACAGGCAGGGTGTGCGAGGCATGAATTTCGCAGCTACCCTTTTCATCCCCAAAATGCGTTTGTGTTAAAATTCGCTGAACTGAACTACAAGTCACTTCTGATAGTTTCACAACTTCGTCAATGGTTCATCGTCGATCTTACAGAATCATTTCGTGAAATTTTTCAATATTTTCATCGGTTTGAGCGGTGGAAGGACAACCAGATAGAGGTTTGTCATCAACAGATATTTTATCTCTTTTAAAGATGGAAAACTACTCAAACACGAGACTTCCCAATAACAACATCCTTGTGAGACTTTTTTAACATTTCAAAAGTTTCTGTGCCAGTTTTCCGGCGCTCTTCACGAAAATTAGCCATTACAAAAAAACGACGAGCACACAAAACAACTCTCACTAAAAAAATTACACAAACCGAACAGAACTTTCTTTAGCAACGACGCCTATCTTACTGACTCGGGAATGGTAGCTCTATACGCTCCTAGCGGTAGAATGCGGTACTACAAAAACTCCGCCCACCACAACATCAGTTCGTTTTTTTTTGGGTAACTCGTCGCATATATGTTTTCTTAAAAAAATTCAAGCTACAATATATTTCTGTATGTCAAATTCTTTAAGAAATCTTTGTCTTCTCAGAAAACATGATTCTGTATGACATGAGTATTTCGAAAGTCAGCCATGACATGATGTTTGAGGGTACGAGAAAAATGTTGGATTCAAGTGAATTCTCTAAAGTCGTCTTGGATCGTATTGTAACTATATACGAAATGTGGGTATATCTTAGTAATCCAGAAATGAAAGAACTATCAGAAAAACTAAAATATGTTAGGTTTGCTAGCCTAATAAAATTGTTTGTCAAAAATTAGCAGAAAAGTTTTTGAATTTGTTTTCTAACAAATATGAAGTGATTATGGTAGACTATTTGTAGAAGGATAAAAGTAGATAAAAACAACTAGGTAAAAGGATGCAACAGGAGAGTATTATGCTAGATTATAGGGTAAACTGCTTAAAAAAAATAAGGAGACAGTTCTTTAAAACGGATTTTTTTTGCGAGACATGTACATACTTTGGAAGACAAATATAAATCTTGCAAGTTTCTAGTTACTTATATCACAAAAGATTACTAACCCTCTCCTCTAGAATCATCAATATTCATCAGATTTGGTTTTTCGGACTATCGTCTAGTTTCAAAGCTTGAGAAGTATTTAAAGAAAGGGATTTTATGGTAAATAGGGATATATTTAATGCCCCCAATTTCCAAATCATACGCTGCAAAGCTCTGTTATATGGAAATACTTAAAACATATTTGAACGAAACTTAATAATCGATTATTTAAATAACGTAGTCCAGAACTAAGTTGTAATAGTGTAAGTAGGAACATATAATGCGGAATACTCTAGAACAGAATATTTCAGCGTATAATTTCTAGGTATATACGCCTACGCCTACTACGTAACCCATGGTCAAGACTGTCAGGCATTAATTAATAGAGTTGCGGGACAAACAGGAAAGCCTTTAGCTTTGACTGAGCCTCTACTGTTACTTCTTCTCATGCTACGTGCTTCTCAATGATGAAAGTTTGATATTTAATAGGGGAAGTTGAACAATGATAAGTTAATATATGTCCTATTTGCAAGTTCACGTTTGAGTTAGTAAACACATTTAGTGAGCCAGATGTACTTAAACTAAACGGCCATTCATATATTTATTAGATTGTATAGCCTAACGATAATGGCCACGCCTGATGATGTTTGTAATCTACAGTATGTCCATATTTTTCTATAACTCCACTACTATATAATATAATTCATAAGCGTAGGGAAACTACACGAAAGAATATATATGTAACCCTAAATATGATGGGTCAAATGCTAACTCTTTAATCACCAAAACTAATAGGAAATATATGTGTAGTATATTTTTTAAAGCCTTGGTATAATCACTTGTGTCTCAGTACACATACTTTAATCTGTCCAATGACTTATACTCCGGTTTCGAAATAGTAGGCAGTAAGGTATGGAACACTATTTTTATGAGCTGGTAACATGAATCAACAAATCTCGTGTCTGTTTTACGTGTAAATTGCAAAGACCATTCCCTGCACTCTGTGATCTCTGCTCTCTTTAGTCGTGCGGGAGACAGAAAGACAGACAGAAAGGCACGCGCCTTGTCTATTTGTATTGTCTGGTCCACATGTTGCGAATTTACGTACTGCCTACAATTCTGAAACCGAGGTATAGTTTGGACGACTTGAAAGTTAAACCTGAGTTTATCTGGAATAACTTAACTTAAATTTAGTAGAATTTATTCTATGTTTCTAAGTCTCTAAGTCTTCTAAGTCTTCTAAGTTTTGGAAGTAAAAATTTGTATCGCAAGCAAATTTCTTTTTTCAAAATTTTTCATGTGTAGATTTGAGATAACGGTCAAAGAAGAATTCGAATATTTACGTAGAGTATGGTTCATACATGTGGAAGACATTTTTATTGCGGTTGATACCACAAAAACATAAATAAATAATTTTTTTTCAAAATTAAGTAACCGCTTTACATCGATAAAGTTCACATAAGAAATTGAAAACAATGAAGATTACCATAAATTCTTCTATGTAATACTTTCATCAGCATTCACAATGTTTAACATTTCATTCTATAAGCTGATATGCTCACTAATGCTAGTATACTAGCATTTACAATAAAATGCTAAGGTTAACATGCAATGATGTTACCTTTGATCTTTATTTTAAATCTACTGGCAATAGTCTTTTAAGTATTCTGCTATTTAGAGGTAACAGCAACTGTTCTAATTGTGGATTGGAGTGTTCTTCTACGACTCGATGTACGGTTGGGATACGTAGATCAATGTGGAGTATAGCATTTGATATATAGGAGGGAGAATTTAGCATGTCTTGGCTGTCTGTTGTGTGGTATTTTTGACTGGCATCTCTGAATAATTGCCGTATTGAACTTGCTTGCGCATCCCCGCAGCTCTATCCAAATAGGTTTTATGACGGTCTTATAGATAAGTAATTTATTTTCTGTTAATAGTTTTGACTTTCTTCCTATTAACTAGTACAGTTCTTCTGTTTTATATCAGTTTGTCTTTTCTTTTGTATATGTTGCCTCCAATTCGGTTTATTATCTAAGTATAATCCTAAATATCTGGTTTCATTGCTTTGTGGTATTTTTATGTTATTGATTGTAACTGGTATACAGGATTTTCGTCGAAGGGTAAACGTTACATGAACTATAATAGTAAGCGATAGCAGTGTTATCAGTAAATGTTCCTATTGTTATATTTTCCGATGTTGGTAAGTGAGAGGTATATAGAGCATACAGTAGTGAGCGCAATAGACTTCCTTGTGGAACTGCTGAATTAATAGGATGGTTTGTGTATATTTCATTGTTTATTTTAACATGGAACTGCTATGCTTCTAGATAAGATCTTAGGATATTGTAATAAGATGGTGGTAATAAAATGGATGGTGGACATTTGTTTGATTTCACCAAACTCTAACTTTTTGGTTCATGTTTTGCAAGTTATCTGCTTAGTAATGATAAGTGAGAAAAAAGGACGTAAGCAAGAATGGAGTTAGAGGTAATGGATATTCTATTCACTTTGTAGACATTACAAATTTAGGAATTTCCTGAAAACAAATTGCAACATTTCTTATGAAATCCGAAAAATAAAATTGAAAACAATGGAAGAATACGAACTTATGAATACACTTATCAATACTGTAGTCAAGAGTATATTGGGCAGACGACCAGAGCAATTATAATAAGGTTTAAGGGACATATAGTTCCCTTAAAGTATAGAAGATTAAAAATTTATCGGTTACTTATTACGCTTTCGAAAACAATTATAGAATATACTTTAATAATTTTAAATTTATTCAATGTATAACCAATAAGGGACTGTTGGATGGCTTTGACGAAATCATCAATATTTTAAGATTTCAAAGTACGATTATAACATGAATAAATACAAGGGTCTTATATTCGGTATTCCTAAGAGTCCGTTACTTTATTTACTAACCATGAAAGAAAGATAATAGAGATAAAAATGAGGCTATTAGTGGACGATGCAGGAAGCCGGACATATTATTCGAAACGATTTTAACGGCCGAACAAAGCATAGGTATAGATAGAGAGTGGAAGGAGAAGTAAATAAAAGTCAGTTTTAATTACCTCCTGATAACGCTTTGCTGTTTGAACGATGCAGGAAGCGGGAAAGATTATTCGAATCGGTTTGTACGGCTGAAATCGCATAAAGAGTGAAAGGAGAAGAAAATAAAAGTCAGTTCTAATCGTCTCCAGATAACTTTTTCGTTGTTTGTGAAAAATACTTCTATTATTTTTTCAGCATGTTTTAATAAGAAAAATCATTCTTAACTAATTTACGTTATATATACTGACGAACAAAAAATTGAGGTCACATTGATAATTGTAACATTTTGTGCAATTTTTTGTTATATACTTATACTTCACAACTGTAAATTATTGTACTCTGTTTTGAAGACGAAAGTGAATAGTAAATTGTGAATTTTAAAACATTTTGAATTTTAAAGATTTTATTCTAACAAAGTAACAAATTCACATTTAAAACTAGGTTTGATTTATTGGTATTCTGGAAAATATGGAACTAGAAAACTGGAACAAACTAATCGCTGTATTCCCTCCTCTTGCGTTAATAACTGCTTGAAGTCGACGTGGCATACTTGCAATTATGTTTCAGATCATATTCTGGTCTATGTTATTCCACTCCTGCAAAAGCAATTCTCTCGGCTCCTGGGCAATTCTTGAACTTGGTGTATGCCTTCAAATACGTCGTTCTAACTCATCCCAGGCATGTTCGATAGGCTTCATATCTGGACTGCGAGCTGGCCAATCAAACCGCTTAATTCCGACCTCATCCAAATACTCTGTAGTAACTCAGGCTACATGAGGCCTAGCATTATCATGCATTAAAATGCCGTGCTCGTCTATAGTAACCAGGAAAGACATAGCATGATCTTCTAGAATTTCTATAATGTACACGTGAGCTGTTAAAGAGCCATCCTTTACAAAAACCAATTCTGTACGTGCTTGTGAAGAGATTCACAAACCATAACTGACCTATCGCCAAATGGAAGTCACTCATCAATACAAACTGAAGCGTATCTTTCTCCAGGTCTTCTCCATACTCGTCGACGCGCGACATCCGTCTGACCTAGTTAAGCAAAAACGCGACTCATTTGAGAACAGTACCCTGCTCCAATCCTCCGCATTCTATGCCAGGTGATTTCGGACAAAAGTCAATCTTACATTTCGATGCCGGGGTTGAAGTGGTGGACCTGTAGCCACTCTTCTACAAGACACTCCAGCAGCACGAAGCCTTCTTCTAACGGTTCATTCACTGATATTTAGATGTCTTACTTCTTGAAGTTTATTTCGCAGTAAAGCCGCTATTTCTGTTCTATTTCCCAAAATTGTGGACACCCAGAAACGGTCATCTCTTTTCCGCCCGGATCCTGGTCTTCTGGTTATCAAGCCAGTCTCTCGATAGTGCTGGAATACCCCTTGTACACCACAAAGGCTCACACCCAGAATTCTTGCTGTTTCACGTTGCCCCCGACCGTTTTCTAACAACTCTATAAATCTTGCCACAACAACAGGTCCAAAAGGCATCATGACTTATTAAATGAATAATACACCTTTCAACCAAGATTTTACAGTAAGAAAAATCAACTCATAAATAAACTACACTCAACCCTAGGCACCAAAATGTGGAATAGCAGTTACTACTCTTGCGCACTATTGATGACGTACTTACCAAGGTGCCCCTTTATGTCAAATTAAACTAAATAACAGATAATAAGTCTTTGAAAATAAATGTTTAGCGCCTACTAGTATAATGGCATCCTTAATATTATTGCTCCGAAAATTATTTACAGTTATCAATGTGACCTCAATTTTTTGCTCGCCAGTGTACATTTTTTAGAGATTGAATTTAGAAATTATAACTGGTAAGTTATTATCAAGTAAATATTATGTACCATAAGTAGATAATGTAATTATGATATACTATTTCGAATTCATTATGCTTTTACGAAAATATGAAAGTATTTCATTAAATCTTTTCTCAATACTACATCAAAATTCAAGTGCATTTATAGGATGTCTAAGTTGGAACTATAGGATTGGAATTGGCGCACCATTTGTATTCTGTCAAATATAGGACATCAACATTTAACGACTATTATCTACAAACTAAACGACGTGAATATGCCACGATAGCGTTCTCCATTTACTATGATAGCATTATCAGCATTATTTTCAAAGAAGTAGTGTCTAATATCTCCAGAACTCCAAGATGCGCACCAGTCGGTACATCTCTGCGGATGCATTTCTTTTTCGTCAACAGCATGTGGATTTTCAGCACTCCACATCGACAATTTTGTTTGCTAACGTATCCATCGATATGAAAATGTTTTTCATCGCTGAACAAAGTTTTGTTGCAAAAATCAGCATCGCCTTCTTTATTTTCACCCAATTAACAAATATACGACGTGGTAAATTGTCTGTAACTTTTTTGTGATAATTGTTGTGTATAATGGCAGATGCAAATTTTTTATAAAATCCGATGCGTGATGGCTCCTGGCAGATTAAATTTTTGTGCACGACGTCGAATTGATGTGTTTGGATACTCCCGTACACTTTCTCTCACTGTAATAACATTTTGATCTGACTGACGACGAGGATGTGTTGCCTTATCAATAACAGGACTCTTCTCTTAAAATTTCTTTATTAAGTTACAAACTGTTATTCCTGTACGAATTTTTCTTAATGCAATTGTACATGAGCGCTCACTTTCATAAAACAATTGTACACAAACTATGCGTTCTTGAACTGTTAATCGCGGCATGTTGACATCATATGGTTTGTAGATCATAGTCGTTAAATATAGTCGCCCTATCTTTGGAAAAACACAAATGGGGCGCAATTTAAATCTTACAGTTCAAACTGAGACACTCCTCATAATATAATGTAATATATGTAATATAATATAGATGTCTATAGATATTGAGATATTTATTACACACTACTCAAATATAGAATTAATATCTATCATAAATCCTATACACACACGTTAAAGAACAGTAAGCCGCTGTTAACTTTGTTAGAGAGTAATCGAAACTATGGTCAGAGAGATATTAGCACTTGATATTCTTAGAGTTCATACTCCCACGTTCTCCCGGCGATAAATTACTAAATTACATCGCAAATTCCAGCTTGCACTGCTGAATACCTACCGTAAGCCATGTACGTACCCGTACCTCTAGAGTTATAGTATCTGCAACCTCAGCGGCTCTACAATGGAGACGTGGCCAGCTACATTGTTCGCACTTTATCAGATCAATGCTGCAGGAAATCGTGGATCGGTGACCTAATTGTTGGACGAACTTTTGACTTTTGTCCGGCTTTATTACCTACGTTTATGAGTTCTCTGCAATATGTACTTTTTGAAAATATCGCGACTTTCAACAAGTTTCTGCCGAAGCAGAAATATAGTGGTTCCAAAAAGTTGATTTTGTTGTTGCTAATTTGATTTGGAAGAAGCGATAAAGACATAAAACAAAGAATAGCGCAGGGTCGAGTAGCTTTTAACAAAAAGAAAGCACTTTTATGCTCGGGGGTAATAAACTTAGAAACAAGGAATGATGATGACATCACCGAGTATATAACTAAGTACTGTGTCATTTTTGTTTAATAAAAAGAATGTTTTTATACACCTGAATACTTGATAAATATGTATGAAAATGTTGACTACTTTATTTACTTCCTTCTATGAAAAAAAAAAAAAATGAAGAAAATCATGTAATTTTTGGGTCGCTTGAGGAGAACTATTTACAAGTCCAACTAACTAACTAACTTTCTTTCTACTTTAATTTTATAATACTAGATTTTTCGCACTGTATTACACAATGTCACTTTCTTCGCACCGTATCGCTCAGTATCGCGGTCCAGATTCAACTAACTCCTCGCTGGATGACATAATTCTTATATAGACAGTAGAACGTATCTCCAGACGTTTCTAGATAAAGAATTCTCGCGAACCTTTTAGTATAGAACGCACTGGAAGTCAACTCCACACGCTCTTGATGGTTTCGAATATTCCCGGCGTTTGGAATCGCTCGAGGCGTTCGTGACAATATATTCACATGATCTATTTACTAATATTGCTTCTCGAGTCATACCATATATTGCCTTTAAGGCTGTATTATCTTGATACTAAATTTTTTGAAAATATATAACGATCATTTGAACTATTTTTCTATCAAATATATTGTATTTAGTTTGAAGATCACTATCTTGGTAAAAAAAAGTATTCAACTAGAATTTCATAAAATCTACAAGAAAAAAGGTATTATTTTCATAGCGGAAATAAGATAGAAATAAATAATAAAAAAATATTTACCTAATGTCACAATATAAAATAACGAGTCACATAAATACAGTTACCATAATATTTTTACGATATCAAAACCTACTGCGCGGTTTATGTGAAATGTATACACATCCTTAAATAAATAAGGATGAGGATCATTTTGTTGTGCCTCGTTCCATCGAGGCACATCCTCGTTGCGGCAAATTATATTCGATTTTGTATTTCTCGCACAATTCCAAGTTACTTCAATTACTCTCAGTTTTCAAGCTACTTGAGAAATTAGCGTCTTATGAGAAATGAAGTAAAACACTGAAAAAGGATCAATACAACATCAACACTGAACTAAACACCGAATAATTAGAATCGTCTGTTCTTTCACGGAAATTGGAAATACGAAGGATTTGTCGAAACGTACTCCCCTGGGCATGGATGAAAACATCGTGCTTTTTCAATACAAACTCTTGAAAGGCGAGTAATTAACTGTTTAAGTTGTTGTCAGTTATCTGAAAGGAAGCAAGGATTAACGATTACCAAGTGAGAATAACTTTTGCTTCAACAATATAAGCGATATACTACAAAGTTAGATTTAACATTTCTTCATTTTTATGAGGGTTAATTAGGAAACAGTGTTTATTTAATAAGACTCATCACATTAGGTGAAGTAGAATTAAATTATTTTTTGGAAATATGTTTGTAGAAATGACTGAATAATCAGTTCAATTTACTTGCATTTGGATATATTTTATATTGCAAAAGTATTTTTGATCTGCTGGATAAGAGTCAATTATAAACCGTAGTTTTATAAATTCAAAACTTAATGAGATAACCACTGATAAGGCCTATAGAAATTCGTTGTTAACGTCCTTTGATTTTTTTTGTTAACACATTTTACGTGATGCATCTCCTAAACTAGTTTTTGAAACAATTCTTTTACATCGATGAGCTTCTCAAGAAGACTCAGAATTAGTCGAAAAAGTTTGATTTTACAATATGTCTGTTAATACTCATGGTGTAGTACTAAAACATTTAAAGTTATATTCAAATTGATGCCATTTTAGTCATCATCAATCGGCCCAGACAACTGATAACAGCTGAAATCATCCTAATACTAAAAGCTGGAAAAGACCCAACAAAACTCTTGTGATACCGACCCATTAGCTTATTATCAGCTATCACAAAACACTACAATGTTATTAAATAGAATAAACAACGACCTTCTTACTGATGAATGGATACCTTTGTATCAGATTGGTTTTAAAACGTACCATTCAACTATCAAGCAAACTTGCCAGAGGAATCGTATAAACTAAGAAATAAAGAGAGCTTTGGACAATAGAGAGATTTGCACATGAGCATTCCTAGACGTAAATCACCTTGTCTTTGGCAAGGTCTGGCACAATAGTTTATTATAAACTAAATCAAACAACATCCTGCAAAGCCTATTATTAGCTTCTAAAATTCTATTTGACTAATAGAGAATTTTGACTAAATATCAACACCTCAAACTTTCCCATTAAAGCTGGAGTCCCACAAGGCAGCGTTGTTGGTCCTTTACTCTACTTACTCTATACTGCCAACCCTCCTTCATGTGAAAACACTACCACTGGAACATTTGCGGATAACACAGTAATCCTGACATCCAGCACAACTCCTGATGAAGCGTCAAGCACCTTGCAAAGACATCTCAATCATATGTGAACCTGCGCACAAAACTGGAAAATCAAAATAAACGAAACAAAATCAGAACAAGTCAATTTGATTTTAAAAAAAGGGCAATGTCCAACCCTTAATTTGAACAATGTAGTATTTCCCACAACTATAAGTGTCAAATATTTGGGTATATACATGGACAGCAAGTCTACCTCGAAAGAACACATAATCAAAAAAAAAAAATTGAATCCGATAGACGTAAAAGTTAAGAATTTATATTGGTTAATTGAGAGAAAGTCCAAACCGTCGATGGAGACATGGAGACCAAATATACAAAACTATCATCAAACCAATATAGACGTGTGGCATAGAAGTCTGGGGATGTTCCATCAAGTCGAATTTTGCCATCGCCATATATATGAGCCATTCGAAAATATTGCAAATGATAAGTGACGTACCTTGATACGCTACAGCGACCTTACACAGTGATTTAAAAGTGCATTTTATTAAAGATGTAATCAAAGCCTTTAGCATAAACTACAACCATGATAAATTAGACCATCCTAATACCCTGTTACATCCACTACTCGAACACCATACCACCATTAGGAGATTGAAAAGAAACTGGCCAGCTGACCTGAGAGAGTAGGAATGAGGACTCGTCATTAGAGGAGACCCCATATTGACACTATAAGGCAGCTTCTCCTAGAAGACAACAAATTAGCTTATAGAATTTATTGTATTATTTTGATTGCTAATTGAATAAATTATAATAAAAGTAAATAAGAATTTAATCATTCATTTAAGTTATTGTAATGTTACCTTAAAAATAAAACGATATGTAAAATTTTCGATTATCATATGATCTATTGTTATGCTTTTTCTCTTAAAATCTACAATCGGAAAAACCCCAAATAAACTATAAAAATGTATAGTTTTTCACTAAAGACTTATAAAATCTGTATAATCTTTTGATGTTTGTGGAAAGATTGTCCCCCGCCTTTTTCTGTTACATATTTCTGTTACAGAAATTTTCAACTCTGTCGTCCTAGGTGTTGTTATTTTTTAATTCGATTGTAAGGGAATACATATACAATGTAACCCTGCAATTTAGTATTAAATTTTTTTAGGGCTGTAATAAAATGTTTTTAGAACTTTTAGAAAAAAATATTAGTCTAGAAGATCAAACTATAAAAAATAACTCATTCATCATCATTAGGTCATCAGTCCTAAGACTGGTTGGACGCTAACTTCCAGCTTTTCCTATCTTGTGCTAACCTCCGCATTTCGCTAATTGTGCTACAACCTACATCCCTTACTATTTGCGAGCAGTAGTCTAATCTAGGCCTACCTCTGCCTTTCTTCACTCATATTTCTGCCTCCAAAATATCGCGGACTATTCCCCCATGTCTCAGCAAGTGGCTTACCATTCTATCTCTTCTCTTCTTTATGTTTTTCCACATACTTCTTTTCTCGCCGACTTTCTACAATACTTCTTCGTTTCTAACCCAATCAGTCCATGGTATTTTCATCATTCTTCGGTAACACCACATCTCAAAAGTTTCTAATTTCTTCCTAATTGCTTCCCCTACCGTCCAGGTTTCGCAACCGTATAGTGCCGTGTTCCATACATATGTTTTCAAAAATCTCTTCCTTGTTTCTAAGTTTATTACCCCCGAGCATAAAAATGTTTTCTTTTTGTTAAAAGCTACTCGACCCTGCGCTATCCTTTGTTTTATGTCTTTATCGCTTCTTCTATCCCAATTTATTTTACTTCCTAAATAGGTGAAGTCTTTAACTTCCTCCAATCTTTCATTATTAATTTGTACTTTCGTCTTTGCTCTGCTTTCGCGCCCTCTGCATACTAACACTTTAGTTTTGTTCTTATTCACCCTCATTCCGTATTCCTCTGTCAACACTGCCTCCATTTCGTTCAATGCCGATTCTAATTCCTCCTTACTAGATGCTAATACTGCTATAGCATCCGCGAATCTCAGCATTTTTAGTTTCTGTCCCTGTACTTTAATCCCGAAATCCACTCTATCTTTTACCACATTAATCGCCTCTTCAAACATTTTTTCCCATCTTACATTATCAAAAGCTTTTTCTAAATCTACAAATCCTATATAAGCGTTATTTCCTTTTTCTATTGTTTTCTCTAACATTACTCTTAATGCCAGAATAGCTTCGCGAGTTCCCCTATTTCGCCTAAACCCGAGTTGGTCTTCTAGTATTTCCTCCGCTCTATTTTCAATCCTCTTCTGCACTATTCTAATTAAGATTTTTGACGCATGGGAAGTTAGGCTAATCGTTCTAAAGTTCTCGCATTTGTCGGCTCCTCTCTTTTTCGGTATAGTAACGATAATGTTCCTCTTATAATCCTCCGGCATCTCGCCCGTTTCGTATATGTATTTTACCAGTTCAAACATCCTATTTACTACTTTATGTCCCGCACATTTCAAAATTTCCGCCTGTATTTTATCTACACCCGGCGCTCTATTATTCTTTAGCCCCCTTAATACTATTTCAAATTCCTCTCTCAATATAGGTTTTCCTACATCTTCCCTATCGA
The DNA here is from genome assembly GCA_037954035.1 of Rosalia funebris. Lineage (NCBI taxonomy): Eukaryota > Metazoa > Arthropoda > Insecta > Coleoptera > Cerambycidae > Rosalia > Rosalia funebris. The sequence continues at coordinate 12,778,327 of JAZFAV010000011.1, read as the reverse complement.
TGCTAGATTCTTCCTCTAATATCTCTCCTAATTCCTGACCCTCGTATAAATTTCCTAAGTACTGCTTCCATCTATCCGCTCTCTCCTCTCTTCCTATCAGTATGTCTCCCGATTGACTCCTAACGTTTCTACTTATTGTTCCTATATCCCTAAAGTTCCTCTTAATTATTTTGTAAGCCTCATCAGTCTTACCTACTTGCAACTTATCTTCTACTTCTTTGCATTTATCCTCTATCCATTGTTCTTTCGCTTTTCTACATTTTCTAATGATTTCCCACTTTATTGACTTATAAGTTTTCAGTCCTTCTTCGTCTCGTCTGTTTTTGTAGTCTCGTCTCTTTTGCAAAAAATAATTCATTAGAAAATAAAATTGAATTTACATACAATTTACATGATTCATAGTCAAAATACATTCGTCATACACTGAAAATCATTTCCTAAGTGATTATGTAAATAACCATTTGATCCTGCATGAGTAGGTCAAAGTATCATCTCTAAATACTAATCTAGCTTTATGTACGAAAATAATTCCAATTCTCTTTGTAATCAGGTAGACGACAGCCTGCCTAACGAATTTATTATCTGGGTTAAAGTCGAGCCGAGACGGGACATGATTACATTATACCCTTTGTTCCAGATGATAATCCTTGGGGTGTGGATAACCTGCATCCTCTACAGCTCTCCGAAGTTTTATTGGGGCAACACTGTCACCGTGCAGACGGGAAATAACAGCGAAACGGTGTGTGTCCTCAACAGGCAGAAATACAATTCGGAGCTGTTCGATATGATCCATTTCGCCCTGTTTTATGTGATTCCTCTGGCTATAATGTCGGTAAGTGTACACCTACTTGCGTATAACCCGTCCTCCATTCCCTCCCGCGCACGACGCGATGACAGTCGCAAAATTAATGGTACCATTTGCAGGATATACAGGGTTATTGCACATGGGAATATCAATTTTCCCTATAAAATATATAAATATAGCACACTGTTCATTATGTTGTGTTATAAAAGGTGGTCCAACCAAGACGCGCGATGTTAATTGTAAATAAAACAAAAAGTTTTCAGAGAATTATCTTAATATTTTTTATTATGATAGAAGGATCTATGACAATTATGTGTGAAACAAAATATCGGCCAAATGCTCGCCACGGCTTCGGTGGCATACCTCTATCCGATAGTCCATATTTTCAATGACTCTGAGACATAATTGAGGTTCAATGTCGTTAATGTGCCGAATTATCTCATCCTTTAGCTCTTGAATTGTTCTTGGCTCATTGACGTACACTTTTTCTTTTAAATATCACCAAAGAAAGAAGTCCAACGGTATCAAATCACATGATCGTGGCGGCCAATTAACATCGCCACGACGTGAGATAACACGGCCATTGAATTTCTCGCGCAAAAGTGCCATTGTTTCGTTGGCTGTGTGGCAAGTGGCACCATCCTGTTGGAACCACATATCGTCCAGGTCCATATCCTCAATTTCTGGCCACAAGAAGTCAGTTATCATCTCGCGATAGCGAACACCATTCACGGTAACTGCTTGGCCGACCTCATTTTCGATGAGGTACAGCCCGATGACGCCGCTTGCCCATAAACCGTACCAAACAGTCAGTCTTTGTGGATGCATCGGCTTTTCAACAATCACTCGTGGATTCTCATTTGCCCAAATGCGGCAATTATGCTTGTTAACGAATCCACTGAAATGAAAGTGTGCCTCCTCGCTGAAGATGATTTTCTTTGTCACCATTCACTTCTGTCTGTTCAACCAACCATTCGGCGTATTGACAACGCTTGAAATGGTCAGTAGGCTTCAGCTCTTGAGTCAGTTGAACCTTGTAAGCGTGTAAATTCAAATCTTTATTCAAAATTCGCATCAGTGATGTTCGTGAGATGTTCAATTGTTGGGCACGACGACGAATCGAGGTTGACGGCTCTTCTGCTACACTACCGCGAACAACAGCAATGTTTTCCGCAGAACGAACTGGACGAGTATGTACAGGTGCTGTCACATTTCTTACAGACCCGGTTTGCTGAATTTTGCGCACAATTCTCCCGATTGTGGACACATTTGGTCAATTATGCTGACCAAAAAAGTCACGAAGTGCACGAAATGCATTTTGATTTGAACGCCCATTTTCGTAAAAGGATTCAACAATCTTAACACGCTGCTCAATTGTGTACCTCTCCATGGTTGAATTTGTCAAACACTGAAACAAAGAAATGTCAAATTAAGGTGGGCAAAAAACTTGACGTTAAGTGTGACTCACAATTAACATCGTGCATTATGGTTGGACCACCCTTTATCTAATAGTACTAATATCTAACAACAAACGCAATCAGGTTTCGAGAAAAAGAAACTACGATTCGAAATATGCCATAAACAAATAAATTTTCTATAAATAATTACGCTCGATTTTTAAACGTAAATGAAACAAGTTATGTGTGAGACATCAACTCAATTCTTTTTTATTTGAAAAAAATATTTTATGGCATTAAGAATGGAACATAACGTCGTTCGAATGTCTGCCGTGGCTTTGATTGGTGGAATGTATTCGGGAGGTCTAATTTTCCATGACTTTATCGCATAAATCTGGCTGAATTTGCTGGATGACGTTCGTTATGTTGACTTTGAGGGCATCAATTGTTTGTGGTTTATTCGCATAGGTCTGCGATTTGAAATAGCCACAAGTCCAGGTCCACGAAGAAGTCCTAAGGCGTTAAATCGCACGATCTCGGTGGTCAGTTCAGGTCGCCACTGCGTGAGAAAACTATTCTCTAACTATATACTCAAATCGCTCAATGTCCTTCGTGGCAACGCTGTGTGGCACGTAGTGTCGCTTTGTTGGAACCACATGTCGTTGGTATCCATATCATCCAATTTGGGCCACAAAAAATTGCTTATCATCGATCTGTAGCGCTCGCCGTTGACGGTTATGGCAATGCCAGTTTCGTTTTGGAAAAAGCACGGACCGATAATTCCGCCAAACGAAAATCCACATCAAACAGTGGCTTCTCGGGATGCGTTTTGTTCTGGTGTATCTCGTGTGGACTTGTATCGTCCTAAATCCAACAATTTTGCTTGTTCACATACAAAAATGGGCCTTGTCGCTAAAGATGATTTTTTTGGCAAAATTTAGGTCAACTTCCACCTGCTCCAGAGCCCAATCAGCGACCACACGGCGATGTATATGATCGCTTACCTTAAGTGCCTGGATCAGTTGAATTTTATACGGATACAGACCCAAGTCCCGACACCAAATTCGCTAAGTTGAAGTCGCAAAAATACCCAAGCTCTTGTGAACAACGAGAAATTGACTGCCTCAGGTTTTCGCGTACACTCTCATGCATAGTAGCGATATTTTCAGCAGACCTTGCGTTTCGGTGACGTACGGATGTTGGCTGATTATTAATCAAACCATTTGACTCAAATTTGGCCACCAAACGTCGAATATTCGACTTGGCGGGACGGTTATGGCAAGGATAAAAATCACGTAATGCGCGGAGCGTTTTTCAAGCGGAGCACTAATTTTGAGCGGAGAACAATTCATTATAAATTTTACAGATATGGCTTTAACAACATGGCCCCTATAATCTAGCGAACGTCGAGTGGCCCTATTGAAAGATATGTGTAAAAATGAGCGATTGTGTTTGAGGACAAACTAATTTTTTTATTCTAAGAAGTTGTTCACAGATGACACAGGTTTTAACACAGATATAACTGATTGATTTAATTGGACAGTTTTCTTCAATAATACGACTACTTATGTTTGAAAATGTATTTATCGATCCGTGTATTAATACATCCGTATTAAACAATACAAAACATTCTACAATATACAAATTTGATATATCATTCTGAAGCTCAAATCATGATATAGCAATAATTATTTTTCGATAGATTATCAATATTTGATGCTGATGGAGCTCTTGAATTAGGAACTCAACCACTTTACAATAGTACATTTACGAGAATGGTGCTCACTTTCAATACATTATATTAAAAAAAAATCAATTTTCGTAATTTATTATTTTATATTAATTTATTTTGTTGTTCAAATGAACAAATTTTTAATATTCAATATCGGTAGTGGATTTTACCGGACTCAAAATAAACATTATGATACCTAATAATCTGCCTAAATACAATGGATTTAATTACCGCATATCCGAAAATATTTACAACGATCTTTATTATTTAACCCTCAAGCACTGGCATTCTCCAGTGTCACTTCAATAGTCGCATAGTGGATAAGGGCTGCATTTCAAAGTTTTATTCATGTTTTCCAGACATGTTCTTTAAACAATCAAAGAAGAAACTTCTCCATACATAATATTTTTATATTTTCAAAGGAACATAATTGTTTCATTGAACATAACATTTGGACGAATGTTTCAATCATCAACATTACTTTAACAAAGTATCAGTCGCCTTAGGTACTAAAATTCAGTTTTTTGAAAGCACAAACATAAGCTAAAATAAAGATGAATACACAATTAAGTCTTCATCATTAATAAAAGTTTCAAAAGAAGCAACACATAATTTTTATACTCAAAAGAGGAGAGCTTTCAGATTGTTCAGAGAGCTTACGCAGATTACTATCTCTAGTGCACCCTTTCACATAACACCAGGTGAGAGGGTAAAAATGAAAGAATTATGGCCATGTAATTAATTATTAATTACACCAGGCCGCGGCCGTCCCGTAACTGCATATCACAATATTATTTTTATTAGGAATCATCACTGCAAGTATACCAGACTACACCTGGCACTCAGGAAATATTAGACGCGCTTTGTACCAAGTCGGCATGAGCATACATGTAGAAATTGGCAAACGCCATCTACTTGTAAAAAGTTCTAACGCAAGACTACTTCGTCTAACGTGGACACCACTTAACGTGGTGTCATGTAAAATCTTGCGTTAGAAGAATTAGAACGTTCTATTCCATTTAAATGCATTCCCGTTCTGATAAAGTAAATTAAAATTTAATGTAGTCTCATTGTAATAATTCAAGGTATATTAAAATCTTCTTTTTGACCCTTTTTTGCAATTTATTGTATTCATTTCAGATTCAAAAATTAATCAACAAAAATCTATCTTAGGATATTATCATAAAAATTCTAAGCGAGAATGTCAGCCCCTTAAATAGGAATTCGAATGGCTACTCGAGAGGTCGACAGTAAAAGAAGAAAAACAAAGGAATATGTTATTCTGTAGCCCAATTCCACGGTTCCCTACGTCTCGATTATCATTTATTTTCGCGAATTTCCCCTTATATCAAATTGAATAGCCCATTCGTGACGGTCTCATCTGTCGCTTTTCATGATGCCCGAGCAATCAAATGTCCCCTGCAGTAGTATCGTATGCTATAGACAGGGTGACCAACATTCACTCAAATGTGATAATTGTAAATTGTAAATAAATGTTTTGAATCCACTGTTTTAATGTACTCGAATAAATTACACTTCATTCAAGTTTAATTTTATCCTAACGAGTCCAATAAAAAGTGTGGGTGACCAACATTCATTCAAACTGTGACATGTGTAATTTTAAGATGCAAATTGTTTACTTGGCGTCTATTGGAAATGTTTTACGTCTAATTTTGTCCTTTAAAAGTTCAATAAGAAAAGTCCAATCACTTTGGCTGAGAATATTTATAGAATTATAGAGATTTTTCATGATTATTTTTAATTTTATAGTTCAAGTGTATTAATTATTTTTATACTTCCTTTCAATCTTTTATTTACATCAACATTAACAGAAAAACAAATTCTCTTATTAAATAATTTGTTCTTTTAACGAATCTTTAATACTTTGCTTAAGATGGATTGTACCAGTTATAATTTCTTCTTCTCATTAAATTGTAAACGGTGTCCATAATTTATTACTGTAAATAATATTTTCTACCCCACAACATGTTTCTTATCGTTCATCATATCATATAATAAATTTGTTACGTTTTTTTTTTATTCCATTTATTTCATTAATATTCAATGTAATTATTCATCCTGTTAATAACAAATAAATATAGGCAACGTTTTTCGTATAGATTTGATAGCAGTATTTTTGTGAAAACAGATCGCGCGCGCTGTCGACTCGACGGCCAATTTACAGAATGCGAGGGTGTACCCAAAAGAAACCGAACTAATGTTGTGGTGGGCGGAGCTTTTGTAGTACCACGTTCTGCCGCTAGAAGCATATAGAGCTACTATTCCCGCGTCAGTAAGCCAAACGTTGTGAGTAAAGAAATTTCTGTTCGGCCTGTGTAATTCTTTCAGTGAGGGTCGTTTTTTGATTATCATGACCAGCGCACGGCCATAAAGTTTTGCTTCTTGCTCGGAAAACTGATACAGAAAATATTGAAATGTTAAAAACGGCATAGACAGATAATGCTGTTGGAGGAACTCAAGTGTTTCAGTGGTTTTACCGTTTTGAAAGAGGTGATATGTCAATTGATGACAAACCTCGCTCTGGTCGTCCTTCCGCGGCTCGAACCGATGAAAATGTTGAAAAAATTGGCGATATCATCCTGAAAGATGAACAATGAACCACTGTCGCAGTTGTGGAAATTTTTGGTAAAATATTGGCGCACAGACAGGGCTGTGTGGACAGGGGCGTTATCGCTTTGGAAAAACCAGTCGCCCGACTGCCACAAATCAAGTCTCTTCTGCCACAAACTATTGTGCAACCTGTTCAAAACTTCCAGGTTGAATGTCTGGTTAACTGTCTGACCCTATGGAATAAAGTCTGAATGGACAATTCCTCTCACATCCAAAAAACAGAGAAACGACGAGAACACAAAATAACTCTCATTGAAAAATTCACTTAGGCTGAATGGAATCTTTAGCGACGACGCTCGGCTTACTGACTCGGGATTGTTTAGCTCTATATGTTCCCAATGGCAAAGCGCGGTACTACGAAAACTCCGCCCACCACAAAATCAGTTCAGGTTGTTGTGGGTACCCTCTCGTAGTCATGTAATGATTCGAAGCATATATAGGTATACGGTGCGGTGATAAATAGATTTAGATGCAACTTGATGCAATTATAAATCTCCACCAGTAAAAGGAGCTTTTATGGATTTGGAATTATATAGTGGATTATTAGGCACCTTTTAGTTTGATCATTTTATCCGAATGATTCTTGTATTGGCTTTTTAAATGTCTTCATGTGTTGGGGAACGGCATTGGAGGCAATCGGCTTAGTTTTATCGTTTATTTCTGTAAAATAATTATTAATAACTGAGATATGCTATTTATTGTTGATTAGGCAATGTATATTTTTTTTATTAAAATTTTATACGTTTTTTTATTTTTGATTTACATCCACATTGTTGGTTTACATCCCGGTTTGTCCGTACCTATTTGTTTTTCTTAATCATACCCGCTGTCTCTGAGGGCTTAAACGAATTACTGTTTTGCTGATGGAAAACGAGATTTTCAGCTGCGATTTGGTTGATGCTAACGAGTAGCCAGAACACATTACATCGGTTTTGAAGAACTTAATAGATGCTGTAGCAGCTATGCTATAACTTTTCCCTCTACACACTGATAAATACAGTTTAATTTCTCGTTGGTCTCGTAACTGAACTGAATGAAATCGTTTTAAATGAAAATGTATCGTACAAAAATCGAATATAATTTCTTATTAACATCGAAAAAAATATTGTTTTTATTCAAAATTTTTGAAGAGAGCTAAGTGCCACTTAAGAAATACTCGTATAAAAATCTTTATGTTTTTCGTCATTTAAAAAAGGAATCATAACCCATACGTTTTGTTTATTTTCTTCGCTAATAGCGTTATTCACTGCAGACCCTAATATTACTCTTCTGATATCCTGGACACTCTTTCTTTTTTTTTTTAATTTTAGTTCTTGACCAAATTTCTGTTGAATAGGAAGTTTTTTATAAAACCACTGATGTATCTTTTGCTTCATATCGAAGGGCCACCGCCTTAGTGATATTTAGTTTAGAAGTATTGATGATATCATCTGTAGTAGCCTGAAAATTGAAGAAATTGTATCTTTCCATTTCTACGACACGATTAGGTATAGTAACTTTTGTACATATTCTCAATAAATCAGTGAAATAGTCACCGGTGTAGTGAATCGCAACTCCTAATCCCAGGATACAACAAAAATAATACAAAATAAAAAACTACGGTCCACAATTTAAAATACTTCAAAAATACGAATAATTAATACTGGATGTAGCGATGTACAAGAGAATGCGTCGCTAACACTCGATAATATTAAAGTTTACCAATACTGCACAAAATTAAACTAGTCACTAACCACAAACAAGCAACAAGTGCACGTTTAAATAACATGTGTTACTATATGAACGTCAAGTGAAACACTGAAATTTTCAATAAAAAGCAATACAAAACGATAAACACACAGGCACTTAGCATATTTCTAAATTAACCGTGGGGATACATAGCAGATACGCCAATTTATACGTCGGCTGTAACGACAATTTTAGGTTTGTCACTTAGCCCAATCGATATATTATCCTTAAGGGTACTTAGCATTTCTTTAAGATAATAACTCAATTTTTTGTATTCTGGCACTTAGCCTGTTTCTTACTTATGGTCTTCAATTAATTTTAAACTACTTCGGATTACAACTAATGTAGTCAATGTATCTTATTTTTTGACATCTGATCCAGCTATCTGATTTATAATCAGTAACGTACGATATCTTATAAATTATTTTCCTATGAAAAACATTAAAGTTGATTAAGACTTCAAGCATTTTATTATTAAAACTAATTATTGGTTCACCTCTGTAATATTATTAGTTTATTTAGTGTGGTTAATTGAGTCAGTTGGCCTATTCCTGTTATTTTCAAAGACTGGTTGGAACTGGACAAAACCAAAGTGTTAACAAATATTTACACAATATGAACCCACGTCCCCACTGAGGTAGTAGATAGAAAGAAATTTTGAAGCGTCGGAAAAAAATGCATTATTCAATTATTTTGTAATAGTACTATTATTCTTATTAGGGTTAGTTAATTTTGTAACTCTGAATTCCATTTGTTAATTCCCTCCGTTAATTTCCTGAATTAACAGCGTGCGATTCTCTTTACTAATTCATCAGTAAATCTTCTCTGTTATGTCAATTCAATACATATAACGGGTGTCCAGAAAGGGTAGGGGGTATTTGTAGATTCAATAAAAAAAAAGTAGAAGTCAGAAAAAATAAATTTTTTTGTTAATTTTTAGACAAGGTTTTGGAAAATTGAGTACTAAAGATTATGTTCTCCAAATGTTGACCCTCACGCTGCTGGCATTCCGCTAACCGTAAACGGAAATTAGCCACCACGCGTCTACACATCTCTCTGGAAACGGCGGCCATTTCGGTGCGAATGTTGTGCTTTAATTGCACTAAAGTTCGTGGTTTGTTTACATACACTTTCTCTTTAAGGTATCCCCATAAGAAATAATCAAGAGGTGTAAGATCAGAAAATGGATTCTAATGTTTGAGAATACCGGTTCGACTGTAAAAATTCGCAATCCAGGTCGCCCGTACTCTGTTCGGACCCCACAAGCGATTGAAGAAGTGAGAGTTTCAGTGCGTAAAAATCCTTCTCAATGAATTCGCAAACTCTCACTTCTTCGCGACCTGGATAAATGGAACAGTCTACCTGAGCCTAGCCATAAAAACAAGCCACGGTATGAGATAAGAGCCGTTTGAGATTTTATATTTGGCAAATAGATATGAAATAAACTATAAACGATAGGCCAGTTGAATCAAGTCGAACCTTGATATTTTATTATGACGATTTATTATGATATTTGTTTCCTAAAGAAAAACAGAAATTAATATGTACATCTAGAAATGATGGTCGTTCGTTGTTTTCAATTATGTGTTTAACTAGTCCTTGAAACATAACTTCTATGTATGGTATAGATAAGGATTTGAGCCAATTGATAAGTAAGTTTTAACCATCTTGTGATTGTGTCAGTTTGTTTAATAGATGGTCGTCGACGATATACATATAATATTTCGGTATTGTGTAAAATTGGTCATCATTTTGGTATATAAATCAAGTATTTTACATAAATATGTGTATGAATAATTATTATTTATTCTATAACTCACGGATGGCATACATAACACGTTCTAGATGGAGATAACTGAAGGTTATACGTATTTTAAACTTTACGATTTTGACTAGTATGATCCATGCGGAGCTAAGTATTCATAAAATATTATCATGGAAATTAATGTTATCCAGCTTATGAATCCAAGACACGTCATGATGACACCCCCTTAAATCCCTCAGGGTGGTCAGTATAAATGGCCTTTACCTGATCTCATAGTTAATAATGGGATAAACGTGTAATGCAAATTATTGTTGCTATTGGGGAATATTTTCGATTAATTCTAAATATTAATTAAGTTATATAATTGCCAATTTAGTTGAATTTTAAGTGTTCATTAATTTAGATAATTACTAAATAATCAATTTATAATTAATTTCTGACCAATTGAAACAAAGGCCTTGTAGTTATTTTTTAGAAAATAGAATATCTCAATACCAATACAGGTAGTTAAATGTTCGTCAATTGCTTTTTACCGGTGATGTAACTTGTATCTTACTTTTCTGACATTCCCTGGGATTTCAGTCAATTAAATTCAAAGAAAACATTTTTATTATTTTAATTTCGTTCATTTCAGCTTTAGTCATTTTCATCAAAGAAAATATAAAATTACTAAACTCTCAAAAACACTTTTCCCATTCATTTTATTAACTATGAGTTGAGTACTTTATTTTATGAGTTATGCGATACCAATCCCACAGAACTATATCTCAACTCAGCTACGCTAAGATTTTCGCATACGAGGGGGTACCCAAAAGAAATCGAACTGATGTAGTGGGCGGAGGTCTTGTAGCACCATGTTCTGCCGTTAGGAGCGTATAGAGATACCATTGCTGAGTCAGTAAGCCAAGCGTCGTCGCTAGCGAAGATTTAGTTCGGCTTGTGTGAATTTTTTAGTGAGAGTTGCTTTATGGGCTTGTCGTTTTTTGTATTTTCGACGTGAAAGTGATTGTCCATTCAGAGTCTATTCCACAGGGTCAGGCAGTTAACCAGTCTATCTACCTGAAAGTTTTGTAAAGATTGGGTAACAGTTTGCGGCGGAAGAGGCTTGATTTCTACAGTCGGGCGACTGGTTTTTCCAACACGATAACACCCCTGTCCTCATAGCTCTGTCTGTGCGCCAATTTCTGATCAAAAATTTCTACAACGTTGTCAATGGACCGTCATTGATCTTCCGGGATAATTTCGCTGGTTTTTCAACATTTTCAACTATTCGAGTCGTGGAAGGAGAACCAGATCGATATTTGTCATAATTGATATTTCACCTCATTTGAAACGGGAAAACTACTCAAACACTTGAGTTTTCCCAATAGCATCATCCTTGTAGGCCTTCTTCAACATTTCAAAAGAGTTTCTGTGTCAGTTTTTCTGAGTAAGAAGCAAAACCTTATGGCCGTACAAAAACTCCGCCCACCACAACATTAGTTCGGTTTTTTTTGGCAAAACAAAAAAAAACCTTTAGTTTCAATGTAGCAGATAAACCAATAATGAGTAGCTATAACTCAATGAAATAGTTGTTGTATCATTTATTAATTATTTAGTTTCTCTAATGATAAAAAATCGAAGCAGAATTTGTTTCTGCTCTTTATTAGAAAGCACCCCAAATGTGATGAACATTGTGAGATATTGTAGATTAAATCTTTTAACAATGTTTTCCTAATATCTAGACTGTTCAGTAGATCAATAAATGCTCCACATAATACTAATCAATTTTGTCATGTGAAAGACGTATACTTAGAATTTCTAGACACTTTATCTAAATTAATTCGAATGGAATTAATCTGTTTAGTCGTCTAACAAGTCCATTGTTATTGAATATTGATATTACTTTGACATTTTTGTTTTCTAATCTTCTTTTGTGTTTACCTGTAAGCCTCTTGATCTCATCTATAATCATATGCATATTCAGGTCGAGAGTGATACCTTCATTGCGGATGTACCATGATGAATTTACAATGCTACGAAGTACAGGGTCCGCCAGGAAGGTTTGACATTTTTGAGACGACTTTTCTGCGCGCCTGCGTGGAGCGAATGTTTTCAGGATGGTTGATATCTACTCGTTGTGGGATGCCATTCCAGTAGCCGTGGAACCGCGGTCTGTGGCACATCCTGTGATTATTTACAACACTTTCATTGAAGCTGGTCATTCTATGGTGCCCACAAAGCGACGATTTCGAAACCATTTTAATGTTGGTCAGCATGGTCGCGTTCCAAAACGGGATACCATTATGAAGTGGGTGAACACATTTCAAACAACAAGATCCTTGAGACTGGGGACTGCACGGGCAGGAAATGGAACTGTAGGAACCCTGGAAAACATTGAAAGGGTGCGATGAGCGGCGCAAAACAGCCCTCGTCGTTCAGCGGTACTTCACGCTAGCGCTCTTGCAATATCAGACAGCTCAGTTCGCAGAATTTTACACCTGGACTTCATCAATATTGTTTTCATCAATATAAAATTATGGTTGTCCAAAAACATCCAGCAAAATGACTTTATGAGACAACATAACATCACAGAAAGGATGTTGGAATTGTTGACCGACAACATCGTTTTGCTCATGAGTGACGAAGCCCATTTTCATTTATCGGTGATGGTAAACAAACAGAATTTTGTCACTTTCTGACTACTATTTATGGGGCTGCTTAAAAGCTAAAGTTTATATAGATAAACCGCGAACTCTTGAAGCTCTTTCTGAAACCATAACGGGCGAAATTGCAAGGATTCCTCGTGCCATGCTCGAAAAGATTATGGATGATTTTGCCGTCTATAAATATGTCTCGACAAAACTGGACGCCACCTAACTGATGTGACTTTTCGCAGCTGACTTACGTTATGTATTCTTCAATGGACTAATGTAGAGAAAGAATAAATTTTAAAATTAGTTCAAATATAAACTTGTCATTTTTTTCAAAAACACCATACCTCCCTGACGGACCCTGTACTTTGTTATGAAGCGTCTCCTTTGTTATGGCATCCCCAATATTGGATACCATAAGTTCGCATGGGCTTGTGAAATTCAATAAACTTATATTTTTATTTTGAATATACACATTTAATTCCTTTATTGCACTAATTCAATATTGGTGTTTATGTATGTGCTAATTAATTTAAACGAACTTTTAATATTTTATGTGTTACTTGTTTGTCATTTATTTATATTTGTGTTTTTTTTTTAATTTTACAATTTATGTTTACGGTTGTATTTTAATGATTTATGTCAACTCTAGCGTACATGATGATAAATAAATATTATTATTATTCTGAAATAAATCATTCGATTGTTAACTAATTTGAGAGCTGTTTAAAATATACGTACGTATAACATAAAATGTTGTCCACTAACTGTGTATAAATTGAGTCAAAAATAAGGGAATACAAAAATTCTATTTTTAAAAATAATGAACTTAAAACCTTGCCTTACGTATGCCTCTACCATTCTTTTACTTAGTTGCATACACAGGCTCACGCGAATGTGTTGGAAAATTTACATTTTTAAAAACAATACATCCTTTGCCGTTGGCATCCTACCATCAGTTACTGTTAACCAAATTAAATTGCCAAATAGTTAGATATTAAATTGAATGACATATTAATTAAAACTATGTATTCCTAATGGTTCAAGAATCAATTGTACTGTATGCTATATTTTATACCATTTTAAAGAGTTCAAAATTAGACAAACTTAAAACTAATCATACAGATCTTACGCAGATTTTAAGGAATGGAATCTTTCGAAATGCATTTACTTTTCGACCTCTCCGTTATCGAGTAGTAGAAACCTATTGATAGATATAATATGCGAAGCTGCGCCTCGAACGTAGATTAATGCTTCCATGTTATCGAAATCTACAATAAAGAAATATCTGGCTCGTTTCCTTTAGGGCGATTTCCCCTGTGGCAAATTGCTTTACAAGAAACCTGCCTTTACCCTATTAACAATGTCTGAAATATTCCAACCTGGGAGAGTCACTTTGGCCACTTGTCGCTTGGCAAATACATTAGATAGAACCCTTGAAACAGGACGATTCATGTTTAATGCCGAAGTTTTAATCTTCGGTGATAATTTATTGTCGTGTACCCTCAAATATTTTCTAAACGTAACGTGTATTATGACTAAACCCATAATCTTTTGTGAAGTTATGAATGAGTCTGCTACGGAATATTAAATGAAATATTCTCGTTCTCCTCCTTTATTTTCCGTGAGCGACTTTACATAATTACTTTTAGCAGAATGTTCCCCTGACTTGTGCGTGAAATTTATATATGATAATATTATAAAAACTAATCAGCTGTATTTTTACTGTTATTAAATAGAATTCTTCTCTCTACTGCCTCCATAATTGACCACTCACTCTATTTGATGAAAGTATATTTTCACTTTTACTTTTCTAAATCATTTTTAGAACAGGCTCAAAAAATGGGTTCATTATCAAATTAAAAATTAACCCCCCATCGGGCGCAGATGATCTGTAAGATCCAGCAGTTACTTTCTTCCTTACTCCTCCGTGTGTATTACGAATATTAACTCGTAACTCCCTCATAGCTTTCTAGGTCCAAACAGCTCTTCTCGATATGGTGTCGATTTTTTTAGCGCATTCCCTGGCCTTGTATGGTCCGCCCGGATCTGTCAGATGCATTGCGTCATTATTTCCATTTTTATATTTTGTTATATTTCTTTCATTACCTATTTAAATTAATAATATTGTTTGGGATCTTTACACTTATTCTGGCTTTTATGGTATTATTATTCAAAATTAGCACATTTGGGTGTTAAATTATTGGTTTAGATATACTAATAAGGTTGTCAACAATGTGACGTCTACTTTTGTTTAGAACATCCTAAAATGATGAAGAGGATTTATAATTATTTTTAGTAGGCAGTTATTTATAACAGAAAAAAACTTGTCAGTAGCTGGTTCTCCTATAAAAATCTTCCTTTATTATTTTACAACATTAAATGAGTTCCTTTATATAAATTTAATTATTGCGACGAAAAACTAGTGTGAAATATTTATTATTGTATTGTATTAATTAAAATAAACGTTTAATTAAGTCTCCACCTCATTAAAATCTAAATTGTGTAAGATTTGATTATGGGATTTCTCAGATGCATTGCGCCCGAATGTGTTTTAATATTCGTACTGCGTCCGACGGAAGGTTAAGAAAAAGTGGATATTAGTAGTAATATTGTAGCTAAAGTGCTTGATGTTGATACAGGATGTATAGTTTAGCCCAATAACATTTTAGCTAGGGAATCAACTCATCACATTATCAATCAGGAACCATAACATACCTCACTGACCGTATTACGCTCGTAAGGAATTTATAATTGCTGTGAGAATTGTCCTTAAACAAGAAGGCGTATATTCACCCTCATTACATTTTCGTTCAGTTTCTACATTGTCAGTAAGCAAAACTCTGTAAGTTGTCGGTGCAGAGGGTATTGTATTGATAAAAAACGCAAATATCGCTTTGAAAACATAAAATGTGTTTCAATAAGAGCAAAGGATGTGAATCTTAAATAAACAGTTTTAATACCTTAAAACGGACTTTTCCTCATGTAGAACATCTTTATCTCGAAATTGAGTGGCCGAAAAAAAAATGAACCAACACATAAATGCAGAATATGTGTTTTATGTGATAGTTTTACATTTTTCAATTTTTCTCAGATAGTCCACCATCGTGCTTTGTCATGATCCATGGATAGGGTTGGGTGTGTCCTATCCACCTCACAATAGATGTCGTCTGGTAGACGTCCGTAATCAGAATCAGTCGAAACCCGATCGATCCGACACGATTTAATTGAGTGATCATGCTAACAAGAACAATTTCTCAAATAGTCCACCACTGTGCTTTCTATGACTCATGAATGTGGTAGTATGTTATATCCACCACAAAATCAATATATGTCATCTGGGAGACGTTCCTGATCAGAATCAGTCAAATCCCGATCTATCCGACACGATTTAGTTGAGTTATCATGTTAATAAAAAAAAATTCTCAAATAGTCCACCAGCGTGCTTTTTCATGATCCGTGAACGGGGTGGGGTGTATCCTATTCACCCCAAAATTAATAGGTGTCCTCTGGGAGACGTCCCCGATCACAATCAGTCGACAGTCAAAACCAGATCGATCCGACACGATTTAGTTGAGTTATCGTGCTCAAGAATAAATGCTGACGACAACGACCGACAACGACAATAACACGCACACAGACAACATTTTTTTAAAACCATTTTTTTTGGATCTTAGACCGAAAAATGAAAAATAAACAAAAAAAAATTTTACCATTTTTCTTTACGCGATTACATTTTCCCCTAGTATTGTTGAGTGCGGAAAAGTAATAAAACATAGTTTTCTGTAGCAAAGTATCGAAATATTTATTGATTTATAATGTAGATATTTGGGAATTATGCATGGAAAAACACATTCGGTAAATGGTCGTTATGGCTTTGGTGACCCACGGGTACTCTTCGAGAATTTTTAATAATGGTTTTGTATAAATGTGGCGATATTTTGTTGATATACCGTTAAATTAGGGCCTTCAATACTTGGGTGGTCGTAGGCTTGTTGGTGTAAACCTGAGACTTCATAAATTTCTACAGAAAAATATCCATAGGTGTTAAATTGAGAGATCGTGGCTGCCAGATCTGTTCACCAAAGCGGGAGATGACACGACCAGAAAAGAAACTCGTGCAATACCTTCAATGTTTCGCTTGTGGTATGGCAAGTAGCACCATCTGCTGAAACCACATGTCTTCAAGAGCAATATTTTCCAATTGAGGTACAGAAAACTCGTATCATGTCACGATAATGTTCGCCATTTACTGTTAATCCTTGCCTCGCGTCTTCTTCAAAGAAAAATGGTCCAATGATTCCTTCAAACCACAATGCATACCAAACAGTAATATATTAGGGATTCATTGGTTTCTTATGAATTATTCGTTAACTTCGTGGTGGAGTCCCAAATACGGCAATTTTGCTATTAAAGAAGCCATTAAGGTGAAAATGGGTATCGTCGCTGAAGATGATTTTGTAAACAAAATCGGCATACACTTCTTGTTGTTCAGTAATCCAATTGGTGAACTCTCTTCGCTGTGCATGGCCTGTTGATAGATGCTGTTGAGTCAATTGGACTTTGTAAGAATGGAGATGCAAATTTTTAGTGGAAATACGGTGAAGAGTGGCTGTTGAGATATCCAATTCTTGTGGACGATGACGAATCGAGGTCCCTGGACGCTCGGCCATACTCGCGTGAACTGCCGTGATGCTTTGTTCTGAATAACCACTAAGCATTCGTGTCGTGTGTTTCACATCAATAATTGAACCAGTACTTTCGAATTTTACGATTATTCTTTTCACAGTTGATAACTTTGGAATATTATTTCTACCGAGACCTGGATGCACGTTATGAATCGTAGCAACAAAACTTTCACTATTTTGATAGCAATGTTTAACAATAATAATGCATTGTTGTATCTTGTTGTAGCACTCCATGTTTACTAACTGCTATTGACCTGTCATAATTATTGACCCATTAAATCATGACAGCCAAAACGGCGTTGTATGGGTCTGGGCCTCATCAGCCACTGATCGCATGCGTAGTCCCTTGCGATCCCCTCTTATACGGGTCATTATCCAAAAATGTTATCCCATAAAAGGAGCAATTTAGGCACGTTCCCTGCCTTCAGCCTCGCCTCCTCTAGGATAACATGGGTCCCTAATATAAGGTACCTCTTCTCCTCCTATGCGGGGCAAGTGTAAATAAGATAAATCGAGGTTTCCTCGTCTTCTTCACAGTATCTGCAGGCCAGGCTATCAATCAGCCTCAGCTTATACTTATATGCATTCAGGCTACTATAGTGGCCCGTCATGATTCCTACCAGGGTTCTGGCTTTGCGCCTGTACAATTTAATGAATTCTTGGGCCCATTTCTCAATCTCTGAGTATTTGATGAAGAGTTTGGTTATTCGACAACCCGTTACTCTTCGTCTTTTATTATGCTGGTCTCTTGCCCAGCCATTGATGCGGTTACTGATCAGATTCCGACTTATTCCCACTGTAGGTTCTGGTCCCTAGAGGTATTCCCCGGTCCCTACTCTGGCAAGGTCATCTGCAACTAGATTTGCCTTAAAGCTATTATGCCCAGGTATCCATAAGAGTTCCACCGGTCCCTTCCCTGCTAATGCTTCAATGCTTCATAGCAATTATAGACCAGCTTCGACTTTGTCATTGCTGAATTTAGGGCTGCCACCTGAACTGAGTTCCTCCTCAGTTATTATACTAAAAATTTGTCGATATTATTAAAAATATGATTACATCAATAGTTATCGGGAAATATTTTGTTTATTCAAGAAATAAATGTTTAACGTAGTTTTAAAATAATATGTAATGATTTCTTCATTTTAGATACGACATAGTTTTCTTGTGTATTTTTTTTTATTACGTTAACGTAAAGTTCATATACAAATCTATATCAACAATTTGTGTTTAAAATTAGTTTGCAAAAATAAATTCTTGCTTCCCGTAATTAAAATATTTCTTTTTATGTGTATATAATTAATCTTATTTTGCCATCCTGTCAGTAGAATTATTATTCCATTAGATGACATATAAATAAAGATTCATGTCAGTTGTCAGTTAGAATTTTTTGTACCCATGTTTTATGGTTAACATCGATCCATGACATGTTGTCACATGGCGCGTATATACTTTCAAAGAAACAACAGATAAAGAGTACCAACGAACATAGCCATAGAGGAAATTTGCTTCCAGTTTAATTATTTATAATGAAATTTACGCTGTACAGGCGCGCCCCTTGTATTATTTTGTGATCTAATGAAAACATCTATATATCTAAATATTTTGTCCTTAATTTTGTACTGAAAACTGTAATGAAATTTTAATAAAAGAACTTGTTTCATAAATATTCTTTATGATAAACTCCCTATTAACAATAATTACTTTGTGGATGGATATATGTCATAATATCATTTTAAAACCAGCTATTATATCAACTAAAAGTCATTTTAGGCATCGTCAGCTCCCATGAAATATTGAACTTCTTGCTAGTTTTAAAGAGGGGAGCCGACAAATACGAGAACTTTAGAACGATTAGTCTAACCTCCCATGCGTCAGAAATCTTAACCAGAATAGTGCAGAAGAGGATGGAAAATAGAGCGGAGGAAATACTAGGAGAAAACCAATTCGGGTTTAGGCGAAATAGGGGAACTCGCGAAGCTATTCTAACGCTAAGAGTAATGTTAGAGAAAACAATAGAAAAAGGAAAGAACGCTTATATAGGATTTATAGATTTAGAAAAAGCTTTTGATAACATAAGATGGGAAAAAATGGTGGAGATACTAAAGAGCGCGGGAATGAAATATAGAGATAGGAGAGTAGTACACAATCTATACAAAGAGCAAACTGCTGTTATAGAAGTAGAAGGGGAAAAAAGGGAAGTAGATATTAGGAAAGGAGTAAGACAAGGACGCTATCACCACTAATTTTTAATCTGTACATCGAGGAGGCGATTAATGTGGTAAAAGGTAGAGTGGATTTCGGGATTAAAGTACAGGGACAGAAACTAAAAATGCTGAGATTCGCGGATGATATAGTAGTATTAGCATCTAGTAAGGAGGAATTAGAATCAGCATTGAACGAAATGGAGGCAGTTTTGACAGAGGAATACGGAATGAGGGTGAATAAAAACAAAACTAATGTGTTAGTGTGCAGAGGGAGCGAGAGCAGAGCAAAAACGAAAGTACAAATTAATAATGAAATATTGGAGGAAGTTAAGGACTTCACTTATATAGGAAGTAAAATAAATTGGGATGGAAGAAGCGATAAAGACATAAAGCAAAGAATAACGCAGGGTCGAATACCTTTTAACAAAAAGAAAGCACTTTTATGCTCGGGGGTAATAAACGTAGAAACAAGGAAGAGATTTTTAAAAACATATGTATGGAGCACGGCACTATACGGTTGCGAAATCTGGACGGTAGGGGAAGCAAGTAGGAAGAAATTAGAAGCTTTTGAGATGTGGTGCTACCGAAGAATGATGAAAATACCATGGACTGATAGGGTTAGAAACGAAGAAGTATTGGAGAAAGTCGGCGAGAAAAGAAGTATGTGGAAAAACATAAAGAAGAGAAGAGATAGAATGGTAGACCACTTGTTGAGACATGAGGGAATAGTCCGCGATATTTTGGAGGCGGAAATAGGAGTGAAGAGAGGCAGAGGTAGGCCTAGATTAGACTACTACTCGCAAATAGTAAGGAATGTAGGTTGTAGCACAATTAGCGAAATGCGTAGGTTATGCTAGTTTTAACAGAAACCTCATTTTGCAATTTAGTGACTATTGAGGACATCTACACTATCGTTGTTGTAGAAAATCTAGAGTCTAAAGAAAATTCGACTAATTGATCCAATAATCTTTTAACGAGAATTACTTAATTAAAAAAAACAGGTCACAAACACCAATTCAATTCAATTAAAAATCTTTAATTATTATTGTATATACAGATCTAACCTATGGCTAGACTATTTGTCGGAATATGCAAGTTATATAATTGCAGTGTATTATGTTTCCGTGCAGACAAGTGTCGCCTTCTGAAACAGGCAAACTGGAAATGATGGAGCTGCCAGGTCGTTGTTATTGACCGTCCCGATTTCTACCAATTTTTAATTTATAGCGTTTGCTTTCATTCCTTTTTAGCTAAAGGTTTTGTGTTCATGTAGGTTAACAGCATTTTTGATAATCCACAAACACTAGAAAAATACAGATTTCTCTAATCCTTCGGTATTCGTGAAAGACTGACCTTTTGTTTTTATTGCTACATGGAAGGTTTCAATCTCTTCCCATGACTATTTTCCTTATAAGAATCGGAATTTTCTAAATACCTTTCAGCTACAAACTACATTTTAATTGCTATAGTAGTCTATATTTACACCATTTCAATGATTCATTCAGTAAAGTTATAGATTTGCTTCTAAAACAGTATTCTATCTACTGTTTATTTGCATTAGATAGGTTAAGATAATTTTCTATCTTACCTAGCACCTCATCTAAAGTATTTTTATAGTAACTTGGATGACGCATTTATTGGTTTTCACAATTCCTGATTCTTTGTGTGGGTTTCTCAGAATAGCATATCTTCTATTCATTCCTCTCAGAGAAAAAGAAAAAGAAAAATCGACAATGTTTCCCTTACATCTACCAAAACAGATACTCCTTGCATTTTTGTTTATAATTCTTCAATAATCAAGAGGAATAGTTGTTTTAAATTTGGTATTCTTCGTCTACTTTCAACATTGATCAGCTCGTCAATTCGTA
This sequence comes from Rosalia funebris, assembly GCA_037954035.1. Lineage (NCBI taxonomy): Eukaryota > Metazoa > Arthropoda > Insecta > Coleoptera > Cerambycidae > Rosalia > Rosalia funebris. The sequence continues at coordinate 12,756,876 of JAZFAV010000011.1, read as the reverse complement.
ACAAATAGGTTGACATATGGTTTAACCATATTCTCATTAATACTACTTTATTATATTTTTATGTAACTATGTAGATAGTTGATATATTCAGACATACCAGTCAATGAAATATAGTATCAGCAACGTAGAGCACCCTGGGCGTACTCTACGTGGCTGACAATGCATAATATGGGTATTATGCATTATTTCCACAGGTCCTTGAAGAGGACATCTGGAATGGTTTCCTTGATCACCAGACTTAACTCCAATAGATTCCTTGCTTTGTAGAGGGGGTACTGAAAAGTAAAGTGTATTTAGCAAAATCGAGAAATCTGGATAAACTGGAGGAAGGGATACTATACCATATAAAAGCAATATAACTGTTCCACTTCGAACATTTCATTTTAATCTTGTGTTTCGTTCTCCCTTTCTAATTACAACTGCATTACCGTTTACTTGAGTTAGATTTTTCATTATATACTTTATTTTATCTTTATAATTAAACATTATAATTAAAGAATTGTTATAATTAATTATTTATAAATATATTTTTTTATTTTTATTTGCAAAATAAATATCAAATAATGTTGCTTTGACCCAATGAATCTATTGAAGTGAAGCCATTCTAACGCACTGTATTCTCGTATGTACGTACCATATTTCTGTATGTTTTTTTCTTATTTACAGTTGCTCTACACGCGAATCGCAGTGTGCCTCTGGAACAGCTCGGAACAGCTGAAAAAACAACTTGATGCATCGACGAAGCCCGTTCAGTATTCGGGGCTCACCAGGAAGCAATCCACGAGACTTAGTAAGAAAGTAGGTATATTAATTTAATTTTAATTCTATATTTGGTTTGATTTTTAGTATTTTCCCTTAGTGCTTCCTTTGTTGTTAAAAAAATTTGTAAAAATATTGTTGGACGAGCTTCCATTTTAAGTAAAATATTTAATATCATATTAAAATAAAAATATTTACAATAATATTTGAACATATTCACTTCATTTCTTTATACAAAAATGACTTTTTTATACTATTTATCGCAAATACCCTGGAGCGACAGTCACCCTTTTAATAATATTTGAACACATTCACTTCATTTATTTAATTCAAAAATCACTATTTTATGCCAATTATCACAAACACTCTGGAGCGAGTCACCCTTTTAAAATATCTAAATTATCCAACGTTTTGTTATCAACGTACTTTGAATATATTTTACAATGCAATAATTATTTATATAAAAAGGTTTTTATTCTTTTTACACGTAATTTTAAATTTTTTTAAAACGGAGTGTGCGTTGTATTCCTGTCGATGCAATATTTGAAATCATTTATGACTAGACATCTTACATTAAGAAAAAGTTAGGAGCAGTTATATACCCCGGAGTGAAAATAATTAAATATCATTAACCTTTAAGTGTCGGCAACCGAAATCAAAACTCTCCCTATTTCAGGAAACTTTACTGAAATCCTCCATCGGGGTTATATTTACTCCACTTATGGTATTTCAGCCTGTATAATTTGAAATAAGTAGCTTTTAAGTATATAAAACATTTTATGGAATGTTACATTTCAATACAAATAGAATAGAGGAAAAAAGTTCCTAAATTATATTCTTAGGCATAAATTTCAGAACATTATCTTATTAATAGAAAGATAATATCTTTTACGAATTTTATATTTTGATAAAGTGCTCTAAAGATATAATTGGATTGATTTGTTCAGGAGCATTTTTTAGAATTGGCGAAGGCGCCGGCGAAGAAAAATGTTCTCCATTTAATCACTTCATAGCTTCAAAATCATGGTGAAACTCACCATACGTTAACACTAAGTCGTCTGTCGTCCTGATAAATAGCAATTAAATCGAGAGGGGCCAGGCATTGTTTTCACAGGATTGTACTTAAAATTCTGCAAATATTTAAATGTAATTTTCTCTCACTTGTTAAACTAAAACATATTTTTAATGTTATTACTTCATCAATAATTTATCGCCTTAAGGAGATCCCCTTATTTCAGACTAAGTTTAAAGACATAAATGAACGTTTTTTGATATTAACTCATTCTAATCCGTTAGTACATATAACGGTTATATTAATATATGTGACTTACAAAATAAATATGTTTTCTTATTTGAACATTTGGGATCCAGTTGCATATTAGCACCCATAACTCTTTGGCTTCTATTAAATTATGCACGCAAATATTATCGTTTGCAAAAATTGATAAGGTAATATAGTAGGTCTATTATAGATTAACGCTTTCCGGGATATTTCGCAGTGGTTTAAGGAGTTTTACCTTTCCGAATCTTTTTCCGTTCATTTCTGATTGTACCTTCAGGAGTGACGCAGTCATAACTAATGAGTTTAGTTCAGGTGAGGCCTATTAATTTTAATTGAAGCTTGAATTACTTGAAGCGTCAAAAGTTTTTCAAGATACATCACCTCCATAGACCATTATAGAATAGTCCAGAAAATATCACCGGAAAAATTCCAAACTAGAGTGAGGAAGCATTGTAATATATAAATTTCAATTCTGCTACAACAATCATGTTCTATTGAGAACATAATGAAGAATTTAATGAGACACTTTCGAAACGTTCCCATGAAATATATGTAATAATGAGTTAATTTTACTCTTGGTTAACGGAAGGCGCAACCATTTTGAGACCAACAGAATAATTAGATTATATGCAGGGGCGGCTGGTGTATAGGTGCTGCAGAGCTGCAGAACTGCCAAAAAAATTAGATATTTGTATATTTTCGCGACGTAATAATTACTAAAATTTATTAATAAAATAATTTGGTTAGTTAGTGCAACTAACCAAATTATTGCGTTAAAGTCGCATTCTGTCCTCCGTCTTCTATTGAGTAGTAGACCAGATGAATTATCTGGGTCTCTACGCAAGCGCGTCGCGGTACATTGAACTGGGCTGCACGAGGTAGTTCTCAGCACGGCTCAGCACACCCGTCCTCCCCCTCAACTCCCGCGACAATCCACACTTGGCGCTCGTAAATGCGCGAATTTACACGGTCAGTGAGCTGTATTTTTTCCAGCTAAGGCAACATCAGTGAATGTTTACTCCTTCCTACTCCTCGTACAGTAGGTGGGCGTAAATCGTACCTATTTCGTATTTCGTGTTAATTTGAGATTTTAAATACTGTTTTGTGAATTTGTGTAGTGATTTATTGTACTAATTATTAATATTTATATACTGTGATACTGACAATGGATTTAGTTTATAATTTAGTTCATGTGAAGCGATTTTTTAAATACTCTTATGAAGAAAAAATTGATTTAAAAAACAATGGTAGGCCATTGTCCGATATTCTTATTGAGACTGCAGGTGCTAGCGGCGGAAAAGCATATAAACGTCAATTTAATAGAGACATTTATTCGAAGAATAATTGGATTTGTGGGTCCAACAAAAAAAATGGGTTATTTTGTTTTCCTTGTTTACTTTTTGGCGGTGATAAAGCATGGACGGAGGTAGTGGTGACAGATTTGGTGCACTTAACTAAAGAAATAAAAAAGCACGACAACTCCAAAAGCCATCTACATAATACAATGGAATTATCTTAATTAGGAACAACTAATATTAAAGCGCAGCTAGATTCAGCTTATTGGATAAATGTGTAAAAGCATAATGATAATGTGACAAAAAAGAGATACGCTTTGTCAAAAATTATAAACTGCATAAAGTTTTGTGGAGCCTTTGAACTGCCGCTGCGAGTACATAACGAATCTGAAGCCTCTCAAAACCCGGGGATATTTCGTGGTTTGATAAATTTTTCTGCTGAGCTTGATGTAACTTTAAGCGAGCATCTACAAAATGCTTCAGTATTTAAAGGAACCTCTAAAGAAATACAAAATGTACTTTTAGACTGTATATGAAAAGTATGTCATGAAGAAATAATTAAAGAAATTAATAAACCTTCATTTTTGGCAGCTATGGCAGACGAAACAACTGATGTATCTACAAAAACTCAGTTAGTGGTAGTTTTAAGATATATTCTCGATGGTGAACCGATTGAACGTTTTTGGACATACCTGAAACCTACAAAATGTGACGCTGAAACTCTTTCGGAAAATATTTTAAGTGTTATAGACCCTCTAGTAGAAAATTCACTTTGCAAGCCTTTTCTCTTAACCAAAGAATATGACGGCAAACATGAATGTTCTTCAAAAAGGTATTAAATTCCAAAAATTTGTCTTGTGAAAGTCTATATTTTTGTATAAACGGATTTTACATAAAAATTCTGAAGTATCAGGAAAACGCGTGACCTTGAAAATTTTCAAAATTTTCGTCTGCGGCGCAATTTTTTTTGTGGCCCCTACGACGCCAGTAGTTTGGATACGTTTGAAATTTGCACGCGGGCGGCCAGTACCCTAGAATCGGCCCTGTGCAAAACACCCGTTTCATTTTATCACGAGCCGCCACTGCTTATATGTAATAAATAATCTCCATCTATTATATGCTTAGGTAAATAAACTGAATAAGTAACTTTCATCCATTTCAGGCACACTCGAATGGTGATGCCAAACTCCTCCAGAGTACTTCGAACACTGCTTCCGCTCCCAACTCCAGTCAGAATGTGCTCAGGGCCCGACGGGGCGTAATAAAGATGCTCATAATCGTGGTATGCGCATTCGCCCTTTGCAACTTACCCTTCCACGCGAGGAAGATGTGGCAGTACTGGTCGTCGAACTACCACGGGGACACCAATTTTAGCGCTCTCTTCACCCCTCTCACCTTTCTATCGACGTATTTCAACTCCGGAGTTAATCCGCTGCTGTACGCCTTCCTTTCGAAGAATTTTAGGAGGTGAGTGTATTTGGATAATTGAAGAGTGTAATTAAATTTACTGTCAATAAATGCCAAAATTTATGAATTTGAAGACTATGAAGACCACTTTGTAATAATAAAATTCATAAGTGTTGGCATTTAGACCGTTATTTAATTACATTCTTCAATTATATATTTAAAGCTATAAAATATTTATTTTATAGCTTTAAATATATAATTGACAAATTGTCACCCAGAATATTTTTAATCTTAAGGAGATATAATTAAAAAAATAACTAGGATTATTAGTGCTCCAGAGGCCTAAACTCTATATTCCATGCTCTATCTACATATTATATTTACGATATACTATATTTTATAAATGGTAAGTAGGAAATTACTCTTATAGAGTTCCTTGTATTTGGACAGCTTCAAGAAATAATTTTTGTAAAAGAGAGTAGGCTGTAATTAGAGACACAACTCAAATTCAATATCTGGACAAAAAACTTGTTACGTACTTTAACAGGTAGGATTCGACATTTGTCCCGGGTCGGAACCGAACGACATACAGCTATTTCGAACTTGTTAGTTCTCATCAGTGCCGTACACGGTACGCCGATTCAGGACAAATGCCGAATGAACTTTATGGCGTATACACCTTTATCGATACGATCTCTGTCAGTAACATATAAGTCGGAAATCGAGAAAGGAACCAAGCCAAGCGGCTATCAAAGTAGTTCCCGAATAGCAAAGCTATTACATAATCGCTCTAGGAAACAACTACTCCTCGGGCTAAAACCCCGCCAGGCATTGAATTGTACCCAGAAGCGATCCTCGATCCCTTTCTCGTGTTTCTGCACGATCAGATAAGGTTTCAAAAAATAAAACCCGCCACAGGTAGGATTCGACATTTGTCCCGGATCGGAACCGAACGACATACAGCTGTTTCGAACTTGGCGGGGCTTCAAACCATCCTTCGTAGGTCTACCCATCACTTAAAATTGTAAAATAATAAGTTAAAAAAAAAGCAAGGAATAAATGATTTCTACAACAGTTTAATATTTATTTGTTGTTCAGTTTAATGTAATTAAGAAATTATTGTTTATTATGTAATTATTATTAATTGCTTTATATAATTTTGAAGCCGGTACCATACAATATTAGTAATGCGAAGGCCAGGCCTCGACAATTTTATATGTAAACTCGTTGTTATAGTAGCAAGGTATATATATTTTTTATGTTTTACTTGGCACCGACTTCAAAAATATATAAAGCAATTAATAATAATTACTTAATAAACAATAATTTCTTAATTACATTGAACAGAACAACAAATACATATTAAATTGTTGTAGAAAACGTTTATTTCTTGCTTTTTAGTTAAGTTACTTCTCTTTTTTGAAGACGGTTTTTTTTTAAACTTGCAATTAAGAAATTATGTTAAGAGTTTTCAGAGATTTTCAAAACCAAATTTAACAACTAAATTATGAATATCGTGCGACACTTTATTACAATGCTGTATAGACGTTTCTTATTATACAATGAGAACGTAAATATTGAAACAAACTCTTCATTGAAAACGTTACCGCGCAAATCATAAGAAAACGCTTTGACAGGTATATTTTAAATCTTATTCCGCTCCGAAGCCTGTCTTTCGATCTTTTGATAGTATTTGGTCTGTTAAAATACACCTTGAATTTAAGGTAATAAAAATATTATCCAATGGAATTAGATCCGGAGATGTATTTGGCTACTCTATAACTTCTCTTTCACCAATACACTTATTGCAAAAGACGGTGCTTAGGTACCCCACACAATTTGTGAAAAATATGATGTCGCGTCATTCTCTTAGTTCCACCTTAATTATTTTGGTACTTGGGGATTTTCATTACTTCGATGAAGTGTCGCAAGGGAAGGAACCACGTGCTGTTGTAACATATATCTCCAAATTATCTTCAACAGTTACTGCGCGCGCCATCAATAAACATGATTCTAGAATTCTTATAGAAACTGCATGTTGATGTTTTTGGAGATTTTTAGGGGCCTGTACCTTTTTTTTTTTCCTCGAGGGAAAAATCTACAAAATATACCTGGCCTCTGATGTTCTGTTATTATTTGGCCAGGTAGCGTTGGATTCGTGTACGCCTACCGACTAAAAACCCCCCGCTATCCTATCAGTGTAATGCCGAAGAGGAACCGCTCTCGCTTTAATTCTCTTCGGCATATCAGGATACTTACTCGTTTCCCACTTCCCTCTCATCTTTCTCCTTCTCCTTCATGATGGCCGTTACCATATGCTTCACCACTGTCCATCCGTCCCTGGTCTCGAGCATGATTGGGATCATGTTATCAACAGTGATAGCATGTCCTATCTTTTGCTCTGCAGCTCTCCTTTCACATATCCATCTTTTGCAACTGAACACTGTGTGGGCGATATCATCAGCCTCCCCACAGGACCAGCACTCTCTGCTCTCGCGTTTGCCTATTTCCAATAGGTATTCCACGAAACAGCCATGCCCGGTAAGGGCCTGGGTTAAATAATACCCGACATTGCCATGTGCCCTTTCGCACCATGGCCTTATGTTCGGGATTAGCACCCTCATCCATCTTCCTCGGGGCTCCGCGTCCCATCTCTCTACCAGTGTTCCCATAGGCTCTCCCTCGCTGCACCTTTGTCAGCGCCTCTGTACATCTCCCGTCTCTCCCTTGCTAGAAGGTCTATGGGTGGTATACAGGCTATTACCAGCGTTGCCACTGTCGACACCGTCCTGTATGCGCTACAGACCCTTAGCGCTGCTCTTCTTTCGACTTTGGTGAGCTCTTTCCTCCACTTGTCCCTTCTCAAACCCACACCGGGGCGGCGTACAGTAAGATCGACTGCACCACCCCACTGAGAACTCTCCTCTTTGCCGCCCTGGGGCCCTTGATGTTTATCATCAAACGACCAAGGGCCGAGACGATTTTGCTCGCATTTTCCAGAGTCTGTTTGATGTGTTCCCTAAATAACAGGCAACTATCGATCCAGCCTATACCTGCCAATTACACAAGAAGTGCCGAGAAATAAAACCACTTGATTGAGGTACCAAATAAATTGAGAATTATCAGTACATCGCTCCAACACTATTGCACAAAATTCTATGCGGCCTTTACAGTAAGTAAGTACAATTATTGTTTAGGTTAAAAACTCCTAGTACGCAAATACCATAAAAATACAAAATCTTAAAAAGAGTAGGAATAAAAGTGACGTCAAGCAACATGAAAAGAAAAATAAAATTTAGAAACAGAAAAAAGTAGATAGAATCAGTGTTTGTCGAAAGAGGGGAGGTACATGCATTAAAAAAACTAAATTCATAAATTTCTCGAAATAGTTGTTATGGTATCTCCCACCAAATTTGGCGCACTAAAATGATGTCATCAGATAAAAATATTGTTATATAAAAAACTGTATCTTCAAAAACATTAAAAATGTAATAAAAATAAGTCGCATCCAAAAACAGAATCGACTTATCTGAGCATTTTATTTCCCACTTGCCTGTTAACAATTTTATCGAGTTTGTTCCAACTTTTACGTATTCTCTGTATGTCAGGCACGTATACAATTTCTACTCACTATCGCAATATAAGACTGGATATTCAATAAAAATTCAACATAATTCATCCCTTGCAATCGGTTATTGGCCAGAGAAACCGAGATCGAGATTAAATAACGTAATAAACGAAAATATGAAGAATCACACACGTTATATCCGCCAATAGAATGTTTAATATCACTCATGTGTATTGGAAAAATATAATAGAAGCCATTCAAAATCTGTACAAAAACGATAAAAAACATTAATCTTGCATCAAAAAATATTGTAACAGAATACGGGCTAATTTTATAAAGTTGTCGAAATTAGATCGCGCTGTGCCAACTTGAGTCAGCTGGAATTACAATTGTATATGAAAGTGTCATGATTCGTCCTTTGAAATTATTTCCATATTATCCTTACCATTTGCATACGAAAACCAATTTACAGAACATGACAGTAAAAGTAACTGAAAAGTCATTTCCGAAAATGAAAAGACCGTAAAGATATAAAAATAACAGAAAACATTTGTCGATGTTAGATATTGCAATTATCATGTTCAAAAGTGTACTTAAATTTATTGGTGTATGGTGTATCAAAAATACTCAGTTAAATTAACTGACTCTGCGTTTGAATAATCAAAATGATCTTCTCTTGTGGAATTCTGATAACTAGAATAAGGTGAAAGCAATGAGAATATTTTCTTCTCGTTTCCCTTTCTTTTAACTGGACTTATATCGACAAGTGACACAACTCCAAAAACATAATTTTTCAGGAAAGCCAAAAAACCAAACGAACCTCATGGAAAATGCTCTGAAGGTCACCTGTAAGATTATATCTAACTTTCTTCGGTACAAACTAACTCTTACATAATTTTTCCAGCTACTAGGAGATCTAAGGACTAATATTCAAATGTTAACGCAAATCAGCCAATTATTGAGTTGTCACTTTCATTACGGATGAGTGATATACTCAATAATATTGACTAATAATTGTTCAAATGGTCAGTGAGTTTAAGTCATTGCCAATTGCGTTATATAAAAAAAGTATGAGTATGTTCTCTAAACATTTTTTAAAACAATAAACGTATTTCAAGAAATTAAATTATAAAATTATTTGGGAATGTAATATAAAAACAATTCTGCAATTCTTTGAGGTTCTAGAAGATATGAGAAAATGTCTCCAAGTCCCTAAATTAATCTGGAGCAATGATGTCAATCGCTTGGAGTTAGTTCAGATCGCCAGTTCGGAATAATCCAGAGTTGGGTTCGATTTCCGAATTAGTCGATTGGATATATCTGTAGGTGTCCGTGTGAATGGCAAAAACCTCGCCTCCGTGAAACAAGAGCACAAAAAAAGGTTTTTCATAGATACATATTCCAAGCTAATCCAAAGTCAATCTCGAAATTCATCGGTGAACGAATGGCGGCCATAATTAAAATCATTATACTAACGTTTCACAGTGACAAAGGATGGAGCTTTATCGCCAAAAGTGGAATTAAGTTGATCGATGAACTCTTGTTTTGAAAGTCGTCGTTGAAACGTCGAAAATCGTAATAAATCATAGCACTAAACAATTTTCACGAGTTAATTTCATCTTTTCGCTAAGATACAATTCTCAAATCACTGTCACAATCGCACAAATCGCGCTTAAATGATACAATGTTTTGCAAAAGGTTATGGTCAAAAATGTGAAACTTTCCATTGAAAACGTCAGATGGCGCCTGGCAACGCTTAGTGTTGCCAAGGCTCAAAATATAAATAGTGCCCCTCGTATATAATTAATATGTAAAACAAAGTATAATTGTCTATTTTATATTAAAATCATCTATTGTTGAACGTGTAAATATTACATTTCCATATCGCTTTATTACTCTGCGATAGTAATTCATATATTATACGTTTCATCCCAATAAACTATTAATTGGTCTGTTAAATGTACATAGGATTACATTTCAAGAGGGATTATATATTTTTGTTACACAACAACACCAGACCGTAATAAATTTAATTGATGGAATATATATTGCAGATAAAAAGTTATATTATAGGCGAAATAATACAGATTTATCATTCGTGAGAGTGATACGGTGGTTTTATTGCAATAATCACTTATTATTGCAATAAAACCACAGTATATGTTATTCCTTTACATGGTGTGAATCTAACAATGCCAATGCATGAATATCATGAATTTAGTAACTAATGAATAGGTATTCTCTATTAAAACAATCATTTATCTCAAGTTTATGAGTTAAAAGATTATTCCCGCTGCCAAGTAAATTGTTATAAACCTAAACTGTTCTAATTGTTGTTTTCTATACTGCTAGATTGGTTACAACTTAAGGTAAAGTAAATACGTTGACAAACGTTATTTAGATGACCATAAGATAATGAAAAGATGATGTTAGAATGTCCACAAGTTTTTGCCAATCAATATTCATACAAAATTTGTATTATTATTACTATTCCTGGGAAGAGGCTAAACCCTCGATGCAACAATAAAAACAGGATACAAGTTTTCCACGAACACCAAAAGATTACACGTTTCTCGACTTCGGTGTTTCGCCATTCAAGTGGCATCATCTGGAGATTAAATAATTTTCATCTTCAGTTTTAATAATCTCCTAATAATGCCAACTTAGTAGATGAAACGCGCGTTGCGAAACGTGTAATCTTTCGGTATTCGTGGAAAACTGATCTCTTGTTTTTATTATTACAAAATAAAGAGAGTATAAGTTAAAAATTTATTATGTTTAGTTACAAAAAACAGAATTAATGGTCAGTAACATGTAAGTCGGAAATCGAGAAAGGAACCACCAAGCCGCCAAGCGGTTATCAAAGTAGTTCCCGAATAGCAAAGCTATTACATAATCGCTCTAGGAAACAACTACTCCTCGGGCTAAAGCCCCGCCAGGCATTGAATTATACCCAGAAGCGATCCTCGACCCCTTTCTCGTGTTTCTGGCACAGCCACGCCTTAAGCCATTTTTAACAGAACGACGATTCTGTTTCAAAATAACCAAAATTGTTTAAGCAAATTAAGATAACTGAGCTTTTACCGAATTTTCGTACTTCTGTTCCATGTGCCGTTTTTTTAAGAACAATTTTCGGAAAAGGCGATCGTCAATATGTTTCGTATACACTTAGCTTAACGATAGCTTACTTACTTTCAAATATTCTTAAATTATGTTTACTTTACCATGTGTACAATGAATTTATCTTCAATTAAAAAAAAAATGTATATATATATATCATTAATAGTACAAAATTCATCCCAAAGATCGATTATTTTTTCACGTTTGTAGGTGAATGTAACGCCTTAAACAACCGACCCACAATCTATCTGATTTTAAAGCTAGCAAAACTTACTTTTATTTGAATCGGTTGTCTATAATAATAAACGTCGTCCACATTTTGTTGGTAAACTAAGTTTTCCTTAGATACTACATAAGCCTAATATAAAATTTAAATGTTACAGAGGTATGCGGGAGATCCTGCTGTGCTCGTGTCCTCGTAGAAAGCAGCAAGACAAAAAGAACCACATCAACCTCCATCTGCAGCGACACGCGTCGACTAGGTCGACGGTGAAAGGAAATGCCACGACGGTAACGATCTTGCACAACGATCCGAGCTCAGAATGTTCTCACGAAGTATGAGGTTGCGCCTCCTGCCTCTACTGTTCCAAATACAGTTAGAAGGCAGAAGTCCAAAGACTCTTAGATCAAGGGATGCGGCCTCTCGTCTATTTATAGTACAAGATCCGGCAGCTGATTTCTGCAGGTATCTGTTTTATTATTAAAACTAATTCAAATGAATGATTAATGATGACGTAATACATTACTGCCGGGTTGCCTACCAAAAATTAGCCGCAATTACTTTTAATTAAATATATTGTAATTAATTTTTTATATTTTTATATTTCTTTAATTATATTTTTTAAGTGAATTAAATGTTAATTGAAAGAAAATAATGCGAATAATTAAAAAAAATTATTGCCAGTCAACCGCAACCTCTAGGTTGCCAGATGTAAACAGGTATATTATTGTTAAATATTACACTCATCGTGTTTTTCGATAAAATATTATACTGAATTGGTTTAATTTTTGCTGCACACGATAATATATGATTGCCTATAAAAAATGGCCGCAAGTAGTGGTTGCCATGATTTAAATTAATTACTCTCGCTCTAGATGAGTGTGAGCAAACGAGTGTACACAAGGATACTCGTACAATGTGGTGTATTTAAAGTAATTTTTCTATATAAAATGTTACCAAAACTTTACTTTAAATGTTATAATTAACTACACCATATTGTATCGTTGTTTACACTAATTTGCTCACACTTACCTAGAGTGAGAGTAATTAATTCAAATCATGACAACCACTACTTACGGCCATACTTTTACAGGCAACCATGTATTATCGTGTACAGCAAAAATTAAACTTCAACTTGGTATAATATTTTATTGAAAAACACGATGAGTGTAAATAATTAACAATAATATACTTGTTTATATCTGGCAACCTAGAGGTTGCGGCTGACAGAGCTGGCAACCATACTTTTTTAATTCTTCACATCATTTTCTTTCAAATATCTTTTGATTCACTTGAAAAAATATATAGTTGGGATTCATTAAAATAAATTAATTGCCATATAATTAATTAAAGGCAATCGCGGCTAATTTTTGATAGGCAACCCGGCAGCAGTGTATTTACATTGTTATTAATAATTCATTTGAATTAAGTTTCATTAAAAGAACAGATACCTGTAAGATAAAATCAGCTGCTGCATCTTAGACTATTAACGCTTAAGCGATGATATCATGTACAGCACATGCTTAAGAGGTGCTTATGTTTTTATAAATTTATACATATTTGTATTTAATGGCTGTAAGTTGCCCTTACTTAAGGTTAGGAATAGACAACGATTTGTAAATTTCATATATTTTTAACTTCTGTCATTCGTCAAAAGTCAGTGTGACTTTTGGCTTCCACATAACGTATATATGTCAATGGAAAACATCCACTACATGGAAATGGAAAACATCCATTACATAACCATTACGCTTCCCAGATTGCTGTTATATATTTGTATATATTTCGTACAAAAGAAGCATCAGAATGAATTTTGGGAAATTATATCTGATTTCTTATATATAAATTATTATTATTATTATCACAAATTCACTCATTTGAGTTAGATAACCAACTCCGCAATAATTTTCTGTGATATAATGAAGTAATTATATCACTAGTACAGTAATTAGGCAACATATTTCAATTCTTAAAACGGTAGGGCAATACCACTCGTATAATTTTTCAATAAGAAATACACTAAATGACGTACATTAAATGATTTAATTGAAAAATAGCTTTTCCGTATAAATTTTCATCTCTCGTTGGTGTATTATAGAAGAAGAGGCAGAGAAAAATATCGGCGAAAAAGGAGAGGAGGATAAAGATATAAAGGAAAGAAAAGAAAGGAGATGAGGGAAGGGAGAAGTGGGAAGAAAGAAAGAAAAAGGGAGAAGGGAGAGGACATAGGCAATAAGGAAGATGCAATAAGGAAGATTGCAAATTTCTTTAAATAAAACGTTTTTGATCAGCGTTGATGACGATTATTATTTGATAACTCAATTCCAATATCTAAGTGACCCGTAATATGTTCGAAGAATATGTTACTTATATTATTTTAATAGGTAAAGGTATAAGAGCTATTTTATTGTAGACTCAGGTAGTACAAGTAAGTGAAGTGGTAACTAGTTAAATCAAAAATGTTCCTTAAAAACATATCAGATGAGCAAAATATTAGCTTAAGAGGCATCTTGACAGTCTTTAAAATATTTAAATTCGTATATAATTCTGACAGTATACTAGAGAAAAGTTCTTGTTAATATTTTGATTCATATCACTTTGTTACTGCTATTTTTAAGGATATTCTGTCTAATTTATATACAAATATTTTCTCTTGTAAAGGTAACTCTGATTTACTACGTATATTCACAATAGTGTATATCTTCAGAGACGTCCGAACAATCACCTAGTCAGTATAAAACTAAATGATATACTGAAGTTCATATTTCACGGAATAAGTGTTAAAAAGTATAAGAAATGACCTTGAAATTTTGGATTATCTAAATAATTATTTATTATTAGTATAGAAGAAAGTCCTTATTATTTTTTGTCCTCTAAGCTTTGATAATACAAATTGTACTAGACCAAATTATTACATATCCAAGCTTAAAAAGTAGGTATGTTTTTAAATTTATAAAAATGTTAATTCCATCTTAAATATTAAGGAGTGTTTTGGACAAAAAGAAGTTATGTAACATAATTTCGAGTGAAATTTTTACTCAAAGGGGCCGATTCAGTTTAATCGGTCATCATGTTATAATTTTAGTACAATACAAATAAAGTAGACTTATCTAAAACCACAATCCCGGGTATAATCTACGAATTTCGGATTACCTAATCTCGTAAAATAAACTAGCTGGTTCTATAACAAGATGTGGCTAAGACAAACAACTTTAGGCGTAGTACCTTTCAGCGATATAATTATCTCATTCTTCTCCATTCGTATTTGTACTCTTTATTTTCAATTCGGCTATATACAGTTAATACAAATCCAAATTGCAATCGCAATCAACTGCATTATTTATATTCATAAAATATGGTAAATCGAATTTATCTATTAGCGGAAATAAAAAGAAAATGATAAATTGAAACGGAAATAAAATATCAGTACATAGAAAACAATATATTTCCGTTATGTCGGCAGAAATGAGCCTACTAAAACGACTAAGCCTGAGACGATATGCCTCCTCTATGTATTTATGCAATGCCACACAATTAACCCCCTCTCTCCCCCCGTTAGAGTCGTCACATGTCTATATACCATTGATTAAAATTCCAGAGACGTTACATAATCAATACCATTATATATAGAGTATTTACTTCGACACAAGCAAACATTTCCTTTGATGAAAGAAAAGTTTTTCGAGGCATCGTCAGCTTAGAACATTTTATATTATCGAATTGTAAATACGCTAATTCTTTAAGGCTAAGGGATTCTGAATACTACAAGCAATGAAGAGATTAAATCATCTGATGTTTAAACTGTCGATTGTATGGACTATGCCTTTACAAAATATTGTATATGATCCACTTGTTAAAGTTTATGTTACCTTTGAATCAGTTTTTTTTGTCACTATTTAAGATTCTTGCGTGTGATATTCAACAATTATTCTATCTTAAAAGGTCTATCTACTAAATAAATAAAGACTGGAGAGTCTTAGTACGAGCTAATCAGCAATAGTTCTTCTCGGCCTATATTCCTCATCCCAAAATCATGATGGCTGCTAGAATATTGTTGCAGCCTTAACATCATTTTTGAGGTTTTTCTGTAAGCCATCGTACTCAAGTAAATTGTGAAACACATGAGAGTAGATGTAAAGCGTATCCTAACGATAGGAGACGCATTGATCCCCTGAGGTAATCAAGATGCTAATTATATTTGGCGCGTATTTTATAATGTAATTATAACGGCAATTTTTAGCTAATGAGCTTCATTTTGCATCAAGGTTTAGATTAAATTATAGCCTGTTAAGTTGTTGTTCCACGGTTGCTGAATATGAACAGCCAGAATCCGTTTGAACGCAAACGACTAATAGTTTTCATGAAATTTCCTTAAATATCACAAAATATGTTACTATCATCAAATATTATATTTCTGTTTAAAACGGATAGCTGATTAACAATAGCATGTTGTTTCCAAAAACATTTACACAACTAAAATATTACATATTCATTTTCACCTTCTATCGACAACAGAATGGTTATCAAAATCATTATATCATTCTAATCAAATATATATTCAGAAGTTGAGGCTGAATATACTGATTTATTATTAACACAGATCCTTCTGTCTTGAGAAAATCTGTTCTGAGGAAATCTGACACATTAATTCAGACTCTTCTAAACCCTTCCTAACTTTTGTTTTGTGAATAGATGATAGGAATCGTCATTTTAGCAGATCGACTATGGACATGCCCCTCCTCATGGAGGGGTCGTTGGGCACTTGGTGGAACGTTTTTGACTAGTAAATGAAAGAAAACATTTGGTAGGCTGCACAAAAAATGCAAACTATATTTCTAACAATTGTTTCGGCTTTTATGCCATTCTCAAAGAGTAACAAATTTTTACTAAACTTCATAAGTATATAGTTCAGTCTATATAGGCAAGTAAACAACATCTGGTCAATCTAGGCTATTTCAAAAAATAAAACCCGCCACAGGTAGGATTCGACATCTGTCCCGGATTGGAACCGAACGACATACAGCATAACCGCCAAGCGGTTGTCAAAGTAGTTCCCGAATACAAGGCTATTACATAATCGCTATAGTAAACAACTACTCCTCGGGCTAAAGCCCCGCCAGGCATTGAATTATACCTAAAAGCGATCCTCGACCCCTTTCTCGTGTTTCTGCAGGATCAGATAAGGTTTAAACAAATAAAACTCGCCACAGGCCATTCTATGCTATGGCTGCTTTCATTATTGGGGAAATTCCAAAATCTGTTTGATCATAGGTTGTTACATTTTTCTTAAACATTGCTCTTTATATTTCTACTAATACTTCTAATAAATCTAATATTCTGCCTTTACGTTCATTGTGTAAAAGTTTTATTTTTTGGTAGTCAGGAAAATGATTGTTATACAATTCTCTGAAAAACCAGTGCATTTTTTATTATTTAAAATAGATTTTTCGTGTTCATCATAACGCTTTTCTATAGAACGACCTGATTGACCGATATATGGTAAATAACGTCACAATCATTATATTCAACTATTTCGTAAATGCCACTTTTTTGTGATTTGTCAACATTTTCTAATTTATTATCTACTAATAAAAAGCCCAAATTATTTTTATTTACACATGTAGGTTTTATGTTGCGTTTTCTTAATCTAGTATATATTTTATTACTAATATTTGAAGTAAAGTTTATATAGTAATATAGTTTTTTATCTTTTTCATTTGGAACCGAATAGAAATGCTTTAAGATGGTTTTATTTTGTTTCTTGTTGATAAGATTGTCTACCAGATTTTCGTTATAACCATTAATTTCAGAAATTGTCTTTAAGGTGAAAAATTCTTTTTAATATTTTTGTTTATTTAAGGGTAAGGAGGAGAGTCCAGTATGTACAAGACATACGTACGAAAGAGTGAAAAGAACCCAGTTTAATTCCGTTTGATTGTTTTGAATTTGAATATATCTGAATAAGTAGGTTTTCTATAAATATCGAAAGTAATTTTATTATTTGATTTTTTCAAGGCTAAGTCTAAAAAAATGCAGTGAGCCTATATAGACAAAATTTTATACTTCTTAGGTTTAGGAAAAGTTTGTTACTTTTAATAGCATAACAGCCGAAATTATTGTTAGAAATATAGTTTGCAATTTTTGTGAAACCTACCAAGTGTTTTCTTTCATTTACTAAAATAATTCTCTTCTAGAGTTTTCAGGTTTCACACTACTATATCTATAAAATGTACTATATTATCTTTACTTTACTTTATATTGTTGTCATTTGGTTAAAACGGATGTTTCAGTTCTACGTTTCATTATACAAATTTATGTACATATTAAATTATATATTACCCGGTATTTTATGAGTGAAATATGTTTCGCAAAAGCGCTGTACCCTTCATCGAAAATTACCATATTTTGGGTAGATTCTGTATTAAACAATTATCATAGACTTTGTCCTTCACTGGAATATTTGCGGCTAGGATTCAGATGGTTTCAAATTAGTATTTTACTACTTCAAATATAAAATGCAGTTACATACTTTGAGCAAGTGCCTTAACCATATTTTCACACAGGTCATACAAGTTTTCTTTCAATCATTTCAAATTAAATCTATTAAATGTTTCGTTTTGCTTTAATAAATATGCTTAAATATTATTCTACCTTATTTAAAAGAGAGGATAGACGGAAGTAATTTAAATCTCGAGTACCAAGAACATAAGTCAAATCACTTCTTATATAAAAGGACTGTGAAATTTGTAAATAATAGAATTTTAAAATCATCTAAAAAGTGCAAATATTAGTGTTGCTATATGATGTTGGAAGTAAAAGAGATATCCTGGAGAGTATTTTTTTATACATTTTCAAATATAAATCAAACAGTTAAATAGCTTAATCGCTATGAGGTCAAAGTACTGTATTGTAGACAATATTACTTAACAACAAATGTTGTTCAATGGAGGTATCTATTTTCCTTTTGTATAAAATACTATTTATATTGCTGGTTTTTACCTCTCTTAAGCTTGACGGTTCTCTTAATATTTCTAATCTTTTTAATATTGCTATGTTTATGGAAATCGAAGAAGGATACAAACTAGATGAATTAATAAATTCAAGATCATGAGAAGTTATTATATAAAAAAATTCCTAGAATATTTTATCATCTACAGCAATATTTAAGAATTAAGAATTGAGGCTAGCATAGAATAATGAAAATTAGACTCAGACAACTGACGATTTGTTCATATCAAAAAGATGAATAAACTAGAATACCTATATACGGAAAGAATACCTTCCAGGCATTTTTCAACCTATTAAATCATAACACTGACTTACTTTTCCACAAAACACCAAAACACTATACACTACACTCGTCGCGCGTTTCGCCAACAAAGTTGGCATCATCTGGAGATGATTAAACCTTTGATGGCGAAACGCGCGTCGAGTGTAATGTATAGTATTTTGGTGTTTTGTGGAAAACCAGGTTACTGTTATCTCCACACCAAAGGTCCCGACCTACTCCAGTACTATAAAAATAATGTCTGGAAATGCAATTTTGTCAAAGAGATGGTAGTAGTTTAGACAAAATTGCATTCCCAGTTATAATTTAATGCTGGAAGTTGTCTTCTACAGGGCTAAATCTAAGTGGTTGTATAAATTATATTATACATATTTATGGAAGCGAATAATATGTCGAAGTTACTTAAATGTTTCAGGGCTAGTTGAAAACGTTACACTTATATAAATTTAAGATAGAAATGAACTTTTCGTGCCAATTCAATAAAATAGCATTTACGCTTATATCAGCATATTCATAATAGTAAAAACTTAGGTCTAGATATCCCAGTGTAATCCGATTTAATATCGAATATGGTGATAAACATATAAAAATGAATATGGCAGTAAAACGGAACGTTACAGTAAAATTGAATGTTGATGGTACTATTGAGAAGATAAATAGTGAAAATTTGGTAGATATAAACAAATTATGTTTCAGTATTTTTTCTTGTTTCAAATATTTATCAAATATTATGCAAATTAGTTATCTACTAATTCGGTTGACATCTGGTATGACATAAATATGATCTCTATGTATAGATACTGGAGTACTATGTATAGAGATCATATAATTCTATGTATAGAGATCATATTTATGTCATATACAGTGCCTGCGGAAATAACTCTCCTTTTCTACTTATTTTAGGATAGATATCAACATCTGGCAAAAATGTTATTGAATGGCACAATTTGTCTACCATTTCATGTAGCTGAGATATATCATGCCTTAACCTTGTTTAGATTAGATTAGGTTAAAATTTAAAATAAGAAGGGGATCAAACTAAATGATGTTACTTAAAAGGTATTTTTATTCTTCATATAGCTACTGCTTTTGTTTCAATTGAGAAACTATTACAATTAATTTTACAAAAATTATAAGTTATTACTGGATGTGCATTTCTAAACATCAGTCCAAAATATAGAACAATAATTTGAGGTGATTTTGCACCTATGTTTAATTATTATTTTATTTTTATGAACGATATGTTCCAAGGACCTGAGCAGGCAGTAATTCATGGGTGGAAGCTTAAATGAATGAGGAGGTTGACTAAAAATTTATTGGGTTAACTTTATTTCATTTTTTCACCGGTATTCGTGTATACGTTTTGTGACGTTATCGTGATCAATCAAGCTAGTTGTATCAGCTTACGTTCGACCGAATACATTTAATTATTTACCTTTAACTCCTTCCTTGAATCTCCACACTTGTTAGTAATAAATATTAACTGTGACACTTCAATTTGTTTGAAAAGCTTGAAGTGAATTATACCAAACACAGAGTAAAAGCTTCTTTGAAGTCGGTTCTTATTCGGAAATTGAAATTCGGATTAGTTTTGCGAGAAATCTATTTTCTCTTTTACTTTGTGTTATTTTATACCATCAGTTTATCATCCTCACTTACAATACGAATTAAAAATGTCCACTCTGAATTTTATTAGCAAGTAATTTCTTATCGTTCCTCTCTGGTGTTTATTATTGTCTGGCATTTAATTAACGTCTAAATTCTCGATATGTATTTGTATAGGCCGACAATACATTTTAAGTCCTTTCACACCATTGACCATGGAGTATGTTGTTCTCATAAAATTTTGTCAATGGTTAATATAGGACGAGTAAGCAAATCGCTGTAATATTGCGCCGCCTGCTTGTGTACCTCCGGAGCATGCCTCTAGAGGCTTCGGATCAAAAAAGGTTACCACGTTGTTCACAAGGATCGATTTACTATATTAATTTTGTCAAAATGCCGAAATTCGAACGCAAAGCATTTCGTACATCGACCTAAAAATTTCGTGACACACACACGAAAACAGCCGTTTAGTGAATATGGATCACTTCCACCTGGCGAACTTAAAATGTTAAAATCAATCAATGTTTAATTGTTTCTGAATTTAGGAGAATCCTATAGATCCTATTGTATTTTATTCCTTTATTTTATACGAATATCTAAGGCCGTACCACTTTACAACGACATTGGACCACAGAAAAGTCGTCGCTAGTGGAGAGTAGCAAATTAATATGGAAATGCAGGTTAGCACTCACACGACCGACACTCTGCAGTCGGTTTCGACGACAGTCGCAATGCGTGGTTGATATCACCCACAAAATTGTCGCAGATAATAACTGAACCCAATTCACACGTGCGACCTACCGGCCACAAACCATCCACAACCGAACAACTGACTACCGATCATCGTGGCAGTTGTTCATTCTAGTCCAATCAATAGGTAACGGCCCAATGTATAATTTCCCAAAATCTTTAACAGGAAAAAAATATATATGGTCGTATAGGAAAGGAAATTCTAAGAAAGATAGCGTTTTTAATCCCTGGTGCATTAACGGCGAACTTAACCTAAAAAACTCGTTAAAACACCGGTTTTTCGCAAATAAAAAAAAACTAAGGCTCATAGAGAAAAAAGTTAAATAAAAAAGTTGTAGGTATTAAAGAAACCTATCGATTCGTCTTTTCAAATATATCGATTGCCATATTACTTTTTGAGATATATCGAAAAAACCGTCAAAAATCGACTATTTTTGTTTTCGCCGTATCTCTTGCAAATTAAGGTTTAGAAAATTGTTACTTAGTGTAAATGTAGCCGTTGCCAATTCAAAATAGTATATTTTTTAAAAATTGAAAAATATTTTTTTTTAATATATTTTTTTTAATTATTTGACATTTTACGGTATTTTAATGATTGTTCGTTACCATACCTTATTACCATGAAAGTACAACTCTTAACGAAAAAAATGATCCCCGATTCGTTTCTCTTCTCGTCATTCGTCGAACAAGAGGAGCCTATTTCCGTGACGAAATTTTTTTTTGAAAAATCGATATATCGAAAAATTTACATTATATATTAATTTTTAAAAAAGATACTTTTTTGGTCGCCAAAGCTATATTTATACCAAGTAACAATTTTCTAAACCTTAAATTGCAAGACATACGGCGAAAACAAAGATAGTCGATTTTTGACGGTATTCTCGATATATCTCAAAAATTAATATGGCAATCGATACATTTAAAAATACTAATCGATAGGTTTTTTTAATACCTACAATTTTTTCCTCTACGAGCATTAGTTTTCCTTTTATTTGCAAAAAACCATTTTCTTCAACTTTACGAATTTTTTTAGGTTAAGTTCGCCGTTAATGCTCCAAGGACTAATTTGGGGAGTCCTTTGTACCTACTGATTGGACTATTCATTCCATTATTGCATTGCGCGTCGACTGCACATTTCCTATCGAAAAAAAGGCTGTGGTTCGTCTGAGTTCACATTCAACTCCACGCCGACAAAATTGTGGTTGTAATGTGGTCGATAGCTGCGACAGCTTAACGACAATTTTGCCATCGTAAAATGGTACGTCTGAGTTAAGCCTAATATTCACTTCGTTCAGAGGGGGCTTTGATATTTGTGGGTTTAATGTATAAAATTAATAAGTCCTAAAAGAGAATAAACCACAAAAAGAGATGCTTGCACCATACTATAAACAATAATGGCTTTCTGAAATAGAGTTGGAACCTTTAATGAAACAACAAAAACAGTGTACTAGTTTTGCACAACTACCAATAATAATATTATCCTTCGCTCAATACGTATGTAGGTATATCGCCAACCAAGTGGGCATTATTGGGAGATTATTAAAACTCTAATCTAAAGAGATTGGAATTTTAATAAAGGAGGTTAATAATAGTGATAATAGTATTAATAATAGTTTAATAAGATTAATAACAGTAATGATTCCAACTTGGTTGGTTAAACGCGCCTTAGACAAAGTGTAATATTTCAGTGTTTTTGGGAAACTGATTTCATAGATTTATTTTCACTTTCCTTAAACCTTTCAAATATCATTTCACCATTGGCTTATTCTATTTTTTAGTCAACGATGCAATATATTTTTTGTGATAATTTTAAAACCGTCATCTATGTTATGACCTAGTTTCGTTTCATCAAACGGTTATATAAATGATGTAATTTAATTTAATTTTTATCAGGTGTCAATATATTGTCTAGTCTTAAAATTATCATCAAGATGTTTACCAGCACACCGTACAAAGAGAAGTATCATATCGACCATCTACTGTACACATTACATATGTAATTCGCTGAACAGAATTATTACTGTTAAAATTCTAAAATCTGACTGCTATAGAACTTACTAATGATAATGTAGATCAAAAAAAGGCAACTATATATCAAATTAACTATATATCTAGCGCGAATTGGGTTAAAAATACAGAATGGGCGTGGAAGCACGTATTCGAATACATTATTAAATAACGTTTTTGATAATCGGGATGAGCATCTCTTGATCTAATTGTATCATTTATATGTATTTCATTTGGATTCTGTTATCGAAAATTCTGGGTATAGATTTAAAACTAGGCTGTTAATCCATGATTACATTTTTATTGTTTAATTCGTGAAAACGGGATCAGTGTATTATTTATAAATATTCCGTTATTGAAACATTGATGGATTATAGTACTGCTTTGCAAGTACCTATGGAGGTTTTATATGCACATACGCATATGTTACACTTATGTTTATATAAATATTATTAGGCATAGATAGGCCTAAATATAAAGATTTCATTTTATTTACACATGTTCTATATTTATTTATATCCTCTATTAGTTCGTATAATGATTCTTTGCGTGTACGTCACAGGCAACAATCGTATGAATCAATCAACTGACATTTTCGAACAGTGTCGTGCCAAAGAGACATTTTAGGATAATAGTTAGTACAATACAAATCCGTCAACCTGTGACATGAAAGTAATAAAAAGGTTCTTCACAAAAACATTCAATGGAAGTAATATTTTCATCAAAATAAATGAAACAAATTCAACAAAAATCAAAATAAATGAAACAAAAATGAAATAAATTTTACTGAAATATTGGGACGTCAATGAATCAATTGTACAATAAAACTAAGACGTGACTTCATAATTGCATTTTGTTGGGCAAATTATTAACTGTCTATGCCATACGTAGTATGTGGCACATTAGTAACAATTTCGAGTGGTGCAGCATGTGATCCGTGCGTCGTCACTAAATTGATACACGCGCAAAGATCCATTATACAAATCGTATAAATGCAATTCCTCTTACTCACATCTAGACGTTTACACATATTTATTGTCAACATTATAAGTTTGTTTAAAACATTTCAACCAAATTTATTAAAGTACTAAAATTGAAATTGATAAGTCATGATAACATCCATCAACTTATCACAAAGTTTAAACAGTTGTTTACTTAAAAAACTTGTAATCCGTCTAAGAAAAATAAGTACATACACATGGCTTAGTAAAATATAAACATATTTTTATTCTAAGAATTCTTCACATTATCTCTTAAAAAGCAATAATAATATTTCTGATAATTAATAATTAAAAGATTACAACAGGAATTTATATTAATTGATTTGAACAATTATTGTATTAGATAGTCTCTTAACTTTTATCGTTTGTTTAGAAGTCTCACATGTTTATTCAATATGTATTTTAATTAAATCCTCCCATTTCTAGATTTAAGATGTATGTTACTCCAACTTATCACGCGAAGTATCCCACTTTATTACTTTCTAATTTTGATAACAGAATCCATGAAAGTTATAACTTGTTCAAAGAACAAGAAATGACAACGCGTGCGCAGATATCTTTTCCCATGTTCGAATTAAGCTTTGATATATGTATGCGATAATTTGCGCATGCGTTGACATTTGTCGACTGTCAGCGGTCATTCAACTGACAACGCTGTTGTATTGTTTAAGATTTGTAATTTGTATTCTTAGTTAATAACGTTTTGTATGTTTTAATGTAATATATGTAAATAAAATCTGTTGTATTTACTGCTAATAAAAGTTTTAATGTTAATTGAGGATTCATTTCATATTAGATGTGTAATATTGAGGGTAGTGTCTTATAGAATAGGATTCTAAGAAAAAAAATACACATACACTGTGATGCTATAAAAAGTTGATAAAAAGGTGCTATGTATTTGAAAATTTACAGCAAATGTAGGAGGCGCATACCAAATATCCAGTTGATCTATGCAGAGCTATAAAAGTGCAGCTTACGCAAGGTTTTTTTTTTAATTTTTCCTGTGTGATATCGAAACTACAGATTGGCATAATACCTTATAGTAGTTACGGAAACAGAGGCAGTAGTTAAGAAGGAATAAATGTCATCCTAGAAAGACCAAAAATATCGGCCGAGCAGCCCTGGTACCCCCTTCTCTTATGTTACAGGGAGAAGAGAACTGTTACTAACAGGAGGGTTTGCCATTCTATACATATATTATATGTATGTATAGGATTGTAAACCTGTAGCCAACAATACGACACTAGTTATGATGGCATAATAGCAAATTATGTACTGAACAGGAAATAAAAGATTTAAAATGAAAAAATAAAAGTGCAGCAATCTGTTCCGCGGCACCACATGGATGGACGATGTATCGCATTCCCTATAGAGCTGGCTGTGATAATGTCATTCGTACTGTGATTCGGCGTGGTGCTCTGGGCCCAGTATTGAGGTAGCATTGTATGCTTCTTGGATTCGAGTCCCATCTGGGGGTGTTTGGTATCTCTTTTTGAACGTGGATGTGTTTGCCATTGTTTTTGTGTCTTCTTCTTCCTGCAGCCTGAGGCTTTAGTGGAAGGAATTCAATTTCTGTATGTCCAAACTTTACACAAATCAAAAGACGATATCGAAACGATTGTTCTATTTATGCTTACTTGAATACTTAACAGTTTTGTTCAACACTGGCCTCTATAGAGTTACCACTTTGCTCCTCACATCTTACATCGTTAGACTTTTCTTACAGATACCTTACACATGAGACATGAGATTAGGGTTACTTCATGAACAAATGTTTTATTTAAAGAAAATCACATAGGAAATAAATGAATTAATTTACCAAGAAATACTGCATTAGCATAAAGCTAAGAGGTAATTAATAGTGTTGAAAATTAATTCGCTTAGACATCTAGTCTAACCTCAAATAATTAACGAAAAACAATTTCAACAGCAGTCCACAACTGTACGCAGGGCATTTATTTCATTTTGTCTGACTTTTCAGATGATTTTCATATCTGAACTTTTTGGCAATTTTTGGATTTCATAGTTTGTACTGAAAATCTTCCATAACGTTTATAACAATTGACTGACTGACTTACATCTCTGTCTATTTTAGCATGTAAGTAATAAATAGACCTGCCCATTGGGATGTCTCAACAAGCATCCCAGTGGGCAGCTGCCTGATATAAGCAACTACATATAAGTTACAATAATTTATATAATATTTGATACTTACCCAATTAGCAGTACCAATTATTACATCGATTACAGTTACATAGATTCAAATATCTCAAGTCTCTGCGATGGCATCTCGACTGCCATGTGAGTATGATTATCACAGATGCAGCACTCATGGTTAATATCAGAACATTAGTAATGTGTATTTGTATAAAAACTCGTATATAAACTGTATGCAAACTCGTACACTATTTGGAATACACTATGTATAGCATACACTTCATTCCTTCAAAACCTTCATTTCTAATACGAAAATAAAATTGACAAAATGACGAAAATAGGAAAGTTCGAACGAATATGTTTAGATATTATGTATTTTATTTATTTATTTATTTTTTTAATTGGATAATGAAAATAGTTATTGCACCTTGTATACAATATACACAAACCTTTTGATACTTTTATACAAATCGTTCCATGATAGAAACATTAAGTACCAATTAATAAAAATGTACTCACAACTATTTTATAATTGATGGTATATTATAGTTTATTTCAAAATTAATAGCTGATACCAGCATACACTTTTAAAGAAATACGACAAAAATAAATTTATTAAAGAAATATGAACTTTATTTTTAATTAAAAATTACGACTAATAAGTAGCAAAATTAATGACAAATAATCTGAATACATCTAAATACATAGTTCAAGATCTAAGCACTAAGATCTCGTATTGCTGATATGGGATTTCCTTTCCATCAAATGGAATGTAACACACCCTGTGGCTAGGATGGACCTAAAACAAAACATATATTTACGTTATACTTACATATAGTACTTTTATCTACCACCGTACTGTAATATGAGCTTCATTGAACTATTTTGTGTTATGTAATGAGCTCTATTACACCACCGTTATGTAATGAACTCATTGCATCACTGTTATTTAAAACAACTGAATTGTTACTATGGTTTTAACAAATTTCATGCATCATGTTACTCTGATTTGGTATGAGAATGTTTAAGTGACTTTTAACGCATGTCATAATTATTTAAATGTCAAATCTGAATTTTTTGTAAAAAATCGGTTTTTAATCTCTATTTCTTATCCAAGCGGTTGCAGATAAAATGTTGGATAGTTTATTTCATCTCTATTTACCAAATAAAAAATCCCAAACGTCTCTTATCTCATACTGTGGCTTGTTTTATGGCTAGTCTCAGTTAGACCGGTCAGTTTATCGGCAAGATAAGAGAGTTTTTCATTTGGCAAATAGCGATGAAATGAATAGTACCTCACACGTGGGCTAGAGCACAATGATGCCCCTATCCCACTAATAATGTAAGTAACTATTATCCTTTGTCCAAATTAATCAAGCAGTTCTTCTAAATTGTATACTTAGAATAGCAGTGATAACAATAATAACTGTAATTCAATATTCATTGAATTACAGTTTTCACTTAAAGGAACAAAATTTATATGAGAGAGATGCCCAACTTTCGAGTCGACGATCAGTTGTTTAGTGTTTCGTTCTCATTGAAAAATATTTAACGTGTAATTAAAAAAAATCATAAGTAAAACTTTGAAAAATTTAATCTTATTTTGATAAAAAATTAAATAACTTTCAAAGAAACAAGATTATTAAAGTTGAAAAATGAAAATAATGTTGAAAATTCTTGAGCACGCGCGAAGCTGTTTCTGAATTATGTAAGTATTTCTTATCATTATAAAGTTGAATTATGGCGATACAGTAAGAATTTTTATCACGTGGTATTACATGAGATACGGTATGACATTGAGTGTGCTCCCTTCTTTATCTACCTATTTCGCGGCGAAATTGAGTTTTAATACGAAGTAGGTACGTCTGGATTGTTTGTATAAACTATAGGTAACACGAACTGCAATCAGATGCGCCATCTGTGATACAGAAGCTGAACTAATTATACCATTGAAACAACGGCAAGGTGGGTAAACCGGCTATATAATGTCAATAAACTTGAGCGGGCAAGCTATTTTTATACATATTGATTTCCTAAAATAAGTTTCCTATCAAGTTGTACTTTTCAGGAGTTCAAGACAGAGGTTTATAGTAGGAGTTGGCATAAAGGAATTTTCAGAAAAATGTGTATGTGATATTTTATACGACCTTGTTGTTCAAGCTATAAATACTATTATCTCGTTTATAAACACATATTAGGTTATAAGAATATGTGAGCTTTTTGTCATTGTAATTCTTTGTAACGTTTTATAATTTTGTAAGTGTTGATATTGTCATTGTAACAGAAATCAATTCAAATAAGGTACAAGTGGCGCCATCCCATATCAGTGCGGCAGAATTCCCCCTCTTAATAAAATGTATTATTAACTACCACAACAGTTAGCTACTAATACCAAGACCTTAGCAGCTAAGCAGTTTATAAGACCTCTGAAATGTCTATCTCAAAGAACTGGATCTTCTTGTGGAACATGTCGATTGTAAAGAAAAACTTGAAAGAAACGACTTGTATCCATATACGATGCAATCATATCAAGGCCTTTTTGCACTCACTTTTTGTACTTTTGCGTCGTTTTTATAGAGTCGCCCCATATGTCTCGTATAATTCCAGGAATTCTTTAATAACTTAAAGAATGACCATCTGCTGAATTTAATTTTTTTTTGCATAGGAAGCGTAATTTCGTCCTTCGGGGTATATCAATTCTTCAAACAGATGTACATAGAGCACTAATGCTTTGCATATTTTTACTGCATTCTCAGAAAAAAATGGTATTTGGATGACAGCTTCCTGCAGATTAATAATTGAATCAGTTTCTTTTCAATTTGACTGTTAAGGCAGAGCAATATAGAAAAACATTGACTACATGTGTTTAACAGCTACATGATGAACTTTAGCATAGTTCATTTTAGTGGGTCGGTGCGATAGCACATATGACACAAAACACCATAGGTTTTCTTCGCAAATGTTTTATGACCGGATGATACTTTTGGATACACATGCTGGTTAACTTTCTTTTAAGGGCACTAAATAGTTCTCTCAAAAAAGCAACTTACCTTTCCTACAGTCTGAGATCCTTTGTGATTAACCCTACCAATATACAACAATTCTCCATTAGATGTCCTACCGCCATCCACGGCACCTGGTGGAATTGATCCGCCATGAGCAGGAACCCAGTCAAACCTTTGCTCGCATAACACCTAAAAATTTATATATATATATATATATATATATATATATATATATATATATATATATATATATATATATATATATATATATATATATATATATATATATACATATATATATATATATATATATATATATATATATATATATATATATATATATATTAATAAAAAATTATTACATTACCATAATATGAATTAATAATATTATTAAGTATATTTAATGGTAATATTGATTCAGTTTAATATTGCATCAAAATAGTACATCATAGGAATAAATGTATGTTGTAGTTATTTTTGAAATCCACGCTATCAATTGCAAAAGGATAAATAGGATGACTATAGAAATATACCTGAAAACGGTCCTTGGCAAACTCTTTACCATTATAGGGCACATAAGCAACGTTTTTGCTCGGGATCACTTTCGCTGGAATCCAATCCCCATCGTGGAATGCTCGACCCACATAAATCTGAGCCCCATCGATATCTGCACCCCCGCGGATTGCTGTGGTGGGTATCCTCGCACGTGCTGATGAGTCGACCCAATAATAAGCTACAAATAAAGAGATGGTTATGAAAATGAAGTCATACTACAGTATGACTGATAACTACAGTAACAGTATAGTCGTAATAGACCAACGCATTATATGACAGGAAAAGCAATATATATATATATATATATATATATATATATATATATATATATATATATATATATATATATATATATATATATATATATATATATATATATATATATATATATATATACATTCCACAAATCAGTTTGGTGTTTCGGTTTAATATCTTCTGAAGAGAAGCTATTCACAAAACTCAATTATCCTAAGACGATATTGTCTGCTTCCTTTTAGAGAGAAGGATGGAAGTGATTCAGTAGTTCAGATTTACATATTCAGGACTAAATGGGATCGTCTAGTTTTGTCCAGTAGTGGCATACTGTTACATTATAATTTACTTTTCACCTCTCATGCAATCAAAGATAGATTTTACAATTTCAGTAAAAAGGGACCAGTATTACAAAAACAAAACACCCATGAACAACATTAGGCATCGTCTGATGATGTCAACTTGGTTGATAAAACCTGCTATAATATTCTGTTTGGATGTTTAGGTAACTGGTACATTGTTTTTTTTTGTTTTTATTGAATTGAAGCATCTAAAATACCCTCAGGATAGATTTTGTTGTTGTTCTTATATTTTTATAGTTTCTTTAACTTATTTAACCCAAAGTTTTATTTTAGATATTCACCAATCTGATAGTGTACTGGTAATAAGAAAGGGAAAAAACCTGAAAATAAAATATAATAATGTTTATTCAAACTTAGATATGTGTAAACAATGCTTTTGATAAATAAGGGGTTATTGTAATGGAAACTTGTTATTTGCTAGTGAATGTTGGTGAACTTTAAGTTGTTCATATCTTGATAGCAAATCTTAATACCCATATAGAAGTAACCAGCCGCAAAAAAGACAAAACTAAAACTAAGTTTGCAAAAAGTAATTGTGGAAAATATTTATTGATATCCAAAACCATTTTCAAATATTTATGGCATATTATAGTTTAAGAATCAACATAAATATATATTTCTTATATTTTAAAAAATTCATGCTGACTATTTTAATTCCATATAGATTTTTTTCTGAAGATTAAAACTCTTGTAGCTACAAAAAATTTTCGGAAGAATGAATAATAAACCATTTATGAGTGTTTTATAAATTATTTTCTATATTCTTCGGTGAGATATCACTCTTTGTATACAGCCTACTTTTCACGTTTTAAGCATTATCGTTACTAATAAAGAAAAATGACCTGTGGCCTCCCAAAATTAGCTACTGTTGTCTTCTAATCTTACCTCATTCATGAAAACATCTAACTGTGATTTTAAATTACGAGCCCAGACACCCAAATAGAGCAACTAGGTTGAAGCAAAGTTAAAATAGTCGCCCGTTTTTTTCGAAAAAACTGGTCATGTGGCAACAGTGCCTTTAATAGAACGTAAAACGAACAATTCTGAATGGTACAGAACCATTTATTTTCCTGAAGTCTTCGGTGAAATAAAGAAAACAAACAGGCGCCGTCGGATCATTCTTCATCATGACAATGCGAACTCACACATCTCATCTAATAACCGAATGTGTAAACACTAAAAAAATCGAATTAATATGTCCTCCACCATACAGTCTTGATTTGGCACCGAATGACTTCTTTTTGTTCTCGAACGTCAATAAATTGCGTGGACAACGATTCTCGTCAGCAAAAGAAGCAGCTGATGCGTTCAAAAACCATGTTTTGGAGATACCTCAAGCGGAATGGAAAAAATGCTTTGACGAATGGTTGAAGCGCATACAAAAGTATATGCAAAAGACCATGAAGGAAAATATTTTGAAAAACGATGAAGTAGTCTTAAGTGAGAAATTAATGGTTTTTTATTATTAGGCTCAAAATATAAACACTGTCCCTCGTAATAATTGAAATAATAATCATCAACCAATGATAAACTATCAATGAGCAAAATTTAACTAAATCGAAGTTAAAGATTTACCACTGCTAATAATGTCATGCTCCTCTTTACGTTACTTGTATATAAAATAAGCCATCTTTAACTATATTTGAAGAGTATAAGTTCTAAAGGGTCTAAGTGCCAAAATCCTAGAGTTGAGAAAATCAATAAAAACATTTTAAAATATTAATAAAACCACTGACATATATTTTTTTATTAAGTTTTATTTTTTTATCGGACTACATGTTACAAATTTAAAAATTAACTAAAAATAACAACATTCTCACTTCAAAAAAAAAAAAAGAAAATGTAATTTCCTTAAAGGTGTCTAAGTGTTTATGGTCAGTTTAGACAAAAACGGTGTAAGTCCGGTGCATATGTTTTTTCATTGGGTACTGGTAGAAGCCATGTTTATGGCTAAATCTCGTTGGGTCTTCTCAATAAGGTTCTCGTAAAATGTCAGATGCTTTAAAGGAATATAGTCGAGCATGTCTTCCAGATTCTTGAGTTTTTCTTTGGATATTTTATTCTTGCAATCCAGTTGTTCAAGGGGCATATTCTTTAGCTCTTCTAATTTTCTACCTTTTCTTATCACATTACAGACAGTCCACTTTTGCAAATTACTAAAAGACGTTTTAGTAAGTACTTTTCCTGGATTTTCATTTGTAATTCTTATCCAACAAACTGATGAAATGCTTAATTTAGACGTATTTAACATGGTGTCACTGGCTTTATTAAAGTCTTTGAAATGTTGTTCCTCCAGAGGGACTACAGTAAAAGAGTTTTGGTGACGAGCATTTTTAATCATGCTTTCTAAATCCGTTGGCACATAGTTTTTCGTTACTTTTTTTCTTTTTTCGATCTGCGCAAAATCGCGATCGCATGGCAGGAAGGAATGGCCGCTTAGTAAAAATGTCTGCTCAATTTCTTGGAATATGCCGTTTGCTACAAGATAAATAAAGAGAAAGAGAAGCATACGATTTTTGTTTTGTCCGACGCAGTTATCAGATCATATAGTAAGTTTTTTTAACTGAAAGATCTCTCGTATTTAGTACTGCTAACAATGCCGATGCCACTTAATTTCCTCCTCTTTATGTAAGTGTCTCATTCCATAAGCACATGTAGGCATTTCCATTATCTGACACGTGAACACAAAGATTATAGCAGGAGAGCTGCCGACTATAAAACATCTGGCTATGGGTCAATGTTGGGATAAATAAAACTTATTCCATATCTATTGATAAAACTGTCACTTGTTGGCTTTTGTGATTCCTTCTCATCGTTTTGCATTTCACTCCATGCCTTTTTCACCTTTCTATGATACAACTCTAATTTGGAGATAAAAGACTGTTTACTGATGTTGTCACTGGCAGCCCTTATCTTGTTTTGATATAGGTCACAGGTGGAGCATGTGTCTGACTTTGGCTTACCAAATCTTAAGTTTGGAAAATCTTTTTTAAAAATGTCTGAAAAACACCTGTATGTAGCTATAGTATCAGGATATTTTTCTTTAAAAGCCATAAATAATCTGTTCATATTAAGGTCTGCACTAAGAAATTCTTTGGACGATTTGTTCCGGCTGTAGTGGTTTTCTTCTTTGGGCAATGCATTAATGTAAGCTTTTGTTTGCTCTCTTAAACGGGGAAAATATTTTCGTGGTTTATTCGCCTGCCCTCTGCAATCTTTATATATAATTTCCCCTTTCTTTTTCTTTTCTACTAATACTTGCACCCTTTTATGGGACAACGCAAATATATTTGAAAAGGTTGTACGACAAACTTGGATATGCTTTCCTGTGCCATCGGGAATTGTGTAGTATACTGTACATTGCCTGCGACTTTCCCTAGGATCATAATATTCACCATGGCGCCTCCTATTTATCGGAGCAACTTGAATCAACCCAAGAAGGTAAGTACTTTGTTTAATATGATCACATATTTTGTAGTAGTCTTCAAATAAAAACTTTTTTTGCTCAGCCGAAATAAGTTTTCACTTTAAATTACATTTACAGCCCTAAAACAAGAAATATTCAGATATACCTACTTGTTTGCAAAATCGTAAAGTAAGGTTAACTTACCACGTTTTCTTTTGGTGGTTTCTTTTCAGGAACTGAGGCTCCGTTGTAGTTGTATACCGCTTCCCAGATAATCTTAATCTCTTTCTCTCATATTCAATACTCTCCGTGTTTCTTTTTCGCCTTTTTCTTCCATCTACGCCACTATTTTCTACAGGACTTTCACGGTTTTCCATCGTAGAACCACGTGCAATGCTGCTTGCTTAACGACAACAATGACATTGAAATAAATAAGAGTGGCACATAGACCCTTTTTAGGTTAAACATGACATGGCACTTACACCTGACGCCATCTTTCGACGCACCGCAAAAGCCTCTGCAGTGTGCAAAGCATATAGACCCTTTTCAGATGCATTGAGGTTTACACTTACGACCGTTTTCAAGCAAAATATAGATTTTTGAAAATTTGAATGACTTAGACCCTTTAGAAGTTATACTCTTCATTTATATTTAATTAAATTTTTTTTGTCAGACTTTGGGTTACATCTGAGGAAGTTGATCGAATTATGAGCGAAACGTCAAGTCGACGACTAAAAAACCCGACAAGACTATTTAATTGAACAACGGCCAAAAAACTTGATTTTATGAAAATTACTTTTAAACAGGCATACTATTCACTTCATCGCTATTTGTCAAATAAAAAACTCTCTTATCTTGTCGATAAACAGAACAGTCTACCTGAGCTTAGCTATAAAAACAAGCCACGGTACGAGATAAGAGCCATTTGGGATTTTTTATTTGGCAAATAGCGATGAAATAAACTATACATGATCAGTGTCTTAAAGACATATTTAGAGTTTATCGAGTATTCTTCTTAACAGCAACTCAATATGTACTCTATTTTATCACTAATGGTGTAACTTACCCATTATATAACTAATTTATACTGACTGTGAGAAAAATCTAAAGTAATTAATCTGTCCTGGGAACGCGATAAAACCTTCGATGCAGCAACAACAACAGCAGATTAGTCTTCTACGAACACAGAAAGATTACAGCTACAAGATTACAACTTGGTTGGTGAAACGCGCATCCAGAAACCTGTATCCTTTCGTTATTCATGGAAAACTGTCTTCTCTACTTATTTTTAATTAACTTGTGTTTAGTTGCAACGGAATAATATACACTTGAACGTCATTTAGTACTTATATGCTTGTCATCATAGTATTAAAATGTTTTATGTATTTTGTTACTTTAATTTTTCAGAGAAATATTTAAATGACTTTTTGTAGCTCTTGGAATTATATAAACGTAAACGCATTCAATATTTTTATAGCAGTTATTGCAAGAAAATAGTAGTTTATTTTTCCTTTTTTCTTTTGAATTTAACTGTTTACTTCCACAACCATTTTTTACTTTATACGGGTTACTCAAATCGATTTCTTATCACTATATACAAGCCACGTAATATGAGATAACTTTCGGACTCAATTAAAACCTAAATACATTGTAAATTATATGATACAGAGTTAAGTCTGCATTATCTGTTGTTTACCCTTTAACGCACCATTACCTGAAACCTGTCGATGATAAATTATTAGATATTATTATCGATTTTTCATGATTAGATTATTGCACAATATCTTTATATATAATTTTCTAGAAATAGCCAATAATTTTTATTTCATCACTATTTGTAAGTGAATAAGATGTTATTCAATTGATATATTTATAGTTTTCTGTTAGCGATTTTTTCTTGTATGCTTGTAATATTCATGTTAACGGAAAAAGAACATTTTATAAATAAATAGTAAAGATAACGGCAAATCTCTTAATACTATTTAGGAGAATTATTATGTACCTAGTATTTGTGTTGTAAACAGCCAGATAACAAAAGTATATGGTGTTATCTGTACTTGTGAAATGTGCAATATCGGCTATATGAATCATATTTTTATCTAAAAAGCAGTGGGTAGAAAATAAACAGTTTATGTCTCTGTTTCATATGCACTATATGTAATATTTTTTAATAATGTATCATTGTAGTAGATGACAACTGCAGAGTTATATTTAGGGCTGGAGTATTAATTACATACATAGTAATAAACCATTTGGTAGATAAATAAAAATTTACGTACATTTTAGTAGACGTAGTTAACATCATATTATAATTAAGTTATTAAAGCCAAGGATATCCAAACTCCTAACACTGAAATAACACAATTTAGTCAAAACAGTAAAAAGAAAAGGATACAATTGTTTAACAAGACGTTTATAATGGTCCTCTTAATTATAACCAATATTTTAATATCAAGATATTTTGTTTCTAATTCAAAAACTAACATAAAATAGAGCTCTGGTAGCTGTTATTGAAATATTTCCTATGCAAATTAGATATTTTACTCTCTTATTTTTATTATTGCGCCCTATTTTTATGTCTACATTCTTACATCTCAAGAATTGCAGCTTTGGGCTGCGATTCTTGCTATTGTCTTGCTTACTCTTATAGAAATATTCGAGATGATCAATATGTACGAGTACTGTGTGAAATGGGCAAGGGATTTTGGGTATCAATTGTAAGTATTGAATACCCAAATCATTTTCTTGAAACAATCTTATAGCATATGCAGTATATACAACCGCTGACTTATTATTGAACGAATTTTCGCACTCTTGGAAACAGGAATATGTTGGAAGTTAACTCATAGGTCTTATTGAAAGCAAAATGCTCAATCTTATCGTAATTTTGACCTCAAGATTTACCACCTACATGCTTTAGAGAGCTCAATTTCCACATTTGGCTCGAGGGTATACTAGTCCCCTATATTAGGGAAGCGCTTCTATTGTAGTACCTAACGACTTTTTCATCTCCATCTTTTATCTGCACCACCGCACTAGGCAGTTCTAGTATATTGTCATTTATACATAAGATGATTTCCTTTCGGCTCTTGCAGAGCGGTAAAATACGAGACCACGTTATATACCCTTCATAAGCATTCATAATAGTTTTATTGCTGCTTCGTCCATATCCACGGTTTGCCTTTATTTAATAGGATGGCGAGGGACTTTTGCACAAAGTGCGATGCAACTTTCAGGGAATCGTCGTATGTCGTAAACGTTGTTTGCGACAGGGAATTCCTTTATTTCCTTTATTTTCGTAGGTTTTATTTCATTTAACCATTTTTCATGGTAATATACTCTGGGTATTAAAACTTGGAGGTTTTCGAAAAATACGTTGTAAAGACTTCAATAATAATTTTGATTCAAAAGTGAACTCAATTATGTTATCGATGTCTGTTCCATTCATCGTAATTCAGTGACGGTTTTACTGTAGGTGCATTTGTACAGTGAGCTCCCTTAAAATTTCCTAAAAATACCTATTATGTGTTTACTATACATTACATTATCATTATACATAGAATGTTCCGATATCTAACAGTCTCGCTTCAGCTTGTTAGATGTCGCGAGATTCGCCAGCTCTAAAATTTATCAGACTTATCTACGGGATATTAAATCTGCAACTCGGAGTATATGTATAGGGAGTTCAATTTCTGTATTGCACACATCAAAGGAAAGAGAGGACTCGGGCGCGTGAAACAGGAGATATCTATACGTATCTTATGAGATTTGCGCGCACTGCACGCAATATACAAGCGAACTATACGAACCGCTTCTGAACGTTTAAAAGAATGCTTAGAATGTATTTTTAATACTGCGGGAAATGATTACAATACAAAAAATCGGGCTCAAATGTTATTGGGTTATTTTTTATTTAAATAACGATTCGATTACTTTAAATACTGGCTCGCGTTTTTCGCCAAGGTTATGCCTCATTGTGAAATACTTTTAAATAGTTTATCTCGATCATTGGATGCTGTCAAGATGAGCAGTTATTTCAATAATTTTGAAAACGCAATTACATATAAAAATCCATAAAACTAATTCCTCATATTCGCCTGAAAAAAATACAAGGCGATCCCATAATAACATATCATTTTCTGCACAAACACAGGAAGCGTGTGATATATTAATTAACCAAACTAAATACAGATTTGAGTAACACCTGTTAGCGTCGGAACTATTTTTCGTCAATAAATTTAGTGACTATGGGAAACAATTCTCCATTCCAGATTTTGAAAATGTAACAAAAACTTATGGATTTTTTGATAAAGCTAAATTGAAAAGTGAATTAACGGTTATATAAATCAGGGAAGATTTTCATGAAGTGGCAAGTTGCTTAGCTATTTTGCAATTATTTATAGACCGAAACCTGACAGACTGTTTTAGTGAAACTGTTTT
This sequence comes from Rosalia funebris, assembly GCA_037954035.1. Classification (NCBI taxonomy): domain Eukaryota; kingdom Metazoa; phylum Arthropoda; class Insecta; order Coleoptera; family Cerambycidae; genus Rosalia; species Rosalia funebris. The sequence continues at coordinate 12,718,397 of JAZFAV010000011.1, read as the reverse complement.
ATTATTAAAATTAAAGTTGTACCATACCCATGATAAGTGTTGAAAGTGAACGCTGTTTCTCGACGCATAAAAGAATTCAAATCTTTTTGAGAAATACAATGGCACAAGACAGACTAAATTCACTTTGCATGATAAGTATGGAGAAAGTGCTAATTGCAGTGATTCCAGATTTTAATAATCTTGTAATTGATGTTTCTGCGAAGTCCAAAAACAGACGAATGGCTTTCCTGTATAAATAACCTCAGGTTTGGACATAGGTAAGTTTATTTTAATTTCTCGTTTGTTTGTTATTATTTTATCGATTGCACCCCCAGAGAAAAATTACATAGACCGCTACTGGTTCCAATAACTTAGAGATATTTGGGTTATCGTGCACAGAGATTACCACTAGTGAACAACAGGTTATGACATATACGAAAATATCTAATATTATAATCTTCCGTAAAATATTGACCTACTTTTTACCGCCTATTCTTCATTTCATCTTCCTCAATACGTGAACTGCACTTGGACTCGGACACAAACAAAATCCTCTAAAACCACCTATTGGTGTTTCAATTCGCTTGGCTATGTACTGTGGCTATACTCTGACAGGCAATAAGTTGACTTTCTACTGAAAATCCTATTCTTTGGAGTTCTTAGCTTTATAACTATGGATAATAAATTATAAAAACTTGAAGTAAATATGTAATAATGCAGTCCGCTTGATTAATCTCAAATTAAAATAATGTTTTAACCGAATTACCAAAACTTGATCATATAACAGTTGGTTGTTCTCAACAAGAAATTATGAAGAAAAAAGTTGTGGAAATGAAGAGATCGGTGGGCACTTGGTGAGACAATTTTGACTAGGTTTATTTTTTATTAGTTCAGAAAAATTAAATTTTCCGAAATATCAAAAATAAAAATTTTACACAAAGAACGGACAGGCAGAAGATTAGATTTATTAGAAGTATTAGGAATGAAAACCGTATTCTTTAATAAAAAAGTAATAAACAATTGGAATTTCCCCAATAATAAAAGCAGTCATGGTGTAAAATTATAAGATATTGTTACTATTAATTTCAGGGTTATTTGCCAAATAAAAAACTCTCTTATCTTGCCGATTAAACGTAACAGTCTACCTGAGCCTAGCCATAAAAACAAGCGACGGTATGAGATAAGAGCCGTTTGGGATTTTTTATTTGGCAAATAGAGATGAAATAAACTATACCCGCCTATATAGACCGAATTTTATACTTATTAGGTTTAGTAAAAATTTGTTAATCTTTGAGAGTGGCATAAATGCCGAAACAATTGCTAGAAATGTAGTTTGCAATTTTTGCGAAATTTACCAAGTGTTTTTTTATTTACTAGAAAATAAATGGTTACACTTCAACACTGTCAAGATGCAATGACTAAATCTCTCGTTGGTCAAAATTAAGGTTCAAATTTACACTAGGATTTGTATTCTGGGTTTTTAATTTTTAGAAAAACATAAAACGTTGAAAGCATAATAGGATATTCAAAATCAACTCTGATTTTATTGTAATAATTTCCTTCAGTGGCGGCTCGTGATGAAATGAAACGGGTGTTCTGCACAGGGCCGATCCTAGGGTATTGGCCGCCCGCGTGCAAATTTCAAACGTATCTAAACTACCGGCGCCGTAGGGGCCGCAAAAAATTGCGCCAAAAAAAAACTTAGAAAATTTTCAAGGTCACGCGTTTTCCTGATACTTCAGAATTTTTATGTAAAATCCGTTTATACAAAAATATAGACTTTCACAAGAAAAATTTTTGGAATTTAATACCTTTTTGAAGAACATTCATGTTTGCCGTCATATTCTTTGGTTAAGAGAAAAGGCTTGTAAGGTGAATTTTCTACTAGAGGGTCTATAACACTTAAGATATTTTCCGAAAGACTTTCAGCGTCACATTTTATAGGTTTCAGGTATGTCCAGAAACGTTCAATCGGTTCACCATCGAGAATATATCTTAAAACTACCACTAACTGAGTTCTTGCAGATACATCAGTTGTTTCGTCTGCCATAACTGCCAAAAATGAAGGTTTGTTAATTTCTTTAATTATTTATTCATGACATACTTTTAATATACAGTCTAAAAGATCATTTTGTATTTCTTTAGAGGTTCCTTTAAATACTGAAGCATTTTGTAGATCCTCGCTTAAAGTTACATCAAGCTCATCAGAAAAATGTATCAAACCACGAAATATCCCCGGGTTTTGAGAGGTTTCAGCTTCGTCATGTCCTCGCAGCGCCAGTTCAATGGCCCCACAAAACTTTATGCAGTTTATAATTTTTGACAAAACGAATCTCTATTTTGTCCCATTATCATTATGCTTTTGCACATTTATCCAATAAGTTGAATCTAGCTGCGCTTTAATATTAGTTGTTCCTAGTAAAGCTAATTCCATTATATTATGTAGACGGCTTTTGGAGTTATCGTGCTTTTTCATTTTTTCAGTTAAGTGCACCAAATCTGTCACCCCTACCTCCGTCCATGCTTTATCACCGCTAAAAAGTAAACAAGGAAAACAAAATAACGCATTTTTTTGTTGCACCCACAAATCCAATTGTTCTTCGAATAAATGTCTCTATTAAATTGACGTTTATATGCTTTTCCGCGGCTAACACCTGCAGTCTCAATAACAATATCGGGCAATGGCCTACCATTGTTTTTTAAATCAATTTTTTCTTCATAAGAGTTTTTAAAAAATCGCTTCACATGAACTAAATTATAAACTAAATCCATTGTCACTATCACAGTATATAAATATTAATAATTAGTACAATAAATCACTACACAAATTCACAAAACAGTATTTAAAATCTCAAATTAACACGAAATAGGTACGATTTACGCCCGCGAACTCTACGAGGAGTAAATATTCACGGATGTTGCCGTAGCTGGAAAATATGCAGTTCACTGACCGTGTAAATTCGCCCATTTGCGAGCGTCAAGTAGGATTGTCGCGGGATTTAAGGGGGAGGATGGGTGTGCCGAGCCGTGCTGAGAACTACCTCGTGTGGTCCAGTTCAATGTACCGCGACGCGCTTGCGTAGAGACCCAGATAATTCATCTGGTCTACTACTCAATAGAAGACGGAGGGCAGAATTCGACTTTAACGCAATAATTTGGTTAGCTGCACTAACTAACCAAATTATTTTATTAATAAATTTTAGTAATTATTACGTCGCGAAAATATACAAATATCTAATTTTCTTGGCAGTTCTGTAGCTCTGCAGCACCTATACACCAGCCGCCCCTGATTTCCTGTATATTAGTTCCACTCTGCCGTGCAAAGGCAAAATAAGGTCGCAGCAAAATACTGTAATATGACTTTCTTTTACTTCAAACAGAGGCAGAACAATGTAACCAACAAAAATTGACCTTTTTTATTAAGGCAAAACAGTATATAATACATTAACGCATTACGTCTCGGCTACAAATTAAACTGCTACACCGGTAAAACAATGTAGTCGATATTACACTGTTTTCTCCAATCTGCTTGACATTCCAATGTATGTGTAACGCATACAGTGTTTTACCGCTGTTTTACTAGTTTTTCCGCTAAATAGCTCTACTATCGTGAAGTGTTAAGAAATTCAACTGCATATTTGTGTGTTTATTGTGACTGTGAGTGCCTTAATTTTGTGAGATGTCGACCAGAGCGAGGAAATTAGTAGAAATTGCTCGATCCGAATTATCAGACCCGAATACAAAAGTTGTTGATGCTGACCTACAGAAGGTATTTATGCTTCCTCGAATGCCCAAAATTAAGGAGTCATTCTTCACATCCCGACTAATTGTCTTCAATGAAACCTTTGCATCAATGCGTAGAGACAACAAGCACTTCTGCATTATTTGGCACGAAGCAATAGCTGGATGACGAGCGGAAGATATCTCATGCCCATATTTAAAGTTATTGGAGTTAAACAGGGATCACATTACATAATTATTTGGTTAGATAATTGTGGTGGACAAAATAAACACAATATATTTCTTTCTTCAATTCTTACCTAGGTACGTAAACTCATAATACTGTTTCACTCTAACTATTACATTAAACTACTTGATTCCAGGACATACATACTTGGCTGCCGATGAATTGCATGGTAAAATAGAGTAGTCCTTTCGTAAGCAGGGAAATATAGAAGACTTTAATGATTTTATTGAAGCTTGGAAAAAGTCTTCTAAAAAACAAATGTAATAGAAATGAGAGTGGATGATTTTATGAAATTAGAAAATAAATTTATAACCTTCAATAGAAACAGAAATATACTGAAAATAACAGTGAACAGAATATGCCATATTACAAAGATATTGTTTCCGCTATCTTTAAAAAATATTCTTTAAGTTTGTTTTAAAAACTGATTTCGTTAATGCTGAGTATAAATGTATCAGTAATATAAAGAAGTTGAAACGAAATTACCACCAAACACTCAAAACCCTCGGGGAATTTCTAAAAACAAAATAGAGATAATTTTAAAAAATGTAGTTCCTAAAATGCAGCCAAATAGGAGGCCAATTTGGATGAATATGGGTATAAATGAGAACGTCAGTCATTTGGTACACGAGGGGTTTTAATAATAATAATTTATTTAGTGAAATGATATAATGCGGTTCTTTCGTAAGCCAGCCATTTAAATAAGTTATATTTTATATATTTTATATCAGTAAAATAAAGTTTTTGACAATACTTTCATATAAAATTTCATTTTACAGTGTATTATATCATACATTGTTATTCACAAATTGTACGGGGAAAACATCTACATAGAACTAAGGCAAAACAATGTAATGTCGATTACAGTGTTTTGCCATATTTTTTTTATATTACTGAAATCGCATAAACACAGGCAAAATAATTTAAGAGATATATTGCAAACAAAATTAAATTTTCTGACGAGTTGTTTGCAGGACTTCAAAAAATATGTTACTTTTATTCACTTATAAAAATTTCAAAACTACCTTTTTCATATTACATTGTTTTGCCTTTGCACGACAGCACTGCTTTACAAATATCTTAAATACTTGTAAAATTAAAATAATGAATTTATTTGACTGGCAATTAATAGATATAGTGGAAACAAAACATTTTTTATGTTTTGAAATTATTTTTTATAACTTTTTATGTCGCCAACTTAAAAAAACATATATGAAAAGTCCTTCCCATACTTACACTAAGAAATCATACTAATGTTATTAAATTCGCAAGCCGTTATAAATAATAAAGATATAACATTTAACATTAACATATAAAATAGATAATTTTTTTACACCGGTAGTGCCGGTAATAATTCGTATCTAAATAGTAGAATATCCTCAATATATTACAAACTGTAACAACTCACCAGCCATAATTTGAACCAACAGATCAACCAACTGTCAAGTTTTGAACTAACCACAAATTTGGTCTGGCTAAAAATTTCTTATTATATCAATACTATACAAACAGCATTACTATCTATGTTAGGAACTGATTGCTCTTATCGGTGTTATAAGCAAACAACATATATGACGCCATCTATCTCGCGAACATTATTATTATCAGGATTATACTATACGTTTCCTTCAAGCTTTAAGTGTCAATCAAATATATTCAGATGGTCATAAATAATATGTATTTATATATTTATTGTAATACAGCCTACGGATTATTATTATTATGACAGTGTTCTATCTTTAAACTCAATTCAGAGAAATAAGTACAGGGTCCTTCAATAGGGACGCTCCAAATTTGTTAGATTATAGCAGTCATATTGTTAATGCAACATCTGTCAGATTTATTGGGAATTGTTCAGTAGTCTATGGCAAATTACTACGGAAGGTTATAGCGTTCAACAACGTGTGTAAATCATTAAATTTTATTTTTAAAATCAGTGTTTCGTTCGAGAAACGTTCCACGCATTACGTAATTTTTATCATCGCCACGACCGTCCGGCCGAGTCGACTATTCGACGTTTTGTGGCCAAATTCGAGTCATCTCGTTTGATAAATAATTAGCCAACATCCGTACGTCACCGAAGTGCAAGATGTGCTGAATACATCGCTGAGTGTACGGGAAAACCCGAGGTAGTCAATTTCTCGTCGTTCGCGAGAACTTGACCTTCCTGCAACTTCAACTTGGCGAAATTTGTGTTGGGACTTGCGTCTGCACCCATATGAAATCTAACTCACCCAGGAACTTAAGGTAAATGACCATAGACAACGCCATGTGTTCGCGGAAAGGCTCCGGAGCAGTTGTAATTTGATTCAAGTTTCGCCAAAAAAAATTATCTTTAGCGACGAGGCCCATTTTTGGATGAATGGATATGTATACAACCAAAATTGTCCAATTTGGGACAACGAACGCCATCCAGCAAATTTAGCCAGATTTATGCGACAAAATAATCGAAAATTGGACCTCCCGAATACGTGCCATCAAGCGAAGCTCCGGCTGACATTTGAACGACGTTATATTACATACTTAATACCATAAAATACTCTTTCAAACAAAAAAAAATGAGTGAATATCTCACACAACTTGTTTTATTTATATTTAAAAATCGAGCGTCCTTATTGAAAGACACATTTTTTTTTTCAAAAACTACGAGATTATGATCCGGGGAAAAACTTATATCAGCTTATGGAATAAACAAAAAAAAAAGTAAATGTATGGATACAATATGTCCGTCACGAATACTTAGGCTATGCTACATTGTCGAGTGTGTTACATAGAGATAGGAGCCAATACAAAAAAGAAACCGCCATGTAGAGAAGTTTTAAGTTTATGAGCTGTTGTTATCTTTTCTGTTGTTATAGTGTTTTAATCGTTATTAGCCACATTTAGCTAAGCATTCTAAACTGTATTATACAAGTTAATAGATTTTAAATAATGTATGGTGCTCTTTAAATATTTCATTGACTTTCAAACATAAATGGAATTAATAAGATAAGTTGAGATTTTTTTTTTCTGTTTAAATAGCGCGAAACGTGAAACTATATTCTCGACAGTCAGTAGCACATCGCATCGATCACGTCTTGGTTGCTCTCTTCTTGTTAATAAATAACTCAACGTTAAATATGTATGGCTAATTCTTAGTCTTGACATTATATTTTGTATCCTTCTATTACTCGTTACAGTTTTCCATTTCTGTATATGTGGTTTTATATTTATATTTAAGTTTTGCCATTACGCCATTTCTCCTGCCATGCGATTGAGAGCTGCCTGCTTTCACTCTATTTTTATAAATTCAGCTCTTATTGGGATATTCAGTGAGTTCACCACTGCTGCATCTTTGGCTACATTATCTACTAATTCGTTTCCACAAATGCAAGTATGAGTAGGTGTCCATACTAAAAGACACCAAGGATCTACACAAGGATTGTTTATATTAGCGGTTAACTGTCAAAAACGTTAAATAAGGACTGAGTATCTGAAAGTATTAGCGTAAGGTATTCCCTTGATTATGTCTTAAAGCCTTTAATATAACCTGTTATATGTTGCAATATAATATAAATTCGACCACAGTTATCCTTTATTTGTGCCATTATTTGTTGTTATCGTTTTTATTGAAATGTGTTATTTATTTGAAGTTCTGTTATCATGATTCCTGTTATGCGGGTGATAATCTACATATCAATTTTTATATTGATTTTGTGATAACTACTATACCGATAAAATAAAAAAAAATTAATGAAGGTGTTGATTTGCAAGATATCGAAAACAATTATTTGACAAAACTATCTTCAGAAGAAACACATTATCATGTAGATACCAAAGTTTAAGACAGATATATATATATATATATATATATATATATATATATATATATATATATATATATATATATATATATATATATATATATATATATATATATATATAATTGCATTGATCATTGTGACTTACTGCATTTCGCAACTTTTATAGATTCATATCTTATGATACCAAAATCATACACAGCAGTTATTATATGCGTCACACCAAGGTCGATTGTAAACTGACAGGTACTCGAAAGGCAGCTCCCCCTTATACATGTGCACATTCAATATGATCAAATTTATGAATAATAAAGTTGCACTGGTAGATTTAATCATTTAAAAATGTTACGAAATATATGTAGGTATTTGAATAAAAAAATTCATTGACGCAGAAAAAAATTCTTTACTCTAAAGAAAGATTTTATTTTTCATCGAGACAACAAAGTATTATAACGAATTTACTAGAAAGTTCTTTATTTCTCGAACACTTATTTACAACTTAACTATCCACAAGTCCAACTAACTAACTGACTCTCTTTCTACTTTAACTTTATAAACTAACTTTCGCACTGTATCGCTCACTATCGCGGTCCAAATTCAACTACCTCACTGGCCGGACGACACAATTCTTATATAGGCAGTGGAACGTCTCTCCAGACGTTTCTAGATAAAAAACTTTATCTAGAAATATATCTATATACTTTTAACAGGTCGCTATTTTGTTTCATTAAAAAGTTGTAACCAAATATGTAAAAAAAGTATTATCAAAATTTCGCAATCGTCACAATTTAAACAAGTAGCCTTTGAAAACAAATAACAAAGTTGCATCTGTCAATAATTAATCTAATGTTTGACGAATATTGTTTTGTTGTTATTTGACTTTGAAAAATGTTCAGGCACAACGAAAAAGTCGATATGTTATTAGTTTATAGCGAATTTCAAAAGAACTCTAGAAGAGCAGCTCAGTTATACGCCCAGAGATACCCCCAACGTGTTATTAGGTTTAAAAGTATTTGCAAGATTAGAACGCAATTTACGTGCAAATAACGAAGCATTTTCTTGTCGAAAGGGAAGAACAATTGTTAAAAGGGTCAAGTCTGACAATACTGTTGCCACTGTTTTGCAGTATTTTGAAGACTATCTAAGCAACATGATTCGGCAAGCCTGTCGTAAGTTGAATTTAAAATATAGTTCGGTACGAAAAATTTTGAAAGAAAATAGTTATCACGATTATACAATTCATATCTTAGAACATTTGTCAGATCAACATCAATAACGAAGAATTAATTATGTTGCCCAAGTGATGGTAAAATTATAAATCAATGATAATCGGTTATTTCAGCATGTGTTGTGAATGGACGAAAGCTGTTTTATTAGTAACGGTAAGCCCAATAAAAAAAATTAACATTTTTGGGCTACTGAAAATCCACATTTTGTCAATCCGATTGAAAACCAAGGACACTTCGGAACTAACGTTTGGTGTAGTATTCTTAATGGGCATTTGATTGGTCCATATTTTTACGAAGAAATTTTAAATAGTGAGCAATATTTGCAATTTCTTCAAGAACAACTTCCTGTGCTTCTCGAAAATGTGCCATTACAGCTGCGAGCAAACATGTATTTCCAGCATGACGGAGCTCCACCGCATAAAGTAAGAATTGTCCAACAATATTTGAATGAAAGTTACGGAGAAAATTGGATGGGTATAAATGGACCGATACAGTGAGAATCTAAATCACTGGACTTGACCTCACTAGACTTCTTGTGGGGAACTTTGAAAAATAAAGTTTACAGAACACCATCTGGAACATTTAAAAGAAAAAATCAGAAATGCTTGCAATGAACTATCTAGAGAAATGTTTTGTAAGGCTTCAGTAAGAGAAGTAAGGCGGAGATTGGATAAGTATTTAGAAATAGGAGGTGGCCACATTGAAAATTTGTTGCAGTGATTACCTACATACTCTATTTCTTTCTGTGATAATAGTTGTAACATATTAGGTGTTTTGTAATGGTGAATTAATAAATAATACTAATTAATAATGTTTAATTATTGACAGATGCGACTTTCCTATTTGTCTCCAAAGGCTACTTATTTAAATCGTGACGATTTCGAATTTTTGATAATACTTTATTTTACAAATATGCTTATATCAGCTCTTTTTAAATATGCCAGAATATAGGTATGTTTCAGGGGAAGAAATCGATCATGTCATTAATTCAGTTTCCAAATATTGAAAAATATGTGAATTCAGCTTGAAATGGACCTTACTCAATTCCATTTAAGAGCCTCTTTTCAGATCTTTTCTATCGTTCTTCTTTGTCTTATAATAGAGCTGAGACATCGAGTTTCGCTCACCCTGTACACGGCTCCATTGCTGATAATACTTCTTGTTATATAATACTCTTCTCTCACCCACGCAAATGTTTCTGAATGAAATGTTACAAATCAATCATTTGTAATTTACAGAGGTGAAATGACTGTTTAAAACTATTTGCATGGTTTTTGAAAAGCTATAGTTTGAGATGTAGTTAGTCTGTGTGGGATTCACAACTGGTTCAACGACAATATTTATTTGTTGATTTTTTAGAATGCCTGCGCGTCTAGTTCTTTTTTATCCTGAATACTAGCTGTTCTGATATCTATTCTGTCAGCTGCATATAGACTTGTTCCAGTCATGCCAATAACTAGAATCACATTTGTCTGTTCTAAAATACCTGCGCCATATTATTATAATCAATGAAAAGTATGTATATAATGCAGAAGCGTAGCGTGAGAAAAAATCTAGGGATGTGATAAACATTTTATAAGGGAAAGAGGTGTAGCCAGATGTATGGTAGGCCATATGAAAATGATAAAAATAAAAAAGACACTAACCTAAAATGATTATTCCGAGGTATATATCCTAATTTTTAAAATAAAGATCAATTCTTCGGTTTTTGTTTGTCCAGCGAAAACGTCTATCACTGTTTCTTAAATGTTGGAGACGATCTCATTTCTTCTAACAAGGCACTTTCAATATTTATTAATACTAAAGCTGACAGTCTTTCTTGCTTTTGAGAATTTCGCAGATAAGTTTTTATTCTCTTTAAACATGAAAATGATCTTTCCGCGGAACTGCTTGTGGCAGGAATAGTCAAAATTAAACGACACAAATTTGATGACTCCGGGAAAACAGAAGATAATTGAAGGGACATAATATATTGGTGAAGCTCAAACACAGTGCTCTCTTTCATATCGGGATCACTATAAATCACTGAAAGTTTACTTTTTAAACGATTTGCGTCAAAGAATGTTCCATATGTATCTACTAAAGAAGAAAAAAGTTCGTCAAGAAAACGTTTCACGAATGAAGTAAATTATCTAGATTTAAGAATTTCAGATTAGAAATTTCACTAAGCGGTTTACTAATGTTCCCAAAATTTCATAAAACAATCGTGCCTAGGTGCTTTTCTTATCTTCTTCAGGAATTAAATCCAAACGCATTCTTTTACTTGGTGGTTGATTTTCTAACACAAATCTGTCCATACGGTCCCAAATATCACTAAACTCGTTTCTAATTTTTTGAATATGTGATTTCAAATCGGCGATCTTTTTATTGCAGTAACTAATATCTGATATTCTTGTCTGTAGGATTGTAAACATACTCTCGGAATGTGGGAATATTTCAAAAAACACTGCTAAAATAAATTAAAATCAAAGTCGCGCATTAAAGTTAAAAGGCCTCTAGCACAAATAACGGTTTCTCGATCCTATTCCTCATTTTCATTTTCCACAATTACCCGAAACAGCGCTTCCAAATTTTCCTTATGTTACGGCGACAGTCGCCAAGATGCGTTCCCATTATCGCATAACTGAGTCCGGAAATAACAACAACACCCACTCGAGATTTCACTGTTGACTGCGTAAGATCACTGACCTTTTCGCCCATCTAAAGCGTAGCTTGGATATAACGTGGACCATCGCATTTCAGGACTGCAGCAAGTAACGCGGGAGACCACTAATTTCGGGCGCCCTCACGGCCGATTTGAAATAAAAAAGTTGATGGTCGCGTTTAAAGTAAATAATGTATGTTTGCGGTCGGTGAAAATAATTAAAAAATTGTAATAATTGAATAAATCGATTGAACTTTTAAATAACACTAATTTGACAATTTTTTAAGAGATGCGATGCATCACTCGCATCCATGTACGCTACGCCCCTGATATAATGTAAATATAAAATAAAATTCGGATATGTAAAAACGGCTAGGTAAGTGACTTTTTGCGCGATTTATATCAGAAGAAACCTAGCGCTTAGCTTTTACAGGAGGGCACTGCTAAAAAGTTTTAGGTTATTCCAATATTAATTTTATTCCCTTTCTTGTAATATTAAGATAGAGGTGTAAAAATAAAAACAACGTTTGAATTTACATACATAAGTATATGTAAAACTCCAACACTGTTGCCATTGAGAATTAATCCTTGAAAATATCGCCGAACGGCATTCTTGATTATATCAGTATTTATTAAGTAGAACATTTCTTTTTATACTTTAATGTATGGATGCCAATTTCCGTTGTGTTATATCTCTCGATTCCAAATTTAAATTACAAAGTGACGGTGGACGTACAAAGTGTGTATAAATCAACAATCATCAAGTTTTTATCAAATTCAATGAAAATTTCAATTGTGTGTAGATTCATATTTGATATACATGTATTACATATTTGAAAACTAGTTGATAGGCGTATATCAAATACTTATAGTACAGTACAGTTTTCATTTATTCGATGTATATAATGAATATGTCACGAACTTTCAAATAATTAAAATAACAATTACATTCTATTACTGTTTTTCTAAAAAAATTACATATAAAAATTAAAAAAACATTTATGAGCTTCAGTATGGATTTTTAATAGAAGAGACGTTCTTATACAAAAATCAAACGCTAACACAAGATATATTTTCGACAAATTACTGATTACCCCCACACGTATTTTGCTAACTAGGTTGTCATCGTCGGGAGACATTGATGAATAATTAAAATAGCAACTTTACACAACATACTGCATCAAAGCTTGTTTTGTTATTTGGACTTTCAAATATTGTTTATATGATAAACTGAACTGGGATGGTTAATACAGAATAAACAGAATAAACTCGTTCGGTGACAATATCAAAGTACACGTCGATATTTGATTCGTATCACTTAACCTAGAGGTTTTTTCCCGTTTGAATAGGAAATCAAATATTTGAGATTCTTCTTTTTTTCAGTTTTTACGCCGTTTACCTAATCTGTGGCCTCCCCTATCACCCGATTTGACACCATTAGATTTTTATTAATTTCATCATTAACAAATGCTATTTATGTAAATCGTTTACGAATACTTGAGGATCTAAAAGGTATAATTTCAACAAACTCGAAGATATTACGTAAAAGAATTACGTAATGTCTTAATAAGTTATTTTCAATAAAACGAAATGTTTTTAATTGTTCAGTTTTTGCACCGTTCACCTGACCTATGATCCGATTTGATACCATTAAAGTTCTATTAATTTCATCATTGAAAAAATCAATTTATGTAAATCGTTTACTTATACTTGATGATTTAGAAGGTATAAAATGGTGATAGCATTCTGTAAATTCATCAGAAAATGGTACTGGTCTGTTAATAATCACAATAATAATTGTTAAAAACACAAATTGTAGTTTTCATGTAATATCTTAAAAGAACAATATTCGACTCTTAAAAATATACAATTAGTGACCAACTGTATCTTAAACATTTAAAATATGGTTGATAAATTCAAGTCTGTTCCAGGTCTCTGCAGTAAAATAAAAGTTATTAATAGTACCAAATAAACTTTATGATTTGAAAATGTTAGTATGTATTACAAAACAGGAGAGCGGCACATGAAAAATCTTTAGGAAGCGGCACAATCGATTAATCTGAATCTCTCTGTATATTTAAATAATACCTCATAGAATATCAATTTTTTTTAAGTAGTACAAGAGTGTACTCTACACTATACACTACAATATAATATAAGGCATCTCGTCGGTGGATAGACCTCTTAGTTTTCTGATTTTCTATTGTTTTATTTCTGTTTAATAGATTAATAAATTAATTCTATTTCTATTTAATATTAAAAAATATGTAAATGATAAATACAAAGATTAATTTATGATTATGTAAAATATTAGTTTTTAAGTTACATTAGTTTTAAGATATGGTGTTCCACCTACAATAGCTATGAATGTCAGCTTGCTCAGCCTTACATGAACCGTCACTCATGTATTGTATTATATTATATTGGTAGTAATCATAACAATAGCTATACTGGAGTAGGTTGGAACGTTTGGTGTTAAGATACCACTGACTTAGTTTTCGACAAAACACCAAAACACACACAAACACGTACATATAACACTATACACGTATAACAAATAAATATGTAAATATATATACAGGGCTTATTAATATGTCAAGTAATAAAATACTTTTATACAATGACATGTATAAAAAATTTCGCCATTTAATTCAGCGCTCGTCGATGTCATATAGCCAGGAGAATAGCTGTTTTGGCTTAATTCGTTTAGTCCTTGTTATATAAGGCATTCGCAGATGGGGTGGAGTATAATAATCCCCTAACTTCAGTAGTTTGACATGCTGATACTTAGTTTAAGATTATAAGATGTAAAGGTTGACATAAAGAATGAAAAAGAAATTTTAAAGTAAGTTTTAAAGTAAGTCATTCATACTTTAGACAGGCTTAGTAATTATAGCTAAATCTTTGTATTTATCATGTATTTTTTATATTAAATGGGCACTGCAATAATTTTGAATAATATTTAATTAAATAAAGCCTGGTCCAATTAAATAATAAACAATTTTTGGTAGGTAAGTGATTTATAAGAATGAATAACTCTAGGAATCTTGGTGGATCGCGACATACTGCCGACAATACAACGTTCAAGGAAAGAATAACAAATAAATACAAAAAATAAAGTTGTTTACTGTTTGCGAACCAACATTAATACATTGTACAGTTCGTATATGATTAATTAAACAAGAAATTATTACTTATATTCTATGAATATTAAAAGTTAATACTCACCAGAGACGTTACTCGGGCTGAAGGGACAAAGAGCGGCCATTTCGGTTAATTTTAAGTATCTAATGAGCAACGTAGGATAATACTTTTAATGGTATGTATGTATATAGCCCTATAATTATTGTAATGAGTATTGGTATGCCTTTTTCCGCGTATGTCGTTTTTTAGTAGTATAATAGTATTATAGTTTTATTGTAAAATATAATAAATAATAAACACCTGACCAGGAACGGTAGGACTTGAAATGCCACAAAAACGCGAAGACAGACCTGTGTGAAGACGGGTCGAAGAAACGAAGGAGTTAAAGATAGCATAGTGGCAGCGAAAATAGCCGAACGGCCATGAACCAGTCACAGTTTCTGCATAAGAGCACATGAGCACGTGAACCCCCAAAGCAAATTATAATTCAAACGTTACAATAGTAAAATATACTTTGTATTAATAAATAAAATCTATACGATATAAAATCTATACGCAAAATAAAATTACGAGACCCTAATACAAATATCTAAACGTTATTAGTTTATTACTGTTATTATTTGAATTTGTGGAATGCAGCGGGCCGCGTGTTTATTTTATTCGGGACTCGGTTTGTTATATTATATGTCTCGTTGTCATGGTGACAACGATTGACCATGTGCTCCAAATGGGCCTAATATACGTCGAGTTTGTGGGCATCTCCGTCTTGACGGGTGGCGGGGGTAATACAATATTTGCGATGGAATTGAGCACAAATTTGGTGTGAACCAGAGGCTAGATTGTGCTGAGAATATTACATCGCTATTAGACAGAAAGAGCCTTGTATGTCCAATAATTTAAAGTCATTTTATAAACATGACTGATTGCCATTGTCATATAGGCAATGAGAGATAAATACGTAATAATAATTATCTCACTTTTACTTTTTACATGAGTAAATAATTACAACATTCATGTGATCTAAAATTGAAAAAATAACTAAATAACTCACTGTAAATTTAAATGAGAAGTTTAGAAGTTATGTAAAAATTGTGAAGAACCAATCAAACACGCAGTAAAAATTGAGAGTGCCATGCAATGTAAAACGGGAAACGGGGAAAAGTTAATTAAGTGAGATAAACATCGTCATGTATAGCTCACGTAATTAACTCTTCGTCATATTTCCCTATATCTCCATATTTTCCTATATTAAATAAATGCAAACTTTGCAGTGTATGAATTATAACCAAAAGTGCTTGCCATTGATCTTATTAGTTCGTAATTACGCACCTTCGGTGAATCAAGAAGCCTTGCACTCAGCACCCAGAAGTGCTTGCCATTAATCTTATTAATTCGTAGTTACTCATCCATTACGTACCTTTGGTCAATCAAGAAGCCTTGCACCTCACCACTCACCACTCCATACCTTTGGATAAGCAACCCCAGGAGCTACATCTTAAGCAATAAGATATCTGCTTTATTTGCAAAACAATCGAAAATAATCCAAATTGGAACAAAGCTTAATTATTAATTAAGCTTTGTTTCGATTTCGACTGATTTCGAAACTACCGAGAGATGGAGTTGGGTACGCTCCACTACGGTAGAACTAAACGGAGTTTAGAAGATGAGAGCCTCGTTTGTCAAAGGCATACTCGCTTAAATATATAACTCGTATAAATCTGCGCGTCGCGCATTCGTTGCTCGTCCAATGTTTGTTGAAATTATTTATTTTGAGGAACCTTCCGCGATCCAGAGGAAACCCACGAACATTTAGTAGACATTTTGCATTGTAGATAATCATGTCTCTATCGTGCGATAAAAATTATGCCGTTTCAGTGATGAGTGGTGCTTTCTTGTTAATGGCAAGTTTGTACAAAAAGAAAACGTTGGTGGCACACTGCCCTGTTTAAAAAACGGAATGATACCGAGATTAATATGGATTTGAACACTTTCATCCGACCACTCCATTTTTACCGCTGAATGGACGCGCCACAAAAACAACGAGCCTATCACGCTTGCGTCCAAATCTGTACTGCGAACACACAAAGCGTTCGACGAAGAAACCGACACGAGGTGGATCGTGATGCGCCGTGTGCGTGCAGTTCGTGTGCAACTCGAAATCACCATACTAATCTAGAGAGCGTGTTGCACACGCGTGACGCGCATATGTATACCTACCTTTACACTCCACTGACGAAGTCCAAGATAAGGTCGAAACTGATCTGCAGTTAGCGGTATCCTGAGATAGACGACGCTTTGCATCTTCCTCGTGTGGTTTTCGATCAATCCGAATCACAGTATTTTCATCGCCGGGCGCTGAATTATACGGCGAAATTGCCGTATTATACGGCGAATGACAAATTTCGCCATGTAATTCAGCGCCCATCGTCAGCATGTAGCCGGGGGAATAGCTGTTTTGGCTTAATTTGTTTTCCCAACATTCCAATTGTTATTCTTTTAATATGCAAAAACGAGATTTTCGCAACTGCAGAATAAAACCGTACATCAACTTTTCTTCGGGAATTGTGATAGTATTGAGGTTATGTCTAAGCGAATCATGAAGTGAATCAGTGAATGCCTAAGTGAAGCGATAAGTGAGTCCACAATGAACAGATTTCAAAAATGCTTTTAATTTCAAGACATTTAATAGGATCATAAATAGAACGTGGGGAAAAATATGTGCCAAGGTTTCTCTAGCATATTTAAGTTACACACAGTACATATTTCGCTGGAATTTACAGTTTATAATATACATTGTACGAAAATCGTATATACTGATTATGAGTTATTCATAATTTAGAAATAATTCTTGTTATGTAGGTGTATTTTTGTGCGTATTGCAACTTGTCTACAATATATACAAACCTTTCGTTATTTTTGTGCAAACCACTCCGGTGGCTTTCCGTGACAGAAACATATAGTAACAATTAAAGAAAATCTACTCACAACTATTTCATAATTGATTGTATATTATAGTCTATTTCAAAATTGATGGCTGGTACGAGCATACATTTTTAATTAAAAATTACGAATAATAATAAGCAAAATGAATCACAAGCAATCCGAAATATATCTAAAGAAATAGTTCAATATCTAAGCACTAAGATCTCGTATTGCTGATATGAAATTTCCTTTCCATTAAATGGGATGTAACAGGCCCCGTGACTCGGATCAACCTGAAATAAAATATACAATTACGTTATAATTATATATAGAACATTTATCCTTTTTACGCCCATACTATGAGCAGTGGCGAAGCGTTCATTAAGGGTATAAGGCGCAGCCTGTCCTACATATTTTAGATAATAGACCATTTTTTTTATATTGCCACTTGCCTTTGCCAGAACGATAAACATTTTCTACTCATATCATCATACATATTTCCATTTAAACTGAAGCACCGGCAACCGGCAGTGCGCAAACTTTGGCCGGCCGCTGTCTGGGCTGTCGACAACCAGCCCAAACAGCGGCTTGGTTTTAATGGACTTATAGCGAAGTATGCGAATAATGACATGCAATTTAGCTTAGCCTAAGCGGTCAGTTTGCGTATTACAGTGGATATAATATTGACCTGTCGTTACTCGTAGTGATTAGTGTTATTTTTAAGGATAATGGCGGCCCTAGACAGCGCCGATTTAGTAGACTTTCGAATTAATAAGAGTGGTTATTTTAATAATTTATCTTTAGAAGATAAACTGAAAACTAAAGACGCATATTTAATTATAAACTAAAATTATAAACTGAAGATGAAAGCAGCAAAACCTGCCAATTTATTTCAAGAACTATAGATGTTCTTACAGAAAAGAAAACGCGACGAATGGAATTAATATACAAGAAAATATAGGAAAGTTGTTTTTGCGATTCAACTATTCAATTTATATATATTTAGCATTAAAAATGATCAGCCCCCCTCCCTCGTCTAATTCACCATACCCTCAGCTTGAATCGACGATTCGTTACTAACTATGGGTCTTGGACAATACAATAAATAATATAGAAAGAAAAATAAAATCATTATAATATATCGAAATAATAAAAATTATCTTACACAAAGACAGTCGAGGATTTCAAACTAATTGTTGAAGCCAAAATCGTACATTTATGTTAATAATTTTTTGATTGCCCAAATAACGATCTATTCGTGGAATTACAGTTTTCACCGAGAAGCACAAGACCTATATGAGAAATGTCCATCTTCATTCAAACTGCGTGCTAGTTAATAAAATTTATTAACTACCACAGAAGTTAGCTACTAGCATCAATACTTTGGCAGTCTAGCAGCTTACAAGAACTCTGAAATATCTATCTCAAAGAATTGGTTCTTCTTGTGAAACATGCCGATTGTAAAGGAAAACTTGGACATGCATCCAATATTGCAGTATTGCAGCGTATATGCTATACGCTGCAATCATATCAAGCCATTTTACAGGCTCACATTTTGCGCTCTTGCCACCATTTTGCAGAATCACCCCATACGTCTCGCGCACTGCCAGTAATGCGTTAATAATTTAAAGAATGACTATCTGTTAAATTTTATATTTATTGCTGAGGAAGCGTGGTTACCTCAATTCTTCAAACACAGAGCAGCCTGCCTTTGCTCTATTTCTTTCCAAATTTTTACTACATTCTCAAAAAATTGGTGTTTGAATGGCAGCTTCCCACAGAATAATAATTGCACCAGTTTTTTCAATTTTAATGTCAAGGTACAACAATATGGAAACAACGTTGACTGAATTTGTTTAACAGTTACTAAATGAAGTTCAGCATAGTTATCTTCAGCGGTGCATAATAGCACATGCGACACAAGAGACTGTAGCTTTTCTCCGCAAGTTTTTTATTATCGGATACTACTTTTGTATACACATACTGACTAAATTTCTTTTAAAGGCACTAAAAAGTTCCTTCAAGAAGCCAACTTACCTTTCCTACAGTATGAGACCCTTCATGATGGACTCTACCAATATACAATACTTCTCCACAAGATGTTCTACCACCCACTATAGCACCTGGTGGAATTGTTCTACCATAAGTACAAACCCAATCAAACTGTTTCTTAAACGTAACACCTTGTTCGCAAAACACCTAAAATAATATACATATACATACACACACACACACACACACACACACACATATATATATATATATATATATATATATATATATATATATATATATATATATATATATATATATATATATATATATGAAGGAAGATGAATTAGCAGAGGAATTGATGTACCAATAAAGTAGTCGCCGCGATCACCGGACATTACTCCCATGAACTTGTGAATTTCTTTTTATGGGGAACATTCAACGATAAAGTGTGTTTTACCCCCGTTAATTATTTGGATAATTTGTGGCAGAGGATCTTACAATTCGCCGAGGAAATACGACACATACTTAACATATTTAATAACATTCGATTTAATCTTTTGTGTTGAGCCAATATTTGTATCCAATATGATGGGGGGAATCTTTGAAAGACCATTAAAATAAGCTGTTTTTAGTTCTAAATAACCACTCTCTTCACAGTTTAATAATTATTTAGTAGTTATCTGTAAAGTGTATTCTATTTCTTGTATTTATTACTTTGAATTGTTGTTTTATGCATCCATTAATATACGATAGTTCGTGTTGGATACCTATCTATTTAACTTATTTCATCTATTACAATCATACATTAGATTTGGGGGTTTTTGTTGTTTGTATATATTGTTTCATTAAGTATACAAATGCAAAATACAATAAACCACCAATTATTCGAACCCAGGCTTTAATTTTAAATTGCTGTTGGAAAGGAAAAGGTCGTAATATATATTTTTTCACCGTCTACTGAATCCAAAGTTTTTAATCCATGACACTCATATCACCAAACGGAGCTACTAGACTTGTAAACAGTCATTTTCCTCAAGAATGGTTATCTGTACGTGATTTTTGCAAGAGACAATCTTTTCTTTTTGAATAAAATGGTCTTTTCGCTGTTGTTATCCGTTTAAAAAAATATGACTACAGTAAAGGCTCTGAATTTTGAATAACATACGATGAAATTGAATAAAACATTGATTTCATGTTTTAATTTGATGATTTGAAATTCATTCCATGAAAAAAAATTTCATGTGATGAATTTAAAATCCAGAAATCTTTCAGTTGGACGAAATTACTCGTTTTTTAAAGTGCTTTTTATTACATTAGCACAACAGTAATTTCGTGGTAAAACTGAAATATGTAAAATATAGGTGAGAATAAATGTAAAGTGAAAGTTATTTGAAGAGGAAAAGTGGTCACGTGCGGAATGTTGAAAATTTATTTTCTCGAAAACTGTGTCCGAGCGAAACTGAAGCCAGATTCGTCTTCGGTGGTCCCGAAAATGGGTGATAAAAATATTTGGTGAGCATTTTACAGGGATCCACGAAAGTAAATAATTACCAAAACCATTTTTATGCACTGAAATACGAAATTGAAAATTACTTAACCTATAAATTTTATTTTCATTTTTATAACTTACCACGGGAAAAATTATGTAAAATATTTAGCTCTAGAAGGAACTGGTAGAACAGACAAATAAGGAATTTCTTATTAAAATAGAGTAAAGAAAACTGAAGCCAATAAAATCAACGATATAATCGAACGCCAATGATTTAATGACAGAATAAATGTTATGGGTCGTTTGCAATTATAAAAGTACGCGTCACGACTCTGACGGCCAATCAGCTATCTAGAAAATTAAGGTCCGCTGCCAGGTTAGATAAACTTTACGTCTTGATGAAAATGTGGTCTTACTTTCAAAATTAACTAATTCAATAGCAGCCAACATATAAACAAGTTACAACGAACTGATCACGTGACTTGTGGACATTAATGAAGGCACGGTATTATACAATATGAATTAATAACATCATTAAATACATTTAATGATAATATTAATTCAGTTTAATAGTCGTTTGTTTTGTAGTTGTAGTTATTTTTTAAATCAACAGTTTCAATTACAAAAAGATAAGTAGGATGATAAATAGCAGAAATATACCTGAAATTGGTGCTTGGCAAACTCTTGGCCATTATACGGCACATAAGCAACGTTTTTGCTCGGGATCACTTTCGCCGGAATCCAATTACCATCATGGCATGCTCTACCCACATATATAGGAGCCCCATCGATATCTACACCCCCGCGAATTGCTGTGGTGGGTAACGTCGAACATGGCGATGAGTCAACCCAATAATAAGCTAAAAAAAAGATGGCTATTATAACAACGTATTATACGACAGAGACAGAGAAAATATATCTCCATTTAAAAAATCAGTTTAATATTACAGCTTAAAAGTTGTTCTCAAAAGTCAATTACTCTACAACGACCTTGTCTACTTCCTTTTAGAGAAAAGGATAGCTGTGATTCAGTAGTCCAAACATACATGTTCAAGAGTAAACGAAGTCGCCTAATTTTGCCGATAGTGGGATATTGTTACATTACAATTTAGGTACTATTCACCTCTCATGGAATGAAAGATGAGACTTTACAATTTTAGTAAGAAAAAGTACCAGTAGTACAAAAATAAAACACCCATGCACAATTTCAGGCATCGCCTAATGGTCCCAACTTGGTTGACAAAACCTACTATAGTATGGTGTTTGTATGTAACTGGTGTCATGTTTCTGTTGTTGCATTGAAACACACTCAACATACTTAAGACACTCTCAGCATAAATTTTGGTGTTGTTCCTACTTGTATATTTCTGTAGTAGTCTTAATTGTATCGTATTTAACCCAAACCTGTTTCTTATGTTTCACAAAATTTGTTTCGTCTATTTTAATTCTACATACATACATTATTTTTCTCAAGTTTTAAACTCACATGGCTACGAAAATTTTTCGGAAGAATGAATATTTCTTTATACATTATTTTTGAAGATCTAAAAGACGTAAATAAGTCATCAACAGGGGGAATCAGTTTGAATTTATTGAAAGTGAGTAAAAAATATGTTACAAAATTCTAGTTTAATTGTTCTGAAACTTATTTTTATGTTAGAGAAATCTTTGGGATCAGCAGCAGTATTGGGAGTACCGGACATTAACAGCAATTACATTGTCAATACTCAAAACTAACCTGAAGATAACGTACGTAATTTTCATTTTGTGGTATCAGTTTGAAAGAGTTCCACATAACAGCGATTACCCTGAACATAATCAATGGAATATACTCCAAGTAATTGAAAAAAGAGGCAACGGCAATCCCATGTTGAACATCGATCCTCGTCCGATCACCGATGTGATCGGACCAAGACGTCAAGCAACCTCGGACGCAGTTAGCACTTGGATCGCTTACCGCTTGAAAACACCACGGCCGTTGTGTTACCGCTTCAGCCTGCAGTGCTGCTGAGTGGATTGAGTAGTCCAGTAATAGTGTTGCCGGTCCTAGTACCCGGAAGAAAGATGATGGTTTAGAGGGCCAAGTTTAGCTGCCTACCCTCTGTAAAAACAGATCCAGCTCATAGTACCGATGATATTCATCGAAGAGGAACATGTCATAGACCTACTTTAGAAGAAGGAAGAAAAGGAAGAAGAATGAAAAATGTACCAGGGCTGATGAAAGATGAAAACAGTGGCAAGATCATGAATATGACTATATTTGGTGATTACTTAATTATATCATGGGGACTATTAAATACTGATTTGAGGATTACTAGCGTTTCTTCGGTGGATTTCTCTATTTAAAACCCTGCTATCGCTGAGGTGGCAGAAAGGTTCCAAAAAGTGTTTTTCTCTCTGAAGTTTTGCAATTAGTAATTAACGTGATGATTAGTAAAGATTAATTTATGATAAGGCATGAAACGATTTAATTACATGATAATTATAATGACTTTAGGTATACTCTCCCTCAGACATGTGTGAAGGACCTAAATTATAAGTTTATACAGGATAATATTATCTTATGTCTAAAATAACAATAGAGTAGGATTCTATATAACAACTTTTCCTTTATAATAAAAGTTGATGTCAAACAGCAACTTTTCTTTTCTTCAAAATTCACCTTCAACTATTCTTTTTCCAAAAATTAAAATCGATTGATATCATCAATGGTATCAAGATCAAGCAATATGTAAAACAATGAAATTGCATACCAACTTTCCCAAAAAATTAACAATGAGATTGAAAGCGCCAAATTTGCTAATAGAAAATATAAGTTGAATTGAAAAGCATTGGGGTATAAGTTACACGAATTGAGTTGCAATGTTAAAAATAAAAGCATGAAACACTAGCACTGTATCACTGAGAATTAGTTCAGTTCAATATCTTTTTCGGGTGGATCTTCCTGTCTGATTGACGACGGTCTTCTCCTGGGAAGGATGCTGTCGAAGCTCTTAAAAGTTTTTCTTGGTTTTGGTCTAAAGTCTAAGGCATGTATATAAATCATATTCAAACATTTGATTTCGAAAGTTTTATTAAACTTATTTACTAATTATTAAACATTTATTAAACTTATTTACTAATCTCCGCAAGGGTAAATATTTATGAGTAAAGAAATAAGTTATAACGTGCCATAGCTTCTCCTCTTTCTGTATTTTTTAATTAAAAAAATCTATTGGAGTGATTTATTTATTATAGCTTCTCTATTCAAATAATTATTATTGTAAGCCATCATTTTGGTGTCATATTTTTGAACAGTGTTACAGTCATAAGTATTTTATTCAATCTTCTCTGACTGTTAGAGCTTGTTTAGTTCCAGTTTAATTCTTATAGACTAGATGTAGTCTTCTCGAGTGCATTTATAGGAATAGTGAAATTAAATAGAAATAGTTTATTATAGGGATCTATATAATAGCATTGATCATGGTGACTTACTGCATTTAGCAATTTTTATGGATTCATGTATAGCAAATTTTATGGATCTTGGTGTCGAAATAATACACAGCATGCTACAATTTAATTTGAAAAATGAACGTTATTATATGCGCCACACAAAGGTCGATTGCAAACTGACAGGTATTTGAAGGGCAGCTTCTCTTTATACATGTGCATGTTTAATGTGATCAAATTTGTAAATTATAAAATTGCATTGGTAGATTTAGTCTTTTAGAAATGTTAAGAAATATATGTATTTGAATAAAAAAAATTCATTGGGGGCGGAAAAACTTCTTTACTCTAAAGAAAAATTTTTATTTTTCATAGAGACAGCAATATATGTATGACCATACACAGATTTCCTCAAAATTTAATACGAATTATTTCAACTAATATTGTCCCAGTTATTATGTTAAAAATGTTTGATATAATGCGAGAGTGATATAAAGCCATACTGTATATTGCCTATATAATTAAACGCAAGCTTTGCATTACATAGTTTATAAATAGAAGTGATTGTCAGAATACAAGAATCAGAATTGCTAGAATAGAATCTATTGTTAGAATCAGTTCGTAGTTAAGCATTAATTACCTACCTTTGTAATTTAATTACGTTCTCATGTTAAATTCGGGTACTAAAGTTTTGTAACCATTTGAAAAATCATTTTTAAAAAATTAACCCGCTCGGCCCAAAATTTAACCCGCGTCTGAAGTCTGAGAGACCTAGAAATACAAGGGTAAAAATAATGCCTTAGCCCATAAATAGCGTTTTCATTAAAATACTGTTTTTAAATTAAATACTATTTTTATTAAAACATCTATCTTTTGATTTTTGAAAAATCGATTACATTTTATATTGTCGTATCAAGGATCTTGTTAAGCAGTACCTTCCTGTAAAAGTGAATTGTCTGGTCAGATTTTGATGTAAATAACGCAAGAATTGGACGATTTTATATATGTTAATTCTATGTTGTTTGCATTAAAGATAAATTCTGGATTAACGGCAAACATGAAATATAATTTGTAAAATAAAATGATAAAAGTAAAAAGTAGTACCAGTAATGTTTAAATGATTTTACAATAAATGGTCAAAGTTTACACCGCCCCGTTGCTAATAGTACCCCCTCTTTTCTCACCCGCGCAAATATATCTACAGAAATTGACCTACATTTGAAACCTTAATTATCAACTTAATTTAATCTAAATTGAAGCTGCGTTTGGGATAATCTTCCGTGAGCTGATGAATCATTTGTAATTTGTAGGGATAAATAGGAAATCAAATATTTGAGAATCTCCCTTTTTCAGTTTTTACACCGTTTGCCTGACCTGTGGCCTCTCATGTGACTCGATTTGACACCAATCGATTTTCATTAATTTCATCATTAAAAAATGATATTTATGTAAATCGTTTACGGATACTTGAGGATTTTTATAATGTTTAAGAAATTTACAGATGGATTGGACTATAGCAAAACTCCATCTCGTGATGTTATAAATGATTCCTAGTCATTATATGTGACAACAGTTTTATTTTGATTTGGATTGTTTCCTATCTACCTATATTAAACTACCGAGAGATGGCGCATTGTTTACGTTCTATAGTTTTACTACTGTAGAACGTAGCGATGTCTATGAGATGTGAAGCCTCGTTTTGTCAAAGGCATACTCGCTTACACTACACTGACGAGACCCAAGATAAGGTCGAAACCAGTCTGTAGTTAGCAGTATCCTGCGATAGAGAACACTTTGCATCTTCCTTAGGATTTTCGAGCAACCAAGTCATTGTATTTTAGTTCTATGTTACAACAAAATACGGCAAATTTTGCCATATAATTCAGTGCCCGTCGACGACATATAGCCGGGGGAGTAGCTGTTTTAGCTTAATCTGTTTTATCCTTAATGTTTGAGGAATTATCTCGTGACAGTTTATGATACTTAAGAATTTAAATTTTTTTATTAATTTCATCATTAAAAAATGGTATTTATGTAAATCGTTTACGCATACTTGAGGATTTAAAAATTTTATTAATGCCATCATTAAAAAAATCTATTTATGTAAATCGTTTATGCAATATGCATACTTGATGATTTAAAAGGTATGAATGGTGATAGCTTACTTCAAATTCACAAAAAAAAAACGGTACTGGTCTGTTCATAATCACTTTGATAAAAAACAAATTGTAGTTTTCATGTGATATCTTAAGAGAACACTACTCGATTCTAAAAAAGATACAATTAGTGACCAACTGTATCATAAACATTTAAAATATGATTGTTAATTTGAAATTCTCTGTTCCAGGTTTCTGCAGTAAATAGAAGCTATTAATAGTATCAAATGAACGTTATAAGATGAACTTGAATGAACTGGCATTCTTAGCTGTTATAGGTGAAACACGGTATCTTAAACTCAATATAACAGAAAAATTATTTTACATAATTATAACTAAATCTTTATATTATAATCATTTATTTTTAATATTAAATTAGTACCTACTATAATAATTTTAAATAATATTTAATTACATAAAGCCTGGTCTAGTTGAATAATAGACAGTTCTTGGTAGGTAAGTGATCTTAATTGATGATAAGAATAAATAACTCTACGAATCTTGGTGAATCGCAACATACTGCTGACAATACATTGTTTGCAGAAAGAATGACAAATAAATATTAATGATAAAGAGTTGTTTACTGAAAAATAGCGGCTATTTCGGTTAATTCTTAAGTATAATTTTTTATATAGAATAAATTCGTTCGGTGACATAATATCAAAGTACACGTACAGGTAGTTCGATTCGTATCACTTAAGTTAGGGGTTCTTTTACGTTTGAATAGGAAATCAAATATTCGAGATTCTTATTTTGTCAGTTTTTACACCGTTTGCCTGACCTGTGCCTTCCATATCACCCGATTTGACACCATTCAATTTTTATTAATTTCATCATTAAAAAGTGGTATTTATATAAGTCGTTTACGCATACTTGAGGATTTAAAAAGTATAATTTCAACAAAATTGGAAATATTATGGAAAAGAAATACGTAATGCTTTTAAACAATTTTATTAATGAAACGAAATATTTTTAATTTTTCAGTTTCTACACCGTTTACCTGACCTGTAACCTTCCCTATCACTCGATTTGACACCATTAAGTTTTTATTAATTTAATCATTAAAAAAATCCATTTTTGTAAATCGTTTATGCATTCTTGATGATTTAAAATGTATAAATGGTGATGGCACATTATTCGCAGAAAATAAATAACAAATAAATACAAAAAATAAATAGTTGCTTACCGACAATTTTTAGTACAGAATAATATGAAAGTACACGTAGAGGTTTGATTCGTATCACTTAACTTAGGGGTCTTTTTACGTTTGAATAGGAAATCAAATATTCGAGATTCTTCTTTTTTCAGTTTTTACACCGTTTGTCTGACCTGTAGCCTTTCCTATCGCCCGATTTGGTACCATTAGATTTTTGTTAATTTCATCATTAAAAAGTGGCATTTATGTAAATCGTTTACGCATAATTGAGGATTTAAAAGGTATAATTTCAAGAAAATTGGAGATATTACGGAAAAGAATTACGTAACGTTCTTTAAAAAATGTTATTGATAAAACGAAATATTTTTAATTTTTCAGTTTTTACACAGCTTACCTGACCTGTGACTTTCCCTGTGATCATCCGATTTAACACCACTAGATTTTTATTAATTTCGTCCTTAAACAATCTAATTATGTAAATCGCTTATGGATACTTGATGATTTAAAAGGTATAGATGGTGATAGCATACATTAAATTCGCCAAAAAATGGTACTGGTCTGTTCACAATTACTTTGTTAAAAAACATAGGGTAGTTTTCGTGTGATATCTTAAAGGAATACTACTCGATTCTAAAAAAGATACAATTAGTGACCAACTGTATCATAAACCTTTAAAATATGATTGATAAATTGGAATTCCCTGTTCCAGATCTCTGCAGTAAATAAAAGCTATTAATAGTACCAACTTGCATTCTTAGCTATTATAAGTGGAATGCGAAATCTTAAAATCAAATAAATCAATATATAACAGAAAACAAATTATTTTACATAATTATAACTAAATCTTTATATTTATCATTTATTCTTTAATATCTGTACTGTAATAATTTTAAATAATATTTAATTACATAAAGCATGGTATATTTAAAAAATAGAGTTCTTGGTAAGTAAGTGACCATAATTGATGATAAGAATAAATAACTCTAGGAATCTCTGTGAATCGCGACATATTGCTGACAATGCATTGTTCGCAGAAAGAATAACAAATAAATAGAAAAAATAAAGAGTTGTTTACCGACAAAGAGCGGCCATTTCGGTTAATTCTTCCGGTTAAGTATAATCTTTAAAACAGAATAAACTCGCTCGGTGACAAATCAAAGTACACGTAGAGGTAGTTCGATTCGTATCACTTAAGTTAGAGGTTTTTTTACGTTTGAATAGGAAATCAAATATTCGAGATTATACTTTTTTCAGTTTTTACACCGTTTGCCTGACTTGTGGCCTCCCGTATCACCCGATTTGACACCAGTTTTTACTGGTCTTATACCAATTTTTATTAATATCATCATTAAAAAGTGGTATTTATGTAAGTCGTTTACGAATACTTAAGGATTTAAAAGGTATAATTCCAACAAAATTGGAGATATTATGGAAAAGAAATACGTAATGCTTTTAAACAATTTTATTAATGAAACGAAATATTTTTAATTTTTCAGTTTCTACACCGTTTACCTGACCTGTAACCTTCCCTATCACTCGATTTGACACCATTAAGTTTTTATTAATTTAATCATTAAAAAAATCCATTTTTGTAAATCGTTTATTCATTCTTGATGATTTAAAATGTATAAATGGTGATGGCACATTATTCGCAGATAATAAATAACAAATAAATACAAAAAATAAATAGTTGCTTACCGACAATTTTTAGTACAGAATAATATGAAAGTACACGTAGAGGTTTGATTCGTATCACTTAACTTAGGGGTCTTTTTACGTTTGAATAGGAAATCAAATATTCGAGATTCTTTTTTTTTTTCAGTTTTTACACCGTTTGTCTGACCTGTAGCCTTTCCTATCACCCGATTTGGTACCATTAGATTTTTGTTAATTTCATCATTAAAAAGTGGCATTTATGTAAATCGTTTACGCATAATTGAGGATTTAAAAGGTATAATTTCAACAAAATTGGAGATATTACGGAAAAGAATTACGTAAAATTTTAAACGAATATATTTGATCTTAACGTAATAATTTTAAATAATATTTAATTACATAAAGCCTGATCTATTTAAATAATAGATAGTTCTTGGTAGGTAATCACAGTTGATGATAAGAATAAATAACTCTAGGAATCTTGGTGAATCGCAACATACTGCTGACAATACATTGTTCGCAGAAAGAGTAACAAATAAATACAAATAATGAAAAGTTGTTTACCGTTTGCCAACCAACGTTAATACATTGTGCGGTTCGAATAAACTTAATTAAACAAGAAATTATTACTTATATTGTATGGAACTTAAACGTTAATACTTACCAGAGATGGCATTTGAGCAAGGACGACAAGAACAACAAGGACAAGGAGAGCTCATTTTAGTTAATTTTTAAGTAATTAATGAGCAACGTAGAACAATAATAATATATAATGGTAATGAGTAGCGGTATGCATTTTTGCGCATATATCGTTTATTAATAGTATTATCGTTTACTGTAGAATATAATAAACACCTAACCGATGAACAGTAGGGGCTGGAATATCACAAAGACGCTGCTCAGACAGATATGTATGAAGAGGGGTCAAAGAAACGGCGAAGGAGTTAAAGATAGCATACTAGTAACGGAAAATACCGAGTTTTCATGAACATTGGTCAGTGACTCAAAGCTAGGGTATATTTAATACTTCGAAAGTCAGTCAGTTTAATACTTTGAAAGTCAGGGCCATTGAAACATTCTCGTATGCCGTAAAATATTAGGCCTTTGTAATGACAATTCATTACCACTGTCATGAAATAAAAACGAAAAAAAGTAATAATAATTATAATAATTATCCCACTTTTAGTTTTTACATGAGTAATAATAATTATAATTACAATATTCATGTTATATAAAATTATAAATTAACTGATTTTCAATTTAAGCATTGACTACAAATGGTAAAGAACCAATCATATGCAGAATAAACTTTGACGGTGCCATGCAATTACATAGATATTGCCATGGGCTATCGACGGGTGGGAAAAACATATAATAGAGAGCTATAAAAACATTAATATTCGAGGGGAAAATACTGGCAATAAGTTAAAATTATTTGAAAACAAATTTTATTAAATTGAAAAAGAAATTGAAGCAAAGATCTATAAAACGAAAACTAACCATATTAACGGGATACAACTTTGGCAGTAAGTTAATAATATTGAAGCAAATTTTTCAGTGGTATCTACTTGTAAGCCGTTGGAAAGGGCGAAATTAAAGCAGCTGTAGAAAACGATATTTGTTAAAAAGAATTGTGAAGAAAAGAATCATAAGTTATAGTAACAACATTGTATATTTCCCTATTATAAATAAATACAAACTTTGCATTGTATAATTTATAACTAGAAGTGTTTGCCGTTGTTCTGATTAGTTCTGCGTTACTCATTCATTACATACCTTTGTAGAAATAATTACGTTCTCATGTTAAATTTGAGTATTAGTCTTTGTAAATTCAGTCTTTCTAACTGTAAATCATTTTTTAAAAATAAAACCCGCTCGGCCCAAAATTTAACTGGCACAACCGTGGGAATTTCTTGCAGTTTTCGAAAATATTCCGGAAACTACTCGCATCCTCGGTGAATCAAGAAGCCTTGCGCTCACCACCCGGAGCCATACCTTTGAATCAACAACCCCAGGATCCACATTTTTAGTCCAACAACCTCAAGAACCAATAAAACAAGTAAAAAGATCTCTGCATACCTAGTCATACATATCCTTGTCATTTTCCTTACACAGAAATATAAAATCTGGTGTCTCACTCTGAACAATCTTAATACAGAGGAGTAAGCGTGGCCACTAGTTACTTACTAGACACCTATCATCGGAAGCACCGCGATGCTTTGTACTACTTGTGAAAGAAAAATTACATAAGCCTTCGAAGAAACCAAGATAATGCACTCTCTTTCCAAAGACTACATGACTATAAATCGTGAATAAGAAAGGTTTGCCCAAGCTAGAGACATATTTAGATGAAACATCTTTAATAGCATATAACCTTGCATTGCGTAAACAGTGTAAGGACTTTGGGGACCCAACAAGACATTGATAGACAAGACGACTGTCTTCCATTAATACTTTTCATCATTTTCTTAATTTCCATATGGACAACTTTCGCAAAACCAAGATTTGAAAGAGCCGAGAACGTTCAAATAAAGTCATTACAAGAAAATTCTGGACTCTTGCCTATTCGATTAGGAATTGCGGATAATATCATATCAGAATAGGAAGTAATTAACGTTATAGATTTGCGGCCATTATATTAAACATTTAAGTATGGAAGAGAAAAATGAAATTATAAAAATTCTAAATAATATGTAATGAACCTCACTACTATTTTAAATTAGTAGAACGCTATCATATAAAATAGAAAAACTTCAGTACTCTACTATCAAGTATCACACACTCCTATTCTAAAACCTAGAGGATTATTTTATTTTGTTGGAATATTTTAAACCCTCGACGCCAATGATGGTGAAATATATAAGAAAAACTTTAAAAAGATTATTCAGCAATGAACAAATGCTAAAAATAGATATAATGAAACAATTATCTCTTACTACTAATTTAATTAAAACAAATCGTACTATTACGACCCTGGCAGATAATCAACAGAAAGCAATTTAAGCACTTCTCTACTATCACATTCACTGTCTCGTATCAAAGACCTTTTGCAAATATTATCAACACCTATATCATTTGCGCACCCAAAGCAATAATAGAACTAAATGAGCTTGATAAGCTCATTTACTTCTATTATTGCCTAAAATCAGGGGCGGCTGGTGTATAGGTGCTGCAGAGCTGCAGAACTGCCAAAAAAATTAGATATTTGTATATTTTCGCGACATAATAATTACTAAAATTTATTAATAAAATAATTTGATTAGTTGGTGCAGCTAACCAAATTATTGTGTTAAAGTCGCATTCTACCCGCCGTCCTCTGAGTAGTAGACCAGATGAATTATCTGGGTCTCTACGCGAGCGCGTCGCGGTACATTAAACTGGGCCACACGAGGTAGTTCTCAGCACGGCTCGGCACACCCGTCCTCCCCCTCAACTCCCGCGACAATCCACACTTGGCGCTCGTAAATGCACGAATTTACACGGTCAGTGAGCTGTATTTTTTCCAGCTAAGGCAACATCAGTGAATGTTTACTCCTTCCTACTCCTCGTACAGTAGGCGGGCGTAAATCGTACCTATTTCGTATTTCGTGTTAATTTGAGATTTTAAATACTGTTTTGTGAATTTGTGTAGTGATTTATTGTACTAATTATTAATATTTATATACTGTGATAGTGACAATGGATTTAGTTTATAACTTAGTTCATGTGAAGCGATTTTTTAAATACTCTTATGAAGAAAAAATTGATTTAAAAAACAATGGTAGGCCATTGCCCGATATTGTTATTGAGACTGCAGGTGTTAGCCGCGGAAAAGCATATAAACTTCAATTTAATAGAGACATTTATTCGAAGAATAATTGGATTTGTGGGTGCAACAAAAAAATGCGTTATTTTGTTTTACGAAATACGGAATTACGTTTGTGCAATACGAAAAAATATGCAAAACATTAGTGTATGAGAAACATTTCATCACATATTTTATTATAAAAATTCCAGTCATAGAGATAACACCGTATGAGTACCACAGATTGTACACTTTACCAACGAAAATGCATTCATCACACTTCACAATTATACCCAGGAGAAAATATCTACTTATGAGAATACACTGCTGTATTTTTAAAAAGGAATTGACTGACAATGTTACTTATTTCAGATCTTATATTTGAGCTATGACCTCATCATGGGTGCCGGCAGCAGGGTGCACTTGCACCCCCGTCAGGAAAGAAAATACATAGAAAAAAAAATATTTTTTTTATTAAGTTATTGTTTGAATACAAACTGAAGGCGTCTAGGTTGCTGCCCAAATTTGTTTCCACGTCTTGATACGTACTAAATGTATATTCAATGTAGCTTCGGTAACAAAATTATGTAGAAGACCTCCGTAAAGGTTCTGTATATCATCTGTTATCGCTAAAAATGCTGATTTGTCTAATTTTCTCATATTTTTCTGGGTGAAGCTGCATAAGAGAAAATGCTTTCTTGTGTGTTGAAGAAAATCGATTTTTTAGTGAAGAAATAATAGAATCTAAGTATGGGATAAATACAGATATTCTGAAAAATTCTTCCTCATTTTCAGATGGTTGATTTGATCTGTAATTCTGTTTTGCCACTACTCAAGGACGCTTAAATTCAACATCCAGTTTTTCGCTAATTTTTTGAGCTCACTTCATTGACAGTATTCAGGTCATTAATGACACGATTCAATATATGGCTTGCACATATATTGAATCAATGTGCAGATGCACCTCCCTGAAAGTAATCCTGGCGGCGCCCATGGACCTCATCATATTATTTTTAAAGTTGCAAGCCCCTCGCTCTCAACAAAACTTAATTATTTAAAATTATCTGCTGAGAAATAATTTTTGTTAAAAGAAAGAGGGGGTTGAAATTTAAAAAGACTATAATGCGACAGCTTATAAAATCTGAAACTAATAAAATGCTTACGTCAGTGAATGTGTTTTTAATAAGGTTGGCACTTATCAACGTTTTTCAAAAAATATTTAACAACAAAATTGTGAATATTCTATACTACGCTTTAGACAACCCCTAAAACGTATTTTTGAGGGATGAAATTAGTATGGCATGGGATATAAATTTACATAAGGTCTTAAATTGCTTGAAAATACATAATAACTTTATAAAATTTGCTTCTTGCATGCAACCAAAGCGCAGGAAAACCCAAACACAACTAATTCTTCTGTTAGTAGGTACCTTAAGATATTTCCTAGGTATACTTAGTCAAAAATATTTTTTGGAGGGATGTTCTTTTCGCATTAAAATAAATATCAGCATGTGAAAAATATTAGTTTTCTTTTAATTGATGTTTTTTGGTGTTCTTCACCTATGAAAAATCTTATAAAAATTGGAGGAGGGGTCTATCAAATTAGTTGTTAATTTTATTAATATAGCAGC
This sequence comes from Rosalia funebris, assembly GCA_037954035.1. Taxonomy (NCBI): domain Eukaryota; kingdom Metazoa; phylum Arthropoda; class Insecta; order Coleoptera; family Cerambycidae; genus Rosalia; species Rosalia funebris. The sequence continues at coordinate 12,683,419 of JAZFAV010000011.1, read as the reverse complement.
TTTATAGAGAATGTTCAAAATTCACAGAATAGTTAATAAAAAATTAAATGAAGCTACTAAAATTATGGTAAAAAATTATTTTTTATAATACAAATGAACTACCTACAATACATAACGTACAAATACATAAAACATTAAAAAAATTGTTTAGGTTATTTTTTTCCTATAATAAAATATAACACCTACGACTTGAGTACTAAGGCTTCATACAGTTGATACATAATTTCCTTGCCGTCAAAGGGGATGTAGCAAACTTGGTGACTGGGGTGAATCTAAAACAAGTACAACAAGTGAATCAGTGAAATAACCTTAGCGTGTTGGCAATAAATACATTTAGACCCTTTGGCAAAAGATGTAATGTTTTAAGACAATAATATTCATGTTATGATCTGCATTGTATTTTCCCTCATAACAGTTTATTCAAGTTAACCCTCAAGAGGCGTACTGGGTATGGGATACTCGCGGGTTAATTATATTTGTTTAGCCCTTATAAGTAATGTAAGGTAATATGGATGAGATTAATTTCGGAGTGGGAAAAAAGTCTACTATACCCATTACAGATCCCCCACCAGAACCATCATGAAATGTGAGAACTGACTGAAGACTGGCTAAGTATTTGGGTAGACGCTACCCAGTACGCCTGTATCGTTATTATTTTGCAAGTTTATGTAAAAATATTATTTGTGCAAATTAAGTATTTCAGTGCATTTTTGGTAACTTAATTAACAATTCTAAAAAATGAAGTTTGCGGCTCATATATGCCTCTGAATCAACTAAATATTACCATATCATCTGTACATAAAACGATTATATCATTTACACCATCGATATTGAAACCATTTACATCACGTTCATGAAATCTACGTCAGCAACAAATAAAGACAATAAGGAGATTAGACTTCTAAAATATCGGCTGATACGTCAAATTCCTGAACCTCACCTGAATTATACCTTTTTCATAAACGTTGCGAAGAATACGAATTATGCTAAAGCTTACCCTAAATTTTGATAATTTTTGCTATAACAAATAAGAATTAATTGAACCAAATGTACATTTGAAGTCGATAAAAACTGAGAAAATTATATTGTACTCCTTAAATTGCGTCACTTGCTATAATATCTAAACATAAAAGAGAGTAGTATATTATTTAAATATGTAGCCCTGCAGAGACTTTAATTGTATAGTATACTCGTATCATTTTCTCTAATTCCGGAGCTATGCTACTCTTAATACTCGGTTACAACACAATTTAACCCAAACTAATTGTATACAATCACTTTCAATTTTATATTTCGTGTTTTCTGAATCAATACTTTTTTTTATTATTGAAAAAATCGTGGTACCTTTCCTACTGTTTGTGATGCTTTATGATGAACCCTACCGATATATAGGCTTTCCCCTATGTCAGTTACGCCTCCAACCACCATAGTAGGGAGTATTTCCCCAGCGTGTGAAGGAACCCATTCGAATGACGAATTATTAGGAACCAGAACCTGCAAAAATAATATGAACACTATTGAAAAAACAAACTTTAATCGATTTATTCAATTATTAATTTTTTTTTATTATTTTAAAGCGACCGCAAACATACATTATTTACTTTAAACGCTATCATCAACTTTTTTTTTTCAAATCGGCCGTGAGGGCGCCCGAAATTATTGGACTCCCACGTTACTTGCTGCAGTGCTGAAATGCGATGGTCCACGTTACATCCAAGCTACGCGTTAGATGGGCGAAAAGGTCTGTGATCTTACGCAGTCAACAGTGGAACCTCGAGTAGGTGTTGTCGTTATTTCCGGACTCAGTTATGCGATTATGTGAACGCATCTTGGCGACTATCGCCATAAAATTTGGACGATTTGGAAACGCTGTTTCAGGTAATTGTGGAGAATGAAAATGAGGAATGATGAATGAAAATGTGTGAATGTAAGAAATAGCAGTGTTTTCTGCAATACTCCCACATTCCGAGAGTCTGTTTAAAATTCTACAGACAAAAATATCAGATATTAGTTTATATAGATTAGATATTAGACTGCAATAAAAAGATCGCCGATTTCAAATGGCATATTAAAAAAATGAGAAAATGGACAGATTTGTGTTAGAAAATCAACCACCAAGGAAAGTAATGCGTTTGGATTTAATTCCTGAAGAAGGTAAGAAAAGCACCTATGCGCGATTGTTTTATGAAATTTTAGACGTTCTTACTTTGAACATTAGTGAACGGTTTAGTGAAATTTCTAAACTGAAATTCTTACGTTTTCCTGACGAACTTTTTTCTTCTTTAGTAGATACATATGGAACATTTTTTGACGCAAATCGTTTAAAAAGTGAACTTTCAGTGATATAGTGATATAGATTATAGTGATCCCGATATGAAAAAGAGCACTGTGTTTGAGCTTCGCCAATATATTATGTTCCTTCAATTATCTTGTGTTTTCCCGGAGTCATCAAGATTGTATCGTTTGATTTTGACTATCCCTGCCACAAGCAGTTCCGCGGAAAGATCATTTTCATGTTTAAAGAGAATGAAATGAAGACGCATCTGGGAAATTTTCAAAAGCCAGAAAGACTGTCAGCTTTAGCATTACTAAATATTGAGAGTGCCTTGTTAGAAGATATGAGACCGTCTCCAACATTTGAAGAAACAGTGATAGACGTTTTCGCTGGACAAACAAAAACCGAAGAATTGATCTTCATTTTAAAAATTAGGATATATACCTCGGCTTAATCATTTTAGGTTAGTGTCTTTTTTTATTTTTATCATCTTCGTATGGCCTACCATATATCTGACTATACCTATTTCCCTTACAAAATTCTTATCACCCTAGATTCTTTTCTCATGCTACGCCCCTGATAAAAACGTATTGTCCACAATAATATATACATTTTATGTCACTTTTTCTTAGTAAAATTTTTTAAAAATTATTTTATTTCCATTTAATTACGACTTTTATTTATGTAGAAAAATGACTCAGAATATCCTCGTTGAATTCAGAATAAATACTTAATGCATTATGTAAAGATTATTGAATAGTTTTTCGAATATTACTTAAAAATTTCTCGGAGATTACGTATTATATTTCTTATTCGGTTTTATCTATTTACAACCTTGCTGTCGCTGAAGTGGCAGAAAGGTTCTAAGAAGTAATTGTATGGATTTAATTGCATAATAATCGTAATTTTTAGGTATAAGTACTCTTTCTTAGATATATTATCTTACGTGCGAATAACCTGAGTTATAATTTATTCAAGATTATGTTATCCTGAGTCTAAAAAGATAATAGGGTGGGATTTTATATAATACAACTGGCTATTATCGGGTCGGATATTATTGGGCAACGTCAGTTACTTATTAAAAATGGTGCTGACGGCCTAGAATTATAAGTTATTAAGTTACGCAGATAACTTGGTATATAGTGTATAGTGTTAGTAGTATATAGTAATGTGTCATTTCGAGTAATCTAAACATAGACCTATCGCGATTTGACGCAGTAGTTATTACAAAAATTAAGCAGTTTCTGCAGACGTCGGAATAAAATACTCCCTACCAACTGTTTCACGACTGTCATATTCAAAATTGGGCTAAAGGATGGCATACCGGTAGCATACATATTTCGACGACTACCCTATACTGAACGTATCCAGGGACAGTGTATAGTCCACGAACTGTTGCAGACAATTCACGAAAGCCATGCCTACCACGCTAGTCCTACAGTGTTGGTGGAAAATCAAATTGGCAATTTACATTTTTGTGTAAAATATAGGGACATAAAGAAAAAGACAGCTATGGAGCGTTATCCTTTACCACTGATCCTCTATCAGGGGGATGGCACTTCCTATATGTTACGTAGTGCGATCTTGCAATTACGTGTACAACGGCCGCCAGGGGTGCTAGTGGTCTTGCAGATCTTACAGTCTCGTGTTCCCCTTTCTCTTACGTCCCTCACCAATACTAACTGTAAAGATAACCTCGCGTACATGTAAACAAACGCGTAATCACGAGTTGTAATCAATATGCAGTGAATAAATATAATAGTGTAAAATGGAGGATCCGCCGAAAGTAAAAAAACAAAATGCGTCATGTGAGACGACGTTGTATAGTGCCCGCATGCAGTTATGAAAAGGAACGTTCCGTAGAAGGCGAAAAAGTGCATTATTTCAGTACCCTCAAACGAAGAAAAAAGAAAACTGTGGCAAAGTGCTGTTCGGAATGATTTAACTCTGACCAAAAAACATTATTTGTGTGAAAATCATTTCGATAAATGTGCTATTCTTATGCGAAGAGAATTTCGTGATTCATTAGGAGCCGTCATCGGAGATGTAAGTTGCCCTTTACAATTATACTTTAATGACATGTATAGGATTTATATCCGAGGACTGAAGTGGAGCTTTTATTTGTCTACGAACATTATAAACTAACTATTCCTTTGTTTCATTGGCAGTGTGCTTCGGATTACTATCTTGCTGAAAGATGAATGTGTCTCTGATGCCCATTTTTTCAGCATTACTGTTCAAGTTATGGTGCAATATATCAACATACTTGTCTGCATTCATAATACCTTCGATGATACTTAGGTTTTCAACACAATTCCACAACATGCAGCCCCAGACCAAAGCGCTCCCGCCACCGTGTTTCACTGTTGGACTGACATGACTCATTTCAAATGCAGCATTTGGTTTCTTCTATACATATATATTTGTGACCTTCAGAGCCGAAAATATTAAACTTGCGAAATCAAAAACCAAAAACAGCACTTCAGAATATTGAGAAATTTAGTATCGAACAATTCACCTTTATATTTTTGAGATTTGAGAAAAAAATGTCCCAGTACTTTTTTGACCCACTGTATATGAAAATATATAGATATGAAGCGTTAAATCCGTTGTATTAGTTTCAATAGCTTTTTTTTAAATTCTAATGAATATTAAAATCGATGTTATTTATTATTATTATTATTATTATTATTATTATTATTATTATAAATTTCTTTGAGCAAAATTCTCGGTAAAATTTCTCGATAACATTCACCTATTCCTGAGATTATCCCAGGAATTAGGCATCCAAGACTATTATTATTATTATTTTACCTCAAATTTGTCACTAGTGTGTTCCTTTCCCGCATATGCCGCTCGGGCAATATTCCTGCTAGGAACAACGCTGCCTGGTAACACGTCATCAGACGTATGCTTCATTCTGCCAATGTAAATATGGGATCCATCAACATCGGTACCACCTCTAAGTCCAACTTTAGGAACCCGACTTGTCGTAACAGTCTTCCAACGATCTATATCATTAATCCAATAATAATGCGGATTAGAACATAAAGAAACAATAATCGAAAGCTGGCAACGCTGTAATCTAAAGTGACAAATAGTATTAAAATAAACAAAACGTGACGATTACTTATTATATGCCAGACATAAAATAACTAGTAAATTGACATTGAAATGAAATATCGAATAACTAGTAATGAACATTAAATAACTAGTAATGAACATTGAATAACTTTGGCGATCAATACTGTTATCACAACTTACAATTAGTTGGGTTAGACATCGCAACAAAATCGATAAATGACCTGAGCACAAATATTTTGTTATCACTGGACGTTAGTCATATTGCACATTGATTAGGTATACATATATCGTGAAACGGTTATATTATGATGTCAGTAAACAAATAAAGTGCAACACGCTTCTGATATTACTACGAGACCGAATCATCAATTCTGCCAACGATTAATCTAGTAGAGGCTTTCTTGAGCGCATAGCAGGCAGCCATGCGGCATTGCCAGACGTAGTCTGTTGGCTGAGTTTCTCCTACCTTCGTTGATCACTTGATCAAAATCGCACTTTTAATCATATTCTATTATTAGTTTTTGAAAGATGATTTCATAAACTAAAAATAATTGTTTATTATTCAACTCAATAATGAATATATTTTCTCTAATAAATAAATAGCCAGAATTTTCTTTTATTAAATAAATATGAACCTAGTACTAAATTTCAGTTATTTCTATGCCTAAGGCGTCTTAACATAAACACAAATGATTTAGAAAATAAAACGTAGAACTGTATTTTAACGTTTATTTAACATTTATGTTAAAATTTAGGTATAATAAAAACAATTGTCTATAGAATATATGTTCCTAAAGTATCTATAGTCAACGGTTTTTTTGTAATTGAAAATTTGCAATTAAATTTTCAAGTGTTATAGTGCCGGTACTACACCGGCACTACAACGCTTGAAAATGTTTTATGTTTATTTATGATTGTTTCCACAGAGTAATTTAACTTTTGTATTATATTATTATTTATAACATAAAGACCTTATATTACAGTGTAGCATATGGTCTGTACCTCTCTAGCCTTGATGAGAATCATTCCACAAAGCAAATGTTAACAAGAAGGCGAAGAGGTAGACCATAGGCTAGTTGGTTACAAGCGGTAGAAAGAGACATACAAGAAATATAAGTGATAGATTGAGGAATATTGGCAAGAAACAAGAAGGATGGAAGAAAATATGCAACAAAGCCATGGGTGTTCTTGGTCCGCTGCGAGGTTTTCCATAAATGGGCAGTGAATCTGCCTACTCTCCAAGGTTTGTTACTGTTTTTTTGTCGAAGTCTCAACCTGTCTATTCCTCAGTTCGAGTCGAGGAGTAGGCAGATTGACTCTTTTGATTTAGGTAAGCTTGTTTATATTGATTCATATTGTTTTGAGCATTTTTGATATTTGCAAAGTTTGACAAATATTGAATTATTTTTTCTTTTTGCAAATTTCAAAATCATTCTCAAATAATTACTAGTTTAATGTCGTTTAAAAATAAGGTAAAGAATTAAAGATAGAGAGTCAGAGAAACATTTTTTTTTATTTTATTTAGTGCTTTAAAATTTTGTAAAGATACAAGTGGTCTAAAGCTTCCAAAGTTATTTGGAAAAATTATTTTTGACGTTTGAATCCAATGTATCGTATTTATATTTGTGGGAAACACTAAAACAATTTATTTGTAAAGCATCAACGTAAGTTACAGAGAAGTCGAGGTACAGGTTTGAAAGTGAAAACATTTCTTTAAAAATAAAATCTAAATTATTTATTCTCAATAATAAACAGCTATACAATTATATTTATAGTGGTAATGCTTCAACTTTTTTTATTAATATAATAAAAAAATATAACAAAACAAATTTACAAAAGTAGTATATCTTATTCTATACTGTTTTTTACTTCAATCAGTGACGTATCCGTTTCTTCCAAGGCGTTCTTTGACGCTCTGCTGCGTTTGTTTGTGCTGAAATAAAGAAAAATGTAAAATATTTATAATATATGACTGTGCAATTTTAGTGTTTTATATATTATAATTATGCACAATCACAATTCTATGACAAACTATTACTAATTATTAGTTAGAATCCTGCGGAAAACCTAGGTTATTTTTCTGTTTTACTTTATAACCCAGTCAAGAATTAAAGCTATGAAAAAAACTTAATTATTTAGCAACACTACTGCGGAATTTAAAAATCAGAACCCAGTGATACTCCAAATTAAAATACCAATGTAAATTAGAAACATCCTGTAGATTAGAACATTGTTTTAAGCCTCCTGTTCAAAATATTCTTTTTTAGAAGTCGTATTTTGGGAATGCGTTACTTTGGCTAACCCTGTATTAAATCTACGTGCATTTAAGTAGCATAAATAACTTTGGTAACCGAAAAAGACTTATTAGGTAAGGCAAACTTTCTTCTACTGTCAAGAATATATTTAATAGTTAAAATACTACAGTAACTAAAAATAAATAATATATACTATTCGAAAGTACATTTTTAAGTATTTATTAAAAAAAATCGTGTATGTAATTTGAATGGTTTATAAACAAAATATATTACAATTGTATAGTACCTACATACATATATACTCGTACTATCCATTGACTTTCTATTTATTGCCTAATAGGTAGTTAATTTTAATCGTTTTATAATTTTAATTGTTTCACAATTTTAACTTTGCTTATATTCTACATTTTTATCAAGTTCAAGGATCTTTTGAAACTTCAGGGAAGAGTTCTGTTTATTGTATAATTTTTGTCAACAAACCATTCCATTTCACAATAGCTAAAACATTTGAGATATTAACTCAGAAAAATAGCTTAAAGTCCTTAAACCCACAAAGTCAGCAAAAAATATAAAATCAATATTGCTGCTGTATTGGAAACTCAAAATATGCCTACCACTGTGAAACTACAAATTGATAATTAATCCTAAGAAATGATATAATATTTGAATACACTAAACAGAAAACGGTCCTTAATTGGAAATCCAATTTAGATCGGATTCGTTGTTGGTGAGATTATTTCTAAATTAGAGACATTCATTCGGTAGCATTCATGTTAATTAAATTAAATGAATATAGATGTACAACGCCGCCTGTATTGGTAGCTTTTAATATACAGTGTGTCCCCAGTTAGAGTACCGCACCCTTATGCAACTTTTTTCGTTGTTATTTTTTTTCGAGAAAAAATCACTGCTATAAAAAGTATTGTTTATCCTGGGAGGATAGGAGTAATAGTCAGCTTTGTGATAAACTATGCAGGATGTAAAAAAATTAAGAAGTGAAAACTGTCTTTAAGCAATGTGCTTTAATTTTTTTATTTTTCTTCAAAACCTTCTACAAAAATGTTCAACAACTTAAGATGTGATTGGGTATGAAGTTTGGTTAAATAAGGACAATAATTATATTTTACAAAAAAAAAAAAATACTGTAAGATTATTCCATTTAGGGGAATAGGGAGGATAAAGCAAAACGTCTATATCAATCATTTTCACGATTTCATTGACTGAAACAAAAAATTCGTGCAACTGTTACCACCATAAGTGAAGAAATCATCACGCCTATATACGAAGAATTTAGAAAAAATTTTGAAATATTTTAAGGTCAAAGTCTGCTAGTCAAATACTATTTTAAACTGATGCAGGTCTTTAGGCCGACTATTTGTCTTTCTTTTTTATTATTATTTATTTTCCTGTTCTTTGCTCCCTGAGAAACCCCTGTCAATATTTTAATTAAATTTGCAGTAAGAGTTAACCCTTTTTTTTTGTCATCTCTTGTCATAAAATAAAATGGTTACAAAATCGTGACATCTATTTTCCGTGAAACATGATAATTGTCCTTATTTTACAAAATTTTATATTTAAACACTCTTTGAGTTTTTATTAAATAGTTTCAAAAAATAAAAATGAAGGCACTTTTCCTAATGGACATTTTACACATCCTGACACACCATATATATTATCCTTATCAGCTCTTATCAGCTGATTCTGGAAACAACAAAAAGGTGTCTGTCTAAGAGTAACTGACCTTCCCAAGAGGTTCGATTCCACCATCGTAATTTCGGTCATAACTGTAGTATCACATTGATGGTTCAGATCCTGAATGCTAGAAAATTCAATAAAACCGTGATAGACAGTTCTAATCTAATTTGTATTCACATACACCAAACTAACGTAAACAATCGAAAGGTCAATGCAGGTGCACATCATAGATACTACTGCTAACAAAAACGGGGAACACACATAAGGACATTAAGGAGTTCTGTATTATATTAGATAATGTGAAAATGGACCACAGAGCATGCGATGCTTACTTTATTTCTTTTTCTTCAGGAGACGGCGGACTTTTATTACAACATTTTACCCATTGTGAGGATTCGCCGCTGAAAATAAATTTAAAATTTACGATTTATACCTTTAAATGTCAAAATATTTAATGCGAAGAAATAAGTAATATTCCACATCATCACAGAATTGGTTAGACCAACTCAACTTGAAAACGATTTTCAGATATAAGGTAATGTTTACATATTCTATAGCTATTGCTAAGGATTCCATTCCAGACAAGTCAGAAATATTTTCCACCCCTTTTTATGGCAAAAATAACACAAAAACACAAATACATTTATCTGTTAACGTACTGTTGAGTAGTAAATACAATTTAGGACTATAATCTTTGGTGTACTGGCAAGAGGTCAAAATAATAAACTTCTTTTAACGTCTTTCTCCCAGGAAATATTATAAATATTATTTTTCTGAAAATACAAGGTGGGGCAGAGCAACTTGCTTATTTGAATTTGTCGCCCTGAAGCGATGGTTGCTCCTAGGAGGTGAAGGTAATCACATTCAATAGAGTGAGGCGTAAAGTTGTAGCTCCACTTGGTTTAGTTAGCATTATGAAGTGGACGAAGGTGAAACGCGCGTTCGCTCTCGAGGCGTACTTTTCTAACGGTCGCTTAATCACCGTCAGGCAACGTGCATTCCGTACCCATTTCAATATTGCACCCCTTTGTCGTGTTCCTGGTCGTCAATTGATTGTTTCATGGGTAAACAGCTTCAGGGAAACTGGTGATCTGAAGAAAAAAACCTGGGCTTCCAGGAACAACAAGGTTGCCCTAAAACATTAAAATACTAAGGCTTTCTGTTTTATGATCCACTCAGCGCTCTGTCCTCAATCATGCAACTGCTTTTGGGTTATCTGCTCGTTCTGTGAGGCGAATCCTTCATGAAGAACTAAAATTCTATCCCTACAAATTGGCTGTGGTACGGGAACTTAATCCACGCGATTTTCTTGCTCGCAAAAATGCATGTCAGGTGCTTCTTGGCATGCCTCCTCACGACATACTTATTTTCTTCAGTGATGAGGCTTCTTCCATCTTTCGGGATCTGTAAATAGAGCATAATATGCGCTATTGGAGCTCTAATAACCCCAGACAACTTCATCAGCGTCCCCTACATACACAACGTGTAACAGTTTGGTGTGCACTATCGCGAGTTGAAATAATCAATCCATCTTTTTTTTTTTTGATGAAAACGAACGAGCAGTTTCGGTGACATCTGACCGTTATGTCTACATGACTCAGGAGTTTTTCCTGTCAACACTCAACGAGATAGATGTGGGAGATGTATAGTTCCAGCAGGACAGTGCCACGACACACACAGCACGTGTGTCAATTACTGTTTTGCGGCAACACTTCCCAGGACGCTTCCATCTCCTTTAAGGGTGATCTGCAATGGCCAGCACGGTCGCCTGATTTAATCCCCTGTGACTAGGGTCCTAGAACTTTGGCTCACCTGAAGAACAATATTCATCAAGCTGTCGCCAACATTTCCGTCGATATGCTGGAATAGTTGAACAAAACTTCGGAGTTCCATTCACGCAGTGTATTGAGAATGATGTACGCCACCTATCTAATATCATCTTTAAAATTGTGTTAACATAAAATTTAAATGTTGTTCAAAGAATTAAATATATATCTGCATTACTTTTTTTTTTAATTGAATTTCTAAATAAACAAGTTGCTCTGCGCCGCCCTGTAAAAAGTCTCTTATCATGAATATGAGATTATTTGTTTTTTATGTATTTTTTATATAATATCTTGAGTTTTAAAACTTAAAAATATATTTATGTATGTTTTCACTCAAATTTTAATGAAAGCTAAAGTTTCCTAACATACGGTGTTATTTTTCACGTTTTCTATGTAAAGAAATGTAATTTTAAGAACATTAAGAACAATTAATGATTACCCATTAACAATAACTAGTGTCCGGGAGTAAACTGTGCGTTGAAGGTTCGGACTTACGTGTATATATGAAATTAAATTATGAAATTTCATATTATTAATTAACATAAAATTCATATCGTATTTGTATCCACAATAATCAGAATTATTTTCCAAATACGACACCGGAACGAGTCAGTAACCTAGTAACTACTTGTGGTAATAGGAAGGGTTATACATTTTCACTGTGAGAGGTAACGAGTGCTCGCTGACGTATAGTATATTGTAAATTAAATTAATATTATTATTAGACTTGAAGACGTCACGTAAACTTCCTTCACGTAATGCAGTGGAAAGTGGATGAGTGATTTTACCGAATTGTATTTTTATGGTGCCAATTTACCATACGTATGCGATACATGTCATAGTTTCGGAACAATCGACAAATTTATAGCCAACGTGGTGAAGACACTTTTAGAAGGGCCTTGAAGAAAATTGTTTCAAAGCGAATTGCCAAATACGCCATTATCACCACAGAGTGTTGCGACGCATAGGGGTACATTGTTAGAAACAGGAAGCTACAATTCTATACATTCTGATGATGCAAAGAGGGTGAGCGACAAATTAAATCCAAACCAAGCACTCTCTATATCACACTCTCAGTAGGTGTTCATTACACGGCTATACAATTCATCCAGTCATTTTTTAAGAATGTATTTGTCAATAAGAAACCTCCAGTGTACTACCAATTGGATCCAAAATTAGTAGTATCCACAACTCTTATTGTTGTAAATACTACAATTAAAAGATAATATACGAGGGGGTACTCAAAAGAAACCGAACTGATGTTGTGGTGGGCGGAGTTTTTGTGGTACTTCGTTCTGCCGCTAGAAGCATATAGATCTACAATTGCTGAGTTAGTAAGCCAAGCGCTAAAGAAGGTTCTGTTCGGCTTGTGTGAATTTTTTAGTGAGAGCTGTATTGTGTGCTTGTCGTTTTTTTGATTCTCGTGAACAACGCGCGGCAGTTTTGCTTCTTGTTCAGAAAACTGGTGCAGATAATTCTATTGGGAAAAGTTAAATGTTTGAATAGTTTTCCCGTTTCAAAATAAGTTAAATGTCAATTGATGGCAACCCTCGCTCTGGTCGTCATTCCACGGCTCGAACCGATGAAATCATTAAAGATATTCTCGAAATCATTCTGAAAGATCGACGATGGCTCATTGACGAAATTGTGAAAATGTGTGGTCAAAAATTGGCACACAAGCAGGGCTGTGTGAACAGGGGCGTTATTATCATAGAAAAACTAGTCACCCGACTGCCACAAATCAGGCCTCTTCCGCCGCAAACTGTTGTGCAATCTTTCCAGACATCCAGGTAGAAAGTCTGGTTAACTGTCCGACCCTGTGGAATAAACTCTGAATGGACAACCCCTCACATATCGAAAAAACAAAAAAAAAAACACGAGCACACAAAACAACTTTTACTAAAAAAACTTACACAAGCCGAACGAAACCTCCTCTAGCAACGATATTTGGCTTACTGACTCGAAAATAGTAGTTCTATACACTCCTAGCGGCAGAATGCGGTACTACCAAAACTCCGCCGAAAAACAACGAAGTACTGTTTTGGGTACCTCTTTTTATGTATTGTTTATTATATCTTTATATATGTATATCGGTGCGATGTCCTGGATCCACCCCTTTTACGTCATGTACGATTTACTGGCAGATTTTAGTAATAATTGATATATAATGTCAATACGTTATTTAACAATATCAAAAGATATTATAAATAGTGGAGAAAACGAAAAAAGTAAATAAAACTTTGTGCCCAGTTTATCAAATAGTGGTCAAAAGTTTAAAAAAAGAGAACCGTCATATTATCTATTAATCTATTCTTATCGTAATGTTCGTACTCATGAAACTTCTGTTCTCTTCAACGACATTTGTATAATTACATTTATGAGGCATGACATAATTGGTGTTAGCACTCTAATTGCGAAATAAACCCTTAACAATACACGCTATAATCTTTTGGAGAAAAATAGTTTACCACTTCTTTAAAACATCCGAAATTAAAACACTTACTTTGGAATGGTTACATCATCAGGTCCTGTCGAGATCAATGTGAAATTCCTGCAAGGTGTGTAGTCGTAATTCCTCAGAGACATATGGAGATAGAAGCTGTTCTTTATAGCCGTTTGAACCTAGAAGAGATAATTATATTAGTTATAATACTTTGATAGTCTGCATAAGAAAGAAAAATGTTCAATAAGTTTAGAATTTTGTGAACCTGTCTTTTATTTTACTAATTTTGACCACATTAATTTTTTTTCTTTTGGTTTGGTCACTATTCCATGCAGTTACGAATGATAGTAATGATACAATTATGAGGATGGTGTTATGAGAAATTTTAACATTATGAGGATGTTGGATATGTGTGGCAGCAAATATCTATCAGGATACTTCTTATACAATTGTGTTAGCAATTCCACATAACTTCTAAACACTTTATAAATAGTATAACTGTAACGAACCCTCATAAAAATTCCTGTTCAATGAGTTTCTGTTAAATATCGCACTGTTTATTAAACACAAAATGGCTTTACTGTTTGCAATTGTCTGGATTCTTCTTATTTCAGAGCAAATTTTTTTGTAAATACATGGATGATAAATGTCTCACAGGTATGTTATGTTTACATATTCATCGATTTGTCTGAACACTGTATGTTTCAGCGACAACAGAGATGCACAATTAATGTCTCGTTCCGTTACATTAATCGCTCTGTATATTTAAAAACAATACTCGCATTGTTCTCTCCTACTTCATAATTTCGATGCTTGCAATTTCTTATACACCGTGGAAAAATTTGTCTGGAACACATGAAAAACCTCGCAAAATATTGTTTTCTTGTAGAAAAGCTCGAAGGGATCAAAAGATATTTAGAACTTTCCGTTTTTTTTAATATTTTAGTTATATGTACAGTGGCGTACGTTCCAGACTCAAAGGGGGCGAATTCTTTTTAAATACCAACCCCTATCTTTAATTTGACTCAGTGAAAAAGCACATATTTTTGAGTATTATCATACAAAATATTAGGTGGTATAAAGAATATTTCGAGAAAAACGCATATACAGTTTTCATTATTCTAATATTTTTTGATATTTCCAGATTTTTAGAGTATACTAAATCATAAGCATCTTTTACGGATTCTAAGATCGTACATCTTCTTCTATCTATCAATTTTTGAGACATTTTCAATTTAGAATGTCATAGTAGAAATACTATGACATTCTAAATTGAAAATGTCTCAAAACATTTTTTACGGACGCGGACGCTGCGAATTTTTCATTCAAGAAAGTACAAGATTATATATAAACTAAATTGAAATAAACAGTTTTAAAATCTTAAAACGGACTTTTCCGAACATGGAACATGTCTATCCCGAAAATGAGTGGCTGAGAAAAAATAAATGCAGAATATGTGTTTTATGCGACAGTTTTACTTTACTTTTTTCAATTTTTCTCAAATTGTCCACCATCGTGCCTTCTTATGACCCATGGACAGGGTGGGGTGTGTCCTATCCACCTCAAAATCAATAGATGTCATCTAGTAGACGATCCTAATCAGAATCAGTTAAAACTCGATGGATCCGACACGATTTAATTGAGTTATCGTGCTAACAAAAACAATTTTTCAAATGGTTCACCATTGTGCTTTCTCATGACCCATGCACATGGTAGAATGTGTTTTATCGACCTCAAAATCAATAGGTGTCGTCTGGGAGACGTCTCCGATCAGAATCAGTCAAAATCCGATCGATCCGATACGATTTAGTTGAGTTATCGTGTTAACAAGAAAAAATTTCTCAAATAATCCACCCTCGTGCTTTCTTATGACCCATGGACAGGGTGGGGTATGTCCTATCAACCTCAATATCAACAGGTGTCGTCAAGAAGACGTTCTCGATCAGAATCAGTCAAAACCCGATCGATCCGATACGATTTAGTTGAGTTATCGTGCTAACAAAAAAATTTCTCAAATAGTCCATCATCGTGGTTTCTCATGATCCATGGACAGGGTGGGGTGTATCCTATCCACCTCAAAATCAATAAGTGTTGTCTGGGAGACGTTCCCGATCAGGATCAGACAAAGCCCAATCGATTCGACATGATTTAGTTGAGTTATCGTGCTAACAAGAATAAATGCCGACGACAACGACGACAATGACGGCAACGGCAACGGCAACGACAACGACAGCGACACACACATACACACACAAAATCATTTTTTTTTGTTTTAAGGCCGAAAAACGAAAAATAAACCCTAGAAAAAAATTTTGTTTACACGATTGCATTACTTTTCCGCGTATGGTGGAATTCGGAAAAGTAAAAAAATTACCATTCCGTCAGTAGACATTACACAACCTCAATTCTCAGTACAGATATCTTTCATGATATTCTGTGTCATATCTACTGTGATATTCCAAATGCAAAATGTCTCAAAATTTGTTTACGGGCGCTCCCAATTTTTCTATGAAACAAAAAAACTTACGTATTAAATAAATAAAATTAAATAAAAATACCATTCCATTAGTAGACTTTTCACAACATTCACAATTTTCACTACGGATATCTCTTATAGCGTTTACTATGATATTCTAAATTTAAATTATCTGAAAACAATTTTTACAGGGGCTACGACTGTTCAAAGTTCAAGATTACATATTAATAAAATAAAAAAAAATCACCATTGCGTTAATAAACATTACACAACCTCAATTTTCACTACAGACATCTTACATGGCCTCTATTGTGACATTTTTGTCATAGTAGAGTTGAAAATGTCCCCAATTATTTTTACAGGCGGTACTTTTTTTTAATGAAAAAAGTACAAAAAGTACACAACCTCAATTTTCAGATTGTCTCGAAATTACCGATGGGAGGATTACAGGGTGAAAACCTGAAATCTGGAGCATATACACCCACAACTTCAAAAACTGTTTCCCATGTGCTTGGCAGGCGGTCGATTCCACGACAAAGAAGTCGCGGTTCCTATAGCCAGTCCACGCTTTGACGTCGGTCGTCCACTAACTAATCCAAATCATTGTAGGCTTTGTTTACCTGCCAGTTCTTCAACGAGTGATTGACGTGGTAGTCTGTGAGAGCGTTGATTGGTGAGTATGGATATGGAGATTTTCGTCCATTGGCCTTGCTGATGTCGGAAAGTTCGTAAGTAATGCATCCAGTCAATTTCCATATCATTCCAAGCTTTTTGAGGCAACGGACGATATTAGATTTGACGACACTGAAGTCTTCGGCCAGAATTTTAGTTAGTAGTCATGCTTTTGTCCTCTTACAAGGCTGCCAGAAGTACCTAATTGTCGAAGTCTTCCAGGCGAGTCCTCCAAGCTGGTATCACCTGAGTTGAAGCGGGCAGACCATTCCCGAAATTGACTCGCTGATTGTTCCTTCTCCAAGAAGTTCGTTGAGATTGCGAAATGACTGCTGCTTTTCATCCTTTCTCGTAGTGGTAAAGTAATATGACGAATATGAGTATGGTTTTTGATACGCATTTTTATCAACTATACAAAGAAGAATATTTTATAAAAAAAAAAACGAAATGCCAATTTTCACAAAGAAAAAATGCGACAATATGAACGCCTAATATTTATGAATCAACCTATTTTCTCTATTCTTTCAAATGAAATTCCAAATATACAGCTCGATTAATATGTAATAAGACATTAGTTGCGCATTCGTCTTATCGCTGAAACACACAGTCGAGTTTTTGCGAGATTTTTCAGATGTCCGGGCTTCTTTTCTCCAGTGTATAGGTATAATGCGGACATTTACTACCTAAGACAAAAGAGCACTTGTTGTTGTTTACTGAAAAGGAAACGAAACCCACAACATTAAAACCTGGATATCGTATCACTTTGAGGGCCATTCTTTTTAAGCTACTTACCTCTCCGTTAAGAAAGCAGTAAAGCACGGCCACAAAGAAGCCTTGAAACGTAACCAAGAAGTACGTGGAATACGACCATAGGGCGAACTTCCAGGCTTCATTAAATTTGTATGAGAAAAACAAGATGTGGGAAATGCCCATGAGAGGTAGGAGGAAGATAGCCGCTCGGACAGCTTTCCTAAAATAAACAGAACAAGTCACTGGGGTGGAAGGTTTGAATTTTTATTTAATTTCAATTAATATTGTGGCAATGAGAAGAGCTGTTTTCATTCCAGGTTTCTCACACACGGGAAATTACATTTACATTAAAATGATATTGATTTTCCACATAAAAAGTTCATCTGGAATACGCTCAAAAGCACAGGATTAATTTGACCTGTAAATCTTGATAACAGCACACCAAACGTTCTAGCAGGATCACTATGGGGTAGTGGCCCTAAATGAAAGTAGGAGTGATGTTATTCCTTTAGGATGGTTTAACAGAATGTAGTTTTCCTGAAAATTGTGTATTTGGGACGCTTGCTAGATTCTAGTTTCTCATAAATATATAAATGTCCCTTTTTCACATTTTTCCTTTCTAATACTTTCATATTGTTGTTTTATATGCATAGGAAATGAGCGTGTTTCAAAATTTCACAATTTTTAGTTGAAAGAAGGAACATACGTACATTAAAGTGTAAAAATAATTGTTCTAGTTAAGGGGGTCCTCCCGTTTTTCGATTTCAAAAAATCGATTTTTTTAATTAAAATTGTTGCATTGAATGTTCATAATTATTGTCCAAAAATTTTAAGGCAAAATTCACAACAGTTTTAAAGTTATAGTCCAATAAGTGACAGCGTGCACGGCCTGAAAATGATCAGCTGCCTTCCAAACATCTCTTAGAATCGACATTGACAGGAATGTACACGAAATTTTGCCTACGAAAAAGCCTGTTCGAAGCATAAGGACCGTTTAGTTTATTTTCGAATGTCGGCTAGTACAGACAAGTTTCGAGAGTACGTGTTTTTCTCAAAACTACGTTTTCTCACCTTAAGTGCAGCTTTGCCGAGGTACCAATGGATCGATTTTAATAATTATCAGCTTAAAATATTCACAATTGATGTCGCTATATCCCTACCGTAGGATTTTCTTGATATTGCAAAAATTGGATTTTTAATAACAATTTAAAAGTGAAAATGTGTTGTGAACATCGTATTTCTTTTTCAAAGTTGAGCCAAATCCCGTAAAATTTAAATTTTAAAAAACTCCTATGGTAGGATTTAGCTATAACCCCATATTTTATAGAAATGTTTTTGTTTATAAAATAAAATTTTTTTTTAGAAACCTGAAAGAATGTACTTTTTATCTTATATTCAATAAAGTAAAAATTATTAAAATCAGGTTAACTGTATCACTACAATTAATTCTTACAATAACAATAACGGGAAGGCCCCCTTAGTACATATCATAATAGAATAATATTGCGCCCCACCCTCACTCATATCGAAGGCACCTCCGAAGTATACCTCCAGAGGCTTCAGATCAAAAACAAAAGTTACCACGTTGTTCGCAAGGGTCGATTTACTATATTGATTTTGCCAAAATGCCGAAATTCCAACGAAAAGCATTTCGTACATCGACCTAAAAATTTCGTGATACAAACACGAAAATAGTTTAGTAAATATTGAAGATGGCGTTGCCGCGCCATTTTGAAAACTATGTATGCGCGTAACATCTTATTTGGAATCTGTTTCAAGTATATATTCAAACATTGTTTCTACATTGACATCTTTCTTGATTTTTGAAGAAATCGATCAAAATTAATATTGACATATCATCAAACTTTTTAGAACTTTTTTTGACAGGTATCCTGATATCACGCAAAAATCACTTAACGTTTTTAGATTTATTGTGTTTAAATTTAGTAATATGCTTTAGCGTAATTTAATTGATTCTAATAACGTGACACGTATGATTCATTTCATCGCTATTTGCCAAATAAAAAACTCTCTTATCTTGCCGATAAACGGCAAAAGTCTACCTGAGCCTAGCCATAAAACAAGCCAAGTTTATGTTTTAAGATTTTCTATTTGACAAATAGTGATGAAATAAACTATACTTTAGAACAAAATTTAATGCGATTATAATTATTGGTGAGACTGAAGAAAATCTAGATACAGTTGAAATAGTTTTCAGCCAGAGATATCCCGATCGCCCTATCTCTAAAACGTATTTCCAGCAGAACTGCAGAAGTTTCGGAGAACAGGTAGTATTGAGAATGAGAAAAAAAGATGCCTAGGAATGGCAGAAAACTATAACTAAACTATGGTCTATTGATTATTCTAAATTAATAAATAACCACAATCCGGATTCACATGCAAGCACCTGGGAAAGTAAGGTGTGAAATATTAAGAAAGAAGTATTTAGTTGAAAATATTCTTGAATACTCTAGAAATATTTCACTTTATATTATATACGAAAACTGTTGAATAAAGGTGTATATTTTCTCAAGTTACTCTGACATAACTAAGAAATTGGTCTTCTGAAAAATCGTAGCTATTAATTAAGAATAATAGTGGAGTTGAAATCAATCAAATATGAACTCTTCATGTTAGACGTTTTTTCGCCCATTTGTGTTACTTAAATATACACACTTTAATAGTTTTAAGATTCTCTCAGTAAAACATATCTTTGATTACATGATTTGAACAACATTTGAACACAACAATAAGGTATGAATATTTTACTCTACCTCAAGACCTAACTAATTGTTCTTTTAAAATCACAACGCATATGTACTTTTTGTGAGTATTCTTAGATTTCCACAGATGCTGGTAATATTTATGATTGTATTACAGATATTATACTAGGAATGGGTAGATATTATTCGCTGTGTGGCAAATTCACAATATTCTTATTGTGATCAAACTGCTGAATCTGCATGAACAAAAATATAGTACTGATAATCTTCATATAAAAGCTGTTTATCCAATAACGAGAACACTGTGTAGGAGTATCTTATGAAGTGTAATGGATTTGAACTATGTCATAAGCCCTTTGTTCCTTGCAGAACCTTATATAGTTCGATAGTTTCCACGATGGCACTATCAACCGAAACATTACTAGAATATTCAATATAGTTTTCTTAACATTTCTATCCTTAATATGCAAAACTTTGTTCTCAATTACTTTTCCGATAAATCAATGACACACAATACATCTTATATGCTTGGAAATACCCATTAACTACGTATAAGTTTATTTCATCGCTATTTGCCAAATAAAAAATCCCAAGCGGCTCTTAGCTTATACCATAGTTTGTTTTTATGGCTAGACTCAGGTAGACTGTTCTGTTTATCGACAAGATAAGTTTTTGAAGTAAATACTTCTTTGGCGGCGTTCTGATATTTGACGAGAATGGAGAGTGAATTGGAAAAAATGTAACGTTTCCAAATTTCGTTCCACGAGAGAGAAAAAAGATATAACGTAGAGAGAATGAGAAAGGGAGCTATACATTTGGTATACCTAAAACACAGGCTTCGTTACAAGACAGAGTACACAGATATATAACATAGAGAGAAAGGGAAAGAGAGCTATACATCATATATATATATATATATATATATATATATATATATATATATATATATATATATATATATATATATCAGTTTAGGCTATCTACGGCTCCCTTTTGTGCAGTCCTTCGTCTTTAACGCCCACTCATACGCTAAGTCCAAGGTCTAAGTTGCTTGAAGGGGGAATAGTTTAGGAAGCATCGTACGAGCAAGAGAGAGAACCACGTATTCATTGAATACTAGGCAATAGAAGAAAGTATAGTATGACGCGCATGCTCGCGAGTACGTACAGCTCTGACGCCACACGGGAGTGGAGCAAGAGAGAGCGATATAAACTCAGTACGAAGCGATAGAATAGGGTAGATAGATTGTCGCGCATGCGCGCGTTACAGATGTACGCGTCCAGACGCTATATATTAACAGCTGAAGCAGCACGCGTGTGTACCGAATATTTATCATTGTGTTTTGTAATTATTTACGTTATTTACATCTGTGTTCTGTAATTATTTGATAATATCCTTGAACCGTTTAACTTGTTAAAATCTAGAAGATATAATATATTTCATTCGCCGCTCCCTACTGGTTTACAGCCACACAGGTGCAAATGCACTTGGAAGAGATGAAGACAAAATCCCTTTGATTCTCGGGGGAGATTTCAATGTAAATTTCGGATCCAATGATTCTTTGACGTTGATTAACTTTCTTCGAGAAACATTTGATCTGCTTAAAAATAACAATCCCAAAGAATCAACAACAAAATCCGGAACAATAATATATACAATTTTTACACGTTATCTAGAAAATATCGAATCACGAACATATATTTCATATTTTAGTTATCACAAACCAATCATATCAGTATTATCAATTGAACCACCAGCCGATGGTAGTGCAGATAACGAATAAACGGAATATTTTTTACATAAATTTTATATTGTTATATTTCTTTTGAAATCCCTCTCCCTTTCTTTCTCTCTCTCTCTCTCTCTTTCAATCTCTCATTCTTAATCTCTCTCATTCTCTATTATAAAGAAGTATTCACTTCTATCACGTGTACTGTGCTGCACATGGTATTTTTTCTTACTTTTTTTTATTTGGTAACTAGTGATGAGCTTTTGATAACGTAAGATGGGAAAAAATGTTCGAGATACTAAAGAGCGCGGGAATGAAGTATAGAGATAGGAGAGTAGTACACAACCTATATAAAGAGCAAACTGCTGTTATAGAAGTAGAAGGGGAAAAAAGGGAAGTAGGTATTAGGAAAGAAGTAAGACAAGGATGTACGCTATCACCACTAATTTTTAATCTGTACATCGAAGAGGCGATTAATGTGGTAAAAGATAGAGCGGATTTCGGGATTAAAGTACAGGGACGGAAACTAAAAATGCTGAGATTCGCGGATGATATAGCAGTATTAGCATCTAGTAAGGAGGAATTAGAATCAGCATTGAACGAAATGGAGGCAGTGTTGACAGAGGAATACGGAATGAGGGTGAATAAAAATAAAACTAAAGTGTTAGTGTACAGAGGGCGCGAGAGCAGAGCAAAAACGAAAGTACAAATTAATAATGAAAGATTGGAGGAAGTTAAAGACTTCACTTATTTAGGAAGTAAAATAAATTGGGATGGAAGAAGCGATAAAGACATAAAACAAAGAATAGCGCAGGGTCGAGTAGCTTTTAACAAAAAGAAAGCACTTTTATGCTCGGGGGTAATAAACTTAGAAACAAGGAAGAGATTTTTGAAAACATATGTATGGAGCACGGCACTATACGGCTGCGAAACCTGGACGGTAGGGGAAGCAAGTAGGAAGAAATTAGAAGCTTTTGAGATGTGGTGTTACCGAAGAATGATGAAAATACCATGGACTGATAGGGTTAGAAACGAAGAAGTATTGGAGAAAGTCGGCGAGAAAAGAAGTATGTGGAAAAACTAAAAGAAGAGAAGAGATAGAATGGTAGGCCACTTGTTGAGACATGGGGGAATAGTCCGCGATATTTTGGAGGCAGAAATAGGAGTGAAGAAAGGCAGAGGTAGGCCTAGATTAGACTACTGCTCGCAAATAGAAAGGGATGTAGGTTGTAGCACAATTAGCGAAATGCGTAGGTTAGCATAAGATAGGAGAAGCTGGAGGTTAGCGTCCAACCAGTCTTAGGACTGATGACCTAATGATGATGATGACGATGAACTAGCGATGAAATGAATAGTATGTGGGTACTGTTAAATATTCATAAACCGAAGAATAACCCTGATTTTTCCTCATATAAACACTATCAATGAGCCAATATGAATACTATATAGAAATATCTTATGCTGCCTAATTGGTGTGAATTGTGTCGTAATCAGTGAAGCATTAATATAATATTCAACAACATTTTCAATTAACATTTTCTTCCTTAATATTCAAAACTTTGTTCCAATAAATTAATTTTCATGTACAACACTTCTTGCGTGTCTCGAGTCACCTATTATCTTGGTGTGTATTATATGGCTAATAATTAATGACAGTGTAATTTAATAACATAAATCTCACAACAACGATGTACTATCAAGAAAATAATTAACGAAGCACATTCGATACATTCTCCTACAATATAGGTAGTAATAATAAGTTTTGGAGGTAACCATGTTCTTGCTCGCAAACCGAACATTTCGACTATTGGGCAAAAACATAACTGACTCAAAAATATATTTAGCAATGCCGATACTTTAGAAAAATTATTGAAAAATATCTCACAATGAGTATATTCTTTCTTGAAGGTACGTCTTCTCAATTTATCAAACATTACAAATAAATAACATAAAATGATGATAAAAAAAATCATGAGAAAAAATCTGAAGTAATATATATCTCAGTACATAAATGAGGACTGTTTTGATAAAAAAAAAATGGTTAGTATGTCAGGCAATATAAGCAAGAATAAAAGTTTGTAAGTCTAAAAAGCTGATAACTTTTCAACATACGTGCATATATTTCTTATACATATTTTTACTTAATACGTTTTTACCGCCGCTACAACATATGTAATAGCTACAGCAGAGGCAGATATCAAATCACTCATGGGTAAGGAGAACATTTTTGCATAAAAAATTACTTTTTTATACATTTATGAGAAACTAACGTGCGCGGAGACTGAACAGGAAAATATCACTTTGCTTTGAACCCGCAGCTAAATTATATCAAAAATCCAAACACGTATACAATTATGTTAAAAGTAAGATAGATTTAGTATATCTTTTTTCATTTACCAGTAAAGAAAATATATTTAAAATCTTAGTAAAACTCACTAAAAGTTAGTAAAACTCAGTTTTACAGAATAAGTTTCTATGGCAGAGTAAGAGAAGATATATACACACACCGTCAAAAGTCTTGGACCCCCTAAGTTTTGTATTAGTAAATAATTTTTTTTAAATATTGTATTTATTTTTCAGAGCATGCTTTTTCTAAATATATTTTTTTGTAATACAAGATAAGTTTTTAAAAATTTAGATAATTAAAAAACAATGAGAAAAGAATTTGCAAATTTTAAGTAAATTTATTATGACAAAAATTAACAAAACATATTTTTTAACAAATTAAACTACAACTTAATAGTCAATATGGCCTCCTCTGCTTCTCAGTAACATATTGACATGCCTGTACATTGAAACAATCAAACGGTTGATAATTTCTTGAGGAATATTGTTCCATTCCTCTATTGCTGTTGTAAATAACTCTTCCGCATTTTGGGGAGGGTTCGTGCATTTGTGAATTGCTCTAGAAATAAAATCCCACATATTCTCAATGGGATTCATATCTGAGGAATTAACTGACCAATCTAATCGAGTAATATATCCCTGTTCAAGTACCTCTTGAACAGTTCTTGCGCAATGTGGCCTCGCGTTGTCGTCCATGAAGATGAAATTGTCACCTAATTCGTCACGTAGGGGATAAATAATGGACCTGATAACACTTTCAATATAAACTTGACTTATCATATTCTTATTTATGGGAATTAACGGCGTACGGCGATTGAACATTATTCCTCCCCAACACATTACTGTCTGACCATTGTAGGGAGCAACCTCACGGCAAAAATTTACTCTCTCCTGATGACCTAGCTCTCTCCAGAGTCTTTGCCTATTATCATCACTTACCAGCCCAATTCTGGTTTCATCTGTGAATAAGAGCCATCACCACTGCTGCAAGAGCCAATCAATCACGTTTCCGTGCCTACTGAAAGCGGGCAGCTCGATGTTGTGGAAGTAGAGTGGGTACCCTTAAAGGCCATTTTGCACGTAAGTTTGCATGATAAATTCTTCTTCGAACTGTAGAGGTCGATATAATAGGGCGAAATGTACCTAGAAAGTAAGCCCTGATGGCTGAAGCTGAAAAATTTCAATCTAGGGGCATATTGAACCAAATACCGATTCTGTCATTCATTTGACAATTGAGGCCGACCACTACGTAGTCTTCTTTCCACTGTCCCTAGTTCTTGACACCTATGCACTATTTGCAAAACAAAAGATATAGGAATGACTAACATCTCGGATATCTGATGATTGGAACGTCCATCATGGACATGCAAAGCAATAATTCTTGCCCTATTAAATATAGAAACCTGGCACGTCCTGGCATTATAACGAAAGAAAAGTGTCAAAGTCGCTTTGCTAAATATGCAATAAAACTAACGAATATATAAAAAATATATATAACTAATCAACAATATTTTACTTAGCAATTTATTTGATCTTGTTTGATAGTTAAATAACTCACCTTTGTTGCCTAGCAAAGAAAACAAAATAAACATAGTTGAAATCTGTAATATACCAGGGGTCCAAGACTTTTGACGGTGTGTGTATTTTATAACGCATAAAGTTACCATTGATAAATTTTATAAATTCATTTACTATAAACTTTAAAATTTACCTTGTGTTAATTTTTTTTTGTTTTTGAGCATTATTTCTTGTTATTTTAACTTACTACAGTCTATCTTAAATCTGTATAATAAATACTTTGATTTTGTTTGTATTTTATTTACCAATTCTAACTAACAACAATTAAATAATGTATTAAGATTTTAAATCATTCTTAGTCTCGAATTCACTTATTTCATAAACAAATTTGAAAAAAATCTAAGAAAATACCAATTTAAAGATTCATTACGGTTACTATAATAAAACCACGAAGAAAAATACAACTCCAAAATTCACGAAATAGAGTTAATATTAATATCTAATATACATACCTAATATAATACTTCATCTACATCGGTTTATATCTCAATATTTTGCATGTTATAAGCTCAACAGAAAGTCTAGTGTACAATAACATTCATCTTTATTCTGACTTACCTGACTTGTTCTATTTCACTAGTTTGGCTCTCCCTTAACTTGACAATCAATACTCTGATGATATTTAGCAAGAAGAGTAAATTTACCTAAAAATAGTAGAATACAAACGATAAACAAAGTATTGTACAGGATGTATCAAATCAATATTTGTTTTCAAGAGAATATTTTCTGATATAAAAGTCGTTTTAAGTCGAGTGATACATCATTGGAAAGGTTTGCCGGGCCTTCATTATAGAAATAATCTATTGTTGCTCAGTACCCAATCCACAACCAGGTTATTTGAAACTGAAACTGTTTCAGAAATAGGTCTGTTTCATATGGGCGTAAAAAGAATAAGCGATAACTAGACTCGCAATTTTTAATTTTAAAAACAGAAAATAAATACAAAAATATAAAGATAAAATCGCTTGAATTAAGCATAGCAAAAAATGACAATTTAATTATAAAATCAATCACTTAACAAACTAATGAAGTTAAAGTATTTATTCAATTGTGGTGTTCAAAATGATCACCATGACTTCGATGTACTCATTTAACATCAATCATGGAGCATCTCTATTATTTCATACAGTACATGAAAGTTCATGGAAGTGGAATCAGTACATGGAAGTGGAATAGTTGTTCGATATTTGCGTCAACTGTTTGTAACATCTCTGGTGTTATTTGTTGACACATATGTGCAGTTCATACCACAATCTGTGTAATCCCAATAGATTGCCAAATTTATTGGCCCACGCTTTTAATTTCAAGTGTACTTATAGAAATAAGTCTAGTGGTGGCAGATCTGGCATTTTAGTTTGCTACTCCATTAAACCTCTTTATCAAATCCATCGCTCAGGAAATCTCTGATCTACAAATTTCTTTACACACATTTACCTTAACAGTATTTTCTTTTGCTTTTATTTTTACTTCCTACGCTTTTATTTATTAATTAGATTTGTATTATTTCTCCTATATGGAATATATTTCAACAGTTATCCACGTGTTTTGCTTTAAATGGGATACCCTGTATTCAACCTTCAATAATTGCACAAATATAAATATAACTTACCTATTCATATACTCGTATTATAATATTTACTGTAGTAGTTTGGAGTAATTATCAAATTTTGAATGTTATATTCTTTAAGTTTTATTAGATATGTAAATATATATAGCCACGTAGACCAGCTTATAATTTCATATTTAATTATACTTAGCAATTGAAGAAAAAAGCTTTTAAGGGTTTTTCAGAAATTTAATGAAATGTTAATATTATAAGATCTACTTTTCATGCTCGGATTTTAATTGAACTTAACTTTGCTTGAATTGTCAAGAATACTATTGTGATGTGATGTAAATTCCATAATAAATTTTAACTTGTGCCTATAAAATACATATCAAGATAAAATCAAGCAAATATCAACTTATTTCTTATTTTTGATGTCTACTATTCACCTTTCAGGGTATGAAACAAATTCTTGAAAATTTTACTATCGATCCTTAACTCAAATGTAATAAAATATTCCTTACCATTATAACAGTTGACCGAGGTCCTTCTAGAATCCAATAATAGTTCAGAAAATAGTAATACTCCCATGTTCTGTAACAGAGAAATAGATTTCCAGAAAATATTTCATTACTAGGATATTTCCTTCAAAAGGCTTAAACTTTAAATGTGGTGAAGTTTTAAGTAGTTTAATATCTCTTGAACGTGTAAACTTCCGCCTCTGCTTTAGTCTTTTGGTTTAATTTTAATCTAAAACTTTAATAAAGGGTTTTGTGCAAATTTTACGTATTTACCGCAGCTTTTTCTGCCATTTGCATGCCATACTAATAGTTTACAGGTCATAGATATTAATGGATAGTAAATATTATTAGCGCGTAATTTAGGATTATATACGTACTATTGGTTTAATAGCTATTTGCCAAATAAAAAACTCTCTTATCTTACTGATAAACGGAATAATCTACCTGAGCCTAGCCATACAAACAAGCCACAGTATGTTTTGAGATTATTTATCTGACAAATAGCGATGAAATAAACTATATAGTGCCAGAGGTTTTGGCCATCAAATTTAACAAGGATATTCTATGCTAAAATTAAACAAACTTGATCAAATGTTAATGAACCTTGGCTCCTTAAGTTTCATTATTTTATACTTGTAACTCTTATTTATTTCATGTAATTAATTGTCTAATTATTTTATAAAAGAAATTCGATACTTAAAATGCGTAATATCTGTATCGATTAAATCCTCGAAAGAAAATAAATACAGCGTTATAATGAAATTCCATATGATATCCCAAATGTTACGTTATTGAATTTTTATCAACGATGAAGAAGGATTCCAACAGAATTTGTCAGCATAAAATTAGTTTCCTATCAGCGTTTATACTTGAAGCATGAATTTCACATATAGCGTAAGTGATAGTTAACAGTGATATTTACCAGACTTACGAGAGGTTGTCATTATTAATTTGTATTTTAGGAATACTATTTTTATACAAACTAGTTGACTTTAATCATTCTATTAGATCCATTTATTTTTTCTGCATAGGCGACGAATATTGACAGATTTTGTTGGAGGCAATCTCAAAAGATCATGGGGGCTAGAATTAGCTACAGAAGACTCTACATATGGCTAATTATAACAGTATTGTAGACAATGTTATAAGGAGTGTTATAAAAATGGTATTTAATTAATAGTGGTAATTATGTAATTGTATTAAACAAACTATAGCTGATATTATTTTTCAGTCTATATTATTCAGAATAAGATATTTCAGTTCACATTGTGCAACCCCTGTTATAATTAAAACATTTTGCAGTGAACTAACAATAAGTTCCAGACAAATTAGATCGAGAATGGCTCTGACAGAATATACTAGAGGAAAAAAGAACACATTTTCATATGGGGCATGCAGTGTCATTTACAGACAAAAGGACTGAACAAGCTACGTGAAAAATGCCAGAACTAAAGACATGAAACTTTGTTGGCTGGCTTTAATATTTAAATTATGTAATTGAGTATATGGGAGAGTCAGCGGGCCTCATAAATTCAGTTACCTCAGTTAGTTATTGCCACTGGATAATATATCCATTTAATGAAAAAAATCGCAATATATTTGTCCATAAATTTCGCTCTTATACAAATTCCGTTTAAGTTGCGAGTATACTACAAAAACTTTAGCAATAATTATTTTTCCTTTGTTCACTAAAGTTTAGTATATTTACCTAGCAAATACATATTTTATAATATAATTCAAATTTATTCCTGCGGAGAGATTTATTTTCCATACAGAGAATGTCAAATATTCAGTTACTTCCGAATTTTAATAAAAAGTCCTAATAGAAACTTCAGTCTTTCTCGGTAACATGCTGTTGTCAGACCTTTTCTAAAACGAATCTTTATTTTTTATCGATTTATTTCACTTTGTATTCTCAATTGTATACATATTTTGCTCTGTATTTGAACATAAATAAATAATATAGAAATTGAGCAATCTAATGGATGCATTTTTTTTTTAGAAAAATTCTTCAAAACGCTGTCAGATTTAAGACGTCGAACATCATGTATATGTTTCCTCTCATTGTCAGTGAAATGCTACCTTTTCCAAAATGTGCAATAACTTTTTTATTTTTAAATATATTTATTGTATAATGCAATTTAACAATATCAGATTATTTATCAGTTAAGAGTACATAAGTTTCTCTTTTCGACGATGTATCATATAAAATAAAATAATAGGAACTAACTGCCTTTTAAGGAAAAAAACAAAAAAAAAATAGTTTCAACAACCTGGCAACACCATATTAAAACAGAATAAAGTTTATAAATTTATTATTTATTACTTTAAATAATAAAATATCACTTAAGTAACGTACAGACAATTTTTTGACAGAGGAAGAATAGAAATTAAGCAAGTCAGGTAATAACTTTAAAAGCTAAAAACTGAGAGAAATAAAATATCGAATATTACTGTTCAATTCCGCTTACATTTTTTCAATATATTTTTGACGTTATGTATCACATCTCTAGTAACACAGAGTGTTACTAAGTTAAATATATTTAAGCTATTTCTCCCAGAAAACATTTGTTTTAATAATTGGCGGAGGTGCCATTGTCATTTCAATGTGTATTGTAGATTGTTTACATATTTCTCTATATTACTTCTTTCTCTCTAACCCAGAACCATCACAAATAACAGTTATACATGGCCGTGATAATTAGTGGTTAGACAGCAATATACAATGGCGGTAAAGAAATACTTAGGGATCAAAAAAATTATTGGTGTTGGCGACTCCGCCATTTCTTTAAAAATGTTTGCTGGGTAACATCATCATCATTATTAGGTCATCAGTCCTAAGACTGGTTGGACGCTAACCTCCAGCTTCTCCTATCTTGTGCTAACCTACGCATTTCGCTAATTGTGCTACAACCTACATCCCTTACTATTTGCGAGCAGTAGTCTAATCTAGGCCTACCTCTGCCTTTCTTCACTCCTATTTCTGCCTCCAAAATATCGCGGACTATTCCCCCATGTCTCAGCAAGTGGCCTACCATTCTATCTCTTCTCTTCTTTAAGTTTTTCCACATACTCCTTTTCTCGCCGACTTTCTCCAATACTTCTTCGTTTCTAACCCTATCAGTCCATGGTATTTTCATCATTCTTCGGTAACACCACATCTCAAAAGCTTCTAATTTCTTTCTACTTGCTTCCCCTACCGTCCAGGTTTCGCAGCCGTAAAGTGCCGTGCTCCATACATATGTTTTCAAAAATCTCTTCCTTGTTTCTAAGTTTATTACCCCCGAGCATAAAAATGCTTTCTTTTTGTTAAAAGCTACTCGACCCTGCGCTATTCTTTGTTTTATGTCTTTATCGCTTCTTCCATCCCAATTTATTTTACTTCCTAAATAAGTGAAGTCTTTAACTTCCTCCAATCTTTCATTATTAATTTGTACTTTCGTTTTTGCTCTGCTCTCGCGCCCTCTGCACACTATCACTTTAGTTTTGTTTTTATTCACCCTCATTCCGTATTCCTCTGTCAACACTGCCTCCATTTCGTTCAATGCTGATTCTAGTTCCTCCTTACTAGATGCTAATACTGCTATATCATCCGCGAATCTCAGCATTTTTAGTTTCTGTCCCTGTACTTTAATCCCGAAATCTACTCTATCTTTTACCACATTAATCGCCTCTTCGATGTACAGATTAAAAATTAGTGGTGATAGCGTACATCCTTGTCTTACTCCTTTCCTAATACCTACTTCCCTTTCTTCCCCTTCTACTTCTATAACAGCAGTTTGCTCTATGTATAGATTGTGTACTACTCTCCTATCTCTATACTTCATTCCCGCGCTCTTTAGTATCTCGAACATTTTTTCCCATCTTACGTTATCAAAAGCTTTTTCTAAATCTACAAATCCTATATAAGCGTTCTTTCCTTTTTCTATTGTTTTCTCTAACATTACTCTTAGCGCCAGAATAGCTTCGCGAGTTCCCCTATTTCGCCTAAACCCGAATTGGTCTTCTCCTAGTATTTCCTCCGCTCTATTTTCCATCCTCTTCTGCACTATTCTAGTTAAGATTTTTGACGCATGGGAAGTTAGGCTAATCGTTCTAAAGTTCTCGCATTTGTCGGCTCCTCTCTTTTTCGGTATAGTAACGATAATGTTCCTCTTATAATCCTCCGGCATCTCGCCCGTGCGGGTAACAGTAATGAACAAAATACTCCGAAGTATGTAAAATAGGTTTCGCCGTATTAAGGACGACACTGTAGATGAAGATGCGGATTTTCTCGATATTTTTCGTGTTGTCAATTAAAAAAAAATATTATCAAGCCAAAATCACCTACTAGAGAGAGCCCTTATACAATAGTTCATACGAACGAAAATTAGTTTTTCTTAAAACGCTAGTGATTTTTTTAAATTTACTGTCATCAAGTGAATGAAACACTTTGTCCAGCACACTGAAAGTAGAATAAATGAATGATCCATGCAACTTAAGAGGTGAAGCAGTGAAAGTGGTAACTCTGGTTAACAAGGGACGTAGCCAACGATATGTGGATAATTTGTTAGGAGTTAGATAATCAACAAATAGTCGAACAGTCAAACGTTTCGATGAACTTGGAAGTTACTGTAGAACCCCAGGATAAGGTGGTAAGAAGTCGACAGATGCAAGAGATGAGGATATCTTATGCAAATCGCCTTAAGAAATAGGAATTATACCAAAGTTTAGATCTAAGCAGTGCCCTAGCAGCAACTCGAAATATAGCAATTTCTAGATGCTCGGTCAGGATAAGAAATAATGAACGAGTATTGGACAGTAGAATACCAGCTATTAAACCACTGTTCACCAGAGAACAGAGCTACTAGATTCCGTTTTGCAAGAAAACACGCAAACTGAATCATTGCCGATTGGAAGCGAGTTTTGTTTTCAGAGGAAACAAAAGTAAGTCTGAATTCACCAGATGGACGTTAACAAGTCTAGCGGAGGCCAGGAGGGAGGTTTTCTACCTGCAATATATGAGGATCCCATTTTTTGGTGGATCGATAATGTTCTGGGGAGCAATTTGTTTCGATGGGTGTGCAGCTTTGGTTCCTATACGGGGGAGATTCATGAATACACATTCCTACGTATAAAACATGGTAGATCGAAGAACATGTGATGTCAATTTCCGGGTTTGTTGTAGACGATTTAACTTTTATGCAAGGTCATAATGGGCCCACGTTGCTAGAGAATCACTGGAGTACCTTCGATTTGTGAATATTCCAATTATGAACTGGCTACCAAGAAGCCCAGATATTAACCCCATGGAACTTCTTAGGCGTGCACTAAAACGATCAATTAGGCGGCACATGCCTGCCCCTTGACTCTTAGGTAACTATGCTATGACTCTTAGGAAACCCGAACAAGCCGTTCTTGTCGAATGGAAGCAGTAATAAGAGCCAAATGAAGATTTACATGCCACTTAATTCAAATTCCTATGATTTAATTTCACCTCCAATTTTTTCATTAACACTGTTTTCTTTGAATTTCATTATTGTTTCTTTCTGTTATTTATTCATGTCCCCTTTCCCAATAATACCATTCTAATTTCGCTCATTCGAAAGAACAGTGACATAAGTCAAAATTTATAAGACTTCAGTTAAATTGTAAATTAGTGCCCAAAACTCCTAAATATTACTGTGGAAGAACGACACAATCATGTTTCGGTTATTGACCGTATATGGCAGTAGTGTCGTTATTCCTCTCAGGCGGAAACGGACCTATCTTTTGTACAACACTGTGGCAACTAGTATTATTTCAGTGTTTAACAAAAGAGGTCACATGTATTATACGAAATAGTGTCATATTTCAAAAAGTACTTTATCGGCATGTAAAAACATAATACATATGCAGGACAACACCGACATATGTTGAGTTATGTCGTTGTTTTCTATAAGTTTGAAAGAAGTTCTTCAAATTTATTTTAAGAAGTGACGTCACATTTTGTGTTGTGTCATTATGCTTTAAATAATAATATTGTTTATTTGACTTAGATTTATTATCAATTTGTAGGCATTGAGATATTTGACGATAACAATGTTGTCAAATCGGATGCTACGTACGGGAAGCATGTTTACTCAAAAAAAAAAGCGAAACTGCATTAATAACTGATAGGAATGATAATGGAATTGGTGAACAGAATTGATGAATAGAACATTTAAATGAGAACTTTGAAGATGAAGGAAACGTGATATTTTACTCAGATAACTGCGCTGGCCAACAAAAAAACAAGTTTTTATTTTCCGTTTAGATTTATGCTGCTATACATTTACCAAAAATTAATAGTATCACACATAAATACCTCGTTCCGGGACACACTCAAAATGAGGGTGACAATGCCCGTGCATTAATTGAAAAAACATAAAACGTTCTTTACGATCTAAACCAATATATGATACTTACCAGAGCAATATGTGACACTAATTAGAACTGCGAAAAAACCAGAGAACCTTTCAAAGTTCAAGAATTAGCATACAATGATTTCTATGATTTAAAAATTTGGTCAGTTCCATAGGCTTATGAACTAGTTTACCATTTAAAATTTCGGAGATTGAAAATTATGAAGGTTGATGAAATCAGCAAAACAAAATTTTTTACAAAACGTGTTTTGATCAAGAACATTTTAATGAGCTAAATATAGAAAAGCCTAAGAGTGTTAAAGCAAGAATAGTATAAACCATCACATTGTTACCAGCTTGCAAGAAAAAAATTGGAATTAGTGAAAATAAAAAGAAATGTCTGCTTTCATCATTTGATAAAAATCCGAATAAAAGTTCTGCTGTTCCTAAAATCTATAAGGAATATTACAATAACCTTTAATAGATGCCATTTAATATTGTTGTATTATTTTTACTGTTTTAATATTGTTGATATTCTTTTATCCGTGAACTATAAATTTCCATACTACCAATTTATAGGGTTATGTTTGTGTTGCTATATTTTCACTTTTGTAAAAAAGTTCTTTTAGACAATAAGCCATTTTTTGATCCATTTATGTCACTTGTATTATTAACAGAAACATCAGATGTTTTATAAGGAATACCGTCACAATACTGTCTATTAAGGTTTTAGCTCGAAAACAGAAACTTTAGTACAAGAAATTATATAAAAATGATTACCAAAAACTTTAAATATGTTTCCTGAAAGCTTTAGTTTTTTGAGTTATGTCATTGATCTTTCGAATGAGCGATTTGATAAATACTAGTTGAAGTTATTTAATCAATATCACATAGGTGCTATGGTTTAAATCTTCGAAAAAACAAAAGTAATAATGCGAAGTTTTACTGATGTGCTAATTTTATCCAAAAGTTTATAAATTTAGACGTAAAATATATTTATGGAATATATGTAAAGCAATAAAAACAGATTAATTTCACTTACGTTTGAGCTTCTTTTAATATCATGAATATTAACCACACAGCAGTCATCAAACTTGGAACTATCCATCCAACGTAGCAATACACCTTGATATAAGTATACTCTTGGAATACTGTCACCGTAATCATATTGTGGAGGTACAAGCCCTCTATGAACATCCACATAAACATGGCGGTCTTGGCGTATTCTAGTAGCGCCGTACATGCCTCGTTCAGGTACAGCTGTGAAAATATTTGATGTTAATACAGAATTGGTCTACGTACCACAAAACGAAATAGGTATACTATTACATAATGATAATAATACTACATTTTACCAGAAGTTTAATATAAAACGAGTAATCAAATCGCAATAATATTGCGCTGCCCCCTCGCCTATATCCAAGGCACCTCCGGCGCATGCCTCTAGATGCTTCGAATCAAAATATATTAACAGATTCGAGATATTAACATGTACTACGTAATCAATTTGATTTAAGTCTAGACTACTAAGGGGCTCACTTTATTATACAAAGTGATTATTTTACCATGGATAATTATCACAAAACATCTATACTATATACATAACTCCTTTGATGAGTAACATTTAATTCCGGTTAATAAAAATTTGTAGATAGTTAAATGGACATACGAGGGGAACTTTGGAGGAGGGGGACCTAAAAAACAGACTATCCCTTTCAAACTACTCTCCCTGTTCGAAGCAGTTTCCACTGTTCGAAGCAGTTTTGAAACTTAAAGCTTGATATTCCTCAGTGATTCCACCGTCTTTTTGTTTCAACTCCTCGACGATCTGAAACCTCTTCTTCTTCATATCATAAAGGGTGGATCAAGGTCAGGTAAATACGGAGGGTAATCAATTGGTCATGAGATTTCTCGTCAAAAACTGCCTGTGCCGACAGTGCTGTGTGAGCAGAGGTGTTATGCTGGAAGAACCAATCATCTGAGGCCACAACTCGGGACGCTTTTCTCTCATTCTGGAACAACAATTTCAAAACTTCCAGCTAAAATGCCTAATTAACGCTTGGAACTGGATGGATGAAATCCAAAAGTCCAATATTGTTTTGGTGGAAAAACTAATTCAATAGTGTTGTCACATCTAATTTTACTATTCGCGCTTTTATTGGTATTGAAAAATGAAGAGCCTTCCACTGAGATGGTTGTTGTTTTGTCTCCAGGTCCTATCGATAGTACCATGATTCATCCATAGTGATAATTTCGAAACTGTTCTTTCGCCTGACAACAAGCCTCTAAGTTCTTTCCAGGAGCTGGTCGATCTTCACCATTTTCTCCCTAATTTGGTTGACTTTTTCATCAATTCGGCTCGTCGACGGTTTTCTAGATTGAGACAGGTCATCAATCGACAATTCTCCTTTTTTGTTAATATAAAACCTCACTGTCGCCCGGTGTTCTCATAAATCTCATTCTATTCTGTTCTCCTACATAAAAAAACGTCAAACTCGTCAGAGGAACTTTGGGAAACCGAACCCTAACAACCCTCAGACTAATTCTCGGGAGCATTCGACGAGTTACTGACAAGAGGACTTAGTAACAGAAGACCTATTAGCAGCGATATAACTATCACTGTGAGCTACCGCCAGATGAATTCCAGTTTCTTTTGAGAAGAAAAACCAGAAGCTCTCTAAATCCAACATTTTTAGATAACAATCTAGATGAAACTCTAGAAAACTCAATTTTAATGGTATCCCAAATTTGTTGAAGAATATGTTGTTGAATAAAGATTTTCTATTCAAAAGAAATTCTAGCAAATTTTGAATAATTCCGTTTATAAATTTTTACACTAATAATACTGGTAATATATATATATATATATATATATATATATATATATATATATATATATATATATATATATATATATATATATATATATATATATATAAATAGCGTCTTGTGACTAGAATCAGATAAAGTTCTTACTTAAATTGCTACTGTTTCATTTTTCTTATTTTATTTCTTAAGAAGTGATTATGCCACCGAGTTTCAAACATCCATAGAACAGTAAATATATCTGATTGTATATCTAATCAAGGATAAAAAAAGGACAGGAAGATGAGAGAAATTTAATTTTAAAAACACCTTTCCTAAACCTTGTAGAATTCTTTCTTTTCAATAGAAAACTACCGGTGCAGGGGAAACTCAGAAAAAGAAAAAGAAAATTCGATTTAAGCGAAAACTGAATCAGGAAAAACAATTAGATAAAGTGTAGGGAATGAAAGTCGTCTTTCACGAATTTTCTTTGATCAGATGAAGCCTATTCTTAAGTAAATAATAAAAATGTTACATTACATTAATGGGACAGTGAGAAAGTCAGGATATTATTTTATTTACTCTAGATATTAAGATGAAAAGGAATTATGTTATTACTGTATTTAGGCATATAAAACATTTCTTAGCTTAAGATATATTATGACCTATGTGCATTGAAAATAATGGTTATACTTCTAGATTAGACAGAGTCCCCTGCACAGTTACCACATGTTACTCTATTTTATTGCATTAAAAAAACTAATAAATTTTGTGTCATAGGTTCAGTCTTTTTATCATTTTTGTAGTCAAACTGTACATTTTGATTAATTAAATGCCCACGAATATAAAATAATCAAAATATGTATATATTATAATAGATATCGTATTATCCATACTAATATATAAAAGAATAATTGATGTCAATATTACACAGATAAAGGTAGCGTAATTAGTATTATAATAAACATAAACTATTTCTCCATATTAGTTGGAGCATATCGTCTTTAATATAATGACTTAATTATTTACTGTATACGGTATAATTACTTGATACCATCTTTTTACGATTAAAATGTATACAGTCTGCTCCCAAGAGCAATCAACATTTTTTTGCCAGATATGGCTACCATTAATAATAATATAATACCATGATATAATCTATCGCAAAATGATTTAAAAATACATGCCACAACAATGTAATAGTACGATGGACATTAAAGTCAGTTCTTTGACCTCAAGATAACAAGTATACGACCACCACAAGGATGAGTGACCCCTGTCGTATTCCCCTATAGAATTAGCTGCAATGTCATTCGTACAGTGGTCTAGGAAAGTAGTGTCATTATGTGCTTGGGTTCAAGTTCCCATCAGGGAAAGTTTGGAATTTCTCTCTGAGCATGAACGTGATTGTCCTCTGTCTATGTGTAACCCCTCTCTGCTGTTTAAGGTTTTAGAGGAAAAAAGTTCATTTCTGTATTGTAAAATTAGTATCTGAGGTAGATTATCTATTACTGCATGATAATATTTCTATCACCAATAATTAACTGATGTAATAATAATCACCTCAGTCTAAGTATAGCAAAGTATCATATGATATAATTTTCTAGGAGGGATACTATTGAATGTGACGTGAGGTATTTCTTACAAAGTCTTTAACAAATGAGATTTTCTTATGAGTAAACTTAACATTATTTCTCTTTTACAAAATATATAAAAAGTACACATTTCTTTCGCCACCAAATTGCTTCAACTGTAGCAAATAAATATAGATAATAATAAAATATAACATTTAATGTAAAATACTTTTGAAGCAATACATGCCACGGCGCCGTGCGTTTTGTGGTTGAATACAAAATTTAATTAAACGCCGAAAACGTTTTTGGAAGCCCTTAGGATGACAATAATAATGTATTAAACGAATGCAACTGTTTACTCACCCTGTGTAAGAATTTATGATTTGGATCCAGCCCTTGGTCGATGTATTTAATTAGCCTAAATATTACTTGCAATAAAGTAGCTATAAACAGATTTTTGTGGATTTTTGTCCTGTTGTTTTTAAGTACCCTGAAAATAAAAGATGTATTGGATTATTTTAAGGCAGTTTCTATTTACTCGTAGCATATTTTGGGTAAAATGGGTAAATTAGACTAAGACTAGCAATCTACAACAGCAGCCTTTTTGTTTTCTTGACTATAAGTTTCAATTTCACTTGTTTTTTTTTTTAAGTGAATACTTCTTTGGCGGCGTTCTGATATTTGACGAGAATGAAGAGTGAATTGGAAAAAATGTAACGTTTCGAGATTTCGTTACACGAGAGAGAAAAAAGATATAACGTAGAGAGAAGGAGAAAAAGAGCTATACATTTGGTATACCTAAAACACAGGCTTCGTTACAGGACAGAGTACACAGATATATAACATAGAGAGAAAGAGAAAGAGAGCTATACATCATATATATCAGTTTAAGCTATCCGCGTCTCCCTTCTGTGCGGTCCTTCATCTTTAACGCCCACTCATACGCTAAGTCCAAGGTCTAAGTTGCTTGAAAAGGGAATAGTTTAGGAAGCATCGTACGAGCAAGAGAGAGAGCCACGTATTCATTGAATACTAGGCAATAGAAGAAAATATAGTATGACGCGCATGCGCGCGAGTACGTACAACTCTGACGCCACACGGGAGTGGAGCAAGAGAGAGCGATATAAACGAAGCGATAGAATAGAATAGATAGATTGTCGCGCATGCGCGCATTATAGATGTACGCGTCCAGATGCTATATATTAACAGCTGAAGCAGCACGCGTGTGTACCGAAAATTTATCATTGTGTTTTGTAATTATTTACGTTATTTACATCTGTGTTCTGTGATTATTTGATAATATCCTTGAACCGTTTAACTTGTTAAAATCTAGAAGATATAATATATTTCATTCACCGCTCCCTACTGGTTCACAGCCACACAGGTGCAAATGCACTTGGAAGAGGCGAAGACAAAATCCCTTTGATTCTCGGGGGAGATTTCAATGTAAATTTCGGATCCAATGATTCTTTGACGTTGATTAACTTTCTTCGAGAAACATTTGGTCTGCTTATAATTAACAATCCCAAAGAATCGACAACAAAATCCGGAACAACAATAGATGCAATTTTGACACGTTATCTAGAAAATATCGAATCACGAACATATATTTCATATTTTAGTTATCACAAACCAATCATATCAGTATTACCAATTGAACCACCAGCCGATGATAGTGTAGATAATGAATAAACCGAATATTTTTTACACAAACTTTATATTGTTTTATTTCTTTTGAAATTATCCCTCTCCCTTTCTCTCTCTCTCTCTCTTTCAATCTCTCACTCTTAATCTCTCTCATTCTCTATTCTAAAGAAGTATTCATTTCTATCACGTGTACTGTGCTGCACATGATATTTTTTTCTAATATTATATTTAGAAGGATTTATATATAACCTTCTCCAGAGAACTACTACAGCGTGTAATAAAATATACACTATGTTATAAATTATGTTTTTAAGTACTTAACAATCGTATCTAGGTTATATGAACGCAGATATTTGTTAAAATTTGATATGTTATAGAAGGCTTTGCTGTAACTAAATTGCAATATATTTCTATCTGATGTTTAGTGTGAGGTTATGGTCGTTTATGTTATTGATGACGAAAGTTATTTATTTGATATTTTCTTTGCTTAAATAGTACGAAGATTGGATGAGGTATGAGTTTCAGATATTTTTATTTGTAGGACTTCGTGTATTATTCGTTGATAGTTGTTCGGCTCTTTCCCTAAAATATGTACATACATAATAGTTAAATGTATGATTTTGTTGTAGTTAGTGTGTACTTGGATTATTAATATTTGTATATTAAATTACGTATCTACGTATAATTTATGTAGGCATATATCCATAAATACTATTCCAATTGTTCGTCTCTTTTGTAGATCAGGTTTTTCTTCATGTTCTTTGTAGTATTATATAAACTATGTACTACTGTAATAATGTATTCTCTTAATATATTTAAAACACTTTCTATTTTTTTAGGTACGGGCCCAGTCTCATAATAGTTCGGCCATTCCAGGCACAATTTTACAACTAATATATTTATAAACGTAATAATACCCTCAAACCTATATTATTAAAGAAAAATATTGGTAACAGAAATGAAGTATAAACTTTTAACTTAAATACGATGAAGTATTACTTCGTTATGATGTGTCAGTGACAAGTTTGTTAATAAAAGACCATTAAGATGCGCGATTCAGAATATTTTGGCCACTTCATCAATACTGTGGTACATCACCTTTATTAACAATAACGGCTTTAACCCTCCGGCGGGCACGCAGCGGCGTATTGTACCGCCTTTTTAATTTTCTACAAATTTTGTGTAGTAACTTTTGCCATTTGCCGCTGTCCTTTTAGGGATTCCTAAACAACCATAGTAGGCAACACATAACACAAAAGTCGAGCATTTTCCATCTTTGAGTTAGTTGTAACCGAGACGTTGAGCTGGACAGTACACGATTGCGGTACTGAGTTCCGCAGCGCGCCCGGATGCGTAAGTAATATTTGTCTTAACCATATTTTTATAATTAATTCACAAGCATGAATTGCAAACAATAATATAATATAAAATAATTCTATTAATTATTTTTATGATATTAGGGATATAAACATGGCATCACGGCCCCTAAAACCTGAGGAACTGCAACATATAGCTGATCATTTGTGGGATTCCGATACTGAGGAGGATAAGGTCGAC
The DNA here is from genome assembly GCA_037954035.1 of Rosalia funebris. Classification (NCBI taxonomy): domain Eukaryota; kingdom Metazoa; phylum Arthropoda; class Insecta; order Coleoptera; family Cerambycidae; genus Rosalia; species Rosalia funebris. The sequence goes on along the minus strand of JAZFAV010000011.1, from coordinate 12,641,555 downwards.
TTCAGTGAGAACAGCGAAGAAGAGAGTGAAATTATTGAAAAAAGTGACCATAACAGTGAGTCTGAGCAGTCTATAGATGATGATTTTGAAGTAACAAGCATACAAGAGAAAGAAATAGAAGATCACTTTTACATTGACAGAGATGGTGAGACGATTTGGAAAAGTACGCCAGTAAGTAGTTAGACGACGAAAACGAAAGCCAAAAATCAGAAATATAATAAAAGTTTTATCTGACCCCAAAGGTAAAAACAGCTGTAAAAATAACTACAACTTAGGGGAATTTGTGACAATAGATGAAATGCTTCATCCGTTTCGGGGTAGGTGTAGATTTATCCAGTACATGCCATAAAAACCAGCTAAGTACGGATTGAAAATGTATGCTCTTTGTGACAGTAAGATGTTTTATACATGGAACTTTGAGATATATTGTGGAACTCAACACGATGGGCCATACAAAGTATCTAATAAACCTTTTGATATAGTACAGAGACTAACGGTCCCCATTAGAAATTCAGAGAGAAACTTAACTACGGACAATTATTATACCAGTTATCCATTGGCCGAATATCTCTTACAAAATGGAATAACATGTATTGGCACAATGAAGAAAAATAAAAGGGAAATTACACCGGAATTTCTTTCACATAAATCTAGAGCAGTAGGTTCTTCCCTATTCGGATTTCAAGATGATAAGGCTATAGTGTCATATGTGACCAAGAAAAATAAGGCTGTGACTTTATTGTCAACAATCGATAATACAGATGAAATTGATGAGAAGACAAACAAACCAGTTATAATTTTGGATTATAACAGGACAAAAGGAGGGGTGGATACTGTTGACCAAGAATGTGCATCTTATACCATAGAAAGAGTAACCAGACGGTGGCCTCTTGCACTGTTTTTTAGAATACTTGATATTGCTGGAATAAATTCAGAAATTGTCTTCAATTGTACCATGCCTGTTGATAATGTTCCTAGAAGACGTAAATTTCTAACTAAATTAGGATTTAACCTAGCTGAAAGTTATATGAGAGAGCGAGCAATATTACAAACACTCCTCAATGATGTAAAAGAATTTCTTGTGAAATATCGACCACAACCAACTGAAGCGGCAGTTCAACGTCGCACTGGACGGTATTTTATATGCAGTTCCCACAAAAACAATAAGACAACAGTTACTTGCCATTCATGCCATGAATTTGTTTGTAAGAGTCACAGTAATAAAACAGTCAGCTGTAATAATTGTTTATATCCTCCAATGGAAGAAGACTGATTTTACCAAATGGAAAATTCTTCTTATTTATTTACATAAGTAGAATATTTTCACTCTTCAGGAACCGTGCTGTCCCAAATTTCTTGCAATGTGGTGCGTAGATTGTTAATTGAATGGGCTAGATGTTTGCGGAATATTTTTTCCATTGTAATCCACAATATCTCTATTGGCGAGAGGCCTGGACTGCTAGAAGGCCGTTCCATAACAGGGATATTATGTTCTGTAAACCAAGCCTCGACAGATTTTGCTGTGCAACACGCAGCACCATCCTGTTCGAAAATGTACTGCGCGTTGATGTCTTGACATATTGGTACTGACGGCAATAGACTGTTATTTTTAACTATACTTTTCTGCAGTACAATTTACGAAATACAATTTGCCAACGCCCATACCCCTCATACACCCCCAGATCATAACAAACGCAGGGAACTTCACTTTTCTAACCAAACAGTCAAGATGATGTTTCCTGTGGAGTTCTTAGCACACGTTTTCTGGTACCACCCAAACAGATTTCAAATTTGGATTCGTCACTATAAGTTACCTGGTACGATTATTGTAAAGTCTAATGCCTATGTTCACACACCGTAACTGATTTGTTTTCTGTCGTATAGTTAACAACGGTTTTCCTTTTGCCTGAAGGAGAAACCGGTAAATTCAAAAGTAAAATGTAAAAAATCAAACTCTACCTTGTAGAATTTTTATCCTATTTTCTTTATCGAACGTCTAGTTGTAGATATATAAATATTTTTTCCAATAGCTTGCCTCCATAGTACCGTAATTTCTTCTGCACTAAATCGTCGGCTTGTTGTTACAATGCTCTTCAGAGCATGTTGGTTTAATGGTGAAATTTGGGATGGTCGACCAGTTTTCTTCTTTTAGGCTGTGCCAGTTCTGTCCAGTTTTTTTTATACAAGTTGATAATGCATTGCACTATAGATCTAGATAGGGAATAAGTAGCCGATATATTCCGAGCTGAAATTTCTTGATTATGATCATTAACCGTAAATTAGTGCCACGCCACGTGCCATTTTTTTTTTGTATTTTAGCGGACGCATCTAAAACACACATTTTAATATCCGTTTCACTTTGATGACAATTGAGATTCTGTTTTGTATTAAAACACTAGCAACATTTAGCCTACTAGCATCTCAGCAACTGGTTCAACAATTCTGAACCGTGAATCTTGAAGTTTTTTATTAGTAAAATTGTCACTGACAAATCATAACAAAGTAATATTTCATCATATTTAAGTTAAATGCTTATACTTTGTTTGTATTACCACTATTGTTCTTTAATAGAATAGTTTTGTGAGTGCTATTCCTTTTATTTAAATATATTAGTTGTAAAATTATGCCTGGTCAACTATTATGAGTCTCGTATGTTTCTATATACGAGATATAGAAACATATTCACATTAGTTAGTATGGATATGTATTTGTTACTACTTACCTATAGGTTTTTTTAACCTATTGTGTATGATATATATTTGTTTGTATTATTATAGACAATTATAGTGCATAAACTTTGGGGTAGGACTTTGCTTGGAGAGCTGTTACGTTGATTTTTGACATTAACTCATGTTACAAATCTGGCCAGTTGTTATCGTCAAAGCGGATTATAATATACACTCTGCTATAGTATGGAAGACTAACGCCAATGACTTTAGTAAATTGATGGATATTAAAAAACCAAGTCATTCTTTCAAACGCGCATTTTTGAATGAAACAACCTATTATTTTATTTTTGTTTATATACTCAATGCATTAATGTTTGATTTGTTCAGGGCAAAATCACTTAGGAATTAGAATTTTATTTTTACTTTTACTTGTCTCACCTTAATTCAATTTTCTTCAGAACTGTAGCGCTCCTAATAAATATAACCTTCTGTCGCCATTTAATGATATTAAACCAACTGAGAAATATGCAGGTAAAATATGGCGAAGGGTAAATAACTCACAAGAAATTGAAAGGGTACAATGACTTGGTATTCAGAATACATAGGTAAGTTTAATAAAAAATACCAGTAAAATATGATTACTACGGAAATTCGCAGTAAACAGATATATATCAAATTCACTAGATTCGTGGTTCGATTTTCAATAGACTCAACTTGAAAACATTGCGAGTTTTTAAATAAATGTTTTAACAATTATGCCCTTTAAATTTTCCCACGGGAATGATAATTATTCTTATTTCACACCGCATTTGAGGTTTCCAGTAAACGCTCCTTGTGTTGGTCATTTTTTATAGTTTCCTCTTCTAGCTGCAGGCATCGAAACTGTACCAAATCTCTCAAATGTATTAACAGCCAGCCCTGACTGGAAACTATTCGAAAACCAAATAAGGGGGTATACTGTTCCGATCGCAGCACCGCTCGATGCTTTCATTTCATATAGGAATCTGCTAGTACTTCTCTACATGCATTTTCGCTTGCAATACCCTATTCAAAAGTGCATGCAAAAGTGCATCGTCTATATCCGGCCATTAACTTATTGGTAGATAAATACAATTTACATTAAAGCTCTAGTATATAAAATAATGTAGTATATTATATAGTTGCCCAAGATTAAGAATATAAGTGAATATTTATGTATGGTTAGTTTTAATACTCCGTCGGGCGCAGCCCATCTGTGAGATGCAACAGTCACTTTTTTCTTTGCCCTTTCGTGTGTATTACGAATATTAACTCCTGGCTCCAAAACTGCTCTTCTCGATATGGTGTGTATGGTGATTTTTTCAGTGCATTCCCTGGCCTTGAATAGATCGTCCAGATCTGTCAGGTGCATGGCGCCTGATTACGTCGTTTTTTAATTTTTATATTTTGTTAGATTTCTTTTATTATTTAAATTAATAATATTGTTTGTGAGCTCTACACTCACTTATTGTGGCTTTTTATTGTATTATTATTCAAAATTAACACTTTTGTTAAACTATTGATTTATGCTAAATATCGTTCCCAACAATGTGGTTTATTTTTATTTTTTAACATGCTAAAACGATGAAGAGGATCTTTAATTAATTTCACTTAAAATAGGCAGTTACTTATAACTTTTCTTTGTAGTTCACGTCCAATATTTTTTATATATAACTTTATGACTTTTACACTGACAAATAGGTGGTTTTTTTTTCTGCGTTCAAAATATTGTTCAGTACTAATTTATGTGTGTGTCGTGTCCTTAAAACAGAAAAAAACTTGTCAATAGCTGGTTCTCCTATCAAAATCTTCTAAAATTTGTTGTTTTACAACATTAAATGGGTTTCTATGTGTAAATTTAATTATTGCGATTAAAAACTAGTGTGAAATGTTTATTATTGTATTGTATTAATTAAAATAAGCGTTTAATTAAGTATTCATCTCATTAAAGTCTAAATTGTGTAATATTTGATTATGGGATCTCTCAGATGCATTGCGACCGAATGTGTTTGGATTCATACTGCGCCCGATGGAAGGTAATATGTAAAGGCAGTAAGTAATTACTAGTTAAGGATTACTAATAATATTAGTAATACCTATATTGCCCAATAAGAAAAATCCATTGATAGGGAAAAATATGGAATATAAATAAATATTTATATATGACTATATGTATAGTATATAAGTTGTTTGTATAAATTTAATTTCTATGAACCGATAATATTAATTTCTATAGAACTGATAACTAGTCACGTTTAACTTTCATTGAATAATATTTATCTAAAAATAATAACGGTTTGTTACTTTGGCTTGGTTTTCAGTTAGATTAACGATAGCTCATGACTGATTTTCCCGAAATGCTCATGTCATTTTCAATATTTGCATACCAAATATTTGCAGCAGATGTTTGTTTGTTGACTTTTCACAAGTTAATAATCATTTTATAATTACATTCTGGAACTGCATGCATTTTAATGTTCATCTTTCAGTACTGCAAGACCTCATCTAAAATTTTAATTGTCGTTTTAAATTTTTCGAATAATATAGTCTGTTAGGGTATATATTTTCCAATAAATAGCCAACTTTTTTAAAAACTTTCTATATCTCCATAATCTTCCATAAAAATTTAAATTATTTTTGTTTATCCTCATGAATCAATTCACAGAAGTGTTATAATAGGAATATATAATTTAATGGAAATATAATGGAAAGTTACCTAACTAATTCAATATCGTATATTGATCTGAACATCATAATTAGTACAAGAAAACTTAGTTGTGGATTATGTCAAAGCCTTAGCCCTATTCCGCTTACACTCTCTATCGTAACTTATTAATTTGAACTAAAGCAATTAAAGTTTCAGTAAGAATGAAAACATAAATCGTAAAAAATCATATAGTTAAAGAAGCAAGGCAATTAAATTAAATAAGTGTGGGTATTTTTTTAAACGTAAAATGCTCAAAAATTTGCTTACACCTATTTTCGAATGCCACAATTTGTTTAATTTGTAATAATTAGTATAAGTGACTTCTACTATAGGCGTAAAACCTTAGGTATTCTAGTGCAAATCAAAGTTACATGTTCTTAAATTATTAGTGGCTATTGTCAACTCCATTCTTAACTTGAATCTGGAATTGCTTTAATAGAATGAAGTTAAAAACAATGAATGGAAACAGCTACACAATAAACTTGCTATGACGCCCTCCATTGATCTTAAATATTGATGTCAGTATGGAACTCCATTTTCAAGAATATTGCTCCAAGTATTCGCCTATATTAAAATATAATTGAACATAACTGACACATCGATCATATAAAACGTTTAAATGTCAGTTAATTCCGAAATTTATTGTAAAGAATGTTATAGTAGTTACTTCCTCATCAACTTTCTTCTGCAGAAGCACACTAGAGACATATTGTATATTAATGCGTACAATATCATTCATCACTTTAGAAAATTCAGATAGGAAAAGTTACCCATAATTGTATGGCAGCATCTGCTGAGGTGCCCAAATTTTCATGTATAATGAGAAATACTTATTTTTAGCGGCTTTCTAAATTGCTGTGGATTTTTTTAATAGATACAATTAGAATATTTTAAGTTAAATTTCAGTATTATACGTACATTCATTACAACAAAAATCGCTTGTAGTTATACTTCCATTTCAGTATTCACAATGTTGAGAAAATTTACGCCAATCTCGCATCTAGCCAATTTCGCGCTTCCATTATTTTAATTGTGTTTAATATAAAAAATATAAATATGTCCACTTCGTTAATCATTCTATTTAGTATTCTCTTGGCATCTCTCTGAAGGTTGGATGCAACCAGTAGCGAAGCGTCGATTCAAGCTGAGGGTTGGCTGTCCTGAATTAGGCGAGAGAGAGAGGGGCTGTTCATTTTTAATGCAATATGTATATATTGAATAGTTAAATCGCAAAAACAACTTATCTATATATTTTTTTGTATATTAATTCCATTCTCTGCGTTTTCTTTTCTGCAAGAACATCTATAGTTCTTGAAATAAATTGGTAGGATTTGCCGCTTTCATTTTCAGTTTATAATTAAATATGCGTCTTTAGTTTTCAGTTCATCTTCTAAAGATATATTATGAAAATAGCCACTCTTATTAATTAAAAAGTCTACTAAATCGGCGCTGTCTAGGACGGCCATTAGTAACGACAGGTCAATATTACTAGCCACTGTATTACACAAACTGATGCATCGGGCTAGCTAAATTGCATGTCATTTTTCGTATACTCCCCTCAGCTCCCCTGCGCCGCGGATCTCTATAAGTCCGTTAAAACCAAACCGCTATCTGGGCTGACTGTCGACAGCCCAGACAGCGGTCGACCAAGGCTTGCGCACTGCTGGTTGCCAGCGCTTCAGTTTAAATGGAAATATGTGTGATAATATGAATAGAAAATGTTTATCATTCTGGCAAAGGCAAGTGGCGATATAAAAAAGGGGTATACCATCTAAAATATGTAGCGTAGGCTGCGCCTTACAGCCTTAATCGACGCTTCACCACTGGACGCAACTTAAATAACTACAGTAAATAATTAGAATATGTTTTGTGGTTCAACTCCTGGATCAGGAAATAGTTACTTTAACTTTGAAACCCTTTTCCAAACAGTTGAGGCTTTAGATCTCGAAATTCTCCAATGTGTATGGATGTATTATGATATACAAGGTAGGGCAGTGAAGTAGGAAATTTAGAAGTAACTGTTAAAAATCAATGAAACGTCGTACAAAAAATATACTGTTACCATCATTTCCAGCACTAAAAGCCTTTAAAAAGGTGGTGTTACATTGTTTGTAACACAACCGGTGGTGTTTGTGTATTATATAAAGATTACATTAGCAAGGTGTCGTCCTTCTCTTAGCAACTATTCTCGAAGGGGCCGCTGAAAACTCACAATGATGTGCGATGACATTTTCTGCGGTATTGTTGCTACTGATGTTGAATAAATTATCCTTGAGCTGATCCATTATTGCCGACCTATCCTCGTAAACTTTATTTTTGAGATAACCCAACAAAAAGAAGCCATTGGCCGTAAGATCAAGCTAACGCGGGGGCCATGGAATCGGTCCATTCCGAGAGATGACTTTATTCAGGAACACTTCGTTGAAAAGTTGCATACTCACTCTGGCTTTGTGGCTTGTTGCACCGTCTTATTCAAACGGGATTTCATTATTTACCTCGTACCAGGACAGTTGATGGATGGGAAATGTGCGTAGCATTTCTGAATGCCGCTGTGTATTAACAGTGGCAACTTCCCCGAGTTCGTTAAAAAAAGAAAACCGATAACGCCTGATGAAGAAGTAGCACCTCAAACTTTTACCTTGGCAGTATGGAGAGGTCGCTAATGGAGGTGGCGAGGGTTTGTGTTACTCCAGGATCTAAAGTTTTGCGTGTTAATATCCCCCTTAAGTGGAAGTGTGCTTGGACGTGGAAGTGGGCGTCAACAGGTTATGCATAAGGTCCTCACTTTCCTCAACCATAGCCAAAAACCGTTCACCAAAAAAGCGGTGTCGAGCAGTGAAATCGTTCTCATTAAGAGCTTGGACAATTTGAATTTTATAGGGGTGATGGTGTAGATCTTGGTGCAAAATTCGATGAACGATCGTGGATGAGAGTTGAAATGCAATGCTCTGACTGCAAACTGATCACCTAGGGCTTCTTCCAACTGCCCCTTTCACACAGTCAATATTCTCAGGAGTTCGCACTGATCTCTTTTTCCCACCTCATCTTCTGTTTGTTGAAGCTGTATTTTCAAAATTTTTAAAACATTTTTACTGTTTATAGTTTAATGTTTCTACTTTTACAAGATTTTACGTAGGGATTTTAAAAAATTAAATCGTAAAATAATAACATAAAAATGAACTACTATTTTTTTTTAATAAATGGTACAGTAGTTGCTTCATTATTGCAATTAAAAAAATGTTAAAAGCTATGGAATTATTATAACAAAATATTATAATTATAACATGTATCGTATTAACATTTTCTGGAAAAAATGTTCGAGATACTAAAGAGCGCGGGAATGAAGTATAGAGATAGGAGCGTAGTGCACAATCTATACAAAGAGCAAACTGCTGTTATAGAATTAGAAGGGGAAAAAAGGGAAGTAGGTTTTAGGAAAGGAGTAAGACAAGAATGTACGCTATCACCACTAATTTTTAATCTGTACATCGAAGAGGCGATTAATGTGGTAAAAGATAGAGTGGATTTCGGGATTAAAGTACAGGGACAGAAACAAAAAATGCTGAGATTCGCGAATGATATAGCAGTACTAGCATCTAGTAAGTAGGAATTAGAATCAGCATTGAACGAAATGGAGGCAGTGTTGACAGAGGAATACGGAATGAGGGTGAATAAAAACAAAACTAAAGTGTTAGTGTGCAGAGGGCGCGAAAGCAGAGCAAAAATTAAAGTACAAATTAATAATGAAAGATTGGAGGAAGTTAAAGACTTCACTTATTTAGAAAGTAAAATAAATTGGGATGGAAGAAGCTATAAAGGCATAAAACAAAGAAGAGCGCAGGGTCGAGTAGCTTTTAACAAAAAGAAAGCACTTTTATGCTCGGGGGTAATAAACTTAGAAACAAGGAAGAGATTTTTGAAAACATATGTATGGAGCACGGCACTATACAGTTGCGGAACCTGGACGGTAAGGGAAGCAAGTAGGAAGAAATTAGAAACTTTTGAGATGTGGTGTTACCGAAGAATGATGAAAATACCATGGACTGATAGGGTTAGAAACGAAGAAGTATTAGAGAAAGTCGGCGAGAAAAGAAGTATGTGGAAAAACATAAAGAAGAGAAGAGATCGAATGGTAGGCCACTTGCTGAGACATGGGGGAATAGTCCGCTATATTTTGGAGGCAGAAATAGGAGTGAATAAAGGCAGAGGTAGGCCTAGATTAGACTACTGCTCGCAAATAGTAAGAGATGTAGGTTGTAGCACAATTAGCGAAATGCGTAGGTTAGCACAAGATAGGAGAAGCTGGAGGTTAGCGTCCAACCAGTTCTAGGACTGATGACCTCATGATGATGTTTAACATTATCATTTATATTTATATACAGCTGTCAAGTATCAGCTTTATTATACAATTGTAGGATAAAGACTTGTGTGTTGAATTCATCTATTTTCTTTGTCTGCTAATCAACGAAGTCAATTCATCTTCAAGGTTGAGCTTAAAATTTACCGTTTGATCAGAATTTGAGAGCACGAATTTCATTAACTGTTGGATCTCCAATTTTTCATCCGGCCTAATTGATGATAAAGTTTTCAACTCTGTAGTCTGGAAGAATGTCTGATCCACGACATTCGATAACGGACAAAGATCATTTCTGGCACCTTGAATATGTTAATGTACTGCTCATTAATAATAATAAAAGTGTGAAATTTCTCTATGTATGCGTAGAAGAAAAAGTGAGGTTAGCATTCGGCTATTTATTTAGACCAGGCTATTTACTGCGTACCTCGTGGGCGGTCTGATAAAGACTTGTTCCAATTTTTGATAAGCAGTACCCAACCCAAGTATATTCTGCTTTGTTTTTAATATTTTCTATAAGAGAGTGAATAGAATAACACTCCATTTTTCAAATATTTGTTGATAATGGTGACATTAGTTATCTCAAATATAATAGTACATTAGCTAAGTTTGCGATTCTGTTCTGATAGTCGCAACCATCACTTCATAAAATAACGTCTTGAGCCTTTTCCAGTTACAGCTCACTTATAAAATTTGTTACAATCGTTGGAAAATCATTAGAGGAATACCCACGCTCTCCCTCTTGCCATAAATAACAAGTCACATCCTTTGACTTATTGTTAAAACTAGTAAAATTGTGAATACACAACTTCATATTATAATGAAGGACCGAGACCTTTAGACTTTAAGCTTTGAAGGAGAAGAGCTCGGAAGCATGTGATATTATATTGACATACAAGTTTTTAGGTGGACGTTCTATTCAACACAACAAAAACCTCGATTATTTTAAAACGGACTTACGAGGTTTTGCAAGTTCGTGAGATATATGCACTTTAATAACAGCCTCTAATAATTGAATCAAGCACCGTGTATATATACAATAGCAATAGATTGAAAAAATATATATACTACCCTCTCTACATTTTTTATTAGAGGAAATAAATTTGTTTGTTAGTCTAGTTCAGGACGTACCTTTTTATTGAAAAAATGATTGCCGTCTCACAAGATGTTGGGGTTTATGTTTTGCATTATGATGGTATAATATTACATTTACTATAAATGTACTCACCTGTATGAAAAAAATATATATAAGGATATCACTAGCGACACAAATGAAAAGGAAAGTCCCACCATCTCTATACACCTTGTGATTTTACCAATCTAAAAAAAAAAAAAATAGTTTAATCCATATACAAATATCGTACACTGAGTCAATAATACATTATATAAATTCATTTTCTAAAATTTATTTCGAATAAACAAAAATATACAAAATCCTTAGATAAATCAATTACACGTTCCAATTACTCATATAGGTACTTAAAACTTTTAGGTATAGTTCATCTTTGAGTTAATGTATTTTTACATTTGTTTATTTATGGAGCAGTCAATACTTCTTTTAATTATTAATATGCGAAATATGTGAAACATATTTATTATACATGGGTAATATAAGTAATACCTTCTCTATGGGTAATATCTTTTTTCGTGGTAATAATGATAAAACTCAAAAAAAATTTTAACAGGGTGTAATGTAAATTATACTTTATTTGTATTGAACCCCTTCATATCTTCTATATTCTAAAATTAAACACATATACACTTTGTGTGAAATAAAATCAGTAGAGGACCGTTTAGACAGTAATAATTCTGTGTGCCAAATAGTCTAGGTCTGTTTTACCTAAAGTTTGTGCTAAATTTTACCGTAGTACATAAATATTTCAGATTAAAACGAAATTAATCCTGCTATATTAAACAGACTTCGTAGCAAGTTTAATCAGAAAGTTGATTTGATTCTTCCAAATTTTCAGTTCATCGCAAGAAAAGGGCACACCAGTAAATGATTTAATATTAATTGTGTAGAAGCTCTTGCAATTATAAAGTCACGATATAGTGTAATACCTAGTAGTAGATGAGCTGCTTGAAAGGTTAAAGGATTACCAAGTAATTGGCTATGCCGATGACTTAGTAATAATAAAAAAGGGCCCTTTCCTGGAGCCGATTCTTTATATAATGCAGGGAGCTTTAAATAAGGTTGGGAATTGGTGTAGGGAGAGGGGACTCTCGGTTAATCCCTCTAAGACTGAGGTGATGGTGTTCACCAAGAAATATGAGTGGAACAAAATATGTCCGCTGAAACTTGGTGGCCAAGAACTAAGCTATAATAGCAAAGTGAAATACTTAGGAGTAATCCTGAAATCGCGAAACTGTCATGGGGAAACATGTAAGTCACATATGTTCTAAAATCACAGTAACACTTTGGCAACTGAGAAGAGTCATTGGTAATAGGTGAGGCTTAAAACCGGAAACCATGAAATGGATGTATGAAGCAATTCTCAAACCAAGACTGACGTATGCGGCACTCCAGGCCGAGATAGTTGGAATTACATACGGTGTTCTGGGGGTCGACAAAAATCGAACCCAGGAGAAGGTATGTATCTGCTCGGATAGCAGGGTGGCGTTGGCAGCCCTGAATTCAGCAACGACAAAGTCGAAGCTGGTCTATAATTGCTATGAAGCATTGAATCACTTGGCAGAGAAGGAACTCTTATGCATACCTGTGCATAATGGCATTAAGGGAACTCTAATCGCAGATGACCTTGCCAGACTAGGGACCAGGGAAAACTATGGACCAGAATCTGCAGTGGGAATAAGTCGGAATATGATCAGAGACCGCATCAATGGCTGGGCAAGAGACCAGCACAATAAAAGATGGAGAGGAGTTGACGGGTTGTCGAATAACCGAACTTTTCATCCAATACTCAGAGATTGAGAAATGGGTCCAAGAATTCATTAAATTGAACAGGCACAAATCCAGAACTCTGGTGGGAAACATAACGGGCCACCATAGTAGCCTGAATGCATATAAGCACAAACTGAGGCTATCCCGGCCTGCAGATACTGTAAAGAAGACGAGAAAACCTCGATTCATCTTCTTTACACCTGCCCCGAACTGGAGGAGAAGAGGTATATTATATTAGGGACCCCTGTTATCCTAGAGAAGGCGAGGCTTAAGGCGGGGGACGTGCCTAAATTGCTCCTTTTATGGGATAGCATTTTTGGATAATGACCCGTATAAGAGGGAATCGCCAAGGGACTACCCATGCGATCAGTGATTAATGAAGCCCAAACCTATATAATATAATAATAATAAATGTAAAATATATAGAGGTCATACATTCAAAAATATTACCATCCTTTCTGGTGTACTCCAGGGATATGTCTTTGGACTTTCATTATTTAATATTTTATTAATTGTATTACATTGCTGTTTATAAAGTATAATATAAATTATACTTTAATAAAGATATCGTCTACACAAATTACTTTGTGTAGACGATATCTATACAAAAGTATATCACAAATAGATTTACCTCAGGTTATATGCTTTTACATGATTTTCTTTTGAAAATGAATCATTGGTGTCTTATATTGGTGTCTTATAACTTCCCCTCAATATGCAAAAGTGCAATATCATCAGCAATATCACTGACTTGTGAATAATTTAAATCTTTGACTAATATTAAATAAAATATAAATTAATATAAAGTATTAAAATAATATTAGAATTCTACAGAAACGCACTTACTAATTATGACATCAAATAAGCAATACATTATAATGCAAGCAAAATAAAATGTTTATAATCTTTTATCAATTTCTTGTGCTCATTGTCAGTAACTGAAGACATTTTATAAAAGGAAATATTGCCAATTGCCGATATAGTTGTCCCTTGGTTACAAACAAAAGTACATAATCAGCAGGACAGTTTCAGTTCAACTTGGCGGGAATAATAAATTTACCTGTGAACAAGTCTCTTCGCCGAATTCCTCACACATTCTAGCTAATTCTTGCAGTTGTGGCATAATACAGCTTTCGTAGTGCGTGTATTCGTATGTGCCATTTGTATTATTTCTTGTCTCCCACTTACCATTAATATCACAATATCTGTAGGCTTTGGCTGTAACAAATAAAACCATAAACATAACCATATTTACTATTAGTAAATTTGCCTGTTCCTCATAACACTGGAAAATATTGTAACGCAATTATATTCTAAATCTAAACTATCGCCAAAGTTGTACTTTGTGTATATTGCAGAATAATTAACTTCAGCATATTTAGTATTGTAGCATTTAATTTGTGGCCCATTATATATTTACATAAATTTGAAAATTACCTTGTTCTCTCCTTATTTCACAAGGATATATCTTCAGACCTATGTTATTTACTAACGTCATTAATGTTATTACCACATATGGTGTAAAATTATTTGCCTTTGCTAAATATTCTAATAAATGTATCAGTCTTTAAATTAACTTCGATATAATTGTATTTTTTTTTTCAAGAAATAAAACCCACCACGGGTAGAATTCGACATCTGTCCCGGATGGGAACCCAACGACAGACAGCTGTTTCGAACTTATTAGTTCTCATCAGTGCCGTACACGGTACGCCGATCCAGGACAAATGCCGAATGAAATCCGTGGGCTGTACATCTATATCGATACGATCTATGTCAGTAACATATAAGTCGGGAGTTGAGAAAAGAACCGCCAAGTAGTTGCCGTCCAACTACTTGATAGGAACTACTTGATAGGAGCTACTTGAAAGGAACTACCAAACCGTTATCAAGCAGTTATCACTACCGTACACGGCGTACTGTGTACGGCACTGATGAGAACTAATAAGTTCGAAACAGTTGTCTGTCATTCGGCTCCCATCCAGGACAGATGTGAATCCCACCCGTGGCGGGTTTTATTTTTTGAAACCTTGTCTGATCGTGTAAAAACATGAGAAAGTGGTCGAGGATCGCTTTTAAGTATAATTCAATGCCTGGCGGGGTTTAGACCGAGGAGTAATTGTTTACTATAGCGATTATGTAATAGCCTTACTATTTGGGAACGCTTGATAACGGCTTAGCGGTTTGGTACTTCCTTTCTGGATTCCCGACTCATATGTTACTGATAATTGCATTTTGCTATAACATCTTTTTCTGGATTACTATTCGATTATCCACTCTAAAATTTATAAAAGACTGCTAAATATCGTGATCTTGAAATAATACAGAATATTAGTTATTATTACGGCTTTACACAAAAAATATCTCTATGGCCATCTACCTGCTAAATAACAAAGCAGTTCTCTTTACAAAAGACATCGACAGTGCCTTTCACCGCAAGAGGTTTACGAGTACGTTAAAAACAGACACGTACGAAAACCACTTAGAAAGAAATGTTCAGCAGGAGATTTCTCCCGTTTACTTTATTCTCGATGGGAATATCAGGTACGAGAACTGCATATCACCATTTAATCCTTTATTGGAAATCGTCAGTGCAGAATAGCCGATCTTTAATTTCCTGACAACGATAGATAGGTAGATTGACCATATCGCACATAATTTTTAAATAGAAAATAAACTAGACGACGCAGCTCTCTTGTGAATAATTTATTTCATTTTATCATGATGTAATCATTGTCATCATAAATATTGACAGTGAGGGCAGTGATGTGATCATTGGTGAATAATCATCAGATATTTAGTAAAAAGTGTATAACTTTCTTCTCGTTTCAGAACTATTTATACTGTTATTTAGTAAGGAACTTTTTTAGAAAAATTTAATTAAAAGTACTACGAGAACTAGAACAAGACAAATAGACTCCTACCTAATGTGCATCAATCTCATAAGTGCAACAGAGATACAAACACAAATATAAGGTGAGTAATATGGATATTTACCATTATCCAACGTTCCCTTTATTCTGGGACAGTGCATAGTGACATTGTAACCGGGTTGCGTAGCTGGCCAACACATCCATTTGTCACAAGACTCTCGACACCATCCTAGAAGAAAATATAAAAAAGATTTATTTAATGAAAAGTACTTAATAGTATTATTTATAATAATGATAATTCATTAACATAAGTGGTCATCAGTCACAACAATTTTGTAGCTCTACAAATATTTTGAGAAGTAGAAGATAAACTGCAAGTAGGTAAGACCGATGAGGCTTACAAAATAATTAAGAGGAACTACAGGGATATAGGAACAATAAGTAGAAGCGTTAGGAGTCAATCGGGGGACATACTGATCGGAAGAGAGGAGAAAGCGGATAGATGGAAGCAGTACTTAGGAAATTTATACGAGGACCAGGAATTAGGAGAGATATTAGAGGAAGAATCTAGCATCGATAGGGAAGATGTAGGAAAACTTATATTGAGAGAGGAATTTGAAATAGCACTAAGGGGGCTAAAGGACAATAGAGCGTCGGGTGTACATAAAATACAGGCGGAAATTTTGAAATGTGCGGGACAGAAAGTAGTAAATAGGATGTTTGAACTGGTAAAATACATATACGAAACGGGCGAGATGCCGGAGGATTATAAGAGGAACATTATCGTTACTATACCGAAAAAGAGAGGAGCCGACAAATGCGAGAACTTTAGAACGATTAGCCTAACCTCTCATGCGCCAATAATCTTAACCAGAATAGTGCAGAAGAGGATGGAAAATAGAGCGGAGGAAATACTAGAAGAAGACCACTTCGGGTTTAGGCGAAATAGGGGAACTCGAGAAGCTATTCTAGCGCTAAGATTAATGTTAGAGAAAACAATAGAAAAAGGAAAGAACGCTTATATAGGATTTGTAGATTTAGAAAAAGTTTTTGATAACGTAAGATGGGAAAAAATGTTCGAGATACTAAAGAGCGCGGGAATGAAGTATAGAGATAGGAGAGTGGTACACAATCTATACAAAGAGCAAACTGCTGTTATAGACGTAGAAGGGGAAAAAAGGGAAGTAGGTATTAGGAAAGGAGTAAGACAAGGATGTACGCTATCACCACTACTAATTTTTAATCTGTACATCGAAGAGGCGATTAATGTGGTAAAAGATAGAGTGGATTCCGGGATTAAAGTACAGAGACAGAAACTAAAAATGCTGAGATTCGCGGATGATATAGCAGTATTAGCATCTAGTAAGGAGGAATTAGAATCAGCATTGAACGAAATGGAGGTAGTGTTGACAGAGGAATACGGAATGAGGGTGAATAAAAACAAAACTAAAGTGTTAGTGTGCAGAGGGCGCGAGAGCAGAGCAAAAACGAAAGTACAAATTAATAATGAAAGATTGGAGGAAGTTAAAGACTTCACTTATTTAGGAAGTAAAATAAATTGGGATGGAAGAAGCGATAAAGACATAAAACAAAGAACAGCGCAGGGTCGAGTAGCTTTTAACAAAAAGAAAGCACTTTTATGCTCGGGGGTAATAAACTTAAAAACAAGGAAGAGATTTTTGAAAACATATGTATGGAGGACGGCACTATACGGTTGCGAAACCTGGACGGTAGAGGAAGCAACTAGGAAGAAATTAGAAGCTTTTGAGATGTGGTGTTACCGAAGAATGATGAAAATACCATGGACTGATAGGGTTAGAAACGAAGAAGTATTGGAGAAAGTCGGCGAGAAAAGAAGTATGTGGAAGAACATAAAGAAGAGAAGAGATAGAATGGTAGGCCACTTGCTGAGGCATGGGGGAATAGTCCGCGATATTTTGGAGGCAGAAATAGGACTGAAGAAAGGCAGAGGTAGGCCTAGATTAGACTACTGCTCGCAAATAGTAAGGGATGTAGGTTGTAACACAATTAGCGAAATGCGTAGGTTAGCACAAGATAGGAGAAGCTGGAGGTTAGCGTCCAACCAGTCTTAGGACTGATGACCTAATGATGATGACAAATATTTTGCAGGCTTATTTATTTAGGTATTGATAATATTTTAATAGAATGAAAAATAGGGGGATAGTTTATGCTTAAAACATCTTATAACTCAATTTGCAATAATAATAATAAAATATTAGTCTTTCTTCTTCTCCAGAAGGATCTGCTTTGTTCAGGGCGGGAAGAAATTTGAGAACAAGGAAAGTATCAAAAGAGTTGTGCATGTATATAATTTTAAGTTTTCTGTTTGCTCTCACTTGCTTTCTATAAATTCATTTTGTTATATCTATTGTGATTATTCTAAATACGTTTAAAATAAATAAAGACATTGAACCAAAATCAATAAACTTCATAGCGAAACAGTGCCACTGTAATCATATAAATTATATTTTGGTGTAGACAGTTAGTTAGAAGAGGTAACAAATGGTTAATATCTCGTTTTAAGTTCATGTAATACGATTTGTGATATCCGCAATTTCAAAATAAACTATAGAAAGACGTAGGTCATTACTAGTTTCGTATTGTATATATTTCATTGTTTAATAAGTCAAAAAATCATATGATATAATATACCCAGGCTTCAAGTCTTCTATCAAGGGTTCTAGTTCCAGACAAAGAATCTATGTTCCTATACCTGCAGGAGCATTCTTATAAAGTGGAAGAGATAATTCGAAAATTAATTCTCTTGAGGTTCTATTAATACTCACAATCATGAAGATAATCTGCCAAATATGCAGGAAGTGGATTATTTTATTTTCATACAAAATTAAAATCTTTGTTGGTTAGATTTTCACTTTTTATAATAAAAAGTGAAAATCTAACCAGCAAAGGGTTTAATTTTGTATAAATATGGATGTTCATCAAGTAACGGCCCAATCAATTCAGTATTTTATTTTTGTTTAGTACATATAATATTTCATCATATTTGTGTTAAAAGTTTATACTTTGTGTTTGTTACCAATATTTTTCTTTAATAAAATAGTTTTGAAAGTGTTGTTATGTTTATTTAAATATGTTAGTTGTAAAATTATGCCTGGTCGAAATATTGTGAGTCTGGTCT
This sequence comes from Rosalia funebris, assembly GCA_037954035.1. Taxonomy (NCBI): domain Eukaryota; kingdom Metazoa; phylum Arthropoda; class Insecta; order Coleoptera; family Cerambycidae; genus Rosalia; species Rosalia funebris. Next base: position 12,622,872 of record JAZFAV010000011.1, on the reverse strand, counting down.
CGTATAATTCTCGAGAACTGAATGAATTTAATATCTTCGACACCTTATTTTCTACATACTGTTTATTCTATTAAAACAGATGTATAACACAAACCAAGTGAAAATAACATTACTATTGCAAGTTACATTGAGAATGGGATACAATTAGTCGACTTGTGGGGGTTGAAATAATTAACTTGAGGAAACGGTAAGGGGACCATTCTTGATTTATTTCTACTATTTTATGAAATAATAATGTACATCTTTATAGTTTCACTTATACTATGACTGACTTAAAATTATATTAACTTAAAATAATAATTTATTTTGGATACGAATTAAACGTCCGCAGATATCTATTTTATTTTCACAACTGTCCCTCCCATACGATTTACCGTTGGAATCGCCACCAATTCTCGAAATTTTTCCATCAAACGTCATACATGTCTAAAACTTTCGCATTCGATTTCTTAAAAAAAAATTATTTAAAAACTCTTCTTGGAATTGTAAAGAATATGAATAGAGTATTCCCAAACCTCGAGTAATAATTTGACATCTTTTAAAAACAAAATAATTTTCTAACATTAAACATTGTCAATTACAGCATACGTACAAAATTCCAATTTCTTTTACTAACTTTCTACCCATTTGAGAGTCGATTAACATTTAGCGTTGAAAGGGAATGATTTATTTTTAACATGATATTTTATTTAATAAGGAATGGAACAAAATTTGGCCTATAAACCAATGATATTGGCAATTGGAAACCACTGACCTGGCATGCAGTGGCGGCTCGTCGGGGTAGGCAAGGTAGGCGCCGCCTACCTTTAAAATTTTATGTCATTTCTCATAACAGCGCAATTACAATGAACTGTTAACGTCTCTGATAATACAGAAATATTTAATATAATTAATAATAACTACTTTATACTAATTAAATTAACTATCGCCGTCGGCGGCGCTGGTGCCGTAAACACCCTTTATATATACCACCGCACGGCGCCGCGCCACACCGAATTAAATCATTTAATTCCTAAACAGAACAACCAGACCAGGCTCGGTTCTCCATCTCATCGCCTGAAAATCGATAGCTACAGGTCAACCAGATGTCGGTAAGACGACAAACAGCGTTGTTGTAATGGCAAAATAATCGCTGCACAGACGTCTGCAGCGAGTTATATTCTTTAAATAAAGCAGTTGGAGCCGGATGCATTCGGCGCCTGAAGTAGATCGGCGTTCTTCGGCAGATCCGAAAACGCCTTCGCATTGAATAAGCCGTGACATTACTGGGGATATTGGGTTATATATTGTCATGATCAATTTGAAACATTAAATATCGAGTCAATGTTGAAATATTTTGTGGAATATGAATTTCGACAAATATTTCCAGAGGTTTTTAAACTTATTATTTTAATTGCTACAATTCCAGCAGCAAGTACATCGGTTGAAAGACATTTTTCTCGTTTAAAACGTATTAAAACGCATAGTCGGAACTCTATGAAGAATGAACGTTTATCGTCGCTTGCACGTATTTCAATTGAAAAGGAATTATTTAGCACACTTCAGAAATCTGATGACTTCACGGAAAATATAATTAACAAATTTTCGTTAATTAAAGATATGCGCATTAATTTAAATTATAAAAAGTAGTAGGTATTCACTTTGTAATTGTCAGTCAATAATGGCGATGGTTAAGGGAGGCTGTGGGGGGAGGAGGAGGCCTATACCCTAAAGCGCCCTAAAATAATGTATTATTGCCAACCCAATTTACATAATATAGGTATAATACTCAATAAATATATTTCGTTTATTCCAATTTATTTTTACCTACAATAACTATTATTATTCACGAATAACAAAGAGATATCAAGTTCAAAAAATTCTTGTGAAAGTCTATATTTTTGTATAAATGAAATTCAATCATTGAAAATGTACCAGGAAAACGCGTGACATTGAAAATTTTAAAAATTTTCGCCTGCGGCGCTATTTTTAAGGGTTCATGAAGCTCATACGCCGCTATCGCCTACCCTAATATGGATACCACGAGCCGCCACTGCTGGCATGGTCAATATTTTCAATTAATGTGACAGGCAAGAGTCACCATGAATCCATAAGTTTCTTAATATCCCTAGATAACACATACGACTTCGCTTTTTGAGAAAGTATCCCAGAAAAATGTCATAGGTTTAATTTTTCAATAAAGTTAGAACTTATCTGTTTAGGTAGAAGGTTAAGAATACTGAGGGCTGAATGCTTTTTAGTTAATCCCCAATAAGTCATCAGATTGGTGAAACTGATAAAATCATCAACGGAGTGAATATCTAATGGAATAGTACGTATAGAGAAACGAGTTTTAAAAGCTTTGGTGTATTTTCCGTGTTGCTCCATCTCCAGGCAATCTATGTTTCCCTGTATTATATGTCCAAGTTGAAAACAAATTCGTTATTCATATGCAAATTTTCATGTGCAAAATATTTTCAGTTGAATGCATTGTATGAACATTGTATTCGTTCTATATAAAAACAAAACCGTTCGTAAAGTATAAAGTGCCACTCAAATGTGACATTCACATATATACGTACATATTATGTACATCCAAAATAGTTTATGTATAGGTATATGGACCATGCACACGGCACTCATTTTATGGATTCCTCGTCTTTCACATACTTTCTCTCAGCGTTTTATGCCGTACGAATACAATCTTTCATTTCATAAAATGTGTTTCGTCTTTCACATTCACTGCGATAACTATTTAATTAAAACATTTGCAGAATTTGTTTGAAGCTTGACAATGAAATATCTTTACTCAATCAATATATACCTGTTGTCAATACATATTTTTATTATATTGATTAGGTATGACAGCAGCAGTAACACCAATATTTTAAAATATCGGTGGCTTTGAAATTATTATCGTTCCTTTTTTCATCTTTTATGAGGTTAAAAACTTAACCTCATATTAAAGCATATTGAATTGTCTTTCAAATAGCATTTTGCTTTTTGTGATCTGATGAATAGTTTCTAAGAAAAATTTAGTTAAAATCACAAGTTGACAGTGGGCCGAACGCACGCAAGTTTATATCCTGGGAAAGACTTCGATGCGATGCAGAAAAATAGTAGATCATTTTTCTGCAAGCACCAAAAGATTCTAGGTCAGTCTGCGGGGTTCTCACCAACTGTATGGGTATCATCATCAAGAGATAATCAAAATTTACAGTTTTAAATCATCTCACTTTTCTGTATATCTACCTTACAATATAAGGCGTAATATTTGGTTTGCTCAAAATAAAAGATCATCATCATCACTTAAATAATCATGTTATATCCATATATTTTTCACGTCATGGAAGTGAATGTTGTTAGAATATTTTTTGATCAGTGAGCATACATATATTATTAGAAAACCAAAATTGTCACAATTGATACTAGAACTGTGATTTTTTCCGTTATCCCTTAAATTTTATGTACAGATTTAACAATATGTATTAGATATTGTAGGACAATAAATGGCGTAATTTATTTATAACATAATTTTTCTCATATTGCTTTTGAGGGGATTACCTTAATTATACATATAAATAAATGATTTAATATAGATACTGTCCTATCCAAACATAACTATCAAAAATATTTTCTGTCAACAAGTAAGCTTTAAATAAGGCTGTAATACATTTTTGTAAAACCATTTAAAGCGTTATGATCAGTTGGTGGTGCGTGAGTTGTTTGAACTGAAAAGACATGTAATTCGTGGTTTCCAGATATTTGGTAATCTTCGGCTGTTGTCACGGTTGCTTAAGCAGTCAGGTCGTTTTTCAATCTCAACGAATTCCCGAATTATTCTATGATGTGTTTTTCTCTACCACACCCCTTCTAGTTCAAACTACTCACGCACCATTAACTGACCTTAACACTTCAAACGGCCATCACGACCACAACGCTTCTCACGCGTTGTTAACCCTCTTTAGCACTTCATCCAATATAAATCTGACACAATACCCCACACCATAGTTCGAACCAACAATTAGGCCGATTGAGGCCTCAGCACAAACTAGTAACGAGCCTTGAGTAGGTAAGTAGGTTGAGACCGCGGTGGTAAGTTACATACCATTCTTAAAGAAAAGTCCTTCATAAAGCTCAAACTGAGAAGTAGGTATAAGGTGGGACAGAGCAACTTGCTTACTTGAATTTGACGCCCTAAAGCGATGGCTGCTCCTAGGAGGGTGGAGGAAGGCACATTCGGGAGGACGGGACTTAAAGTTGTAGCTCCACTTGGTTTAGTTAGCATCATGGAGTGGATGAAAGTGGAGCGCGCGTTCGGTATCGAGGAATACTTTTCTATTGGTCGCGCAATTATCGCCACGCAACATGCATTCCGTACCCATTTCGACATTGTGCCCCCCTGTGGTCCTGTTTCTGGCCGGTAGTCGATTGTTTCATCGGTAAACAACTTCATGGAAACTGAAGTGGTCTGAAGAAAAAAGACCTGGACTTCCACGAACAGCAAGGTCACCCCAAATTATTGACTTGGTAAGGGCTTCTGTTTTGCGATCCCCTCAGTGCTCTACCCGCAAACATATAGCTGCTGTTGGGTTGCCTGCTCGTTCTGTGAGGCGAATCCTTCATGAAAAACTAAAATTTCATCCCTACAAATTGGCTGTGGTGCAGGAATTTAATTTTTACGCGATTTTGTTGCTCAAGAAAATGCATGGAAGTACTTCTTGGCATTTAACGATTGTCCTAGGACTCTGGCTCACCTAAAGAACAACATTCGTCAAGCTGTCGCCCGAAACATACCCATCGATATGCTGAAAATAGTTGAACGAAACTTCCGAGTTCGATTAATGCAGTGTATTGAGAATAATGGACGCCACCTGCCTGATATTATCTTTAAAACTGTGTAAACATCAAATTTTAATGTTGTAGTAATGTTGTAACAATTGAATATATATCTGCATTAGTTTTTTTTTAATTGAATTTCTAAATAAGTAAGTTGTTCTGCCCCACACTGGAGATTGAGGCCTCGATAAGAACTTGTAACAAGCCGTGGGGAGTAGGCAGATTGAGACTCCAGCCCCGGCGGCAAGTTACATACCCTTCCTAATATTACTTTATTCCAATACTTCTTGAAAATGGCTCCAATATAGGAGACAAAATGTCGACTCAATAATTATAGACGCGATTCAACCCGAACTAGAGTTCATTCCTCCGATCACGGAACCCTTTCCGATATATATATATATATATATATATATATATATATATATATATATATATATATATATATATATATATATATATATATATATATATATATATATATATATATATATATATATATATACGGGCTGAAATAAAAATGTATCGAATGTGTAGCATCGATTAAATATGTATTTATTTTTAATATACTCGGAATTAAGATAACTATATAGGAAGTAAGGTAAGTATGCATGTACAATATAAATATATACTTTACTTTTATTTATTTATTTATTTATTGTTGAAATCAATATTTTCAATAATTATTATTTTTAAGATAAAGGAATTATTTTTTGCCCGATATAGAGTTATTTTGCATATATACAAATAATATGTTTTTGTTGTAAGTGATTTTTCCTTATTTTTTTAAATCATATGTCTTATATGTATATGCTGCTAATACTCAATTCCTTATTATACTTTATTCCTTTTTCTAAAGAGCTGAATACAGTTTAGACTTTTCATAGTTGGGGATAAGATTATCTATTTGTGGACCAATATATATGAAACTTCTTTAGCCAATTCTATTTTCCACTGTAAGTACTGCTAATGATATGCTCATTCATTATTTAATTTATTTCTTGTAAATTATTATAGACATCATCAAACTAGTTTAGCTTTTCTCTGATGTATTATTAATGTTTGAAAAAGTAGCCGTCTAGGTCTAGAACATTTTCTTTATTATATAAGTCATCACTCGAGATAAATATAAAATAAAAATTACCTAATTAAAAAAAATTATTAATGGAGTCAATTTACGGGTTAATGAAAATGTATAATATTCGAAATTAATCTATAACATAATTAATTAAATTCTCAATTTCCTAATTTAATGCCAGCAAGAGCTGTGTTAATATCCGATTATATTTTCATAATCCGCTAAAGATAACCCAGAATTATATTAAATTAAGACGAACTCCGAAGTTGGTTCTTAATTATAAGCAAAGAGAATAATAAGTGAGATTTTTGAAGCCATCAGAATTAATACAGTGCGATTTAGTCAGTTAAATCAGTGTTGGTTCGAGAGGGAAAGGAAGGAGATGGGATGGGAAAATGTATTTATATAATGTAGGTATAATTTATATATAACATGGATTGTTTTTGTTCAAATAAAAGATGCAATTGAATGGTAATGAAATATTCATACCGAATTTTTTTTATCTTTTATTCTTTACCGAAAGATTACAGCTTGGACGCGCATATTGCTAATAAAATTGACATCATGGGAAGATGATTAATATTTAAAACTATTTTAATTATCTCCCGATGACGCTAATTTGGTTGGCGAAACGCGCATTGAGGAACGTGTGATTAATATTGAATACAAAAATATACGGAGGAAAAATTGTTCATGTTTTCTTTAATAAGTCATATGGTCTAAACTTAGTTACCTAATATAGGGTCTTCCAATAGATACGCTCGAAATTTGTTAGGTTATAGCGGCCATGTCGTTAAAGTAACATCTGTCAAATTTGTTGTGAATTTTTCAGTAGTGTATGACAAATGGCTATAGAAGGTTATAGCATTCAACAACATGTAAAGATCATCAAACCTTATTTTAAAAATCAGTGCTCCGTTCGAGAAACGTTCTGCGCACTACGTTTCTTATCTTCGCCACAGCGGCAGCCGTCCCGCCGAGTTGACTATTCGACGTTTGGTAACCAAATTCCAGTCAACCGGTTTGATAAATAATCAGCCAACACCCGTACGTTACCGAAACGCAAGGGCTGCTGAAAACATCGCTGCTGTGTGTGAGAGTGTACAATCAATTTCCCGTCGTTCACAATAACTTGGCCTTTCTGCGACTTCAACTTGGCGAATTTTTCGTCGGAACTTGGGTTTGCACCGGCATAAAATCCAACTGGCCCAGGCACTTAAGGTAAACAACCATAGACAACTCAGTGTGGTCGCTGATTGGGCTCTGAAGCAGTTGAAAGTTGACCCAAATTTGCTCCCGACAAAGTCACTGTTTAGTGCGGATATTGGTCTGGCGGAATCATCGGTCTGTACGTCTTCCAAAACGAAATTGGCATTGCCATAACCGTCAACGGCGAGCGCTACAGCTCGATGATAAACAACTTCTTTTGGACATGTAGTTCTAACAGGACGACGTTACATTTCACAAAGTGCATGCCACGGTGGACATTCTGCGCTAGCGATTTAAAGGCAAGGTTACCTCGTGCAGCGGCGACGTGAACTAGATACGAAGATCGTGCGATTTTAACACCATTACACTTCCTTCCTTTGGGACTATCTTAAATCGCAGAGCTTTTTGAATAAACCACAAACAATTGATGCCCTCAGTGTCAACATAACGAAAGCCATCCATGCAGCCAGATTCATGCGACAAAATCATCGAAAATTGGACCTCTCGAATACGACCCATCAAGCAAAGCCGCAGCAGATATTGGAACATTATATTCCATACTTACTGCCATAAAATATTCTTTCAAATAAAAAAAAATTAATCTCACACAAAACTTGTATTATTTGCGTTTAAAAATCGAACGTTCTTATTGAAATACCTTATATTGCGTTGTTATACTCCATCATTTACAACTTTATATTCTCGTAATCTGCATATCTGATTTCTTAAAAGTTAAAAAAACATAGTATTCCACTGTTTATTAGTACTATATTACATTTTATTTCAGAACTTATTAACTGTTTCTTTTTCGCAATAAATGCAACAGGGAACGGTAATGGAATAATTTAATATGGTGCACAATCCAATTTATTAGTTGATATAAATATCGAATACCTGCGACTGTACAGCTAGAAATTTATATCTATTGTAATAATGACTTCCATCAGAATAGTTTCCATTTGAATTTAATTTCAAATCATTTTGTCAGACACACAGACCTTTATTCTGGATAAATATTACAAAGTAAGACGGTACAATGTTAAATAGCACAAAATGAAATAAATCTACAGCTTCCTCACAGCTCTTCTGTTTGTATTTTTGATATTCATTCGGCGGACCTTCCTTTTTGCCTTCCTTTTTACCATTTTATTTCTTCGCTTCTTGTTTCTTATTTTCTTTGACTTCCTCCTTAACAGCTTTTTCGTACGGATAACATAACCCCTTGGACGACTTGGACCGCCAGTCATAATAGTTTTTATCAGGTTACCTAGGACATATCTGATGATTTTTTTAGCAGCCGTTGTTCTGAAATTTGCTTACCTGTTGTTTATCTTGTTGACAGCTCCAAAGGCTAAAGCTTTCTGAAGGGTGTTGTTCAATTTCACGATGTTTCTCGGCGTGTTCGGGTATTCATTTTTGATGTAGTCGTGTATTTTCTTCAACGTCACGCCTCTGGAATGGCCGATTTTTCTTATCGTAGTAAGAACAACTCTTGCAACTTTTCGAGTAACCGGTGCGATGCTGGACATGTTCACGGAATAATTTTGATATTTTTATGGATTTCAAACTTAGAAAGTCATTCTACGGAAATTTTACAAATGTCATTGCAAACAAAATGTAAACAAAAGCTTGTAACCTAGAAACACATGGAAGTTTCCATTAAGGCATAAAATATGTTCACGAAAATATGGTCACTTTTTTTAATAGACGTATATCATCGTGATAGTGATATAAACTCACTACGGGACACAATTACGGGACAATGAACATACGCTGTAATATGGGTACATAAAAGTCTGATGTATTTGGAATAATATTAAAGATACAGGATTTCACACTTTTATTTACTTTATTTATTTGTTTCGTCATTTTGACGTTAAAATTGACATTAACATTTCTCAACTTATGGGAGGTCGTAAAAAATGTTTGACATGAGTATGTATTATCACATTTATTTGGACTTAACATAGAGTTTGAATAATTGCAAGCGCTTATTTTTATTTCTATATTTGTTAGGTTATTCTAAAGCCTATTACAGAAGCAAAATAAATTCAAACTAAACACATATTTAATAAAGAAAAAGAAATATTTATATACTATATACAAATACAAATTTTATACACTGAATACAAAAGGATAAAAGAATTTAAAGGAATTACAAAAAATACACATTTTTTGTAATTCACAGAAAATATCTATGCCATGAAATAAAATTACTTATAATCGGAGCACATACAAAGTGGAGAAAATCGTTTTATATTTTTCCCTGAGGATAGGTACTTGAAACAAAGTAGTTTTTCGCGATGCTGTTCCGCAGACAAGATTGATCTCGCTGCAGTTAATGGTATTATCAATAAATCAATAAAGAAGGATTAAATAGGCTGCTTTACAGTAACGCTTGCAATGACGCTAATGGATATTTTGATGAAAGATTAGATTCGTTAAAACTAATAGCAAGACATGTTCCATCTAATTTAAATACGCAATATTTCAAAAATCCTCGCTGATTTTTTCCAAAATTTTCAATATCTATGCACATGATATTGAAGATATTATAGAGGCATATTCTGAATTTGATCGCATTACAGAATTATAGAGTACCTTAAAACTAGAATGTAAAGAATTGGGTATTTCTAATAAAATATCCAAGAGATTCGTACCATTTCCTTTAGTAAATAATTAAAGATATTTCTGAAAGTAAATTGTTTATTAAATATTACACCTAAATCTAAATGCTTCCAGTCTATGAGGTATATTGTTTTCAATACTATAATCATAAACTATCATGTTCTGTTTGGTTGTTATGGATAAAATATCACATTCGGTGATCATGTGATAAACCATCTGCATGTAAAAGACAATTTACAGTAATGTCATCGACGATATTAATAAAACTGTTAAATAAGAGCGGTCCTAAATTGGACTTCTGCGGAACACCTGATGTTATTAAGAGTTCAGTGGATTTCTTACCACCGTATAATACATATTGTGTTCTATTTTCTTACATAAGAGGATAAATAATTTATTAAGTCGGTAGAAAATCCGAAGGTATCTATTTTTAAGAAACTATATTGTCTCTAATATATCGAAGACTTTTGAAAAGTTTATGTAGATTACATCAGCTTACTTCCCATCATTAATAGAACTTGACAGATATTCAGTGTAGTACAATATACTAATAAAGTTTACAAAATACAAGTTTACAAAAGTTAGTAAAATGTAAAGTTTTCAAAAACCATGTTGGTATTCAGTGATTTGATTTTTCACAGGTGAATAAATTTGTTATGAAAATTTTTAGAACTATAAACATTATTTAGTATCACAATGGGTCGATAACTTGTTAATGTTCTGATCCCTCGAAACTGATATGAGTTTTGACTTCTTCCAACAACAGGGAAATGGACAGACGACTGTTTGTTTGAATAGTTAAACTGAATAGAATTGATGCGTATACGAAGTTCTCTATATTTGTACGTATAACTCATAAATCTATCTGTAAATAGAACTCGTATTTCTCATAAATAAATCTATTTCATATCACGAAAGGTGGAAGTGTAGGAAAATAGCGCATATGTAATACAATGAGGTAAAGTATCATTTATTAGTCATTTATTAATTTGATGAAAGACTCATTTTAGTGATAATTATTAACACAACATCGTTTTCCTTCAGTTCATTGATCATATAATTATCTCCTGATGATGTGAACTTGAAACGCACGTTGGGTGACGTACATTTTTCACGCATAAACAACTTTCGGCAATCATATACTCCATTTGCAAAGAGGATTTGATATCTGAAATTCAACAACTCTATCTTCAAAATGACTTGGTATATGTCTTTGAAAAATGGTGCGCCATTCTATCAAGTGAGATAACTGTATAGAATAGAAATAGAGAAGCAAGGTTTGTTTTTGAAGAGCAAAAAAACCCTAAGAGAAACCTTCGAAATCAAGATGCTGACACAATCAATCGAAATTTTACAATCAATTACATAAAATTTAAAAGACTAATTTTCTTGAATAGTTTAAATGAAAATTAACTATTTAGTTTTTTTCAAATTTTTTTAGATTATTTCTATAATATAAATTCGTACAATTTCTTACAGCTCGGTTAAGACAAGGATATTAGTTCACAAATACGAGCATAACTATATTTTATCGTAAGATATTTTAATCAAATCGTAGTTTACTTATGTAAATAATATATACCTACTGATACCAAATATAATTGTGAATTATTTTCCAGATGGTTAGGAACTAGTATCATTATGTTACAAAATAATTATAATTAACTCAAATACTTACCATCATTTATGTGTGTGGTGTTTGCCATGGGCATTTTTAAAATTCTCTGAAAAAAACAAAAATATCAATAAATGTTGAAACCTCTATAGAAATAGTAAAATTTTTAATTCGTCTAGAGTCATTTTAAACAACGAGGATTAATAATAATAATTAGTCAAGAATGCAATGGGTCAACAGGTCAGTTGCCTGGTTCTGCACATAAATAAAAACAACTGTAAAAGCACAAACAACTTTTAAAAACAAACCGTTATCAATGCAGATACCTTTTGCGAGACCGAGGTAAAAGTAGTCATAAAAAAACAGAGAAATGCTAACAGGGATGTCTTAACAACGCTCGGGATGCCTTGCTGTCCCTTCGGCCTCAGGGAATAAAGCAACTTGCGAAAATCACCTGCGCGTTTATTTATATCCATGTTTACATATAACTACTTCCTGTGTAAATAGCCTGAATATATTGCTAGCATCAGATAGAATCATAGTCACTATAGTTCGCCGCAACTGTCCGATGCGGAGCTATAAAAGTGCAGCAGTCTACTTCGCGGCCACTAAATGGATGGGCGATCTATCATATTCTTCTATGGAGGTGGCTGCGATAATGCCATTCATACTGTAGTTCGGGGTGGTGAACTGAGCGCAGTATTGTGGTGTCATTGTAAGCGTGAGCTCAAGTCCCAATAGGCTGAGTTTGGCACCATTCCCTACGCATGGGTGTATTTGTCCTGATCCCTATATGTAACACTCATAAGGCTTTAGGTTTGGACACGACTTCTATGTATCCCATCTTTTGAAAAAGTTCTATTTTACTTTCAAAGTATTAAATACAAGAAGAGTTTGTTACAGTGTACTGACATTGTATAGTAGGGTATTTTGTCGATCCAGAGGTCATGAATTAAAATTAAAAGAGCGGAGTTTTATTACCTCCTGATGTTGCCAACTTGCCCGAGGCAAATTTTGTCTATGAAGCGAATTTCTCTACCATCTATACCAAATGGCGAATGTGGTTTGAAGCGGTATTATACTAGGCAATATACTTAAGGTACTAAGTTTTTAATTTTGCGTTAGAATACGTGAGAATTTTAAATAATTTAAGTAAGTTAATAAATGTTTTCCGCTGTACAAATTGAAACATCATGCAGCAAAAATACCAATACCACATGTACGGTCACCCACCATGAGTGCTGAATTAACAGTCTTATATTCGCGTAACTCTGAGGCAGCCGAGATGCCACCACATAGACTTACTTAAAACATTTACATCAATATAGATACCGACAATTCAATTTAACTTGGTCATCGTATTTATACTTATCTCTCTTTATGAGAAGACTGTACGCCACTGGTTTCATAATAAATGGATAACATACATCAGTGTAACAAACACCGCGGGTTTAATAAAAAAAATGTATAATGTTACACAATATAAGCCATTTATTCATTACTCGTTTAAGAACCTACCTTCAAATAACTATTAAAACTATTTTATACTTTGCAGTCCTACGGAACTTTTACGCGCACCCGGGAATTTAATTCTAATGAAAGGAACCAATTTTTTGCAATTAAATGTAAGAGTTGAGAGGTTTTGCTCAACTATCCTTTCCAACTCTCACCATCAATCTAATCTTTCCTGAAATCAATACTGAGTTTTTCATAAACCGATATAATTAATTCTAGCAGATAGTGCATTGATGGTTTCAATATAGGAATTAAATCCTTTCAAAATAATCAAATAGTTAGCCTTGAGAAATGACATACGACTTCTCTTACGAAAAGTCGTATGTCATTTTAAGTATATTTTCTTAAATCAGAAGCTAAAAACGCGAACCAGCAGATCAAAGAATCTATATAAAAACAAATAATATGATGAATTAATAACTACTAGGTAATATTATCTTAAGAAGAAACATTTCAGCCGGCGTATACGGAAAAATGTACAACATAATTTGCTGGAAATAAACATATTTTAATGAAAAATGTATTGTGCACAAATAGTGACTAGTTAATAGAGTTTACAAAGAAAATAAATCTGTCGGCAATTAATTTAACTAGCGAATAAGTAGAACTTAATATAAATCTCATCGGTCAAATAAATATTATAAACCAAAATAGCGAATAAATGATATACACTAAATGGTATTCTAATTCTAAGTAATATTATAATTTGTATGTAATTTACTATTTTTAAGTACTGAAAAGTGTGTTCAACTATTAAAATTATAAAACATGTTTTATATATAATGTTTTGGGAGCCAGCCTCACTATACCAGGGAAATGATAGAGAAGACAAATAATCACATTTCTTCATTATATTCGCTCTTTACAATCAGGGTTCAGAAGTCGACATTCCTGAACAAAGTCATAGGATTGTAAACCACATAAATGAGACTTTCGAAAACAAAAGCTATTGTGCAGCAACCGTCCCCGACATTAGCCAAACTTTTTGATAAGGTGTGGCACCAGGAAGTACTCTATAAGCTAGAAAAGAATATACCTGCTAATTTTTTTATTCTCCTTAAGTCATACTGTACTGTACCTAAGACATATTCTTTATAGTAAGATACGAATTGGAAATAACACAGCATCATGCAATAAGATCTGGTGTTCTCCGAAGAAGTGTTTTTAGATCTATGTTACATTAGATTATCACCGCAGATATACCAACTAGTCAAATTGTCGTCACTTCAGCCTTTGGATATTATACAGCGATTCTAACTGAAACCCCAGACACAAGAATAACAGCAATGAATTTACAAGATAATCTAGAACAAATAGATGATTAGCCTAAGACATAGCGTATTAAAATTAAAGAAGATAAGTTGCAATACATAGTATTTACCAAATATCACAGACAATCGCTACGCTAATTAAAAATCAACAATAAAACGACCACTATTACAAATTGCGTTAAATATTTAGGAGGCTTACGTCTAGATAATAAACTCTCATAGAAGGAACATATATAGATGAAGAAGAAGCAATTAGACACCAAATTTTGTAAGCACCATTAACTGATGGGAAGAAAATCACAACTTTTACTTTGAAACAAGCTCCTAGCTTATAATATCATCCTAAAACCGGTTTGTACTTACGGAATACAGATTTTGGGAACAGCTACTAAATCCAACATGGTAACAAAATGGTAACAAATACATAAAATGTTTAAACTGTCACCCAAATACCCTCGCATTAAATATGTTAGACAATTGTGTACAAATGAGAACACTCAAACGCAGGACGTCACTGAACTGAGTTTTATTCACTGGAATAATTCTCTATCATGACATTTACTTCAATCAACATGTAAGGTATGGCTAGAAAAAACCGGACTGGTGCTGTGAGACATTTTTTTCCACAACAATTTTGTCTCCCTCTATATACTCCCCTCCCCGATCCCTATACCGCTCCATACGACTTTTCCACTGCTCAAAGCAGTGTTGAAAATCATTTTCTGAAAGCTGCTTCATGATGTCCGTCGCCTTTTTTTTTACCTAATCTACTGTAGTAAACTGGATCGTAGGTAAAAAAACCATGACTCGTCACACGTTATCACTCTCTCCAGAAACCTAGGTTCCCTTTCTTCAAAAGGTCATCGAAAATGTTCATTCGGGCTTCTTTCTGTTCCTGCGTGAGGATCTTTGGCACCATCTTCGCACAAACCTTTCTCATGTTCAAAGTTTCGTGCAAGATTTGTCTCATGCTTTCTTTGTCGATTCCCGCAAGCTCAGCCACTGCTCGAATGCTCAAACGACGGTCTTCTCGAATGATTTGACCGATTTTTTCAACGTTGATGTCCGTTTTTGATGTGGAAGGTCTGCCAGAACGGAAATCGTCATGCACCGTTTTCCTACCTTCTTTAAATCTTTTCACCCACTCACACACTTGTGTACGTGATAAACTTTGATCGCCATATACTTCCCTTAAAAGTGAATAACCTTCCGTTGCCGATTTTCCAAGTTTCACTAGGAATTTCGCGTTGACACGCTGCTCAACTTTTACACTCATCATTTTTCCGACGAAGCGCGAATGCACCCTGTAGTACAGTTTTATGTTGAGGACAAATAAAATAACCTACGACCTTGAAATTTTAGTGGTGAATGGGGAAAATATCACGCCATATTGCCGTGCATCGGTGAAGCGTGACCCTGTTGCCATTTAGAGACAAAATAATCAGTCCGGTTTTCTTCTAGCCATACCTTATATGATTATTGTTTACTCCTTGTAGTTTTATATACAGATTGCATAATAAACATAAAAATCAAAGAAAACTCATCCTATATTACGTAAAGAACCATGAATATTAAGTAAAATTCAATCAGTATTTTCATAATTAAGCAAAATGAACTCAATAGTGCTCTGTTTTCCATATCAATGTGCATAGTTTTCACTTCTTTGTCCTTTCAATATTGTACATTTGTCATTCCCATGTTATTTACTACTATTACAAACCACATCTCCGCAGCTTATAACGAGATATAAAAAATTCAAGTTAAATTAAGCCATAAAATTAGCTTCGTTGATAGTACCGCGAGTTATCAGAACCAGGTGAATCGTGTTTTGAAATTTAAAGTAGTGAGTTTTCATGAAAGTTCACGATTAATTTAAGTCGTATTTATCGTATTTTCCACATGTATGTAGTGTGCTTTATTTTCCTCCTGATTTACCGAGTGATAACTGTTCAACAGCATAATTCCCGGTGCGTGAAGCGTGAAAGTATTAGTAGATTGAGTTCCCACCTAATGAATTTGTTTTATATACAGCCGATGTTCGATAAACTTCCGATAATTTATTTATGTGTAGGTACTAACAATCTTTCGTCTTGTTTGCTTGTGGTTATTGTGGAATGGCATTCCATGATACAGTATATCCCGAAAAACAGTACAAAAAGCTAGATAATTTCTTTATTTTTTAATATTGGAAAATTCCCTTAATCTAGTGCAAACCAAGATGCAGAATTTTAAAATGTAATATTAATATTGCTAATACAGCTGATATGTAAGAATTTAAATAATATGAATTTATTACCATTATTTATGTTTGAAATAATAAAATACACAGAATTTGCCAAATAAACCAAATGTAGTGGATTTATGACAAAATAACATCTTGAATAAAATTATGATTAGGCATTATGTGTGATTAACTTTAATGTCAGTAATAACATGAGAGTTCAAATGAACTGACTCGAATACCCGTCATATTCTGGTATAGAGTAGGGTGGGGCAAAAATCCACGAGGGGCAATGATCCGCATTAGTCGTGTGAGATTATAGTGATGGTAATCTCGATTGTCGCTACATAGTGCTCGCAAGCAACAATACTTCAGACTGGAATAGCGCTTCAGTGTTCATACGTGGGACGAAGAAAATACGTCTATATTCGATTGTTTTGATATAATAATTGGAACGTTTCCAGAGTATCTCAGCCACCTCTATTCCTTTAAAAGTATTATGTGATCATACATTTCTTAGGTAATTCGTTTTAGGGTTACAATACAGTGCTAATTTCCACTTAGGCATATTGAGGTGAGGGAGAAACCATATTCCCCCGGCCGCCATTAAATGAGGCAAAAACCCGCAATGCTGTTGGGGTAAATGTCCGAATGCGGACGTTTGGAAGAAAAAGTGAAGAGGATGCGATAGCCTCTCTCGAACAGTTAAATTAACCAGGAGGAAGCCCTGAAACCAACGAAAGCAGCAAGCACGATCTCTTGCCGTAGTGACAATCACAAACACGGCGTTAACAATCACCAATCTGCTTTAAGAGCATGCCCAGGTAACTTATGCGATTAATTTAATCAATCAACAAGAAAAAAATGCAGAAAACATTGTACCATCCATCCATACATCCATCCAACACTTAGCTCCTCTTTTTAAACTGATGAAGAATACCAATTAACGTCACCTGATGATATCATTCATCTGCCAAAATTTAAGATAAAACAAAAAGGTTCGGAGAAGGCTTTAAATGTGTGCTCGTAACATCCGATCCTTATTTAGTGCACCTACACCATATAAAGATCGCCTTACGAAGTGTCTGAAAACCCCACCAAAAAGGAGATAACACCGAGGACGCTGTTTCCAGTCGACAATCCCAAACAAATAGACTCATCGAAAAATGCCCGAATTCTCTCAGTTCTTCAGGCTCTTATTTCCATTATTCTCTTAATAACATCTCTGATATGTCCTCTTCAGAAGAGGAAACACAAGCCATGGAGCAAACTCACCTCGGTAATTTTGTCCAGGACAAAATGCAGGGCAACAAGATAGTTGCTATCCATTTTCGTGTGGCTAAAGTCATTTCAGTTTATAACAATGGATATTCTGGGTTATTTTACTAGCTAACTCCCAAAATACGTTATGGTACTTCCACTACGGTTTGCAAAAACGACTGAAGATGGGTTCATTATCAAGAAAGGTATTTATTTCAAGTTATCGAGACATATTCGCAGCACTTCGTCGAGATTCTTCCACACGATAAGTTTCTCTAACAATTTAACTGGTTTATCTATTCTTTCAATGGAACTACTATACCTGTCTCCATGTTAACTGAGTTATCTATCTTAAGACTAAAGAAAAATAAGAGATGGAGAGGTAGGTAGGTAGGTAGGCTCTCTATCTCTTAAGAGATAGAGAGGTAGGTAAAATAAGGGACTTTAAAGAATAGTTTTGCTTTAGATGGTACTGAAGACTGATATTCTCTTAGTAGACCAAATGAAAATGAAGATTTTTTGTATGAAGACTATTAGAAATTACCCACAAAACGTGAGTTAATGGTGATACGAGTAAGAGTTCATTTTTCTTTGTTAATATCGTAATCGAATTACAAATAAAGTTTTTTTCTTACGCCTGATAACCTTCATTTTGTTACTATCAGGAACTCTTTTTTCCCCTACTAGGGCAAAGATCCAGACCGCGGATTTTCGTCTCAACACATGGGACAAGAATCCGAAAAAACGTGTTTTCGAACATTTGAAAATATGGAGTGCTAGATAATGGTATCTTTAATTTTTTAAGAGAATAATGGAATGGAAGATACTCTATCGATTTATATTCATTTTGAGCTCACCGAACATTTTCCAGCCTCATATGTGCGGAAAATTGGAAAGTACGGATCTTTGCCCCACCCAACTCTATATAGACGTATTTTTTTAATACCTATATGTCTAATTATGAAACTTCTAATAGACGTACTTTTTTAAATATCTGTGTGTCTAATGGTGAAACATCTAAAGCTCAGGATATATAGGACTCAAGAGTCATGCTTTTGTAAATGTATAACATTCATACGAATCAAATGTCTTGGGATGTAAAAAAGGTTATTGAGTGAATAATGATTAGCTAGCCCCGTTTAGTTTTAATACTAGATAATTTTCTTCATTTGCCCACGTTTTGATTAAAATGTGAATTTTTTGAGGATTCCAATTTACGCACCAATTTTATAAAGTACTACAGTTGATCTGCTGGGATACCGATAGCAATTTTTATTATGAAATACACATAATACCACTTCAAGTGTGCATATATTGTATCATCGTAACCCATATCGTAATAATTAGTATTCTTTCTGCCGCAATCTAATAATTTCTTATTATGATTTTTTGCAATCAAATTAATTAATCAAGCTTATGAGGAATTTATACAGGAATTTGCGTCAATGAATTTATCAGATATGGGTGAAATATTATTCATCAAATTATATTGACAGTATCCTCGTAAAATATCGCAAACTATGCTTATGATATATAAAAAATGAAAATGAGGTATGCTTCTACTAAAACTGATAAATACGAATTTTATTTGGGAGACTGTGGCGTATTTTAACGGCGCACTGAGAGTTAACTCCCCTTAAACTAGTTGAACCAAATAACTATACTGTTATATTTCTAATTTTATATTTCTAAGGAATATAAATAAGGTTGAATTTTATTTAGATGCTCCGGAAATCGACCATGATTTAACCTCATTCTGGTAATATGTACTGATAAGAATCTTATTACCTTTTTACAGCTTAGATGGGATAGATTTAATAATAAAGAAACCTGCACTTGTGTACACTGGTTATTTGAGTTTCATAGATACCTTTACAAAACTTTTCTGCCATTTATTATATAACTGTTGCTAGAGAATGTGATTAAAATCCAGTAGAGAAAAGAACGGTTGAGTAATGCCAACACCCAGTGCCACCTGTTTTGCATGTGGGTCCACTATACAACTGTCAGCTATATTATTGTGTTTTATCACACATACTTAAGTGACCGTGTAGCCCTTCTTTGCAATTTAAAAATTCCTCTTGCTTTATTTCGAACATTATTTCACCATAACAAAATGTTGCTTGGGGTTTTGTGATGCAGGAAGGACTAATTTTGAATCGGTTAAAATGCTAATATTCATCTTTTTTAGCATCTCAAATGGTTACTGTAATAGTACATAATTATAATTTAAAAAAAAATTAAGTAGATGAAATATGAACATTTGGAAATATGTCCATACGACAATTATGCAACGAATATGCCTCATGAGGTGGTGATGTTAACGCACTACAGTAGTCGCATTTTTTTAATTACATTACATTTTTTTAATTAATTATAATAAATATATTAAATATTTGGTAACGAAAATGTTATTAGTTTGATGGACGTGTAAGATTTTATTAAATATTTGTGATGCAGAGGAGCATCACGTATTTCACCTGAATATTTATTTATTCATTTATTTATTAATACACCATCCAACAGAGTACAACAGAGATCGTATCGATATAGATGTATAGGCCATAAAGTTCACTCGGAATTTGTCCTGAATCGGCGTACCGTGTGCGGCACTGATGAGAACTAACAAGTTCGAAACAGCTGTATGTCGTTTGGTTCCGATCCGGGACAAATGTCGAATCCTACCTGTGGCAGGTTTTATTTTTTAAATTGATGTTATATTATAATAACAAATTAGAAAAGACTCTTAAGTATTACAGATATTAAATTCCACTTACTGATATTGAGTGATAACAGATTAGTTTTATACCATGTTAATATAATTTTGAAACAAAATGCAGTCCCGTACACATTTTATGTGACGAAATAGTTTACAATCGTCCGCATACAACAATATGTTCGACTCTATACCCTGGCAGATATCATTTATAAACGCAATAAATAGAAGGGTCTCCAAAATATATCCTTGTGGAACACCCGATGTTGCGCAAGTATTTTGACAGTACTAGAACCATTATATTGAGCCGGTGGTCTTCTATTGTCTAAATATAGTTAAAAAAAACAATTAAGTTGAGCAAAATATCATGATATAGCCTGCCGCAAGCTTTGGAGAAATTTGAATAAATGACATTTAGTTGGGAAGCCTCATGGGCAAGCAACAAACTGTGTAATACGCATCAAATTTGTTACATTAGATCTGCCCTTAACAAATCCATGTTGACTTGCTTTGACTTGCAATTACGCCCATTTCACCAGAGGTATTTGATCAAAATTCCAGTAACGAAAGCGATTTCAAAATGTACCGTAATTTAATATTCGATTAACCGATTATATTGCCTATCTGTTTCCCGAAGGAAATAAAATATTAAAGAAAATAATTTTACCGAAAGGCGTAATACTACCGACGATAGCGAAATATCGTAAAAGACTCAGCAGATATTTAATAATTTTATTACTGCGAATATACTAAGAGAGATGATTCCGCGGTGTATGCGTAGAAAAACCTCAAAGTATTAGTCGTATATTCGTGTATATTTATTTAAGTATTAAAAAATTTGGCAATGGTAATAAAATACGGTAACACTGACCTTTAAGGCTGAATTTATTTAGATGTATGCGTCTAATTTTATCCGCTTTTATATATTTTTTAATAAAATGAATCATACTAACCTAAATATTTAGCTTATATCTCTTGCAGCATATCAGATACATATGCTCAAATAATATATACGCATTATTTTACGGTTGTTTTAAGTGATAACGCGTTGAATGCAATTAATATGGACAACGTAGACGGATTATACTGGTCGATTATATTGATGGAATGCATTGAAATAAATGTTTAAGTAATCAACGTTATATATGTACAATGTACATATATATTTTCTTCCATAAAAAATTGCCATAAAAATAAAAGCCATAAATGCAGTCAAGGTCAAAAATCTGAGAATCAAAATATTGTGTACGTCGTATACAATCAAAATATACATTTTCCTGCACAACTACACATCTGGGCATATGTATCGAGAAGGGTTCGTTTACATACAGATATACAGAGTGTTCCCGAATGTATTTTACAGAATATATGTACATTATTTGAAAAGAGACGAACCAACAACTTTTAAATTGTCTTAAAAAACATTTTTAATTATAAACTCAAAGCTTTGTGCTTTTTTAAACCTATATAAAACCACAGCCAAATTCTTGTTTAAAATTTCACCCCTACTTTGTTTCTAATGTAAATTCAACTCCACTGCTTGAACACAGCAGCATATTTAATCTTTTTAACTACATCTCTTCGAAGATTATTCTTAAAGAAATATTAAAGAAAATATTATTCTTAAATAAATATTAACATTGTGATATCTCAAACCGCTATGTTTCAAATTGATTAGCTTTTTATGTTCCTTGAAACTTAATTTCGCTATAAATAATACTAATATTCTATATTTTATAAGCAAGTTAAGTAGCCAAAAATTGTTTTAAAATTAACCTTCAAGATGCGCACTGGGTATGGGATACTGAGGGGTGAATTATATTTGTTTGTCCCCTGTATAAAAGGTAAAGTAGAGGGGAGTGAAAATTAACTGAACTATTCGCGAGTATAATCAGGCTATGGGTAGACACAACCCAGTGCGCCTATATCGTCATAATTTTGCAAGTTTATCCAACAAAAAAAAATGTTTGTTAATTATTACGTGTTTCAGTGTATTTTTTAAATCTTTACATTATCAGGACGCTGAAATAAGTCTTCTAAAATACACCCGATATATTTTCAACATCATTATTCAGTTTTACCTCACTGCCTCGTTCAAGTATATTAATTTTAAAAACTGCGTTTTAACTTTGAGCATTTCTACGCACTTTTTGTAGTAAGTAAATTATTATTATCATATTGCCAGCATTATTTGTTGAAATATTTGATTTTAAAGTTTCTTAATATTTATTTATATGTTTCTTGTGTTCCTAATTGATCTTAAAATGGAGACGCGTTCTCGTACTCGTAGAAAGCCTGAAATGTAATTGTTGTACCTGTAAGGCACTTGATGATTTTTATGACCAAGACAGTGAAAGCGAGACCGAAGACGTACATATTTCAAGAGCAATATGATGAATCTTACGAAGAAGAAAGCATAGAAGAATAGGTAGAGACTATTGAAAGCTTCTGTTTTCCATTTAGGCTGTTTTTAGATTTGCCCGAAACTCAAGATCCTAGAGATTTAGTGACAGAATAAAATGGAAAAATGTAGACGTTGTGGTTTCTGTCCGACTTCTTTGGATCGAAAAACATATTATAAATGTGTAAGGTGTGATTTTCCTATATGTAAGGATCATACTGCTATAATTTGTGTGGAAAGTAGTATTCAATTATTTTCTTAATATTTTATAATACTTATACTTTTAAAAGTATTTTTTTAACTGAAAAGTAAATTACTTCCTATGGTTAACCAAGAATCATTATTTCGAAATCACTGAACGAAAGACACAAATGATTAACGAAACACTGGCATGACACACCCATGTTCGCCTGAATCGGGAAGCTCGATAGTGCGCCTCTTGAGGGTTAAATACAAATACATACTGTTACATCTCTTTTAAGCAAGTCAAGATAATCGCTGCTACTAGTTCAACTGGAATGGAATTACAACCAATGTTAGAAATTACCTCCTGCACATTTCACAGAAGCACTCAATACTTCGTAATAGTTCCCTGGTACATGCAGCTCGAATCATAGCTAGTATAATACGTCGGCAAAGCTCACGATTTCTGTCTCTAATATCGTTCAAATTCAAAGGCTGTGTTTGATATACGAGATCTTTGATATAATCACACAAGAAGATATCTATAACGTAATGACTGGGGACTTTGCAGGCCAATTAATCGGCCCCTATTTATCTTCAAATATGTTATTTAAATACTGAGTGACAATTTATGAATTATGGGGAGAAGCACCAGTTTGTCGCAAAATCATTAAATTGCGTGCCACCAAAGGAGTGTTTCTCATAAGTTCAGGCAATGTATTTATAGGATATCCAGGCATTTTAGTCCTGCTGATATAACTTTATAAAAAGTGTGACCCACATTTGAATCCCAAATTGTTTGAAAACGCATTCACTAAATTTAATAGGAGTTCTCGTTTGATCTACAATAGGCGCTATGCGTATATAAACATAATTATTATGAATTATCCCAACAAATTTGATATAAAACTTTTGGATTCTCCTACATTATAACTTAAAGTTAGAGTGAAAAACTGTAGTTAAAATTTATTACAAAATACTCAACAGAAAAAATAAATTAGAACGTGGTCGATGATTTCACATATCAATGAAGTATGCTCAAACTTACAACGACTCATCTGTATTGAAGATGTCTATTATTATTATTTGATTCTGATCGCATGCAAATATATTTAGCTTATAACTGAACAGTTTACATTCTCACGAATGTACTATTTACTCTATATTTTGCTGCTATTTTATATTGGAATCTTAATATAGGTCACAAATTGCTGTTTTATAAACAGCTGTTCTATTTTTACAACACTTGTTCATTGCCTACGAGCTGATACCAAGTTATTTTAAACTTTTTAAAAATCTTTAGAAAAATATCTTGGTCTATTACAATTGACACAATAACATATTATTATTATTTTACTTAAATGAAGCATTCTTTCCAATTATTTCTCAACTTTGGAAATAAATGAAACAACTGCAAGAGAGAATGGGGGAGAGGAGGGGGTACAGTCCGTTCATTGTTTACACCTCAAGAGATTTGTGACTTTCTATCTTCGAAAGAAAGCCATTTTTCTTTCTGTGTTTTATGTAGTTTATTCAAACTATACAGTGCTGCAGTTTCTGCAGCACTGTACCCTCCTATCATAGATTTACCTCTTTCTAAATGATCTATATCATATCGTGTTGCAATTTTTGCTCGAAGTTTTGGTCGAAGGGAACCAAAAATTTTTTAATTGTTATTTTCGGGGTATTCAATTGGTAAGCCGTTCAGATGTCCGGAACGATTTAACTACATGATCTGCAATCTCATTACCGACTATAGCAGAATTCCTCTTAACCTAAATGAACACAACTTTCCTATTAAGTTCTTTAAGTGTAATAGTGTCCTCTGGGGTCTTTGCTGTTAGTTCATACTTCGTGATGCATTTCTGATGGTTTAAAATTGCCGAAATTACTAATAAAGGGTCTAATAAAATAACTAATGCCCCTATTCCAGCGAAGTGCAACAGAACGGATTAAATTGATACGCTGCAAATGCCGTTTTATAGCAACCAACCTGTAACTGTATGTTATACAGATACCTGTTGTTATCTGTTTGTTTTCATCTCGTCTCTGTTCTTACTGATTATGCGGCCTTGCGGATCACGTCTTGTGTTGCACAAGCCTCTGCTGTAAAGAGCACTTATCGTTGTATTTATATCCAAAGTCCAGAGCTAGTATTCTTATTTTTGAAGTAGAAACCACCACCGACACCGTTATTGGATTTGAACACTCATCCATAAAAATTTGACAACTATTGTTGAAACCTAACTTATTTAAGTCTTACATCATTATTTATAAATCTCAAACTTTAGGTGGATTACGAGTATATGCGATTTGTACTGAAATATTTCATAGAGAGCCTGAAATAACGATAAGCTAGCGTGTTTTCTCCAATATGCACAATGATGTTTTTTCTTATTTTAACTCCATGAATACAACAATTTATCCCAAGGGGAAAATAAGCGTCTTCTCTGAGAAAATAAAGGAGCGATATGAAGAGTATTATATCAGGGTACAATCTCTATTATTAAATTAATTAATTATAACCAACTAACCATCTAATATGAGTGCAAGTTTATACATGTAATATATATAAGATACCGATACCTGACACTAATCTAATCTTCTAATGAGGTCTCCAGGTATAAATCTGTAGCGACGCGTTAAAACTGGCGCATTACAAAGGATAATGAGTGTGCCTCGATAGCTCAGCGGTCAGAGCAACTAACCGGATTCCCGGTCGAGGCAAAATGCACTTTTATCCGTGCTAACGCCAAAGTGGTGACCCCGACGTGATACGTCGCTCCAGTATATGCAATCTCCCTTACATCTCAAATTGGCGGATTCGATTCCCGTCCTATCCATCGAGGCAAAATGCACTTTTATCCTTGCTATCGCCAGCCAAAAATCTTTTCAGCCTGCGTACTTCACTTACACTGACTGAAAGCTTGTTGCCGAGTATGTTGGAGCGATTCACAAGTCTGGCACTACATTTCACATTGTATATTTTGATAACATCTTCGATCGAGGACACAGGGCGATCACGTGTTATTACCAATATAGTGCAGCGTGTTTCGAACATAGTTCAGCGCGTCTGATATTATACGTAGTTCTTTATTTTGGAAACGTAATATTTCTTTTTGATTTAGCTATTGTACTCCAGAGTTGGATGCTGGGTGTCCACATTGGCTTGAGTATAGCCTTGTGCAATAGTAATTTGATTTCCAATGAGAAATGAAATTTCCTGCCGAGAAGCCTATGTTTGCCTGAGCTTAAGACTAAGTTGAGTTCTTTTAATAATGATGTGTTTATTACATGCCATCATCATTACATTACATCTTCTACCAAGATGCATACCGAGATACTTGACGTTGTTGGTTTGAGTATGTTCTTGTTGAGAGTTGTCCATTCAACTCTATAGGTAGGCAACTTAATCTGCTAAACTGAATGTAATATGTGCAGATTTGGATTTGTTACCATTTTTTTAGCCATGCTTGGATTCTGTTCAGGTTAATTTGAAGGTTCTTAGATGCTTCGATGGCATTTGTATGGGAGACTAATATTTCGGAGGAAATATTAGCAGATAATAGGAGGTGTTATCTGCAAATGAATCGGTCATTTTAGAAACGACACATGTCAGCAGAACTTGGTTTTGCGAAAAATAAGAAAAACTTTCTAGTTCTTGTTACAACAAAAATAGGTATAAAATATATAATTTGATGTTTAGTTCTTCTTATTTGGGATAAACTAATCATAATTTTCCACATTTAATATGCTTACCTTAAAAGTTAAGCTCTTTTTAAATCTTATTACATGTGCTGTTTCTGAAATGAATGGAAAATTTATAGTGTAACTTTTTACTTAAAAATGTTTAAACAAAACAACAAGGTGAACTTAAATATTACTTATATTTTTACTTATAAACACCGTAAACAGTAACACTTGCATACATTTATTAATCTACATCTGCGTTTTCTACACTAACTGGCCATTTCAGAATTTCTTCATAAAAAAATTCTTTCTCTTCAGGTATATAGGTCATCAACTGTCTGATATTATCAATTTTTTTTCATTGATAAGCACCTTGTCTTGAGGGAATGCTGGAGTTCTAGGAAATGAGACAGTATTGGTAGTAGACAGCCTAAAGTTTTCATATGACATTCCATCTATGAATTCTGACGTCTTCACGATTCCAGGTGCTTCAGCTGAATAAACAAAATGGGTGTAATGTGATATTTTAAACTGTCTTTTTAACTCTCTTGGTGTACCCCTTCCGGCTGATTCCACAGAAAGGCAGTTTCTTTTGTAATACTGAGGCCACCATGATTTAAAATCTATAATGTCAGATGAACTTACCATCTTTACTGAAAACAAGTTTTGTTTGGGTGAATTAACAATCATTTCTGTGTATTCTATGGGTAAGAAAATTCTGTCATGTTTTTTAACTACCCGTTTAATTAAAGCGAAACTTCTGTCATTAGGCAGAAATGAGTGATCCCCTTGAGGAAAATACTGGTTTATGGTCTCGAATCTCGTAGTCTGCAGTAATGCCAGAAAAAATCTAACCAAAGTGTGGTTTCCATTTTAACCAGCACAGCCATCAGAAAATACATAAAGATGTTTTACGTCTGCAGATATTTCGTTATTGATAAAGTCCAATATAGAGGATGCAACTTCATTGGGGCCCCTTCGAGCAATACCCTCGTGGTAGATATAAGATCTTGCTTGATTTGTAGCTAATTTGTTGATTCCAAAAACGTTTATTGTAAGTTGTCTCAAATAAAAAGTTTCCTAAACTGGAACAACAGGTAGTTGCAAATTTTGCATGAAATCGAACGTTATGACAGCAATACTACTGTCTTCAATACATTTTTGTTTTATTTTCTGTAGTTTAGTGTAAAAAATTTTTGCCCGTCTCTTATGTACAATGAGTTCTGCTACAGCTGTCCGTTTTGCTACATCATTCAGTGAAGGAATCTTAATTTTTATGTTTAGTTCTTCACACCGACAGCATGTGTCAATTTGTGGGCGGCGAAACGATAATGAAAATCTTTCTTTAAAAATGTTTAGATAAAATTTATAATTTACTTTTAATTCAGCATGCTCTTCTTGAAAAATTTGATGCATTATTGTAACATTTAATTTTTCATTAAGGTAATGTTTCTCTATTGCGCTATAATGTGAAGTTTTTGTTGGGAAACTTTTTATGTGGTTCATTATTTTCTCAACTGCACTATAACAATCAACTATAGCATTTCCGGCGATATTTTTACCACGCTGATCCACTGGAATTTTTCCCTTTGCAAATAAATCACAAACTCTCCTTACACGACCATTAGAAATTGCATGTATGTTCATGAAAGCAACTTTACATACTTGTACTCTACCAGAAGAGCTTACAATATAATATCGAAAGGAATGTCCCTTAGGCTTCTGACTTTGCTCTTTTCGTGGACGTCTAACTTTCAGTGAGCATATTTCAATAAGCGCTTGTAGATAAGCATCCTGCTGATTTTTTGATTCCATGGATTTAAACTTTTCAAAAATTTCCGTTCTATCTCCTGGATACCATCGTCCATAGCATTTTAAACGACACCTAAAATAACCGTCCAATATAGTAAAATATAACTTATATATTCAGCACCTGTACTATATATCACGGTCTAGTTTAAACATTTTAGGTTAGAATACTTACTTGCAATCTCCTCCTTGTTATTCTTCAGCGATACGTTTTCCATTATAGGTTACATATTCTTCTCCATGTCACTGACATGTGCTGTTTCTGCAGTGAACCAAATTTTAAGGCGCCTGAATTATCTATACTACAGCATTTAGATGTGTCGTTTCTGAAGGAGATTATAGATCTACAAACAATATTTACGAATTTGACATAAACTCAATATGGCCGAAAATGTGACATGTGTCGTTTCTGAAATGACCGATTCAAATGTAGTAACTGTTGTTAATATAGATGTAGGCACATCAGCCGTATATATTAAATACAGTGTTGGTGCTAGCACACTTCCTTGAAGTACACCAGATAGAATAAGATGTAGACTGATATACATATGTATGTACAGTCTTATTTCACCAGAAAATGTCTATTGCTAAGATAAGATCTCAGTATTAGAAAGAGTTGATAAGGTAGATGTTTCTTTTTATAACATAGTCCGTCATGCCAGACCTTATGAAATGCTGGACTGACATCCAAGAAAACAGCAGAACAGTACCGTTTCTTTTCTATGTCATTGTTGATTACATTGACAATTCTGTTGACTTGTTCAATGGTGTCATGCTTGTTCCTAAATCCAAACTAATAACTTGGAATAATGTTCAATTCTTCAAGTATGGTATTTAATATTTTCAGATAGATCTTTTCAAATAATTTTGAGAGTATTGGAATCAGACCTATTGGTCTATGTGAAGTAACTTCTTCTGGTTTTTTTGCCGGAAAGCGACAAAATCAGGATTCAAAATCAGGATGGGAATCATGATTACTTCTTCTACTTTCCATAAACTAGGAAAATGATAGATCCGAAGGAAAATGACGTTATAAGTTTCAAACATTTTTCCGGTAGTTCTTGGAGAACTTTACTTGTAATTAGGCGCTTTTTTGGATTTATTTCTTTCACCGATTTTAGTTCACTGATTTATTTAATTTCTTCTTGTTTTCATCAGACCACTTCTACTGCCATTCTCTCCTAAGTGTTCTTTTTTCAGAAATCTTCTGTTGCGTGGTACGTTGGATTGTTTCTTTTTTGTAGTATACATTAGAAGTTAGTGTCACTGCCCGTTCAGCTTCTTCGATATGTTTAGTCAATGATTCTACTGCATGGTGAACATCAAGCTCAGTCTTCGCTGGTGTGTCAAGTGAAATAATATGCTCTAATTTTTCTCTGAAGCAGCTCCAATCTGTTTCTTTGGTGTATAAAGTTGGTTGCCTTTCTTTCTTAATCAATATTGAGAGTCGAGTCGAGATCCAGATGTGTTTCTGCTTTGGCTGCTTTGATATCTACACTTTTGTCAGTTTGTGACGAATCAGGCAACCTGTTTCTGTGGTTTGATCAATAGTTTGTAATTTGTTGTCTTCATGTAATGATTTTTTAAGTTAATTTCGCCTCAGAGTCTAGTTCTCAAACAGTATATTTGTTGACATAGACACCATTTTCAGCTCTGTTTATGGAATGATGTTACCCTAACATCAATACCTAATCGCATGGTCACAGCTTACTCAGTAAGCTGTGGCATGGTCTACAAAATAATAACAAACTTGAGAATCCCGTATATTTACCATAACGTAATACACGTTCGTAAACAAGTTGTGACGATAACTATTTTTGTACCACTATTTATTACAGCGACTATTTTAGTTCGTCAGGTTTATATTAATGGATCTAATGTGAAAGAAATCTTAATTTATTTTGGGATCGTATGAGATGATGAAATGCACCTCGAATTAACTCTGCGTACCTATAATTAATAACCGTTTGATTGGTAAATATTTACCTTGCAAACGGATTACATATGGGTATGGAAATATTACCTTATCAATAATTCTGACAGCTTACGACAGCCAAGATTGGAAAATAATTTATTGACAATATGATATATCTCGGTTGATATACAATGGGCTAGAATAATAAATTTCATATCGCAACGAAAAGCATATGCCGCAAACTAATAGCCTTTGTAATTAAAAGATGTTCTGGCAGACTCGCGTTTCTTTGGTTTTAAACAATCAGGCTGCTGTTGTTATCATACAACGCCGGACTTCGAAATATACGAGCTGATGTCTGATATACGGTGCGTTTTATTTATTATAATTTAATTTTCTAAATTTATTGTTTCAATTTGCCTTTGTAGTTCAATATAAAAGTGGCATGATCGTTTAAATAACTTAAAGTGTTATTATTTTCTTACCCAATTTTTATCTCTATATTAATTTACACAAGGTTTCAGCATCGTTTCTGGCATAAGTTTAGTAGGGTAGTGATCTCATTACTAGAGACCTTTTTTCTATCTCTCCACTATACATACAATCTTCCCTAATATGTCGTATGAGACGGACAATAAGTATTTATTATGACTATATTTCAAAAAATAAAACCCGCCACAGGTAGTATTCGACATTTGTCCCGGATCGGAACCGAACGACATACAGCTGTTTCGAACTTGTTAGTTCTCATCAGTGCCGCATACGGTACGCCGATTCAGGACAGATGCCGAATGAACTTTATGGCGTATACATCTTTATCGATACGATCTCTGTCAGTCACATATAAGTCGGAAATCGAGAAAGGAACCACCAAGCTGCCAAGCGGTTATCAAAGTAGTTCCCGAATAGCAAAGCTATTACATAATTTCTCTAGGAAACAACTACTCCTCGGACTAAAGCCCCACCAGGCATTGAATTATACCCAGAAGCGATCCTCGACCCCTTTCTCGTGTTTCTGCACGATCAGATAAGGTTTCAAAAAATAAAACCCGCCACAGGTAGGATTCGACATTTGTCCCCGATCGGAACCGAACGACATACAGCTGTTTCGAACTTGTTAGTTCTCATCAGTGCCGCATACGGTACGCCGATTCAGGACAAATGCCGAATGAACTTTATGGCGTATACATCTTTATCGATACGATCTCTGTCAGTAACATATAAGTCGGAAATCCTACCTGTGGCGGGTTTTATTTTTTGAAACCTTACCTGATCGTGCAGAAACACGAGAAAGGGGTCGAGGATCGCTTCTGGGTATAATTCAATGCCTGGCGGGGCTTTAGCCCGAGGAGTAGTTGTTTCCTAGAGCGATTATGTAATAGCTTTGCTATTCGGGAACTACTTTGATAACCGCTTGGCGGCTTGGTGGTTCCTTTCTCGATTTCCGACTTATATGTTACTGACTATTATGACTATAGATGACATGTAGGGAACAATTTCAATGAATCATACCCTATTTAAAAGCTGGATTAAAAATTACACAGGCCTACAAATTTTGAAGTTTTGAAAGTTGATTTGGGTTTGATAAGTGATTATTATAAGTGAGTTATTTACGTTGATTTCATATTTACCTTCCATTTTTGTCCATCACCTAAGACTTTTGATCAACTGAATAATCAGAGTAAATTAAAAACTAAAGTTACATTTTAATAAATATTATATTTACTAAACATTAAGAAACATAGTAAAAAGTAACAACACAAATTGATTTGAGTCTCTAATTTATTTTTTTCTTTAAAAGCCTTTCCCTCTTTAACAAAAAACTTCGTTTTGTAGTTATTCTTGTACAATCATTCGTTGAATGTTCTCTTTTCAGCATCCAGCAGTAATCTGCCATCATGGCTACATCCCGTCGATCCTGGTACCTCCTAGCCATCTCCTTTATATCTTCATGGAACCTCTCATCTCATTCGTCACTAACTGAAACGATAGAAACTAACTGTTGCGATGTCACTAATGTCACTGAGGCACTGTTCATCTACCTTTTGTGAAGTTTCACAGTGAAAGCTACTTGCAGCTTCTTCCAAGCTGACTGGTTTTTCTGGAATAGGGATGGGTCCATGTGCAACCGGTCTAATGCCGGATCGTTTCGTTTCGGTCGTTTGCTAGACTGAGACTATTAACCTTAAATTGGGAACCTAATCTAACCTAACCTAACCTAACCTAACCTAACCTAACCTAACCTAACCTAACCTAACCTAACCTAACCTAACCTAACCTAACCTAACCTAACCTAACCTAACCTAACCTAACCTAACCTAACCTAACCTAACCTAACCTAACCTAACCTAACCTAACCTAACCTAACCTAACCTAACCTAACCTAACCTAACCTAACCTAACCTAATCTAACCTAACCTAACCTAACCTAACCTAACCTAACCTAACCTAACCTAACCTAACCTAACCTAACCTAACCTAACCTAACCTAACCTAACCTAACCTAACCTAACCTAACCTAACCTAACCTAACCTAACCTAAC